>CM067561.1:17616645-19004145 GCA_034509755.1 Anisodus tanguticus | reverse complement strand
TAATAGTTCTAAAATGAAAAATATTGTCCCAAAGTTGACTTTTTAGTATATGAGTTCTCTTCTGAGTTTTATTACTTCTTGTAGGTCCGGAATGTCATTTATGACTTTGTCGAGTCTTTTGTTCTTTTTTCGAGTCATTCAGATGTGTTTTTAGTTATTATTTGTTAAATTGTGAAACTTGAGAAAAGTGAATAAATTCATAAAAGAGTAGACCTTTGCTTGGTCATATGAGAATTTTGAGTACGCGTACAAGTTCGTAGTGTTGCTTACACTTAGGTAGCATATTTAGTGTGTCAGGGAGGTCTCAGGTGAGTTTCAGGTGTTTGATAGAAGTTTAGAGTTTTGATATAGCTGTTGGTTTTTGGTTTACCGCACCAGCGAGCTTGGGTTGCTTCTGCAGAAGTTGGTCCGCAGTTGCGAGCTATAGAAACCTTGGGGAAATCCGCTTCTGAGGTGTTTTATGTCCGCCTCTACGGAGTATTTTCTGCTTTTGTGAGTTCTGGGTGCAGTAACTTGGGCCGCTTCTGTAGCCATTTTTTTGCAGAAGTGAGCCACTTCCTAGAAGGTCAATTCCGCAAACGTGAAATCACTATATCAGACCTAAAATAAAAGACACATTTTGAATCATTGTATCAGACCTAAAATAAAAGACCCATTTTGAATCACTTTCTCATATTCCATCTTTTGAGACCTAAGCTCAGTTGGAGAGGATTTTGGAGGCTCTTCATTGTTCTTCATTTATGGGTAAGGTTCTAACCCAATTTTCTTACTTGTTCATGACTCCATATTAAAATCTAGGTTTATTATCATGTTTGGGGTAGTTGGAAACCTAGGGTTTATGACTTAGAATAAGAGGCCTAATTTCATGCAATTGGATATCGAGATTGAATCTTTATGTTATGATATTGTAGATATAAGTTAGGTACTGGTAGACTGACCTATTTCAATCTCCAATTTGTTGTTTCAAATCCATGAATTTAGGGGGAAACCCTAGGGTTCTTCCTGATTGGGGTTTTTGATTAATTATGGAAATTAAAGGCCCAAATGTGACTAGTTTCTGATTAAACTAAAGACAATAATGTATTAGATTGCTATCATGATTCTAGAATATTAAATTTTTTATTTTTCCCTTGTGGGTCCCGGGTTGATTTGGGGGTTGGGTATTCGATTTCTTTGAAATGTTATGCCTTTGTGATTGTATTAGAATACTTGTTGATGTAGATTCTACCATATTAGACTATGAACTATCTGAGGCACTTCGCAAAGGAAAATCCTTGGCTGAGGGTTGGTTCGTGGCACCTGCTCATCTCTGAGGAATGCTACTATTTAATCTTTTAGATTTCGATAGAAACATATAGTTTATCTAAATATTAAGGGGTGTTGGGCGTTTTAGGGTCCTACCTTAGTGTCTGTGATGAGCTCTTGGGTTGGTACCGGTGTTGAACTGTTTAAGGATATGATCCGCAAGGTTGATCCCGACTGCTGTTATGTAGGCTTGTCGCCATTATGTGGGCTTGTCACCGTTATTGCTATTACTTGTTGAAATTACTCATCACATATGCCTTTTGATATGATAGACTGATTATGTTGGATTATGTGCTATTGATAATTTTGAGACATGTGTTATTCATCTTTTGAACTTGATTGCACCTCATACTTCATGACTACTTGCCTTATTACTATTGCATTCATACACTCATCATATTCTGGCATTGAAATGTAGTGGTATGGAATGTTATTGGTATGTTGAGACAGAAAATAAAGGTAATGATATTGTTATGAGATGGTTTGGAAACACTGAAACGATGTTGATTGATATGGCTCGATAAATGAGTCTGAGGCTCTAGCCAGACCGATGGTTTGTCTTAAGTTTTGAACCATACATGTTATTAAAGGTGACTTATATGCTTAATCAGATTGTGTAGGATAGAGATTATTTATGTGTCAACTTGATATTTTATGATTGTTATATGTATTCCATTATTGTCGACCTATGATGCTACGGGGGTACTTTGGGTACTCATACTACACTTGATGCATTCTTTTTAGATGCAAATACAACAACGTCGACCAATACCGAACCTCGTGGCTAAGTTTGAGTTAGTGGATTTGAGTATTCAGGGTGAGCCTGCACATCCTCAACATGCCTTGGATGCTTTATCTTATTTCTGTCTTTCTTATGTTCTTTTGAGACAGTATCAGACATTTATTTCTATTTATGTATTAGAAGCTCTTGTATTGACCAGTCTAGATCATTGGGAAATGTAATAAGTAGATATTCAGTATTTGTTACTCCATTATTTATTTTAGCAAGACAATTTAATTAATTCTTCCTTCTATTTTTGCTCTATTTATTGATTATGTTGTTGTGTTTGAGAAGTAGATCGCCTAGGGAAAAGTGTAGGTGCCACCACGACGCCTGAACGTGACCGTGACAAAGTTGGTATAAAAGTTCTAGGTTAAATGGTCTCACAAGTATAAAAGCAATGTCTTGTAGAATCTTACAGATATTTAGGAAACTTTACTTCTTTCATTCCTTTCGTGCTTAGTTTGTTTAAATTGGTATCTGACTTTATTTCCTATTCTGTCAGAGATGGTGAGGACCCGTGTGCACGTTGCTAGAGATGAGGCACCAGTACCATCCTCTGTGGTGCGCGATCGTGGTAGAGGTCAAGGACGAGGTATGGGTATACTCCGAGTGGCAGCATCGGCGAGAGATGGAGAACAAAGAGTCGTCCAGGCTAGTGCTAGATCCTTATCCCTCAAGCCAGAGATAGTGCATCAGGATGATCAGTATGAGAAGGAGCGAGGGCCAGCCCATGCTCAGCCAGAGGTTATAGCCACAACGGTTCTACTTGATACTATGACTCATATTTTGAGTTTACTTGATGGATTTGCTTAGGCAGGTGTTCTCCTAATGACTCCAGATGGGTCACAGGGCCGAAGGGAAGGACATACCCAATTTATCTAGAGATGGTGGACAGTCTGGCAGAGGGAGTTCACAGTCAACCCATGGTAGTAGGCTAGTAGAGGTGGATATCAGTCCGGTTGAGATAGGGCATAGACAGGCCGCAATAGTTATCACGGTACGCAATAATACTTTGGTAGACTTGGTTATATTGGATATGGTAGATTTCAATATCATTCTGGGTATGGATTGGTTGTTACCGTATCACGCAATCTTGGACAGTCATGCCAAAACAATCACTCTAGTGATGTCGGGTATGCCGCCGGACATAACATTGATTTCTGCATTAATTACAGTCGGGTACTCATCTTATTTCTATCGCACTGTACCGGATGGCTCCAGCGGATTTGAGAGACTTTAAAGAGCAGTTATAAGACTTGTTGAGCAAAGGTAAAACTTGTTGAGCAAATTTTTCATTTGATCTAGTGTGTCTCTCTGGGGTGCTCATGTTCTATTTGTGAAGAAGAAGGATGATACTATGTGAATGTGTATTGATTAATGAAAATTGAACAAAGTCACCATCAGAAATAAGTATATGATACCTCGCATTAATGATATGTTCGATCAGCTTCAGGGTGATTTAGTATTTTCAAAGATTGATTTGTGGTCGGGTATCATCAGTTGAAGATTAAGGATCTGACGGGCTGGTCTTATCTCAATCTCACTACATTGAAAATGTTTTGAGGAAATTTGATGTATTTGACAGTCCCCCTATGAAGTCACCAATGGATATAAATCATAGAATTAATAAGAATCGTGGTGCACCCTTATCCCAAGAATGATATGCGCAAGTCATTGGCAGTTTAATGTACATTAGAAACTTCACCCGACCTGATATTGCTTACCCAGTCAATAAGTTGGCTAGGTTTACTCATAATTCTGGAATTGATCACTGGAAGGCGTTAAATCGGATACTACGATATTTGAAATATTCGCTGACTTAAGGATTACATTATTCTAGATATCCAGCCATATTGGAAGGATATAATGATGCAAACTGGATATCGGACATAAAACACCAAATCCACCAGTGGGTATGTTTTTACAATTGGTGGTGGGGCTGTGTCTTGGAAGTCCTCTAAGCAAACATGCATCACCTGATCCACGATGGAATCAGAGTTTATTGCTTTGGATAAAGCAAGAGAAGAATCGGAATGGCTTCACGACTTCTTAGAGGATATCCCTTGTTGGGATAAACCCGTACCTTCGGTGATGATTCACTGTGACAGCCAATCGGTTTTAGGAAGGGCACAAAATAGTATGTACAACGGCAAGTATAGACATATTCATCGGAGACATAAGACCGTTAGGAAGTTGATCACTACGAGTGTCATTTACATTGATTACGTCAAATCAAAGGATAACATAGCGGATCCATTAACTAAAGGCCTACCCAAAGATCAAATATTATGTCTATCTTGGGGAATGGTCTTAAAACGTAAACAATAAGAATCTTTATGGTGGTAACCCAACCTTACTGACTGGAGATCCCAAGAATTTTGGTTCAATGGGAAAACTAAACTGTAGAGGTTCAGTTTTAGCGCTTCACTAGAAGTAAGAGCACTTCAGATTTTTATTCTTATAATTCCAAGGTTGTTCCCGCGATAGACATGAATAAGGGGAGTTACTGTGTTGATATCATTGTCTTGGTTTACACTAAACACTGACGGTTCAAGACATCACATTCATCGCGCAGTAAGTAAATTCGATGGTAATCGACTAAGGAAGGTTCAAAGCCGAAAGCTACCTTTCCTTATACAATATCTTTCCGCTGAAAGATTGTTGAACTTTGGTACCTCGTGTGTACCAATTCTCTTTCAAGAGGGGATTTTTGGAAATTTAACTATATGGGATTGAGTTTTTCTCATCTTTAATGACTTAAACACATGGGCCTCGTATGTCGAAAACAACGTTTCTTCGCACTTGCCTAATATACTAATTGAGTAGATGATATTAGTGTCAAGTATCGTCAACTTTCGTTGAGGAATGAAAGAGATATTGATGCACTAAGTAAGGTGTTTGAGTAAGGACTATATTAACTATAGTTTTGAGTAAGGGTTTGGGCCCCAAAGGGTGACCCAAGTTTTAAGAAGGGGGAGGACCTAGGTGATCTTGGGTTTGGGGCTAAGCCCCACGTGCGCCGCCTCCCACCTAGTCCAGTCCGGGCCTCGGGTCACGGGTCGTGGGCTTTCTTCCGGCTCTTGGCTATCTGTTCAATATTCCATTTCTTCATCGGAATCAATATTACTAGCTTTGTATTGTTGGTTGTTGTTGTTTTATCTTGGGAGACTATTTTCCAATACTGTAAAAGCATCTATACGGGGCAATTTTGTCTTAAAGAAAGAGAGTCATCTCTCGACTCAACTTTTCCTTCTTGATTAACCTTTCTAATACACTTTTACCTACAGTTTAAGACAAAATTTATTTCTAAGTGTTCGAAAGATGTCTTCTTCAACCATTGCCAATGGTTCTGCTCGTGCCAGTTTCAAAAGCGAACGCCCAGAAAAGTTTCTGGGTACCAATTTCAAGAGATGGCAACAAAATATGTTGTTCTATCTTACTACGTTGAACCTATCACGCTTTTTGATAGAAGATCCTCCTTCTGGTGGGGATGCAATAGACACTCAGTCTAACACAACGACTGAAGTGTGCGAAGATATCCAGGTCACAAATGTCATCTCTCGACTCAGCTTTTCCTTCTTGATTAATTTTTCTGATACACTTTTACCTAGGTAACGTATAATTTATATAGTATTTATTTGTAAGCGGAGGTAACATTAAACATTTGAGGAAAAGGAGAATTGTAGAATGAATTACTATTATGATAATGTGTGGGGATACTACTACAGAATATGCTGAAACAAAAAAAAAAGACCCTTTTTAGCACTCAGAATTCCAACTTCTTTTGTCAATTAATTTTGTCTTTTCTGGTTTTATTTATTCAAATTCTATATCTACCCTTTTCTGATTTAGCTTTCTCACTTGTCTCAACAACCTTCGGCACATTGAGAGCTAACCATAGTTTGAGGCTTGATATGTGTGCATCATTCAATTGATGCTTTGCTAGATATTTTATTCTGCTTACTTTTGTTGTTTTTAATATTGTGGGGTCCCAATTGATTTGAGATTGAGACATAGTTTCGTGAGAAAAGGGAGAGCATTGACGGAATCTCATTTATTTTGTGACCGATTATGATTTATGAGTCATAGTTGTAAAAAAAGGGCATACTAAGCATACTTCTATGATCTACTTGAAGAGTGAATGCTCGATATTGTTGGCAGACTTCTCATATGTCTCTCTGGTATTCTTCAGCTTGGTGGAAGCAATAAATTACATTCTTGAAGGTGCCCAGAACCTGGCTATACCAATTCAAACTACAGGAGCACTCCTTCGAGTAAAAAACTTTTGAATAAAGCATCATCTCCTCATCCCACAAATCATAACAGAGTTGAATACTGCTGGCTAACGCTGGAAGACATTATCCGGTTGGTTTTGAACTCCATTGTAGCCTTCTCTTCTATGCCCACTTTTTAAATTAAATTACTCAACATCATAAATCACGACATGATGATTGTTAGCTACCATGACCCTGCAATCTCTTCCTTGGATGCCATTACTCTAGCATATATTAAGCAGAGGTAAGTTGCAGTTGTTGATGAAGACAACCCATTGATTCGCCAAATCACTCCCTTCACTCTGGCCTACTTGATGAGACTGTTGCAGCAGCAATCGCGACCCTTTCGGTTGGTGAGCTCATGACTTACATAGAATATGGTGGTCCTCCAGAGGTGCAACTTGAGCCAACGGTGGAACTAATAGATGAAGAATTTTCACTGTCTCCGTCATCATATTCTACTTCGAGTTGGTCTTCAGATGATGAATCAGGCTCATACAAAGTTATTGTGCTAGGACGATATTCTTCAGCAAAAAGATCTGAGCCAATTACTTGTTAGAAACTGATATATTTTGTAATTATTATTTTGATGTAATTATGTAAATTAGATATTCTCATATAATTATATTTGTATTATAAACACTTATATATATATATATATAGCATTAATGAGAAGACTCCAAACAAGGAGAATTACACAATTCTACATGGTTTCAAAAGTCAAACTCTAACCTCCTCACAAACCCTAAATCCGGCACCCCCTTCCCATTTCATTTTCACGTCGCCGGCGGCTTATGTCCATGGCTTCTACCGCCTTTTCCTCCTCCACCCACAACACACATCCTCCTCCTCCCCCCTCCTAACACCTTTCATCCGGCCTTTGCCTTGACGAATATCAAAAACTTTATCCCTTTGATTCTTGAACAAGAGGATGGACAATACTCATCGTGGGTTGAGCTATTTCAAATACATGTTTGTGCTTACAACGTCCTTGATCACATCAATGCTACCACCCCCGTCCACCCGATGTCGACAACCCAATGTGGAACCGGCTCGATGCAATCGTCAAACAATGGATATATGGCACCATATCCAAGGATTTACTTCATACTATTATGAAGACAGGTGCTTCGGCTCACGAATTATGGACGAGGCTAGAGGAAATCTTTCAAGACAACAAACATACACGTGTCATATATATGGAGGAACAATTCAACAACATCCGTCTTGAGAACTTTGCTAACATGTCAGACTATTGTAAACAACTAAAATTAGTTGTTGATCAATTCTCTAATGTTGGCAATCCGATTTCCAAAACAAAGATGGTTTTGCAACTCATTAATGGTTTGCCGAAAGGTGAGTACGACACACTCGCGATGATGATCCAACAAGCTAATCCCCTCCCTAGCTTCAACAAGGCCCGGTCACAATTGTTATTGGAAGAGACTAGACAAGCAAAACAAGACGAACATAATCAGAAGGCATTGGTAGTTGATGCACCTCTGACCACCGTTGCACCATCGGACCACCGTAACACGCGTACCACCAAAATCAGCGGGGTGGCAGGAGCCGAGGCGACATAGAAAGAGGTCATGGAGGATGGTCCAATTTTGGTGGACAGCCATGGAAGACCCAATCCCCTTTTCCGTGGGCCAGGCCAATGTCGTGGCCATACCCCGAAAATTGGGCCTCCCCCCGTTGATATGACCCGAGAGAGCTCAAGACCATTCACTCATGGCCAAGCAAGGGATCTCTAAGAATTACAATCCATGTTCATGAAGAGATGAGCATTGGAAGAAATTGAAGAGAATATCTCACGAGTATATAATGTTTGGATGATAGCTTGAGAGGATATTGAAGAAAAAGAAGATACAAGAAAATGGGTCACTTCACAAAGTGTTTAAAGAATAACCCATGTGGGTTATCTATGCAAAGGCTACTTTTGGGTCTTTGTTGCAATATGCATAACTATAAATACTTGTCTTAGTTTCATTTGATAGGGGTTGATTTTGGATGACAATTAATATTTTCATATAATTCTACTTAGGCATATAATTAGTGGTAATCTTAATTAGAGTGTAATTCATAGTTGTTGAAGAATTTTGTCCATGAATTCTCACATGAGCCATGCTCACTTGTGGAATTCATCTATAGTGTAGGTGCTCTTGGTTGTTTCTATTGGAGGGTTTGGTAACCAATCCAAGTTTGCATTTAGATCATTACCATTTGTGTCTCACTTTTATCTTTAATTTCTTGCAATTTCAATTTATTGTTATCTTGTGTTTAAATGCTTAGAGTTTCCCATTAGGATTCTATCATTTGGCATCAGAGCTTGGTAGAAGAAGTGTTCAATCAATTCTTCATCCTTAGTTCTAGAAAAAAATACCAAATTCGAAATCAAAAATTCAAAAAAAAAAATAAAATTGTGTTAGTTTTGTTGTTTTGGCACTAGATTTTTGTTCCCTAGTGTTAGTTGAGCCTAAATTTCAAGTTTCGTTCAATTAGGATATGTTTTGAGCATTCTACCATTATTGGAGCTTCAAAGTTTGAAACTTGAAAGTGAGTTTTGGTAAAGGAGGTTTATATTGGCTTCAAGTGTTATTAGGTTTTATTCTACTAATCAAGAGGAGCTCGGATTTAAATTTTGGTGCAATTTGGAGTTGATTTGAGGTAGATTGGAAAATTGGGTGTTCTTCATGTTCACAAGCCATATTCATAAATTCATGATGAAGAAGACACCCAAAATGAGTGTTTGATCCAAATTTTCAAGTCAACTTTGCAAAAGGTGTTTGTAGGACCAAAAAGGAAGGTTCTAGGTTTGGTGGGCCCTCAATTTTGAGCAAATTTTCGGTGAAAAAAACATCGAAAATCCACATCAGTGTGCCACATCAGCATTATGTCAGTGCCAACTCAGCAGCCAGCCCTGATGCAGCCGCCCAGTCAACAGGCAAGGCCCCAGTGCCCTATTGGCACATGGCCCACAGTTTCAGAGTGTGAAAGACACAGATTTTTTTTCAAGTGCCTTAAGAGTGTTGTAGCACCCAAAAGGCTCAAAATTATCCCGTCATTTTTCAAACCAAAATTCATCCGAAATTCTTTCGATTTGATTTCTTTTTCTAATTTTCTTGTCTTTTATCCTTCTAATTAATCAACAAATAGTAATTAAACCTACTTATTTGCTATTTAATTCTTGAATTTCATCACTTTCATCCCAAATTTCCAAAATAATTTCTAAGTGTTGAAATTCAAATTTTTCTTCTTTCCTTCTCATTTCTTTAATTTTCTAAGCTAATTAACAATTAGTAATTGTTCTTACTTGATTGTTAACTAGTTCTTGAGTCTGAATTTTCAATTCGTGCTAATTATTCTTAAGATTTTTCTTTTCTTTTATTTCATTGAAGTTTATTGACTCCGTCCGTTAGATTTGAGTCGTACGTCTTTCTATCTAACAAGAATTCATTCTTCCACAAGACTTAGCATACATGTGAGATTGATTGGATTAGAGGTTCATCACCAACATTGAAAGAACACTAGAGTGAAGTGAGACTTGAGCGAAAACACGAGTGACGTGATGAACTCTTGCTTCTAACTTGTTTGTTGAGTTTTGTAGGTACAATGACAAATTTTGGAATCCATTCTCATGATGAAGAGGATCCGATGTCCCATATACTTCTGGAATTGAATAGATTGAGTACGGCGGTAGGAGGGATGACGAAACAAATGGGTAGTGTGGAGAATAGGTTGGTGAATGTTGAAAATGCGAGTCGAAGGGCACTCCCCATTCGAATGTAGACGTCGAGTCAAGTAAGGGTCCTAACACCTCACCTACTCTTACCCCGGGTAAAGTACAAGAGTTGCTCCATCCCCAAACTCACCTCGCACCTTATCCATATATCTCCCCACCTACTATCCCAAACACCACCACCCAAGGTCCTACGAGATGAACCAACCCTCAAACACATCCATATATATATATATTGGCCACTCCAAGAGGAACCAATACCCCAAATGACCCAGAGAGTCACTCCACAAAATGTTCCCCACACACCAATGTATGCACCACCACAAGATTACCACCCGGAGCCATTACAAATGCATTTTCAAAACCCCTTATTTGACGAAGGCATTGAGGAGGTTGATAGGGAGAGATGGTGGGAGGAGCCTAGATACAGAGGGAGACATGGGTATGATACCCATAGGGGATGAAGGAAATGAAGAGGTATGGGTGGTCCCTATGTTCAAGAAGAGATGGGTAGGTGGCAAGGTCATGATGACCGGGCAAGATGGAAAGGCTATGAAGATAGGGGAGTCCAAGATCGCAATTTGAATACCATCAAAGTGGAACTTCCCAAGTTCAAGGGAGGTAGTGATCCAGAAGAATTCTTGGAATGAAAGTCACAAAGCGAGCAGATATTCCTCACCAACAACATATCGGATGTTTTGAAGGTGAAGTACGCCATCACTCAATTTGAGGGATATGCATCCACTTGGTGGGAATCCAGGAGGTGTGAACGAGCTCAACGGTGCCTATTTGATATTCCAACTTGGAAAGAGTTGATTGAGCTCATGGAAGCAAGGTATATGACACCCGACTATTATCAAGGCGTTCTTAAGAGGGTGTACATGTTGTGACAAGGTAGTAAGAGTGTAGAAGAGTACTTCGACGAGTTTGAGAACTTGAGGTTGAAGTCCAAAATTGAAGAACACTTGAACTACACGGTGATCCGATTTGTGGCCAATTTGAATCATGAAATCTCCAAACCTATGAGGCTTCAATCCTATACCACTCTTGAATAGGCATTTCATGACGCAACTAAGGTTGAAATGGAATTAAAAGCGGAGAAATCTTACAAGGCAAAGAATGTCTCATCTTCATCATGGAGCAAAGGCAAAGATAAGTGGGAGAACCCCAAGACCACTACTTCAACTCCCCAAGCCAAGTTCGACAACAAACCTAAGGGCGACGACAAGGCTAGATGAGGTAACAATGCTAAAACTAACTAACTTTCCTCATCCTTCTACCATTCAATGTTTTAAATGCCAAGGTATAGGCCACATTGCAAGTGAATTTCCTAATAGGATATCAATTGTGGTCATGCTTAATGGTTATCGAACTGATGAAGATGAGAAAGGTGGTGAGGAGGGTGTTAATGGTGAACATAAAGGTAAGCATGAGGGAGGATTTGAAGAGGATGATGAGCAAAACCTAGAGGAGGATATTAATTTGGCGTGTTTGTTGCGAAGGATCATGGGTGCAATGAATAGGGAGAAACTTGATCAACGGAAAAACCTATTCCATACTCGATGCAAAATCATAGATAAGGTGTGGTCCTTGATCATTGATGGTGGTAGTTGCACAAATGTGGTGAGCACAACATTGGTTGACCATATGAAGTTTCTTACAAGGAAACATCCTAGCCCCTACAAGCTTCAATGGTTCAACGATTGTGGAGAAGTGAGGGTCACCAAGCGGGTTGTAGTAAAGTTTAGCATTGGCAAGTACCAAGATGAAGTCCTATGGGATGTAGTGCCAATGAAAGCTTGTCATATGTTGCTCGGGAGGCCATGGAAATTTGATAGGGATGTGCAACATAGTGGGAGATCTAATAAGTATTCCTTTGTCTTTGAGGGAAGAAAACAAATTCTCACCCCATTGACACCCTATCAAGTGAGTGAGGACTATAGAATCATGAAGGAGCTTCGGGAGAGGGTTCAAATAGAGGAGGTTGAGAAAGAGTCCTTACTTAGACAATAGGGACAAGGTCTAACAAAGGGGAAAGTTACGATGTGTACACTTTCCAAACCAAACAATTCTTTGAAATGAGTTGATGAGGGGAATTTTATGGTGTGCCTTGTCAACAAAGATCCCTTGTTACATACTAACCAAGATACTAACATTTTGCCTAGTATTATTTCTTCTCTTTTGCAGGAATATGACGGCTTATTTTCGGAGGAGATGCCAAAAGGATTGCCTCCATTGAGGGGTATTGAATATCAAATTAATTTTGTACCGGGTTCTCAAATCCCCAATAGACCGACATAAAGGAGCAATCCAGAAAAAACTAAAGAATTTCAAAGGCAAGTCGAATAGCTACTTGACAAATGGCTAGTGAATGAGAGTCTTAGCCCATGTGATGTGCCCGTAATACTTGTTCCCAAGAAAGATGGCACTTGGAGGATGTGTATCGATTGTATAGCCGTTAATAAAATAATAGTGAAGTATCGACATCATATCCCTAGACTTGATGATATGTTGGATGAGTTATGTGGCTCAAGTGTGTTATCACTAATTCGCATGCACCCCGATGATGAGTGGAAGACGGCCTTCAAAACTAAGTGTGCGCTATATGAGTGACTTGTCATGCTATTTGGTCTCACCAATGCGCCTAGCACTTTCATGAGGTTGATGAACCATGTGTTGAAGCCTTTCATCAATAAGTTTGTCATCGTTTATTTTGATGACATTTTTGTCTATAGAAAGACTATTGAAGATCATGTGTGCTACTTGAGGCAAGTTTTTAATGTCTTGTTGTGTGAGAGGTTGTATGCTAATCTCAAGAAGTGATCATTTTGTGTTGACCGGGTTATATTGTTGGATTTTATGGTAAGTATGGATGGCATGGAGGTTGATAAATAGAAGGTCGAATCCATTAGAACTTGGCCAACTCCTAAAAATGCAACTGATGTAAGGAGTTTCTATGGGTTGGAAAGTTTCTACAGGAGATTTGTGAAGGGATTTAGTACCATTGCCACTCCTTTAACCAAATTGATCAAGAAACATATACCTTTTGTATGGGGAGATGAACAAAAGAAGGCCTTTCAAGAGTTGAAGGCGAAATTAAGTACTTCTCCATTATTGCAATTGGCAGATTTTGAGAAGACATTTAGATTGAATGTGACACTTCGGGTATTGGCATTGGTGGAGTCTTGATGCAAGAAGGGAAGCCATTGGCCTACTTTAGTGAAAAGTTAAAAGGGCTTTTTTGAACTACTCTACCTTTGACAAAGAGTTGTATGCACTAGTGAGGGTGTTAGCTCATTGGCAACACTATTTGTGGCATAAGGAGTTTGTGATCCGTTCGGACCATGAATCCTTGAAACACTTGAAGGTTCAATCTAAGATCAACAAGAGGCATGCAAAATGGGTGGAATTTATTAAGTCTTTTCCTTATGTGATCACCTATAAGCGGGGAAAGGAGAATATTATGGCGGATGCTTTGTCTAGGAGATTTATGTTGTTGAATGCCATGACTTCTAAAATGATGGGATTTGAAAGTTTGAAGGAGTTCTACTCCAATGACTCTTATTTCAAAGTGGTTTGTGAAGAGTTAGCCCAAGGAAAGAGGGTTGACCGGTTACAATTGGTTGATGGGTTCTTGTTAAATGGTAGAGTATGTGTTCCCAAAAGCTCATGGAGGAAACTTTTCGTGAAGGAAGCACATAGTGGAGGCATGATGGGTCACTTTGGTGTTGCCAAAACTCTTGACATCCTCAAGGAGAAATTCTATTGGCCTAAGATGAGACATGATATGGAGAGGCTTTGTGGACAATGCCTAGAGTGCAAGCAAGCCAAGTCCAAGACTCACCTTCAAGGTATGTATACCCCTCTTCCTACTCCTAATAGCCCTTGGGTAGACATCTCTATGGATTTTGTTTTGGGTCTACCAAGGACCAAAATGGATCATGATAGTATTTTTGTGGTAATGGATAGATTTTTCAAAATGTCCCATTTCATACCATGTCACAAGTGTGATGATGCATTCATGTGGCATCCTTTTTTGTTATTCATGTGCTTAAATTGCATGGGGTACCTCGCACTATTGTTAGTGATAGGGATTCCAAATTCCTTAGCCATTTTTGGAAGAGTCTATGGGTGCACTTGTCACCAAGCTCATGTTCTCTACTTCTTGTCACCCTCAAACGGATGGACAAACCGAATTAGTGAATAGGACTCTTGGGAGCATGCTTAGGTGTATGGTTAGAGGAAGACCAACTTCATGAGAGGACCATTTAACTTTGATAGAATTTGCATATAATAGGTCTCTCCACTCCTCTATTGGCATGATGCCATTTGAAGTTTGCTATGGTTTTAATCCTTTATTTCCCTTAACCTTAACCCATTTGTCTAGTGATGTTGTTGTGAGTTTAGATGCAAAACAAATGGCAATCAAAATGGTGAAGATTCGTGCTAAGTTAAAGGAACACATAGAGAAGATCAACACAAGTGTGGCAAAGAGACAAAACAAAGGCCGAAGGAGAGTGAACTTCTAACCGGATGATTGGGTTTGAGTTCACTTTCGAAAGGAGAGGTTTCCTTAATTGAGGAAGGGCAAGTTGTTCCCAAGAAGAGATAGGCCATTCAAAGTCCTTGAGAAGATCAATGGAAATGCCTACAAGATTGACTTACCAAGTGAGTACAATGTCCATAATATTTTCAATGTAAGTGATATATCTTCTTGTATTGTAGGTGAACCTTTAGATTCGAGGAAGAATCCTTTCCAGGAAGGGGAGGATAATATGACCCGAGCGAGCTCAAGACCATTCACTGGAGGCAAGCAAGGGAGCTCCAAGAATTACAATCCATGTTCATGAAGAGGTGAGCGTTGGAAGAACTTGAAGAGAATATCTCACGAGTGTATAATGTTTGGATGATAGCTTGGGAGGATATTGAAGATACAAGAAAAGGGGTCACTTCACAAAGTGGCTAAAGAAGAACCCATATGGGGTTATTTGTGCAAAGACCACTTTTGGGTCTTTGTTGTAATAGACATAACAATAAATACTTGACTTAGTTTCATTTGATGGGGGTTGATTTTTGGATGACAATTAATATTTTCATAGAATTCTACGAAGGCATATAATTAGTGGTAATCTTAATTAAGTGTAATTTCATAGTTGTTGAAGAACCTTGTCTATGAATTCTCACATGAGCCATGCTCACTTGTGGAATTCATATATAGTGTAGGTGATCTTGGTTGTTTCTATTGGAGGTTTGGTAACCAATCCAAGTTTGCCTTTAGATCATTACTATTTGTGTCTCACTTTTATCTTTAATTTCTTGCAATTTAAATTCATTGTTATCTTGTATTTAAATTCTTAGAGTTTTCCATTAGGATTCTATCACCCCGTGCCCTTACCAACCACCCCATTCCCAGCACACGGGTCCACATCCGACAACGAGCATATTGGGCCCTCATCCAGGCCTATGCCACACGGGTAAATCGCACCAGGCCCACTTCACTACAGCCCAACAGCAACAACAGGCATACGATCTTATGATCCCTACCGAACTGAGTCAGGCCTACAACACTATAAATCTCCAACAGCCCGACGACACCTGGTACATAGATATGGGTGCTACATCTCACCTCACTCGTGACTCTAGTAATCTCCCTCAACTACTTAATTTGAACAATACTCAATTTATTTTGGTCGAAGATGGAAATCGCATTCCAATTCAAGGCTATGATATCACTCAAACACCACCCCCCCCCCCCCTTTACCCTAAAAATGTTTTATATGCTCTTAACATCATTAAAAATTTAATCTCTGTTAGGAAATTTGATAGTGACAATTCTGTATCTATTGAGTTTGACCCTTTTGGTTTTTCTGTGAAAGACCTACGTATGGGGACAACTCTTACGAGATGCAATAGTGTGGGGGACCTATATCCTTTCTTACAAATTCTGCTGCAATTGTCAATCCACTAACCTCTCTAGCTGCAATCTCTCCATCAACTTGGCACAGTAGACTCAGGCACCCGGGAGCACCGATTTTTAATTTTCTTAGAAGTCAAAATTTCATTCAATGTAATAAAGAAAAATTTACCCACGCCTGCTACTCTTGTCCTTTAGGAAAGCATGTTAGACTTCATTTTCAATGTTCATTGAGTGTAACTTTTTCTCCTTTTGATATCATTCATGCGGATTTATGGACATCTCCCATTACTAGCAAACTGGGTCACAGATATTATGTGGTTTTTTGGATGATTTCTCTCATTTTCTTTGGGTTTATCCTCTAAAATATAAGTCCCAAGTTTACTCATTTTTTCTCGAATTTCAAGCATTTGTTAAAACCCAATTTGAGAAGACCATCAAAATGAATATGATAATGACCGTGAGTTTGACAATTTTCCCTTTCATATTTTTTTTGCGGACAATGTCATGGTGTTCGATTTTATTGCCCCCATACCTCACCTCGAAATGGTAAAGCCGAAAGAATCTTGCGCACCATCAATAATAAGATTCGTACAATGCTCTTCCATGATTCCATCCCCCCTTCCTTTTGGGTCTACGCATTGCACATGGAAACATACCTTCTTAATATATTACCTACGCGTACTCTTTAAAACAAAACTCCCACTGAAATTCTCTTCTGTCGGATCCCTTCTTATGGTCACCTTAAGATTTTTGATTGTCTATGCTACCAGAATCTCGCCTCCACGGTCCCTCACAAATTAGCACCGAGGACTACTCCTTACATTTTCTTGGGTTTCTCATCAAATCATAAGGGGTACTTATGCTATGATTTATCCACAAATATAATCCTAGACTCTCGCCATGTCACATTCAAGGAGAACATTTTCCTATTTGCAAACGTCCGAAAATTTCAAGTCACTAACTATGGCTTCCTTGACGATTCGTACACTTCTCCTCTCATTAGAAATGTAATCCATGGAGCTAGTAGTCCATCTCAATGCTAACTGCCCCTGCCAACTTTCCCATCGACCACCCCACTCCCCCCGTCGACTACCCCCTGCCCACTACCCCCGTCACTAACCCACTGCCCCACAGCCCACTGAACATGTCGACTACCCTATTGTCTCCATCGACTACCCCCTACCCCCGTCACTGCCTCATTGCCCCCGTCACTGCCCTACTTCCCCACATCCCTCTACCCCTGTCAATGCCCCATAGCCCACTGCCCTCGATCCATATTCCTACACACTGCATGGATACCTGTGCCCAACACAGGATTTTCAAACCGAGAGTCCACTTTAACCTATCCACTTAAACTATCTCACATCTACCTAAAAACCCAAAATTAGCCAAGCTTGACCCAAATTGGAATACGGCCATGTGTTGGAAATTTGATGCGCTCACTACACAGCACACTTAGGATTTTGTCCCGAAACCAGATGGGGTGAATGTGATTCATTGTATATATCATCACAAATTCATAGATAGTGGTGAACTTGAACTCCATAAGGAGAGACTTGTGGCAAATGGCACGGGGCAACAAGAGGGAGTTGATTGTGGCTTCAGTCCAGTGATTAAACCTGCCACTATTCGTATTGTTTTGAGCATTTCTATGGGGAAGAACTTGCCGATTCATCAACTTGATGTGAAAAATGTGTTCTTACATAGGGATTTGAAAGAAACCGTTTATATGCATCAACCACCTGGCTTTCTGCATCCCTCGGCTCCTCAGCATGTCTGTCGTCTTCAAAAGTCACTCTATGGCTTGAAACAAGCCCCCCGGGCTTGGTATGAGCGATTCTCCACCTACATCATGCAGATGGAGTTCGTGTGCAGCAAAAGTGATAATTCACTTTTTATTTTTCAAATCCGAGATTGTTTACAGGGCTAAAATGGCAAACTGCATGATCATGCCTATTCCAGTCGACTCGAAGTCGAAGCTCATCGCCAATGATGGGGATCCAGTGCTTGATCCTCTCTTTATACGAGTCTCGCTGGTGCACTTCAGTATCTTATCTTCACTAGGCCCGATATTGCCTATGTTGTACAACAAGTGTTCTTGTTCATGCATGCTCCCAGGGAGCCTCACTTTACCGCTCTTAAACGTATCATTCGATACGTTAAAGGTACTCTTGACTATGGATTACATCTTTATCCATCTACACCGACCAAGATGATATCATATACGGACACCGATTGGGGCGGATGTCCCGACACACGTCGATCTACTTCCGGCTATTGTGTATTTTTGGGTAATAACCGCATTTCGTGGTTTCGAGTGCAGAAGCAGAATATAAAGGTGTTGCGAACGTTGTTGCTGAAACTTGTTGGCTCAGAGACCTCCTTCTAGAGCTTCATTATCCCTTACGTAAGGCATCTATTGTCTACTGTGATAACATATCTGTTGTCTACCTGTCTCATAACCCAGTTCAATATCAGCGAACCAAACATATTGAGATTGATATTCATTTTGTCCGTGAGAAAGTTGTCATGGGTCTTGTTCGGGTGTTACATGTTTCCTCTTCCTATCAGTATGCAGATATATTTACTAAGGGACTTCCTCGGCAGTCATTCCTTGACTTCAGATCCAGTCTAAGCGTCTAACCTCCTCCCGCTCCAACTGAGGGGGTGTAATAGAGAATATATTAATATTCTCCATATATTCTGTAATTATTATTTTGATGTAATTATGTAAACTATATATTCTCATACAATTAGGTTTGTAATTATAAACCTATATAAATGACATTAATGAGAAGTCTCCAAAAAAGGAGAATTACACCATTGTACTGAAACAGTTGTTTAGGGAATTTTTTTTATTTGTGAGTTATAGAAGCAAAACTTCTGGCGTGTTGGTTTGATTGTTTTAGAAACATGCGTAAAAGTATTTTAGGATTTAATTCTCTTTTTGCATCAGCTGGAAAAAAAATCAAATTGTAAATTCCCTGCTTGTTCCATGTTTTCACTTATTTTGTGGTACTAACTACAAATCTGTTGTAAAAATTTCCTTTCAGTTTCAGTCAGCATGCTCTGCGTTTTGTAAAAACTAAGACCGTGATCGACAGTGGGTGCATGAAGACAGCTCATAACATTAATAATCACTTTAAATTCTGAGGGACATTATGCCTGCTTCAGCAAATAGAAGTAGCCACATTCCGTACAGGTATTAGTTACTTATTCTAGGACTCCCTTACTGTAATATATTAAAAAACAATCTGCCTATCCTAACTGAAGTATTGTGCCTAAGATGTTTTTTTGTTGCATTTTCTCTGTGAAGTTGGAGACTTAAAATTATTCTCACTTGCTCAATATCTTTTCTTTGAGCTTTTGTCTTTCTTTAAATTAATTGATATTGTCTTCTGGCTCATTTACTTATCAAAGAAAAAAGTTGACATTTATATAATAAATGGGCGCTACTGTTAGGTACATTATTATTACAAGAAAACTCCTTTTTAAATCTGTGGGGTGTCAAAAGAATCCATGTTTATTTCATTTACATCTTTCCTTGGTACAAAAAAAAACTAAAATCCTCAAGTTTAAGTATTTAGATTGCTGTATCCTCTTCTCTTTAAATTGTTGTGTGTAAGACCAGCTTCATGCACAATAATATTCTTTATGTTTTCTTAAGGTTGAAATCACAGAGATCTCTTAAATGATTCCTATCACTCACTACTTGGAAGCAAATCCATTTTTAGTTTTATGTTGTTTGAAATATGAATCATATGCAGTAACAAAGTTCATATTGTGCTTTCTAGCTAAGGGGTTTAAAGTATGAAGATTTTCAGAAAGCAAGATAAGACCAGACTTGCAAATGAGGAAGTGTGTTGGGTCTGAATGATGGACTCACAGAGTTTGAGGCACAACCTACCTGAACAGCTAAGCAATCTGGAAATGGAACAAGAAACAGAAGGCCAAGTGAAAAGGGTGGCAGATGGTCTCGCCGTTTTGAATGGTTGATGTCCTAATATTGTAACTAAATATGTCCAAAAAGTATCCCACGGGTGGGCAGTGTTCTTTGGCAATTTCGGGATACATAATATACACAATATACATAGAGTATATTGTGTATATTAAGTATATCTAACACACCCCCGCAGTCTGAGCGAGTGGTCTTCGAACGCTGAGATTGTCCCTAAAATCTTCAAAAAGGACCGAGGGAAGACCCTTCATAAAGATGTCGGCAATTTGATACCTGGACGGGACATGGCAGACGCAAACGTGCCCAGGAGCAACCTTTTCACGAACAAAGTGAATGTCCATCTCGATATGTTTAGTGCGCTGGTGCTGAACCGGATTACCAGAAAGGTAGATGGCACTAATATTATCACAATAAACCAATGTCGCTTTCTGAATAGGACAATGCAGCTCTAACAGTAAAGTACGTAATCAATATGATTCAGAGACCACATTAGCTACCCCTCGATATTCGGCCTCTGCACTGGAACGGGATAAAGTCAACTGACGCTTCGCAGACCATGAGACCAAGTTATTACCAAGAAACATACAATAGCCAGACGTAGACCGTCTGGTGTCCGGACAGCCACCCCAATCAGCATATGTATACGAGACAAGTGTTGTCGTTGATGAATGATATAGATGCAAGCCATAGTCAAGTGTACCCTGAATATACCGAAGGATGCGTTTGAGCGCATTCATGTGCTCAACTCTGGGATCATGCATAAACAAACACACCTGTTGTACAACATACATAATATCGGGTCTCGTGAATGTAAGATACTGAAGGTTCCCTGCAAGACTGCGATAGCGGGTCGGATCCTCGTATGGTGCGCCGGCCGCAGCCTCATGTTTGGGCTTAGTATCAACGGGAGTGGAAGTAGAGTTACAGGATGACATCCCAGCCCTCTCAATGATCTCAGCTATATATTTCCGATGGGATAAGAATAACCCACCAGTATGGCGAGTGACAACAATCCCTAAAAAATAACTCAAGGGCCCCAAATATTTCATAGCAAACTCAGAGCTGAGCATTGTCATGATAGACTGGCGTAAGGCATAAAAAGAGGCAGTCAGAATAATATCATCCACATATAACAGAATATAGGCCAAGAACGAACCATGACGATAGATGAACAAGGAATTATCCGACCTGCTGTGAGTGAACCCAATAGTCAAAACATAGTCGGCAAACTGTGTATACCAGGCCCATGGAGACTGCTTAAGCCCGTATAAGGACTTCTTCAACAAACAGACATGATGAGGATGTTTGGGATCCCTAAATTACAAAGGGTGATGCATATAGATTGTTTCCTTGAGATCACCATGTAGGAAAACATTCTTTACATCTAACTGATGAATAGGCCATGCTTTCGAAAGAGCCAAGCTAAGCACAGTGCAAATGGTAGCTGGCTTGACCACCGGACTAAACGTCTCATCACAATCCACACCAACCTACTGAGTCTTACCATCACCTACAAGCCGCGCCTTATGTCTGGCAAATGAACCATCTAAATTTTTCTTATAAGCAAAATTCCACATAGACCTAATAATATTAATACCAGATGGACGGGGCATCAACTCCCACGTCTTATTATCAATAAGATCATTATATTCATCGGTCATAGCAATTTTCCAATTTGGGTCATTTAATGCAGACATATGATTACAGTGTAAGGGTGATTTAAGAACATTAGAATGTAAATTAAAATGCATTTTTGGTTTAAAAATCCCCTGTTGACTACGAGTGACTGTTCTATGACTCGGGCAGGGGCGGGTGGATTTTGGGAATTTTCGGGACTTGGAACGGACTGGCCAGTAGACAGTGGGCCTGCTAGCCCAAATCGGGAACTGAAACCGAAGCTGGACACGGGAACTGGGCCAACACTGGACCCAGAAATAGTACCCGGAACTGGGCAAGAACTGGGTAGAATTGATGGCCCAGTTGCTGGACTCAGATGTGTAGACGACGCTGTTTGGGGAGGACCAGCAGGCAGTGGGCCCACTGACGAAGATGGGGTGTGGGACACGTCCGAAAAATAGTGAATAATTTTTGGGGAAATACCATCATCCAAAAAATTATATGAACTAGGCCCGGGATTACTAACCTTAACAAACGAAAACTGGGATTCATCAAAAATGACATGGCGATTAATGATGATTTTATTAGAGGATAAATCAAAATATTTATAACCACGATAGTTAGACGGAAAACCAAAAAACACACACAGAGTAGACCGAGCCTAAAGTTTGTTAATTGTGGTGGACGAAAATAACGGATAACACAAGCACCCAAAGACTCTAAGATGGAATACAAAGGTGTTTTGTTAAATAAAATTTATATGGGGGGAGAATACGTCAAACCTTTGGAAGAAAGAATGTTAATAAGATATGTAGCCATTTGTAGAGCATGATGCCAACACGATAGGGGTATGGAAGCATGAATCAATAAAGTGCGAACAATGTTATTGATGGTACGAATTTTTCGTTCGGCTTTCCCATTTTGTGAAGATGTGTGAGGGCAAGAAAAATGAAAATTGATTCCATTATTTGCACAAAATTCCCGAAACCCCCCATTATCATATTCTTTACCATTGTCACATTGGATATGTTTTATTTCTTGTTCGAATTGGGTTCTAATGAACGCTCTAAATTTTAAGAAGATGGAAAAAACTTGAGATTTTATCGCTATCATAAAAGTCCATAAAAATTTAGAATAATCATCCAAAAAGAGAATATAATACTGATGACCCAAAGAACTAAGAACATGAGATGTCCATAAGTCGCTATGAATAATATCAAATGGCATTAAAGTGTGAGAAGTTGAGTCTACAAACGGCAATCGAATAATTTTTCCTAAAGAACAAGAATGACAAGTCGGAGTACTACGCGTACCCTTACATGAAATACAATTATTTTTATCTAAGGAAGACAAAATAGATGACCCCGGATGACCAAGACGAGCATGCCACAAGGAAGGGGCAAGGGCTGCAAACGCCGACGGCAAGGCTTGACTCGATGGACCAGAACTGGATGTGATAGGATAAAGATCTCCCTTACTATCACACCTCATGACAGGACTCCCCATCTTGAAATCCTTCACAAAGAAACCAAATGGATCAAATTCAATAGACAAGGAAATATCAGTGGTAAATTTACGGACAGACACTAAATTTTTAATCAATTTGGGGGCATGAAGGGTATCTTTCAAGATAAGGGGTGGATGGGGGGAGACAAAGTTTTATGATCATAACCACGAAATGGAATAGAATTACCATTACCAACGATTATGCCATGAGGGTTGCTCAAATTGGAATAAGACGAGAGAGTACCTGAATCGGATGTCATGTGGATAGTGGCACCGGTGTCCATATACCAATTCGGGTCCGGTGGAGTCAAACCAAGTGTGTGCATCGCGGCCTCAATATCAGTCTAAGTGGGGCCTGCTACATGATGGGCTTGTGGAGGTCGGGGCCCAAGAACTCTTGCGTGCTCCCTTGGCTCGTGACTGCTGCTGGAACCACTGGCCCAATGGGCATTAGACCGTCGAGGCTGCTGGGAAGCCCACTGGCCAATGGCTGTAAAATGTTGCGGAGTTAGGCCGTAAGACCACTATCCACTGGTCCAAGCCTACGGCCTAGAGGCCCAAGGCTGAGACCAGTGGGTCGGTGGCCCACTGTAATCGGGATGGAGTCCACCCCCACTGTTTTGGCAGCCGCGACTGCTGCCATAACCGCCGCATTTGCCTCCGCAATTTTTTCTATTATTTTCCGGCTATTTTTGCCGCCCCCGTGAGATCGGTTTTGGTTCGAATTGTCACCAAAATTTTGAGGATTCGTGGAGGATGTCACATAACCACGGGACTAGCATTAGTAGCCGCCTTTTTAGCCAAGCCGGCTTCTTCCAAGGTAAGCATGGATCGGGCATGATAGAACCTCGAAAGAGGATTACTTTGTCGAATGAGAGTTCCAACGCCACTATAGGCCTCGGATAGGCCAGCAACTATATGTAAAACAAGACGATGTTCACTAACTGGCGCACCAACGTTGCGGAGTTGGTCCGCCAATTCTTTCAACCTTTTGCAATATGCTTCTAACGTTTGGGAAATTTTCCATGTTGACGTGGGAAAAATCCTGTTCAAGGGTAACAGCTCTGGAATTTTGATTATCCTGGAATATGTCACGTAGCCTATCCCACGCAGCCATCGCCGTAGCGTCTGGCTCAATAATCATCTGCAATAGGTCGGTAGAGATAGTACAATAAATCCACTGAAGGATGGTGGCATCAAGTGTTGTCCATAACTTAGGATCATCCTCGCGTGTAGGCACCTCTATATCACCAGGAGCCGCGGGGATTATGTGATGGATGACTTGATGCGAACGAGCGTGAATTTTGAACAACTCGACCAACGTCGCGTATTGGACGTTTTCTATTTCAAGAATAAGTGCGATTGATTCTTGATGTTAGAAACAACAAGGGCATGGTGAAACGTGTTCTTTGACGTAGACATAACAAAAGAACAATAAGTGATAGAGAGATCTGGAAGAGAGATTTTGAGAGCGGAAAAAGGTGTCAAAAACCGAGGAGGGAGGCTCGGTTTATGCTTGGCCGAAGAACAAGAATTTTGGGAGAGAAATTGTTGTTTGACCTAGACTTCTGATACCATGAAAGAAATAATCTCTTAATTATTTTCATTAATTGAAAGAGTATATATACAAGTTACATATTTCCATAATAGGAGAATCATATTCCTATTCTATGCCTAAAACCTTATTCTATTTAGAGACTAACTATACAATTATGGTAAGTGTACAATACTAATTACACTACAATATTACATTACATAATTGTACAAAGTAGAAGAGAAGGCTCATGGGTGGGCAGTGTTCTTTGGCAATTTCGGGATACATAATATACACAATATACATAGAGTATATTGTGTTTATGATGTATATCTAACATAAATATTCATTTTTATTTCAAATTGCTCTTATTTAATTTAATCATAAAGTTTCTAAATGAACTGCAAATGCATGTTGATATTCGATCAAAAATGCATATGTTTATTTATTGTTTGCCTCACATTTTAATATTTTTAATTATCTTTGAGTACTATCATATTGATTTGTGATTAATTTTATATTTTATCCTGTAGGAATAAAGCGATGTGAAATTTAAGAGATTTGGAGCAAATCGAATGAGAAGTGTTGAAATTTGCAAAAAGAAAAAGAAAGAAAATTAAAAAGAAGAAAATAAAGAACAAAAGATGAGAGGAGGACAACAACTTGCGGCTAATGATTGACTTATGATGAGGTTATGATTGGAAGAACTTAAATTTGTTCAAAGGAGAAAAATGAGGAATGTGCCAGCAATTGAAATTCGTACCTGGCGGAGCGAAGCAGAAGGCGAGCATTCTGCTCGCTTTGCACTATGCCGAGCGAGTAACAGTTTCGGAATTTAATTAATTCTTCAACTCCTTTTTGGATTAGGTTATTTCGTCATAGCCTTTTCCTATATTTATAAATAGTTTATAAGACACAATTTTTATATTACTGGGATAACTTGTGATCCAGAGTTTAGAATCTTTGACGTAGAGAGAGTTTGGAGCCGCCGTAGAGGTCGGAGTTATTTGATTTTACATTTTCTTCTCCTTTCTACTAGTTTTTATGTTTCTTTGTATGAATTATTGTTTTTCATCCATGTCTATGTGGAGCTAAACTTCGCGTTCTAGGGTTGTGATAAACTATGAATATTGACTTTTGACGATTATTTCTATCTTAATATGAGTTATTGATTCTGATTGTTTCTTTAATATTGTGCGTAATTTCTTGATTGTTTGGCCAACAGTTAGGTTCTATCGATTATCTAATATTAATGCTTGGGAAAGATATTGTTAGATTAGAGTAGGGTTAAAGAGGGCGTGATCTGATAAGCCTTACAATTGGGTTAATTTTTGTGGCTAGGATAGGAATATATCTAGACACCGTGTTCAATTAAATATCGTGGATGAATTGCATTCTTAATAGGTCAATTTCATAGGAATATAGGCGGCGAACTGTTTTGAATAGGTGAGTAGTAGTTCAGAAGAATACTACGAGCATTAATAATCTGATTAATTAGCAATCGTTGATAATTCGGATTAAGGAGAAATAGTTCGAAAACTCAATAGGATTGGTGAACAAACCGCAAACCTAGAACATTCATCTCATTGATAACATAAAAGCCCACTCTTTCTTGGTTGAAGTTCATTACTTGTTTTCCTTTATTTTTAGATAGTTTATAATTATAACCCTTTAATTTCATCTCTTGTTTAGATAATTAGAATTAGTTTAATTTAGTTGACGGCTAATCACAAGTCCATGTGAGTTCGACATCCGATTTCTAAAATCACTATATTACTTAGGACCACGTATACTTGAGTGTGCGTTTATGTGATAGAAAATAAGAATAAGAAGAGATAAAAGACATAAGAATATAAGGAAAGGAAAAATGACATAAATAAACGCTCACAACATAAATAATCGCCCATCAAATAATGATCGATAAATATATATTTTTTGTATGATTCAAGTTGAAAGAGATAATAGAACAAGTATGATCGTTTTCTAGTGGACTGTACTATTGATTCTAAAGGAAGGTTATCTGCTAAAAACTATGATAGAGTTGCTTATGAATGTCTTGGCGGTGAACTTGATTTATCAAAAAATGATGAGAACATGAACTCACAATCATTTATGGGTTAGAGAGATCACGTCTTATTTTATGTCGAATTAATGTGTGTGTGTATATATATATATATATATATATTGATCAGTTTGAGATTCAAACAACCCTTTCTTTGACTCAATTTCAAATAGATTGGTTGAGTATTTTATAATAAAATTTACCTATTTAAAAGTTACATAAACAAATATTAATGTATAATAATTCACAATATATGAAATGAGTTAGAAAAATTTATCATTAAAAAAAATTATTTAACTCTCTAAATTAATCAATCCTCATATAAATTAGGATCGAGGGAGTATAATTTTTATATTATTAGCCAGCTACTACAATTATTTTCAACGAGGCCAAATGTATCCAAAGCCTAAAGAAGGAAGGCGGAAAAGACAAGAGTGTAGCTACTAGCGGGTTCTGAATATTTCAGGGTCATGGAAAGATAAGAAGGGTTTGATGCATTTAGTGTTAAATTTACTTCATTATTATTTATTCATAATATTTTGTCATGATTTTTTTATGACATTTTAATTATGGATGGCTCGATTATAAGATTAGTAAAACAATTACTTTGGGCTTCGTTTTTTCTTTAAAGATGTATAGTATATGTATTATTAAAAATCAAAGTGTGTACAGTTAAATTTGAAAAAAAATTGAAGCGAAACTACAACAACTTTAATATGAGGATTGTAGTAATAATTAGAGAATGAAATATTTTTTAATGAATTGTTTTCTTACATGGATAGGGTAACTATTTTTTTGTCTCATTTATATCCTAACAACTAATAGGGGCCCACATTATTATTTATATATTTATAGTAGCTTACAATTTGTCTTCTTCAAAATATCAAGCATTACAACTAGAGATGGCAATGGATCCTTGACCCGGTCCGGATTCGGTGTATCCAGATCCGTTTTATAGGATATGGATCTTCAAATTTTGGACCCGACGGATCCGGATCGGACCCGGATCCATTTCTGACGGATCGGATCTAGATATGAATTTTGTATTTGAGATTCGTATCCGGTCCAGATCCGACCCGTGGATCCATTTTTTATTAAATATATTCATAACCTAGAATGTAATTTTATAAGTATTTTCTTAAAATTGCTAAGCACATCCTTGCAAGTTTAATTCTCAAAACAAGTTTAATTTATCCTCGTGTTAACTCAAAAACAAAAAAATAAAGAGGTAACTTCGATAATAAAATCAATGTTATATTAGTGAATGACTAACATCTCCATAGACAAGTAGTTAAAATTATATTCACTTCATTTATGAAGATTCCAAGCACATGCAAGTTCTGCATTGTGAAAATACTAGTCAGCATTTTCCACAACTATTGTCATTGTCCAACATTTTTAATTAATAGCTCACAATCAAAACGAGACAACGAACAAAATATCTCATATGAACATTTCAAAATTGAAAAACAGTAAACTGTTAGCTAAGTAAAAATCGTTTGTCAGTTCAAAAAAAAATTCTTAGCAAGGTAAATTTTTTTACATGTGGATCCAGATCCGATCCATGGACCCGGTGGATCCGATGGAGCCGGATTTGGATATGATTTTTATGGACCCGCTGGATCTGGATCCGGATCTGGATTCAGGTATGAAAAACGGATCTGGATCTGGATCTGGATCTAGTAGGATCCGGTCCAGATCCGATCCGTTGCCATCCCTAATTACAACAAGCAATCATTATATTGAAGTAATGCAACACTTTTCGGTATTATTATATCAACTTATCTTGCTTTATAGTTTCTTATCCTTTGATTTCTTTTACTATTTATTATTTCTTATACTTCGATTATCTTATTTATCTGTGATAGTTACGACTTTTTTTAGACTGTTTTATCATGTCTTATTTGCTTTCGTTACTTTCATTTTTATTCTGCATTGAATTATTGTCCTTATCTGTCCTTTATTTTGCCATGCTTTCTCTTGAGACGGGGCTCTTCCGAAAACACTCTCTACTTCACAAGGTAGAGGTAAGGTTTGCATACACTTTCAATTCAGACCCCACTTTATGGGCTTTCACTGTGTATGTTATTGTTGTATATTAACTTATCAAATTTTTGAGCCGATTTTATTATTCTACCTTTATTTTATATTTTTACATTGAAAATTTATTATTACTGATATTCTTACTTAGGGTCTCTCACTGAAATTTGGTTTTAGGCCCCAATCTTGTTAAAATGATCACACTTTTGATATATTTTATCTTGAGTCGAAGGTCTTTTAAAAACAGTTTGCATGCCTTTCATATGAAATTTGCGTACACTCTATTCTATCATACCCACCTAATGAGATACACTCTATTCTATCAGAACTAGGGGTGAGCACGGGTATAGGGTACCCAGATACCCGATCGGAACCGACAATAACGGGTAGGTTCCGGGTAGATATATTATAATAACGGGTAGGGTCCGGGTAGTAAAATTAGGAACCGATCAATGTCGGGTCCGGTTCCGGTTCCGACAAATAGAGACAAGGTACCCGGACCTGGAACCGATACCCGGAACCTATAAAATATTAAATATTTTTACCTTTTTGAGAAACATTTGGACCACTTTTAACTTTCTCCAAAATTGTTTGTTGCACGCCTGCACATTGATTTTTCCCACCCCAAGACGCAAATATTTCATCTTTTTCACCCCTTTATTCTATAATGTTTTTTGTGCCCTAAGAGAAAACACCCAAAACTCTCTCAATAGCAATGGCGTTTTAGCTACACCACCGAACTTCATCATCGTCGTTGTTGAAGCTTTCTCTCAGGTACTTTCATTGTTGTCGTCGTTGAAGCTTCACCTTTGCCTATTTCTCTCCCTTGGTTGTGTTCACGTCGTTCCTAAAATGCATATGGGTTCATATCTAACTCTTCAATTTCTTTTTAATATCCTATGCTTCTGTTCTATTTCAGGCGATACTCATCTTCAATTTGTATTACTTTTTGATTTGAAATGTAAATCTATTTTTAAAATTTGTGTATATTTTTGTAGCTCGAAGATGAAATTTAGAGATTTACTAGTATAAGAAAGCTTTTCTTTTGTATCGAAGAGCCTATGAACACGAAAATAAGTTTAATTCAGATATTTTCAAATTTATTTTGAAATCAACACGTTCAATTAATTGAGTGTCAAATTTGGCTTACAATTTTAGGTTTTGGTTACAGAATTAGCTTTTCTACGATGAATAGGTTTTCTAAAACTTCTTATAAGGGTACTAAAAACTCCGATTGCAGGCTAAAAAACCACTGGATGAAATTATTTTAGAACTCTTTTTGATTCTCATAGGCTAAAAATTGTTGCTTAATCTATGTTTTTTTATTTACAGGATACCCGGGAACCTACCCGGACCCTGCGGGTCCGGGTAGGTTCCGGGTAGTGATTGCTACGGGTAGGTTCCGGGTAGTAAATTTAGGAACCGATTTTTTACCGGATAAGGTCCGGATAGTTCAAAAATGCTAGGGTATCCAGACCCGCTCACCCCTAATCAGAACCACCTAATGAGATTAACTCTGGACATGTTATTGGTGTTGTGGTTGGAAAGATAAGAAGGCCGACACCATTTTCCAATTTCATTTGGAAAGGCCGACAACTTCGGTATAGAGAGGCCACGTCTACAGTAGTGTCCCTATAGTCATAACGTGCTTCGCTCACAGAGCGCCACCCCTCCCCCTATACGCAATATTCTTTCGCCCCCTCTCTCTATAATAAGACTGCAAGTTTTTCTTATGCTAATAATAATTAACTAAGCACCAAATATAGTTGTTATAATTCTGCAACAAAATACATCTACTTCTTTTAACCTTTTTATCAATGGAGGCTCAACAGCACCATCCCCAGGATCATGCTTATGAAGATCAAGATGAAGTAGTGCTGGGTGAAAAAGTTGGATTAAAAACAGCGTTGGACGATGACCCTAATGCACCAAAAGAGGATAACACAGCTTCTAATTATCAGAGCAAAGTCACTGACCCAACTGGCGCCAGTAAGTAATTCGAAATCGAGTTTAACTAGTGTAAAGAAGCTATAATCTCAAGTTTGGATTACATGTTATGACCATTATGTCACGTTTATTTGTTATAACAGATACTTCTTCCGCCCGTATGTGGCACTTTTTGCTAGTTTTTCTTTGATTGCAATTTTTTATGACTTTTTAAATATTTGAAATTATTAATTATTGTGAATTATCATACTCCCTATGTCCTCAATTTATGTCCTCGGCTTATGTGACTGTGTTATTCGAGATTCAAACTATGTGAATTTTGATTTTAAATTTTTGTTATTCAAGATTCAAACTATGTGAATTTTGATTAATAATTTAAAATGTAGTTTTTCATCATATTTACATGAGAAAAACTTGGAAGATAGTACTTTTTGTATAGTTTTGAGTATTTAAATTTTAATTTAAAATTGTCGAGTTAAATTTATTCTAATTTGCTTTGAAACTTAGTTAAATTGAGATACGAAAAGTAACACGTAAATAGAGTAATTCCAAAAGTGACGTAAATTTGGACACGGACACTAAAGTTTTTTTCGTATAGATGTTATTTCAACAAATATATAAATTATATAAGTCCATAAGAAGGGAGCGTTGGAGGGGTAATTGGTAAAGTTGTCTCCATGTGACCAGAAGGTCATGGGTTCAAGCCGTGGAAACAGCCTCTTACAGAAATGCAAGGTAAGGTTGCGTATAACTAGACCCTTGTGGTCCGGTCCTTCCCTGTACTCCGCGCATAGCGGGAGCTTAGTGCACCGTGCTGCCCTTTTTACATAAGTCCATAAGTCTGTATTTGAGGTCAAAATAAATTTTCTAAATATAAAAGGTTTCATCCAGTTCCATATAGTGAAACAGATCGAGTAGTTAATTCGCTCTATGTTTTAGATTACACACCTTTAGGATTAGGCCTCGGCATCGAGCCGAGCCCAATCTAGCTGAGTTCGAGCCAAGTCTAACCGAGCTTTAAACAGTACTGAGCCAAGCCGAGCCTGAGTCGGGATCAACGAGCTTTTCTACATTTTGCCTGAACCCGAGTGGAGCTGAGCCGATTTTTTATATTAAATCATAAATATTATTTAAGAAAGTCTATAATCATAATTGAACAAGCTATCATAAAAAAAAATTACATTATTAAGTCAAGAATATGAAAAATTTAGTTGTAATGAATTGTTAAAAATAATATTTCTATAAAATAAAAAATATGATTTAAGGAAGTGTATGATTGTGATTAAACAATCTTTATATTATATTTCAAGAAAATTATAGGCACCATAATAAAAAGATAGCAAAGGATTATAAATTGGCGGAGGATGAAAAATTCTTTTCTAATTGTATGAAGAAAAAAAAGAGACTAAATATCATTAGACTTCTTAATAACTGAATCAAACTGACAACAACCAAATAGATAAATATGTATTATAATTGATTTGATTTGATTTGATTTGATTTTAATAATTGACAAACCGATTGAATTGATTTGATTTTGATTTTAACCAAAATCTACCCAAATTGAACCATGAATACCCCTACTCATATAATACGCTTAAGTTACATTATAGTTAGAATTTTGCTTACATCAAATAAGAATATTAATTATATAATAACTGTTAAATTAACGTGGTATGTTAAGTCAATTTCTAAGGTACTTAGTAATTGAATCTAATGAATGAATATTAATTCTTAAATCGAGCTAGCTCAATCATACTCGAGCTTTGACCGAGCCGATCTTAACCGAGCTTTAACCGAGTCGAACCAAAATTTAACTGAAACAAGTTGGGCGAGCCTGAGCCGGCCCGGCTCTTTGCCCAACTCTATTTAGGATGGTCCGACAGTGTAGAATTTTCTTTATACTGTCTGCCTATTTAAATTGAACTTTTTTGAAATTAATATTATGCGTGCCTAACAGATAGCGAGGAGGCGGGAACTACTCCACTTGTACAGTCATTCGAGAAAATGAGCGTAAAAGAAGAAACAAAACCAGAGAAAGGAGCAGAGAGTAAATTAACTGACAGGGGAGTGTCAAAAATGAAGGAATACTTGGCAGAGAAATTCAAGCCACGAGATGAAGATAAGGCACTTTCTGAGGTTATTTCAGGCACACTTTCAGGCCAGAAAGTTAAAACTGTGGGAAGTACCGCAGAAACAGGAAAGGCACTTTCTGATGTGATTTCAGGAGAACTTTCAGAACAAAAAGATAAAACTGTGGCAACTGAAGAAACCGGAAAGGAGGCGAATAAACCGGAGGAATTCGCGAAGACACAAGCAGGACCTGTTGGTGCAGGAAAGAGTGGTATGATAGATAGGATTAAAGGTGCTGCTGCTAGTTTGTGGCTTCGCAGAGGTGGAGGAAAAGAAGCTGCAGAGACACCTACTAGTACCCCAGTTGGTACTTAGTAGTAGTAGTAAATGCCTTTTTATGTGTTCATCAAAAGCTATTGTATTTGTTGGTTGCCTCGTTTCTTTGTTTTGGTGTTCTCCTAGGTTGAGCGTACGTGTAATAACTTGTAAATATATAATGGAGCTTCATGTTGTTCTACACTGAATTGGGTCAGTTATGTGTGTCTACATCTTTTTTTCTGTTCATTTTCCGTTGATTTACTTCATATTCTGTGTGGCTTTTGGTATATGAACCAAGGCTAGGGTGTTGGTCGTCGCTTCGATCTCTTTTTACGGTTTTGGTTTATTCACTAGCTGATGTATGCCCTTGATTTACAGAAAATGTATTTGAATATGAATATGAATATGAATATGAATAAGAATAATACTCCTATAAAAGAACCTTGCATTTGTTAGAGGTCTGAATGCTAATCATTCTTGCCTTTTAAACTTTTTTATATTGAGGGATGATGAACCGTATTATTCTACATTTTTTAAACCTATGTCGTGAGTCATGTAGGTAGTGTTTAAATTAGGACCATACACTGGGATTCTTTTCCCCTCATCATTAGCCAGGCCAGTCGATATGCGACAATCTCTCTTCTCCTTCGTGACTCAACCATCAAAATATGATAATATAGTATAATTAATAACCGCTTTTTTTATATATTTACTACCTATCTATTCATTTTTCCATGTAGTCCTGATGCTAATGAGCATTGCCTAGGCCTTAGCTAGATTTTTTTTGCCATCAATGTTGTCATTCTAGGGTCGTCATATCTTGTAGCACACAAGACTTGGCAGCAAATAAGGTTGTCAACTATGGAAGATATCAAAATCTGAGCTTGCTTGAAGTATGAAACAGAAAAGGATAAAACAACACAAGGAGACAAATTAAAGAAAGTTGGAAAGTTAGAATACCAAGCAATGAAGAAAATCTTGGATTTCTGGCAATTTTCAGTAGTGATGAAATCGAAATCGAAGACGGCATAGCGGCACTCATCGGCAGGCAAAGAGTTAGTGAAGTCCTCATAGTTTTCTTCAGGGCTTCCAAGCTTATCGACAACCACTTCTTGGCCCTCAATCTTGAAAACTATGAACCTGTAGTTCCTCTTCTCTTTTAGTTCCAAGAACTTGAGCTTGCACTCATCTACCACTGCCATTCCAGACGCAGCATTTGCCTGCATCCCAACAAAATAACATGAAGATGGCCTAAATTGAAAAGAAAAAATAGGTGGAACAAGAAGAATGATATTCTCTGCATATCAAAAAAGTAAATAGATGAACATTGCGGGCAGTATAGCAATCTCTATGCGTGTGGCCATCAATTAAGATCAAACAAGTGAGAGCTACTAAGCAATTCCCTTGCCCGAGCCAGAGGGTTGGAAGGGGTTCACCGTATATATATAGATAATTGAAGGGGAGCCTTGGAATAACTGGTAAAGTTGTTGTCATGTGATCAGGAGGTCATGAGTTCAAGCCGTGGAAACAGCCTCTAGCAGAAATGCAACGTAAGGTTGCGTACAACAGACCCTTGTGGTTCGGCCCTTCTCCGGTCCCCGCAAATAGCGGGAGCTTAGTGCACCGGGCTGCCACCTATAATAGATGATGAATCCTTTGGTGAAAATCCTGCCTCCGACCCTCGCAACTGGAGCCAGAGAAATGGCAAATGGAGAGAATAAAGAATATGGTCTATTTCCTCTCCTTTTTTCCATTTTAATCGAAGCATTCTCTCTTTGGTTTTCCATTCTCTCGATACTCTTATAACAATATTTCACTATAAAGGCTAAGTTTTCCTTGAACCGACTCATATTTTGTTAAGTTATGTATATAGATATTCTCTATAACAACATCTTGCTATATCAGCAAAAGAAGATCCAGACAAACGACGCCATTATAGAAAGGTTTGACCACACAAAGATCAAAACACCAGCTCGGGACAGTATTTTATGAAATAACGACCAATTACAATGTCAAAATCCGAAAACCAAAAGAAAACAAGAAGAAAGGAAAACATGATGTCTTGAAGTTGCATACCATGATGTCTCGCAATGAGTAAGTAAATTAAGGATCTCTGAAGATAGGATAGATAAAAGACATGGGAAGGGAAAAAATGGAGAGGATAGATGTATGTAAGAGAGATCCTTGAATTCGTAGGACTGGAGAGATTAGCAGCTTTTATAAAACAAGAGAGGATTGCGGTGAATTAGAGAAATTTGTGGGACTAAATAAAGGTCCACAATTTAAATTTTTTTTCTTTGAGTAATTTAAAAGCTCATCATGTGCGCGACCACTCTTCCTTCCTCATGTATGTTGTTGGAAATTATGCTGGACATGATGCGCCTGTCTGACCTCCACAATTTCATGCTTATATATTCCTTTCCTCTCAATTGAGGTGGTATATATACCAATATTGAGAGTGAAATTAATTTTTCTTTTATCGTAATTTTTTACATGTCTTTTAAATACTTTAAATAATTAATTATTGTGAATTATGATAAAATTTTATGTAGTTTTCATATACGTAACTTTTATTTTGAAAACCTTAAAGATTTAATATCTGAATTCAGGTCAAATTAAAAATATTTGATTTTCGAAATTCAAATAGTGTCAAATAAATTAGGACGGATGGAGTAATAAATACTCCATTGATTCCATTTCATGTTACTTGCATTTTTTTCTTATTAATCAATTTAAGACAAAGAAATTTCCTTCATTTTACTTTTTTGTTGTAGTTTGACTTGTCTTCTTGAGTCGAGGGTCTATCGAAAACAACCTTAGTTAAGGTCTATGTACTCTTTACCTTCTCCAGACCCACATTGTTGGATTATACTAGATGTTTTATTGTTGTTGTCTTAGTTTGACGTGACACAAAATAAAGGAAAGAAAGCTCTTTTAAATTTGTAATTTTAAATTTTCATTACTTTTATGTGACTCTAAATTTGTGATACTTGGCACTTCGTGTGCACGTGTGTGGAAACGACGTTTTCGACGTGCGGGCCCAATTGTCCGAGTCATAAATTAATGTGATATACTTATTTCCAAAATTAGTAAATTTCCAACAATCCCCTCTTGAAAGAGATTTTGGCGCACACACATGGTGCCTTTTCTAGCAATCTTTCAGCGGACCGATGTTGCATCTGGATAGGTAGCGTACGCTTTGAACCTTCCATAGTTGAATACCATCGGACTTACTTACTGCGCGGTGAACGTGATGTCTTGAACCGTTAGTATTTAGTGTAAGTCAAGTCAACGGTACCAACACAACAACTTTCTCTACTCAGTTCTTCGTAATGTTTTATCCGTTGTGGCCGTGGACACTTCTTGGTTTCTTAAGTGCGTTCATTTGAGGCGGCCGGTCCTCGCACTTAAATAGGTGGTCTCCTACAAGGTATCCTGCTATACCCCACTTTACAAGTGTTAGGAACTATTAAAAATTTGCCCAAACCTAACCTCAACCGGTGAGGATCATTAAAGGTTTTGGAAACTTAACCTTCACCCACACTGCAGATAGCACTTATAGTCTATCGCGGGAAGGTCTTTGGATTTGGTGTTCCGTCACAGAAATCACTATCCGAAGTGCTCATGCTTTCACCAAAGCGATCAACTGAACCTTTACAGCTTAGTTTTCCCATTGAACCTAATTCCTGGGATCTCCAGTCAGTAAGGTTGGGTTACCGCCGTATTGTTCCTTATACTTTGGGTTTTAAGCCCATTCCTCTAGACATGCAAAAATATCTGATCATTGGGCAAGCCCTTTGCCAGTAGGTCAGCTATGTTATCCTTTGATTTTATGTAATCAATGAATATTATACCCGTAGTGATTAGCTGTCTAAAGGTCTTATGTCTCTGTCGAATATGACGACACTTGCCATTGTACATAGAATTATGTGCCCTTCCTAGAGCCGACTGGCTATCGCAGTGGATCATTGCAGAAGGTACGGGTTTGTTCCAACAAGGAACATCCTCTAAGAAGTCATGAAGCCACTCAGCTTTTTCTCCTGCTTTGTCTAAAGAGATAAACTCTGATTCCATCGTAGATCGGGCAATGCAAGTTTGCTTAGAGGATTTCCAAGACACAGCCCCACCACCAATTGTAAATACATACCCACTGGTGGACTTGGTGTTCTCTATATCAGACATCCCGTTTGCATCACTGTACCCCTCTAGTACAACTGGATATCTCGAATAATGCAACCCGTAAGTTAGCGTGTATTTCAGGTATTGAAGTACCCGACTCAACGCCTTCCAGTGATCATCACTCGTATTACGGGTAAACCTAGCCAACTTGTTGACTGCATAAGCAATATCAGGTCGGGTGCAGTTTGTTATGTACATCAAACTACCAATCACCTATGCATATCGCTCCTGGCATATGGGTGCACCACGATTTTTATCAAGTTTTTCATTTCTATCCATTGGTGACTTTATAGGTGAACTGTCTAACATCTCGAACTTTCTCAAAACATCCTCGATGTAGTGAGACTGAGATAAGACCAGTCTGTCAGATGTCTTAGAAATCTTTATCCCTAAGATGACATCTGCGATACCCATATCCTTCATGTCGAAGCATTATTTCAACATGTTCTTAGTCTCTAGAATTATGCTAGAACTACTCTCTGTGATCAACATGTCGTCTACATACAGGCATATCATAACAAACGAGCCAGAGTTACCTTTCATGTAGACACATTTGTCACACTCATTAATGGCGAAACCATTCGATAGTAGAATACTATCAAATTTTTTGTGCCATTGCTTCGAGGCTTGTTTCAGCCCGTACAGAGATTTGACAAGCCGACAGACTTTCTTCTCTTGCCCTTGAACCACATACCCCTCGGGTTGGTCCATATAAATTTCTTCTTTCAAATCACCATTTATGAAGGCTGTCTTTACATCCATTTGATGTATCTCAAGATCACGCAACGCTACGATCGCAATGAATACCCATATGGATGTCATCCTAGATACCGGGGAGTACGTGTCAAAGTAGTCAAGACCTTCTTTCTACCGATAGCCCTTGACTACCAACCTGGCCTTGTACTTATCTATAGACCCATCTGCATTATACTTCCATTTGAGTATCCACTTACAACCCAACGGTTTATTTCTCGGAGGAAGATCAACCAACTCCCAAGTATGATTATGCAAAATGGAGCCTATTTCACTCTCAATAGCTTCTTTCCAGAGCGGTGCCTCTGGAGTTGACAATGCTTCAACAATTGTCCTTGGTTCATCATCAACCATATAAGCTACAAAGTCAGGACCGAAGGATTTATCTTTCTTGGCCCTTTTACTTCGCCTTAGTTCCATCTCTGGAGTCTCCAAGTTCTGAGAATCTGGAACACTAGATTCCGGATATTCAGCCACCTCGAGATCCACTAGATCTGAACCATCTAGATCCGGGCCGTCAACGACTCCCGATTCTTGAGAGTTTTGTTCATAACTTCGTTTGCGAGCGGTTATGTCTTTTTCCTTTCTAGGAAAGGTACCTTCAAATAATTGAGCATTCCTTGATTCCATGATTATACCCACGTAGATATCTGGAATATCTTACTTATGCACTAAGAAGCGATAAGCACTACTATTATTTGCATATCCGATGAATATGCAATCTACAGTCTTAGGCTCAATCTTGACCTGCTTTGGCTTGGGTACTTCAACCTTTGTCAGACAACCCCACACCTTTAAATATTTATAGGTGGGTTTCTTTCCCTTCCATGATTCATATGGAGTTTTGTCCTTACCCTTATGTGGGACTCTGTTAAAAATCGTATTAGCGGTAAGGACAGCTTCTCCCCACATGTTTTGGGGAAGACCGGAATTGATGAGCAAGGCATTCATCATTTCCTTCAATGTGCGGTTCTTACGTTCCGCCATACCATTTGATTGAGGTGAGTATGGAGTCGTCGTTTGATGAACAATGCCTTCTTGGGCACAATATTCCTCAAATGGCGCTACATATTCTCCCCCTCTATCGCTACGAATGGATTTAATCCGTATGCTTAGTTGGTTCTCAACTTCTGCTTGTAACATCGGAACGCTTCAAAGGCTTCATCCTTACTTTTCAATAAGTAAAGGTAACAATACATTGTGCTATCATCAATGAATGTCACAAAGTACTTGTTCCCCCCCTCTAGTTGGTGCAAATTTCAAATCATATATATCTATGTGAATAAGTTCTAGAGGAGCAGTATTCCTTTCGACGGATCGAAAAGGAAGCTTTGTGAGTTTTGCCTCTACGCACACCTCACACTTATGTTGAGGGTTTATGTCGATAGACGACAATAACTCCATCTTTACCAACCTTTGGATGGACTTGTAGTTGACATATCCTAATCTATGATACCATAAATTAGAGGACTCAAGCAAGTAAGATGAAGAGACTTCAATATTATTGCTTTTACGTAATACAGACATGGTGTTCACTTTGAAGAGGCCTTCACAGACGAATCCTCTTTCCACAAACGTTCCATTCTTAGTGACTACAAATTTATTGGACTCAAACACTAACCTAAAACCAGCATTAACCAATAAAGGACCTGAAATTAAATTTCTTCTAATCTCAGGAACATGCATCACTTCCTTCAGAGTTAGCTCATTTCCAGAAGTCATCTTCAGGACTACCTTTCCTACCCCCAGTACATCAGAGGAATGGTTGTTGCCCATGAACAACTTCTTATTTGTAACCAGTGTATAAGTGGAGAAGGCATCTTTGTTGGAACAGATGTGTCTTATAGCACCTGTGTCCATCCACCATTGCATAGGATTCTTGGCAAGGTTTGCTTCTAGCACCACTGCTGAGAACTCCTCAATCATGTCGTCCAGAAACTGATCCTTGACAACGTTAACCTGAGCCTTGTCCTTCTCTTGTTGCTCAGTCTTGAGCTTGAGGCAGTCCTTGATCATATGACTAGGTTTCCCACAATGGTGACAGTTTCCTTTGAACTTCTCCGCTGCTTAGGTTTTTCCGTCTTCTAGAACTTCCGCTTCTTGCTTAGGTTCCCTTTGGCCTCAGCCCGATTTGCCTTTGCCTCAGCGGGTTGTTTACCCCTAGGCAAGGCCTTCTTATTATCTTCCTGAATTTGGAGTTTGATAATAAGTTCTTCAAAGGTCATCTCCTTTGTCTTGAGCTTTAAGTAGCTCATAAACTCATTCCACGAAGGAGGTAACTTTTCAATCAGTGATGCAACCAAAAACTGCTTGTTTGGCTTTATACTTTCCAAATATAGGTGATGTAAAATCATTTGGAATTCCTGGACTTGGGACATCACTGTCTTACTATCCACCATTTGAAATTTCAGAAATTTCCCAACGATGAATTTCCTAGTACCTGCATCTTGTGCGTTGTACTTCTTTTGTAGCTTCTCCCACAACTCTTTGGTAGTGCCAACGGTGTAATAAACCGTGTAGAGAGGGTCTGACAAGCAGTTCAATATGTAATTCTTACACATGAAATCACTCTGACTACATGCATCAAGAACCATCTTTATTCCATTAATGACATGGATACCTAGGCCCCCTTCACCCGTTTCAGAAGGCGAAGGGTCCATTTTATCTCCAGCTTGTGGAGGATCTTCTATTAGGAAACGTGTCATTCCCATAACAGTCAGATAGAAGAGCATATTTTGGTGCCATCTTTTGAAGTTAGACCCCATGAACTTTTCAAGGCGTTCATAGTGAAATCCAGCGGGTGGAGGAGCGGCAACATTCCCTTGAGCGGCAGCAAAGGCGTTGGATGAGCCTTGAGCAACCGGAAATGCATTAGGAGTGCCTTGAGCAGTGGGGAAGGCAGAGGGATTGCCTTGAGCGATGCACGAGAATCGAAAGCGAGTTTGATTTATACTAGTCATCTTTCTAACTTAGTTACTTACAACAAAATCTTGTCTTAAAATTGTTGGGAAACAATTGTTGTAGGGAAAGGAAAGTAAGTAACTATTACAAGAGTAGAAAGGATAAACAAATTATTACAATATAACTGGAAGTCAAAACCTTACAAACTGCTTGTGTGATTTGTTGAGTCGAGTGATGACACTCTGTCTTTAAGACAAGATTGCCCCGTATATCTCTTTTTACGATATTGAGCAATAGTCTCCCAAGATACAACAACAACTTTAACAAATGGCAAATGAAACTCAAGTGTTACTCTTGAAGAACTTTGAGTATAGTAACTTTGCTAGAGAGGAAGAATATGAAATCAGAAAATCTGGAGAATTCTCTAAGTGTTGAGTGTATTGTTCTTCAATTGAGTCAAATGCCTCAATTTATAGTGTAAGTAGAAGACTCCTCAACTAGCTAACTAATGGCCTTCAATAGCCATGTAATTGCACTTGATTGAGGGGTTACATTCAACCAAATAATGGCTGAATTCATGTGGCAAGTAATGGAGAATCAATGCTCCAAGACCAGCCCAAACGTCATATTTTTCCAACTTCCCGTCGCAGCATTCTGCCTCCGAAGCGCCGCGGCTCCAGTAGCTGATCAGCCATTTTGTGCCGCGGCGCTTTACGGCTCCGCGGAGATTTCCGACTCGTTTCATTTTACACTTTGTACACTTCTTCCTTCATTTACCAACGTGGAATACATTGTCATTTGGCCAATAATCGTCCATAATTCTATGTCTCAAACGTATTACATACGTACCAATATCTCTTTCACTAATGAAATTTGCGATACTTGGCACTACGTGTGCACGTGTGTGGAAACGACGTTTCCGACGTGCGGGCTCAATTGTTCGAGTCATAAATTAATGGGATATACTTATTTTTGCAATTAGTAAATTTCCAACAGGTTTTCCATGGGTTAACATGGAGTATATATCAACCCAATTATTAGATGAGTTAATCTTAATGGGTCAAAATGGATTGCCCAAACTTGAGGGAGTTGGGCCGATCATATTTTCACGAGCTAATTTTGCCACACTACTATAAATTGATCAACTCAATGCATTTGTTCTTTGTCGAATGTGTATACAAGAACCTCTTCAAGTCATTTCTAAGTTTATTACGGGTGGAATGCACATGGACTTTGTGAAACATGAACACTAAAAAGAGCTTCTATTTTAACATGTAAAGGAAAAATTGACGACTAATACTAGCTAGATATTTTTTGTCTGCTAACTTTCCTTTCAACTCTATGAGCAAAACAGGACATAACATTACTGGTTTTAATTGTCCTGCATTATTGGTTCCGAAAAATTTACTAACAATATTTGGTAAATAAGAACTCATATGTAGATAACATCGCCGCTTATGTTAAATTCTCCAGATATAAATTCCTCAAAACCATTAGCAAATGGTTGTTGAAACATAATATCGCCTACAGTTCCACTGTTGAAATCGCGATTTATGTCATTCCCGTAGGTAATAACTTCATTCATCACTAGTGGACCATATTGCGCGAAAGCATCTTGGAACGCTGAATCGTTGCATCCAAAGTTATTTTTCGAAAGATTTTGATTGCTTGTGTTCTTGAAATCTTGACCATTAAATTGATCTAGTTTGAGCCACTCGGAAAATAACACTTTGGGTAAATTGTTTTTGCAATTTTCTCTTGCAAATTCAATGCGTGATGCGGATTGGTCTGTATCTGCTAATAATGAACCTTCTATGTGATCGAATGAGTCGAGATCAGTTGAATTTTGGGAAGCTAATTTCATTGAAGATTCTTCATTTCTTGTATGTTGGCTTGTCGTATATTCAGTTCTAGCATGTCCCTCATTATTTTCTGCCATTTTGGTAACTCTCTTCTTTAGATAAGAGTGCCAGTGGTTCTTTATCTCATTATCAGTCCTTCCAGGCAAATTCTGTGCTATTTGAGACCACCTGTGGATATACCATCAAATGAAAATATGACTTGTCCAATTCAACCAGGTATAAGCATATTAATGACATATTTCTTTATTAACTCAATATATTTTGACCCGTTTAAGATTAATTAGGGCATGTTTAAAAAGTTATCATGTAATTGAATTTCAGTGTAATTGAGTGTAATTACAAAGTTGTAGCATGTTTGTCTGACCAGGTAAGTACTTGATCAACATGTAATTGAGTGTATTTGAAGGGCTATAATTACACTCTCCAATTCTCAAAGGGGCTGAGAATTACTGGTAATTACAAGGTTATTTTCAGAATCTCTTCTTTTCTTTTTTAATTTATTTTTATGTCTATTCTCTTTTTATTTTTAATTTATTTTTATTTTAACTTTTAATTCTTTTTCAAATATTATTCTTTTTATATTATTGCTCCTAAGTTTTATTTCTTTATTTCTCATTTCTCAACATTTACTTCACGTTCGTCTACATAATTTCTCATATTGTACTTTTTTATTATTTAATTTTTTTATTTTTTTATTTCACCTAGCTAGTTAACTTTCTTATTTTTTTTATTATTATTTAAGATAGCTATGTTATTATTCTATTTTAAAAAAAAAGTTACACCTAATCTTAGAAAGAATAAGTCATCCACAAAATTGACTTATAACGATCTAGTGATGTCATTAAAGTTGAATTTCGTTGTTGGATGAAGTTATATGCAAACTTAGCTTATATTGAGTGATGTTAGCATTGATAGATTATTTTTTAACATTTAAATAATATTATAAATTATGATTGTAAATATTATTTTTTGTTGTCAAACATGTTGTCCGTGATATTATTTCAAAATGTATACTTTGTAAGAAGTTCTTATTAATTAATTTAATTAAAGTATTATTTGTTTATATACATCAACTTTTTTACAATAGAAGTTACAAATTTATAATTATTTACTTCTATATTTTTTAAATAATATGTATCTTGAATGTGACGATAGATAAAATTAAGTAATATTTCTTATATGTACATATATTTGTCAAACTTTAACGATTAGTTTTTGATAATTAATTTTTTATTTTAAAATTTTAAATATTTAATTGTGTAATTACGATTGTGCAACCAGACAACATAATTACCTTATGACAAACAAACAGGTTATCGTAATTATTATACTATATAATTATTAGGTTATGTAATTACTACCCTAGTAATTACACCAATTCCATTTACATGGTGGCTTTCCAAACAGACCCTTAATTTAAAAGTTAGGGTTGATTTGGATTTTGGACTAAACATGTAGTCCAAACTGACCAATGAGAAAACTTGTCAAAATATTTTAAAATGTTTGATATGTTATATATAGCTATGATAAAGAAGAAGAATTTCTTTGTTAGTTTCATTTGATAATTAAACAAATTATAAGAATACAAACAAAGAAATTAGAATTTTATAAGAATTGGGCGATTTAGGCTATAATTTATTGTTTAACCTATTTTGATCCAACTATCTCAAATCAACTAACTTTTGTGTAGAGTTGAACAATACTCAATTATGATTCAACTCAGTTTGACTCGCTAAAATTCAATTTGAACCGACCATTCAGCACCCTTAAAATTGTCAAAAGAAAGATTCTTGACATAGTCTCATGTCATGAATTCCAAGAAATGGAAGGCATTGGGATAAATCACTGTCCAGTTATATTCATTTGTCACGAAAATTTTATAGTCACTGTTTGGAAAAAGTCTCCTTCTGCAGTTTTAGTTTATTGTAGCCAAGTAGGTGGCTTATTATCAAATAATGAGGCATGTTTATCTAAGTCAACTTAGAAGAATCATTTATCAAATAGTTGTATGATCATTAGTATAAAATAACAGGGATGCCTATTAAAGCTGCCAATACCTCTAAATGTTTACATGAGTTATCGGACATGAGCTTAAATTGTGTGCGCCCTCAAAATGTACAAAAACTAATTATATAATTTTTTATTGGAGAATTAACTTAAATAGTCTTCCACTCAAGCATTCAAATTAAAAATAGCTGGTGAATATATAATGTATGTATAACATGTGTATAACCATGTATAATCAATGTATATCGATTAGGAAAAGTAAACAATAAATTCGGCCGACTGTTTGTATAAAATCCCTGTACTTCAAATAAATACACCATAATGTCCGATGAACTTAAGTCATATATACTATCAGTATAAACAACATTATTAGAGTAATTTGACAATTCATAGCAAGTTGAATATTTATGTTATCTTATTAGGTTAACAATGAAAAGTAACATGCTATTGTATGTCTAACTTAACTAGATGGCGTAAATAATATAGTGAAATCCTTACGCAAATAGCCGGTTATTATGGTGTATTTATTTGCCGTACAGGACTAATCATCCAAAGGACCAAAGTTTCTTACTTGTTGCCTAACATGCCATGAAAGGTCAGGATTGTCTCCTCCTCCTCAGTGGTAAATGTCCCTCTCTTTAGTCCCGGCCTTAAATAATTAATCCACCTCAATCTGCAACTTTTTCCTGTCCTTTGCAACCCTAATTAAAAACAAGAAATATTAACACGAATACAAAGAGATGCATCTCAACAAAATAATTTAAACCTAAATTTAATTGATATTTATATGTATTGAATTTTTTTTAAAGTGTGTGACAATCTCATCTCAAAGCTTAAGTTGTTAGAGAGCACACAGTTTTAATATTTAATTATATTTCCAACACGCCCCTCACGTGCTGACTTGATTTTTCATGGTCTAAGCAAGTGAAAATTCTTTTTTTATAATGGGTGGCGGCCAGATTCGATCCTTTGCCTGCACTGATACCATTTTGAAGTGTGTGATCATCTCATCTAAAAACGTCAGAGAGAACACACTTTTATTATATTCTCAACAAATTTCTCTGCCATAACAGAAATTCTATTATTTGTTGACTTCTGTTGCAATCGTATTTGTTCCTGTATAAACTATTCCCAAGTAGTGCGGCAAAGATAACGAACTTGGCATAGATGTACCTTTGACATAAGCTGAAGTCCTTCTGTTTTTAATTTTATTTTTCCCTTTTCAATTATTTAATAAAATAAAGATTTTCGAAGCTATATGCGTAATCAAACGATATATATTTATTCTTTTTAACATTCACGCGTCAAGTTGAGAGTTGTTAACTTTTTCTCTTCTATTTAGATATAGTACCTTTCTCTTTTTAATCTATTTCGGTAATAATAATAAATTAACTCTAAATCTTTCATATTATTCTTAATGACATGCTTTTATAATCACAAAATAACATATGCTTAAGATTACTTCTAAAAATCTTCCTTTATTAGTTTCTTAGACTCCCCCATCAAACACCGCTACCTAAAATAAAATAAAACTGAGGAACTAGGAAGTAAATGATATTATATATATTAGGATAGTTTGTTTATTTCTTGAATGAAATCACTTGTGAAATGAAGAATTAAATAACCTAAGGGAAACCAGTGATGCTGATTTTATTAACAAGGATGTCATAAAACAATCTTGTTTCTTTTCCTTTTTTTCTTTTTGTACTCATGCAAGTTTATTATAGTAACAAAAGATCGCCATTGTGGATGGAATTATTATTAAAGCTTTTCAACATGGTTTTTGGCTGAGGTTGGAAAAGCTAATTAACTATACTACCGAATGAATATCTTAAAATAGCCTTAAAGTTTAACACACGCTTCCTTTCAATTGGGTGATGGTGTACGACTGGGAGTTTAAAAAATGAAGAAAAACTTCTGAAACTTATGGTCTAAAATAAGTCATAGATACTTGTATGGCTATATATAAATCATCTCATTAATGGTAATATGAGTATTTTAAAGTGAAATTATTACTTACTAAATACAGAAAGATATTCTTTTTTTTATATAGAAATGTATCATTTTTTTAGACCGACTAAAAATTAAATAGTAATGTCACACAAATTTAGCAGGAGCAGAAGTGTGTGCCATTTTCAAGAAAATTTGCAGAATATGAAGTAAATTAGCTAACCAGCATTGATTGGCAAGGAACTCCAGCATCCATGACCATTTTTTATTATGTAGTCTTTGAGCTTCTGGTCTTCATATGGAGACCATAATCCCCTTTTATGCTTTTGCTTAATTGGCTTGTCCATTTGTTTGCACCCCATTTTCAAACAAATGAAAATGAAAAAAATCTCTTATTTGTTTGATGAGAAATGCGAAACAAAAAAGAAAGAAAAAAAAATTTCCGTTGGAAATGAAAATACTCTCCCGATCTCCTTTTTCACAAAAAATGGAGAGATAAATTGATATATTAATTGAATCCGTCAAGACAAAGGGGGCTCGGAAATCTATATAGATTATATTTTTAGAAGCTTATGAGAAAAAAAAGACATGACTTTTATGTCTCTGTAGAGAAAGAGAGGGAGAGGGGACAAAGAAGGAAGACTTGATGGTGAGGTTATTAGCCGACCAGATATTTAAAGGGAGAATTAGTTGAGACTAATTACCGAGTTTTATAAACAAACCAAGCAAATAAAGTTAAAAAGGGACTATTTGACCCTGCAGAACAGCAGTAATTCCTCGATCGAAATGGATAAAAAGGTGAAAATGAACATTAAAAGTTACTCTACATGTTTTTTTTGTTCATCTAATTGACTCTCATAATATAGTAGGGCTGGCCAGTGGGCCGTCCGACCCCGTCCCGAGCCCGCCCCGGTCCCGCCACGACCCCGCTTAAAAAAAATAAAAAAAAATAACGGGGGCGGGACACGAACTCGGGACGGGACGATGTCTCGTCCCGCCAGACCCGAGCCCGCCCCAGGCCCGCCTGACCCGACCCCGTCCCGACCCTGACCCCGCCCTTTTCCCCCCTTTGCAAAAATGACCGTTGCACCAACGACCATTTTAGATTATGGCCGTTGGCCAACGGCCATTTTAGCCCCCCCTCCCCCAACCCCCCTACCCCTTAATATTTATTTTAAACCCATAAGTTATTATATTTACACTTTAACCCAATTTTTCAACTATAAATAACTCATTTTCTCTTCATCTTTCTCACAAATCTTCCTACAATCTCTCTAATTTCTCAATATATCTCTCTACAAGTCTACATTGTTTGCTAAATATTCAATTTTATTAATTCATTTGGGAATTGGGAGTGAAGTTGGCAACTAGCTTGAGGATCTTCCATCGAGCAAAGTTTCAATTTTCAACCTCTCGATTACACGTCGACGTTACGTCGGCGTTTGGTACATTCGTTCCTTCATTAAATTATTATTGTCTGTTTATTTTATATTTTTATTTAGCGCACTTAATTTTATTGTCTTTAATTATTTATTATCATAATTAAAATGGAAGGATTAAAAGGTATGTTTAAGGGTAAGGGTAAGGGTGCTTCTTCTAGTAGGGGCAACCAGGGCAAGGGTACTTCTTCTAGTCATCTTATTCCTACACATGATGATTTTGTTGATACTCAACATTTTCCTACAATACCATTAGATTTAGACCAGGAGCTATTTTCTGGAACTCAAGAAGACTTTAATTTAGACGATGATCTAGATGATATACCCACTAATGTTGATGACAACACACCCACTGGTGCACCTTCAATTGAAATACCTCCTATTCCCCCTAGTATGAGACGAGGTCCAAAAAACGACCATTAAAATCAGATGCATGGACATTTTTTTATAGGGATGTAGAGAATCAAGTAGCCATATGTAAAATTTGTAAAAATGTTTTAAAATTTAAAACTGGAAAAGGTCACGGTGGGACGGGGAGTTTAATTAGACACGTAGTAAGTGCTCATCCAAACTAGGTATGCTCAATACCAGGCTTCAAAACCGGGTGCGCAAACGCCGCTCCATCGGGACAAGGTTCACATACGATACCGTCCCGACCAAGTACGGGGTCAAATTAACCCTATGACGGGGGGGGGAATTGTAGGCTCTAAATACAATAAACATAGAGATAGGGAAGCAATATCAAAATTAGTTGCTTGTGGAGGGTTTTCCTTTTTCATTTCCTTCATCTCCCGATTTTATTCATTACATTAGAGATATATATAATCCTCGCTTTTAACGGTTTTCCTAGATCAACTGTTAAGAGAGATGTATTTAAATTCGCGCATGAATATCAACAATATTTACGTTTTTCATTATATCATTTTAATGGCAAAGTATCTATCACGTCGATATAGGTCGTAGTACTAACGGCCATGATTATTTAACTCGTAACTTGTCATTGGATAGATTATAAATGGTCTATGCAAAAACGTATTTTAGCGTATAGATATATAGATGATAGGCACACTGGTACTTTTATTGCAGAAAATATTTATCAAGTGTGCGATTATTACGGAATTACCGATAAAATTATGACTATTACATTAGATAACGCTTCTAATAACAATTACGCAATTACAATGTTAAAAAATAGTTTAACTCCATCTTTTCCAGACCATTTTCATATAAAATGTGTGTGCCATATTTATAACTTAATTGTAAAGGATGGTCTATCACTTTTTGAAGACATTCTTAGTAAAATACAATTTGCTATAAACTTTATTTTTAAAAGTAATAAAGTACAACGTAGAAAAGAATATAAAAAACGTGTCACGATTGTGGACTACCTTATAGAAGAATTCCACAAGAAGTATCCACTAGGTGGAATTCTTTATACGAGCAACTACTTGTTGCTTATGACTATAAATTACCTATAACTTTATTTTTTAACTCTCATAATAAAAAGCCAGCTGATATGATTTTAGATAGTGATTGGGTAAAAATTTCTGAACTTATTGTATTTTTAGAGAATTTTTTTCAAGCAACAAAAGAATTTTCCGGTATATATTATCCTACTATTTCAACTATGTTATTTTATATAACTCTAATATTTGTATTCCTTAGTGAATATATGGAAAAACCAGCTTATAAGGCAGCTATTAAAAAAAATGTTTGTCAAAATTAAAAAATATTTTATTTCTATTCCCTCTATTTATATTATTGGTTCTGTATTAAATCCTACTATTAAAATAGACAGTACTAAATCACTAATTGAAACTATTTACGATTGTATAGAAGTACTACCACCTCCAAGTCCCAAAAATCTAAATCACCCACCACCTATTGAACAAACTAAAGAAGAAGCGGTGTCTAGCGTAGAACACCAATGCAAAAATATATATAGATTTTATCAATAAGAAAATGCTAGTAACTTACCGGCTTCCATACCATCTTCTTCATCTTCAACACAACCTCACAAAAGACATGTTGTTTCTGCGGCTAGTATTGAAAGCCTCTGAAATAGAATATGCGGCCGTACCTCTACTACTAACCAAATTAGCGAGTTGGATATTTTTGTTTTGCAGGGTTCTGTACCGTATCAAGAAGTTATCAATGAAGATGGACAAGAAGACTTGCTTTGAAATACTTGGAGGGGAATGAGAAGACCTTTCCGACACTTTCATTGATGGCTCGAGATGTTTTGAACATTCAAGCGTCATCAATCTGCGTCTGAAAGCGCTTTTTCTGCGAGCGATATCAAATAGGAGACCACAGACACTCATTGGCGGAGACGACTTGGAAATTGCGTATTATTCGGAGATTGGATACGAGCGGAGCGGAGAAGGTGCGGTCAACCGGAGATCAACGAAGAAGATGATGAAAACTACAACGAAATCTTAACCGAAGGTAGTGGAAGCGACGTGGATCAATTTGACCAACAAATATCAATTCCAACCGAAGAACCACATGAAATCATCAAGCAATTAGAACAGGTTTTTTTGAGAATGTAATTTTTTTAATTGCAATTTTATTATGTAATTTGCAACTTTTGGACAACACCACAAAGTTGCAATTTAGATTTTAGACAATTGTATTTGTATTACAAAAAAATCATATGTCTATTAAATAATATAAGAGGCACAAAAACAGACTTGGGATGTTTTTATTACACTATCTTGTTTTGTTTATTGTGTTTTTTTTATACATATGTTATTTAAAAAAAAAAGGAAAACCCGACCGTACCCCGCCCCGAGCCCGACCAGACCCCGCCCCGCCCCGATACCGACGGGATCGGGATTGGGACGGGACTGGAGCAGGTCCCGCCAGACCCGACCCCGCTAGGCCCCGCTAGACCCGACCCCGACCCTCTAGCTCGTCCCGCCCCGACCCCGCCAGACCCGAGCCCGGCCCACTGGCCACCCTTATAATATAGGAGTATTATATAAATTACTTTGTCCGTCTCAATTTATTTGACACTTCGTTTTTCGAGAGTCAAATGAATTGTTCTTTGACCATAATTTTTTCATATGTTTTTTAAATATTTTATACTATTAATTATAGTAACTTATAATATTTTTTACGTAGTTTCCGAATATGTAATTTTTATTTCAGAAAATTTAAAGATTATATGTTCAAGCACACGGTCAAAATTAAGAAGTTTGACTCTCGAAAAATGAAAAGTGTCAAACAAATTGAGGCAAAGAGACTATTATATATTATTAGCGAATACTCCTCATATATTCGCCACATATTGTGTAATTTTGAATACTGTATATTTATGGTATATTAGGATCCTTACCGAATTAGGATTCTTCTCTTGTACACACTATATATATTTTGTAATAATGAGAATACACCACAAGGGAAATTATTACAATCTTACATGGTATCAGAAGCCAAAACCCTATGGTTTCTTTAGCATTGTCGTCCCCCCCTCTCCCCTCTCGGGTCTAGTCGCCGGCCACCACCAATAAAAAAATTTCTCTTCTTCTTCCTTCTCCACTAAACTTTCTCCAATACAATAACTAATCCTCAAACTCCCAACAAGGCTTCATCCACAACAGTCGTCGCTTCAGACATCCCAAAATCATTTTTTCTCCATCTGTCCATCTTGCACTCACCGTCTCAAACATCAAGCACTATCTCCGAATCATTCTTGATCAAGAAAACGGCTAGTATACTCTATGGGTCAAACTTTTTCGTATTCATGCATGTCTCTACAACGTGCTCGACCACATAGATGACTCTTTTCCTCGTCCCCCTGAAGTTGACGACGCCACTTGGCTTCGTCTTGACACCGCTATCAAACAGTGGATATATGGCAGTATTTCTTAGGATTTGCTTCTCACTATAATGAAATCCGGCACCTCGGACCACGATTTATGGCTTCGGTTGGAAGAAATATTTCAAGATAACAAGCACACTCGTGCTGTGTATTTGGAGGAACAATTTAATACCACACGTCTTGAAAATTTCTCTAACATTACTGGGTATTGCAAACAGTTAAAACTTGTGGCGGATCAACTCTCCAACGTCGGCACGCCTGTTTCTGAAATTAAGATGGTCTTACAATTAATTGCAGTCCTTCCGAAAGGTGAATACGATAATTTGGCCACCATGATCCAACAGGAGGATCCGTTACCAAGTTTCAACAAAGTACGCCTGCAATTGCTGCTAGAAGAAACTCGTCGTGCTAAGCCAGACGAGCCTAATCAAAAGGCGTTAGCCGTCGAAACGCCTTCGCAAAATCACGTTCCCACCGGCTCACCCCCGCCGGAAAATTCTCAGCCGCAGCAGAGGAGGCTGGGGAGGTGGAAAGGGTCACGGCCAGCAGCACCAGCCACATCCCAGTCTGTATGCCCAGTGGCCAGGCCCAGCAGCCACATTCCAGAGGGCCTCAGTTTTTTCCCCTGGTCAGGCCCACTACCCCTACTCACAGTAGGGGTTGTTAGGCCCAGCACTAGTGCCTCGGCTAGCCAAGTTCCAGAACCTTCAGACCCACTTCACGCAGTCCCAATTTCTGCAGCCATCAAATGGTCTGGCCCCAACTGATTTAGGCCAGGCTTTTAGCAGTTTAAACTTGCAGCAGCCCGATGATAATTGGTACATGGATTCGGGAGCCACTTCTCTCCTCACTCGCTCTGTATGTAATATTCCTACTCTATTTCGATTAAAGCATCTTCAATAGATTACTATTGGCAATGGTCATCGCATTCCGATATAGGGATATGGTACCTCCCACACAAAACCACCACATCCACCTTTTTCCCTTAAAAATGTCTTGTATGCACCAAATATCATTAAGAACCTACTTTCTGTCCATAAATTTACTCGTGATAATTTTGTCTCCGTTGAGTTTGACCCATTTGGTTTTATTGTGAAGGATCTTCGTACGGGGACCCATCTTACGAGATGCAATAGCATGGGGGATCGCTATCCATTGACATCTACCTCAGCTGCCGGATCTTGCTCTCCCGTCTCTCTTGCTGCTATCTCCCCGTCAACTTGGCATAACCGGCTTGGCCACCCAGGCGTCACAATTTTTGATTTTTTAGAGGCAATAATTTTATTAAATGTAATAATGAAAAACTTGTCCAGCACTGTGTTTCTTGTTATTTAGGTAAACATATTCGTCTTCCTTTTAAATCATCCACTAGTATTATGTTTTCCCCATTTGATATTATTCATGCTGATTTATGGACATCTCATATCTCTAGTTCACTGGGTCATAAATATTATCTAGTATTATTGGATGATTTTTCTCATTATATTTGGATCTACCCGCTCAAATTTAAATCAGAAATGTTTACCAAATTTCTTGAGTATCGCACTATTATCAAAACACAGTTTGAAAAATGCATCAAATCATTTCAGTGTGATAACGGTCGTGAATTCAATAATGAAATATTTAACCGATTTTAAAAAAATAATGGCATTGTGTTTCGTTTCTCATGTTCACACACATCACCTCAAAACGGTAAAGCCGAACGCATTATCCACACCATTAATAACATGGTTCGTACTCCACTATTTCATGCCTCTCTTCCACCATCATTCTGGGTCTATGCCGTAAAAATGTCATAATATATCCTCAATATTTTACCAACTAGTACCCTTCACAATATGACTCCAACCGAAATTCTATACTGCAGGATCCCCTCTTACGACCATTTTCGGATATTCGGTTGCCTATGTTATCCCAATCTTGCCTCAACCGTCCCTCATAAATTAGCACCTCGAACTACTCTGTGTGTATTCGTAGATTTCCCGTCTAATCATAGGGGCTATATGTGCTATGACTTATCTACTCATCACATCCACATCTCTCGTCATGTCATGTTCGATGAGACCACATTTCCTTTCTCCAATCTCCAAAAATTCTGAAAAATGGACTATACCTTTCTTGCCGAGCCCATCATCTCCCCCGTCATTCTCAGCCAACTAAATCAGTTCGCCACTATCAACCACTATCTGTCACCCTCCCTCGTTGTCTCCACGGCGGAATCCGTCGTACCGTCATCACCACCAGTTTCACCGGTTGCTGCTACCACTGGCAACCGGTCGAACCTCGCTAGCTCACCACCAGTCACACAACCAATGACTACCCACTGTCAACTTCCACATCCACCAACCGGCATCTCCAATCAACCAACCCCTATCCTACTGTCTGTCGGCCAATGTCCAACCGACAAACCTTCCCCGTCCTCCTCGAACCGACATACTAAACCCAACACTCCCCCTTCACCATACCCAACCGTACCCAATCACTACCGTCGCCATCGACCTGAAGCCCATAAATGTCGACCCACCCAGATCTACCTCCACCAATCACCACACCTTACCCACCACACTGTTTCTACGCTTCTACACCAAATAACCCGCACCCGACACCCAACAACCACCAGCAGACCAACCCACCTACTGCATCCACTCACCAAATGGAAACCCGTGCCAAACACGGGATTTTCAAACCCAAAGTCTAATTTAACATGTCTGCCCAAACTATTTCACCTATACCCAAAAACCCCAAATTGGCTAAATAAGACCCTAATTGGAATTCCGTCATGTGTGAGGAATTTAATGCTTTAATAAAATAGCACACGTGGGATTTGGTACCTAGATCGAAAGAGGTGAATGTGATATGTTGCATATGGCTATTTCACCACAAATTCAATGACAATGGAGGCCTAGAGAGATATAAGGCACGACTGGTGGCTAATGGCTCAAATCAACAGGAGGGTATTGATTGCGGTGAGACTTTCAGCCTGGTTATCAAATCAGCTACTATTCGCACAGTTCTAAGTATAGCCATGGGCAAGCACTGGCCGATACATCAACTTGATGTGAAAAATGTATTTTTACATGGGGACTTGAAAGAAACAGTATGCATGCACCAACCACCTGGTTTTGTCCATCCAACAGCCCCTCATTATGTTTGCCATCCCCGTAAGTCACTGTATGGCCTGAAACAGGCCCCTCGTGCATGGTATGATCTGTTTGACAGGTATATTATGCATATTGGGTTTGTATGCAGCAGGTGTGATATATCTCTATTCATTTTTCATTGAAGTAGTAGCACTTCTTACTTACTGCTATATGTGGATGATATTGTTCTCACTGACTCCTCTGATGGGTTGAAAAATAAAATTATTGCTCTACTTAAAACCAAATTTGATATGACTGACTTGGGCAAATTGAGTTACTTCTTGGGTATATCAGTGACCAGATCTGCATAATACATGTTCTTGAGTCAGCGTAAGTATGCAAAGGAGATAATGTACAGGGCTAAGATGGCAAATTGCAAAATCATGCTCACTCCGGTTGATTCAAAATCCAAGCTTAGTGATATGGATGGTGCTCCAGTCTCCTATCCTAATCTATATAAGAGCTTTGCAGGTGTTCTTCAGTACCTCACTTTTAGCATGCCAGATATTGCATATGTTGTCCAACAGGTGTGTCAGTTTATGCATGCCCCCAGGGAGTCTCATTTCACTGCCCTTAAGCGTATCATTCGATACATTAAGGGCACACTTGATTATGGATTACATATATACCCCTCTGCACAAAACAGGTTGCGTATCTTCTACAAATGCAGATTGGGCAGGGTGTCCGAACACGTGACGCTCCACCTCCGGCTATTGTGTCTTCTTAGGGGATAATCTAGTTTCATGGTCTGCCAAGAGACAAGCCACCCTATCGCGTTCGAGTGCCGAAGCAGAATACAGAGGTGTTGCCAATGTTGTAGCTGAGATCTGTTGGCTCTGAAATCTACTTTTGGAGCTCCAGTATCCTTTACGTAGGGCGTCCTTAGTATACTGTGATAACATATCTGTCATATATCTTTCTCACAATTCGGTTCAACATTAGAGAACCAAACACATTGAGATGGATATACATTTTGTTTGTGAGAAAGTTGCTCTCGGTCATGTCAGAGTCTTGCATGTGCCTTCGTCATATCAGTATGCAGATATCTTCACCAAAGGACTTCCCAGAAAATTATTCCTTGACTTCAGATCCAGTCTCAGCGTCCGGCCTCCTCCCGCCCCGACTGAAGGGTTTTATTAGCAAATATTCCCCATATATTCATCATATATTGTGTAATTATGAATACTGTATATTTATGGTATATTAGGATCCTTACCGAATTAGGATTCATCTCTTGTACACACTATATATATTTTGTAATAATGAGAATACTCTCCAAGAGAAATTATTACAATCTTACATGTATGACTCCTTCCGTTTCAAAATATTTGTCTTACTTTCTTTTTTAGCCCGTTTCAAAAAAAATATCTCTTTTCTTTCTTGGCAACTCTTTCATTCCAACTCTCCACATGACATATTTAAGACCACAAGATTAAATGTCATTTTGGTACATTCTACCCATCTTTAATTTAATATGATAAGATTAAAAAAATTTCTCTACTTTTTAAAATTTTATGTAAAGTCAAAATCATATCTATCTTTTAAAACGGATGGAGATTAATTAATAGAATAGTTATCCATTTCCGCGAATAATAATGAGCTAGAACCAATAGAGACAAAAACCGTACTCAGAGACGAATAGTATACATTCTTGTGTCATTCAGCAGGCCTACACCTACTTGACAGACACCACTAACGGTTTCTCGAGGCTTTTCAAGCTGCAAGTGTTAATATATAGTACCACTATATCTATATGTTTTGAACTTATGTCTCATATTTCAATTCTTGAAGAAATATACTTCCACAGGCAAATTTATTACTCGCTTCGTTTTAATTTATGTGATATTATCTAATTATATATGGAATTTAATAAGGAAATTAAAAAAAAATAGTATAAAATAAGACAGATATTGTGTGGCTGTAGATCATTTCATTAAGGATAAAAAAGATATTTTAAAGTTGAATTGTTACTAAATATAAGAATATGTCATTCTTTTTTTAACTGATTTAAAAGAAAAGAGTGTTACATAAACTACGAAAGATTAAACAGGAAAACTAAATTTCTAAATCTGCATTTTTAAAAAATCTTTAAATGTTTGTAGTTATAAATTATCTCATTAACAGTAAATATTTTATTTTATCTAAATATAAAAAAATGACAGTTCTTTTTATAATGACATACCAAAAGGAAAAATATGTCACATAAATTGAGACTGAGAAAGTAAACTATACACACTAGTGTAAAAAAGTTTTAGAGTATCAATGAATTTTAACATGTAATAGTAGATTAGTAAAGAGTTTAAGTTATATACATTGTCAGAATGTTTTATATTATTAGGTTATTCCCGAAAGATATCTATAGAATAAGAGATTTATAATTTTGAAAATAAGATAAATTACTTGTTACAATATATAAATATGATTTGATATTGTAAAACTTTCGCACAAAGATGGTGTATAAACTTTACGGAACTCGGTTAATAATTGGTTTCAAAATACTACTCCAATTAAACTTATAATAATTGAGATTTACCAATCATAACTTACTTATAAGTAACCTAATTACACAAATATATTTTTTACCTTATTGAGTACATAGATATTATACTTTTCTCGAATTACCTGGTCACCATGGTTGTTCGCATAGTTGAGGACAGAAAAAGACTTGGTATATCCCAAGAAACTTCTGTAACTACTTTGCATATCTGGCAACTCGGTTCTGCAAACCACTTCCTTTGTGTCTTTTATTTATTTATATATTCTTTTCCCTCTTTTCTTCTGCCTTTCCTTCAAGTAAAAGAATATAATCCGCATGGATTACCCATGTTGAATGAATCTTAATTACTCTGTCCCTTAACCTAATCATATCTTTAAAGTTGTTAACTTGATCTTCATCAACCAATGAAGCTTCTACGTCAGTACAAAAGGTCTCACATAGTACACTTATAATCAGGGGCGAAGCTAGTGGTTCTTTAATAATTGATCAGCGGAGTTTAATAGATTTGACTATATATCTGATATTTATATTTGTACTAAAAATTTATTAAATATGTAGAAATTCCCGTCTCCGTTTACAACTCGAGCTGAACAAATCAAAATAATTTGTCAATCTTTATTGACTTTTAGCACCCTCTTCTGTTCTAGAAAACAATGCAGAAAGGAAATTCCTTTTTCCCCGAGTATGATCATGTCATTTGTTTGACTGGTTCTAAATGATATTGTTAAATATACACAATATACATATGTATATTAAGTCTTGGATTTGGTCCCAAAAATAGCTCTCGGATTTGGTTGTTTTATGTAAAGTAATTTATGGTAAATATTTAGTATCCTAGTTTAGGTAATGTTGTAATATAATTAGTAGTGTATTACCATAATTAGTGTATTACCATAAATGTATAGAATAAGGTTTTAGGAATAGGATTCTCTCATATTATGTAACTTGTATATATAGCCTTTCAAGTAATGAAAATAATCAAGGGAATTATTTCTTTCATGGTATCAAGAGACTAGGTCTAAAACAAAAACTTTCTCTCCCAAATTTTTGTTTCTCTCAGCCGAACCCTGCCCCCCCCCTCGGGTTTACCAAAAATCGTTCTTCCGCTCTCAAAATCTCTCTTACTATTCCCAAATTTCCCCTTCTCTACCTTTGTTCTTTCAATATGTCTAAGAACAATTTTCATCCTGCCCTCATGGTTTCTAACATCAAGAACAATATCCCTATTGTGCTTGAGATGGAAAACGTCCAGTATGCGACGTGGGCAGAATTGTTTAAAATTCACGCTATCTCCCATCAAGTTATCCATCACATAATTCCTCCCGCTGCACCTATTCCCGCGGAGGATCCTCAGTTATGGATTACTCTTGATGCTACCGTTCTCCAGTGGATTTATTCCACTATTTCGGTTGACCTCTTACAGACGATCATTGAGCCGGACACTACGGCTATGGCTACCTGGAATAGATTGCGTGACATATTCCAAGAATTCTCTCAAGTTCGCATGGAAGAATTTCCAAACGTGTCTGCATATTGCAAAAAGCTCAAAGAGTTGGCTGACCAACTCCGCAACGTTGGCGCACCTGTGACAAATAATCATCTGGTTCTACAATTGGTTGTCGACCTTTCAGAGGCCTATAATGGCGTTGGAACTCTCCTTCGTCAAAGCAACCCTCTTCCTGCCTTTTATCAAGCCCGCTCCATTCTTACTTTGGAAGAAGCCGGTTTGGCTAAAAAGGTGGCTACCGGAGCAAGCCCCGTCGTCATGATGGCGTCCTCCCCAAGTTCTTCGTGTTTTGTTGAGAATTCGGGCCAAAACCATACTCATGGTGGCGGCAAAAATAATCGCAAGAATAATAACAAAAACTGCGGGGGCAAACGCGGCGGTTCCGGTGGTGGTTCCGGTGGTCAGCAGTCCGGCAGTGGGCCCCGTCTAGTCAAAAGTGGGCCTCCTCCCTACTGGACCCAGCAGTGGGGCCCATGGCAGTGGGGCTGGGGCAATGGGTCGTGGGCCAGCAGCCCCTATTTTCCAGCAGCTTCAGGCAGCCAATGGGCTGGACGGCCGAATTTCATGCCCAACGCAGCCTGCTTCTCGTTACAACACTGGGCCAGGGCAGCAGAGTGGACTACTTGGGCCTCGGCCCACACAAGCATTCTCGGCAGTGGGCCCCACATCTACCTACACCGACATTGAGGCTGCAATGCACACACTTGGGTTGACGCAACTGGATCCAAATTGGTACATGGACACCGGCGCAAGTGCGATAATTAAAACAAAAGTAACAATAATAATTTAAAGAAAGAACGAAGGTACCAAATGCCGACGTAACGTCGACGTGTAATCAAGGTTGAAAATTGAAACTTTGCTCGATGAATGATCCTCAAGCTAGTTGTCAACTTCACTCCCAATTTTTTAACTTTGATATAATATTTAATACTAATAATAGGAAGATTTGTAGAATTGTAGAGAGATAAATTGAAAGATTAGAGAGATTGTAGGAAGATTCTTTTAGCTATAAACTTCTGCCAAGTGAAACTCTATTACAATACAAACTATATGAAATTCCAAACAGTTTGTACAACTATCTGAAATTTTACTATTTACAATATATAGCACAAAATACGCTATTGATTAGTTAATTGCTGTTTTTTCCTTCTAGTCATGATTCATGAAAAGAGTAAATCAAACTTAAAAACAAAAAGGGGCAAACTGATACCTGCATTTTATGTGCAAAGTACATCATGCAAAACTGAAAAATGTATATTCTAATCCATAATTATCGAAGAAATTGTAATATAGGAATTACCCAAGTGTATTTACAAATGTAGAACTAGTTAACGAAGATTTCTCGGCGCAGCAAATAAGATTCAGTTACAAAACACTATGAAACTGAGGTTGTCGGGAAACAAATTATCGAAATTAAAAGGGCAGAAAAGTCCTTTCAGCTTTAACTTTTACGAGAAGTAGCTGATTTTAATAACATTTAAAATACTAGCTAGATTTTAAATATCAGCTGATGAAGTGGTTAATCCACAACATTTTTACCCAAGTGTGTGGATGGGTGGACCCACCCGGCCCATTTTTCTAGTCTACACCGAATGAGCTAATCTACTTACTGTTTCATCTTTTTTTCCCACCCCACAAATTTCTATATGGGTAAAGCTCTCTTTGACAAAGATGACTCTGTATCAGAGAAATTCAAATCTGAGATAGTGTAAAGATCGGATCTTTATATGTGTCTTAATCTATGAAAAATGTTGGATCTTTATGGGTAAATGCCTTAATTTGATAAAAGGTGAAATCTTTGTGGTTTAGATGTTTGATTTGGGTAAAGATTGAAACTTTATGACTATACTTATCCTAATTAAGATAAAGTTAGAAACTTTAAGGTGATCCTTGAAACATAATGGACTTCATGACTTGGCTAGTTATAGAATCTTTACTTTCATGGTTGAACTATTTATAAACGGTATATTTTAACTAATTAAGCAAGAAGATGAGTAACGGGCGTACCAACCTCACCATCACTATAGTTTAGGATCGGTCGATGACATTGTTAAGTACACGTGTTTTGCATACTCACTCTACACTTGCTGCCCATTTTGTGTGCAGTTACCGATCCAAACGCCAGTGGAGTTTCGGGGTTGAGGTCTTGATTATCTTCGAGAGGCAGCTTTAGGAGATTCCGAGCTGATGACAGTCCCTCAGCACCGAACTCCTTCTATTTTTACTGCTTTCTATCTTTTCCATTCCAGACAGTGATGTATTAGCCTTACTAGCTTGTATCCGGATAGATGTTTATGTACTCATGAATACCAGATTTTAGGGGTTCCCTTCTGTTGTTTTAGACTTATTTATGTTATGGTTGAGACTTCTTAAGTACTTTCACTGTTTATTCTGTTTTCGCAATTTATTTTCTTTTTAACTATAAATAAGCTTAGAATTCGCCTACGGGTTTAGGGTTGATGCCCCCACTATATAAATGAGATTTTGGGTCGTGATAAAAAGAATGACTCTCTTCACTGCTTCTCATTTGGCCATTGCGTTTGGCATTTTTGGTACTTAATTAATTTTCATCAATTCCTCTAGCTATTCATTTCCAATTATAATTCAGTTCTTTGACTATTCTGATAATTTTTGCTTTGTTTATTCCAGGAAATGCAGTGTCGTTCTTGGTGTACTCATCACCACTGTAAGAGTTTTCTTAGCGTTCTGAAGATTAAACTAAAGAGCCGTTAATAATATTCTTACGTTCTAACTTTTCTTAATTTCTTAGGCTGACTTTCTATAAGATTTATAAACGAAATCGACCGAAGGATTTCAGTCAATACCGTATTCGTTTCTCTATTCGGTGTCATGCTTTATTTGTACTATACGGAGGGGCGGCTCAATAAAATTTGTGACTTAAAGCCAAATCTTAATAAGAGCTCTCAAGTATATTCAATAAAACTAGCTTTTGTGTGTGTCACACGTGCATCCATGCGCCGCACTTGCATCCCTTGCGCCGCGCATGCATCCTGTGCACTGCACGTGCATCCCGGCGCACGTATGACCAGCCACTAACTCATGACCTTAACTAAGACTATAAATTACTTAGTTGGAATTATAATGTTGGACCTAGACTGCCCACATCTTCTTGGATATGTACTTGTTGCTATGAAGTAAACTTCTGCAGCGTAGTGTCCAAACAAATATATATCTCTTTCATAAGAATATGGCATCTATTAGCATCACCTAGTGACCGCAATTTATATCTCTAAATAAAAAATAAAAAAATCATATGCTTCAAAAAGTTCAAATCTATTTTAAAGTGTTCTTTTATTTTATGATTAACATACTTTTTACTTTAAAATATTCATTTTTTTCATAAACTAATTTATAAACATATGCTATTAAAAAATGGGGCCTTAAAAAATTTGGGACCTAAAGCCTTTACTTTATTAGCTTCACCCTAAAGTCATCACTGACTATGCGTATTTCAAGAGAGATATCAACGAAAATGACACATTATTGAAAACAATTAACTGCTTCGGAACATCAGCCGAACTGATATATCTCACGATTTTCTTGATTTATGCCACCAAATAGGCCAAAATTTGCACCGGAAAGCTGCTTGTCCTATTTAATATAGGATTATAGGGCAATCGTCGGCCTGACGTATATACTCATCAAAAGTGACACACAACTCATCATCATGTGATGGATATATATATAGAGAGAAAATACATAATTTTTCCTCTACATTTGTCCTCAAAACTCACTTTAGCAATTTAATTTTACGGACATTTAAGTACCTCCCTAAACTTTCAAGTGAATTTTATTCAACCAGTCATTTCCCAAACCAATCTTGCAATGGGCGGTGTAGAACACTCTCCGGCACGTCAACAATTGATTATATTTTAAATTTTTCTCTCTTTTTTTATTTTTCATTCATTCTTTTTCATTTTTAAAAGCCACAATTCTAATTTTTTTGGGGAAAAAAAATCTTTTCAACCCTTCTTCTCCATTAAACCTACTTCTGAGCTTCTTTCTATCTCCTTCACCACAAGGAACTTGATGGATTTAAATGTACTAAGCAACAAATCCAAAGTTATACCCAAACCAACAACAAAAGGTCTAGATACAAAAAGATAATCAATAGTAAATGATTACAATTTGATTTGCAATGCCAAGTTCAAACTTCAGTAGCCTCGTAATTACTAGTCCTACTGTTTAGTTGGATCTTTTTCAGTCCCCCAATTACCTATGCGAGAAAAAGAAATTTGAAGTCCAACTCAACCAATATTTCGTGAACATGTTTTTTGGATTTCTCGGGCTAATTATATTCATTTGCAATTCTGGGGTTCCAAGGATGAAATAAGCTATCCAAATAAAGAAGCTCTAAATATGCTATGGCTGAGATTTACAACTCTTAAGACTCGTTATTCTCTAAATGGATAGCTAAGAATTAAAAAGGATAAGTGAAATTGAGGTGAGTACGAAGATGTGAGCTTTCTAATTCAATCAATTTATTTCTCTTCAATACTTAGTTTAATAATGGTGATCATGAAAATGAGGTGTAAATGAAATAGGATAAGATTGTAACAATGGAGAAGAAGGTAATATTGGAGAAGACAATAAAGTGAAGAGAAATTAAAAAGTTAAAGGTAAGGTGAGACTCACAAATTTTATTTATTTCAAAATAGTATAATTGAAAAATATATATTAATAAAGAAAAAAATATATAGCGTATTAATTATATGTTGGCTATTAAAAAAATAACATGTGTATTATTTTGGCGTTTTTAAACCTTTTTTTTCTTCTTGAAAGAAATAATCCCTTGATTATTTTCATTAATTGAAAGACTATATATACAATTTACATATTTCCATAATAGGAGAATCATATTCCTATTCTACTCTTAAAACCTTATTCTACTTGGATACTAATTATACAATTATGGTAATACAATTATGGTAAGTGTACAATACTAATTACACCACAACATTACCTAAACAATTGCCTAATCACGGTACAAAAATGTGGACCATAATCCGAGACCTAATATGTACAAAACACGTGATATACATGAAGTATATCACGTGTATACAACCTATATTTAACACACCCCCGCAGTCATAGCGGGCGGTCTTCGAACGCTGAGATTGTCCCTAAAATCTTCAAAAATGACCGAGGGAAGACCCTTCGTAAAGATGTCGGCAATTTGATACCTGGATGGGACATGACAGACGCGTACTTGACCACGAGCAACCTTTTCTCGAACAAAATGAATGTCCATCTCGATATGTTTAGTGCGCTGGTACTGAACCGGATTACCCGACAGATAGATGGCACTAATATTATCACAATAAACCAAGGTTGCTTTCTGGAGAGGACAATGAGGCTCCAATAGCAAATTACGTAACCAACATGATTCCGAGACCACATTAGCTACCCCTCGATACTCGGCCTTTGCACTGGATCGGAACAATGTCGACTGACGTTTCGCAGACCATGAGACCAGGTTATTGCCAAGAAACATACAATAGCCAGACGTAGACCGTCTGGTGTCCGGACGGCCACCCCAATCAGCATCCGTATATGAGACAAGTGTGGACGTCGAGGAAGGATATAAATGCAAATCATAGTCAAGTGTACCCTAATATACTGAATGATGCGTTTGAGTGCATTCATGTGCTCAACTCTGGGATCATGCATAAACAAACACACCTGCTGGACAACATACGTAATATCTGGTCTTGTGAATGTAAGATACTGAAGGGCCCCTGCAAGACTGCGATAGCGAGTCGGATCCTCGTATGGTATGCCGGCCGCGGCACTAAGCTTGGGCTTAGTATCAACTGGAGTGGAAGTAGACTTACAGGATGACATCCCAACCCTCTCAATGATCTCAGCTGCATACTTCTTTTGAGATAAGAACAACCCACCTGCATGACGAGTGACAGCAATCCCCAAAAAATAACTCAAGGGCCCCAAATCTTTCATAGCAAACTCAGAGCTGAGCATTGTCATGATAGACTGGCGTAAGTCATCGGAAGAGGCAGTCAAAATAATATCATCCACATATAAGAAAATATAGACCAAGGACGAACCACGACGGTAGATGAACAAGGAATTATCCGACCTGCTGTAAGTGAACCCAATAGTCGAAATATAGTCGACAAACCGCGTATGCCATGCCTGTGGAGACTGCTTAAGGTCATATAAGAACTTCTTCAACAAACAGACCGGATGAGGATGTTTGGGATCCCTAAATCCCAAAGGTTGATGCATATAGATTATTTCCTTGAGATCACCATGGAGGAAAACATTCTTTACATCTAACTAATGAATAGGACATGCTTTCGAAAGAGCCAAGCTAAGCACAGTGCGAATGGTAGCCGGCTTGACCACTGGACTAAACGTCTCACCACAATCTACACCAACATGCTGAGTCTTACCATCACCCACAAGCCGCGCCTTATGTCGGGCAAATGAACCATCTGAATTATCCTTATGAGCAAAAATTCACATGGACCTAATAAAATTAATACCAGATGGACGGGGTACCAATTCCCACGTCTTATTATCAATAAGAACATTATATTCATCGGTCATAGCAATTTTCCAATTCGAGTCATTTAAAGCAGATACAGGATTACGGGGTAAGGGTGATTTAAGAACATTAGAATGTAAATTAAAATGCTTTTTTGGTTTAAAAATACCCTGTTGACTACGAGTGACCAGTCTATGACTCGGGGAAGGATTGGGTGGATGGTGGGAATTTTCTAGGCTCGGGATGGACTGGCGAGCAGGTAGTGGGCCTGCTGGCCCAACACGGTAACTAGACGCAGGAACTGGACCAGTTCCAGAATTGGGTTGGACTGGCCTAATTATTGAAACTGGCCCAGTGACTGTACTGGGAAACGTAGCATGTGACGTACCAGTGGGACCAGCGGGCAGTGGGCCCGATGGAGAATTTTAGGTGCGGGATATGTTCGAAAAATGGTGAATAATATACGGGGATATACCATCATCCAAAAAATTATACGAACTAGGCACGGGATAACTCACCTTTGCAAACGGAAATTATGATTCATCAAAAATGACATGGCGACTAATGATAATTTTATTAGAGGATAAATCAAAGCATTTGTAACCACGATGATTAGACGAAAAACCCAAAAACACACACGGAGTAGACCGGGCCTGAAGTTTGTTAATAGTGGTGGACGAGAATAACGGATAACACAAACACCCAAAGACCCGAAGATATGAAAATGAAGGAGTTTTATTATATAAAATTTGAAGGGTGGAGGAATATGTCAAACCTTTGGAAGGAATTATGTTAAGGAGATATGTAGCCATTTGTAGAGCATGATGTCAAAAAGACGGGGGGACGAAAGCATGAATCAATAAAGTTCGTACAATGTTATTTATGGTACGAATTTTGCGCTCGGCTTTCTCATTTTGTGAAGACGTATGTGGACAAGAAAATGAAAATTGATCCCATTATTAGCACAGAATTCCCGAAACACCCCATTGTCATATTCTTTGTCATTATCACACTAAATATTTTTTTATTTCCCGTTCGAATTGGGTTCTAATGAATACTCTAAATTTTAAGAAGATGGAAAAAACTTGAGATTTTTTCGCTATGGGAAAAGTTCATAAAAACTTAGAATTATCATCCAAAAAGAGAACATAATACCGATGACCGAAAGAACTAAGAACAAAAGATGTCCATAAGTCGCTATGAATAATATCAAATGGCATTAAAGTATGAGAATTTGAGTCTACAAATGGCAACCTAACAATTTTCCCTAAAGAAGAAGACTGACAATTTTAGAGTACTACGCGTACCCTTACATGAAATAAAATTATTTTTATCTAATGACGATAAAATAGACGACCCCGGATGACCAAGACGAGCATGCCACAAGGAAGGAGAAAGGGCTGCAAATGTTGATGGCAAGGCTTGACTCGATGGACCGGAACTGGGTGTGATAGGATAAAGATCTCCCATACTATCACACCTCATGAGAGGACTCCCCGTCTTACCTTCACAGAGAAACCAAATGGATCAAATTCAATAGAAACAGAATTGTCAGTAGTGATTTTACAGACAGACACTAAGTTTTTAATCAATTTGGTGGCATGTAGGGCGTTTTTCAAGATAAGGGGTGGATGAGGGGGAGACAAAGTTTTATGATCATAACCACGAATTGGAATAGAATTACCATTACCAACAATTATGCCGCGAGGGTTGATCAAATTGGAATAAGACAAGAGCGTACCTGAATCAGATGTCATGTGGGTAGTGGCACCGGTGTTCATATACCAATGCATTGCGGCTTCGATGTCGGTAGACGTGGGGGCCTCTGCGTGATGGGCCTGCGGGGGCCGAGGCCCAAGTACCCCTGCTTGCTGCCGAGGCCCAGAGGGATAATTAAAAGTGGGCCACTGCATGTTGGGCCTAGACTCGCCGGCGGCGCGGCCACCGCCGCCGAGGCGAAACTGCTGGGCTGCCACTGTTTAGCCCATATTGTGGGGCCCATTGCCACTGCATAGGGGCCCACTGTGGGGCCCAAAATTACTGATGTTGCTGACTGCCCCGAGGGGTACCACCGCCACCCCACTATTCCGGCTACCGCCATTGTTACCGCCAAGATTGCGGAAGTGGATTGCTTTGACGAAGAAGCGTGTCAACACCACTATAAGCCTCGGAGAGGCCTGAAACCATTTGAAGGACCAAATGGTCATTTGAAATCGGCGCGCCAACGTTGCGGAGTTGGTCGGCCAATTCCTTTAATCTTTTGCAATAAGCCGAAACGTTAGGGAAATCTTCCATATTGACGTGGGAGAAATCTTGCTCAAGTGTAACAGCTCTAGAATTTTGATTATCTTGGAATATATCACGTACTCTATCCCAAGTTTCCTGCGCCGTAGCGTCAGGTTCATTAATCGTTTGCAAAAGATCGATAGAAATTGTGGAATATATCCACTGAAGGAGGGTGGCATCAAGAGTCGTCCACAACTTAGGATCATCCTCGCGTCTTGGCACCTCTGTATCCTCAGGAGCTGCGGGGATTATGTGATTGATGATTTGATGCGATCGTGCATAAATTTTGAACAGTTCGGCCCACGTCGCATATTGGACATTTTCTATTACAAGAACAAGAGGGATGTTATTCTTGATGTTAGAAACTGTAAGGGCAGGATGAAACGTGTTCCGGGATGTAGACATATTGATATAACAATATGTGATTGAGGAATTTTGAAGAAAAATTTGGGAAGTGGGGGGATCTCGTCGGCACGAAAAACCGAGAGCAAAGGCCTCGGAAATTCAAGGGAGGTCGACGGGAAAATGTGAGAATTTGAGAGAGGATATTAACACCTAGACTTCTGATACCATGAAAGAAATAATCCATTGATTATTTTCATTAATTGAAAGACTATATATACAATTTACATATTTCCATAATAGGAGAATCTTATTCCTATTCTACTCCTAAAACCTTATTCTACTTGGACACTAACTATACAATTATGGTAATACAATTATGGTAAGTGTACAATACTAATTACACCATAACATTACCTAAACTATTGCCTAATCACGGTACAAACCCGTGGACCATAATCCGTGACCTAATATGTACAAATATACAACCTATATTTAACACTTCTCACTTGCTTCTAGGAAGGTGAGTACACTTTCTCTACTTAGGGGGATATTTAATACATTATCGACAAGAATAAGGGTAAAGTAAGTTTTAGAAACAAGTTAAAGAGGGATTTTATATATTTTCTTATATGGTTAAACTATTTACATCCATGGAGGCATTGCTTACATTATATATGGGAAAACTATTTACATAATGAAAACGATGGATTTTATGTCCCGTATTTCTTTTTCTTCTTAGCTGCGTTAGGGAAAGAATACCTGCAGAGTCGTGAAGTAATGATAAATTGTTACTGATTATGTCTCAAAGAAATGAGAAAGCGTGTACTCGGATAAAACAAAATCACAACTGGAAAGGGCTTCAATATGCATGCATATATGTCTAAGAGAAATGAGTACATCTAGAAAAGATTTGTATTGTGTTACTAAAAACTCAATTTACACTTTTTGAAAGTGAAATCAAAATTAGGTGAATACAACCAATCAGAACTTAGTTTGGTTGTCATCAAGAGGAAAAAATAGCAAGAATGGCAAAGGTAAGCTATAATTCTTTCACATACATTTTGGTGACACCTTAAAAAGCTAAGCTCCAACCGTTACTCTAATGGCTAGAGGTCCCAAAATGGTATATCATGCAAATTATTCTTATACTCTTTAGCATAATTTTGCATAAATGAAAATAGGCTACTCGCTATTGCTAACTTCATGTTCAAGTTCAATTAAACATAGTAGAATTAGTGGTCGTAAAAACAGTGATTCCAGTGAAGGGACGGTATCATTGGAGAATTAACTTGATGTTCAAATTTTTCACACTTTTCCCCCTCACTTTGTCCTGCATGAGCTGATTATAATTTATAATATTGTTTGTTTAAAAGATAATATAGCTGGCCGTGGATAGGTGCTAGGATGTACTGTTACAGAACACGAGGATGAAAAAGTACTTACCACTCCACCACAATCTTTGTTGGTATTACTGTTTCATCTTTGCTGACTGACCAAACATTTGACTAGTACTCTGTCTAATACCCTTAATTGAATTCACTCATGCTACGTAATTTGTTAATAATCAAAATATAAATTAAAATAATCTTGTTTAGCTTTTTCTATCAAATTATATTAGTCAAATGAAAAGGTAAACAATGATTGGGCATCTCCTTATTAACAACAGTGTTTGGTACAATAATGAAGTAAAGAGAAATATGAGTTGGATACAAATCGGATGGTCATCAAAAAGAAAAGAAACATGGAGTGCGTGGTTCTTGCAATACATTTATATAACATGCTTTTCTAAAGAACACACAAGTTCCAAAAAAGAAAACAAGAATGAGAACAAGCAGACATATATATATACACACTACCAAACCATAATTAACATACAGAAAGAGGTATAGTATACGTACAAGTACGTACCATATAGTGTGGATACACTACTGCATGCTTCTGTTCTATAGTTAGTATTTTTATTGGGTTACTAATGGACTAGCAATTAATTACGGTGTGTGCTTTTTTTACGACTGAGAAATTCGTTTGGAACCAACCTTTGGGAGAACTGCAGCCTTTGAAACTCGAGGATGATGGGCCTACACCTCTACCCTCACTTAAATACCAGAGTTAGTTCGCTTAGCGCGGGGCTTGAAACGGTGACCTAAGACACAAATTCCTCAATTTTTGCCAATTGAACTAACCCCCAGGAAAAATCACGGTGTGTTTATTGGGGAGGATAGGACTAAAAGTTACTCCATTCGTCCCAAATTAGTTGTCATACTTCACTCTCGAACGTCAACTTGACTAATTGTGAAGCTAAATTGGAATAGATCAACTCAATATTTTACAATTAAAATATAGATATACAACAACTACACAAAAGGTACTATAAATTGCAATTTCTCTCATATTAATAAGATGAAAAACTATATTTTGTTGGTTTACAAGGATTTGCAGGAAACGGAAATTACAAATAACTGCTTATGTAAGAATTGAAATTACAATTCAACTATAAAACTGAAAATTACAATATAACAACAAACTGAAATTACTATTTTGTTGATCAAGAAAACTGGAAAGTTGTTTTTGCTGAGTCGAGTGTGGCACTCTGTCCTTAAGACAATATTGCCCCGTATGTATCCTTTATACGTCCTGGACAATTCGTCTCCCAAGATAAAACAAAGAATGGAACTATTGAGCAAAGGAAACTCAAAAGCTACCGTGAAGAATATTGAATAACGAAATGATGCTTGGAAGATTAGGAAGAAACTGCTTTGCTTTCTGCTTTGTGTATTTTTCGTGTATATCAAGTGTGCCTCAACAATGGTGTAAGGGGTGTTTATATAGGAGGAAGAGGGACTGTTTGACTGCCTCCATAACAGACCATTATTGGCCAAATAATGACCATTATGGAGGTAGTAAAGCCACCAAATAAATGGAGAAAATTGCCAACGGATTGGCCATTATAGGAGGTGTAATTCAACCAAAATAAATGGCCGAATTGAGTCTTTGGGACGTTTCGTGCGGGACCGTCGAAATTCGACTTTAAAAACTTCGGGGACCAAACTGTACATCCGAAAGAATTCTCGTCCAAAACGCACATCCGAAACTTCGGGATCAAACTGTACTTCTGGCAAAGTTTTCTGGCCCAAAAAGATAATATCAGAAGGCCTGTGAGCCCGGAACCGGACCGGACGGGCGGGCGGCGGCGCGCGTGTGGTCTTTCCTCGAACCGAAGCACATCTAGGTCCTCCCTCCTTTAAACACATGGGATACCCCTTGGGGTCCCAAACCCCAAACCAATTTCGAGTCTTATATACACAACAATATTTTCTTCCTCTACCGATGAGGGAGAATTGATCACACACCACACTTTTCCATGCTTCAAACACCTTACTTCGTGAACCAATATCTCTTTCATTTCTCAATGAAATTTGACGATTCTTGGCCCTACGGTTATCTACGTACTTAGTACATCATGCATGTGTGAAGAACCGGATTCTCCAACATACGTAACACTAGTGCTTAAGCCGTTAAAGTTGGTCGGTCGCAACTCCCGCCAAAGGCTAATTTCCAACATATTTTAATTAAGATGTTGATCAACGTTCACATATTTTATTCTCGAATTGCAACTAATGTGGGAGAGAGGGAGTATACTGCTAGATTTTAGAAATATTTCTAACTTTCTTAATCCAGGTTTGTCATGCCAGTAAATATTAGTAGTACCCCATCCATTTAGGATGGGAGGCTGGAGTAGCTGGTCGAGTTAGTTTGACCTTTCCAAAAAAGCACTTATGTTGTAAAAATTCTTTAATTTTATATGCAGAAGTATATATATTCTGAAGGCAAAACAATTAGGGAAAAGAGTTAAAGATGTAAATTAAATGCATTTCTATGGAACGAAATTCAAATTGAAAAACAAAAACTACTAGTAAGTGTTGGTTGAACAAAAATCAGATTCTAAAAAGTTCGGCACCGTCCAAATATTCGCTTTGTTTTTATTGTTTTTATTTTATTTCTAGTATTTTTGAAGTTTATGATTCCATTTTCCTTGCAAGTACTTTGGAAAATTTGAAGTTTTGATACATAGGATATTCTCCAATTGAAAAATGATGATGTTGACTTTGGTTAGTCAGAAAAAGAGCAATAATGCAGATTCCGTGGAATCAATAAAGTGGTGCATGAACTTAATTGTTAACGTTGTATGATAAATGCCTAGTCTCCTATGTTATACTTGTTTAGATTTTGATTTCGAAATATCATTAGTAGGAACAAAGATATCTTTTTTTATATGAAAATTAAGTAAAATGAGAAATATTTCATCTTTCTCTTCAACTTGCATTATTATTATTCCACAACCCCTACTAACCTAATTTATTTAATACTAAAACTGAGATCCTAATGGTACTTAAGAAAGAAAAAAAACACAACCACTTTTCTTGGAAAGTGAGCGAAGTGGACACTAACACTAAAAAATCAAGAATTAAACAAACTCAATCATTTTTATGTTAAACTTGAATATTTAGAAATTATACAAATATTATTATAAATTTAAAAGACCTTCTCATATCATAATTAAGAATAATTTTGTTAATGAATTGTAACCATCAAATCGTTTGAACCGTCTACGGTGGTGGTTATGTGTTACGCAGAGCTCAATATCTTTGACTCAAATTCTATATTTGTATTAAAATTTTATCTTATATATACAATTAATCTAGTTCAAAGTCAATAAGTAAAAAGATGTGATCCCGAACCGATAAATTCTAGCTCTGCCTCTAGTGAATAGTGATGACACACAACTATCCTACATCGGGCAAACAAATCACAATAATCAAATTAAACGCACTTCCAATAGTAATTTTAAAGTTTAGCAAGAGAAGATATAAATAATAGCAGGGACTACCAAGTCATGGTTACTAAGAATAAGAAAATACAACTGTATCAAAAGGAAATACATAGAATGTTGAAAGGTAAATATAACAAGGAAAGATAGAAAGTTGTCATTAGCCACTGGAAAACTAAGGAAGCGGCTCAACACCAACACAGGATCTCACTGGTGAACGTCGTTGATACCCTCATCCGTATTTAAACACAATATAGAAATGGATATCAAACGGATCTTCCCATAAGGTAATTTTAATGTGGCCGATTTTCTCTCTTTTGCAATCAGTTTCGCTACAGCATGACTTAATTGGATTTGTTATCCATGTACTTTTGTCCGTCAAAACAGGCTTTCCTAGCCCAGCTTAACCCAACTAGCATAATCTAACCCAACCTAGACTCATGGTATATACATCAAAATAAATTAAAGAGAATTTTACACCATATGACGAAATAGGATCTCTTACCATTTTTAGTGAAACTTGGACATAACTACCAACTTATCAAAGACTTTTCAAAACATAGCAACTTAAGGAAATAATTATCCCTCCTAATATTTTCAATTTTTCTCTCTCTTTCTCCCGTAGATTTGCAGAAGCCCGATCAAACTCTAAGTCACTGAACACAAACACTCTCTTTAGCATTCCATCCTCTGTCGGGTTCGTCTCCAGACACCTTTAGTATTAGATAAAACACTTTCTGAAGTTTGTGTTTAGCGGTGGAATGAAGACATAGACGTTGCCACATCTAGCTCGAAACTCAAATCTAGAAAGTTTGTACCAAAATTTGAAATGGTTTTGCATTCTTATAGTGTAATGAGTGGTGGTTTCTCGTAATGATTATGGTGATTTTCTAGTGGTGTTTAGCGGAATGAATGTATGTCGTTTGTATGTCCTATGTATGTCATGCATATCATTATTATATACATAATATATACATGACATACATACGATATACAAGTAATATACGTGACATAGAAGTAATACAGTTTGAATAGGTCACATGTGTATCACTATATGTCATGTGTATGTCCTATGTATACATTAATATACATATGCCACAAAAAGATATATACAATGTGAAAGTATGTATGTCCTAGAGACAATCTACATTAGGGACAAAAATGTACTTGAACACATTCGTATTATTAATGAGATTAATATTTATGGCATTTGCAATTATTGAATTATTGTTTGATTGTTTGGAATTATTCATATATGTGCATCCCTTGAGCTTACGTTGTCATTAATGGAGTGAGATATTAATGATAGAACGTAACTCTCAAAATAGCCTCGACTAATGATCATCGAGAATGGGATATCGATGATATGCTATAAGTCGACATGTGGTCTGCATTACATTCTTGGAGAATGTAGTATGTCTCACAGCTACGAGTAATGGTTACTCGTGATGGACACATGGATACTTTGGAGAAGTATTGGTATACCCTGCCGATAAACTATTTGTTATACATGTCTATGGTATTATCGGCGTGTGGAATATAAAGGTCCTTTGACTTGAGGTCAATACGTACCTTGTTTACAGAATGATGTACTTTGACCAAGTTCTAAGCTTAAACTCCTTCTGGATAAGATACGGCTTGTGTTGGTGCATCAGGATGTAAATCAAGGTGGTAGTTGAGCCAAGAATATGATTCATTCCTCGATTGGAAATTCGAGAGAGCACTCAACTTCTTAATGTTATTAGGTTAAATACATTACGAGATGTTTTTCCATACTTTACGCATTCAGTTTTAAAGCAAGAAGTTCTTCCTCGAGCCGTCGATAGGCCAGTGAAAGCTGACTAAAGTCACTAGCCAATGCAAGAGACATATTTAGAATATGGTCTAGTTATCAACTAATAAATGCGAGATAAAGTGATTAAGCCGTTTGGATAGACACTAGGTAAATCCTAAGCTTAATCGGGTGTATCGCGAATGAAAGGAATTTATAGTTTCGCATAAAGGTTAAGTTTGTTGGATTCATGTAAACGTACTTCACATATTGAGTTTGTCATACGACGCAATCTAGGAGTTTCGTATGGACCTTAATTAGATTAATGTCGATATGTGAAGGCCTATAGGGTCACACTATATGCGACTGTTTCTTCGATCTTAGAGCGTATTGATGAGAAAGTATTAAATATTCGATTGAGAATCGAGATATTTAATTTATAATAACTATGGAATATTTCTATTTGATAGAAATTATTTAATTAAGTCGAATTGGATTTCAGATTTAATTAAATGTGATGGATATATTAAATGGGTACTCGGACAAATACAGGAAAACAATTGGGCCAGAAATTACTGGCCCAAAATGGGAGCTTGGACGTCCACTTTGGGCGTAAACATTAACATGGGCTCAGGTTTTCCTGTTTTATATCTGATTAGGTTTTGTCCTGAACTCCTATATATATAACGCATACCCCATAATTATGGTGAGACAGAAAATAACTTCTCATTTCCTAAAGCAAGATTTCCTAGTTTTCTTGAATAGGAAATACACTGGAGTTAGATCTTGCAATCGAGGAAACAAATTGCGTGGATACCTTAGTGTTGAATCATGCGTACGAAAACCTGTAAGTTTTCTTTTATCATGTTTTCAACATACAACATGATTATCGTATAAGCTATGCCACGATTGTTGTTGGATAAGAAAATTGTAAACTTCCGTTGTGCTTACTATTTGATTTACGAACCCAATAATCCCTACAGTGGTATCAAAGCCCAAACTGGTTTAAATGATTAAACGATAATCCATAACAACGATTACGTGAGAATATTAATTGTTTCGATTTATTAAATCAATTTTGAAAAAAAAAATGGTTGAAACTGGAACAGTGGTCGACGGCAGCCACTGTTCCAGCAAGGCAGAGGCTTCCGGCGGATTTTTCTGGCAATTCGACGTTGTTCTACCACCGTCTCCACTATAATCGAGAAATCCACTTTATAAGATGGTCAATAAAAGTGTTGAGAGGTGATGGGACGCAGCATAGACGCAAGAAGGCCGCCGACGGCGGGCCTGTTTCTGGCCACCTCGGGTGACAAAATGGTGAACTAATACCACCACCGTGATCATCTCAATGATAGAAATCGAACGGTGGTGGTGTTACACGGCGAAAGCCACCGGGAAGGGGTCACCACCAACTATTTTGAAAAAACAACCGGCAGCGGCTCAATTTTTGGCCTCCGTGGGCCACCAAACCTGGAATTGAAACCTTCGGTGTGTTCGGCCCGACGTGGGCCATCGACCGATGGTGTTCATTTCAGTTAAATTAGCCCCGAAATCCAAATCCCAAATTTGATTTGGGGTTGGAATTGATTTTGAATATTTGAAATAATTCAAGGACCTATTTGAGATTAAATTAGGGTTTCTAAAATTGCAATTTAGTCCTTGGGGAAAATTTGAAAGTTTTAGAAGTTTTTGGAATTGCAATTTGGTCCCTGGAAATTTAAAAGGTTTTAAAATCAACAGATTTGATCCTTGGGGCAAATTTGAAAATTTCAGAAAAGCAGATTTGGTACCTGGGTAGATCCGTAAATTTCTGAAAAGCAGATTTGGTCCCTGGCGAATCTGTAATTATTTTAAAGTTCTGGAAATTGTAGAAAACCCCTGAAAATTAAATTTTAATTTCTGAATTATTGAGGGACTGTTTGGATGAGCAGAAAATTTTGAAAATTGAAAATTGAGTTTTAAATTTGGAATTTAAATATTTTCTAAGTTGAAACAAATTAATTAACCCATGATTATTGTTATTTTAGCATATTATTTGATAATGTGCGCATAAATTAATTGTTTCTCCTAATTGTTTAATTGATTATCATTTAAATAATTAGTATAGAGCCCGCATATATATGTTTGGGTAGGCGACGCTCAGTATTTATCGGACCGCATTAAATCATGTTTGGGTAGGCGGCGCCCAATATGTTCTCTATTTGATCTAGCACGTGTAATAAGGATCTTGATAAAACTCCGATTAAAATATTCCCCAATTTAATATAAGTCTGATTTGGAATTCACGCGTCGTCCGTTATAATTGAATGAGTGCAAAATCCTTTTCGACTATAAGAGTATTTACATCATAGTGTTTGCTCTAAGTCTACGAGGACTCAGACTCTTCATAGATGCATGTGTTTGCAGTAGCGAGTGAGAAACCTTTGTGAGTATTTACGCCCTAGCGTTTGCTCTACAAGGCCAAACTTGCTTAGATGCACGATTGCAGTCGCGTAACGGGGTTGACTTACTTAGTTATGTCTTGACGCCCTAGCATCGGAATAATCTAAGGGCGCAGATCGATTGTTTAGAACAGTCGGTCAAACCAAGAGTTGCAAATTGTTTGTAATTGGTTTGGAGACCTACCAGGTTGTACTGTTGAAGTTATCAGCCCTAGCAAACGCGGAGATAGTATGAACTTGGATATTGGCCCATTATGATCATATTTGATATAAGTCCGTATTCTTCCATGGGTTCATAGAATATGTTAAAATAATGGGAGTTAATTAAACTAAAGGTCATGTTAATTAGTTAACGAATATGTTCATAGAAATTATATTTGATTTCAATTTCAGTCTATCTATTTCTTCAGATTATTTAAAATGTCGAATTTGTCATTGAAATGATTGGTTGAGACTAATAAGTTGACTGGAGCTAATTATCCGGACTGGTTGCGTAATTTGTGTTTAGTACTAAGACGAGAAAATTGAGTATGTGTTAGACACAGCTGTTCCAATAGTTCCTGATGAAGAATCAGTTGAGTATGCTTTGTTTGACAAGACTGCTTATCAGAAACATTTGGATGATACTACCTCGGCACAGTGTGTCATGTTGTCCTCCATGACTGTAGAGTTACAGAGGCAGCATGAGAACATGGGCCCCTATGAGATGCTAGAACATTTTAGGAGTCTTTATGATTCACAATCTCAGACTATATAGTATGAGCTGTTGAGACCTCTTCAAATGTAAGTTGAATGATGGGGGCCAAGTGTCTGGTCATATTCTGAAGATGATTGGGTTGATAGAAAGGTTGGCTTTGATTGGAACGAAGCTTCCCCAAAATGTGTCTGTTAACCTGATTTTGAATTCGCTTCCTGGTTCGTTTGAAAATTTCATTATGAACTTCAACATGAATGGAACCAAGGTGAATCTTCCAGAACTTCACAATATGTTAAATACTTATGAATCATGTACTTCAAAGGGGAAGACTGTGCTCATGGTGGGCTCATCTACTAGGTTCAAACTTAAGGGTAAGAACAAGAAGAATAAGGGTAAGGTTGGTGCCAAACTCACAGTCTTGAAACCTAAAGGAGGTGTTCAGAAGAAGTCTAGGTTGGCCAAGAACGTATGCCTCAACTGCAACCAGAAGGGTCATTGGAAGAAAGATTACACCACTCCAGGAGGAGACAAAGCACTAGGTGTTTCTGGACCTGCTGAACAAGGTATGTTTGTCATGAGATTAATATGTCTATAAGTAACTCTCATTGTTGGGTATTGGATACAGCTTGTGGCTCACACAATTGTAATAATGTGCAAGGGCTAATGGACAACAGAAAGGTTAGACCTTGGGAGGTGGACCTACGAGTTGGAAATGGAGCACGAGTTGATACTGAGCGTGTGGGAACTTATAGATTAGATTTACCTTCGGGTTTTACATTAGAACTTAATAATTGTTATTTTGTTCCCTCGATTACGAGGAATATTATTTCCATTCCAATGTTAGACATTGAGGGGTTTTCCTCATATATTGCTAATGGCAATTATATACTATCTTTTAATGGTATTGTTTGTGGAAATGCTCCGCTTGTGAGTGGCTTATATATTCTCAATTGTAATCGTGAAATTCTCAATGTGCAAAACAAACGAGCTAAAATAACTAATCCAAGAAATCCCACCTACTTATGGCACTGTAGACTTGGTCATATCAATGAATCAAGGACAACAAGATTAAGACAGTTAGACTACCTGGAACTATTTGACTTAGAGTCCTATGGCGACTGTGAATCTTGCTTGAGAGAAAAGATGACCAACAAACCACTTTCTGGGAAAGGTGTGCGAGCCAAAGAGGCACTTGAGTTGGTCCATACAAATGTATGTGGGTCGTTTTCCACTCAAGCTAAGGGAGATTTTCCTTACTTCCTAACTTGTACAGACGATTTCACAAGGTTTGGATATGTGTATCTTATGAAGCACAAGTTCGAAGCCTTTGAGAAATTCAAGGAGTATAAGTTAGAAGTAAAGAAACAACTTGAAAACGGTATCAAGACTCTTCGATCAAATCGAGAAGATGAATACTTGAGTAGAGAATTTCTAGATTACTTGAAACTCCGTGGAGTCCAATCAGAATGGACACCTCCTGGAACACCACAAATGAATTGCGTTGCTGAAAGGAGAAATCGAACCTTGTTGGATATGGTCAGATCCACGATGAGTTTTTCATCTCTTCCAACATACATTTGGGGCTATGCTTTACAAAACTCAATCTATATTCTGAATAGAGTTCCTTCAAAGTCGGTAGAGAAAACGTCATATGAGATATGGCATGGCAAGAAGCCTGCTCTTACACATATGCGAGCATAGGGCTGCCATGCATATATAAAGAAGATGCTTACTAACAAGTTAGAATCTAAAAGTGAAAAATGTTACTTTGTGGGATATCCTAAGAAAACGAGAGGATACTATTTCTATCTTCATGGAGAACATAAAATGCAACTTTCCTTGAGGAAGACTATGTCTACAAGGAACAGAGTTACAATAAGATAGAACTTGAAGAAATTCAGGAACCACAAAGCAACATAGAGGTTGAATCCTTGTCGAATAACCTAGACAAGAATTTAGTGGGAGTATTTGGTGAAGGTGTGTTACTTAGAGTACAACTTCAGCTAGTGGGAGTGATGTGAGGATTGATGCAGAAATGCAAGATTCTCATACACAATCAATGGAAGATTATACAATGGTTGTACATCCTTTCATTCAGGAAACACATGTAGATAATATTCCTGAAAACTCTCATAGTGGTGGAAACACACAAGAACCTTCTCATGATCAGAATACAAGAACCACATAAACGCAAAATAACCAACTCTGTAGATCCATTAGGACTCATCGTCAGCCTGAAAGACTTAATCTCCTTGTTGAAAGTCAAAATGAGATGGATATTACTGATGATGATGAGCCTACAACCTACAGCGAGGCTATGTCAGACATTGACTCGGAAAGATGGCAAGAAGCCATGAAATTTGAAATGGACTCAATGTATGCCAATCAAGTTTGGAACTTGGTTGATTTGCCAACTGGGTTAGACCCATAGGATGCAAATGGGTCCTTCAAGAAGAAGATTGATGCATTTGACAAGGTGCAAACCTACAAGGTTAGGTTGGTAGCAAAAGGTTACAATCAGAGGCCTGGGGTCGATTATGATGAAATCTTTTCGCCAGTTGCAAAGATTAGGTCCATTCGGATTTTGCTTGCAATAGCTGCATACTATGATTATGAGATTTGGCAGATGGATGTTAAGACCGCTTTCCTCAATGTAAATCTATATGAGGAAGTGTATATGATACAACCTGAAGGTTTTACATCCAAGTCAAAACCCAAAGCAGTATGCAAACTACAAAAGTCCATTTATGGACTTAAGCAAGCCTCAAGGAGTTGGAATATTTGCTTTGACAAAGCTATCAAATCATTTGACTTTGTCATAAGCAAGTAGGATCCATGCGTTTATAGTAAACGCAATGAAGGGAGTGTTATTTTCATTATCATATATGTAGATGACATATTAATAATGGGAAACGATAAGCCCCTTATGCAATCAGTGAAGGAATGGTTGTCCAACACCTTCATGATGAAGGACTTAGGTGAAGTCTGCTACATTCTTGGAATTAGGATCTACAGAGATAGACCTAATAAATTGTTAGGGTTGTCATAGTCTACATACATAGACAAAGTGCTAAGACGTTTCTCAATGGAAAACTCCAAGAGATGAGGTCTTCCTATGGGTCAAGGCATCAAGTTATCTAAGAAGGATAGTCCTTCTACTGTTACAGAACTTGAACGCATAAAGAGGATCTTATATGCTTCAGCTATAGGACCAATCATGTATGCCATGACCTGCACTAGGCCAGATGTGGCCTTTGCACTTAGCATGACTTGCAAATTCCAGCAGAATCTTGGGGAAGAACACTGAAAAGCAGTCAAGAATATTTTTAAGTATCTTAAACGAACTAAAGAATATTTCTTAGTTTATGGTGGGCAAGAGAAGCTAGTCGCTAATGGGTACACTGATGCTAGCTTCCAAACAGATCTTGATGACTTCAAGTCACGGTCTGGATATGCCTTCATTTTCAATGGTGGAGCAGTAAGTTGGAAAAGTTCCAAGCAAGAAACCACTGCCGATTCGACGACTGAGGCCGAGTACATTGCTGGATTGGAAGCTCGCAAAGAAGTTGTCTCGATATCTGAATTCTTAAAAGAACTAGGGGTTGTTTCAAGTGTCAATCATCCAATAACGATATATTGTGACAACACTGGTGTGATTACGCAAGCTAAGTAACCAATATCAATAAACAGAAACAAGCATATACAGAAGAAATACCACATATTCAGAGAGATGGTGGAATCTAAAGAAATAGATCTAGACTATATTCCCACAAATGATAATCTAGCTGACCCATTTACTAAACCATTAAGCTTAGCTAACCATAATAGTCATTTCGAAAACATGGGTATTAGATACATTGGAGATTGGCTCTATGTCAAGTGAGAGATTGAAAGTATGTATGTCCTAGAGACAATCTACATCAGGGACAAAAATGTACTTGAACACATTCATATTATTAATGAGATTAATATTTATGGCATTTGCAATTATTGAATTATTGTTTGATTGTTTGGAATTATTCATATATGTGCATCCCTTGAGCTTACGTTGTCATTAATAGAGTGAGATATTAATGATAGAACGTAACTCTCAAAATAGCATCGACTAATGATCATCGAGAATGGGATATCGATGATATGCTATAAGTCGACATGTGGTCTGCATTACATTCTTGGAGAATGTAGTATGTCTCACAGCTACGAGTAATGGTTACTCGTGATGGACACATGGATACTTTGGAGAAGTATTGGTATACCCTGCCGATAAACTATTTGTTATACATGTCTACGGTATTATCGGCGTGTGGAATATAAAGGTCCTTTGACTTGAGGTCAATACGTACCTTGTTTACAGAATGATGTACTTTGACCAAGTTCTAAGCTTAAACTCCTTCTGAATAAGATACGGCTTGTGTTGGTGCATCAGGATGTAAATCAAGGTGGTAGTTGAGCCAAGAATATGATTCATTCCTCGATTGGAAATTCGAGAGAGCACTCAACTTCTTAATGTTATTATATTGACTAAAGTCATTGGCCAGTGCAAGAGACATATTTAGAATATGGTCTAGTTGTCAACTAATAAATGCGAGATAAAGTGATTAAGCCATTTGGATAGACACTTGGCAAATCCTAAGCTTAATCGAGTGTGTCGCGAATGAAAGGAATTTATAGTTCCGCATAAATGTTAAGTTTGTTGCATTCATGTAAACGTACTTCACATATTGAGTTCGTCATACGTCGCAATCTAGGAGTTTCGTATGGACCTTAATTAGATTAATGTCGATATGTAAAGGCCTATAAGGTCACACTATATGCGATTGTTTTTTCGATCTAAGAGTGTATTGAGAAAGTATTAAATATTCGATTGAGAATCGAGATATTTAATTTATAATAATTATGGAATATTTCTATTTGATAGAAATTATTTAATTAAGTCGAATTGAATTTCGGATTTAATTAAATAAGTTGGATATATTATATGGATATTCGGACAAATACAAGGAAGTAATTGGGCCAAAAATTACTGGCCCAAAATGGGAGCTTGGACGTCCACTTTGGGCGTGTGAAGTGGACCAGTTGGGCTGGTCTACTGAACATTAACATGGACCCAGGTTTTCCTGTGTTTATATCTGATTATGTTTTGTCCTGAACTCCTATATATATAACACATACCCCATAATTATAGTGAGACAGAAAATAACTTTTCATTTCCTAAAGCAAGATTTTCCAGTTTTCTTGAATAGGAAATACACTGGAGTTAGATCTTGCAATCGATGAAACAAATCGCGTGGATAACTTAGTGTTGAATCTCGCGTACGAAAATCAGTAAGTTTTCTTTTATTGTATTTTGAACATACAACATGATTATCGTATAAGCCATGCCAGATTGTTATTGAGTAAGAAAATTTTAAACTTTCGATGTGCTTACTATTTGATTTACGAACCCAATAAATCCCTACACAATGAACATACAAAGAAGCCACGAGGAAGAAATCTGACCAAACAACAATAGCGACAAAACTCCAGTGAAGATGCATTAGCAACAAATTCCAGTGAACAACAACAAACTAGAGGAACTCCGCGACGGAAAACGGGTATTGGGATAGGAAACTCCACCGACAGCAAACTCCGACGACGGTATACTAGCAAAACAATAGTGAGTAGACTGTGTGGCAAGATAAGACGAAAGAAAAGAAAGATCTCGAAAATCCCTAATTATATGAAATTTGTTGGAGGTTGTATATAAAAATATAATAGTATTGTTAATTATGGTAAATATGGATTTATTTTCATGTACCTCTGTTGAAATCCTAAAAATTAAAACGGTTCAATATAAAATATTATAAAATTGATAATTAATCAATCAAAGTGAAGAAATCGTTCAAAACAGGTACCACTTTACAACAGTTACGTAAACGAATATAAATTTTAACTGCAAGATTACTTTCTTTTAGAACAATTCATACCAATCGAGAACAACTAAATTGATAGAGAACTAATGGCAGGTTGGGCATGGTCTCAAGGCCGAAGTAATTGGGCTTCCTGTCTTTGCATTTGGTTTCGAGAAAGGGAAAACAACACAAAATATTCATAAAAGGCAAAATATTTATCCGTCCATGTCGCCTCATAAATTAATTTTATTTCTATTCAGTCCAATCGAAACTATTTGCCCGAATATCCCCCTCGCTTAAATTCTTCCTCCATAATGTCATCTCAGTATATTTATATACCAAGGTATCATGGAGGATTGACGCATAGCTCACCTTTTTTTTCTGCACCCAGAAAGCACGAAGATGTACATGACGATCCACCTAAACTATTGGTGGAAAGGTATGAAGAGGGATGTCGCTAAATATGTGGCTAAATGGATAGTGTGCCAGCTGGTTAAGACTGAGCACCAGAGACCAGCAAGACCCTTACACCCATTTTATCGAAACTTGCAGCAACACTGGTACACACGGCAATCTCCATGTCAAGTGATTTGTGCGCTATGCGCTCATTGAAATAAAATGTCAGAGTATCTCATTGAAGGACTGAAGGAGTCCTCCATCATGGAGGACTGAAGAGTGTCTCGTTGAACGACTAAAGCAGTCTTCCATTATACTATCTCAGTATATGTATATAACATGATTATATCATAGTTTGTTAGGAAAGTGTATTTTTTGGATGAATGAACATGATCTTCTATGATACCCAGTCAATATATCATATGAGTTTCATAGAGGGTTGATGAGTGTTTTTGAGAAAATGAAAGAAGTACTATATGATACCATCATAGTATATAAGAGATACCATTTGGTATCATAGTTTTGGGGGCATCGGAATAAATAGTTTTGGAAATATGGAAGTCAGGGGCAGGACCAGGACCGGATAATTATTTTGGGTGCAGTGCGCATGTGTGTTCTTTTCCCTTGCAGAAATTGCATGATTTTCCCTTCAAATGGGCTGGTCTTTAATTTTTGGCCTTTAGCACTCGAACTTATATCTATCGGGGCATAAGGGCATAACTTGTGGAATATAATGATGTGAAGATATAATCTTATGCCCCACAAAAAAATTGTTTGTTACCAAAGGCAGAAATTAAAAACCAACACAAAATATGAGCATAAGTGCCAATGACCCATTTAATTTTGAGCGCTTTTATCTAAATGGAACTGGTTTTTTTCTTTTTTCTTCCTTTTGTATAACCTCAAGGATGCCTCAATCTAAACATTGAAGCCAGCAGGCCGATTGATGTTTAGGCTAAATCTGTAAAGAGGGAGAGTTGGATCGGTTCAAAAGAATGATATTTGCATAACAAGAAGAACGTTTTGTGGTCTCCTTGTTTGTCAGAGAACTTTAAAGAAAACTATGTAGTTGACGTTTTTTTGTGATTGATTTTAGCACTAACATGATTGGCTCCAGCCGTGTCATTAACATCAATGATAATCTTTCGCTCTCACCAATGTCATGTCTCCTTTAAGACAGCATCTTGTAATACCTGGGATCAGTCACCTCTTGTGGATTTTTCAGCACATCGCTGTGATTTAATGATTCAACCATAGGCCCTTTACCCTATGTAGATGAATTTGTTGCTTCACGTTTTAGGATCACTTTGAGTCTAGTAACTTCTTGCCTTTTTTTAGTATGTAGATTTACAAGCTAAATCCAAAGAGATACAAGCTGCAAATTTCAGTATTCCATTATAAAATATTTTAAAATCACAATCCAGAATCAAAATTGTCTTGCACAGGAGACGAGAAGAGAATGGAATACTATATTTCTTTTTTCCCAACATGAAGAGCACAAGCCCCTATCAAGACAAGAGGACATTACCACTTTCATCAATGATTCACTGAAGAAAGATTACTTAGAATTGCTACTTCTAAGAGCCTCTAAAGAAACCTAGCAGCCCTATGTCAATATTCAACAAGTACACACAAATATGTCAATATTGTACACTGGAATGTTGCAAGTTAACAGGCTTTCATACAGTACCCGTCTTCATAGCCATCCAAAAGAAGCCATTTTAACACAAATAATCAGATGCGTATCATCTAATCTGCCTATTGCAGAAAAGTGAATCAAGTAATGAAGTAGGCCTTAGTCATCCTCAAAATATCAGAACCCAACCAAATCCATTTGATGCCACTTTTACACCGGAGGAGCACTTGAATGTCCATCTACTAATCTATTGATGGATCATGTTGAACTGGAATCTGGAAAGCTGTTGAGGAATTGTAGATATCACAGGTCCATATCTCTGCCATGAGTAAGGAGAGCATCAGTATGATGAGACAGAATTATGACGATGGCCATATGCATGAATAGTGCTCGCTGGCACTTGAAAGATTATACTAGATGGCACAACCCCGAGAGGATCCTTTGATCACAGTTCTTATTAGCAACTTACTAGAAAGAACAGAATAGGTTGCAACAGAGAGAATAAATTATTCTGTACCTGAACATTGTCGTAAAGTTCAAACAATGGCACAGCAAGAAGTTTTAGATTTTTGGGGACTGCAAAGTACTCTCTTTCAGATAGGTGAACAAGATAGAGCTTCTTACACTCCTGCACAACAATCAAAGAGTCAACTAAATCAGGCAAATATGAAACAAGGGGATAGATCAGTCAATCAGAATACTATACCTTAGCTTTTGTTATGTGTGGAGGACAGTATGGATACATTATGGTTTCAAAGTTCGGCCTCCACCAGGTGGCCACGCACTCACCTATCTGCATTTACATATACCACATCATAGGAAGATGTATTGACTGATATTTCCAAAGAGAGACACACAGAGAGTGAAGAAAAAACAAACACATCAATGAAAATCAAAAGCTATGAATAAAACCTTCTAAGAAACTACAACATAGGAAGATGCATAAACTGATATTTTCAGGCAGAGAGAGACGGAGAGAGCGAGAGAGAAAGTAGAGAAGCCAATCACAATCAGCTAGTAGGATAAAAAGCTTAGGATAATCCTAAATCTCTGGAGTTCAAAAGTTGGACACGGTTCGTTAACTTGTTGTGACAAGTACAAAAAAAACTAGACAATTGAGCCCAACCACATTTGAAATGGCCTCATGAATACCAAAGTATTCTCGACTAAAATTGTCAAGTGTGTGCTGAGGGTCAACATGAATGATACTAAAAGGCAGAATATATAGACGATTCCTTAAACTTGCCAAAAGTTTACATTTAGGCCTCCTTCGTTTTTATTAAGATTAAGCGTCTGGATCTAAATACACATCTAAATTATAAGATGTTCATTAAGATTTAGATGTCTGAATCTGAATACACATCTATCTGTATATTTAGATGTTGTATTAAGATTTGACTACTAAATAGTTAAGACTGATTGTTTTTTCAACTTTGGAATGTATAAAAATTATCTTTATTTAAAAATTAATATATAGCATTCAATAAAATACTAAATTAATTTAATACTAAATTAATTTAACACTATATTAATATTTTAAAAATTATATGGCAATTGGTGTTGTTGCGGATAGTAGCTAGTGGTGATGTTGGTTGCAGTAGTTGATGTTGGATGATAGTGATAGCTAATAGTGGTGGTGACTGATGACGGCCGTTGGCGATATAGTGGTGACTGATGGTGGTGATTGTTGGTAGTGATTAGTGGTCGTTTGTAAATGGTGGTGAGGATTGTGAATGTTGGTGACGACTGATTGGCAGTGGTGTTGTGGCTGAGGATGGTGTGGTGGGCAATGGCAGTAGCGATAAATGGATGGAATTGGTGAGTTGTTATCTTCATATAATTTTTTTTTATCTTAATGATATTAAGACTGTTATAAATCTTAATCATTCAGGTCTATTCAGACACATTAAGTGGTTGTAATATAAAAACAAATGTACTTAATGGTTAAGATTTAAATAATTAAGATTCAGACCTAACAAAAACAAACTGACTTAATGACTGAGATTTGAATAATTAAGATTATTTGTTTGCACTTAATAAAGGTCTTAATCTTAATCATTCAAATCTCAGTCATTAAATTCGTTTGTTTTTACGTCTGAATCTTAATCATTCAGATCTTAACCATTTAGTGTGTTTTTCTTATTTTACAACCATTTTGAATGATTAAGATCTATAACAAAGTCTTAATATCATTAAAGTGTCTATTTAAGGATTTTTATAAAGATGACAGTTCACCATTACTATCTATTTTCAGCCACAACTATCACCACCACCTACCACCCACAACACTATCTTCGGCCACAACCACAACCACCGCCAATCACCACAGTCAGCCGTCACCACCATTTAGCTACCATTTACAATCATCACCATTGCATCCACTAATCACCACCATTAGCTAGTCACCACTATATATTGCTAACCTCCTTCATCATTCACCACCACCATTAGTTATTATTGTCATCCACCATAACTATCAGTTGCCACCATCAACAACCATTGTTAATCACTACTGCCAGCCAATGTACCACAAGCTACTACACACAACCACCATCTTCAATCGGCACACACAATCACCACGGCTAGCCATCACCACCACCCACCCCCATATAATTTTTTAAAAATATTTTGCTAATATAGTATTAGATTAATTTAGTAATTTATTTAAATTTTAGATTTATTATTTTAAATAAAGAAAAGTTTTATAATTCAGATGTTGAGAAAACAGTCTTAATTATTTAATATCCAGATCTTAATACATCTTAATATTAAGATGTGTATTCAGATTCAGACATCTAAAACTTAATGCACCTCTTAATATTCATGTGTATTCATATTCAGACACCTTAATTTTAATGAAAACAAATGAGGCCTTAGACACTTTAACTAAAGGTGTGACCTATTGAACACTGAAGGTATCTTGAAAACGTGCCTATTAAACCCTTCAAAAGCATCAGTCAAAAACTAAAGCGCGTATAGGATACTTACTCATAACCTGGTAAAATGAACAAAGAGAAAATGGATGCTGACAGAGTAGGATGGTCCTGCCAAGGAATGAAGAGAAAGGATATGGGATAAGAGGAGAGACTGCATTGTACGGGAAGGATAAAAGCGCGTCAGTATGCTAATTCTTCATCCGAAAAATCAGCTCTTCTATGGACAAAAATGTCATTTCAGGAAAATATGAAGTCATTCATGCTGAGAGCTTCCATGGAAGCCACAATCACAAGAAGATCAAGAACCTGCTCTAGAAGTCCTTTTACAAGATTACAACAAGAGAGCTTCAACAGAAGCTTCAAGGAAGACATTAAAAGAGCTCCACAATATTTTCAGTGTATTTGAAGTCCAACTTGCAGAGTTTAGAAGATGGCAAAACAACAGATAACACTTGAAAAACTTCGTAGAGGATTTTACAATATAACGACCAGTATAGCATGCTGGGGAGCTTGAGCACGACCTAACAGCTTAATTAGGGAGCTTTTGGACTTAGTTTACTTAAGTTAAAAGTGGCACACTGACACTAAAGTATAGTTTATGTTATTTGCTGATTTTCTCAATTTAGGCATGTGGGCCTAATTAAGAAAAACTTAGGTCTTTCTTTTGTTATAAAACAGCCTCCAAACGTGTGAGGCATCTAAATATGATTATTTTGGATGATTAAAAGTTCTCCATGGTGAGACTTAAGAAACCCTAATTTGAGAACTCTGTAGATTATCCATTCAAGTGAGTGATTTTCCTTGACGTTATCTGATTTCCTTCTTGTTTCTTGACATATTAGGTTCTTTATTGGTAATCTACTGGAGGAGTGGTGTTTTTATCAATAATATTTTTCCAATCTGATCGTCTTTTCTTGTGTTCTTATTGTTTCCTTCTTGTGTTTCTTTCTAGATTCTAATATGGTTTAGTGGTTCTTACTTGTTCTTGGTCTTGTGTAGGTGTATACACTTCTTGTTCTTGAGTCATACTATTCAGGTTTTGATATTTTCTTGTGGTCAATTATGTCTCTTCTTGAGTTTCTAGGGCTTCTCTATCCTTTTCTTATTATTTCTTTGTCTTCCTTGTTCTTGAATTACTCTTGGCAGTGATTGTTCTTCCTCGTTCTTGAATTCTTTACTGGTTGAATTGTAGTTTGCCGCCCATCTCTTTGCACTATCACAAGCTCTCAAAAGGTGCAAAGAACACACATTGTGCCATGCCAGCACAATGTGTTCATTCAATAGGCACATCTTAAACATACATCAAGTGTTCAATATGTCACATTTAGTTAATTTGTCTAAATGAATTTTTTTTGGCAAGTTGAAGGAGCTACCAATGTATTCAGCCATACAAAATGTACTTCAGAATTAACCATGCGTCGAACTTCCATTTTTATACCATGAAAAGATGCCCAATACTATCCTATCCTAGTTTCTTTTTTTACTATTGCCATAAAACATAATGTGTCGAATACCTCCATACCCATATATCTTTCTCCTATACAAAGAAAGAAACTACTAAACAGTGTAACAGGCACCAAAAATTACCTGCCAATCTGGCTGAAGGGCAGAGGCAGGAGAATTAGCTGCAAGTTTGCTGGAGAGTTTCCTTTTCAAACCCTCGATTTCTGCAAATAACCAAAGAGAAGGAAGGAAAACATAGAAACTTACCAAGAAACTCACGATTTACTAGAAATGCAAAGAGAAAGTAGGATAAGAATTTAATATTTGATAGTATGATAAGAATCAGCCTGTCACAACTAAAAACAAGAACATACCATTTTCTCCTGGCTTTAGGCGTCCACCTGGAAGTTTGCAAAATGTGTTCCCAATTTGCAGAAGAAGAATATGAGGATGATTATGTTCTTGTACCTTGAATTTGTCACACAATTAGTGATAGCTGAATATTTGATAATCACAGTGTCATTTGATAAAAAAAAACTTCTCCCAATCAGCTTGATTTATGTGCCAAAATTAGTAATTTCATACATCTTCTATAACTATACCACAGTGCAATCTATGTCTACAGATTCTATATGAAACATAAAAACTGCACAATTTCAAATTTTCAATAGTACGAGCTAGTTTTTTTGAGATTTGAGGGAAAAGAAAAGCAGGCGATAAGTCATCTTAAATTCTTAATTTGATGAGCATATATTCATTCTTTTATCTCACAAGAGTATAAGACAACCCAAAAACTGAAACTTAGGCTGGGGTACATCAATTTTTTCCTCGCCTTCTAATAATAAATCTTGAGACCTATTAATAGTATCTCTATGAAGAAAATACCTAAACCATCGGCAATCTCAACAAGGAAGTAACTAATCAAAAGGTGAGTCACTACCAAAGTGAAGAAAAGGCTTGATCAATGAAAAGGTGTACTGAAGCCCTCTGCCCTACACATTTGTAATTCAAACCAACTCACATGGTTCACCAGTTCTACCAACCGTACCAAAATACTCAAGAAGTAACACAAATAACTCTCTAAATCATTCAATTATCCCTCAATTCTGAAATAGCTAGAATCCATTATATAAATCCTATGTATTCGTTCTTCTCTATTAGGAAGGTTCTTCAAAACTACAAATTATCTAAAACTCACATTTATCCCTGCACTGACATGCAAATCTATAACTAGAATAAGAATTATCAAGACAACACTGAACCTACTGTGAACTTAAAAACAACTAAACTACAATCCAACTAAATGAGTGATTTATATATCCTTTACTTCCTTCTTGATTATAACTAGTCCACCTTGATTTGAAGAGATTATCTTTTGCAGCAATTTCTGTTGTCTACCTTAGTAATTTCCCCACTGACTCTTCTCTCTTTCTCCATCGCTAACCGTCACATAAAACACCGTCGTCGCCGCTGCGACCCATCTTTGATCCCGGCGACGTTGTAGGGCACACGTAAGGCCCCTCTTTCCTTCCTTTTCGTTTTCTCTCTCTTCCTCTTGCTCTCCTTCCCCGTTCTTCTTCTCTCTCGCCCCTTTTCTTCCTCCATTTCTCTGCTTCATCGGTCCGTGTCCCTCTCCCCCAGATCTCCCTCTGCTTGTGTTCGTGTGAGTAACAGGTCCATCCGTCCCAGACCATCTCCGGCGCAGAACCAGTCTATTCCAGCGAGGAAGCAGACTTCTTCCGGCAAAGAACCAGGCTGATTTCCGTCACGGCACTAGCATCGACCAAACCCAATACAAGCCAGGTTCTATCTTTTCTTGCTTTGGTATTTACTGTTTGGCTAGTTGGTAGTCTGCGTCCTTGCCCTGTATTTTTATTCTTGGCTTCTGCACTCTTTCCATCTTATTGTTGTTGGGTGTATTGTATTGTATTGCATCTGGGTGTGCTTTCCTGTAGCCTTTTGCATTTAGTTATAATTGCCTTTCTGTCTATTTGTGGTTTTTTCTTGCCTTTAGATTTTTGAATTACATTGTTTGCCTACTTCCGGTCCTGAACACCTGTTTCTTTCTTGTAATTTGCACCATCTCTATCTTTAGGTTTTGTGATTGTTGCTTCTACGCTTTCTACACTAGAATATTATTAGTACTATTATAACCTTTACCTATATATACTGCGTTAGTGGTTTCGGGTATGATGGTAGTTTGAGGTCGTGTCCTCAGTTGGGGGCGAGGGCGGGTTGGCAGGGGAGTTAAGGGGACCAGGGGAGCGCTCCCCTAGGTTGAGAGTGGGGTCGTGGAACATAGGAACTTTGACAGGTAAGTCGATAGAATTAGTGAAGATCCTTAAAAAGAGGAAGGTCAATTTAGCGTGTGTGCAGGAAACCAAATGGGTAGGTACTAAGGCCTTGGATGTAGATGGGTATAAGTTTTGGTACTTAGGACGCTCGAGGAGTAGGAATGGAGTAGGCATTTTAGTGGACAGGGAACTCAGGGATCTAGTTGTGGAGGTTAAGAGGGTGAGTGATAGGATGATGGCCATTAAGCTAGTTTTAGGAGGGCTAACTTTTAACATAATTAGTGCATATGCGCCACAGGCGGGTTTGAATGAAGAGAACAAAAGGCGCTTCTAGGAGGAGTTGAACGAGGTTGTGAAGGGCATCCCACCGACTAAGAAGATAGTGTTAGGAGGAAATTTTAATGGTCACATAGGGGCTACCACAGGAGGTTATGGTGATGTGCATGGCGGGTTAGGGAGGAGTGTCACTTTTAAACTTCGCGAAAGCTTTTGAGTTGGTCATTGAAACTCGAGCTTTTGCAAGAGGGAGGAACACTTGGTGACCCACCGTAGTGCGATGGCTAAAACCCAGATAGATTACTTGCTCCTTCAAAAGGGTGATAGAGGTGCTTCCAAGGACTTTAAAGTTATTCCGGGCGAGAATCTAACAACCCAACATAAGCTTGTGATTATGGACTTAAGAGGTCAAAAGAGAAAAGATGAGGAAGGTTGCTCATGACCGGCCGAGTATTAGATGGGGAGGCCTGACTAGGGTCAAAGCTCAGGAGATGAAGGAGAAGTTGGTTGTTATGGGGGCTTGGGGGAGTAGTGGGGACGCAGATAGTTTGTGGTCCAGGACAGCCAAATGCATTAGAGAAGTAGCTAGAAAGGTGATAGGGATCTCGAGGGACAGCTCAGGTGGACGTAGAGGGGATTGGTGGTGGAATGGAGAGGTCAAGGAAAAGTAGAAGCTAAGAAGGCTACCTATGCAGTGCTAGTGGGGAGCGTTGATGAGGTCCAGCTATTGGATCCTAGACTCACCAGGCCTGTATGTTTCATAAGACGCTATAACAGCTTGAACAATTTTATTTGTTCAAATTCTCCTATAGTCCACTTAAACAAGGATACCATATTGATAACATTTGTAGAAGAGTCGCTAGCATAAATAAATTCAAGGAATATTCCCTTTGGAGAATTTGTCGGCATATTGATAATCATATTTCCACTTATTGTTGACCATTGACCATCACTAGCTTTAATGAGAATTCACCGGCAATTGACGATTATTTTTCCACTTCATTTTCCTCAAAAATTTTATTTGCTTTTCCGATCTACAAATACCAAGTGATCCAACAACACGAGCTCAAGCTAGAAGGATTAAGATGCTTCTGGAGTTTCCTCATATCGAATTATCCAAAAGCTCATCAACTTGTCTGAGGGATGATGAAGGCGACGCTTGTCTGAGGGGTGATGAAGGCAATGCGAAGAAATACAAGGCTTGGCAAATAAGCTCCGTGGGACACGGAATAGAATCCTACAAAGTAGATTTGAAAAAGAACTTGAAAATGGTCTACATGACATTAATTTTCACAAGTGAAGACCAGAATTGAAAGGCTATTTTGTGGACCTTGGGACATGCTAAAGAGGGAAGGACCATATTGTGTGCCTTTGGGCGTGCTGAAAAAGAGAGAACACCAACAAACACTTACTAGCTTATTTTCAGCTTATTTAGCTAATGGGCCAAAGCCCATCTGAACTTACTAATTCCCCTAGCTATATATAGCTCATTTTGGTCATCGTAAACACTAGTTTTATGATCTTTGGAGACTCTCTATGAGAGGCTTCGGGACAGATCTTATGTTCTTTTGTGAACAACTATTGATTGTTGCAAGGTGAGTGTTTCCTTTGTAGTACTCAAATCTATCCTTTCATTGAACTTAAAAAAAGATGAGAAAACTAGAAAAACTCAAAAAATTGCTCAAGTGAATAGTGATGAACAATAACTTCTAGTGTTCTTCACTTGTTCTTGGTTTGTTTATGCTTTATCTTGCAATTCAATGACCTTGAGTTGTTGAAAATTCTAATCTAGTTGTTATCTCTTGAAAATCCCATTAGATTTAAAGTTTCATTAACTTTTGCTCATCAAGAAACTCAAAAGTCATTTGAAAGAGTACAAAGGTCATTGCAATACCTTTGAATTCAAAAGCTCATTAAATACGGTCTAGATCTGCTAGAAAGTGAACATAAACTACATTTAAAGACTTTCTAGAGACAACAACATACCCAGTGAAATCCCACAATGTGGGGTCTGGGAGGGTAGAGTGTACACAGATCGTACCTCTACCTTGGTAGGTAGAGAGGTTGTTTCCGAGAGACTCTCGGCTCAAGAAAAGCATAGACACAAGCAAAACAAAAGGAAACGGTCAAACCCGACCAAGAAATTTAAAGCAGTGTGAATTAACAAACGCGAATAAGCCATGATAAAGCAATCTGAAAAAGGAAGTCGTAACTATCGCAGGTAAAAAAGATACTCGAAGTACACGAAAGAACATACTGCGGCAGAAATCAAAGGGGCACTATAAAACCATAGTGCACCTCCTAGTATGATAGGCTAAGCATGGCTACAATACTACTACTACATCTATTATGTACGCGTAAGTAGGACTACGCTTAACTACCTACTACCCTTCTACCCTAATATGTGTCCTCCACAACTCCTATCTACGGTCATGTCCTCATTAAGTTGCACTTGCGTCATATCTTGTCTAATCACATCTCCCCAATACTTCTTCGGACTATCTCTACCCCTCTTAAACCCATCTATAGCCAACCTCTCACACCTCCGCACTGGGGCATTTGCGTCTCTCATCTGCACATGCCCGAACCATCTCAACCTCGCTTCACGCATCTTATCCTCCACCGAAGCCACTCTCACTCTATCCCGGATAACATAATTTCTAATCATATCCCTGCTTGTATGAAGTGCAACATATTCATCCATATTTTATTTTCCTAGTACCCTCCTATTTACTTTAAGTATTTGTTCATACTTAGTGTAGACTACTGATTTTGTGCCTATTTCTCTATTTTGTGGCAATTTGTTTCGTGTTTTTCTCTTTATCTTCATTATGTATATCTTTGTTTCTTGTCTGCTAAAGTTTGTTGTCCTTTCTTTGTTTGACATAAACTCCATTTTTTAGCCAAACTTTGAAACTTGCTTTGAAGTTTGAGTTGTCGGTTCATGATAGAAATTTGAGAACTCCTTTGTCCGTACCTAGTACACCTTCGATTGATTTGTTTATGGACTTTGTATTGGGACTACCTAGATCAAAAAGAGGTGGTGGTGGATAGATTTTCTAAGATGGCACATTTCATACCATGCCATAAAACTGATGGTGCTTCAAATATTGCCAATTTATTCTCCAAGGATGTAGTACATTTGCATGGGGTACCTAGAACCATTGTGAGTGATAGAGATGTAAGGTTTCTTAGCCACTTTCGGCGAGTTATGTGGGGTAAGCTAGGGACTAAATTGTTGGTTACCACTACTTGTCATCCATAAACTAATTGGCAAACTGAGGTGGTTAATAGAACATTAGGATCTTTGTTCCGTGCTATCATTAAGAGCACAAGCTAACAAGAAAGGATAAATTGATTACAACAAAGGAACACTCACCTTGCAGCAATCAATAGTTGTTCACAAAAGAACATAGGGATCTGTCCCAAAACCTCTCACAAAGTCTTCAAAGATGGTCATAAAACTAGGGTTTACAATGATAGTTATATATAGCTAGGGGAATTACTAAGTTTAGATGGGCTTTGGCCCATTAGCTAAATAAGCTGAAAATAAGCTAATGAGTGATTGTTGGTGTTCCCTCTTTTCAGCACGACCGAAGGCCCAAAATGGTGCTTCCCTCTCTTTTTAGCACGTTCCAAGGTCCAAAAAACAAATTTCCAATCATGTCTTCACTTGGGAATATTAGTGTCATGTGGACCATCTTCAAGTCCTTTTTCAAATCTACTTTGTGGGCTTCTATTCCTTGTCCCACGAGCTTATTTGTCATGTCTTGTATTTATTTTTGAATCTTTCTAGCTTGAACTCGTGTTGTTGGACCACTTGGTATTTGTAGTTCCTCCGGAGCATCTTGGTCAGCCTTACTCACATGGGTTTAATCAGAACGTTTTTTTAAGCAGGTAACATGTTTAATCGGAACATTTTTGCACATCCAATTTATCATGAAAAGTGCCTTTGGGTTTAAATAAGATTGTTCTCCATTGTAAAGGAAAAGCAAAATTTTGCTTTAAAATCCCAAAACAGCTCTTTCTGCTCAGATTTATCCATTGATATTGTTGAAGAATGATATTAGTAGGAAAACGAAAGCAATTTTATCAACACAGAAGTTGTTATAAGTTTATCATATTCAGATTACAAAGAACGAAAAGAAATCCATCAATCATGTAAAGACAGTTACCAATTTATCAGATTACAATAGAGAAAGAAATCAGTCACTTTAATTGATAAATTTTATTCAAGTTAATTTATTTAATTTATCACCATACTTTAATTATCAAATATCAACTACATTAATACTGAATATATAATACTCAAAATATTTCATGTAAAAAAATTGAAGATGGTAAACAATATTTCATGTTAATGGTAAACTGCTTTTGGTCCCAAGAATTAAAGAAACAACAGGAACAAGTTTTATTAGAAAAGTTGCTTTACACTACCCACCAAAGTATAAGTCATAAGCAGTAGTTATAAGTTAACCAGAATGCGGGCACGAGAAAGCAAATTCGTTTACACGTCTTTGCAGAAAAACAAATGTGTGTCATGGATAGTTAGGATTCATATAACCAATAACCTCAATTTCCTTGGATTGAGGCGTGATTGTTGTTATTTATGTCCACCAAAAAGTGAAGCTACTGGACAGGTGTTCACTAACAAGGCTAAGGTAGACCCTTGTAGTCCGGCCCTTCCCCGGACCCCGCGCATAGCGGGAGCTTAGTACACCGGACTGTCCTTTTTTTACATAAACAAAAAACCATAAATGAAGGGGATTCAAAACAGACATTGAGACAGCAAAGAATCTCCGGAGCAGAGACAATAGATAGAGATTTAGTCTTTCAAAAAGAGAAACACAAAGAAGAATAGGCGAAGAAGGCCCATAACAGAAAAAATAGAGACTTCAAAAAGAGAAAAAATGAAAGAAGAAGAAGAAGAACAGAGACAGAGAGTCTGTTTCTCCAAAAGAAAAGAAGAAGAGAAGAAAGATATATGTGAAATAGAAGAGAATCACACTTGCCTCCAAGCTTTAGTCTAAAGCCGAAAAGCCCCTCTCAATTAAAATCTGAAAAAATGATAGTAATATGCATCTTGCGAACTAGAAGAAGCATACAAAATTGAGATAACGGATGTAGAAACATACCAAGAGAATTCCTTCAACACTTGTCCTCATACCCTCTTTCATGTAGCTGCAAACAATTTTTATCTTAGGTGTTTGTTAGTAGAAAAGGTAGAGCACTTTGAGTATTAGAGAACCTTAGTACCAGTTTGGGAATGAATTTTCAAATTTCAGTATTTGAAATTACTAACTTTGTCATGAGTATTTGCAAATGCTAAAGTGTAAAACTGAACTTCTCTGAATTTCAAGTGCAATACTTGAAATACTGGACAATGAGAGTGTATTTTAAGTGAAATACCGGTCCATTCACAAATCTACAACTTCCACAAAATCTTCCTTTTTTCAAGTGAAGTTCATGTTCAAAAATAACTTGCCAAAAACCCTAGGTAATTTCTTTCTATCTTTCTAAGCCACGGAGTTACGTGGTAGCTGTGCTGGTAGGAGATAGTAGATGCCATGTAGAATTAGTCGAGGTGCACGTAAACTGGCCCGGACACCACGATTATCAAAAGAATAACTTTCACTTGCACAAGCTCTTTGTTTGAACTTGAACAAAAACATTTTTTTTCAACTTCGACTAATATATTGTTTTAAACGCCTACTAAATGTGTTAAGGCAAATTTTACTAAGTACTAAGATTGAAATGGATCCAAATGAAACAGAACAATATTGTAGATTTTACAACCAACAGTAGTACTAAGTCCCAAAAGGGTATTATCTAGGGTTTTAAAGTATCTATTGATCCAATACAAAGACTAAACAAATTTCACTAACAAAAGAAAAGTTAAGGAAAAAATAAACGTACTTGACTTTCATACGAGCAAGGCGATCGGCAACGGATGTGTCCTTCTCCATTTTGGGTTCTTTTGTGCCAAAGGTATAGCTAGATAGTGGGTATGTGTTCACTATAGCTGATGTGTTCACCATTTTTATCTGTTCACTGCTTCTTCCAACAAACGGCGAGAAAGAGACTCCGACGACGGCTTGCCGGTGATACTAGTTTTCTTTTTTCTTAGGTTTTTTTCCTTTTTCTCTCTACTGAAATTGGTACATGCTTTGATTTGGACTTTGGAGAAAATGACAAAAAAATGGTGCTTATGTTATGTGTTTGAGCTTAGGTTTAAAACTTTAAATTACTCTTGTTTTAAGTCTGGTCTCCATTAGAAATTTAACAATTTATATTTGTTAGCCTTAATGGAAATATTAGGAGGAAAAAACTAACCATAAATATCAAGAAAGTACCATCAAATATTAAAATATATAACATGAAAAAAAATTACACTTCAAATAGCTATATCAAATTTTAAAAATAAATCAAAAATAGCAAAAACTACAAAAATGATACTCTAAATGTGAGTTCATGCTAATCTTTTTCATATTTTTTGTCAAATTTGACAAAAGAATCGGTAATTTTTTATGAAGACAAATCGTATTAACTTTTGGCTAACACTTTTTTTTATAAGATTACTTTTGCAAACTTAAAATATCAAAAAAATTCAATGCATACTTAAAGAACTATTTTTAAACCTACCCTAAATATAAGAGACTGTTTTTGTTATTTTCTTCCTTATTTGTCATTAATTATCTCAGGATTATTATCGCTAGTAATAGAATCACCAGAGCACTATCAAGTTTGTTTAAATTCAATTAAGTCCTTTAAGTATTTGTAGTTTTAGTTTCAGTGTTTGTCTTTAAGTCCTTTGTATTTTTGGCTTATTAGTACCAACTTTGGATGAGCTATCATATCCAACGGTAGACTTAGTTCTTTTAAATAGCGGATGTACTGAGTATTTGGATTTTATGCAATACAAAATATCTAATTATCTTCTCGTCCTTCTTCCTCCTTTCTGCTTCTTCACGAATTGAAGCTCTACATTGCTTCAAGCGTGACATTAGTATCATAGCAAGCTCGATTCTTGCAGAAACATCATGTCGCATAAAGAAAAATTCAAAGGGATCAAAGAAGGTATGAAGAAACTCAAAACCCAGCTTCAATCCATGGTCAGTGACCATGTAAAGAGATTTGAGTCATTGGAATCGAATCAAACGCAGTTCTCCACTTAATTGAAGGGAACGCATGAAACAAATGCAAGATTAAAGTTGATTATTACTCAGCTTGATGCTATCAAGAAAGCCGAAGTTGCAACCCAACTTCCTCTATCTCCAAATTAGTTAGCCTCTATAGCTCCGGGAAACATGGTTATTCGAGAATCTGGGCAGTCATCATACTCTCTAGCTCATGTAACCCTTTTTTCCACTCCTACAGTCCTACTAGCTATCCATTAGGAAGGGGTTTTACATTTCACGCTCTTCTCTCTAGCTAGAGCAGTCCTCTGCGTCCTTCCATGAATTTCACTTCTCCTGTCATGAACTCTAATGTTCCAGTGAATACCCAGACTATCACTTCACAACCAAATGCCAATAACCTAATTCTTCCACTACTATCAGCTTTTGTTCAACCTAAAATACCCAGTAAACTATTCAAAGCCAAAATTAATTTTCCGGAGTTTAATACGTCTAACCCAAGGGGATGGATTAGAAAATGTGAACAATTCTTTGAGATTTACCAGATATCTGACCAAGAGAAAATGAGCTATGTTTCAGTTCACTTGAAGGAAAAGGCTGATGTATGATTTGACAGCCATATCCTGGAACAAAAGGGAACCAACTGGCACTTGTTTTGCACTGAAGTTTGCATGAGGTTTGGTAGTGTGAGACCTCAGGATATTGTAATAACAATAAGCAAACTGGTTGTGTTGACAACTATCACGAAAGGTTTGATGAGCTTAAATCTTATATGTTGTTGATAACCCCCCTATTGAATGAAATGCATTGTATTGCTAGCTACATAAGTGGTTTGAAGCCTTAGATAAAACACTAATTTGCTTTGCCTCAAACCCTTCTGATGGGAGTTCTATGTCTCAACTCATATAGAGTCTTGTATAGAGTTACTCCAACGATCCGTATACTAGGCATTTCTATATATAACCTCAATAAATGGTAGGTGGTCCTCCCAATCTCATTTGGAATCCAATTTGCAAGTTCATAACATGTTTTCAAGCGACTGAATCATACACCAGTCTTGTTTAACTGTTTCAGAGTGGGACTAGCTTGAGTGCTCAAACCTTGTAATTGTGAATTGAGTACCTTGTCAAATGTACAGTCTTGCATAATCCTCGGTCGTATACCTAGCTCTGGTTTGTAGATAATGCGTTGGCTTGTTAGCCTATCGGTAATCACACAACATGTAATAAGAAGCTTAAAAAATGAAGCCCGTTTCTTTTGAAATCCCACTATAGTACTGCCAATAAAAATGGAAAATGAGAGACCCAATAAAATCAAACTTACGAGGGAAGTGGGGTGAATTGTTAATAACTTCCACTTTAATCATTCCTTATTTTCACATCAGATTCTCATATCGGCTTCTGGGATCAATCTTTACCTGCTAGCAATTAGGTCACTGGACTACCTTCTCTACAACTTCTCTTTAAGTCATTCCAATGGTATCATGGTACATCCTTGTCAAACCATGAGGGATAGGATGGTGGGAACAAGGTACCTCCGCTCAAATCTTGCCTCACAACCCAGTAATTCCCGAGGTACACTATTGACTAGATTATTGGAGAACTCTATCTCTCTTTATCTCTAGCGGTGGCTTCCTTTGCCATAGAACTTTTTCTTCTAAGAGTGCTGACACTAATACCTTCTGTGCTATACTTTTATTAACATTGGAATCCTGAAATTGGACCCATAAACTTATTATCCGCTAAAACTCTTCGGCTAATCTTTTCTTCTCTCAGCCTCCAGGTAGGCTAAACTATTCATACATCTTTTCTTATGTCACTCTGAAGCATGACGCTTGGTTCGGTTGAACTTCTTCTTTAAACTGCGAGATAATCGAATCCTCATATGGATATCATTTTCATTCAACCACTAAATGGGGAATTACCAATGAATTTCTAGATGGTATCTTTATTACTATGATAGTCCCATATCCGGACTCTTGACTGGTTGGCTGAAGCAATGCTATACTTTTGTCTTAACACCACACCCATAAGATGTGCTTACGCTCTCACTTCTGAACATCTCTCTCTTAAGGAGGATAATGCTTTACTATATCATCTAGGTTCACTTTTTTCATACCGTTATGTCCCAAGAATCAATATTCTCTTTTAAAGGGGGCTCATAGGTCTCTATGTCATTGTGACCGATCCAAGAGGGCGCCTTTACTTATTAGCAAGAGAAACTCATTTCAATTTCTAACTGAAGGTACTTGCGATTAAATCCCAATTGTTGGTTCTTTGCCGCCGATCCTAAGTCATGAGTCTGAAATTATTCCTACTCTTAAGCATAAACGATCTCCTCTACTTGTTTATTATGAGCATGCACATTTACGCATCGACTCTGCTCACCCTCTCTTATTCAGATGGTTCTAATATTGGTTCCTTATTCTACCATTATGGCTACCGGTAAGTTGTTCTCATACTTAAACCGCTATATTTAGAGTAAATTCCTCTTTCGTTCATAGTTGACATCTTTTAGTGATATGCATTTAGCAACCTCGTAGTCGTTTACCCTTATAGGATCTTGGGAACATTTAACTGCCCATATTCATCCTTCTCCTCTGACTTTTGCTTTCATTCTGACGATACCAACTCTGAATGTTGTTGGCCTTTACCTCCAGCTTCATAGCCTTTTTGCTTAATTTGTTCTATACTAGCCTTTTTGTCATTACTCCACATCTTACATGATCCTTGCGAGCGGTGATTATTTTCTTGTGAGACTTAAATCTCTAGGCTCTAAAACCATTTTATGTAAAATTATGTGTTGATTGGCGGCTCATCTAGCCCCTTGACTAGATTTCTTCTAGGCTTTCACGTACTTCATATCTTGATGTAACTCTACTCATTCTTCCATTCATTACTTTGGAACAACCCCCCTTGGATTCAAATATGACACTATTTGTTATTACTTTTCATGTTTCCCTTTCTGAATCCCATACGTCTAGCAGCTCTTGTCATTGCTTCAATTGCTCTAACTAGGAGGCTACTACCATTCCTTTCTTAACGTCAATACTTACATATCATTTGGCATTTATGACCTATCCACAAAATCTGGGTAGAACAATCTTATTTGTCATAAAACTCTTCGTTATACCTTCTTGTCTGCTTACTAAATCATCATATGAGTCTATGTGGGTTCATCCCTACATTATGACCCATAGGACTCTCTTTGCGCTCAGGGACTCCCTTATTGAAATATCAGGTCGTTAGATCGACATTTTTCAAAATCTGGGATCCTTTAACATCTTACACTTGCCTTGAAGCAATATCTTATAAACAAAGGCTATTGAATCATTTACACACGTAGCATATCCTGTATTTATAACTAGTATGTTTAATCTCAGTCGTCTTTTTATCTGCTAACAAAGACGTTAACTTTGGGGCTTATTTCCTGCTAATCTTTAAGGATTGCCATTCTTTACAGTTTATTCTTTTACTGTCTACTCATTTACCTTGTAACTCTGCGATATCTCCTAATATACTGTCTCTATAATCTTTGACCCTTATTTCGTCTCAACTGAAGGAATTTATCGGTATCGATGCCTTCTAATTCAAGGGGATAGATCATCTGGTCGGCATATCCGTCGACCACCGTCTATTCAAAACTCATAATAGATATTTAGTCTCATAACACCTGTCTTTCTATAACTCAACAATTACCTCTTTTATTGCCTTCTAATTTACATGGCTATGACTTATCAGCTTACCACACTTTATCCTACGACTCTCAATCATTTCTTACATATAGTCTGATGTTTCATTTACCTCAATGTCATCTTCTTGCTTTCAATCTCACTTATTTCCTTCATCTATATACCCTCAACATAACACTTTCTGGTATCTAACTTTCATTCATTTACCCGGCCTTAACATCTAAGCACTTACTACTTCCGATGTTCTTTGGACAAAAGCTTTTCTGAGGAAACATTTACATTACACACAAGGGTTCCACACTTGTCCCCTAAATCTTCAAGATCTCCAAGGGTCCTATCTGACTAACAACTTCCAGGTACATCATATACATATTCTCTAAAGGGAGGGCTTTCAGCCTACTCGCATTATTCTTCAGTATTACCCATACTATGGATTGTTCTAATCTTCACTAGATCCCGAGATTTCACTTCTTCCCATGGTCTACGTCTATTGATGTCAGTATATTAGTAGCAGGGATGGGGACTTTTCATTGTGATTATATTACCACTGAAGGCGTAATAACAATACTTACATTATTCCATCTGAACATCAACCTCATTACTATCTTCTACATCTCAAGTATTTTGTACCTCCATCATTGTACTCCTTGTGAATCTTAAAACCAGTACTCCACCTTTCTGAACTTACATCACCATCTTTGCATATGGACGAGACAATTGCTCACACTCTGGAGCCTTAATATAAGACTCACACCTCTAACGTATCAATGGTCCGAAAGGGGTCTTTCCTTTAATTACTATAAATACAAACTGGCTGAAGTCTTTTAAGCAGTTGGCACTATCAAAACTGTATAAAGCACGAGTAAGACTTGATTTCATATGACTTGGCTCCACTCCACGATCTGTGAGACGAAAAAAATGGAAACCATCCCTAAATGTCCTACAGCCTCTCGCTTATAAGTGTGGTGCACAATACACTAATAAATAATACTCTGGTAGACATGGCTTGTAGACTCCCTAGGACTGACTTTCTCTAATACCAAGTTTGTCACACCCCAACCTTGGGGGTATGGTCGGCACCCGACACCCGAAGGCCCGAGCGAACCAACTATAGTACCTAGAATCTCTAACACGAAACTTGGGCTAACAAGGCCTCTGAATAACTATAACATGATAAGAATGTACAACCTTCTAGCAGAAGAGGCCCAATAATAGTATATATACATAACTAAGGCCGATAAGGCAATATCAAGAGTACCGACCACTAACAAGAAGGCCGGCAAAGCCAAACAAATAAATACATACTGATACTAGTTTGCAAGCCTCTAAGAGTACTATAATACAAAACTTGGACAGGACAAGGCCCCGCCATACCCAAAACATATAAATACCTATTGACTCCAAACATCAACTCTGGAGAGGTGGAGTGCAACTACCAACGGCTGAAATTAAGTACACTGATGGAAAGGTATGTCTGCCTATCTATTTGTACCTGCATGCATGGACACAATGCCCCAGAAAAAGGGATGTCAGTACGAATGATATAGTGAATATGTAAGGCATGTAGCATAAGTAAACAAGAAATAAAATACAGGAGATAAAGGTACAGAAGTCAACCTGGAACTCAAAAAGAGACACCGAGGGCATACAACTGACACAACCATGAATATATGCATGTACGTAAAATCGAGCCACTCTACGGGGTCATATAGTATCATATCAAATCCCTCTATGGGATGAGATCATAATAAATTGTTCTGTCATATAGAACGTTGTGGTATCTGCCCAACTGATCAGTGGTGTGCACATGTAAGTGCATGCTCGGCCGACTATCGTTATTGTTGCTACATTCTTCAACCTTAAGCTAATTGTTCTGAGACATATGAAATATGGAAATTACTACTGATAAGGCGTACACAAGGAATATAATCAATTTCATCAAGAGAAACATAGGATTATTCAACTTATCGAGAGTAGAATTATTTTAAAGGAACGTTAAACCAAGTCATTCCAAATAAAGAAATTAGCCTTGAATACCTTTTGTAGTCCAACTGATACAATCCAAAACGTATGCAAGTCGTACAACACTTTAATCTACAACAAAGGATAACAGAACTAACGTTAAGCCGAGGGATAACTAGAACTTAAAATGACGTGCTACAAGCTCGATTCTTTAGCTCAAAATTCAATACTCTCTTTTACTTTTTCCATCCTCAAGACTCACTTCCATAACATTCTTCATAGTTTACAAGATTTTCCAGCCATTATAACATCAAGAATACTTCCCAAAATAGTCCACAACATTTCATAATTCCTAAACAACTTTCCCATTGTGTATTCGTAAGTTCTACCTTATGTAGCTTAGATAAGACATAGATAGGATTGACTATAAGTTACGGAGGAAGATCTTACCTTTGTTGTGTAGCTACAACCCCCAACTTCAAGCTTACTTCACTTTAAAGTAACTTCCAAATCGATAACAACACGAAGACTTGAATTCTACAAGTCCACGAGCTTTTTGCCGTTAAATTTACGTATCTTACCTTGGGATTTATTTCTGGACTTAGAGACTCAGGAGAGAGTTTAGGCGAGATTTAGGGCTGATAAGGTAAAAAAATGAGGTTAAAAACGTGAAGCACCGATTAAATAACACTTAAAAGTCGGTCACCGCCTCACTACGCTAGATTTTATGCTCGGTAAAATATTTTATGCTCCGTTTCTTCTCCACCATTTTTTGTGAAAAAAATTCCAAGTTTCTGTTTAGTTTTACAGTGGGAAATCATAATTTTATGGCCCGTAATTTAGTTTTATGGTTCCTAATTAATTTTACGGTCTGCTCTGCAACACTTTCTTAAAACATACATAACTTCTTGATAGAGCTCCGATTGACGAACGGTTTGTTGTGTTAGAAAGTAGGCTCGCTGAACTTGAATTTACCTTGGTTATGGACCCCATAAATCCTCATATACTAGAATATATACCCCCAAAAGGTTGGACCAAAATTCTGTTCAGAATTCTGCCTACCATTCCCCGAGTTTCGACGAACTTAATTTCTTCGATCCGTTTAGTCCCGAACTCTTATGAAACATACTTAACACTTACTTAAACCTTTCTTAACCCTGTGGAGGTCTCTCAACCTCACCAAACTTACATTATTTATCCTATGATGGAAACAACGCACAAAGTAAGGGGCGTAAAATCAAATCAGTAAATAGGAAATTAGATAAAACAGGAAAATTTCGAGCCCACAAGTTTTTTGTGTGTCCTTAAAAATTTAATTCCATCACAGTGGTCAAGGTTAACGGAATAATTCTTTCCAAGATAGAATGAAAAACTATTTTGCATATGCGGTAATGCAAATTGCAGAATTTCAGTGAACTCAAATGGTGGGAGTAAATCACTTTGGACACTTACATTTTGCTTTTGAAAATGATGTTGAATGCAAGAGTGAGAGGATATAAAATTGGTAATCTTTAAGTGTATAAAAATGTGGTGAATCCTTGAAACGTATTGTCACTCCTCGACCCATGGCCTGGACGTAACACAACACTCGGTGCCTGGCTGCATGAGACCGAGCGAACCACATGGCTGGTTGAATCAACATGAGCATCAAAAGCATGAAATAATAATTTAAAAACTTGTAAAACTGTATAATGCAAATAATAGTCTGAAAATATAATTGTGGAAATAATCTGAAAACATAACAAGTCTAAATAACTGACATGACATGCTAGACTAGTCTATGAAACCTCTGATCACGAGTATGAAAACTAACTGTTTATCGGGACAAGGCCCCCCGACATACCTATACTTCATGACATTAATGTAAAATAAAGATAACATCCGGAATGAAATGTGGCTCACCAATATCTAATACAATGAGAATAATCCTAGCGAGCAGATCCATTATCCTGAAACTCCGTACATACACTGTGAAATGCAGGCCCCAAGTAAAAGAGATGTGAGTACATTGAAATTATACTTGTATGTAAAACAACTGAATGAAAGAATAGTAAGTGGGGTCCTCGGGGAATGGACAACCCAAATTAATAACATGGATACATGAAGTAATACGAAACTGAAACTGTAAATGTAGATTGTAATTGAAGTTGTAAACTGAATGATGTAAACTATAATATGAATATGAAACCTAGTCATGATCCTGCATGATCATGATCATGATCATGATCTGCATGATCAAGCAGTAACATGAGTAAAATATTTTTAAGTGAGAGAGCCTTAGTATAATCGAAAACATGAAATTACCACGTGAGTACGTGGAGTCTGGTACATAGCCCGACCATTAGAGTAATCCCATACCTTACCGGGGATATGAGATATGAAAATGACATAAATGGATCCAAATCAATAATCTGAATGTATCGTCCTAATTTGGATGGAGCGATCCTTACCCTACGCTGACATACGTAGTTTCAGGTTATCTAAATCTTCTCGGTAAACCTATGCTACTCCCCAAAACATAAATGGCAGCCCGATGCACTAAGTTCCCACTATATGCGGAGTCCAGAGAAGGGCCGGACCACAAGGGTTTACTTCTAAAAACATGAACATGATTAATAGTGGCATCTGCGCCAATGGTTTTCAAAGCATAATTCATATTATAGTTTATAACATATATATATATATAACATAACTTTTCATGAAAATATGTATATGTATATACTTCTTGAGACATGAAAATAAGTAAAAATCCATGGAGTGACACAATTTGAGTTCATAGTTGATATCGAAGAGCTCATGGAAAAGATAACATGAGCATACATGGATTATGGACAGTTTCATGACAATTGTAATAATATACATGAATACAATTAACGAATTGGTAATATAGACACAACATACAATAATACATGTAGTTATGGTTATCATAAACTTAGAATAAAAATACTAAGCTTGTGGAATTTCGTATTTCATGGATAAACGTGGCGTGGGGAAGAAAAATGATATTTACACATGTGGATAGAATCCCTACATACCTTAGTCACTCCAAAACTTGAAGAAAAGGTCTGAACTTGAAACCTTGAGAAGGGTTTTCTTGAAAACCCTAAGATTGAAACGTATAATCTTGTTAATAATTGATGTATAAGTGTTAGAATTACTTAGAAATACATGGGAGAGACTTACCTTGATGTGAGAGGATAAGGAGAGGATAGAAAGTTGTCTAGGGCTTTGGGGAACTGACAAATGGAATAAAATTCAGAAAAACACAACTTTAAATGAGTTGCGGGTGTATTTGCATAGGCATCCGCATCGCGGACGACCTTCTATGGCCGCGGATGCTACCACACATCGAAAAAGAAGGCTGGGAACTTTGGGACGGAAATTTGGCATGAAATGCAATGGGAAATACGTCACAGAATGCGTTCTACGTCGCATATCACATCTGCAACTTCGGCAGGCTACTCTGTGACCCTTTAGTAAAATTGTCATAACTTTTTGTACAGATTTCTGTTTGAGATACACCATATATCGTTGGAACATTATTTCAAAGGGATACAACTTTGATGTTTTGAGTTTTCTGACATTCCTTATAGATATGTACGAATACACGCTTTCAGTGTGACCTTGTGCAAACTCACTTGAAAACATGACACGTAGAGTAGCTTTCGATTATACTTTGCCCAAAAACTCTTCTTATAACTTGATTGTTTTTCAAAACACTTACTATAATCCTCATATTTGTTTAATTATGTTCCCGTCATAAGTGTCATACCTTAGCCCAAAGGTACAAGGTGTTACAATATCTCCCAATTGGGATAATTTGTCATCGAATGATGGGTCGTGGTTAGGATTGTGGTTAACTCAAGAACTTAGGGACATGTCATGAGTACATGAGCGTGAAGAAATGTTATATACATCACGGGAACTAAAATGTCATGAAAACATGAACATGGGGACATGAGACATGAGTAGCGAATACATGAACGTGAATCGTGAGATATGGATTATTTGTCCCCGAATTTTACAAAAAAGAATTCGGTAGGGTTTCCTCTGTAAATAGGACTATCCCAACATTTTTCAAACACCTGTCATCTAATCATAGCAAAACACAGGCTTCACGTGGCATCATAATATGCGTGACATAACAAAACAGGATAACTGAAACATGAACGTGACTAATATGAATACTGAACTAACATAAATACGTGAATACTAAATGTCATGAATCTAGGTCTGACATGAACACACAAATGTGGAAATGAGTGAATACATGAATATTATACATAGTATTTAAGAAAGAATTTATAGGCATGAATGACATGAGTACCGGAACATGAGCATGAACATGACACGATTGCATGGACATGAGGAGCATAAACATGGAACATTAATACATAAATATTGGCCGATGTGGATATATGAGTGTTGAACTTTCATGAGATCTAAATATGTGAAAACATAGATATCATAATGTAAGATCTGTATACAGAAAACATGAACATTACAACAGGAGATCTGAATGTTGAGAGGAGATGGGAACTGAACACTTAGAGACTTGATCATAGATATTCATATGTCACCACGGTAGACATATGAGATACGAGTACGACTTAGGCTTTTAATGAAAGCGCAACTCGATGCGAACGAGTCATAGAACAGGAATATGATCCTAACATATAGCATGACGCTCGAGCATATGCATGACATAAATACGTCAAATCTGAGGAGAATACTTCTAAAATAAGTACCACCCCTACATGAAAGGAACTCCTCTTTAAATTGGAACATACATTATTTCAAACCTTATCTTGTTCGCTCTGAAACTTAGATGCGAATACCTTAGATTATCTTGTTTTTTATTCATCAACTCCATTATCGTGAGCAAATCATAAAGGATTGAGAGGAAAGGAATCATAGGTACAAATCATATGAGACACTTCGTTTTAGAGTATAGACGTACATTGAACATGAAGGACTTAACATAGAACATGCGTACATGGAAACATGACTAATATGGCCTAAAATGTTAATACGCAAATAGCATGACATAGGGCATGAAGACATGAGCAACATGATATTTGCATGGGTACAACGAAGCTACATACTCTGGCATTTAGACATGAGTTCATGAATATTGAAGTAAGAATAAGACATAAGTGTGACTTGCATGGAATACGATTGTAGGCTTCACTTAGGTATTCATGGACGTTGGGCGTAAATAAAGCATTACCTTTAGAACTTATATATACTGAAATAATGAGACATGGTTTAACATAGCTTACTCTTATAATTGCAAGTCGACACCATCTTCATAAAATAAACCTCATGAAGGAAAGAATCATATGCATAGATACTTCATTCATCAAGAACCTAAGACATGAGTACAAAGTCACTTTGAACATAAACAAGGCAGATGTACTTAGTGAAATAAAGGGCACCCTTTGTGCTAAGTTACGAGATAGTTTCAAAAATTCCCTTAGAGAGGAGACTCAGTATTAGCCCAACATCTCCTTTACTCATATAACAAACCCTCATAATTTATTATTGTCATCATGATCATAAAACATTATCCAGAGGAACATAAGCAAGAATTACATAGAATTGTGGGTAGAACATCCATCTTGACTTACTTTTATCATTGCCTATCAATATCATTGTTATGATATCGCTATAAATAGATGCTTGAAGAAGTGGATCGTTGGTACGAGTACGTGAAAACGTAGATAGCATAACATTGGATTCAAAATAAGACATTTACCTTAGGCATTATCCTCTTATCCAAGGGATAGGTTTGCATTCCATAGGATATTTTTAGTTTTTAAACACGTACATTACTTTCTCACATGTCATTAGCAAAATCAACATCATATTCGGAAATCACATAGAAGATAAAACATGGACATATGTATAAAAGCATGATAGGTACGTGGGACATGAATGCGGTTTTTAACTTTAGACATGAGCACAACCTGATATGAGAAACATGAAAGAACATGTATTTTGCATAGCTTACTATCGTATGGAGTCTTAATTCTTGAATCTTAAATATGGAGTATAAAGATCTAACATGGGCATAATATAGGTACGTAAGGCATGAGTAGAGTACGTCAGGGCATAAGTACCACATAGTGCATGAATTACTCTGAAATTGACAATGTTACATCACCTCAAATTTGCCAAGGCATCCACCTCATTATTTTGTTCTTGAGAAACATGTTCCATGGTCCATTATTTGAACCGATGCAATATTACTTGAATTTTCTCTAAGTATTTTTGCATCCTTTCTTCTTTCACTTCGAACACACCGTTCACTTGATTAACAACCAGAATCGAGCCACATTTTACTTTGATGATTTCTACTCCCAAACTCTATTCAAATTCTAGACCTACAATCATAGCCTCATACTCGACTTCATTGTTAATCAATTTTACAGTTCTTATTGACTGCCTAATAACATCTCCCACATGTGTCTTATGCACTACCCCGAGTCCATACCCTTTCATATTCGAAGCTCCATCCATGTACAAGGTGCAAAACCCCAAAGTTATTCCCGACATTATTATAAGTTCTCTTTCTAGCTCAGAAATCATTTTGGGTGTAAAATCTGCTATGAAGTCTACTAAAACCTGAGACTTTATAGATGTTCTTGGATAATATTCTATGTCATATACACTAATTTCTACTGCCCATTTGGCTAACCTGTCGGACAATTCCTGTTTATGCATTACATTTCTTAGCTGTAAGTTGTAACTATATATATATGATGATATTGAAAGTACGGTCTCAATTTTCTAGCAGCAGTTATTAATGCTAATGCCAATTTTTCTAAATGAGGATACCTAGTCTCTGCACTAGATAATATTCTACTCACATAATAAATAGGAAATTATTTACCTTTCTCTTCTCGAACCAAAACTGCACTTACGGCTACTTCAGATACTACCAGATACAAGAACAACTGCTTATCCGCCTTCGGTTTGTGCAGCAGTGGTAGACTAGACAAGTATTTATTCAAATCCATCAAAGCTTGTTGGCACTCTAGCGTCCATTTGAAGTCGTTCTTTTTTTTTTTTAACAAAGAGAAAAACCTGAGACTTTTCTCTAAAGACCGAGAGATGAATCTATTGAGGGAGGCCAGCCTTCCGGTAAGTCTTTGTACCCCCTTCACATCTTCAAGTACCTCTGGAATTTCTTCGATAACTTTGATCTTATCTGGATTGATCTCTATTCCTCGGTTTGAAACCACGAAACCCAAAATGGAACCTATATTTAATAACTTTGTTACCTCCTCCTTAACAAACTTGTGCTTGTAATCGACCATTGATCTTCTTTTTTACTTCACCGGAGGGAAACTTGGGTCCAAACTCAACTTGTGTGTCATAATATCTAGTGGAATAACTGTCATATCTAAGTGGGACCAGGAAAAACAATTGGCATTAGTTTTAAGAAATTCAATCAATTTAAGCCTGAGATTCATGGATAACCCGGTGCCCAAGTATAACTTTCTACCCCGCAGATGCACGAACATGATGACTTGATCTAGTTCTTCTATAGTCGACTTCACAACATCTGAATCGTCTGGCAGCACAAATGACCTCAAGATATGATGGTAATCTTCATCTTCCTTGTAATCAATATTCTCCCCCTCTTTATTCTTTGGACTCGATGGGCCCGAGCCTTGTGGTTGCTATTTGACATCTTTGCCTTTACTCGCATCCTTCACTTTCTTTGGTAGTTGCACCGACTCCTCTATCGTGAACATCTTTCTTACTGCTGATTGCTCTCCTTGAACCGTATTAATTCCCTCCGGAGTTGGGAATTTCAGCATCATGTGCAATGTTGAAAGTACGACATTCATGTTATGTATCTAGGGCCTACCGAATAGTGTGTTGTACCTCATTTTGACTTTAATGACATAAAACTTCGTTTGTCGAATTATCCCGGCTGCATTGACTGGAAGAGTGATTTCCCCTATGTAGTCTCTCTTGCCATATTTAATCCGTTGAGAACTCGGGCTGCCACAAATTGGTCCAACAACCCCAACTACTCTACTACCTTTCACCATATAATGCTGGCCGAGCTACCCGGAATAATTAAAATACGCTTAATCTGGAGTTTATTGATAATACAGAGAATACCATCACATCATTGTGAGGTTTAATGATGCCCTCCGCATCTTCATCATTGAAAAATATTATTTCCTCTGATATATAATTTTTGGATTTCTTCTCCTGAGTTATTGAGACTTTTGTCTTCTTTGCGGTTATGACGGATCCATGCGGAACATCCATCCCACCGATAATCATGTTGATGATATACTAGGGTTCAACCGGATATGCATGCTTGTTTGCTTCCCTGTTTTTGTAGTTTCCCTTTGCTCGATCACTTAGAAATTCGCGTAGATGGCTATTTTTCAATAACCTGGCCACTTCATACCTCAATTGACGACAATCCTCCATTCGGTGACCATGAGTACCATGGTAATCATAAATTAAATTTGGATCTCTCTAAGTTGGATCTGTCCAAAGTGGCCTCGGCCATCTTTTCTCCTTAATATGCCCAATAGCCGAAACAAGTCCGGTCGCGTCAATGTTGAAGTTATATTCGGATAGTCCCGGGTTCTCAACATTATTAGAAGAAGATTTATCGGTATCATTCTTAAATTACAAACCTCTGCTAGTAGACCCTCAATCATTCTGCCTATCTCATTTGTCTGACGAGAAGTTGCGAATGTTATGACCCTTATCTGATATGAAGTTCGATCTTTCAGGTTGCCCATAGGGTTGATACCTATATTTTGAAAACTTTAATTTCGACTCAGCTACTCTCTTTGTTTATCAAAATTATTGTTCCGTCCTGCTGACCCCGGAGGAAATTCGTGTTGATCATCATCCACCCGAATTTTAGACTCATATCTATTGTGCACGTCCACCCATGTCACTGATGGGAACTCCAACAAGTTCTCATTTAATTTTAAATAGGCACTAGAACTCCTAAGATTCAATACCTTGGTGAAGGCTTCCGCTGCTCATTCATCCGGGACCCGAGGAAGAAGTCTCCATTTCTTTTGGAACATTGTCACAAACTCCCGCAGCAACTATGTATCCTTATGAGCAATTTTCAATATATATCCTCTTTTCTTGCTTGAACCTTCAGTGCTATGGCATTTTCGTTTATAAAAGCATATGCAAGCATTTTAAATAAGTTAATAGAATGTTCAGGCACATAGAATAACATGTCATTACTTCCTTGGATAGTGTTTTGCCCAATTTCTTTAGCAACACTGACTCGATCTCATCCGGATGCTTGTCATTGCCCTTCACTGCACAAGTGTATGATGTCACATACTCATAATGATCTGTTGTTCCATCGTACTTCGTGAGGTCATGCATTTTAAACCTTTTCGATATCAATTTTGGTGTTGCACTCGGTGGAAATGACAACTGGATGTATCTCTTCGAGTCCGGTCCCTTCAGGATCAAAGGCGCTCCCGAAATCTAGTCTACTTGTGAATTGTAGGTTTCAACCTTCTTTTCATTGGTATCCATTCGCTTAGTCAATGCTTGGAGCATTTTCAAGACCTCTGAGGACTCATTAGTCCCCGATCCATTGCTATTTTCATCAACCCAATCCTCATCTCGGCTCGAATCTTTGTTACGGATGGGACAAGCTTCATCCGCCGCACTTGCTCCGCTATTTTTCTTTTGCAACTGAGTTATAGCTTCCTATTGCTCCTTTAACATGTTAAAGATTCGAGGTAAATTTATTTCACTATTATCACCATCATTCGGTGCTTTCTCACGTGATCTTCAAGACCCCTAGGGTGAAATCACGGGGTTATGCTGATGCTCTCCAATTATTGGGTCAATGGGCGGAACGCCATTCGTTGGATCAATAGGCAGAACACCGTGTTGTTATTGGCATTTTGGCATCGTGGTTGCTAAGCTCAACTTGAATGTCACTAGCCATTTATTATTAACATGTAATCACAAAATCTCGAAAGAAGCAAGTGAAATTTGAGTTTGAACAAGTCACCACTATTATCCTTAACCCCACGGTGGGCGCCAAACTGCTTACACCAGAAAAGGTACAGTTGAATTTGTAAGTGGTTTTAATGATACGTGGTTTGATTTGTAATATAAACTGATAAGCTATTAGCAGTAAATAAGAAAATGAAAGCAGTAAGTAAGAAAAAGAGCCTGCAACTTCGTAGCCAAGGTGAATTCCTTCGGCAAGATTGGTCCGCGCCTTAGCTTAACTGCTTCAGTTCTGAGCTAACAATGAGAACTTTTACAATCAAGAGTGTAATAAACAAAGCGTAAAGTGTAAGATAAGAATAAGATGTCCTTCCAACATAAATGTTGGGCTTCTTTTATAGCTATCATTATAAGGTATTGATACCCGAGAATCATTCCCCAATTAAATGCAATTAAATGAGATTAATGGTCACTTAATGAGCAAGGAGTAACGGTTGACGCCATATCCGGAACAAGTACGCACTGAGCTCCTCCAGTTCTTCACTCGGTGTCACCTGATTCGATAACTATCCGATTTTGCCTTGATACTCGGACTCACCCCGATGTAACTCGCATCTGATCCAAAATTCTACCGCCCCCTTCGATGTACATATCTAAACCATGCCACGTTTTGTGCTGGTTTCCACCGTATACATCCATAAAACTTGTCATTTATTTCCTTACCTCCTCTATTACCCATCAAAATAATATTCTTATGGCAACTTACTAACAACATGCCATCTAATTCGGCCTAAACCACTTAAACAAATTAGAACTATGTCAAGAGACTCGACATCATCTGATCATATCTTCTAGTTGAACACTACCTTCTTTTAGTCACGTACACAGTCACACTACAATATGTCTACATCCTTGAAGGGAAAATTAAAATACTCTACTTTGAACTTCCAATCACACGATAACCACATAAGACACAATAGATCTATGGGCACACTATCTCATACATATCAAGAAGGAAAAATTGTCGGCATACCTACAACAATATGTGGGAATGCCTCTGAATCCAAGCGACCTACTATATCATGATAACGTGTTTGAACTTCACTTGATCCTAACACTCCACCCATACTTGTGCCTCATCTTGTTGGTGCACGAGTGCCACGGGCTGCTAAAGGTGTTGTTGGATTGGTTGTGGCTGGTCCAGTGGGATGAATTGCATCACCACATCTGATGGCACTACTATACCTGACCGAAGGGCACTCCCTCTGCATGTGGCCTCGGAGACCACAATTATAACACATATCCATACCCATATGATACTCTCATGCATGTCTTTTGCTACATTTTCCACAAGGAGGATGCTACTGAAACTCAAAACCCATACGGTTATTAAACTGGGGGCATTCCTTTCGTAGATGTCCCAATCTTTTGCAAACTGAGCATTCACGAGAGTCCTTATTATAAGGAGCTGAGTTGTGCTCCACACGTTCTAACTTGGGGAACTTGGTCTACTTGTGGCCCCTCTTACCACAACAGTAGCATATTTCAAGTCTCATGTAGCATTCACCCAAGTGGTGCTTCCCACATGAAGGAAAATTCGGTCTGTTGATATAAGTGACCCTCTTCTATCTTTTTGTTATACGAACGTCTCTATTAGGATTCGGGGTCAGAGTTACATTATCAGAAAGGCGAATAAGAGCATATCCCTTTGAAATAAGAGCCTCAAATGCACCAAGGGCTCAGTCCATTCTCCTCGCGAGTTCCTATGTAACTTGCTCCATTTCTGACAATTCCATCTGAAAATAACACACCGAAAATGATTAGTTTTATATCTCATTTTTCCTTTAGAGACGAGGCTATTCGGTAGAAAGGGAACAACACATGAACGGTTTCTTACAACATAGCTCTATGACATGATCTAAAGTTGAAAGAATGGTAACATTTCTTAAATGCCCTATAGCCTCCCAATTATAAGTGTGACGCGCTTCATACCCATAAGTAGGACTACTAGACATGGTTTCATAGACTCCCTAAGACACTTGAACCTACTGCTCTGATACCAAGCTTTGTCATGCCTCGAACCATGACCTGTGTGTAACACGACACTCGGTGCCTGGATGTATGTGATCGAGCGAACCACATAGCTAGTTGACTCAACATGGGCATCAAAAGTACGAAATAATAATTTAAAAACTTGTAAAACTATATACTGTTAATTATAGTCTGAAAATATATTTGTGAAAATAATCTGTAAACATAACAAGTTTGAATAACCGACATGTCATGCTAGAATAGTCTATGAAACCTCTGATCATGAGTCTGAAAATTAATTATTTACCGGGACAAGGCCCTCGACATACCTCAACTGCATGACATGACATAAATGTAAAATAAAGATAACACCCCAAGTGAAATGGGGCTCACCAATAGCTGATACGATGAGAATCCTAGCGAGAAGATCCGTCGTCCTGAAACTCCATACCTGCATCGTGAAGTGCGGGCCCCGGGCAAAAGGGACATCAGTACACTGAAATTGTACTTGTATGTAAATCAACTGAATAAAAGAATAGTAAGTGGGGTGCTCGGGGAATGAGCAACCAAAATTAATAACATGGATACATGAAGTAATATGGAATTAAAACTGTAAATGTAGACTGTAACTGAACCTGTAAACTGGATGTTGTAAACTGTAATGAATCTGAAGGCTGGACATGATCATGATATGCATGATCAAGCTGTAACGTGAGTAAAATATTTTTTAAGTGGGAGAGACTTAGTATAACCGACAATATGAAATCACTACGAGTACGTGGAGTCTGGTACATAGCCCGACCAGCATAGCAATTCCATACCTTGCCAAAGTATGAGACATGAAAATGACATGAATTAATCCAAATCAATAGTTTGAAGGTATCGTCCTAATCTGGATGGAGTGATCCTTACCTTACGTTGGCATACGTAGTTTCAGATCATCTGAACACTCTCGGTAAATCTATGCTACTCCAAAAAATATGAACATGAATAATATTGGCATCTACGCCCATGATTTTCAAAACGTAAATCATAATATAGTTTATAACATGTATACATAACATAACTTTTCATGAAAATCTGTATAAGTATATGTATATAATTCTTGAGACATGAAAACATGTAAAAATCCTTGGAGTGACACAATCTGAGTTCATAGTTGATAATTGAGAGTTGATGGAAAAGATAACACGAGCATACATGAATTACAGACAGGTTCATGACAATCGTAATGATATACATGAATACAATTAATGAATTGGTAATATAGACATGATATACAATAATACATGTAGTTAGTGTTATCATGAACTTAGAATAAAAACCCTAAGCTTGTGGAATTTCATGTTTCATGGATAAACGTGGCATGGGGAAGAACAATGATATTTCCACACATGGATAGAAGATCTACATACCTTAATCACTCCAAAACTTGAGAAAAGGTCTGAACTTTTGAAGAAGAAACCCAAAACTTTGAACTTGAAACCTTGAGAAGGGTTTTCTTGAAAACCCAAAGATTATAGCGCATAATCTTGTTAAGAATTGATGTATAAGTGTTATAATTACTTAGAAATAAATGGGAGAGATTTACCTTGATGTGTGAGGATGAGGAGAGGAGAGAAAAGTTGTGCTAGGGCTTTGGGGAACTGAAAAATGGGATAAAATTCGGAAAAACGTGACTTTAAATGAGTTTCGGGTGCATTTGCATTGGCATTCGCGTCGTTGATGGCCTTCTGCTGCCGGGGATGCTACCGCATATCAAAACAGAAGGACGGGAACTTCGGGATAGAAATTTGTCCCGAAATGCATCGCATAATGCATTCTGCGTCGCATATCGCATCTCCGACTCTAGAGGACTACTCTACGACCCTTCAGTAAAATAGTCATAACTTTTTGTACAGATGTCAGTTTTTGCTCCACAATATACCGCTGGAAAGGTATTTCAAAGGTCTACATCTTTGAAGTTGAGTTTTCTCAAATTACCTATAGATATTTCCGAATACTTACTTTAAGTGAGACCTTGTGCAAACTCACTTGAAAACATAGCCCGTAGAGTAGCTTCCGACTATACTTTGCCCAAACAGTCTTCTTATAACTTGATTGGTTTTCAAAACACTTCCTATACTCCTCATCTTGGTTCCATTATGTTCCCGTCATAAGGGTCATACCTTAGCCCGAAGGTACGAGGTGTTACACTTATAACCATCCGTTTTGGATATGAACAACTGCAGAGATGGCTTTTTACAAAGGCAATGATTGTTCGGTAAATTACCGTTTGGGAACTTTATATATTCCGCAATATAAAAAATAAGTTTGATCCAAAACATTATCAATCAATCACATTATTTGATCGAAGTCGAAGTCGAGCAACAACGATGACGTGAGAGACTCTCTTCAAAACTCTTTAAGAGATAGAAAAAATAATTCTATATATAAGCACAGAAGAAGTGCTTTCCGTCACTAATGAAGGATAAAGTGCGTTTGGACAAATAAAATTTGTTTAATTTCATTTTTCACAACTCAATTCACACTACACTCATCTTTGAAGTCCATATCTCATGTCCTTAAAGCCCAACAATTAATAGAGTTAAAGGTGATTGATAAGGAACAACGACCAATACTCTAATTTAGGTCCGGTAAAAATGGCAAATGACTTCAAAACTTTTACCAAGTATCTATCCACTTATATAATAAAGTTAGGCATAGACAAAGCCTCTATATGAACTCCATTGCTATTTATCATTTTTCTCCTTTTTTCATTTTTTTTCATTTGTTAGAAAATTTTAAAATAAATCACTCACTAAATTCTCTTAATTATGTAAAATTAAAGACCCCACGTAGTGTTTTTAACTTTTGCAAAAGAAATGGCTGGCAAATCTGTATTCTATTCAGTTGTAACTTATGTAATAATGAGACAATGAAATTTTTAAAAAACTGTCACGGGAGAGCCCAAACGTCACAACCGTTCCTAAGAGTGCCAAAATCTATCAAACAATCAAAGTATTTGTGAGTTTATTGCAGGACTTCACAAGCGAAAGGCAGAATTATTCATGGCTCTCACTGAGAAGAAATTACTACTTACCACTAAGGGTAAGGGTTGCAAAGTAAGCACTTCTTTCCTTCATCTAATTAGGGAAGTAGATGTTTTTTACATAGATAGTCATTTCATATGTCTATTTTATGTTTCAACATAAAAGGAGAATATTTATATTTCGTCTTTAGCATTTCATATTTTATTTATGTCACTTTTATAGGTACAAAGTTTTTAGAGATCAGCCATATAAAATTATTCCACTAGAGACATTGATGTTGGAGTTAAGTGTCGAATGTTGGGTTTTTGGTGTAAATGGAAAATGAAGGTTTTTATTTTCCGCGGGGAAGAAAGGCATATGCTTTTTCATGTAAAGGCACCACTATTTTCTTGAAAATCGTCGGAAGATGAAGCAGAGATCGAAGTAAAATGTATTTAGCTGCTCTCAATGATCTATTTATGTCCTTGTCATTTTTAGGCTTATGTTGTTTAAGTTTTAATTTAAAATTTCAGTAACATTTAGTAGTTATTTTGTCCTAACGGCACCCGAATTCAGATTGTATCTGTTTTTGGTTATAGATTTATGCTTTTTATTAAAAAAAATGTTAGGTTTTGCACACTATATATTCCACTTTTTCTTCTCCCTCTGATCTCTATCTATTTCTTTTTTGTTTTGGATTCCTTTATGCTATTACTAATTTAATAGTCGATTTACGTTATCACGTAGAAGGTTTTTTTTTTTAGAGTGAAAGATTAATATTTTTGGTGTAGAATTAGTGCAAAGAATGTACTTTGTAATATAACCATTTTATAAATTATTAATTTTAAATTTTCGTGATTTCGCACAGGAAGTGAAAAGGAAAGAAAGAAGAGGATTTAACAGGAGATATTTTTTCATTGTCTATTGGTACATTTTGTGGTCTTGTACTAAATAAAGATTTTCTTTGGTACAAGAATATTTTATTCCTGATTTCCCCTATACTTTTGGCAGTTGGTATTGTTATAGATGAAATGAATTGACCACCATTCTTCTCCGTTATTCATTATGATTATGATATTGCAAATAAAATTTCAATCAATCTACAAAAGTTGCAACTAAGAAAGAAAGAATGACGAAGACGAAAGTTACCATGACGCTGTTTTTCCTTGATATTCTATTCAAAATCTTTTTATGTTTATAATCATTATGAGAATTTTCAAGAATTGGCAGGTTTTAATTTTTATCTTAGTAAATAGAGAAAGAGGGACTATTTTTATAGCTTACCTTTATTTTTTCCTTTTGCTTTTGTTAATCTACATGTAATTTTTATTATATTTGTTTTATTGCTTTACTTTGTGCTTTTGGATAGTAATTCTTTTGAGATTTTGATTTTCTTTGTTTTTGTACCAAGTCGACACCCTAGAGAGATGATTGAGATTAACAGATATGTGTTCGTATTCTCTTATCCCCCTTATTGTTCATATTTATTTTATATTTTCCAGTAAATTTACAATTATTGTGTTCTTTGGCGAGATATACTTTTTGTGCATTTATAATTAAGAAAATTATTCTTTGGTAGAAACAAATATTTCAATGAACTAAATGTGAGGATTAAAGTCTATATCTTTATTTTACTTATCTACAATGTTCTTTTTTGTATTTTTATTTTTCTTACACTACATTTATAATTTTGTATCTATAAGCGAATTTTTTTTTGACTATGCGAAGTGCGGGAATGTACACTAGTTCGTAAATATAGCTCATCTCCACTTGTTCATTTATAAGGGTTGGATTCAAGTTCAATTCCAAGCTCACTAAATAAAAGACTTCTTGATTTGTAAGTCAAAACTGTTGGAAAAAAAAAACTCTATTTGTCATAAATTAATTGCATCGAATTTTATTTACAAGGATCTGATATATTCTTAATTTGGCAGTCCTTTTTCAAACCAAATTTATACGAAATATACCACTCCACCAAACATGACTTTTTGTAATTAAAATAATAAAAGATGCTACTTAAATAGAAGAGAATAAGACATGGTTTACACGAATAAGACAGAGAGTACAATTAAATATACAAAAGTAATAGTTGTGAGGTTTTGATGTCAAGCCAATTTATTTCCCTATATGACGTGAACACCTCTTGTACTACCCAATAATATAAAATAAATGAAGAGAAAATTAGGAGGATGTAAATCACCTTGTATTGACAATGATAAAATATATTATTCTCTAGCGAAGTTGTCGCATATCGATTTATAAACTAATTTTATTCTATTAATCGAAATTTTGATGGATAGAATTATTCTTTAGCACATATTACAAAAAGTCAAAATATGTACAAAATAGCTCAAACACCATATCTCAAAATAGACTATTTTGCACATATAACAAAACTGAAGATATAATATTTGAATAGCAACGCAAAAGAATCTCTTTTGTGCAAATTACCATCTACCATTTGCTCTATTGATTTTAAAAAGGAAAAGTTACATATTTGGCGATCAAAAAAATAATTACAAGTGCTATCCAAATACATAAAAAAATATATACATTAATTATATATAAATTATATATACATATTAATATAAAAAATATACATTTTCAACTATTGGAAGCTACACCATGTAAACATTTTTTTGTGCGGATTGCTCTTCAAACGCTCTGATCTTTAATTTTTACCCTTCATATTGTGGTCTTTAATTTTTGTCCATGTTATTTATTTTATGAAAATATTCAGGTTTACTTCGCAAGTATAATCTTTATAATATTTTTCTCCTCGGAAATTGAAATCTTGCCTTGCGCAGCAGCATAAATTATGTAGGAATTAAGTTATGCGGTATATTTTTATAGTAATTTTTAAAATTATATTGAGTGTTGAAAATTATGCCTTATCGGTATAGTTTGTGTGGATGTTATGATACATATGTTGAAGTTAATGCTAACTATGCCCACCGAAATTTAATTTTTTTTCCATATTATGTTGAGTGTTGAAAGTTATGCCTTATACGACATGATTTATTGGTCGTGTATGATTCGATAAACACTAATTGTGCCTTGCGAAATTCTAACTATATCACGCTAAAAATAATAAAGGATAAAAATTAAAGAAACACAAATTTGAAGGACAAAAATTAAAGACCATCCAAAATAGGAGCATTTGTGCGAATGACCCTCATGTAAATACCCCTTTCAGAAAAACCCAAAAGTTGCCCCCAGAGGCACAGGCGAGTTGGTAAGTGGCAAGGTGATTGGGGTACAACCACTCCGACGTCGCGGGTTTGAATCTGTGTGGTGACAGTCTTTGCTGAAATATTGCAAGGGATGTTGCTGAGTTCGTATCCCGTTGGTCCTCTCCCTTGCAGGGCTGCCACTTGCGCATATCCCTCGATTTACATCCCACATGGCCAAGGGGCCTCTGATACAGGTGGGGGGATTTCGCCTTCGGGATTTTCCCCTTCACAAAGAAAAGCCTAAAAATTTCCACTGCAGTCCTTTTATGGGTTTGGTTGACAAAGAAACCTTTTTTTTAGCAGATTTTTCTTCCTATGGGTTGATATTTAATTTTTGCCCCTATTCATCCGTTGGTGTACGAAATTGAGATTTTGAGTTTGAATTTCAGCAGAATCAAAATAAAAAAAATTCGCAAGACAAGATTTTTATAGAAACTATGTCTATTCAGTCAAAATTGCACAAAAAAATATGACTTAAGAGACATAATTTCTATGTAACTAGCCGGACAAGGTATAATCTTAATTTTCAACGAAATTTTACCTTCAGACATAGTTACTCAAGCATAGTTTCTATGCAACTTTGGTCGAATAAGAATAATTTTTATGAAATCTTACTTGCAATTTTTTTCTCTTTTTGCATCTGTCGTAATTCAAACCCACAACCTCAAAAATATTTTTATTCATATTTTTTTAAACGAGTAAAAATTAAATAACACCAATTTGAGGAATAAAAATTAAACACCAGCCTAAAATAGGGCCAATTCGCACGATTGCCCCAAAGAAAGGTTTCCAAATTCAGACCCAAAACACCAATTTCGGCCCGCCCTATGCCAGTCGAGTTGAGTTGTTTTGTCAAAGTGCATTGAACGTTGACGACCAGTCCACTTCCCAACTCATTGCGATCTGCAAAAAGTCCCAATTGTAAGTTCATCTCTTTCCTCTACACATTTATTGTTTTTTTTTTTTGTAAATTTGTGGCTTAATATGCATTCTTCTTTGCTTCCAGTAAGTAGAGAAATCAGAGTAGTGCAATATACTCCACTCCCTATTTTCAATTTATGTGTCACAGTTTCAAGAGTCAAACTTTCAAATTTTGACCATGATGTTAGATATAAAATTTACATATTTGAAAACTATTAAAAAAATATAAGTCACAATAATTGAAATTTAAGATATTTAAAGGGCATTGAAATGATCGCGGTCAAAGAAAAACTCCTCTTGACTCTGGAAATCTGATCTATGCCACATAAATTGGGATTGAAGGAGTATTATATGTACATTTTCAATTTTGTCTTGTTAATGTATACATGTTTTAGCAGATATTAATGGGCTCAAGTTTAACCATCTGAATTCCACTAGATCCAACTTTGTTCTCAGGTCGTAATAACTGGAACTTTCTGGTGTATAAATCTGCCTTTTAGGATTACTAGTCATTTTTTCTGAATAATGGCGAAAAAGATGAAGAGTTTATATCCTATTGAGTGTTTTATATCGATTTAGGTGCTTTTGGTATGAAGAAAAATGTTTTTGGGATGGAAAATGTTTTTCATTGAAAAACCTTGATTATTTTTCAGTGGTTTGGTTAGATATGCAAGTAATTATACAAGGTGAATGCTATAGTATAGGAACATTGTTTGACAATGACTATGTGTTGATTAAAACAAGTGGTATGAAGTAACCATTGACTTCCCTTCTGGTGGAAGATATTTTCTCCATACTAAACACCTGATGATTTAATGGAGAAAAACATTTTTGAGGAAAGTATCACAACAGATACACCCCTTAGGATGGATTTGGTATGATGAAAAATGTTATTCAAGAAAATATTTTCTCGGAAAATAAGTGATTTTTCTACTCATTTTCTTGTGTTTGGTACACAAGTTGAAAAATGTCATTTTAAGAGCATTTGCATATATCAAAGCGAAATATTATGAGGTTGTTGAATTCGGAGTGCAACTTTCAGTGGCACGCGGGGTGGGAGATTGGGGTAGGCAGGGACTAGTCGGGAGGGTGGGGGCTAGGTAGGTGGGTAGATGGGGGTAGGGGTGGGGTTAGTGGGGTAGGGGGATGGGTGGTAAGGGGTGGGGTAAGGGGATGGGTTGTGAGGGGTGGGTGGGGTAGGCAAATAGGGGGTGGGTGAATAGTGCAAGGTTGAGTAGGGGACGCATTATGTTTTTTTTATTGATCCGAAAAATATTTTCGCTCAAATTTGTGAGAATTTTTTTTCCTCCTATAGGAAAACATTTTTCAAAATATTTAGTGCAACCAAACAAGGGAAAATAGGAAGACATTTTTCGTCATACCAAACACACCCTTAATGTACTGATCAAATCTCCCTTAACCAAGCAATCACCTATGATTTCTGCCTGGTATGCTAGAGATAAGACTCCTGTCCAAAGATCGTGTTTCTTTACCTCCTCAAACTCATTTTGTTTCTCCTCAACTTTATCCAAGATGGAGTTTAGAAGAGCTAACTCCTCCTGAGCTTCTGCAATAAGATGCTTGACAACAGAATCACACTTCCCCTCTTGCAGCAACTCTTTCAGATAGTGAAATAGGGAGTCAATAAAGCCTAATCCGTTTGTCCAGGGGAAATTACATTTTAATGATAGTGGAGCTTTCAAAATCAAGCCTTTTAGGTCTTCCGTGACTCGTTCAATCTTTTTTAACAAGTCAGAGAATACCATGTTTATCACTGTTGCTTTTTCAACGGAGAAAGAGTAAGCGTCAAATGTTACCTCAGCAAAAGACCTTCAACGCAAGTAAGTATATCACTCAATTTCCCTTGATTGACACAGAGATCTTCAGGCCCATTGTTTCAGAAGTTCATCGAGTACATCCTTCGGAATGTGAAGGATCTTTTCATCAACAAGAAAGAGTTGGACAAGTTTGTTCTTGTGAAGAAAAAGTTGCAAATCCTTGAAGAAAGTCTAAAATATCTCAATAACTTTCTCAGTTTCATAAAAAATGCAAGCATGGAACTAGAGAAATCCAGCATTCTCTTTAATCATATTGAGGTTGTCACTGGGAATGCTGCTTACATCTGTTACCTCCTTTATGTGGAAGGAATGGATGAAGATTCTGCATCTTGATTGAGGCTTAAGAACTCTCACATTTTGCAAGATATCAAGCCCATTGAACCCCAAGTTGCAGAATCTATACCGGAGCTCTAAGAGGTTTAGTTAAATTGCAAATGCCGTGCAGCTGGGATGTGATAGAGTTTGTTAAAGGTTTTGTCCATTTTCTCTTCAAGGATTTGTTAGAGTTATCAAATGGTGAGGCATGTTCTTTGATGCTTCCTCTTATCCACGCATCAAAGCAATTGGTAACTTTCCTCATTTATCCACATGAAGATCTCTATGTCGATCAGGGGGAAATTGAGTGATATACTTACTTGCGTTGACGGTCTCATTACTGAGGTAGCATATGCTGCTTACTCAATCTTTGTTGAAAAAACAATAGAAGTTAACTCGGTATTCTCTAACTTGTTAAAAAGATTGATTGCGTCAGGGGAGACCTGAAAAACGTGATTTTGAAAGCTCCACTGTCATCAAAATGTAATTCCTCCTGGACAAACGGATTAGACTTTATTGACTCCCTCTTGCGCTATCTGAAAGAGTTGGTGCAAGAGGGGAAGTTGATTCTGTTGTCAAGCATCTTATTGCAGAGGTTCAGGAAGAGATAGCTCTTTTAAAATCCTTCTTGAATAAAGTCGAGGAGAAAAAACACGAGCTTGAGGAGGTGGAGAAACATGATCTTTGGACAAGAGTCTTGTCTCTAGCATAACAAGCAAAAATCATGATTCATTGCCTGGTTATGGGAGATTATCCTGTTCGATATCGACATTTGTTATGTAAGATCACAATATGCTGGCGGAGTTGTGTTTGTGTTGTCAAAGTGCATTGGCGACGACCAGTGTACTTCCTGCTAACTTCCTCCTCTCCTTCCAACTCATTGCGAACTGCGAAGTCCCAGTTGCACGTTCCTCTCTTTCCTCTACAGATATCTTGATTTCTTTTTGTCATTTTATTACTTAAATATGCATTCTTCTTTGTTTCCAGTAAGTAGAGGAATCAGAATAAGTGCAATATATTATAGATACATTTGTTTATTTTTTGTTGTAACTGTATACATTTTTAGTGGATATTAATGGGCTCAAGTTGAACCATCTAAATTACTAGATCCACCTCTGTTCTCAGGTCGTAATAGCTGGAAATTTCTGGTGTATGAATCTGCCTTTAGGATTACTAGTCATTTTTCTGAGTAAGGGAAAAAAGATGAAGTTCTTATATCCTATTGGGAGTTTTCAATTGATTTAAGTGCTTTTAGTATGAAGAAAAATGGCTTGCCCTTTGTGTAAATTGCCACTAATGTAGGTGCACTTAGCTCAAAATCATTTAGGACTTGCGGGAATATAATGTAGGCTTTTGGTTGGAGGTAGGATATCAATATGGGAATGAGTGACTACGACCTTCCGAAGCACTACAATTTCACGATTCAAATCATTTTCCTTCTCAAACTCGACCTTTTTTTCCTTGTCACCCCTTTTATTTCATATTCTTTCCACATCTTTTTTTTCTTTTCTCAGTGCTTCATTTTGCTCTTCATTTTTCTTTTTCACAACAAAATTTATTGATTCACACTTCTCTTTTTCACTTTCTAAACTCTTTTTTCCCATCAATTTCATCAAACTTCCACAATACATTGTTCCATCTCCTCTCCCAATACTTTTTTAGCCGAAGTTGTAATTTCAAGTGCTCAAGAAGGTCGGGGCATCAAAAGAGTCTAATTACGAAAGGGCAACTTGTAATGTGGTTGACAAACAAAAAGGCTAAAAGGCTAAGGGGTTGACTAGGGTAATCATGCAAAAAGGGTAGGCACAATAAAAGCTCAAGTGTTCCAAGGAAAGCCTAAAATCATATTTGCCATCTTACTAGAGAAATATGGGGTCACACATAAGGTAGCCATACCTAACCATCCACAAACGAGCGGGCAAGTTAAAGTTTCAAACTGGGAAATCAAGAATATTTTGGCCAAAACCGTCAATGCAAATAGAACCGATTGGTCAAGGAAAGTAGACGATGCTCTTTGGGCGTATAGGACATCGTCATTATGCCCAAAGAGCATCGTCTAGTTTCCTTGACCAATCGCTTTCTCAATCACTTGACCCGCATCAACATCCCATTTAGACATTATCGCCGCAATAAGGATAACTATGTCTATTGTAAGCTCCCCATAGCTTTTAGATGGCATCAATCAGTTGGATACAAAAGGATTCCAAGCCACATCAGTGTAGTTCAATGTATTTTTTATTATCTTAACTTTCTCTTGCCAAATCGGGCTTGAGTCATCCTTTTTCACAATCCCAGTTGCCCATTTTCTACTAGCCAACAGATTCTTAGGAAGTAAAGCATTGTTCAATTGGCTTTGGTCTCTCGCCTTTAACCCTTGTATTTCACTGAATTGTCGTGCATTGAAAGTAACCCTAACCTCTTGAATAATGAAGTGAGACACTGTGGCGTGCTCCTCTTTTGGTAAAGCTTAAGCATGAGCAAAGAACTCCCGCACAAGAGTGGCATTGATGGGCTAAGATTCGATGAGAGGCAACCATTCCCTTCTGATTAACTCTGTGTGAAATAGTGGAAGAGCTTTAGGAATATCGAGCATGAGGATCACAAAATCATCTACCAGTTTCATGTTCTTGTGTCTTTCAAATATGTCTTTCACAATCTGAGTGAGTCTCATTGTGTCCTCAACTCCCTGCTCAGCTGGTTGTGCATCTGTAGGTGAAACACATGGCTCAACAGGTAGTTCTGCAGGATGAGATGAAGGCTTAGAAAATTGGCCCGATGACTTGGTTTTCTTTGGTGCAGGGGAGGCAACAGTGGAGGAGCTTGCCCTTTTTGTCAGTCGTGGTGGCATTGAACTACCCTTCTTTGCCTTGGCGTTGGTGATCCTCACTCTTTCAAGAGCAATGGTGTCCTGAATTTCAGGTAATTGCTTCCCATGAGCATCCCTTTCGAGGTGCTTTTCTCATCCCTTTGGCTCTATTCTTTCGAGTGATGTCCTTTGCTTGCCATTCTAGCAAAATCAATTAGCAACATAAGTATAAAAGCAAGCATTATCCAGTTACTCAAAATTATCTCAAAATAAGATCCACATTCAAGCACTTTCACCGCGGTTCTATTTGCTCCATGATGTCCTACATAAGGTGAGTCATGGCATGCTTTCAAGATCTCTAGCCCTTCATTCTTTGTAACACATCTTCTTATGATATTATCGGCACAAACTCGAAACAAGTACGGCTCATCCTAATAGTAAGAATCGCTATCCCGCAAGAACTTCTTCTTTTGGTATGAAAGAAGCTCGGGCGGTAGCAATGTACAACAACAACAAACTTTTGTGTACGGCATACGACATCAAATTAATACTTGCCCCCAAATCACACAAAACTTTTGCAAAACTTCTCAATCCAATGGAGCAAGGAATGGTGAATGCCCCCAAATCATCCGTCTTTTAAACTCCCTTTTGTACGATGATTGCACAACATTGGTGAGTGATCTTGACAGTTTCAAAATTGATGTTCTTCTTAGTTGCCAAGTCCTTCATGAACTTAGCATAACCCGACATCTTTTCAAGAGCTTCCACAAAAGGCACCGTGATGGTGATTTGATTCAACATATCATAAAACTTTTGCAATTGGCCAACTTGTTGTTGCTTAGCAAATCTTTGTGGAAATTGGGGAGGTGGCCTTGGAATTGGCTTGTATACTTTAGTAGTCTCATTGTTTGCCTCCTCAACCGACTCCTTCTCCTTTATAGGAATTTCATTAGCATGAAGAGAAGTACTTGGAGCTTGGTACTGCCTTTCACCTCAATTGGATTTTAGTGGCAACTCATCAACAATAGGAAGCTTTTCATCCGTGCTAGATTCAACCACCTTAGGTTTTTCATCAACACTATGAGGCATTACCTCATCTTCATCATCATCAACATTCACAAATGACCTTTTCTTGAGAATTCTACCACTTCTTGTGGTGACGGCAAAAACACGTTTTGGTCCTTTATCTCCTTTGGGATTTGCAATGGTGTGACTGGGTAAAGCTCCATGTGGTCTCACATTCAATGAGAAGAGATTTGACCCAATTGAGTCTCAATTTGCTTGATTGAAGTGGTATGGGAAGTCACCACTTGATTCATATCTCTCCCTTCTTTATCGGATTGTTCTTGATTCTTGATCATCCTTTCAATTAAACTTCTTAGCTTCGGATCACCCGATGATTGGCCTTGATTGTTGTATTGAGGTTGTTGGTAGGATCTTTGTTGATATTGTTGGGAAGAATCCCTGCCTCGATTGCCTTGAGTACTATCATTCCAACCTTGGTTACCACCATTCCAACCTTGATTGTCTTGGTTAGACCAATTAGAATTCCCTCCTTGCCATTGATTACCTTGCTTCCATTGACCTTGATTGTTGGATCTTTATTGACCTCCTTGATAGTTACCCACATATTGAGTTTCCTCATTTTGGACTTGGTAACATTTATTTTGGAAGTATCGGGACCTTGGAAAAAATAATTGCCCTCTTGACCTTGATATTGAGTTCCCATTGCCATGGAATTATAATCGGGCCCTTGAACATTGTCCATGGCGTTGACTTGCCTTGGAAATTGATTCTTGGCTAGCAACTTTAAAGTGGTTGTCAACTCCGCAAATTGTAGGCCTTGAGCTTGCATTTCCTTGGTCAGTTGAATCATGGAGGCATCACATTGGGGAACATTATCTCTAGATTGCCAAGCAGATGATGTTTTCGCCATTTCATCTAAGATCTCATTAGCCTCTTGATACGTCTTGTTCATGATATTTCCTCCTGCCAATTGGTTCACGTAAGATTGATTTGTGGCATTGAGACTAGGGTAGAATGTTTGGAGAAACATCTTATCCGTCATGTCATTATTTGGATACCATTTCACCATTCTTCGATATCTCTCCCATATCTCATGTCATGCCTTGGTAGGATGTTGCCTAAAATTCAATATCTTATCTCGTAATATTACCTGCCGACCCAGTGAGAAATACTTGCCCAAGAACTTCGCCTCCAACTCATCCCATGTATGGACAAATTGGCTTGGCAAAGCTTCCAACCAATCTAAAGCACTCTCTTTTAACGAGATCGGGAACAACCTCAATCCTATAGCCTCATCCGTGACATTTGGTTGCTTGTTCATGTGGCAAACATCAATAAAGTACTTGAGCTGCTTGTTTGCATTTTGAGTGGGCTCTCCCGTGAAATACCCTCTCTCCTTGAGCATATTGATCATCGCGTTGGTGATTGTGAAAGTTCCTCCCCTTATCCTCAGTGGCACAATAGCACTTGCATATCTTTCATTTTGCAAAACTCTAGGAGGAACTTATTGAGCTTATTCTTGTGTAACTTGTTGGTGAGGTGTAACTTGTTGGTTCCTTGGGTTAAGAGGATTGCGTGGTGCTTCTTGTTGAATTGGAATCGCTCCATCCATGGGATCCTCATCACCATAGGGACCCAAGAGCAACTCATTAAGTCTGTTTCCTACCATAGTCAACCTTGCAACACGAGTCAAAGTATCACGAAGAAAAGATAAGAAAGCAAATAAATACATAATAACACTAACGCAAAACACCGTACTCCCCGGCAACGGCGCTAAAAATTGATAACGTCCAATCCTACACTTCCTAATGAAATGTAGTGGTCGTAGCAATAATAGACCCAAGTAAGATGGGGTCAATCCCACGAGGAGTGCGTGTGTGGTAAGATGTGAAAAGGTGTGTTAATTTGTGATTTCCTAAAGTAATCTTCAAACAAAAGGGTGATTGGGTATTACTTCTAAAACTAGACTATTATACTAAAACTAGACTATTATACTAAAACTAGACTATTATACTAAGCTAGGAATTTTATCGAACACTTGGAATACAAAAAAAATATTTTGTTTGTTTTCAATTAAAAGAGAGACCGTGGTTGTAACCTCAATATGTTATAGCTAATTCATGAATATAAGTATTCTTGCTTAAATACATAGGATTAATGATTATGAATCAATTGCTAATTACTCACTAGAATCTTCCAATTCTAGCAAGCTTATCTTATGAGTTTTTCCAAACCCAAAAGACTACAATAAGACTCAATTGATAAAACCCAAGTAGAAATCTCCGTATTTCTAGTTCGATTCATCAAGCGTAATGATTCCTTAATATACTCAATTCCTTGCTACTTGTTAATTACCCAATCCAATTTCCACTCTTCCAAGCAAGAAATGGATATGTAGGGCTTAATCTAGTGTTTGCAACCACCAAATTGACAAATAAAAATGTAAACAAATAGATAATCAAAACTCAAGTATTAATAAGCAAGATTAACTAACATTCATTCATATTAACGCCATAAGAGTTTACAACCCCGACTATGGAGTTTAACTACTTATACTAGAAATGGAAAATACAAGATAAAAAAAGAGATAATGGTCAAAAACACACCTCAAGTATCACATTTTTTAAAGTTTTCTACATAAACTATCAGGTGTGAGAGTTTCCAACTTAAAGTATCACCAGTTAGTTTGCAAAACACACCTAAACTATCAGTTGTTCACTTTTCCTACCTAAACTATCACCAACTACTTTGCAAAACACATTTCAACTATCAATTGTTCTCTTTTAATGAGGTGTGTTTTGCAAATTAGTTGGTGATAGTTCATGTAGGAAAAGTGAACAACTGATAGTTGAGGTGTGTTTTGCAAACTAGTTGATGATAGTTTAGGTAGGAAACTAAATAAAAGATGATACTTGAGGTGTGTTTTTGACCCGTAACCCTAAAAAAATAAAGACATAATCAAAGAGTAAGAAAGTTGATACACTATGGTGAAATCCTTCAAAACTTGCCAAAAGTAGCTAAGAAGGCTCTACTTAGCTCAAAGGTACAAAGATGATATAAGAAAGGGCCCTAAATTCCTCTTTAAAGTCATCCAAAAATGTGGCAAAAATATCCTTCTCACCCAGCTGCGTGACTGAAGTACGTGGCCACTTCCAGAATCTATTTTGTTCTCCTCCTTGGCTACGTGGGAAGCTATGTGGGCAGCTACAAGGGCAGGTTACATGGCCCACAGAGATTTTTTTCTTTGCTCTTTTAGTCGCTTTTTCTTCAAGGCCTTCATGTCCAATTTTCTCAAGTATTTGAAGCTATTCCAATCCTTATGCTCTTCACAAGCTCACAAAACCTAAAAATGCATCATTCAAACCATTATTGGTCCATTAATATCACAAATGGGGCATGAATTTATCAATAAAAAGTAGCACAAGTTGCCAACTTATCATATGCAAGTAATGATACAAGGTGAATGCTACTTATTCCCCAAAAAAAGAAAAACACAGGTGAATTCTAGAGTATAAGAATATTCTTTTACTGACAATGACTATGTACTGGTTAAAACAAGTGTATGAAGTAACCAATGACTTCCCTTTTGGTGCGAAAATATTTTCTCCATACCAAACACCTGAAAATGATTTCATGGAGAAAAGCATTTTTGAGGAATTATTTTTTGGCATACCAAACACACCCTTAATGTATTCATCAATTTTCTCATCTTGGTTTGCTTATCTTATTTGATGAGTGCATTTCTTTTTTTATGCTTTTCAGGATAATCGGTAAAGACTGCAGCAACTAAGCAAAATTTGATCCTATTCGGCAAAATGAAGTACTGTCTTCATTCTCTATAAATTATATTTTTGCCAGATCTTGTTCTTACTTAAAGTCACATTCTGCTGCTAATGTTTGTTTGATAGACAAGGATAAAGGAAGGAAATTGTGTTGGAATATGATGTTTTTAATATAAGTAGCCACCTGTTGACTTAATGTGCAATATTTATTCTCCCACGACCAAGGTTTACAACTTAGTGGTTCCGGTAAGATTTCCCAACACAATATATGTGAGTTCAATTCTCACTGTTCCCTTTCTCCTACCCCTATCCACCTAATAGAAGAATTTTTTTTACCCTTATTTAAAAAGCCTAAGGATTCCGTCAAATTTCACCAATTCCAACCTTTTATATCTGGGATATAAAAAGGAGTAACTTTTTCTATAGTTCTCTCTAGCTTGAAGAATTAATTATATTCTCCCTATAAAAATAGTTGAGTCCTTACAGAAAGTAGTTAAGGAAAATGGGGCCAAGTTGTTTGACCTACTCTTTCAGGAAGAAGCTGAACCTATTTGAGATTTGCTTGTGCAATTAGTTTCGTGTTGTTATTGATGTTTTTAAAAAATTTCTTCCGACATATTTCATTGGCGTGCAGTGGGGCACATGTAAAATGGGATGAGGCAAATCTGGAAGAAATTGAGGCAAATAAGCCAGTGAGGCAGAAAATAACCGAACCAAAGACGCCATATCACCGCATGATCGATGATGATGATGGTATGTTCGTGCAATTTCTATTTTTTTCCTCATGCCTTCTCGTCATAATAGAAGGGGAGCCTTGGAGTAACTGGTAAAGTTGCTGCCATGTAACCAGGAGGTCACAGGTTCAAGTCGTGGAAACAGTCTCTTGCATAAATGCAGGGTAAGGCTGCGTACAATAGACTATCGTGGTCCGGCCCTTGCCCGGACCCCGCGCATAGCGGGAGCTTAGTGCACCGGGCTGTTCTTTTTCTCGTCATAATGGAAGTTCTCTTGTTATGCACCAACCGAGCAAATTTAAGGGATAATTACATCTTAGACCGCTCAAAAGAATATTAGCTAGCAAATGTATAGGTTTTATTATCAAGTATAAAAATGTACATAAAATATAAAAAAGGGCAGCCCGGTGCACTAAGCTACTGCTATGCGCGGGGTTCGGGAAAGTGCCGGACCACAAGGGTCTATTGTACGCAGTCTTACCTTGCATTTCTGCAAAATGTACATAAAATATACGTATAATAAATACAAAATATACATATAATATACGTAAATATACATATAATATACATAATCGGTGTATAAGTTTTATATATTTTGGCTAGCGCCTATAATTAATTTCGGCCAACTGGCCAAAAATGAAAAAAGCCCCAAATTTAATGGTCATGTGTTGCAAATTCTATCTTTTTTACATTATCAATTTTTCTTAAATTTAAATGGATGAAATGTAGTTAATGTACAGTTACTAACCTGGTTCAAGGCAATAACTGGTCTTCTTTCTTACGCTCAATTGTGAGCTTCTGCCGAGGGATGGTTGTTATAATAGACATCCTAAGAGCTTCTTTGCTCGGTGTCTTGGCCCTTTCGAATGAGATTTAGTCATATTGATGACCTAGAATTTGACTTGAGTTTGGAGATTTTTTTGGACAGTTTGATTAGAGGTAGTTTATAAGTATTTCTTTAACTCCAAATGCTAAAGTTGATTTATGTTCTTCTCAATATTTCTCTTGCCTCAGAAGCTTCTCATTTGATACTTAACATTCTGGACTTTTAAAATTGTTGGATGTTGGACCTTAATGACTTGTGTTCCTCTGGGATTTTCTGTATAATATGTGACATCAAATGCTGGATATATATTAGGTTATTCCTTTACAACATTCCAAGAATTATATTATGTAAACTGAGATCTTCAAAGTTCCGAAAAGAGAATTTGAACGGTTAGAAACAAGCGGTGCTCGACTTAATTATTATCTTCTAAGAAGTGCGTTTTTACCTTTAGATTCTCAAGTTGCATTGATGAAATTTGATTGAAGGGAAAATTTGATAATCTGGCAACCTTATACATATACACATACATATATTGATAAGTTTGGCATTATATGGGACATTGTGTGGCATATTTTCCTCTCTATTCATTTGGATTTTCTTTTTAAAGGATCTCATAAGGGTAATTATGTAAGCATGAGTTTTTTACTCTATCTAATGTATTTCACGTACAAATAAGTTATTGTAAATGTTTGCTATTTTCTCAAATTTTGTTTCTCATTTTTTTCCATTGGTTATTTGAAACTTAGTATTCAGTTAGATTTGATGTTGGGTTTGCAAATGGACGATGACAGAGTTAAATGCGGTTACATTATAATGTGTAAAAGATAAGTTTAAATGTGACAATCATGTTAGTATACGAGGACTAAAACTATAATTTGCTCTTATGACGATGATACTATAGGATCTCTATGGGATAGTTTCGAGGAGGCCAATGGTGATGCAGTACACTCAGATGACGTGGCTTCTTCCAGTGAAAATAAATCCCGACGGTCTGGCTGGAAATCTTCTGACGATGAGGCTGATATCATGGACCAAGATGACGAAGGTCTAACTTTATCTATCTTTTATGTCTCAATATCGTGCTTCAGATTTCTAATTCTTGTTATACAGTCGATACTACTATGCAACAATAGTAAATCATATAAAAAAATTTGTCAAAGTATCTTGCTTTTTGTGTGCTTTCTCATTGACAGTTGCCCTTAGTGGTAAAAGGTTATATCCTATAAATCACCTCATTTCTTGCCTAGTTATTTTTGGTTATCAACTGCTTACTCTTTATGTTATTTTGATGTGTTTTCTTTTATTTTATTTGGATTTAAAGAGGGGTTGGGTTGGGTTGGGTTGCGTAAGTGAATTCGACTATGCTGGTATGTTTCATACAGTACGCCAACCAACTATATCCTGGTCTTTAATTTGTTTTGCTACAACATCAATAGATTCTGGTTCAGAAAGGAGCAAGAACTTTAGGGAGCACAGGCGAGCACACTATGACGAATATAGGAAAATCAAAGAACTGCGTCGAAATGGTTCCTCTCTTGAAGGAGCATCCGATGATGATATTGAGGATCTTGAGAAAAGGGAGGGTAGGTTTAATACATCATCGTCATTGACATCTGCTGTTAATGACATTGCGGAAGGAATCACAGACGACTCTAAATAGTCCTCTGTCCCAGCCAATTGAACAAGGATTGTCCGGAAAAAGTAGATTTATTTCTAAGAAGGTTGTTATTACAACCCATTGTCTTGTTCTTCATATCTTCACTTTTGCTTGTAAGTTGTATAAAGGTGGTATTTTATTTTACATTTGGGATGAACATCTTCCATCCAGTGGTTCCCATAATTTTTTGTTGGAAAAAATTGTGAAATAACAAACTAAGATTACCTGACTTACTGTTCTTTCATAGTTGTGATCGTTGACATCCTGCTCAGTTTTCTGGGATCAGAGTCATGAGTAACGAGTAATAACTTATGTTTGTGATGCTTAAGTTTGTGTACTTTTATAAACTATAGAATTGTTGAAACATAATAGTTTGTATACTTTGTGAACTATAGAGTTGCTGATATACAACTCGTCGGAGCCATTTTTCATTCTCAACTAGCTTGCAGATTAATGCTCTTCATTACATTATTGGTACACAAAGCAGATTAGTAGGACACCTTTTGTAAAGCCACCCTGTATTTCAATAAGAATTATTGACAATTACCTTATGATTCTCTTATAAAATGTAGTCCCCGTAGCAATTGGTCTACTAAGGTTTTGTATTTTTAAGAATCATGGCTAGGAAAAAAGATTGGACCTCCATAACTTACAGAAATCATAATCACTTCACGTTTACCTCTGTGAACTTCATTTGTTTAAACTCTTCCCCCTTTGCCTTTACCTTCCTTTCTCTACTTCCCATTTGGAAGCCCGTAAGCCGATGTTCTCTTCTAATTGTTCCCAAATCTACAAGTTTGTACTCCATACGTCCCAATTTATATAAAAAAGGGCAGCCCAGTGCACTAGTCTATATTTAAAAAATGTGGCCTTTGTATACTTAGTAAGTTTTTATTCCAATATTCTCATATTATGACATTCTCTTATAGAAATGATGTGATATGTCTAATATCATAAGATTCAACGTGTGTTTATGATATGTTATATATACACGCATTTAGTTTAAGATCACAAGCTTAATTTTTTTCTATTTTCTTAAACTTCATGCTCAGTTAAACTAAGACACATAAAATAAGATGGAGGGAATATTGCTATTTATTTTCTTGCCATGCATATGGTGAACTCTCTCCCCCCCCCCCCCCCCCCCCTCCAACTGTCATGTTCTGAATAAAGTTAGTTAATTAGAGAAGAAATGGGCAAGCTTCGTATTATAGCTTCTTAATCCACAAACATTTGTAAAAAATACGTACATTTGATCTGAAACAGTTGGCTGAAGCAAATCATGGTGGATAATTCCACCGGCTGAGATTATTTCCTAATCCAAACTATACAATTAATGGCATCTGATAGAGCAGTTATTTCATAATCCAATTACTAAACTCAAATTTTCCTATTTTTTAGAACTCCACAAAACACTCTCCTCTCCTTCACATCTTTCTCTTGGTCGATCTGCTATTACCCTCAGCAACTGTTACGGACACACTATATAATTCAAAATACATACATTTAACACTTAGTTCCAATAATTGTGACAAAAAAAGTGATGGTCACACCCATACTCGCACCCACGAAACTTCACTTGTTGTATAGTCTGTACGTCTCTTTCCTCCCTACCACCTTTTGTCAATGCCGATCCTACTACAACACCGTGTTATAAACGCCATTCAGTTGTAGTTCTTTAGCTCTTCCATTTAGTAAATCATACATTGCTGAGTAAGTAGGAAATTGATTTGTTTGTGCCATGGCAGGTCCTAAAACACCCCCGTACTATAGCCCAACCTACAAGCGAAATGGCGCCAATTACCCTTCTTCGCCTCACTCGATAAGAATCAATCTTTATACATTGGCTATTGCCATTACGGTCCTCTGCTTCATCGCGTATCTCATTGGACGAGGCTCAATCTCTGCCTCTCCTGTTTCTAATGTCCCCGCTACCATCCCATGCATCCCCTTGAAAATCACTTCCACCACTGCCGTTTCCAATAATTCTTCGGCTTCGACATCCAGGGAAGTGGATTTCAGCGCCAGCCAAGGTGGTGATGAAGGTGCGGGCTCTGATTATAGCGTCAAAGTTTACCCGCCATGTGACATAAAGTATAGCGAGTATACTCCATGTGAAGACCCTCAAAGGTCATTGAAATTCAAGAGGGATAGATTGATTTATAGGGAGAGGCATTGCCCAGACAAGAGCCAATTGTTGAAATGTCGTATCCCCGCGCCACACGGTTACAAGAAACCGTTCAAGTGGCCTAAGAGTAGGGATTTGGCGTGGTACGCCAATGTGCCCCACAAGGAATTGACGGTGGAGAAGGCCGTTCAGAATTGGATCCGAAAAGAAGGAGACAAGTTCAGGTTCCCTGGTGGAGGGACTATGTTCCCTAATGGAGCCGATGTCTATGTTGACGACATTGACAAGTTGATCAATCTCAAAGATGGTTCCATCAGGACCGCCATTGACACAGGCTGTGGGGTAATTTACCATCTTTTTAAATAGTTTATTTTTACCCCACATCGTCAGAAGGATCAATAATGTTCCCACTTACCCTCCAGTGTGACTCGAACCTTCAGCCTACATTTTTTTTCTCAATTGCTAGACAAATCCATTGATACAATTTTATAATTTTAGATTAGGTTGAGGTCAAAGCCAACAAAAAAGTCAAAACTCGTTTGGAAATTTGTCTAAAGAAGTTGCAACAATCTATGCAGGTGGCGAGTTGGGGAGCTTATCTTCTGTCACGAGATATCCTGGCAATATCATTTGCGCCAAGGGATACACATGAAGCACAGGTTCAATTTGCTCTGGAGCGTGGCGTTCCTGCTCTAATTGGAGTGCTCGCGTCCAAGAGACTTCCGTATCCATCTAGAGCTTTTGACATGGCCCATTGCTCTCGTTGCCTTATTCCTTGGGACCAGGAAGGTGTGTATACTTAAGTTAATAAAAATGTGTTCTCTGTTAAACTATATGGTCACACAATTCAACAATTATGATTTTTTTTTACATGTGGTGTGTGGTGAATCAGATGGCGCATACTTGATGGAAGTCGATAGAGTCCTGAGACCCGGTGGATATTGGATACTGTCCGGCCCACCAATCCGCTGGAGGAAATATTGGAAAGGTTGGGAAAGAACCAGGGACGACCTTAATGGTGAACAAACCAGAATTGAGGAGGTAGCTAAGAAACTCTGTTGGAAAAAGTTTGTTGAAAAGGATGACATTGCAATATGGCAAAAGCCATACAATCATTTCCAGTGCAAAGAACAAAAGAAGAAGTTAATGTGTCCTGCCCAAGATCCTGATAGAGCATGGTTTGTGCCTTTCAACTCCTAACATTTTTTATATCTTACCACTAGTCCCTCTGTTTCATTTTATATGACATTATTTGACTAGATCATGGTGTTTAAAGGAAAGACCTTTTTTGGAGATACTAAAAGTACTTTTAGAACTTGTCTCTTAAAGGGATAATTACCTTTTTGAACCCCTCACAAAAATAATAGCTGTCAAATGTATATGTTTTGTATATGAAGTATGATTTACATATAATATACATAATCAATATATTTGTTTTGCATATGTTGACTAGCGCCCGTAATTAATTTCGGCCACGGGCCAAAATTGGAAAAAGTCTTTTTAAATACATAATGATATTTCGATAACAATAAGTGCATGCTATCGAAGGTAAAATGAGAAATTTTAAAAACTAGAGTTTTCATATATAGAAAAGTGTCATTTGTTGGAATAGATTGAAAAGGAAAGTGTGTCATACAAAATGAAACAGAAGGAATATTATGCTGAGTTCCGTTAGTATTAATCTTATTTTTTAAAAAAATTCGTTATTTGTTTAGGTACACGGAGCTTGAAACGTGTGTAACTCCCTTGCCTGAAGTATCAAATGAAGAAGATGTGGCCGGTGGAGAATTGGAAAAATGGCCTAAAAGATTACACGCGGTATCCCCACGGATTAGCAGTGGAACTGTCAATGGCGTCACAGCTGAATCATTTGAGAAGGATTCACAGCTATGGCAGAAAAGAGTTTCTTATTACAAGAGCGTGGACAACAAATTCAACCAACCAGGGAGATACAGAAATCTCTTAGACATGAATGCTTACCTAGGTGGTTTTGCTGCTGCTTGGGTTGATGACCCTGTTTGGGTAATGAATGCTGTTCCTGTTGAAGCAGAGGTGAACACACTTGGTGTCATTTATGAACGAGGATTGGTTGGAACATATCAAAGCTGGTAATTTTCTAGGTTCTTCAATAGCTTTTCCCCTCCTCTCCTTCCCCGATATAAGTGATTAAACGGAAAAGGTCCAAATATGGTCTCATTCTATGCAAAATTGAGCAAATTTGTCATCCGTTAATATTTTAGTTCACTTATGCCCTTACAGTTGGTCCAAATACGTTCTTATGTTAAACGTTTGCCCAACTTGACCTAATTACGAGATTAACTAGTTAATTAGCACTAGATCTTGACACGTGTCATAGCCTAAGACACCCTAGACTCACCTAGCTCCATATGGAGGGCATATTTGGTAACACATACTTTGAGGGCATATTTGGTCTCACATGTTAGATGAGATATCACATAGTTCAACAAGACTTTTTGACATAATTAGTTAGATAGAAAATGCGATCTGTCTAACAGTTTAAAATTTTAAATTAAATGATCACGTATTTCAACAAGACTTTAGTGTATGTGTATTCATCGTGAATTTTGTTGCAGGTGTGAAGCCATGTCAACTTATCCAAGAACATACGATCTTCTTCATGCTGATTCAATATTTACGATGTACAAAGACAGGTAAATTCTAGTATTATTTTACATTCTAAACTCTCTTCGCCTCATTTTATGTGAAGGTGTTATTATTTGGAGTCGGACAATATTTTCTTTTGCTATAATTTTTTTACACTTGTTAAGTATTTTAAATCATTAGCTATGTTGACTTGTAGTATTTTTCATATAGTTTTCAAATTTGTAAAGTTTTAAAAAAACTGTTTGAAGAATCTATACTGAGATTCATAGTTAAAATTAAGTGTTTGACCCTTGTACTCTGGACCTCCTCACAAAAATTGAAAAGGAGAGAGTATCTTATTTCCTATGATGACCTTATCCTTTTACTTTTGTGGCCTGCGGGGCCATGGACGGAGCTAGGGGGTCGGAAGTGGTTCATCCAAACTATTTTCGTGGAAAAAACACTGCATACAAAATTAAAATTATTTTTATGTATACATAGTAGATGTTGGATTTTCTTAGCTTCTTCGTATGTTTACTCTTTTATATTTTGAATTCCATTACTGAAAATCTTGGCTCCGCCACATCTGAATGTCTTTTTTCATACTTGTGAATGTTAATATGTAGATGTGAAATGGAGGACATATTACTAGAAATGGATAGGATATTAAGGCCAGAAGGAAGTGTAATCATCCGAGAGGACGTAGATATATTGGTGGAAGTAAAGAAGATAGCAGATGGGCTGAACTGGGACACACTAATTGTGGATCATGAAGATGGGCCTATGGAGAGAGAGAAACTTCTCTTTGCAGTCAAGTCTTATTGGACTGCTCCATCAACTCAAGATTCTAAAAACACCACCAGCCCAAGGATCTAATTAATTTCTTGTTTAAATTCCCACTAATGTTTTGTTCATCTTCTTTTCTTCTATTTTTTACTTTTTTGTTTGGAGTAAAGTGCAAAATTGAACTAATTTTAAGGTAGGCATTTTACTCCTTCGACTAAATTTTGTATAGCCTAGTCTGTCAAAGCTTTTGAAAAGTTTGTAAACCAATTATATTTGTCTTGATATGACTAATAGCTTTGTGTAGCTTGAAAGTACCGATCGAACTATTTTTATGTGTCTTCCTTTTCCATTATTACTCCATCCGTCAATTTATGTGACACAATTTGATTTGATACGGAGTTTAAGAAAATATGAGACTTTTGAAATGTGTGGTTTAAAACAAGTATTATATAAATGTGTGGCTATAAATTATCTCAGAAATTTAAATTGTTTCCAAATATAGAAAAATAACTTTTTTTTATGAGACAGATAAAAAAAAATGATGTCACATAAATTGGGATACATGGAATATTACTTTTTAAAACTAGAAACCCACATTTTTAGACATGGAAAAATAAGGAGAGATGGGAGGAAGGAGAAAAAACGTTCTACGTTGATTAGTCAAAACTAAGGGTGGCCAGTGGGTTGGGTCGGTCCGATCCTGACCCGGCCCCGGCCCCGGCCCCGCTCCCCCTAAAAAAAATTGATGGTGTCGGGATTCGAAATCGGGATGGGACCTGGGCTCGTCCCGCCTGGGCCCATCCTGCTTCGTCCCACCCCAGATCGGCCCCGTCCCGATCCCCCCCCCCCCCATTAATATTTTTGGCCCCCCACCCCATAAACCCTACCTACCTCCTTAATATTTATTTTTAACTCCTAAGTTAGTATATCTATAAATAACTCATTTTCTCTTCATTTTTCTCACAAATCTTCCTACCATCTCATAAGCTGTAAATTGTGAATGTGAACTTGTCAATTCTTTTAAGTTAAATTATTGACTCCATTATTGCTATCATTTATATAATGTAGATAATTGTTCGTAGAGCTTACGAGAACTCGGGAAACTTGAATAGCATGTAAGAATTGTTTACAGAACACAATGTAATAATCATATTATGAACAAATAAAGTAGCAACATGAGATGTGTTATGAACGCCAATTTATGAAGCCTTATTGACATTTAATGATACATTTGTCTTTGAGTGGCTAGAATGAAGCCAATCTATGAAGCTTTTTATGCAAGTCGAATGCAGCATGAACTTAATTAACATATCACAGAAGTATTGACATAAAATGTAGGGAAAGAGTGTAGTTGTAAATTGGTTCAACTTTAAATGGTAATAACTCCGCGCCACCAATTTTTAGGAAAACGTTCGTTTTTCCAATCAACTTGTGTTTTCCCCCAAATCGGTTTCTAATTTTCCCTTTTCTTTAGTAAATATTTCACGATATATAATAGATTTCAACGACGAAATTTCGTGGTAATGTTGGTGTGAATGTCAATTTCAGTGTTGAAAATTCATTTTTTTTAAAAATCCTCCGAATCCCGCGACCTGACCCTTCCCGTCCTGTCCCGCCGAATCCCGGCCCCCTTCCGGAGGGACGTGGGATGGGACGGGACCTCTTCCCATCCCGCCAATCCTGGCCCGCCGGAGCCTGTATCCCGACCCTCCCGTCCCACCGGGATCAGTCCCACCCCGGCCCACTGACCACCCTTAGTCAAAACTAAGAAAAGGGAAATATTGTGCCTCATTATAAGATTCCAGAACCTAAATGACTCAAAAGAGGAAAGTAACCAAACTAACCCAATAAAATAATGACAAAAATATCTTTCACTCACGAGATTCATGCTTTAAAGGACTTAGTCATAATATCGCAATTAAGTCCTTTAACACAATTATTTATCGAGTTAAAGGTCCTTTAACGCAAGAAAATTGATGCGTTTAAATAAGTCAATAATTAACCTGCACTTTCAGTAGATTCTACTATCCATCCGTACTTGATTTGCCGTATAGTTACATGGTCCAATAATTTTTTGCGTTATATAATACGTTTAAGCTCATTCAAACTCTATTTTAAGCGAATTTTGAATAAGGGAAAAACTCATCCAACTTTTAAATTTTAAAAAATGGAGGATCCTCCACTTGTTAAAGTTTCATTGTTTTGGAACGGAGAAATTGTTCATGATTCTAATACTGTGTTTTATAGTATTCCACCAAAATACCATGTTAGGTTTCCAATTGACCTAAAATACGCAACATTACTTGAAGCCTATATAGAAGAATTAAAGTCGGTAAGCGAGATTGTAATTTATCTGTAATAGAGAGATATTCAATATCTTTTTCAGTGCAAACGTTTAGTCAATCATGACGAGTGAAACATCATAGACGATGTATCTTTGACTGAATATTTAAGGGTACCTGATGAATATAAGGACAATATAAATCTAAACGTGCTTGAAATGTATATTGAGACTACAAATCACCGAGAATTCCCTGCTAGAGCTCCTCGGGAAGCCGAATAGAATTTGTCGTGAATCCTTGGCTAGAATATGTCGGGAAGTCCCAGAAGTTCCGCACGCACCTCGTCCTGGAATAATTTCAATATTATACAAAGACAAGTTGGCTCTTTCAATATTCAACTAAGTTCGCCGTCTCAGCCTTCTCTTCTGTGGCCTTCTCATTTTATTGGGAAAAACGCCTTCAAGAAATTCCACAACCCATTTTGGCTTATGAGCTTTAAACACGAGGCTCCACATGACAGTTCCAACAACAAGTCCACAACTGTAGCCTATGACCACTGATTTCCCATGTAAATCCACTCGCAAAATATGAATCATCTTCTTCATCCGACTCCAATGGCTGAGGAACGTATGATGGATCACTTGTTTTACATTGCTTTGATAAAGGAGGACCACATAAATCAAGGTTGCCACCATACGAGTCATTAGAAAATGTATCCAATTGTGGACCTCGAGGAATGCGTCCAACAAGAAGCTTTTGAGAGAGGTTTAACTTTTCCAGAAATGTTAATGTTAAATAAGGCAATATACACACAATATACAAGTGTATATTGCCTTATTAAGAGGCCACGAAATCAGCCCATACTTGCCATATTGGGCATCTCGGTTTTACAGATTTTGGTACATAAAATATTGTATATTTGGAAAATATATGTGTAGTAAATTGTAATGTATTTGTTACCTAAAGTAGGTTTATACACTACCATAATTATAGAGTTAGAATTATGGTAGAATAAGGTTTTAGGAATAGAATAGGAATAGGATTCTCCTATTTTGTAACTTGTATATATATCTATTCAATCAATGAAAATAATCAAGGGGATTATTTCATTCATGGTATCAAGAGACTAGGTCTAAACAAAAGTTTTTTCTCTCAACTTTTGTCCTCCCTTTGGCCGAGTCACCCCCCCTTCCTCGGGTTTTCTCTTCCAAAATTCGTCTTCCGCTCTCACAAACACCTCTCTTAAATTTCCCTTTCTTCTTTGTTCTTTCAATATGTCTAAGAACAATTATCACCCCGCCCTCACAGTTTCCACTATCAAGAGCAGTATCCCTATTGTCCTTGAGATGGAAAACGTCTAATATGCGACGTGGGCGGAGTTGTTTAAAATTCACGCTATCTCTTATCAAGTTCTTCATCACATCATTTCTCCCGCTAGACCCTTTCCTGCGGAGGATCCTGAGTTATGGATTACACTTGATGCTACCGTTCTCCGGTGGATCTATGCCACTATTTCGGTGGACCTTCTTCAGACGATTATTGAGCCGGATACCACGGCTATGGCTGCATGGAATAGATTGCGTGACATATTCCAAGACAACCAACATTCACGTGTCATCACACTCGAGTAGGAATTCTCTCTCGTTCGAATGGATGAATTTCCGAACGTTTCTGCATATTGCAAGAAACTAAAGAAGTTGGCGGATCAACTCCGTAATGTTGGCGCACCAATAACAAATAATCGTCTAGTTCTACAGTTGGTTCCCGGTCTTTCGGAGGCCTATAATGGTGTTGGAACTTTCCTTCGCCAAAGCAACCCTCTTCCCGACTTCCATCAAGCCCGCTCCATGCTTACGTTGGAAGAAGCCGGTTTGGCTAAAAAGGCGGCTACCGGAGCAAGCCCAGTCGTCATGGTGGCATCCTCTCCTTGTTCTTCGGGTTTTGTGAATAATTCAGGCCAAAACCATAATAATGGTGGCGGCAAGAATAATCGCAAAAATAATAACAAAAACCGCAGGGGCAAACGCGGCGGTTCTGGTGGCGGTTCCGGTGGTCAACAAGCAGGCGGTGGGTCCCATCTAGGGTACAATGGCCCACCACCCCCCTGGGCCCAGCAGTGGGGCCTATGGCAGTGGAACCCGTACCATCCGGCCAGGCGGTTTCCGGCGGCCGGTGGGCGCGCCAACGATCCGGGCCCAATACCCAAGGTGGCGGCCCACTGGCTAGTGGCCCAGCAGCGGTAGCAACAGCAGCTACGGCCCAGCTACACCACGGACATGAGTTCTTGGGCCCCGACCTCCGTAAGCCCATCATGCAGCAGGCCCCACTCAAACCGATATCGAGGCCGCAATGCACACAATGGGGTTTTCTCAACCGGACCCAAATTGGTATATGGACACCGGTGCCACTACTCACATGACTTCCGAATCAAGTACTCTCTCATCTTATTCCAATTTGAGCACCTCTCGGGGGATAATTGTTGGTAATGGCAGTTCTATTCCAATTCTAAGGTATGATCAGAAATCGTTGTCTCCCCCCAATCCACCGCTCCTCTTAAAAAATACCTTACATGCTCCTAAATTGATTAAAAATTTAGTGTCTGTCCAAAAGTTCACAAATGACAATTCTGTTTCTGTTGAATTTGATCCTTTCAGTTTCTCTGTGAAGGATTTCAAGACGGGGAGCCATCTCATGAGGTGTGATAGTAGGGGGGATCTGTATCCTATCATGCCTGGTTTCAGTCCATCGAGTCAAGCCTTGCCATCAGCCTTTGCAGCCATCTCTCTTTCCATGTGGCATGCTCGTCTGGGTCATCCGGGATCTTCTATTTTATTAGTTTTAGATAAAAATAACTTTATTTCCTGTAAGGGTACGAGTCGTACTCCACTTTGTCAGTCTTGTTCATTAGGGAAAAATGTTAAGTTGCCATTTCTTGACTCTAATTCTCATACTTCAATGCCATTTGATATTATTCATAGCGACTTATGGACGTCTCCTGTTCTTAGTTCATTGGGTCATCGATATTATGTTCTCTTTTTAGATGATTATTCTAGATTCTTGTGGACGTTTCCAATTGCGAATAAATCACAAGTGTTTTTCATCTTCATCCAATTTAGAGCGTTCATTCGTACTCAATTCGACAGAGAAATAAAAAATATTCAATGTGATAATGGAAAAGAGTATGACAATAGGGAGTTTCGGGAATTTTGTGCTAATAATGGGATAAATTTTCGTTTTTCATGTCCTCATACATCTTCACAAAATGGGAAAGCCGAACGCAAAATTCGTTCCATAAATAACATTGTCCGAACTCTCTTAATTCATGCCTCCATACCTCCATATTTTTGGCATCATGCTCTACAAATGGCCACATATCTTCTTAACACAATTCCTTCTAAAGGTCTGACATATTCTTCCCCCCTAAAAATCCTATATAATAAGAACCCGTCTTATTCTCATCTTCGGATTTTTGGGTGCTTGTGTTATCCGTTATTCCCATCCACCACAATTAACAAACTTCAGGCTCGGTCTACTCCGTGTGTATTTTTGGGTTATCCGTCGAATCATCGTGGTTATAAGTGTTTTGATTTATCTTCCAAGAAAATCATAATAAATCGCCATGTCAATTTTGATGAAACCCAATTCCCTTTTACGAAAGTGCATACTCCCGAGCCTAAGTCGTATAATTTTTTGGATGACCAAATATCCCCGTATATTATTCAGAATTTTTCAGACATCTCCCGCACCCAAAATCCTCCAGCGGGCCCACTGCCCGCTGGACCCACAGTACCGCCATGCCCAGTAATTCCAGCCACTGGAATAGTTCCAGCAATTGGGCCAGTCCAGCCCAATTCTGGAACTGGTCCAGACGACGAGTCCATTATTTACCGATTTGGGCCAGCATGCCCACTGCCTGCTGGCCAGTCCGTCCCGAGCCCAGAAAATTCCCAAAATTCCCTCAGTTCTTCCTCGAGTCATAGACCGGTCACTCGAAGTCAGTGGGGGTATTTTTACACCTAAAAGACATTTTAATTTACATTCTGATGTCTCTAAATCCCCCTTGCCCCGCAATCCTGTGTCCGCATTAAATGACCCTAATTGGAAAATTGCTATGACTGATGAATATAATGCTCTTATTGATAATAAGACGTGGGAGTTGGTGCCCCGTCCATATGGTATTAATGTTATCAGGTCTATGTGAATTTTTGCTCATAAGGAAAATTCAGATGGGTCCTTTGCTCGACATAAGGCGCGACTTGTTGGTGATGGTAAGACTCAGCAGGTTGGGATAGATTGTGGTGAGACGTTTAGTCCGGTGGTCAAACCGGCTACTATTCGCACTGTGCTTAGCTTGGCTCTTTCAAAGACTTGGCCAATTCATCAGTTGGATGTCAAGAATGCTTTCCTACACGGTGATCTCAAGGAAACAATCTATATGCATCGCCTTTGGGTTTCGTGGATCCAAACCGTCCTCATTATGTATGTTTGTTGAAGAAGTCCTTATATGGGCTTAAGCGGTCTCCAAGGGCCTGGTACACGAGGTTTGCGACTTTGTTTCAACTATTGGGTTCACTCACACAGTCGATAATTCCTTGTTCATCTACCGCCGTGGTTCGTATTTGGCCTACATTCTGTTGTATGTGGATGATATCATTTTGACTGCCTCTTCCGATGCCTTGCGCCAGTCTATCATGACCATGCTCAGTTCTGAGTTTGCTATGAAAGACTTAGGGCTTTTGAGTTATTTTTTAGGGATTGCCGTCAAGCGTCATTCAGGTGGCTTGTTTTTGTCTCAACGAAAGTATGCTGCTGAGATCATAGAGATGGCTGGGATGTCATCCTGTAAGTCCACTTCCACGCCAGTTGATGCAAACCCCAAGCTAAGTGCCGCAGCAGGGGCACCATACGAGGACCCGACCCGCTATCGCAGTCTTGCAGGGGCACTCTAGTATCTTACATTTACCAGACCGGATATTATGTATGCGGTTCAACAGGTGTGTTTATTCATGCATGATCCCAGAGTTGAACACATGAATGCAATCAAACGCATCATTCGGTATATTCAGGGGACACTGGACTATGGATTGCACTTGTATCCTTCATCTACATCCACACTTGTCTCGTACACGGATGCTGATTGGGGTGGTTGTCCCGATACCAGACGGTCGACTTCTGTCTACTGTATGTTCCTTGGCAACAACTTGGTCTCCTGGTCGGCAAAATGTCAGGCAACTCTATCACGCTCAAGTGCAGAGACGAAATATCGAGGGGTAGCGAATGTGGTCTCCGAATCATGTTGGCTACGTAATTTGCTTTTGGAGCTTCATTGTCCCATTCAGAAGGCAACCTTGATATATTGCGATAACATTAGTGCCATCTACCTTTCAGGTAACCCAGTTCAATACCAACGTACTAAGCATATCGAAATGGACATTCACTTTGTCCGTGAAAAGGTTGCAAAGGGTCAAGTTCGCGTATGCCATGTCCCGTCGCGTTATCAAATTGCAGACATCTTTACAAAGGGTCTACCAGCGGTTCTCTTTGAAGACTTTAGGGATAGTCTCAGCGTTCGAAGACCGCCCGCTATGACTGCGGAGGTGTGTTAAATAAGGCAATATACACACAATATACAAGTGTATATTGCCTTATTAAGAGGCCACGAAATCAGCCCATACTTTCCATATTGGGCATCTCGGTTTTACAGATTTTGGTACATAAAATATTGTATATTTGGAAAATATATGTGTAGTATATTATAATGTATTTGTTACCTAAAGTAGGTTTATACACTACCATAATTATAGAGTTAGAATTATGGTAGAATAAGGTTTTAGGAATAGAATAGGAATATGATTCTCCTATTTTGTAACTTGTATATATATCTATTCAATCAATGAAAATAATCAAGGGGATTATTTCTTTCAGTTAACCTTGTCAATTCCTGAGGTATCATTCCAGTGAGCCGATTCCAAGAGAGATCTAATGCTTCAAGCATATTCAATTGCCCCAGTTGCATTGGAATATCTCTTATGAGATTGTTGTGGGATAAATTGAGTAGCCAAAGAGAGCCAAAATCCTTTAGTGTTTTTGGAATGACACCTTCAAAATGGTTGCTTGAGAGATCTATGGTTGTCATAATTGTGCTGATTCTTTCTAGATGAACATCGTTTCCTTTGATCACCAACCTCACTGAATCCTCGTACATTCCATAACGTGAGTATGGTGCTGTCATATATCCGAAGTCACCGTTGTCTGTGCCATTTTTTTTATTATTGCTTTGAAATTTAGAAAAACTTCTGCAGGCAGTGAGCCACTGAATTCATTATGAGAGAGATCAAAAATCCGCAACATGAGAAAGCAAAACTTCTTCCGAGTACTTATAGGTCCATGGAACTTGTTCGACTTTAATATAAGGACCTGCAACTCTGGAAGATCTCCTAGACAAGCTGGAAACGTGTCGTTTATAGCATTATTCCCCATATCAAGAACTTCTAAACCAACACAGTTGCACAACGACACATGGACATATCCTTCAAAACGATTACCATTCAAGACAATGGTTCTCAATGAAGTGTTCTGCGCACATAAAGGTGGAAGACTCACACTGAAATTGTTCATTCTTAAGTCGAGCACCTCTAGCCAATTCATGCTTCCTAAGCAATGTGGAACTGATTCACTGAAATTGTTGCGTGATAAATCTAGAAACTCAAGCTTACTCATGTTACAAATGGATGAAGGTAGCTGACCTTGTAGGAAGTTAAATTTAAGATCAAGATACTCTAGTTTATAGTAATGAAAGTGTTGTAGGTGGCCTGTTAATGAATTATGAGAAAGGTTCAGGTACCGCAATGAGTCCCACCTCATGCCGCCAAACCAGTTAGGGATTGGACCATGAATCTTATTGTTAGAAAGATCCAAGACCCGAAGTGTCTTCAAATTTCTTAGGAAGTGTGGAAAATCCTTCAGTTCACAAGATGATAAGAGCAAATTTATTAGGCTAGGAAAAGTGGTTGTGCTTTCATTGATACTGGTGATGTTATTGTTGTTGGGTTTACAAGGATTTGCAGAAAACGGAAATTACAAGTAACTGCTTATGTAAGAATTGAAATTACAATTCAACTAGAAAAACTGAAAATTAGAATATAACAACAAAACTGAAATTACAATATTTGTTGAACAAGAAGACCGGAAACTGCTTTTATTTTTGCTGAGTCGAGTGTGGCACTCTGTTCTTAAGACAATATTGCCCCGTATGTATCCTTTATACGTCCCGGACAATTCATCTCCCAAGATAAAACAACAATGGAACAATTGAGCAAAGGAAACTCAAGAGCTACCGTGAAGAATATTGAATAATGAAATGATGCTTGGAAGTTATAGGAAGAACTGATTTTCTGGTTGTATATTTTCGTGTATATCAAGTGTGCCTCAACAATGGTGTAAGGGGTGTTTATATAGGTGAGAAAGTGGCTGTTTGACTGCCTCCATAACAACCATTATAGGCCAAATAATGACCATTATGGAGGTAGTAAAGCCACCAAATAAATGGAGAGAAAACACCAACGGATGGCCATTATAGGAGGTGTAATTCAGCCAAAATAAATGGCTGAATTGAGTGCTTGACATTTCTGTTCTCTTCTGCAGAAATTCTGACTTTCTGGAAACTTCAGGGACCAAAGTGTACATATTAAAACTTCAGGGATCAAACTGTACATGTACATCTGAAAGTATTTTGGCCCAAACTGCACATCTGAAACTTCTGGGATCAAAATGTACTTCTGGCAAAGTTTTCTGGCCCAAAAAGATAATATCAGAAGGCCCACAGGCCACAGCCCACAGCCCACAGCCCACGACCCGTGGACCCGAGGACCCGGAACCCGGAACCTGGAATCGAACCGGACGGGCGGGCGGCGGCGGCGCGCGTGTGGTCTTTCCTCGAACCGAAGCACATCTAGGTCCTCCCTCATTTAAACACATGGGATACCCCTTGGGGTCCCAAACCCCAAACCAATTTCGAGTCTTATATACACAACAATTATTTCTTCCTCTACCGATGAGGGAGAATTGATCACACACCACACTTTTCCATGCTTCAAACACCTTACTTTGTGAACCAATATCTCTTTCATTTCTCAATGAAATTTGACGATTCTTGGCCGTACGGTTATCTACGTACTTAGTAGATCATGCATGTGTGAAGAACCGGATTCTCCAACATATGTAACACTAGTGTTTAAGCCGTTAAAGTTGGTCGGTCGCAACTCCCTCCAAAGGCTAATTTCCAACAATCCCCTCTTGAAAGAGATTTTGGCGCACTCACATGGTGTCTTTTCATTTTCAGCAATATTTCAGCGGACCGATGTTGCATAAGGAGAGGTAGCTTCAGCTTTGAACCTTCCATAGTTGAATACCATCGGACTTACTTACTGCGCGGTGAATGTGATGTCTTGAACCGTCAGTGTTTAGTGTAAGCCAAGACAATGGTACCAACACAACAAATTCCCTTACTCTCTTCTTCGTAATGTTTTGTCCGTTTTGGCCATGGACAACGTATTGGATTCTTAAGTGCGTTCATTTTGAGGCGGCCCGTCCTCGCACTTAAATAGGTGGTCTCCTACAAGGTATCCTCCTATACCCCACTTCACAAGTGTTAGGAACCATTAAAAGTTTCCCAAGAACCTAACCTCAACTGTTGAGGATCATTATAGGTTTTGAAAACTTAACCTTTACCCATACTGCAGATAGCACTTAACGTCTATCGCGGGAACGACTTTGGATTTGGTGTTTCTTTTCAGAAATCACTATCCGAAGTGCTCATACTTCCACTGAAGCGATCAATCGAACCTTTACAACTTCGTTTTCCCATTGAACCAAATTACTGGGATCTCCAGTTCGTAAGGTTGGGTTACCACTGTATTGGTCCTTATATTTTGGGTTTTAAGCCCATTCCCCTAGACAGGCAAGCCATCTGATCTTTGGGTAAGCCCTTTGTCAATGGGTCTGCTATATTATCCTTTGACTTAATGTAATCAATGGATATTATACCCGTGGTGATCAGTTGCCTAACGGTCTTATGCCTCCGTCGAATATGATGAGACTTGCCGTTGTATATAGCATTCCGTGTCCTTCCTAGAGCCGACTGACTGTCGCAGTGGATCATTACCGAAGGTACGAGTTTGTTCCAACACGGAACATCCTCTAAGAAGTCATGAAGCCACTCAGCTTCTTCTCCTGCTTTGTCTAAAGCGATAAACTCCGATTCCATCGTGGATCGGGCGATGCAAGTTTGCTTAGAGGATTTCCAAGACACAAACCCCACTACCAATTGTAAATATATACCCACCGGTGGACTTGGTGTTCTCTATATCGATATCCAGTTTGCATCACTTTGTACCCCTCTAGTACAGTTGGATATCTCGAATAGTGCAACCCGAAATTTAACATGTATTTCGGTATTGTAATACCCGATTCAACGCCTTCCGGTGATTATCACTTGGATTACGGGTGAACCTAGCCAACTTATTGACGCATAAGCAATATCGCGTCGGGTGCGCTTTGTGATATACATCAAACTACCGATCACTTGTGCATATCGCTCCCGGTATACAGTGTGCACCAAGATTTTTATCAAGCTTTTGATTTGTATCCATTGGTGACGCTATCGGAGAACTGTCTAACATCTTGAACTTTCTCAAAACAACCTCGATGTAGTGAGACCGAGATAAGACCAAATCCGTCGACGTCTTAGAGATTTTAATCCCTAGGATGACATCTGCGATACCCATATCTTTCATGTCGAAGCATTGTTTCAACATGTTCTTAGTCTCTAGGATTACCCTAGGATCGCTTCCCGTGATCAACATGTCGTCTACATACGGCATATCATAACAAATGAGTCAGAGTTACCTTTCGTGTAAACACATTTATCACACTCATTAATGGCGAACCCCTTCGATAGTAGAATACTATCTAATTTTTTGTACCATTGCTTCGGGGCTTGTTTAAGCCCGTACAGAGATTTGATAAGTCGACAGACTTTCTTCTCTTGCCCTTGAACCACGTACCCCTCGGGTTGGTCCATATAAATTTCTTCTTCCAAATCACCGTTTAGGAAGGCTCGTCTTAACATCCATCTCGGTGTATCTCAAGGTCACGCAAAGCTGCGATCGCAATAAATACCCGTATGGATGTCATCCGGGATACCGAAGAGTATGTGTCAAAGTAGTCAAAGCCTTCTGTCTGTCGATAGCCCTTGACTACCAACTTGGCCTTGTACTTGTCTATAGACCCATCTGCCTTGTATTTTCGTTTGAGTATCCATTTACAACCCAACGGTTTATTTTCCGGAGGAAGATCAACCAACTCCCAAGTATGGTTATGCAGAATGGAGCTTATTTCACTCTCAATAGCTTCTTTCCAGAGCGGTGCTTCTGGAGTTGACAACGCCTGAGCAATTGTCCTTGGTTCATCACTAACCATATAAGCTACAAAGTCAGGACCGAAGGATGTATCTTTCCTGGCCCTTTTACTTCGCCTTAGATCCATCTCTGGAGTCTCCAAGTTCTGAGAATCAGGAACACTAGATTCCGGATGTTCATCCACCTCGAGATTCGCTAGATCTGAACCATTTAGATCCGGCGCTCAAGGACTCCCGGTTCTTGAGAGCTTTGTGCATAACTTCGTTTGCGAGAGGTTATGTCTTTCTCCTTTCTAGGAAAGGTACTTTCAAATAATAGAGCATTCCTTGATTCCATTATTGTACCCTGGTGGATATCTGGAATATCTGACTTATGCACTAAGAAGCGATAAGCACTACTGTTATTTGCATATCCGATGAATATGCAATCTAGAGTCTTAGGCCCAATCTTGACCTGCTTTGGCTTAGGTACTTCAACCTTTGCCAGACAACCCCACACCTTAAAATACTTGTAGGTGGGTTTCTTTCCTTTCTATGATTCATATGGAGTTTTGTCCTTACCCTTATGTGGGACTCTGTTAAGAATCGTATTAGCGGTAAGGACGGCTTCTCCCCACATGTTTTGGGGAAGTCCGGAATTGATAAGCAAGGCATTCATCATTTCCTTTAATGTGCGGTTCTTACGTTCCGCCACACCGTTTGATTGAGGTGAGTATGGGGCCGTCGTTTGATGAATAATGCCTTCTTGGGCACAGTATTCCTCAAAAGGCGCTACATATTCTTCCCCTCTATCGCTACGAATGAATTTAATCCGTAGGCTCAGTTGGTTCTCAACTTCTGCTTTGTAACGTCGGAACGCTTCATCCTTACTTTTCAACAAGTAAAGGTAACAATACCTTGTGCTATCACCTATAAATGTCACAAAGTACTTGTTCCCCCCTCTAGTCTACGCACACCTCACACTTATGTTGAGGGTTTACGTCGATAGAAGGCAACAACTCCATCTTTACCAGCCTTTGAATAGACTTGTAGTTTACGTGTCCTAATCTATGATGCCATAAATTAGAAGACTCAAGCAAATAAGAAGAAGGTTCAACTTTATTTCCTTGACGCAATACAGACATGGCATTCACTTTGAAGAGGCCTTCACAGACGAAGCCCCTCCCCACAAATGTGCCATTTTTAGTGAGTACAAACTTATTTGATTCAAACACTAGCCTAAAACCAGCATTAACCAATAAAGGTCCAGAAACTAGATTTCTTCTAATCTCTCGTGACGTGCATCACTTCCTTCGAGTGAGTTCCTTGCGGAAGTCATCTTCGGGACCACCTTTCCAACCCCTAGCACGTCCGAGGAAGCGTTGTTGCCCATGAACAGCTTCTTGTCGGAGACCGGAGTGTACGTGGAGAAGGCATCTTTGTTGGAACAGATGTGTCTTATTTCACCTGTGTCCACCCACCACTGCATCGGATTCTCAACCAAGTTGGCTTCTAGCACCACAGCCGAGAGATCCTCAATCATGTCATCCAGGAGCGTGTCCTTGACGACGTTAGCTTGAGCCTTGCCTTTCGACTTGGCTTTCTGTTGTTGCTCAGTCTTGAGCTTGCGGCATTCCTTGATCCTATGACCAGGTTTCCCACAGTGATGATAGTTACCTCTGAACGTCTCCGCTGCGGGGGCTTTGCCGTCTTTGTGGAACTTCCGCTTGTTGCTTGTTTTCCCTTTGGCCTCAGCCAGATTTGCCTTTGCCTCAGCATGTTGTCTACCCTTTGGCAAGGTCTTCTTATTATCTTCCCGGATTTGCAGTTTGATAACAAGCTCTTCAAAGGTCATCTCCTTTGTCTTGAGTTTCAAGTAACTCATAAACTCATTCCATGAAGGAGGTAACTTTTCAATCAACGATGCAACCAAAAACTGCTCGTTTGGTTTTAGTCCTTCCAAATCCAGGTGATGTAAAATCATTTGGAATTCCTGGACTTGGGACATCATCGTCTTACTTGTCCACCATTTGGAATTTTAGAAATTTCCCAACGATGAACTTCTTAGTACCCGCATCTTGTGCGTTGTACTTCTTTTGCGCTTTTTCCCACGCTCTCTTTGGCGGTGCCAACGGTGCAATAGACCGTGTGAGAGGGTCTGCTTAAGCGATTCAAGATATAGTTCTTGCACATGAAATCGCTATGATTCCATGCGTCACGAACCATCTTCATGCCATTAATGACATGGATACCAAGGCCCCCTTCACCCGTTTCATTAGGCGAACAGTCCATTTTATCTCCAGCTTGTGGAGGATCTTCCGTAAGGAACCAGGCCATGCCCATAACTGTTAAGTAAAACAACATCTTTTACTGCCATCTTTTGAATTCTGATCCCATGAATTTTTCAGGGCGATCATGGTGGTGTGAAGAAGAGGGTGGAGCTCCAACAGTCGGGAAGGCAAAGCAGTTGCGCGGTGTTCTTGCCTTGAACGAAGCAAGAAAGCAGCGGCGGAAGGCGGCGAGTTACTACCTTGGCCGCAGCGCGGCGGTGGCGGGGAAGGCGACAACGTTGCCTCGAGAGGCAGCAGCAGTAGCAGCAACATCGGTCATATTTCCAGCCATGTTATTCCAGTTACCGTAAGCACAATATTGTCTTAAGTTATTGTTGGGTTTACAAGGATTTGCAGGAAACGGAAATTACAAGTAACTGCTTATGTAAAAATTGAAATTACAATTCAACTAGAAAAACTGAAAATTAGAATATAACAACAAAACTGAAATTACAATATTTGTTGAACAAGAAGACCGGAAACTTTTTTATTTTTGCCGAGTCGAGTGTGGCACTCATGTCCTTAAGACAATATTGCCCCGTATGTATCCTTTATACGTCCCGGACAATTCGTCTCCCAAGATAAAACAAAGAATGGAACAATTGAGCAAAGGAAACTCAAGAGCTACCGTGAAGAATATTGAATAATGAAATGATGCTTGGAAGTTATAGGAAGAACTGATTTTCTGGGTTGTATATTTTCGTGTATATCAAGTGTGCCTCAACAATGGTGTAAGGGTGTTTATATAGGTGAGGAAGGGGCTGTTTGACTGCCTCCATAACAGCCATTATTGTCCAAATAATGACCATTATGGAGGTAGTAAAGCCACCAAATAAATGGAGAGAAAACACCAACGGATGGCCATTATAGGAGGTGTAATTCAGCCAAAATAAATGGCTGAATTGAGTGCTTGACGTTTCTATTTTCTTCTGCCGAAATTCTGACTTTCTGGAAACTTCAGGGACCAAAGTGTACATCTTGAAACTTCAGGGATCAAACTGTACATTTGAAAGAATTCTGGTCCAAACTGCACATCTGAAACTTCTGGGATCAAACTGTACTTCTGGCAAAGTTTTCTGGCCCAAAAAGATAATATCAGAAGGCCCACAGCCCACGACCGACCCGTGGACCCGGAACCGGACGGGCGGGCGGCGGCGGCGCGCGCGTGGTCTTTCCTCGAACCGAAGCACATCTAGGTCCTCCCTCCTTTAAACACATGGGATACCCCTTGGGGGTCCCAAACCCCAAACCAATTTCGAGTCTTATATACACAACAATTCTTTCTTCATCTACCGATGAGGGAGAATTGATCACACACCACACTTTTCCATGCTTCAAACACCTTACTTCCTGAACCAATATCTCTTTCATTTCTCAATGACATTTGACGATTCTTGGCCCTACGGTTATCTACGTACTTAGTAGATCATGCATGTGTGAAGAACCGGATTCTCCAACATACGTAACACTAGTGTTTAAGCCGTTAAAGTTGGTCGGTCGCAACTCCCGCCAAAGGCTAATTTCCAACAGTTATTTGATGAAAGGGCAAGTACTTCAAGATGCCCCAAGCTTAAAACTGGAGGGAAATGGACCAATGAAGCTGTTTCTAGAAAGATCCAATACAACTAGCTCTTGGAGGTTAGAGAAAACATCGGGAGTGTTGCCTCCAAGGGAGTTAGATGAAAGATCTAACTGTGTGAGCCGCTTCAAATTAGATACCGTGGAAGGAATATGGCTAGTGAAATGATTACCACTAAAACCTAACTCCCTAAGTTGGGTTAGGTTGCCAATGAAATTTGGAATATGGCCAGTGAAATGATTACCACTAAAACCTAATCCCCTAAGTTGGGTTAAGTTGCCAATGGAATCTGAAATATGACACTGAAATTATTATCACTAAAATCTAAATGCCAAAGTTGGGGTTGGTTGTCAATGGAGTGTGGAATATGGCTAGTGAAATGATTACCACTAAAATCTAATAACTAAGTTGAGTTAGGTTATCAATGAAATCTGAAATATGACCAGTGAAATGATTACCAAAAAAATGTAACTCTCTAAGTTTGGTTAGGTTGCCACCAGTGAAATGATTAACACTAAAATCTAGTGTCTGAAGATGATGGAGTTGGAAGAGGCTGCTGTTGGGATGAATATTTCCACCAAGCTGACTGCAACTAAGGTCCAGGCTGATAACATGACCCGTTAACAAGTCACAAGTGACTCCATCCCAAGTAGAACAATCTCTACTCTCATTCCAAGATGTTGTTTTAGGGAAAGAAGAAGTACCACACCGAAAATAGTAGTCTTCGGAGATTTCAAAGGGTTGCTTAAATTGAAGCAGAGCAAAAGATGATGCACAGATGATGAAGAAATGCTTTGACTTAGGAAGGAAAAACAGACAAGTGAATAAAAGAAAAAGAGAATTGCCATTTTCTTTTGTTAGTTTTCAGCAAATAACAAAATGTTTCTTACAAAATCAATTATCACAGCCCATACATATTTATAGTTATTTCACAAGAGAGTTGACTTGGGTCAATATAATTAAAAAATTTACAGATACTACGATAGTTACTAATTAGTCTTTATTTGACTTGGGTCAATTACTAATTAGTCTTTATTTGAAGGTCCAAAAGTTTTCATTTTATCCAGAAAAGCCCCTTTTCAGCTAACGCGGTCACTCCACGATATACTTTTCACTCGTACATTTTATGCTTCCTCATCACCGTTTGGCCGCCCTTTATCAAAAATTATATTATTATATTATTTTTAATAATAAAGGTTGCGCCATAATTTGTACATGTAAATAAAGGCTACCATTTTTTGCCAAAATTTCTTTAAAATTTTAAAAGGAAAACTCTAAACTAATTTTTCCTACATCTTTCTTTACGTTAATATTGTTAAAAGACTGCACCATGAAAAAAGAAAGTTTTGAGATATGAAGAAAAAGAGTGTGTTGGGAATAACATGTGCGGTTTGGGCCTACCTGTTCTTTAATCATGTAATTGCATGGTGGGTCCTTTAAATGGGTTGGTCTTTAATTTTTTCCCTTTGAAATTAAATTTATGCATATAGGAGCATTAGTTATTTACATAACTTGTGAATATTATGATATGTAACTTATGCCCCTATAAGCATGAATTTAATTTTAAAGGGCAAAAATTAAAGACTAGCACAAAATAGGGAGAAAAGTGCAAATGACCCCTTTTTTTATAATTACACGGAACTGCTCAACACTAGTGGTATTTTCGATAGTCAAGTTTAATTTTTTTAAAATGCCCTAAATGATGCTCCCTCTGTCCCAAATTATGTGAAGGGTTTAGAGTACGAGCGCGATAAAAATTATTGTATTTCTTATTTCAACCTCAACTCAGTATTTGCATATTAATGTTTGTTTTATAATTTGGTCAGTCATTTAAACTTCAACTTGAGATAAAGAATTTGATGTTAAAAAAACTGGATATTTGCCCCCACTAGCACTAACTAATTTGTGGTTGTGGACAAGTGGTCCCAATTGTTAAGTCAATTTTCAAAAAGACTCAAGTCTTAAGTTTTGGTCGCTGATACCAATCATACAATAATTGTCTTGTTCAACTTAGAATTAAGACCTGTAATAGAGAGACGTAGAAGCACGAGTAAAATCTTGATAGAGTAAAGAAATGTTTTATTTAATCCAACGTGAATTTAACGATAAAAGTATGCCCTATCAAAGTGAAGTTTAGGCCTTTGATATAAAATTTTGGTAGTTGCTAATTAACACTGATTGAGGATTATGGGGTTTGGTAGTGTGTTTCTTCTTCTTGTTTTTTATTTATTCCAAGACCTTTTGTCAGCTCAACTTCTAGTTCTAGTTGTCTACATGCTGAAACTTCTAGTATTTCATGGTGGGGTTATCACTTATCTCAAATATTGAGAATAAAGAAACTTCTTGTTAGGGATAGCTTTTCATTAAATGAACAATATATGTTGCACGAATATGATTTAGCACTATTAAAAGTATTTTATTTTTTCATTGAGTTTTTTGCCATTGAACGTCTGTGGAAAAAAATTAAATAATAAGTAGTGTTTTCACACGTTAAGAAGTTTCTTAGCGTTTCAATGGAAACATGTTTCCTACCATGCGTTTTCCTAGTGAGCTGGTTCGGTGGAAATGAGGTGGAAAAATCATGTTTTATAACACATTTTTTCTCACTAAATGTCGGTGATTTTTTTTTATTTCTAGTAGGGTAGTCGGGCCAATAAATTTCAGACATATACCAGATGGTTATACCAAAAAAAATTACAAGTAAAATCGACTATAAGCATTAATTCTTAACATGGTAGAAATAGTAAGTGACCTACACCCGTAGTCATAAATCTCGAGTTTGAATATTGAGAATAGAGAAACTTTGATAGATATGTAGAACTTTACTTTAAATGGCCTCTCTATATGTATCATGAATCTGGATTAGACGGGCCAATGAATTTCAAATATATATATCATATGGTTATACGAAAAGCATTAATTGTTAAATTGAAACTTACTAGCAAGTTAACTATAATGATATGATCTAAAAAATTATATACTATCAGTATATAATTAAAAGTCCGACACTTAAATTAGGAAAAAATAACTTGCTATATGGAGCCGGCTACCTTAAATATGTACTTCTATTGGCTGCTATTTTGGCCGGCTCATACAAGTATATTCTCATAATAAACTGACCAAAAATACTTTATATTTATTTATTTCTAACTACATTTCCTTTATTCTTTGCGAGGAACATCTAAGTAATGTGGGACCACGAGATGGAGTTCTACGAAGTCAAAAGAGAACAAGACTGCTTGATTTGGGCCCAAGGCCGATAAGCTAAATTTCTTTTCCCTTTTTATTTATTGTGTGTTTACAATACCTTGTATGAACATATTGTTCTGAATGCTTGTGATTATTGGAACCCGTTAGAATTATAGTTGAAATCTTAATGTGGATATTGTTATAATAAAATGAGATATCTATTTTCGAATAACTTTGTTTTAAGTCATATTTAAGAAAGACAAAAGGTTTGTGCTTAGCCCACCAAAACGGAGTTCGAAAAAGAGTTCGGGTTTAGTCCAAGAATTGACGTTTGAAATAAATTGCAAGTGTTCTTTCCGAAAATGTCATGAATAGACAAGACTTTTTTATACATATTCTTTAAAATACATCTTTTAAGCAAATAAACAATTTAGCCACATTTTTTAAACACGAAGGTCAACCGCATTCTGTTGATCCTTAATACCGGGGTGCCTAACACCTTTCCGGGGGATCACCTGAACCCTTACCTCGAACTCTGGTTAATTAGAATTTTTCTTTTGAATTGAAAAACCCTCTCTACTCGATTTTCCTAGTTTTCCTTATAAATTAGGTGGCAACTCTAAATAAATAAAAATTCAAGAATCCACGAGTTATTCAGTAGCTTTTATGCTTCTGCATAAAAGTGAACCGTAACAGAAGCTTTAAGTAATCAGTTTAATCAGACTTATCAGGGAAAGTGGTAAATATTCATTATTTTTTAATTATTATGTGTAGTAACATATATATGTTTATTATTTCTATGGTAATAAGAATGTTGTTTGTATTTTTTTTAGTGGTTATGCATCTGATATAAGTAATATCGGGTAGTCCTCTCAGTCAGGCTGGATGAGTCATACCGAAACATCCTCAACTTATCAAACTTTTCAGAATGATGCTCTTTCCTCAAGTTTCAGTGCAGTTAATTTTCATCAATAAGTCTACTTTTTGAAGATTAAATAATATATATGTTTTGATGTTTAGTAGTAAAATACCTTACTTTCTTGTGTAGATTTTTTTTTACACAAGACGGGCCTGTGGTACCAAATGTGGATCACTCCTCAAGCCCATGCAATGTTGATTCTTATCGGTAGGTTCAATATTTTGATATTAAATAATCTATATATTTTGATGTTCTAGTAGTTAAAATATTTTACTTATTTTCTATAGGGGAAAACCTTTACTAGATGGTGTTGATTATCTGAATCATATAGAAACATCAGCGAGTGATAGTAACAATATACCTAATGCAGAGGTATTAGACGATGAACTTCCTTTCTCAGCCTCTGAAAGTGAGGATAATATGCATCCTCAAAATCAGTTACAACAGTTAGAAGCGAATGCTGCAAAGTCCGTCACACCAACAAGAATTGATGTTGCAAAACAACCCATTTCACCAGCAAGAATCGATGCAACAAGTAGATCCGACCCGATGACATTCCAACGAGATTCCCTATCTTGATCATCTTCAAGGTCGGCCTGATGCCTTTGCCTATACTAGGGATGATGATCCTATTCATCAAGCAATGTGGAGAGAACCAAATGATCGTATACAATAGAAAGTTCGAATTGAAAAAGGCATGAGTTCGCCTCGAAAAAGTCACTGCAAAGGGTCGTTAAAATTTTATGCATCCAGAAAATCAGAGAGTTCAAAATTGATGATTCCACTCGAAAAATATGGATTGGTCTGCAGGCGTACGTGTCAAGGTTGTCGATGGATGCTTTGTGGTAAGGAGACTCGTGATCGTCCGTGGACTATTTCAAAATACTACCCAATTCACACTTGTGATATGGGTGAATGTCGAACATATCATTTCAATTTAGATATCAATATGATTGCTTTTGTGCTAGTTGGCGACGTTGGAGAAATCCCCAGATACCCCATTCGCCCAAGTTAATTTTAATTTTGGTCCCTTTAATTCTTTTAAGCGCATTAACCTTCAACTAATTTGTATGTGCGCTTTTCATCTTCTTAACTGTGAATTTTCAAAAGTTTAACAAATTATTAAGCGCTAAACCACTCAATTATCAACGTGTTATGCTAAATTTGTGTTGTTACTACATATTTGGGGTTACCAGAATATAGTCTAAATATCACATATCTTCTATATAAAGGGACCAAAGACACATTTTAGTAATTGAAAGGTTAAATGCGCTTATAATCAAATATAACAAGGACTAAAATCATTTTTTACCAATAATTGAGAAATAAAAAATGTAATTATCCCAAGAAAAACTAATTAGGCTATGTTAAATAAGTAATTACAAATATCGCTAAGAGTTGTAATTAGGCTCACATAACAGTTAGCCGTATAAAAATTCCAATTAATTATGTTAATGTAAAAATATTTAACTCCCCACAAGATAATAACTTGGAACAAAAGGTGCAACATATTGCGGTTCAATTAACAAAGTGTGGGGATAAAACGCAAGAAAGCTGACTGTCAATATTTTCAATTAGGTTGTTCACACAAAGTATCTCATCTTGCAAATACATTTCTGCTTAATTCTTTGTTCATCAACTATAAATACTTCTCCCTTGTAAAAACTAAAAGCAAGTCATCTACTTTCAATTTCTTTTGACAATCATTTGTAAGTAAAAAAACTGTATATTCGACCATGGCAGCTACCAAGTCATCAATTGTTTCACTATTCTTGTTGGGGTTGCTGGTGATTGTGATGCAAAGCCGAGTGATCGAGTGTCAGATGAACACATGCTCTACATCACTTACTAACCTGAACGTGTGTGCGCCTTTCGTGGTGCCAGGGGCACCCACTGCTAGCGCAGAGTGTTGTGCTGCACTCCAGTCAATTGATCATGACTGTATGTGCAACACTATGCGTATCTCCGCTCAAATTCCCTCTCAATGCAACCTCCCTCCCCTCTCTTGTGCTGGTTAGTATTACCGTTTATTAAAATTTAGCTTTAGACCACTAATTTTATTAAGGCTATCTGGATTAATCCAATTTGATCAAATATGAGATCAAAGAACAAGTTTGTTGTTTTGACTCAAGTTATATTACATCACGACGATTTACTCACTGGCTTTTATTTTGTTTGCAGCAAATTGAGTTTGAGATCAGTGCCAGCCAGTTCGTCGCAGGTGCATCGGCAAATCAAATAATGTCGTAATAATAAATTTACGTTGTCCTTTCTATCTTTCTTCTTTTTGGTTGTTGTTGTTGTTGTTTGCGTTGCTCTTTATGCTGATGTTGTCACTACTCTGATCTGCAACTGAGCAAGGTCAGGATAGAGTTTGTAGTGTCATATGATTATGAATAAAACAAATTAACTTGGTTAATTTTCTCTAATCTCAAGCTCAAATAGTAAGTACAATGGCTTTCTGACGAATTAAGTTTGTTAATTTATCGCCTCACCAATACCCGAAGATCTGTATTAATGGCCAGTAAAAATTATGGCTATTTGTATCGCCACTAAAGACTAGTTTCGTTGTAACGTGCCTTTATGGCTTTCTTTTAACCTTTCGGAATAAACTGGCTATAAATTGGGTATTTACACTATGAAAAGTAGTGAATATAATTATTTAAGAATCAAAATTGTAGTCCATCAACATAAAATTTCTCCACGACAGCGTTGATTGGTGAAATACAACTCGATCAAACTGTTGCGGATATATTAATTCTCCACCCAAATGATAGCCAAAATATTGTGTGATGCACAAGCAAATTAATTGCTCCCAGTTTAGACTCTCAATTTGAATAATGTTCCCAGGGGCATGTAACTCTGTAGGATGTCTAACATATACTCTATCTGTCCCAATTTATGTGACACAATTTACTTTTTGGTATGTCCCAAAAAACACATTTTTATATTTAAAAATAATTTAACTTTATTAAATGATTTACAATCACACATTTATATAAGACTTGTTTTAAACCATACATTTCAAAATTAAACTTGCAATAATTTAGAAACTTCGGTTATGTCTTAAATGACATTTCAAAATTAAACTTGCAATAATTTAGAAACTTCGGTTATGTCTTAAATGAGTATCCTAAAATCGGCTATTTGTGTCTGAATTACTTTGTAGCTGAATTTGACTCATCTTATTTGCCTGAATTATTTTGTATCAGAATTTGACTCATTTTATTTAATATAAGAGTTTAGGTTAAAATTCCACATGATCGTAAGTCGTAATTTTTACACTTTTTTACCGTTAACTACCAGAACACCTAGTCAACCAAGTTCAACTAGTTCCTATAGGTCGGTCAAACTTTAGGTGAATTTTAAGAGAATACAAAAATACAATCCAATTCACCACTCCCTCTTGTTTAGTGTGGGTGTATAAAACAGAAGATAATTAACTAGATAAGCAATATTAAAGGAATTTTTGTCCTGTACGTGCTCTAATTATATTTGTACATAGTGCTACTCTATACCGCTATCCTCGTTAAATTCGCTATAAATTATGAATTCGTGAATTGCAATAGAAACTTATACAGTGAATTTAATGAGGACAACGGTACAGAGTAGCACTATGTACAAATATAATTAGAGCACGTACAGGACAAATATAATTAGAGCACTATGTATTAGTAATGGAGTACTGAATTTATACATGTAATTGCAATAGAAACTTATACATGTATTAATTAATAATGGAGTACTGAATTTAATATTGATATTATTTTGAATTAAAACATCAAACTAGACGACCCTCTACATCATATAAAAGAAGTCAAAATTAAACCGAGTAAGTAACATGAAAGACCAAAAGTAGATAACACAAACAAATGGACAGAGCACTGGTACAACATAATTGGTGGAGAACTCATTAAGTAGAGTTCTACTTTATATGTTTGTCCACACATGTTGTTACTTTATGCTCCTCATATGTTGGAGCCACTCATAGTCCTACAATATAATTAAGGTGTCACTCTATTAAGGCGGTTAAAGGGCAGCCGGTGCATTAAGCTTCAGCTATGTGCGGGGTCGTGAAAATGGCCGGATCGATGTTATTGAGGCAGTTATTTTCACATAATATTGTTCTTGATGTTGATGGAGTTGCGTGGTTCATCTTCTTCTGGCAGCAGTTTCTCTCTGGGCATTAAAGTAGACAGCGGCAACAGGAAAACCCAATCCATTCTCTGCAGTAAGCCTTCGAGTATTGAAATGGTCACTTGTTGCTGGTGGTTTCACTGTTTGCCTTCCTCTATTTTGCTTGTACAATACGAACACATATCGGTGAATCCCGATTACTGGTTTTGGACTCTCGTAGCTCACTCTCATTTCCTACGTATAATTTCAAATTCTAAGTAATGTTAGATTAGTTGAAGATATAATTAAGAAAATAAAAGTATGTCATTTTCGATTCTAATAGCCAATACTGTTAGATGAGATGGCTACGTAGTTAAACATGATATCAGAACAAACAGAAGTCCCTAGTAGTCTCATTGTCATCCATCATGAAAATGAATTTTTACGTGTTTGATCCATGAAATGAATTAGGCTCGCACATGAGGAACATATTGAAGACATAATTATGTAATAAAATTGTGCTCTTTCTAATAACTTACACTTTTATACGAGAGGTTATAACACACCTCAACAAGATTTACCCATTACTAATTACTTATCTTTTCAAACTACCATGATAAATCAAAGAGTCAATTTACTTTGGTTACCAAAAGAGACATCAGTAGAACCAGGAATATCTGTCACAATCCTGGAAAAGCAAAACAAAGTTTAAATTAAGCCCAATATATTGAGGTGAATGTCAAATACCCATAATGCAAATATGACTTTCGATGTTGTTTTAACAACAATTACCAGTGGAGGTGTTCCCTCAAGTAAGGGTCACTAGGACCTGGAACATCTGGGTCGATCATGATCTTTTCCCAACGAAAATAAAGACAAAAAAATAATCAGAATTTTGAAGTTCAGACAAGATAATTAAATTAATTAATTAATTAAAGAAAAAATACAAGTGTGTAAGCAGATCTCATGTCTTCACCACCAATCTCACAGGCATGAGTTCATGCCCATTAAACACTTGCTTGCTGCCATTATATATGACATTCATTTCACACTTGGGCTGAAATTGTCTACTACTTCTCCTATCACTCGTGCAACAACAAGTGGCTCAACATCCCTACAAGACATCCTCAACAATCACTCTAAATTGGTCCTTCTTTTTGGTAACTAATTATTGTGTGCCTTTTAGTTTAAAGCTATATATGCAATAGAAATATTGGAGATGGTTTGAAGAATGTTATTTGTGCGGAGGAATTTATATATAGGCGAGGATGTTAAGTATAAAGATCCGGCAGTGAACAATTTAAAGTGCTACAAATTAAAGGTTGTCTACATACGGAAAATAAGAATGTTCGTATCAAGAAAATTTCCATTCATGACGGAAAGAGAAACCACTAGAGACGGTAGAGAGTAGGCATAGCTTTAATTTATTTTCTTATGCTTCCTTAATTTCCAGCCCTCTAGGAAAGCTAAATATAACTCATTTTATAGTGTCAAATAGTTTTGGATGTATTTGTTTTTGTTGAGATTAAAATGTGCCAATCCAAATATATAGTATTGATTATGGAAATATGTTATCTTTAAATTTAAACATTACAAAAAAAAAATTATACTCCCTTTGTCCTAATTTACGTGACATCATTTCTTTTTTGGTATGTTCCAAAAAGAATGTCACATTTATATATTTGGAAACAATTTAACTTTATGAAATTATTTACGGTCACACATTTATATAAGACTTGTTTTGGACCACACATTTCAAAAGTCTTACTTTCTTTCTTAAACTCCGTGTCAAGTCAAATTGTGTCACATAAATTAGGACGGAGGAAGTAATTAGCTACGAACTTCGTTGCTAAGTTGCTCGTAGCTAATATAATTTTTTGATAATCAATCGTTAATCCTAATTAGCAATGAATTTTGTTGTTTAGCTACATAATTTGTTTGTTGCTAATTCTTATTTTCTTAGTAGTGAAATATTAGATAATAAAATTTATTGGATTTCTCACCATATGAATGAATATAATTTATCTTTACCCGAAAACTAAAACAATATCTAATTTTATAAATAATTTAATAATATAGAGAAAATCTTAATTAATATGATGTTATAATAATTATTTGTTTGATGAAGCACGCTAAAAAACCTAGTGATGGTAATCACGGATAGTAGTGGCCGTCAGTCAATGACGGTTTTGAGATGATGACGAGTTGTAGAGGTGATTATAATTGGTGGTGGTTGGCGGTAAAGGCTAGTGTTGGAGGTAAGTGGTAGAGATAGTCGGCGGTGGAGGTGGTTTGCAATGGTAGTATACGTTGGATATGTAAAGCACGTACGAGAATAGTAAATAACTATTACAGTGATCGAAAAGATAAACAACAAAGATTACAACAACAAGTTGTCAATCTCTTGATCTTGAATTGGAACTCCAAATCTGGATCTTGTATTTAGAAATACAAGAACATGAACTGCTACACTTGTGGCTTGTAGAACCGCTGAGAATCCGAACGGTTAGAGTCCTTTGAGAATCAAGTTCACACCTGAAACACTTAACAACCAATTAGATAATCACAACACCATCGGCTGAGTCGAGAGATGGCTCTTTATCTTTAAGACAAGATTGCCCCCGTATATAGGCTTTACGAAAGTGCGGACAATAATCTCCCAAGATAAAACAGAAAACTATCAAATGTGCAAAGCCTACACAAATGACCTCAGCGAAGAACACGAACAATGAAGATTGCTAAGAGAATGATTGCTTATCAGGAAAACTGATCTCTTTATGGTGTTGTATACTTGTATGTATATTGTGGGCATCTATAGAATTGAGCCAAAGGTCTTAATTTATAGGTGTGCAAGATGGCCTTTCAAATGCCCCATGTAATGACCATTTAAATGCCATGTAATGACCCTTTAAACCACCAACTAATGCAGTCAAATAATGACTGAGTTATGGAGGAAAAACTGCCATGTTAATGCTCTAAAACCTCTCCATAATTAGCCAAACTTTTGGACTTCCGTCGAGCACTCACTGCCTGGGAAGCGCCGCAGCTCTGCAACATTAGAGCCGCTGCTCCAATGTCCAAACAGAGAATTAGCGCCGCGGTGCTCCGGCGCTGCGACCTAGTCTGGGAGGCGCCGCGACCTTTCTCAGCTCCGCGGCCCTTTCCGACCCGTTCCATCTTACACCTCGCACAATCCTTCCTTAGTTTACCAACGTGGAACACTTGTTATTTATCCAATAACCATCCATCATTCTATGTATCAAACATTTCTCTTATGTACCAATATCTCTTTCATTAACGAAATTTTTGATACTTGGCACTAAGATTGCACGTGTGTGGAAAAGACATTTCCGACGTGCGGGGCCCCAATAGTTCGAGTCATAAATAATGGGATAAACTTAATTCCACATTAGTAAATTCCCAACAATCCCCTCTTGAAAGAGATTTTGGCGCATACACAAGGTGTCTACTTTCAACAACCTTTCAGCGAAAAGATATTGCATCAGGAGAGGTAGCTTCCGCTTTGAACCTTTCCTAATTGAATACCATCGGACATACTTACTGCGTTGTGAACGTGATGTCTTGAACCGCCAGTGTTTAATGTAATCCTAGATAACAGTACCAATATAATACCTCACCTTTATTCATTTCATCTTATTGTTCTGTCCGTTATGGCCGTGGACACAGTTGGATTCTTAAGTGCGTTCATTTGAGGCGGCCTGTCCTCGCACTTAAATAGGTGATCTCCTACAAGGTATCCTGCTATACCCCATTTCACAAGTGTTAGGAATCCTTAAAAGTTTCTCCAACCTTAACCTCAACCGTTTGAGGATTGTGTTGGAAGCTTAACCTTTACCCTTCATGCAGGCAGCACTTTAATGTCTATCACGGGAACAAATTTGGATTCATGTTTCTTTACAGAAATCATAATCCGAAGTGCTCTTGCTTCCACCGAAGCGCTCAACTGAACCTTTTGCAGCTTAGTTTTCCCATTAAACCGAATTCTTGGGAAATTCCAGTCAGTATGGTTGGGTTACCACCACAAAGGTTCGTATTGTTTGCGTTTTAAGCCCATTCCCCTAGACAGGCAGAACTCTTGATCTTCGGGTAGTCCCTTAGTTAAAGGGTCCGCTATATCCTTTGATTAGTAATCAAGGAAGTGACACCCGTGATGATCAACTACTATACGACCTTATGTCTCCGACAGAACCGACATATATGTCCAGACACCGTCATCCGTGCCCTTCCTGAAGCCGATCGGCTAGCCACAATGTATAACTGTTGAAGGCACGGGTTTGTCCCAATAAGAGACGTCCTCTAAGGAGTCGTGAAGTTACTCAACTTTTTTCATGCTTTGTATAAAGAGATAAACTCCGATTCCATCATGAATCGGCCGATGCAAATTTGCTTAGAGGATTTTCCAAGACACACCATACACATCTACTTGTGGCATTGGTGTTCTTCAAGTCTGATGTCCAGTTTGCATCACTGTGTTCTCCCAAACCCGCTGGACATACAGAATAACATAATCCGTAGATACGCGAACATTTCAGACATCATCATATCCAATTTAGTGCCTTCTATTGATCATTTCCAGAATCACGAGTGAACCTTATTTCAACTGATCTGCTTTGTAGGCCGATACCAGGTCGGTTGTAGTGTGTACAATACATTGAACTACATGTGACCTGCGCATATCGCTCTTAGTATACGGGTGCACCATGATTCCAATCAGTTCTATGATTCATATCCATTGGTGGCTTCAACGAGACTGTCAACTATCTCACAACTGAGTTTGGAGTTAGACCAGTCCGTTAGATGTCTTAGAAATCCAATTCCTAAGATGTCATCTGTGATACCCATATCTTTCATATTGAGACTTTTGTTTCAATATGACTTCCACTTTTAGACTGTTGGTTTTTCAACTGTTGGCTTTCTAACTTCAGAGTCAATGCTTCTGTCGTCAGATTCATTATTTCTGTTTTAACTGAAACTTCCAGGACCAAAATGTAAACATTTCAGGGACCAAAATAAAAGTTCCGGAACAAGCCCAACAGTCCAACAAACCAACTCTGATCCTCCCATTCAAACTCTCCGGTTAGGAAGGTTGTCTCAATATCCATGTCACGCAAGACTGCAATGGCCCTGGATGTTAAGCTATTCATAGGGGAGCACATGTACAAGTAGCCGAGGCCTTATACTCGTCAGTAGATCCATCTACTTTGTACAACCCAAAGGTTATTTTCCCGGAGGAAGGTCAACCATTACACAAGTATGGTTCTATATGATGGAATCTATTTCTCTCTCTGTAGCTTCTTTCCAAAGCAGCGCTTCTGGATATGACAATTCTTTATTAATTGTCCACGGTTCATTCTCAACCATACAAGTTAGAAGACTTAAAACAAGTCTTTGTCCCCTCTTTGCTCCGTCTCGGTTCAACATCTAGAATCCCTGAGTTCTGCAGATCTGGAACATTAATTTCCGGACAGTCAACAACTTTCGAGTCCTGTAGATACAGAACGTCTAGTTCCAGAAAGTCAGGCACTCGCGGGTTCTTGTTAACCTCGAGCAATTACTTGTTTTTCCTTCCCAAGGAAAGTTATCTTCAAAGAATTCAGCATTCTTTGACACCAAGAGGCGATAAACACTACTGTTATTTGTAGATCCAGTGGATATGCAATCTACAGTTTTAGGTCCAACTTGACTTGTTTCGGTATTCTAACCTCTACTAAGCCACCCCACAACACAATATTTGTAAGTGGGATCCTTTCCATATTTCACACGGAGGGTTATCCTTATCCTTATGTGTAGTTCTGTTGTGAATCACATTAGCTGTAAGATTCGCCTTGCCCCACATATTTTGGGCGTACGAATCTGTGCTTGGTTAATACCGTTAGACTGAGGTAAGTAATGAGCAGTCGTTTGATGAACGATGCTTCACATTCTCCCCCTCTATCACTATGAATTCCTCAATCCGTAGGCTTAGTTGATTTTCAGCTTCTGCTTTGTAGCGCTTATCCGCTTCAACAGCTTCATCTTTGATTTTCAACAAACAAAGGATCCAATACGTTGTACCATCATCAATGAAGGTCACAAAGTACTTGTCTCTTCCCTCTATTTTGTATAAACTTCAAATCACCCATGTAGGTGTGACTAAGTTCTAGAGGAGCGGTGCTTCTTTCGCTATTCCTTTGATGGAACTTATCTCCCCCCTCTATTTTGTACAAACTTCAATTCACCCATGTAGGTGTGACTAACTTCTAGAGGAGCGATGCTTCTTTCTCTATTCCTTTGAATAAATGGAAAGGTGATTTTGCCTCTTCACCTACCTCACATTCATTTTGAGGGTTTATGTCGACAGAAGGCAACAATCTCAACTTCGTTAGCTTTTGAATGACTTTCTATTTAACGTGTCTTAATCTATGATGGCATAGATGCACAGTTAAAATATATCATTCATTTAGCTACAGGCATTCTGTACCATTCTTAGTTATTACAGACCTGTTGGACTAGTCTCAAACCAGCTTGACCAATAACATCCCTTAAACCAAGTTTGGAACATGTATCACCTCCTTTTAGAGTGATCCCATTCCATGAAGTCATATTGAGGAAAACCTCTCTAACCCCTTCTACTTTAGAGGTGGCGTTGCTTCACATGAAGAACCTATTGCCCGTGGTTAGGGCGTAACCGGATCATATGTGATCTGGATACTCTGGCCCACTCCAGTTGCTTTGGCAGACTGAGTGTCCAATTTCTTTTCTACCTTTATTTTTGCCTTCTGATCATTTAAGACCTGGAAATTTTTGGCCCACCTTACTAGGTGTCTATTACTTTTCTACCTTTCTTTTGGTCTTCAGATCTTTTAAGACCTGGAAATTCTGGCCCACTCCAGTCTCCGGTAGGCTTTGTACGACTGAGTGTCTAATATCATCCTATCAAATGAAGGATCTTCTGTCAGATAGTGTGACAAGTTCAACGTCTTAAGATAAGCCATTATCTTTTAGTCTTCTTCCCTTGAGATTGGTGCCCAGACAATTCCTGGCGCTGCTTAAGAGTGGTAATAGTTTTCGCACAGTCATTGAATCTTTATCCTTCGTATGTGCGAACATACTTTACACACCTGTAATAAGTAATAACTACACTTAAAAGGATGGATCCTTTAAGTTTCATTTACAATAGTCCAATCTTTATACGGGAAGGAAGAGGATTCAATATCTGATTTAGAGTGTAGGGAATATGATTTCTTAATGAAAACACTTTCATATTTCCAGCCTTTCTTTTCACACTTTTATTCAGATATTAACTAAACATATTATAGAAAATGAAGGATAATTAACTTAGACCTTTTGGATTCTGGCCCACTTCAGTTAGACTGAGTGTCCATATCCTTCTTACTATAATTTAGATCATTCGTCTGGGACAGATATAAGCCCTTTGGTACATGATAGAACATCATTTTCAGCTTTCTCCTCTTGTCCCAATTGACATCCTCAGCCTCTCGTGGGCGTTTGTTTCCACCACCATCGGGAGCAGTGACACCAACTCGTCCATGATATTTAGCCGTACTAGCATGACTATCAGCAATATCTTGAAGCTCAACATCAGATCCAGAGATCCACCTTTGACGGAAATAGATTTGTAACTGTCGTCAAAGAGAGAATCAAAACTAGGACCAGATTTGAAAGCACGGTTGTTGACAGAAACAATGTTTGAACTGTTAACAGAACAATTTTCAAGAAGAAAACCACAACTATATTTGGGACCATATCTGCTGGAATACATCTTTCGAGCACTAATACAATCTTGTCTTAAAATTATTGAATATGTAAAGCACGTACGGGAATAGTAAATAACTATTACAGTGATCAAAAGGATAAACAACAAAGATTACAACAATAAGTTGTCAATCTCTTGATCTTGAATTGGAACTCCAAATCTGGATCTTGTATTCAGAAATACAAGAACATGAACTGCTACACTTGTGGCTTGTAGAACCGCTGAGAATCCGAATGGTTAGAGTTCTTTGAGAATCAAGTTCATACCTGAAATACTTAGCAACCAATTAGATAATCACAACACCACCAACTGAGTCTAGAGATGGCTCTCTGTCTTTAGGACATGATTGCCCCCGTATATAGGCTTTACGGAAGCGTGGATAATAGTCTCCCAAGATAAAACAACAAACTATCAAATGTGCAAAGCCTACACAAATGACCTCAGCGAAGAACACGAACAATGAAGATTGCTAAGAGAAGGATTGCTTATCAGGAAAACTGATTTCTTTGTGGTGTTGTATACTTGTATGTATATTGTGGGCATCTATAGAATTGAGCCAAAGGCCTCAATTTATAGGTGTGCAAGATGGCCTTTCAAATGCCTTATGTAATGGCCATTTAAATGCCATGTAATGACCCTTTAAACCACCATCTAATGCAACCAAATAATGGCTGAGTTATGGAGGAAAAACTGTCATGTTAATGCTCCAAAACCTCTCCATAATTAGCCAAACTTTTGGACTTCCGTCGAGCACTCACTGCCTGGGAAGCGTCGCGGCTCCAGTGGCCAAACAGAGATTTAGCACCGCGACGCTGCAATGGGGGAGCCGCGGTGCTCCGGCGCAGCGGCCTAGTCCGGGAGGCGCCGTGGCCCTTTACCGACCCGTTCCATCTTACACGTCGCACAATCATTCCTTCATTTACCAACGTGGAACACTTCTTATTTATCCAATAACCGTCCATCATTCTATGTCTCAAACATTTCACTTACGTACCAATATCTCTTTCATTAACAAAATTTACGATACTTGACACTAAGATTGCACGTGTGTGGAAACGACATTTCCGACGTGCGGGGCTCCAATAGTTCGAGTCATAAATAATGGGATAAACTTAATTCCACATTAGTAAATTTCCAACAGTATAGTGACCGAGAGCGAAGATTGCGGTGGACAATGTCGATGGAGGTGGTTGATGATCGTAGGGGTTAGTGGTGGAGGTGATTAATTGGTTGTGAACGTGACTTACGCTGGTGATGATTAGTGGTGGTTGCTAACAATAATGATGGTTATGTAGTGGAAATAAATTTGAATGTGGTCGTGCGATGATGATCGCTGGTGGAGGTGGTTGATGGTGATGATTGTATTTTGTATAAAGAGAGTACGGGTAAAACAAAGTCACTTTCATATATAAATATTTTTAAATGAATAACATGTTATTGATTTTAAGATCCAATGGAGGATTTGAATGATCCAATATATCCAATTAAGAGTAATAATTAAGTAGTTGTTGAACCTTGAATGTTTTAATGATTGACAAAATGAATGAACCAGACGAATGAACCATGTCTATTGGATGTTCCATATCAAAATCGAGATGTGGCGGGACTCTTGGAATAAAGTGATTTCAAGATAAGGACTTGATGGGCATGATCTAGGAGTCTATGCAAAGAATTATCTCAGATAAATTTGAGACTCTCATGAAGCACATCAAGCTGTGTGTTAGCAAGAAGTTCCCTCCATCTCAAACACTATCTCTTCTCATGTGCCTTATCAAGTAAAGTGTTTGTGACCGACTGGATTGCTACTCATATGCTGTATATATATATATATATATATATTACGCAATCACATAGCGAGAAAAACAGAATTCGAGCAAATAAGCAATATCAATATTTGATAGACTTCTAATTGGCTACTAAAGTGGACCTGATACAAAAGACCTATTTCATAGTATTATGCTTTACAATCTTCAAGTCTAGTATTTGTATTAGGATTTTGTTTATCGAGTTGTACCTATTTCAACTTTTTTAAAAGCAGTGTTTAGGTAAAAACAATTTATAAATTCAACACCAAGTGGGTAACTCGGAGTGGAAATTAACAGTCTAGGTAGATTGTTGATTTAGAAATTAGAGTTAGTTTCTGGGATTGCAGAGTTTGTAATTTGAATTCATTAAGGCACAGTGTGGGTGAAGTTTGGGACTGTTGGAAATTTGCCTTTGGCGGGAGTTGCGACCGACCAACTTTAACGGCTTAAACACTAGTGTAACGTATGTTGGAGAATCCGGTTCTTCACACATGCATGATCTACTAAGTACGTAGATAACTGTAGGGCCAAGAATCGTCAAATTTCATTGAGAAATGAAAGAGATATTGGTTCACGAAGTAAGGTGTTTGAAGCATGGAAAGTGTGGTATTGTGTGTAATTCTCCCTCATCGGTAGAGGAAGAAAGAAGTGTTGTGTATATAAGATTCAAAATTGGTTTGGGGTTTGGGACCCCAAGGGGTATCCCATGTGTTTAAAGGAGGAGGACCTAGATGTGCTTCGGTTCGAGGAAAGACCACACGCGCGCCGCCGCCGCCCGCCCGTCCCGTCCGGTCCGGTTCCGGCCCCGGTTCACGGTCACGGGTCACGGTCACGGTCGTGGGCCGTGGGCTGTGGGTCTTCGATATTATCTTTTTGGGCCGTAAAACTTTGCCGGAAGTACGCTTGATCCCGAAGTTTCAAGATGTACGCTTTGGACCGAATTCTTTCGATTTCAGTTTGGTCCCCGAAGTTTCAAGATGTGCGCTTTTCCCTCAAGTTTCCGTAATCTGGACAGTCAAAGCGAGTTGCCAAGCACTCAATTCAGCCATTTATTTTGGCTGAATTACTCCTCCTATAATGGCCAAATCCGTTGGTCTTTCACCATTTATGTTGGTGGCTTTACTACCTCCATAATGGCCATTATTTGGCTATTATGGAGGCGTTTTTCAGCCCCTCCCTCACCTATATAAACACCCCCTTACACCATTGTTGAGCACTAAGACATATGCACGAAAATACGAAACGGATGCAGAAAAAACAAGTGCACGAAAATACACAACCGAAATAGTTTTCTTCCTACAACTTCCAAGCATCATTTCGTTACTCAATATTCTTCACGGTAGCTCTTGAGTTTCCTTTGCTCAAGGGTTCCATTGCTGTTTTATCTTGGGAGACAAATTGTCCAGGACGTATAAAGGATACATACGGGGCAATATTGTCTTAAGGACAGAGTGCTACACTCGACTCAGCAAAAACCAATTTATATTTTTCCGTCTTCTATAAAACTGGAATTTCCAGTTTTTACTTGTGTAACTATTGTAATTTTTAGATTCCATGTTGAATTATTGAATCTTTGTTTATCCTTTCGAATACTTGTAATAGTTAAATACTTCCCGTACTGCTTTATAAAGTACCATAGAGCAAAATCTACCAACATCTTAAGACAATATTTGTATAGTATTACTATTAGTGTTCGAAAGATGTCGGTCAAAAGTTGTGTGACCAAATCTGGATATGGAAATGGTTTTCTGGTAGAAGAGAGTGATGATGATGAACGTGTTCATGGTCTCACCGCTACAAAGACTGGTGGGAACAAGCGCTCACGAGAGCCTGAGGATGTCAACTGGGACAAGAGGAGAAGAGTGAAGATGTTATTCTATCTTGTAGCAGAAGGCCTATATCTGTCCCAGACAAAGGATCCGAATAATGGTGAGAAGGAAATGGACACTCAGTCTGATGAAGTGACTGAAGTGAGCCAGAATCCGAAATTGGGATAAGTATTTTTCTTACTTGTCAAGAATAAGGATTAAATGATAAGTATTTTTCTTACTTGTCAAGAATAAAGATTAAATTATGTCTGATTAAAAATGGATTAAAGTAAGGAGGAATATGAAAATAATTTATATTCCTTATGCTTTACCAAATCAGAAGTTTAATCTCATCTTCTTTTCCGTTTAAAGATTGGATTTTGTAAACGACTTAAGAAGATCCGTTCTTTTAAGTGTAATTACTAAAGTGTGTAAAGTATGTTCGCACATACGAGGGAGTAAGATCCACCGATCGTGCGAAAACTGTTACCACTCTTAAGTAAGCGCCAAGAATTATCTGGGCACCAATCATAACGGAAGAAGTCTAAAAGTTAATGACGTTGAGCCTGTCATATTATTTGACAGAAGATCCTTCATAGGATGATATTGGACACTCAGTCATACAAAGCCTCCGGGCGACTAGAGTGGGCCAAAATTCCTTTGATAGGATGATATTGGACACTCGATCATACAAAGCCTCCGGTGACTGGAGTGGGCCAAAATTCCTTTGATATGATGATATTGGACACTTAGTCATATAAAGCCTCTGGGCGACTGGAGTGGGGCCAAAATTCATTTCATAGGAAAAGTAATGGACACCTAGTAAGGTGGGCCAGAGTTTCCGTGTCCCGAATGATCGAAGGCCTAAAGAAAGGCAGTAAAGAAATCGGACACTCAGTCTGCCAAAGCAACTGGAGTAGGCCAGAGTATCTAGATCACAAATGATCCGGTTACGCCCTAACCACGGGAAAAAGGTTGTTCATATGAAGCAACGCCACCTCTAAAGTAGAAGGGGCTGGAGAGGTTGTCCTCAATAGGACTTCAAGGAATGAGATCACTCTAAAAGAGGTGATACATGTTCCTAACTTGGTTAAAGGACGTTGTTGGTCAAATCTGATTTGAGACTAGTCCAACAGGTCCGTAATAACTAAGAGTGGTACAATATGTCTATAGCCAAATGAATGATATATTGTAATCCGTGCATCTATGACATCATAGATTAAGACACGTTAAATAGCAAGTCATTCAAAAGCTAACGATGTTGAGATTGTTGCCTACTCGTCGACATAAACCCTCAAAATGAATGTGAGGTAGACGAAGAGGCAAAATCACCTTTCCAAATTCCGTCAAGGGAATAGCGAAAGAAGCACCGCTCCTCTAGAACTTAGTCACACCTACTTGGGTGATTTGAAGTTTATACAAAATAGAGGGGGAGACAAGTACGTTGTGATCTTCATTGATGATGGTACAACGTATGGAATCCTTTGTTTATTGAAAAGCAAAGATGAAGTTGTTGAAGCCTACAAAGCGAAGTTGAAAATCAACTAAGCCTACGGATTGAAAAATTCGTAGTGATAAAGGGGAGAATGTGAAGCATCGTTCATTAAACGAATGTTCATTTCTCACCTCGCCTAACGGTGTTAGCCAAGCGCGAAGTCGTACGCCCAAATTATGAGGGGTAGCTTGGTAAAAGATGGGCTACCGAAACAGTCAAGTTCGACCTAAGATCGTAGATTGCATATCCACCGGATCCGCAAATAACGATAGTGTTGATCGCCTCTTGGCGTCAAAGAATGCTTTGAATTCTTTGAAGATAACTTTCCTTGAAAAAGGAAAAAGGAGTAATTGCTCAAGGTTAACAAGAACCCGCGAGGGCTCGACTGTCCGAACTAGACGTTCCGTATCTTCATGACTCGAAAGTTGTTGTCTATCCGGAACTTAATATTCCGGATCTGCGAACTCGGGGATTCTAGATGTTGAACCAAGACGGAGCAAAGAGGGGACAAAGACTTGTTCCGGTCCTTCTAGCTTGTATGGTTGAGAACGAACCATGGACAATTAACAAATAATTGTTATCTCCAAAAGCGCCGCTTTGGAAAGAAGCTAAAGGGAGAAATAGATTCCATATATAGAACCATACGTGTGTAATAGTTAATCTTCCTCCGGAAAAAGAACCTTTGGATTGTAAAAAGTGCTCCCCGTGAGTAGCTTCACATCCAGGGCCATTGTAATCTTACATGGGATGGGTGTTGAAACACCTTCCAAACCGGAGAGTTGGAAGAAGAGGATCGAATTGGTTTGCTTTGAACTGTTGGGCTTCTTCCGAACTTTCATTTTGGTCCCCGAAATGTTAACATTTTGGTCCCGAAAGTCTCGGATAAAACGAAAACAATGAATCGATCACGAAACATTGACTCGAAGTTAGAAAGCCAACGGTTGGAAAACCAACGGTCTTATAGTGAAAATCAAATTGAAACAAAGTCTCGATATGAAAGATATGAATATCACAGATGACATCTTAGGAATTGGATTTCTAAGACATCTAACGGATCGGTCGATAGTTGACAGTCTCGTTGAAGCCACCAATGGATATGAATCATAGAACTGATTGGAATCATGGTGCACCCATAGACAAGGAGCGATATGCTCGGGTCACGTGTAGTTCAATGTATTGTACACACTACAACCGACCTGGTATCGTCCAACAAACAGATCGGTTGAACTAAGGTTCACCGATGATCTTAATACATGATCAATAGAAGGCGTTAAGTCGGATATGACGATATCCGAATTATTCGCTTATCTACGGATTATAGTATTCTGGATGTCCAAATGGTTCGAGAGAACACAAGTGATGCAACCGGACATCGGATCTGAAGAACACCAAAGCCACAAGTAAATGTGTATGGTGGTTCTTGGAAAATCCTCTAAGCAAACTTGCATCGACCGATTCATGATGGTATCGGAGTTTATCGCTTTATACAAAGCATGAAAGAAGTTGAGTAACTTCACGACTCATTAGAGGACGTCCCTTATTGGGAGAAACCCGTGCCTTCGAGCAGCTTCTACATCGTGGCTAGCCGGTCGGCTTTAGGAAGGACACGGATGACGGCGTCTGGACATATCTGTCGGGATCCGTCGGAGACATAAGACCGTATGGCGCTTGATCATCACGGGTGTCACTTCCTTGTTTACAAACTAAGGGACTACCCGCAGAGATCAAGTGTTCTGCCTGTCTAGGGGAATGGGCTTAAAACCCAAAATATACGGACCAATACGGTGGAAACCCAACCTTACGAACCGGAGATCCCGGTAATTTGGTTCAATGGGAAAACTAAGTTGTAAAGGTTCGGTTGATCACTTCGGTGGAAGCATGAGCACTTCGGATAGTGATTTCGAAAAGAAACACCAAATCCAAAGTTGTTCCCGCGATAGACGTTAAGTGCTATCTGCAGGTATGGGTAAAGGTTAAGTTTTCGAACTCGTAATGATCCTCAACAACAGCCGAGGTTTGGTCTTTGGGAAACTTTTAATGGTTCCTAACACTTGTGAAGTGGGGTATAGCAGGGATACCTTGTAGGAGACCACCTATTTAAGTGCGAGGACGGGCCGCCTCAAATTGAACGCACTTAAGAATCCAAGACGTTGTCCATGGCCAAAACGGACAAAACATTACGAAGAAGAGAGTAAGGGAATTTGTTGTGTTGGTACCGTTGTCTTGGCTTACACTAAACACCGACGGTTCAAGACATCACGTTCACCGCGCATGAAGTAAGTCCGATGGTATTCAACTATGGAAGGTTCAAAGCCGAGGCTACCTCTCCTTATGCAACATCGGTCCGCTGAAATATTGCTGGAAATGAAAAGACACCATGTGAGTGCGCCAAAATCTCTTTCAAGAGGGGATTGTTGGAAATTTGCCTTTGGCGGAAGTTGCGACCGACCAACTTTAACGGCTTAAACACTAGTGTAACGTATGTTGGAGAATCCGGTTCTTCACACATGCATGATCTACTAAGTACGTAGATAACTGTAGGGCCAAGAATCGTCAAATTTCATTGAGAAATGAAAGAGATATTGGTTCACGAAGTAAGGTGTTTGAAGCATGGAAAGTGTGGTATTGTGTGTAATTCTCCCTCATCGGTAGAGGAAGAAAGAAGTGTTGTGTATATAAGATTCAAAATTGGTTTGGGGTTTGGGACCCCAAGGGGTATCCCATGTGTTTAAAGGAGGGAGGACCTAGATGTGCTTCGGTTCGAGGAAAGACCACACGCGCGCCGCCGCCGCCCGCCCGTCCCGTCCGGTCCGGTTCCGGTTCCGGGTTCACGGTCACGGTCACGGTCACGGTCGTGGGCCGTGGGCCGTGGGTCTTCGATATTATCTTTTTGGGCCGTAAAACTTTGCCGTGTAGTACGCTTTGATCCCGAAAGTTTCAAGATGTACGCTTTGGACCGAGAATTCTTTCGCATTTCGCTTTGGTCCCCGAAGTTTCAAGATGTGCGCTTTGGTCCCTCAAGTTTCCGAGAACTGACAGTCAAAGCGAGTTGCCAAGCACTCAATTCAGCCATTTATTTTGGCTGAATTACTCCTCCTATAATGGCCAAATCCGTTGGTCTTTCACCATTTATGTTGGTGGCTTTACTACCTCCATAATGGCCATTATTTGGCTATTATGGAGGCAGTTTTTCAGCCCCTCCCTCACCTATATAAACACCCCCTTACACCATTGTTGAGCACTAAGACATATGCACGAAAATACGAAACGTATGCGAAAAAACAAGGCACGAAAATACACAACCGAAATAGTTTTCTTCCTACAACTTCCAAGCATCATTTCGTTACTCAATATTCTTCACGGTAGCTCTTGAGTTTCCTTTGCTCAAGGGTTCCATTGCTGTTTTATCTTGGGAGACAAATTGTCCAGGACGTATAAAGAATACATACGGGGCAATATTGTCTTAAGGACAGAGTGCTACACTCGACTCAGCAAAAACCAATTTATATTTTTCCATCTTCTATAAAACTGGAATTTCCAGTTTTTACTTGTGTAACTATTGTAATTTTCAGATTCCATGTTGAATTATTGAATCTTTGTTTATCCTTTCGAATACTTGTAATAGTTAAATACTTCCCGTACTGCTTTATAAAGTACCATAGAGCAAAATCTACCAACAGGGACAAATCCTGCAAAGGTGTAGATCGTGGATTTCACCCTTGTGAGCCGGATGCTTTCCACGTAAAAATATTGTATCGTTACTTTACTGCCTTTGTTATTGCGCAAACCAGTAACAAGAAACAAGTAAAATAACCTGATCCATCACTTAGGTTAAAATCAGACACAATCTGATTCACTGTCTAGATTGTTAATTGGTCATGTAAATATCAATAATCGTAAAAGAACACACTTAATGGATTGAGATCTGAAGAGTTTTACGACGGTGAACTCAACATCATCCGTTATAATGACCATGGTAGAGCGAAAAAAATGTGCTAATTCACATTCAAATTTTCATTAAGCGAAACTAAATGGGCCATTATTCATTAAACCTGTGAAACATTAAAGATATGATTTTGCTTTTTTATTACAAATGTGAACTAATCTGGAAATAGTCTCGTATTGGTATTATTATCTTTTTCTGTTTTTATGAAATTCACTACTTGGACATATTCAATTCTGATAATTCGGAGCCTAAATTCGGTCATATCTTATATCTTTAGTTTTATTAGAGTACCTTAAATGGAGGCATAAAACTTCTGATGCCTTTAGTCTATTGAGGAATACTACTTTTTGAATTTGAAAACAATATTTTAGACAAATGTGAATTATAGCTTTTGAGTTTTGAGGTTATTGTTGTCGTGTAGAAATGAGAAATGGAAAATAAATCCTATCATGGAAGCAAAAGTACAACTTTTATATGTTACCTCAGCACGAGTGCTTTGTTAAATTTGGTAATGACAAGACATCTTATACAAATTCTTGGCCCCATTTGCTAGCTATTATTAGGGTATGTGGCGGTAAATCATTTCTTAATTATACTTTGCCTACTCTAGTGAAACATGCAACACAATTTGTAACTGTTTAATTAGTATGCTTGAATTGACGTCACTTCTTAATCCGTAATAATTAAACAAACTAAATTATTAAAGTGTAACAAAAGGATTAGACTGCTATTTACCCCGTTCATGCACCTTCTCGATAAAAGGAGAACCCTTATTTGGAAACAGAATTTGAAGTGTCATTGTTTTTGTTAATGATATTAATTGAAGATAGAAGAATATTCATTGAGAGAGTAATGGGAAAAAACGAGGTAATTCTGTATTGATTCATTGAGAACAAATGAGATACATTGCACAATATATAGCTCACAAACTAAAAACCTAGTCTAACTAATTTTAGGAAGTTGTAACCGAATTTATGAACAGGGGGAAATGACTACAATGCTCCTCATACTAATTACTCTTAACTAGCTTTCTTATCACTTACTTCTACACACCCCTCAAACTAGGAAGTGTAAATATATTTTGAACTCTAGTTTGGAACTGAGATGATGATGTTGAACTTTTGTGAGTCCTTTAGTTAAGAGATCTGCTGGTTGGTCTTGTGTTGAAATGTACTTTGTAGCCACGCTTGAGTGATCTTCCCCTTATAAAATGACAATCGATCTCAATATGCTAAGTTCTTTCATGATAAACTAGATTAGCGGCTAGTTGCATTACTGCTTTGGTGTCAGTAGACACCTAGATTTTAGGACTTCAATTCTCAAATATTTTATTAGTCCCAGTAGCCAAATGATCTTAATAACTGTGGTTGCCAAACTCATGTACTCAGCTTCAACTGAGCTTCTAGAAAAAGTTGACTGTTTCTTTGATTTTCAAGTGACAAGTGAATCACCTATCAGTACTAGATAACCTGTAACATATCTTCTAGAATGAGGTCAAGATGCCTAGTATACATCACAAAATGCAGTGATGGTTTTGTTCTTGTTACTGGATAATAAAATGCCTTGCCCCATGATGGTTCTTTATAAATCTTAAAATCCTCAAAGCTGCTTCCATGTGAGAGTTTTTAGGTTGTTGAAGAAATTGACTCAACGTTTGGACTCCATATGAGATGTATGACCTTGCCATTGTCAAGTATATAAGTTTTTCAATTAGTTTCTGATAGGATGCTTGATCTGCTAATGGATCACAATTGATTTCTTTTGCAGTTTTCATAGCTTTATCATATTGTTGAGTAGTCAGTTTATTGTTACTGTCAATAGGAGTATTGCAGGTTTTGCAACACTTAATCATGTCTCTGAGATAAGTTTCAATGCATACTTCCTTTGGTGCATCAAGATTCCTTGCTTTGATCTAGCAAATTCAATTTCCATGAAGTATTTTAATTTACCCAGATCCTTCATTTTGAAAGCATGTTTCAACTTGTTCTTGATTTCCTCAATTATCTGAATACTACTGCCTGTAATCAACATATCATCAACATAGATGAGCACAAAAACTGTACTTATTGGTGTTCTTTTGATGAATAAGGAATTATCATGTTCACTTTATGTGAACTGGAAACTTGACAGTGCCTCAGACAGTTTTGCATTTCTTTGTCTATGGACATGTTTTAATTCATATAATGGTTTAATGAGTCTACATACAGTCTTCTATGAAACTGCAAGAAGGGGGGGGGGGATTGTAATTTTTCTTTTCTTATTTGACTATCTCAAGATGTTAGTTGACTATTAGCAGATATAGTATTGAAAGTAAAAGATGAATATAAATGACACCAAATATTTTTGTACTGCTTCAGACTCAATGTGAATCCTAATCCAGTCCCCTTGGGTTGCAAGGGTGTTCTCTGTAGCTCTTTTGAATTTTGGTTGGTACAAAGATGGTTTGAATGGAGCGCTTATGTCTACAATAAAACACTTGTAATCTTTTGATACAATGCCTCACCAACTATACTATGTCTCTTCTCACATTTTTGTATACACTATAAATCACTTAGAATTACAATGCTTGTTAAAAGTAAAGTAGAGAACTTGAGAAGTTGAGATGAAAGTATGTTTTCTTTCGTTTTTTGAAGTAGTTCTTTATAGTTGTAGAGTAGTTCTTTTGGCTCTGGTAGAGATGACAACCCAAGAGATTTGATCCTTGGAAAAAGGAATAAGAAATCCTATTTTCCAAGAATAAGGTTAGAGCTTTCTAACGGACTGATCTTTTTCCTTGTGGGTTTTGAGGCTAAATCTTCATGATGCTTGTCCGTAGTTATTTCCTTAAAGCTCAGTAGTTGTTTCCTTGCTGAAGTGAACTCAATATACTTGATTAATGCATCGAAATCTCGTAGGTACTTGATTTGATCTTTTTCATCCTTGATTTATTTATCTCCATAAATAACTTGTTACTTATTTATTGTACTTGGGCGCATTGCTTTTGGGCTTCACTAGTCAGTTGGACTGGAGTCTTTCTTTGGGCCTTGTGAGTTAGTTGGGCTTGCCTTTCCCTTGTGAGTTGACCTGCACAAAGATTATGTCATCATTAAAATTTAACAATAGCAATCTCTACCTTTTGATGATGACAATAAGTGTAACAGATATGTAGTCAACTTTCTTATTTATTAGTCGACCGCCGCCTAACTGCTGCTCCCCCTGAGTAGTTGATTCAGAGTGCTCTTCATGAGTAGTTGACTCGGAGTGCTCCCCTGAGTAGTTGACTATATGGATTCTTTTCTCCCCCTTTGACATCAATAAAAAAACAAGCAAGATACTATCGAGAGATAAGCCTAAAGTCAACTAAGTTAAGCAATCAACCATCCGGACTTATGTCCCATATACAGTAAAAAACCAACACATAGCAAGCACATTGTATTAACAAGTCAAGTAAAACAGTCCAAAAAATAACCATAAGCAGACAAATTAGAGTTCCTCCACGTTCTCCTGTTGATGCTCTCCTTCAACCTGCTCCTTTCCGTCCTCCTGCTGCTCATGCTGCTGCTACTGATACTGTTGGGCTATAAGTTGAAGAAAATAAGCCAAGGTATTGACTATTGCATCTTGGTTCTCTCAAGAGTATCAGAGAACTTCTCAGACAGATCATTCATACTTGTCTACAGTTTAGCAGACAATTTTGTAGCCTCCTTGATCATGGTTTCCAACTTAATACTGAGACGAGCAACATCATTCCCTATTTCTTTCGTGGAGTCTTAGATGTTTTCAATGCAAAAGAGGGAATATGCCATTAAGTCCTTGAGGGACTCAACTTTGGCATCAATGGCATTGAGTTGAGAGACGATATCCACAGAAATTTCAGGTATAACATGGGATGAGTCAGAGGATTTAGACTTGGAAGGGGACTCAAGGTATGGTTCCTCATAGACATCCTTGGGAATCCAAGTATCCCAGAGAGAACATAACCCATACTCTTGAATGCTCTAGAATGGTAACATTGTTTGACGAGAGTACTAGGGTAATCATCCAAGTTGACTCGATGGGCCTCAAGAATGCGAGTTATGAGCATACCATAGGGAAGACTGATGGGATTGGAAGCACATTCAAGCATGTAGTTTATGATAATAGAAGATAACTTGAGCTTCTTCTTCGAAAGCGGACAACAGGCAATAAGGGCATCTCTCTAGGTTATATTAGAAAAGACCCAGCATGAGGAACAATAGTGGTGGACATCATATGACAGAGAACACGAGCTTCAAAAGTGACATAAAAAGGGCCTAATTGAGCAGAGACAGTAGGGGAATTAGATAAGACTTTCTTGACTTGGTCAAAAGAAACATTAAGAGACTCAGGCCAATTGGTCTTAAGAAGGTCATAAAAGCCAGAATAGGAACAACAAAGAATAGAGTTGAGAACATGATAATCCAATATAATACGAGTGCCAAGAACAAAAGTTTCAAGTTCATTAGGTTTGGGGGAACAAAGATTAGCATAGAACATATGCATGAGGGTTTCATGGACATGGGTAGGGTTTTAAAAAAGCTTTCCCAACCTTGATACGAGAAAAGGTGCTTTACCTTGCAAAATTGCGACTGCATGAGATATAAATCAACAATGCGACTAGTGACAATAGATTTATCTTTAAGGGTGAGAAAGAAATCTCTATTAGGAATGTCCCAAAATTTTCATTTGAGATCAAGAAGGTTTTAATTATCAGGCTTGCTTTTCTTGGAAGAATCGGAGCAAGTATCATGGTCAATTGGACTTTTTCCAATGTTCTTTAGGGGTATGGAATCAGTAGCATCAGAGGATGAAAAATGGGTAGAGTGGTCAGAATCTAGATTAACAGTGGAAAAGGGTTTTCCCTTGTTTTTAAAGCGGAAACTGCTTCTAATGGAGAGATTTGAGGGTTTTTGAGTTTTGGCCATGGAGAATGAGGCGTATGAGAGAAGAAAGTGAGTTGTGATGAGAAAGAGAAGGTGGATGGAGTAGTTAAAGAGGAAGAGGGAGAGAGGAAATTGAGGAGTCAAGAATAGACAAGGGTTTTTGGGGAAGGGAACCACCGGCGTAGTGGTTACTAATGGGACTTGAACTGACATAAGTAATAATGATGCTTAAGAGAGTGGACAAGAGATAAATTTGAATCAAGTTAAAAAGATTCGGAACAAAATATTTATATAGAAAATTAATATAGGTAACTTAGCATAGTTTAAGTAAGGAAAAGAAATCATCATAAAGGATTTGCAAATAATTTCTAATGATTCTCTTAGCCTGCAAAATCTTTCTTCCAAGAGGGGTTTTGTAAAATATCAGCAAGTTATTTATCAGTGCACATAAATTGTAATTTAATAGCTCCCCTATGAACATAATCTCTAATAAAATAATATTTAATATCTATGTTCTTTTCCCTAGAGTGATGAATAGGATTTTTAGTTAAGAAATTAACACTGAAATTATCACAATAAATTTTGACAGGTTTAAACAGCAAATCGTAATCACTCAATTGATGGATCATCCATAAGAGTTGAGCACAACATTACCCAATGTCAATGTATTCTGTTTCAGTAATAGAGAGTGACACACTCCCTTGCTTTTTGCTATTCCAAGAGATTAGAGACTGTCCAAGTAGTTGACAAGTACCACTTGTACTTTTACGATCATCTTTATCACCTGCAAAATTAGCATCAGAAAAACCTTCTAACTGGAAGGAGTTAGTCTTTGGATACCATAAATCATGATAAATTATTTTTAATAAGTATCTAATAATTCTTTTGACGACACTAATGTGAGATTTCTTAGGAGCTAACTAATACCTAACACATTTGCAAATACTAAATATAATATCTGGTCGACTAGTAGTAAGGTAGAGTAGTGATCCAATCATTCCTCTATACTTAGTTTCATCAACTGGTTTTCCTTCATCATCCTTGTGTATAGAGCAAGTGGGACTCATAAGAGTTGCCATTACCTTTGCTTCACCCATGCCAAATTTTTCGATGAGCTCTTTGGTGTATTTACTTTGATAAATAAATATTCCCTTTTCACATTGATGAATTTGTAGTCCTAGAAAGATTGTCAAGTCTCCCATCATGCTCATCTCAAATTCGTTTTGCATAAGATTGAAAAATTCCTTGCACAGAGAGAGATTAGAACTTCCAAAAATAATTCATCAACATAGATTTGAATAATGAGATTTCCAAAGGAGGTCCTTTTAATAAATAATATAGAATCAATTTTTCTCTAGAAAAACCATGTTCAACTAGTAAAGCACTTATCCTATCATACCAAGCTTTTGGGGCTTGTTTAAGGCCATATAGAGCTTTAGATGGTTTGAACACATGATATGGGACTTTAGAGTTTTCAAAATAAGGTGGTTGTTTAACATATAAGTTTTATTCAATTAAATTGTTTTAAAAAAGCACTTTTAACATCCATTTAAAAAAATTTAAAGTCTTTAAATGCAGCATAATCAAGTAATATTTGAATTGATTCTAACCGGGCTACTGGAGCAAATATTTCGTCGTAGTCGACTCCTTATTGTTATGAGTAACCTTGGGCAACAAGTCAAGCCTTATTTCTTGTTACTTCTCCAGCTTCATTGAGCTTATTTCAAAATACCCATTTGGTTCCAACAATTGAAGTATTTTCAGGTCTAGAAATTAGACTCCACACTTTGTTTTTTCTCAAATTGGTCTAGATGTTCCTTCATAGCTTTATCCCACTGATCATCTTTCAAGGCTTTATCAACTTTCTTCGGCTCTAGTTGTGAGATAAGAGTAAAATTTACATTATTTTTGGTAGAAGATCTAGTCTTCATTTTCTCATTCACGTCTCATATAAAAAACTTCTTTAGATAATCGGGCTCGCTTCTCCATTCATTTAGAACAACTTCAATTGTTAAGTTAGTTGACTTGTCAGGTTCAAAAACCGACTCTTTATTGCTGCTTTGTTCAATAGTGGAGTTGATTGCTGTAGTTGGTAGTTGACTATCTTCATCATCTGCAGGTTTACCTTTCTTGACCAAGCTATTAGTATTATTAAATATCACATGAATAGATTCTTGAATAGTTAAAGCACATTTATTAAATACTCTAAATGTTATACTATTACTTGAATAACTAAGGAAAATACCTTCATCACTGAGTGGATCAACCTTACCATGATTGTCCTTTCCGTTGTTATGAACAAAACACTTACACTCAAATGTATGAAAGTAACTTATGTTGGACTTCTTTCCCGTCCATAGTTCATATGGAGTTTTCTTCAAAATTGATCTGATCAAGCATCTATTTAAGACATGACATATTGTGCTTACAGCATCAACCCAAAAGTGATGTGGTAAATTATTTTCCACCATAAGTTTTCTAGCCATATCTTGTAGTGTCATGTTTTTCTATTCAACAACGCCATTTTGTTGCGGAGAGCATGGTGAAGAGAAGTTATTGTTACACCCCGTACTTTGTATGTTATTTTCATCTCGGGTTAACTAACATAAGTTTAGTGAGGTTGAGATCCCTTCATATGGTCAAAAAAGGTTTAGATGGGTGTTAAGTATATTTCATAAGAGTTCCGGGCTAAACGAATCGAATAAAGTAAGTTCGTTGAAATTCGTGGGGAAATAGGCAGAATTCTAGATAGAATTTTGGCCCAAATATTTGGGGATATATCTCTTAGTATATAAGGAGTTATGGAGTACATAACCTATCTAAATTCAAGTTCAACAAGTTTACTTCCAATGCAATAAACCATTTGTTAATTGGAGCTCTGCACAAAACGTTATGTACGTTTAAAGAAAACACATTTCGGTGAACGTAGAATGCGACATCATGCTGAGGTTGCGGGATCACATTTGGGTCAAATTTTGGACGTTTTAGGGCTGCCCAATTCCTAGAGATGCGATGGAATTGCGGCACAACAAGTGATGACTTGCAGCTGCAAGTGCCACCACAAACTTGAAGCAGTGGGCGGTTTTATGAGTTTATAACTCAACCAAGGCCTCAAGTTTCACTCTCAACACCCAAAATCAAACCTACCACTTTACTAAAATCTCCTTAAAGGTTCCTACACCATTTAAAAACATTTTCATAAGCTTATGATGCGATTTCCCCTTTGGAGAGCTTAGATGATCTTGAAATCCTCATTGAATTGTGGAGTAGATATTGGAGAATTCTTGGGGGAAAAGTGAGCTTGGACTTAAGGTGATTCTTGTGGCTTGAGGTAAGTTCAATCATATTCTTCTTGTTTTTAAGCTTCTACAAGTCATGAAGAGCAATTCTTGCTACTAGTTGATAAATAATTGTTGGAAACCTTGAACTTTGGTTGTTGGGCTATTTTGTATGGAGTTATGAGCGTGATATGAAGTTGTGTGTTATTGTAGATGTTATGGAGGTGAAGAAGGGGGATTAGGAAGTTTGATTGTATTTGTACATGCCTAGATTTCCATGTAAAATAAAAATGATTCCTACGCACATAAGGTGTTCGACAAAATGTCTAAAAGAGTTTTCTTATGAATTATGGATTTGATATTGACACCCATCCTTCGTGTGATATAGATAACTGCTCGTAGGAGGTGCGAGGACTCGCGGGACTTACATAACTTTGACAGTAAGGTATGTAGGGCTTACATTCTTCTCTTTTGTCATGATCGATATAACCATGACAAGAACAAAATGCTACTCAATAAAAACTCCATTCTTAGTCGCTAAAGGGATATGTGTATTATATTCTTTTGTTGGATCATTAAACCTTATCCATTCCTCGTCGAAAGCACTTTCCGCACTCTATAGTGATACTATGTAGTTGATAAAACAAAGTTCCTTTATGGTCTCAAACCTAAATAAAAATGGTATGTTTGGTCATTCTTGTTGAATCATATGGAAAAGAAATTGGTATATAATCCTCATAAGAATACACGGAGGGGTAATGACCTTACATCACTCCAAAAAGGGATTAGTAAGAATGATATGTTCTCCAGTCGGTCTTTATACGTATATATCTATGCATTTATACTACCCTCAGAGGCCTATGGTGTTGTATACGAAGCTTATACATATATGACATTGATGATATTTCCCACAAAGGCCTACGACGTTATATACTACATATAGGATACTGTCCACAGAGGCTTACGACGTTATTTACGTAATTATGTTATACATATATACAGTGTAGTCCATTGTTACACTCATGAGTTTCAGGTGGTATCTTTTGTATTCATTCTCTTACTCATGAGTTTCAGGTGGTATCTCTTGTATTCATTCTCTTATTACCATCTTATTTACCTTAGACTATGCCCTACATATTCAGTACATCTTTCGTACTGACGTCTCCTTTTTTTGGGATGCTGTGTTCATTCCCACAGGTACAAATAGACAAGTAGACATACCTCCCTAGTAGGGTACCTATTATCATCTGTTGATAGTCACACTCCACTTCCCCGGAGTTCCAGTTCAGAGTTGATATATATTTGTACATATATTTTGGCATTTTGGGTACGACGGGGCCCTGTTCCGACCAGCTATCATATTATAATACTCTTAGAGGCTTGCACACTAGTATCAGTGTATAATTATTTTGTTTGGCCTTGTCGGCCTTCTTGTTAGACGATGATACTTTTGCTATGGCCTTGTCGGCCTCAGTTATGTATATACTATTGTTGGGTCTCTTTTGTGTGCATATTGTTCATTCTTGTTATGTTATTGTCATTTGGTGGCCTTGTTAGCCCATCTTTGTATTAGAGATTTCAGGTACTATAGTTGGTTCGCTCGGAACTTTGGGTGCCGAGTGCCGGGCAATCCCCCAAGGTTGGGGTGTGACAGTTATGAGTATATCCATGTTCATTACAGAACTCTTCAATGGCCTTTTTTCAAATTCTCCTCCATGATCACTTCTAATAAAAGAGATGTAGTATCCCTTTTTACGCTGTACTTTCTCAAAAAAAACTTAAAATTCTTTAAAGTATCATCTTTATGGGTAAGAAATATAATCCATGTAAATCGAGAATAATCATCTATTATAACAAAGACGTACCTATTTTCTCCAATACTGGCAGATCTAGTGGGACCAACTAGGTCCATATGGAGCAGTTGCAGGAGTTTAGAAGTAGACACAATAGCTTTAGAATTAAAAGAGTTTCTTATTTGCTTACCTTTTTGGCAAGCATCACATACATGATACTTGGAATAGTTCAGCTTGGGCAGTCCTATGACTAGTTCATGCTTTGCACGTTTCTCTATTAGGCACATACTTGCATGCCTAAGTTTCTTGTGCCAAATCTGTGGGTCTTCTCCCATTGATGCTAAGAAAATGTATCCTACAAGCTCTTTACTGTATCAAGTCATTCCTGATTCCAGGTAGCACACATTTTCCAGAGAGATGTTCAATGATACATCATGTTTTTCAAAATCTAACTTCTAGATCGGAATCACATAGTTGACTTATGCTCAACAAGTTATATCTAAGACCCTTCACCAAATAAACGTTAGTGATATCACATGAATTATTAAAAGCAATAGTTCATATACCAATTATAGTTTGAGTGGAGTTGTCTCTAAAGGTTACCAGTCCTCCATCAAAATCCACAATTGTTTTGAATAAGCTTTTGTCACATGTCATGTGACTCGACCACCCATTATCTAAATACCATTTGCCTCTTGGTTTCTCCTTGTGGTACTCATGCAAAACAAAGTGATTATTTTCTTTTAGGCACCCAAATTTTTTTGGTTCCTTGGGGGTTAGTTCTGACATAGCTATCATTATCTTTTGATTTCCATGTCCATCTAGGAGTAGTTTCATAATAAAATCTGCAGTTGTAAAATTTATGTTCAATTTTACCACAACAAAAACAAGTTTGAGAAAAGTGTTCTTTAGTGACATGCTGATTAGTCGACTTGCTCGAATAATTTTGTTTAAAAGACTTACTATCAGTGGACTTAGTCCACCTAATCGACTGATCTGTCTTAAAATTGGTAAGAAACTTATCAGATGAGTAGCTAGAAGCAGACTTGTCACTTATAGGCTTTTTTCCAGTTGACTTATTGTGATAAGTCAATTGGTTTGACCTAATAGAACTATGACATGTAGATTTGCGTAAACCATTTAGTTGTAATCACAAATCATTGAATTTTTCTTGAAGAAGATCCCTTTCAATTTTACAAAATTCTAGGTTATTTTCCAGTATTTACTTTCCTTTAGTAACTTTCTATATTCATCAAAAAAAATTATTTAGATCCCCAAGAGTTTGATCAAGAAACTCTTGAGTGTCATGACATTTAAGACAAGGATACGGTCTTACCTCGCTGGTTTCATTGATTGCCATGAAGCATATGTTGTTAGTTTCTTCATTCTCATATTCTGAGATTTCATCTTCACTCCAGCTATTGAAAGATCTTTATTTTTGTTTTCCTCTAAATGACTTTCTTTTTTACTCCGGACACTCAGAAGCTATGTGACCATACTTTTCACATTCGTAGCATTTCCCATCATTTCTTAGTTGATCACATTGAGATTTACCTTTTCTAAAGTTTGAAGAATTTCTCCTGTTGTTTCTAGATCTTCTCATGTATTTTACCATAGATCTAGATATCATAGCAACTTCCTCTTCCCTAATATCATTATCAAATTCTGCAACTTGAGATTTGAATGCCACAACTTTCTTCTTGCTTTCATTTTGTCCAGGTTTGGTAAGATAGGTCTTTTTAAATGCGATTAAGTCTCCTGTTACTTCATCATAGGTAAGTATATTGAGATTTATGTTCCAAAGAGCATCAACTTTAGCATGCCATTGTAGAGGAAGACATCTGAGAATTTTCCTTATGTTATCCACAGACGAGAAGACTTTTCTTAAGGCTTTGAGTTCTCCTAAAATTTTGTTAAACCTTGCAAACATGTCCTCCACTGTTTCTCCATCTTTCATCTTGAAGGTCTCATAATCATAGATAATGAGACTAACAATATTTTCCTTTACTTGTTAGTACCTTCATAGGTGACTTTAAGTTTATCTCACATTTCTGTGGCGGTTTCACAAGTGGAGATCTTTTCATATTTCTTCTCCACTGATAGCATTGTACAATAGGTTCCTAGATTTTGAGTTTATTTGTATCACCTTCATTTGTTCATCAGTGTAGTCGGCTTAGGGAGGCCAACTCACCAGTTGATGTGACTTTTTCTTCTTCTTATCATCAGTCTTTGCTTTGGGCATAGAAATATCTCCAAACTTGATGACCTTCCAGATCTTAACATCATATGACTTGATGTAAGTTTCCATTCTAACTTTCCAATGAGAGAAGTGCTTCCCATTGAAGTAAGGTGGTCTAGTTTGGGAAGTGCCTTTTGAAATAAAGCTCCAGTCCTAACGTAGTTCGACATGATATTTTTCTCACTTGCTATTAAGCAAATATAATGTGAAACCTCGCTCTAATACCAATTGAAAGTGCAAGAGGGGCGAGGGGGGGGGGGGCAGGAATTATAATTTTTTGTTTCTTAGTCGACTACCTCAAAATGTTAGTCGACTGTTAGCATATATAGTGCTGCAAGTAAACGCTGAATGTAAATGACACCAAATATTTTTATACTGGTTTAGGCTAAATGTGAATCCTAATCCAGTTCTCTTGGGTCGCAAGGGTGTTCTCTGCAGCTCTTTCGAAATTTGGTTGGTACAAAGATGGTTTGAATGGAGTTCCTACGCCTATACTCAAATACTCATAATCTTTTGATATAATGCTTCACCAAATATACTATATCTCTTCTCACTTTTTTGTATACACTATAAATCACTCATAATTACAATGCTTGTTAAAAGTAAAGTAGAGAACTTGAGAAGTTGAGATGAAAGTATATTTTCTTTCATCTTTTAGAGTCGTTCTTTATAGTTGTAGAGTAGTTATTTTAGCTATGGCAGAGATGACAACCCAAGAGATTTAATCCTTGGAAAAAAGAATAACGAATCCTATTTTCCAAGAATAAGGAATCCTATTTTCCAAGAATAAGGTTAGAGCTTTCTAATGGACTGATCTTTTTCCTTATGAGTTTTGAGGCTGAATCTTTTGGATGCTTGTCCGTAGTTATTTTCTTAAAGCTCGATACTTGTTTCTTTGCTGAAGTGAACTCAATATACTTGATTGATTCGTTGAGATCTCGTAGGTATTTGATTTGATCTTTTCCATCCTTGATTTATTTGTCTCCATAAATAAGTTTTTACTTATTTATTGTACTTGGGTGCACTATTTTTGGGCTTCACTGGTTAGCTAGGCTGGAGTCTTCCTTTGGGCCTTGTGATTCAGCTGGGCCTGCCTTTCCCTTGTGAGTTGACTTGCACAAAGAATATGTCATCATTAAAATTTAACACTAACATTCTCCCCATGACTCTTAAATGCTTGAGGTAGTTCCATGTAAATCTCATCATTTAAATCACCATGTAAGAAGGCATTGAACATATATATTCGATGAATGTGCCAGTTATTCTGAGAACAATTGCTAGAATACTTCTCGTAGTCTTCATTTTGACCACTGGACTGAATGTCTCTTGATAATCAATGCCTTCTTTTGGCTATAATCTTTAGCTACTAATCTTACCTTGAATTTTTCAACTTCTCATAATGATTTGTACTTTACTTTGTAAATCTATTTGCACCCTATAAGTGTCTTGCATTTTGGTAACTTCATTGTGTATCAAGTATGATTGCTTTGTAAATTATCTATTTCAGATTTCATTGCCACAACCTACCTTGGATCAACAACTGCTTCTCTGTATGTTATATATTTTGTAGTACTAGACAGATTGGACAAATAAGCTTGATATGTTGATGTCACATTGTCATAGAACATGTAATTGGAAATGTCATAGGGTTTATCATGAATATTCAATGACACGGAATCTTTCATCCATATAGGTAGATGTCTACTTCTTCCTGATTGCCTAGTGTGTTCCTCTTGATGCTGAATTTGTGGAACTTGTTATTTTTGTTGTTGAGGCTGTTGCACTTCTGATTCTGGTGCTACTTGTGGTAAGACATGATGATCTAGTGCTGGTACTATCTCTTCATCATGTGTTATGTCTTCCAAACTTGGACTAGATGATGTTGATTGTCGTAATGTAGAAGGTCTAATTTGGACAACCTCAGAAATAATATTAAGCCTAGTGTAGTTGAAAATAGGAACATGCATGATGTTGTCTTTGTTTTTATTTTTGAACAGAAAGATGTCCTATTTGAATATCACTTCTTTGTTGAAAAAAAGAGATGATTAGCAATATCATATAGAAGATAACCTTTTTAAGTTTCTGCATAGCCCATGTGAATGGCTTATCTTACCCTTGGTTTGAGTTTATCAGCTTCATTAACCACCTTGGCATGGCATATGCATTCATTACCCTTAAATGTTACAAAGAGGGTTTTTTGTTATGTATTTCTCATCAGGAAACATATTATTAATAACAGTACTTGGCATCCTATTTTATAATATAAACAACAACTTTTACACACAAACCCCAATATCTTATATGAATACATGTTTGAAATCTTAAATCTCTTGTTGTTTTTAGTATATGCTTGTGTTTTCTTTCAGCTGTTCCATTTTGTTGATGAGTATATGCATAAGATTTTTGATGTACTAAGCCTAAGCTTTTAAACAGGTTATTGCATGTTACATTTACAAACTTAGTACCATTATCACTTCTGATTACCTTAGCTAGTTTGTTGTATTGAGCCTTAATGTAGGTCTGGAATTGTTGTATCTTAGTACTTACATCAGTTTTAAGTTTGATTAGGAGTATCCAGGTCATTCATGAGTAATCATAAACTATAGTTAGGATGTATTTGTTCCCATCAAAAGTAGGTACTTTGGAAGGACTCCACAGATTCATGTGCACTAGATCAAATCTGTTTGTACTTATAGTATGGCTAACAGGAAATGGTAATCTAGACATTTTAGCACAAGGGCACACATAACATTTATTAATAATACTTGTAATATCATCTAATTTTATAGGTAGTAACTTCTTAAGTACTGAAATAGATATATGATCAAATCTTCTGTGCCATATGTCTATATCTAACTTTGACTTAAACTCATAATCAGAACAACTACTATTGTTAGTTGCTAAATCCATCTCTTTGTTTTCTTTAGTATCTGCTAGAATATGAAGTCCTTCTTCCTCTTTATCAATCATCTTCACCTTCCAAGTGTAAAGATCATGAAACACAAAAAAGTCAGGAAAGAAAGAAGCTGAACATATCAACTCTTTAGTCAGTTTAGACATAAACAATGGATTGAATTCAAAGTTTGGAATATGAAAACATTTGAGATAGTATTTATGTTATGCAGTGTGCTAGTACCTATGTGAGTAACCAAAGAAACATCACCATTTGCCAAGTAAAGTTTTCTTGAATTTTCAATTTTAGAAATGGTATGGTCATCAAGCAGATTCAAGTTAGCTACCATATGATTTGTATCATATGTATCCACTATCCAACTTCGGTTACTACTCAATCTAGTTGAACTGCTATTCAAACACATACCAGCCATACTTGCTGAATGTATGTTATTTGGTGTTTTATTCAACAATTGCATTATTTGATGGTACTGATCTTGAGTCAAGGTGCATGAATCCTTTTGATTCAGGTGAGCAATTTGATATCATGTAAGCTGATTTGAACTCTATCTATATGACTGATATTTAGTTGAGCTTTGTCCATAAGACTGATATTCACCAAATGAATTAGGTTGCACTTGACTATTCTGCATGTAAGAACTCATGTTCTGACTGTTCTGACCAAATAACCATGAGTGTTCAGAAATCACATTATGAGCTGCATTAGGCCCTCCTCTATTCTTGAATTTGTATTCCTGAGGATATCCTATGATCTTGAAGCAGTTTTCTCTACTATGACCTTTGATCTTGCACACATCACAATACAGGTTATAGTTCCTTTTGAACTTTTGATGCCCTCCAGTTTTTGAATACATGACAACATCATAAGACCCTTGCACATTAGTTAGATTTGCACCCATGATCCCATCAGTTGCCACTATAGATTTATGGCTTTCATCACTAGTTGTCATTGAGTAAGCTTGATTAACAGTAGGCTTTGGCTTCATTAACAGAATCTAGCTTCTTGGTTGGGCATAAGAATTATTTAACCCCATGAGAAATTGAAACAACTTAAGCTTCTATAAATGACCAGCAAATACCTTTGACTTATCATAATCACATGTTGGAGTTGGGACTAAAGCCACAAATTCTTCCCATAACTCATTCAGCCTAGTAAAATAGACAGAAACTGAACTAATTCCTTGAGTTAGGTTGGCTATTTTCTTGTGTATATTAAAGGTTCTTGAACCATCAACTTGATTAAACCTTTCATACAGTTCTTCCCAAACAGATTGGGCACTAGTAGCATACATAACTCTTCCTAATAGACCTTTTGTTACAGAGTTCAATACCCATGACAAGACAATAGCATTCACTCTCTTCAATTCCCTTCTAAACGTGGAAATTTTTCTTTAGTACAAGAACCATCAATAACCCAATTTTATTTATTCCCATTAAAGCTATTTTCATAGATCGAAGCCACAAGAGTAATTTCAACTCTTGTTAATTGAAAAGTAATAATTTAGATTCCACTTACATCGGATGAACTCAAGAATAAGGATTGCCATTTCCAATGCTGATATTTCCAGAATTCTGTGGTTGAGAGGATGAATCCACTGTAATGTTCGTACCATTCTCGATTGCCATTACTTTTAGACGAACTCAGAAATTGAAAACAAGAATTGAAATCAAGAAAGAAGAAGAAGAAGCTTGTTCTGGGGAATCTGAACAAGAACAGAAAACATAATCGATCTTGAAGCTAGATTACTAGCTTCACACTCTGATACCATGATAATAATTGAAGATAGAAGAAGAATATTCATGAGAGAATAACGGAAAAGAAGAAGAAGGTAATTATGTATTGATTCATTGAGAACAAATGAGATACATTGCACAATATATAGCTCACAAACTAACTCATAGTCTAACTAACTTTAGGAAGTTGTAACAAAATTTATGAACATGGAAAATGACTACAAGTCCCCTCATACTAACTACCTTTAACTAGCCTTCTTATCACTTATACAGTTAATAATGAATGATTAGTCATTTTAATGTCCAACTCCACCATAACAGCTCTTGGGAGTCATCAGTCTGTTATATCTAGCATACTTATTATCTATTGAGTGAGAGCCTTTTCACACAAAACTCTCGAATCACTATGACCGACTTAAGTCTCTGTTCGATTAGTCGGTCGTTTCACAGGAAAACTTATACCATCCATATTATTGCAAGAAACTTCTCTGATATTCCTTCCAGCAATTGTCTGAAGTATACATCGTTATTTTACTGGTTATATATATGAAAGAAATTTTTCTACCAAATTCCAAATTACAGCCAAACAAAAACCTGCCACAAAAGGTTATTGCATCGAAATTAAGTTCTATATATAATAGAGTAAAAAAGGTTTGTACCATCAAGTCACTGATTAAACAATTATAGGTAAATATCTTGATAAATATTAATTGGTAATCTAATAATAATAATGAATCTGCTATCAAAAACTTAAAAGTCACTACTAACGTCAAAACTATTTTACATATATAACTTAAAATCCTTTCGCAAAATCTAATGAAAACCCTTCTCATTTTCCTAAACCATTTTTTTGACTTTAACTATTCGAAATTTAAAACTCACTGAATTGATTAATTCTAATTTGCGTGCCCGTTAAAGAGGTAAAGTGTGATCTCTTAACAAGAGGTTCTTCTGAGTGCATGAGTGCATGTGAGAAGAAAAATCTACCTCCCATTTCTCTAACTCATAATTGCCGGAACAAGCATGTATTTCAATTGCAAAGATACTTACAACCCTTTCTGTTTTAATTTAAGTTGTGATTCTTTTTCGAACACACTACAAAAGGAAAAGTACAAGTTACACATTTGATTGATCAACGGAAAATATATAAAAAATATACACTATCAAGTGTCTTAGTTTGACTGGCCTGACATAAAGTTTAAGAAATAAAAAGAGACTTTTAAATTTTGTAGTCCTAAATTAACCATGTAATAAAATGTCCTTTGAATTTTATAGTTTTAAACTTATCATGTAGAATATTTGAATGGTCAATTTACTAAATATAGAAAAATCAGCTCTTTTGGGGACAAATCAAAAAAGAAAGTGAGACTTAAATTAGAATGAAAAGAATACATATTATAGACTAATATCTAAAATATATATCTTCTGATTGCTATTTTGGTGAGCTAACAATTTATGTCATTTTTTTTCCAAAGAAAAGGTCATATACAAGTAAGAAAGGCAGAAATGATCCCCGGGCATAGCTGGATGGCAAAGGAAGGAAACCTAAAATTCAGCTGGAGGCCTGCAGCATGGGTTCGAATCCTGGAGGAAGCAATTTGCTCTCTTCTGGGTAGAACCTTGTAGGTGATATCAGTTACACTGTTCTCAAACCGTGGTCATTCAGACACATCACGCGATTTACTGGTAGTAGTGCGAGGGACCGAGACTACTATCTCCAGGAATAGTCTGACGGCGGAAAGCTGGATATCTAAAAAAAAAGAATAAAAGAAAGGCAGAAATGAATGAATGTGATGTTCAAGAAAAAAAAAGAATGAATGTGATGTTCAAGAAAAAAAAGAATGAATGTGATGTAGGGTTTTGTTGGGTTCAAAACATATAAGTAAAGCACATCGGAAGTTTAAAATTTTATTTACTTACCCCAACAATGCCTTCTGGTATGGTTATATGACAATCAAAACCTGTAAAGTAATACTTAAACAAGAACACTTACATGTTATATAATATGGAATCTTTACTAAAGGCGAACACACGTTTGTTCCCTTCGATTACAAGCACCTTGCTATAGTGTAATCCTCTGTCAAGAAAGCCAGAAAATCTTGGCAGAGATTTGAGAAAGCTTTATTCTAAACTATAAGTCTAGAATTATTTTGTATATTGAGTCTATTTATCAATGAGGTTAGTGTTGTATATATAGTTAATTTTTAGGTCAAAGCCGGATTAGGGTTGGGCTCTAAGCCTAGCCCAAAAATTGAGGTGCAGTGGGCCAGTCTGACCGAGCCCACTGCTGGGTCGGCACCGCGCGCCTTACGTCCAGTGATGTTCCTCATTTCGTTAATATATATTCAACACATTTAATTAAATCCAAAATTCAATTTTGACTTAATTAAATAATTTCCATCAAATAGAAATTATCCCATAGTTATTATCAATTTAAATATCTCGATTCAAAATCGAATATTTAATACTTTCTCAATACACCCTTAGATCGAAGAGACAATTGACATAGTGTGACCCTATAGGCCTTCATATATTGACACTAATCCAATTAAGGTCCATACGGAACTCCTAGACTGCGCCGTACGACGAACTCAATATGTGAAGTACGTTTACATGAATCCAACAAACATAACCTTTATGTGAGATGATAAATTCCTTTCATTCGCGACACACTCGATCAAGCTTAGGATTTGCCATGTGTCTATCCAAATGGCTTGATCACTTTATCTCATCTATAATGGTCGACAACTAGACCATATTCTAAATATGTCTCTTGCATTGGCCAATGACTTGGTCGACCTAATATCACTGAGAAGTTGAGTGCTCTCTCGAATATCCAATTGAGGAATGAATCCTATTCTTGGCCCAACTGCCACCTTAGTTTACATCAAAATGCACCCAACACAAGCCGTATCTTATCCTATAATAAGTTTAAGCTTAGGACAGGGTCAAAGTACATTACTCTGTAAACAAGGTGCGTATTGACCTCAAGTCAAAGGACCTTTATCTCCCACATGCTGATAACACTCTAGACATGTATAACAAATAGTTTATCAGCAGGGTATATCAATACTTTCCAAAAGTATCCATGTGTCCATATCTAGTAACCATTACTCGTAGCAGGTGAGACATACTACATTCTCCAAAAATGTGATGCAGACCACATGTTGACTTATAACATATCATCGATATCCCATTCTCGATAATCATTAGTCGAGGCTATTTTGAGAGTTACGCTCTATCATCAATATCTCACTCTATTAATGACAATGTAAGCTCAAGGGATGCATATTAATGAGTAACTACAAACAATCAAATAATAATTCAATAGTTGCAAATCCCTAATAATGATTGTCTCTAGGACATACATACTTTCAATCTCCCATTTGGCCTAGAGCCAATCTCCAATGTATCTAATACCCATGTTTTCAAAATGACTATTATGCTTAACTAAGCTTAATGGTTTAGTAAATGGGTCAGCTAGGTTATCATCTATGGGAACATAGTCTAATCTTATTTCTTTAGTTTCCACCATCTCCTTGAGTATGTGGTATTTCCTTGGTACATATTTGTTTCTGTTTATTGATCTTAGTTCCTTAGCTTGCGCAATCGCATCAGTGTTGTCACAATAAATCGTTATTGGACAAGTGACACTTGGAACAACCCCTAGTTCCTTCAGGAACTCAGATATCGCGACAACTTCTTTACCAGCTTCCGATCCATCAATGTACTCGGCTTCAGTTGTCGAATCAGCAGTTATTGCTTGTTTGGAACTTTTCCAACTCACTGCTCCACCATTGAAAATGAAGGTATATCCAGACTGAGACTTGAAGTCATCAAGATCTGTCTGGAAGCTAGCATCAGTGTACCCAGTATCCACTATCTTCTCTTGTCCACCATAGACTAAGAATTATTCTTTAGTTCATCTAAAATACTTAAGAATACTCTTGACTACTTTTCAGTGTTCTTCCCCAGGATTCTGCTGGAATTTGCAAGTCATACTAAGTGCATAGGCCACATCTGGCCTCGTACATGTCATGGCATACCTGATTGATCCTATAGCTGAAGCATATGGGATTCTCTTCATGCGTTCAAGTTCTGCAACAGTAGAATGACTATCCTTCTTTGATAACTTGATGTCTTGACCCATAGGAAGACCTCCCTTCTTAGAGTTTTCCATAGAGAATCGTCTTAGCACTTTGTCTATGTATATGGACTGTGACAACCCTAACAATCTATTAGGTCTATCTCTATAGATTCTAATTCCAAGAATGTAGCAGGCTTCACCCAAGTCCTTCATCATGAAGGTGCTGGATAACCATTCCTTGACTGATTGCATGAGAGTCTTATTGTCTCCCATTATTAATATATCATCTACATATATAACAATGAAGACAATACTCCCTTCCTTGCACTTACTATAAACGCATGGATCTTCTTTGCTTCTAACAAAGTCAAATGATTTGACTGCTTTGTCAAAGCAAATATTCCAACTCGTTGAGGCTTTCTTAAGTCCATAAATGGACTTCTGTAGCTTGCATACTGCTTTGGGCTTAGTCTTGGATATACAACCCTCAGGTTGTATCATATACACCTCCTCAATTAGGTTACCATTGAGGAAAGCAGTTTTAACATCCATTTGCCAAATGTCATAATCATAGCATGCGGCTACTGCAAGCAAAATCCGAATGGACTTAATTTTTGCAACAAGTAAAAAGGTTTCATCATAATCGACCCAGGCCGTTGATTATAACCTTTAGCCACCAATCTTGCCTTATAAATATGTACCTTGCCATATGCATCAATCTTCTTCTTGAAGACCCATTTGCATCCTATGGGTCTAACCCCTGTTGGCAAATCAACCAAGTTCCAAACTTGATTGATGTACATCGAGTCCATATCAAATTTCATGGATTCTTGCCATCTCTGCGAATCAATGTTTAACATAGCTTCGATGTAGGTTGTAAGTTCATCGTCATCATGAATATCTATCTCATTGTGTGTTTCAACAATGAGATTAAGTCTTCCAGGCGGATGATGAGTCCTAGTGAATCTACGGAGTTGATTATTCTGCGCTTCAGTGTTTGTTGCATTCTGATTGTGAGAAGGTCTTTGTGTGCTGGACAATCCACCACCTTGAGAGATTTCAGGAATGTCATTTTCATGTATTTACTGAATGAAATGATGTACAACCATTGTATCATCTTCCATTGGTTGTGTATCAGAGCCTTGCATTTCTGCACTTCTCTACTCCCACATGTTGATAACACTCTAGACATGTATAACAAATAGTTTATCAGTAGGGTATACCAATACTTTCCAAAAGTATCCATGTGTCCATCACTAGTAACCATTACTCGTAGCAGGTGAGACATACTACATTCTCCAAGAATGTGAAGCAGACCACATGTCGACTTATAACATATCATCGATATCCCATTCTCGATAATCATTAGTCGAGGCTATTTTGAGAGTTACGCTCTATCATCAATATCTCACTCTATTAATGACAACGTAAGCTCAAGGGATGCACATTAATGAATAATTACAAACAATCAAATAATAATTCAATAGTTATAAATGCCATAAATATATTAATCTTATTAATAATACAAATGTGTTCAAGTACATTTATCCTTAATAATGATTGTCTCTAGGACATACATACTTTCACGTGAAAGGTGTCATGTTAAGAGAAGAGAGAATCTACTGAAAGGAGAATCAGTGGCAGCAAACAGCATTAAGACGAATTCTTGATTTCTTTCTAGAGTGTTAGCCAACATAAATGGTATTAGATGGGGTCTCCATTATTATCTAATTTCTACTATTCTCTCCATTCTAATTTATGTGACAAAATTTGACTTAACGCAAAGCTTAAGAAAGAAATGTTGACTTTTAAAATATGTGGTTTAAAATAAATCTTAGGCAATTGTATGTCAATAAATTATTGCATTAAGAGTAAAAAGAGGAATTTTTAAAGTTAAATTAGTTCTAATAATAGAAAGATGATATTTTTTTTGAGTCAAATTAAAAAGGAAATGTTAGCACATAAATTAAATAGAGGAAGTATTACACAAATTCTCCCCTGAGATGCCACGTCTTTTTGTTTTTGGGGAAGCCACTGTTACAAAAATGGTATTAGTATATATTTATCAGGAAAATAAAACTTTCCCTATATTCTTGATCCCCACACGACGTTTTCAATTCATCAATTTTCCGCTTTATATCTCATGGCTTACCAAAACTAGAAATAATTAAAACCTTATAGTATCACACAGATTAAGAAATGAAACACTTAAATATCATTTCAATGACAGATAATTTAGCACTAGCAACATAGCACCAAGTCACCAACCATTTGTCGTCTAAACTAAAGTAGTCAGATTACTCTTTCTTACATTGTCTAATACATCTGTTTTTCTTCTCCTTTTTCCGTTTTTAGTAAGAAATTAAGAATCATGTATGACTAACTCATCTGATAATAATTAATTGGCATTACGATATTACAAAATAATGCACTGATTAGTTTAGCACTTTAGCCTAGTTGAGAAGGATGCAACGCCGAAAAGCTGCAGTCCTACGTAAAAGAAGAATAGTGGCTCTTTTACCAGAAACAGCAAAGTTAGGAAAACGTGTAGACGTTAAGGACTAAGGAGAAAAATTGGTGAATTGTGAATCAGTGGGGATGAAGGACCCGTTTGACCATAAAAATTATTCATTTTTTTCGAAAATAATTTCTCACTTTATATGAATAGCCGTGTTTGATCATGAAAATTTCAAATCTAACTTCAAGTTGTATTTCTTATTCAGAAATCAGCTCATTTTTCACTTTTTAAAGTTGTGATTACGTACATTCAAGCATGAACATTATTCTAAATATTCTTTATAAAATGTATAACCAAACACAACTCTTTCTCCAACTCCATAAATTCAAAATAAAGTAAAAAATATTTGAAACTTATAGCGAAAAGCATACATAGCATTTTGGAATTGGGTTTATTTATTTAAACTCAATATTTTTAACGCAACGCATAAATAGATATTTAAAATCTGACTCATAATTTTAAAAATATAATGAATTTAATATTAATTTTTTTAAATATTAAAATAATAAAATTTAAATTCTGAATCTAATTGTATTGAGAATGATAGGTGGGGGATCACGAATATAAGAAAAGCTATATTTTCCTGAGGAATATTACCACTTTTGTAACAGTGGCTTCCCCAAAAGACAAAAGACGTGGCATCACAGGGGAGAATTGTGTAGTAATAGAAATAAGAGAAGAATGGAGACCCAATCTATACCATTTGTGTTGGTTAAGAATCAAATACGTCTTTTGGTTTTCATTAACATTAAGAGATTTGAATCTGAATCAATATCTAAATGATTAAGATATTATTTTTAAATTTGAAAACTAAATGATTAAGACTATTTATTTTTTAATATTTAAATGTGTATAATATATTTATATAAATATAATAAATATACAATTTAAATAAAAGAGAAACTAAATATTTAAAAATAAATATAAATTTAATAAAATAAAGCATTTATGTTCGCTAGTGATGATAGTGATGCTTTATAGTGGTAGTGGTAATAGTTGTGATGATGGAGGTGATTGGTGTTGTAGTGACTGGCATGATGATGACGGTTTGTAGTGGTGGTAGAGTTTGTGATGATGCAGTTGATTAATGTTAGTAATTGATAATGTTGGTGATGACGTCTAAAGAATGTGTGGTGGTTGACAATGATGTTGGTGGTAGTTAATGGCGGTGCTAGTTGTAATGGTAGATCTGGTTGATAGTAAGGACCAGGTAGGGACAGATAAGTGGGTGGGTGAGTGGGTTGGTAGGTGAGTGTGTGGGGTGGGTAGTGATGGTTGGTGATGGGGGTTAAGAGGGTGAGGGTGGTGGTGGTTGTGATGACAGATGTGGTTAGTAGTGGTGGGATGTTGGTTGGTAGATGGGTGGTGTGGGTGGTGAAGCATAGTGGTGGGAAGGGGTTAGGAGGGTGAGAGTGGTGGTGGTTGACAGTGATGGTGGTTGTGATGGCAAATGTGGTTAGTGGGAGGTAGGGTGAAGGGGTGAGGATTGGGAGAGTGGTAGAGGTGGTTGTGATGACAGAGGTGGTTAGTGGTGGAGTGAGGGGGGGGGGAGAAGAGGTATATGGTGGAGTGAGGGGTGGAGAAGAGGTATATGGTGGGGGTGGTATTGGAGAGGTGGGGTAGGATGGGATGTGGATGGAGCTGATGGGATGTTCATGGGTCGATTTTTTGGTTAAAACCAAAATCAAACCAATTAAGTCAGTTTTTTAGTTATTAAAACCAAATCAAATATAATTTATATCTATCAATTTAGTTATTGTCGGTTTGGTTCAGTTTATTTGGTTTTTAAGATGCCTAATGGTACTTCTCGCTTTCATGATTTTTTCTGTAATTAGAAAAGAAATTTTCACCTTTTCTGACTTACTATCCGTTATTACCCTTTTATTTTGACGGCTATAATTTTCTTAGACTATGGGGAAATGTCCTAAGATCTATAAATTTTAATCAAGTGAATAAAGTTTATAAGAAATACAAAAAACATATAGATAAATCTCATAGTTATTTCTTTGAATTAATGAGTTTAGATTCGTGACTTTTTTTTATGAAATGAGCTTAAAGTATAAAGTTCATTAGCCTATTTGAAATAAATAAAATTTTAATCAAAAAGTATACAAAATATCTAAATTATTTATAAAACTCAATATATTGTATATATGTAATTATAAATTTTGTGTATACTATAATTTATCGGTTCGATTCGGTTTTTCTTCGGTTTGTTTCAGTAAAACCAAACCAAATATTATCGGTTTTTTAAAATATAAAACCAAACCAAACCAAAACTAAATAATAATCGGTTTGGTTTTGTTTTTGATTTTTAACCATACCGTGAACACCCCTAGTTGTGGACAAAGTGATGATAAAAAATATTCATACAAAAGTACATCTTAATGATATTAAGACTTTGTTCAAGATCTGATTAAGACCTATTCAGACTAAATAAATATTTAAATTTTAATATAAACAAATACATTTAATGATCTAAGGTCTAACTATTCAAATTCAGACATCAATTAAGTGCAACAAAATCAGGCCTTAATGGTGTTTTGCTGCCTCTGATTCTCCTTTTGTTAGATTCCCTTTGCTCTCAACATGACACCTGGCACATTATGTCACAATTTTTTTATTTTTAGAGATTCAAAACTATGTAAATTTTAATTAATATTAATGAAAAAAATTAAAATTTATAACTTTTCATATAATTTTTTAATATTTAAATTTAAATTTTAAAATATTAAGTTGATCTAACTCAATTTAATTTTGAAGATCAATCAAATCAACTTTCAAAAAGTGAAAAATATTATTCTTCTGTTCCAATTTATATGACACAATTTTCTTTACATGCTCATATATTTAAAAAAATTATAGTTAACTTTAAATTTCTTAGTTTATTTTTAATAACATCCTCTTATAATTATTAAAGGATTACTCGATCACATAATTAGTACGTTAATATTCATTATGTTACTAATCAGAAATATTTGAATAAATTATAATATTAACTAAAGTAATAATAAGCTATTATAAGTGAAAGATATTCATGATTTTAAAATTGCTTTACATTGTTGTCTATTTTCAAAACTAGAACGTTAGTCGCAATAGAAAGTACATAATTTATTTCATATTGTTACTATGATATAATTGTTGCTTTAACCATCTAACAGTTTCTGGCTAACATGTACCTATTAGCAAGTTACAAAAATATTCATTTGATTGAGTGATAAAATAATTAATAGTTTGAAGAGTTCATGTAAGCCTTACAAAATTTCATGACATGAATTTTTTTTCAGGCCTATAATGTTAGTTGACAATGTTAGAGTAATTACCTCTAATTTATTATAATTGATATGTAATATATTGTAATTATTATGATTGTAATTAGTATCTCTTATTTTTAGATAAGGTAGATTAGTTTTCCATTATTCATACATAGGATGATTGTATATATATTGTATCTTGGGAATAATATTGATCAAGGAATTACTTTCTTACATGGTATCAAGAGTCTAAAGATCCTTTGACCTAATTATTTTCTTCCCCAACCGAATTCTCCTTCTCTTTTTCTAAGTATTTTCTGCCACTACCCTAAGTAGGTTTAATAAACCTAAACACTTCCTAAACCCTAAACCTAAAATACTCTCTAGCCGTCAACACCCCCCCCCCCTCCGGCTAGACATATTTTGTTCCAAATTTTAGGGTTCTTCCATCAAAACATCACCAACCTCTCTTCTTCTTTTGTTTCTAAGTCAAAACTATGGCCGAAAAGCAAACCTTTCATCTTGCTCTTGCCTTTAATAACGTCAAGAACTTTATCTCCATCGCTTTTGAAATGGAGAAGGGCCAGTATACCCCATGGGCCGAACTATTCAAAATTCACTGTCGCGCCTATGAAGTAATTGACCATATCATCCCGTCCGAGTCACCGTCGGATTCCACTACGGTGGACAAGAAATTATGGTCTCGATTAGACGCTATTGTCCTTCAATGGATTTATGGAACTATTTCGAATGATCTTCTTCATACCATCTTACAACCCAATTCTACGGCTCAAAAGGCGTGGGAAAGATTAGAAAATATTTTTCAAGATAACAAAATGTCTAGGGCCATTTGTCTTGAACACCAATTTACAAATATTAAATTGGATGATTTTTCCAACATCTCAGCCTATTGTCAAGAATTGAAAGTAGTTGCAGATCAACTGTCCAACGTTGGTTCGCCCGTTAAGGATCAAGGGTTGGTACATCAATTGGTTGCGGGGTTGAATGGACAATATGATGGTGTTTCTACGTTCATTCAACAAAGCAATCCATTACCTCCCTTTTACGAGGCCCGCTCAAGATTAATTCTCGAGCTAACAAGGAAAGAAAAGCAGGTATCCTCAGGAGCAACCACCACCGGAACCGCTCTCGTCTCCACCAACCCTTCTTCCATTGATTTGGAGTCCCAAAATTCTGGTTCAGGGGGCCACGATAATCGTCCTAATAATGGTAAAAAATGGGGTTCAAACCGAAATAATAAAGGAAAAATAATAGTGGAAAGGGACGTGATGGGGCAGGGGCCAAATCGCCGGCGGCAACAGCCAGCGCAGGTAGGGGCGGATAGTTTTCAGGCAGTAGCGGCGGACAGTGGGGGCAGTACCCACCATGGGCCTGAGGCCCACAGTGGGCTGCCCCGCCATGCCCATTCCCGACCTCTTCGTGGGCCCGACTTCCTCCTTCTTCAAATTGCCAACTCGATATTCTTGGATCTCGTCCACAACATGTATTTGCAGCTCAGGCATCATCTCCTGTTGGATATGCACCCATGGATATTGAACAAGCCATCAGTCACACGAATCTAAATATTCCAGATGAATCGTGGTACATGGATACAGGGGCTACGCCATAATGACGGCATCTCAAGGTAATATCTCATCTTATTTTAATACGAGCGGTAATAAAAATATTGTTGTCGACAGTGGGCAGGAAATTCCAATTCGTGGTATTGGTCAGGTAACACTACCATCTCCCCACCCACCTTTACGCTTGAACAACATCTTACATGCACCACAACTGATTAAAAACTTGATCTTTGTTAGACGTTTTACAATTGACAATAATGTTTCTATGAATTTTGATCCGTTTGGTTTTTCTGTGAAAGATTTTCAGACGGTGATGCCGCTCATGAGATGTAATAGCACGGGGGACTTATATCCCATCACCTCTGTTTCCACCAATAGCAGGGTCAAACCGTCCACCTTTTCGGTCATCCCTCCTAGTCTATGGCACAATAGGTTGGGGCACCCAGGAGCACTGGTTTTTCATCAATTTAGGAAGAATAATTTTTTTTCTTGTAATAGACATTTGAACTCTTCTGTTTGCCAAACCTGTGTGTTTGGTAAACATATTAAACTTCTATTTTCTGCGTCTACTACTAATACTGTTATGCCATTTGATATTTTGCATTGTGATTTGTGGACTTCACCAAAAACTACCTTATCAGACCCGAATTGGAAGGCTGCCATGTTAGATGAATATACTGCTCTTATTCAAAATAAGACCTGGGATTTGGTACCACGACCATCTAATGTGAACATAATTTGGTCTATATGGGGTTTTTACCATAAAAAGAATTCTGATGGTTATTTTGCGAGATACAAAGCTCGTCTTGTTGGTGATGGCAGCTCTCAGCAGGTGGGGGTAGATTGCGGTGAAACATTCAGTTCGATAGTCAAGCCTGCAACTATCAGGACTGTCCAAATCATGGTTCATTCATCAGTTGGATGTCAAGAATGCATTTTGACATGGCCATTTGCAGGAAACGATAAACATGCATCAGCCGTTGGGATTTCGTGATCCTGCCCGTCCAGATCATGTGTGCCTATTGAGGAAATCCTTATATGGTCTGAAACAAGCTCATCGGGCATGGTATAACAGGTTTGCAGGATTTGTTTCCAAATTGGGATTCTCTCACAGCAAGTCCGATCATCTCTTTATTTATAGGAAGGGCACTGATGTGACTTATATACTTCTGTATGTTGATGACATTATCCTCACTGCCTCCTCAACTTCACTTCGCCAGTCTATTATGTCCCTTCTTGCAGCTGAATTTGCAATGAAGGACTTAGGCCCGTTGAATTATTTTATTGGCATTGCTGTCACTCACTATGCAGATGGTCAGTTTCTTAGTCAAAAGAAGTATGCTGAGGAGATACTTGACAAAGTAGGGATGTCTTCATGCAAACCTTCCCATACTCCGATTTACACGAATGTGATGTTGAGCAACGCTTCAGGTACTCCATATAGTGACCCCACACAATACCGCAGCCTGGCTGGTGCATTGAAGTATCTCACTTTTACGAGGCCTGATATTTCTTATGCGGTCCAGCAAGTTTGTTTACACATGCATGATCCGAAGGAAGAACATATGGGGGCTCTCAAGAGGATTCTGCGGTATGTTAAAGGTACTCTTTATTTCGGACTACATCTGTATAAGTCCTCCATCTCGAGTCTTTCTGCCTACACTGATGCGGATTAGGGCGGCTGCCCAGACACACGACGTTCCACTTCCGACTATTTGTGTATTCTTGGGTGACAATCTCATATCATGGTCATCCAAACGTCAGTCCACACTATCTCGGTCAAGTGCAGAGGCAGAATACAGAGGGGTGACCAATGCTGTTGTTGAATCCTGTTGGCTTCGTAATCTGCTAATGGAGCTCCATTGTCTGATTGAAAAGGAAACAATGGTCTATTGTGACAATGTAAGTGCAATCTACTTGTTTGGCAATCATGTTCAACATAAACACATGAAACACATTGAAATAGATATCTTGTTTGTCCGAGAAAAAGTTGACCGTGGTCAAGTCCAGGTTCTCCATGTCCCATCCCGTTATCAGATATCTGACATCTTTACGAAAGGTCTTCCATGCGTACTGTTTGATGATTTCAGGGACAATGTCAGCATCCTAGAACCTCCAGCTAAGACTGCGAGATACTGTTAGAGTAATTATGAGCATATCCCATAATTACCTCTCATTTATTATAATAGATATGTAATATATTGTAATTATTATGATTGTAATTAGTATCTCTTATTTTAGGTAAGGTAGATTAGTTTTCCATTATTCATACATAGGATGATTGTATATATATTGTATCTTGGGAATAATATTGATCAATGAATTACCTTCCTACAGACAAATAGGTAACACTATTTTAAATTTGTATTATATTTTTACTTATTTATATTATTGTTATTAATGATATCAATTATTGGTTTAATCCTTAATAGGGGGCAAAAATTCAAGCAGCAGATTTCAATAATCATGTGTAGAAATGAAAGGAATTATTTTAAAAAATAAGAGCTACTATATTATTAAATAATTGACTAGATCGTGTTAATCTCAAGTACTCTTCAAACAAAGAAGTTGAATGACTTTTACTAATAACACCATTGTAAAGCAATTCAAAAATGACATTTTAATCCAAATTTTCTTTGAATTTTATATCCTTGAAAGAGGCGGAAAAGTTTAGTGATGGTACATCTATGATAAATTTTACAAGAATTTAGATTTGAGAAGGAAGAGAAGGAGACAAGAGTTAATAGTTATAAATGAGAGCTAAGCTAAGTTACACAACTTTTCATGGAAATGATCATTTGGCCTACTATATAGATAAGTTAAAGTAATTTATTTTAATTTTTATATTGAAATATATGTACGATCATATAATTGTTACTCTGTGAGGGAATTTTGCTGAAAATGATAATGAAATTCTTGAAAGAATGAATCGATCGAGTGTGAAGTCGTTTTGAAAATTGTACAGAAACGATCCAGTTTAATTTTTTACCACTTCATGATATTTTCTTTTTACTCTTAGTATAGATAATATATGTATCTAATTACACTTTTATGGTTTACCCGACATCCCATCATCTTGACTTCGATAAAGAAGTCACCTACGATGATCCATATTAATCAGTTACATAAATTTGTACTTCATTCTTTTATATATAATTATGTTTTCTAAATTTCATTTTGATAATATCACTTGTTATTTTGCAAAATCATATGCTATATAATTAGGTATTCACGTGTAACACACGTACATCGAAACTAATAAAAAAATCAAGTATACTATTATAATGTGAAAAACGTATCACCAAATTCGTGGTATGATGGTTGGAATCTTCAGCCTTTTGTCTACTAGCCTGTGTTAGGTTGTTACTCTGTTCGGTTTAAAATAATTAATGTTTAAGCATCTAAAAGTTGATTAAAAATAATTATTATTCAACAAAATTAAGAAGGTATTCAATTTTGTTTTTCAAATTTGCCTTTACCATATTCTTAATTTAATGTACAAATGATGTATACAACAACCTAAAAAGAAAATAGTAATTTGAGGTAAAATGAATAACACTTCATATTTTGTTGTATTGCATTTGTTGTATTGTATGTGCTATCAATTATTTTGAACTAAAAGAAGTATTTGTAATTGTTGGCATTAATTACATTGCATCTTACTTTTTTTTTTTGGGTGGTTACCAATTGGGGTTGTCTTGGAATTCAATCCATTACTTAAATAGTCACTCAATTATATGAAGCTATCTATTAAAGTCATATTTTCTTATTTGTACAAAAAAAGTCACCTAACTGGGTGTATAACACTTAGAAGGTCACTTAACCGGCCAATACTTATTTTACCCTCTAAATTATCAACTTTTATTTAAAAATTATGATGTTTATTATTTTTTGAACTTATATTTATGGACTTACTATGAACAAATAAATTATATATATAAATTAAAATAGAGAAAAATATTTTTCAAGCATATATGAGTTATAAAATAATTGAGCATAGTGAAAAAAATTGATTACAATAATTAGTTCGTATAAGTTATTCTGAAAATAGAAACAAAAAACCCAAAAAAATTTATTTATACAACTGATGAAAGAGAATAAAAACTTTTGAAACATATACTATTATATATGCTTGAAAACTGTGATCATTTATTTTATTGTTAAATAATTATATATGCTTAAAAACTTTTTTTTTCAATTTTTCACTTCATAATTTTTTTATTTGTTTTATAGGTTAAGTCCATAATATAGCTTTAAAAGAGAAATATATATATATAAATATATCATAATATTAAAATGGTAAAAAAACAATAAATTTGATAATTTAGATTGTAAATAAATAATTGGCTGGTTGAGTGATCTTCTGAATGTGAATTATAGACATAGTTAAGTGATCTTTTTATTACAAATAAAAAATATGTCTTTACCTGATAAAATTTAGAAGAGTTGATTGACCATTTAAGTAATGGACCGGTAGTCTTGGATTACTTGGATACAATTTTAGTATCAGATTAAAGAGTAGAAAAGCTTCTTTCATGCATATATAACCGGTTTATTAATGATGTATCTTCAATGACCATCAAAGGATCTGATTACTCCTCCCTTAATCAGAAGTACTGAATACCAAATGGGAAATTAAAAAAAACAGTGTATCCCCAATGATCAATACAACAAATGCAATGTGTGAATCATTCGAGCAATCGACGATGAGGTAAAATGAATAACACTTCATATTTTGTTATCAAATATGGGTCTTCATGTTATCGAAGTTGAACTTCGTCATGATGGCACAATTTTATTTGGAGAGACGAGTATGTGTTTTTCTGGATAGTGATCCGTGTCATGATATTTTGAAGAGATGTAAGAATTACATGTTTCTTTAATGGGATGTTTAATGTGGCCCACATAATATGCTAATAAATTATTTACCTTGTATTCCAAGTAAATAATATGTATAACAGATAATATATGCTTATCCGAAAGTTTTCTTGGGAGGAAACATTTTATTAGGAGTCCTTAGGGTAATCATATTTTATGGAGAAGTCCCTAGGGTTAATAATAGCTTCGTAGGTGATAGAATCCTAATTGGAAACTCTAAGAAACTCAAACACCAAAACAAGAATAGAATTGAAATTAAAATTGCAAGGAAAGAAAGATAAAAGTGAGACAATAATTGAAATCAAAGGCAATCAAGGGTATATTAAACCCAATACCTCATTCAATTAATTCAACTAAAGCACCTACACTATAGAGGATTTCCACAAGTGAACATGTTCATGTGAGAAATCATGGAAGTGTTCTTCAACGACAAAGAAATTACACTCTAACTAAGATTACCACTAATTATCACTAATTATATGCCTAGGTAGAATTCTATGAAAATATTGATTGTCATCCAAAAAAAACCCATCAAATGAAACTAAGACATCTATTTATAGTTATGCATATTACAACAAAGGTCCAAAAGTGGCCTTAGCACAAATAACCCCACATGAGTTTTTCTTTAGCCACTTTGTGAAGTGACTCATTTTCTTGTATCTTCTTCTTCTTCAATATCCTCCCAAGCTATCATCCAAACATTATATACTCGTGAGATATTCTCTTCAAGCTCTTCCAACGCTCCTTTCTTCATGAACATGGATTGTAATTCTTGGAGCTCCCTTACTTGGCCACGAGTGAATGGTCACATCATCCTCCCCTTCTTGGAAAGGATTCGTCCTCTAATCTAAAGGTTCACCTACAACACAAGAAGATAAATCACTTACATTGAAAACATTATGGACATTGTACTCACTTGGTAAGTCAATCTTGTAGGCATTGTCATTGATCTTCTCAAGGACTTTGAACGGTACATCTCCTCTCGGGCACAACTTGCCCTTCCTCAGTTGAGGAAACATCTCCCTTTCGAAAGTGAACCCAAACCCAATCATCCGGTTGGAAGTTCACTCTCTTTTGGCCTTTGTTTTGTCTTTTGGCCATTCTTGTGTTGATCTTCTCTATGTGTTCCTTCATTTTAGCATGAATCTTCACCATTTCGATTGCCCTTTGTTTTGCATCTAAACTCACAACAACATCACTAGACAAAAGGGTTAAGGTTAAGGGAAACAAAGGATTAAAACCATAGCAAACTTCAAATGGAGTCATGCCAATAGAGGAGTGGAGAGACCTATTATATGCAAATTCCATCAAAGGTAAATGGTCCTCCCATGAAGTTGGTCTTCCTCTAACCACACACCTAAGCATACTCCCAAGAGTCATATTCACTACTTCGGTTTGTCCATCCATTTGAGGGTGACAAGAAGTAGAGAACATGAGCTTGGTGCCAAGTGCACCCCATATACTCTTCAAAAAATGACTAAAGAATTTGGAATCCCTATCACTAACAATAGTGCGAGGTAACCCATGCAATTTAAGCACATTAACAACGAACAAGAATGCCACATGAGATGTATCATCACACTTGTGACATGGTATGAAATAGGACATTTTTGAAAATCTATCCACTACCACAAAAATACTATCATGATCCCTTTTGGTCCTTGGTATACCCAAAACAAAATCCATAGAGATGTCTACCCAAGGGCTATTAGGAGTAGGAAGAGGGGTATACATACCTTGAAGGTGAGTCTTGGACTTGGCTTGCTTGCACTCTAGGCATTGTCCACAAAGCCTCTCCACATCATGTCTCATCTTGGGCCAATAGAATTGCTCCTTGAGGATGTCAAGAGTTTTGGCAACTCCAAAGTGACCTATCATGCCTCCACTATGTGCTTCCTTCATGAAAAGTTTCCTTCATTAGCTTTTGGGAACACATACTCTACCATTTTTTAACAAGAACCCATCAATTAATTGGAACAGATCAACCCTCTTTACTTGGGCTAACTCTTCACAAACCACTTTGAAATCGGAGTCATTGGAATTGAACTCCTTCAGACTTTCAAATCCCATCATTTTAGAAGTCATGGCATTCAACAACATAAATCTCCTAGACAAAACATCCACCACAACGTTCTCCTTTCCCCGCTTATAGGTGATTACATAAGGAAAAGACTCAATAAATTCCACCCATTTTGCATGCCTCTTGTTGAGCTTAGATTGACCCTTCAAGTGCCTCAAGGATTCATGATCCGAACGGATCACAAACTCCTTATGCCATAAATAGTGTTGCCAATGAGCTAACACCCTCACTAGTGCATACAACTCTTTGTCATAGGTAGAGTATTTCAAAGAAGCCCCTTTTAACCTTTCACTAAAGTAGGCCAATGACTTCCTTTCTTGCATCAAGACTCCACCAATGCCAATACCCGAAGCGTCACATTCAATCTCAAATGTCTTATCAAAATTCGGCAATTGCAATAATGGAGAAGTGCTCAATTTCGCCTTTAACTATTGAAATGCCTTCTCTTGCTCATCTCCTCATACAAAAGGTATATCTTTATTGAACAATTCAGTTAAAAGAGCGACAATGGTACCAAATTCCTTCACAAATCTCCTATAGAAACTTGCCAACCCATGGAAACTCCTTACATCGGTTGCATTTTTAGGAGTGGGCCAAGTTCTAATGGATTCGACCTTCTCTTCATCAACCTCCATGCCATTCACACTTACCACAAAAACCAAGAATATCACCCGATTAATACAAAATGAGCACTTATTGAGATTAACATACAATCTCTCACACAATAAGACATCAAAAACTTGCTTCAAGTGACACACATGATCCTCAATAGTCTTGCTATAGACAAGAATGTCATCAAAACAAATGACGACAAACTTATTGATGAAAGGCTTCAACACATTGTTTATCAACCTCATGAAAGTGCTAGGCGCATTGGTGAGGCCAAATGGCATGACAAGCCACTCATATAGCCCAAACTTGGTTTTGAAGGTCGTATTCCACTCATCATCGGGGTGCATGCGAATTTGGTGGTACCTACTTCGAATATCAATTTTAGAGAACACACTTGAGCCACATAGCTCATCCAACATATCATCAAGTCTAGGGATATGATGTCAATACTTCACCGTTATTTTGTTAACGGCTCTACAATCGATACACATCCTCCAAGTGCCATCTTTCTTGGGAACAAGTATCACGGGCACGACACATGGGCTAAGGCTCTCCTTCACTAGCCCATTGTCAAGTAGCTTTTCGACTTGCCTTCGCATACTTTAGTTTCTTCTGGATTGCTCCTATATGCCGGTTTGTTGGGGATTTAGGAACCCGATACAAAATCGATTTGATGTTCAATACCCCTTAATGAAGGCAATCCTTTGGGCATCTCCTCCGGAAATAAGCCGTCATATTCCAGCAAAAGATAAGAAACAATACTAGGCAAAATGCTAGTATCTTGGTTAGTATGTAACAAGAGATCTTTGTTGACAAGGCACACCATAAAATTCCCCTCATCAACTCCTTTCAAACAATTGTTTGGTTTGGCAAGTGTACACATCTTAACCTTCCCCTTTGTTACCCCTTGTCCCTCTTGGCTAAGTAAAGACTCTTTCTCAACCTCCTCATTTTGAACCCTCTCTCGAAACCCTTCATGATTCTATAGTCCTCACTCACTTGGTAGGGTGTCAATGTGGTGAGAATATGTTTTCTTCCCTCCAAGACAAATGAATAGTTATTATATCTCCCACTATATTGCGCATCCCTATCAAATTGCCATGGCCTCCCTAGTAACATATGAAAAGCTTGCATTGGCACTACATCACATAGGACTTCATCTTGGTACTTTCCAATGCTAAATTTCACTACAACCCGCTTGGTGACCCTCACTTCTCCACAATCATTGAACCATTGAAGCTTGTAAGGGCTAGGATGTTTCCTTGTGGGAAACTTCATATGGTCAACCAATGTTGTGCTCACCATATTTGTGCAACTACCACCATCAATGATCAAGGAGCACACCTTATATATGATTTTGCATCGAGTATGGAATAGGTTTTCCCATTGATAAAGTTCCTCCCGATTCATTGCACCCATGATCCTTCGCAACACACATGCCAAATTAATATTCTCCTCTAAGTGCCACTCATCATCCCCGTCTTCAAATCCTCCCTCATGCTCACTTCCAGGTTCACCATCACCACATTTCTCATCTTCGTCGGTTCGATAACCATAAAGCATGGCCACAATTGATCTCCTATTAGGACATTCACTTGCAATGTGGCCTCTAGCTTGGCATTTAAAACATTGAATGGTAGAAGGACTAGGAAAGTTAGTTTTAGCATTGTTACCTCCTCTAGCCTTGTCGTCGCCCTTAGGTTTGTAGTCGAACTTGGCTTGGGAAGTTGAAGTAGTGTTCTTGGGCTTCTCCCACTTATCTTTTCTTTTGCTCCATGTTGAGGATGAGACATTCTTGGCCTTGTAGTATTTCTCTGCTTTCAAGTCCATTTCAACTTTAGTTGCATCATGAAATGCCTCTTCAAGAGTGGTATAGGATTGAAGCCTCATAGGTTTGGAGATTTCATGATTCAAATTGGCTACAAATCGGATCACCGTGTAGTTCAAGTGTTCTTCAATTTTGGACTTCAACCTCAAGTTTTCAAACTCATCGAAGTACTCCTCTACACTCTTACTACCTTGTCTCAACATGTACACCCTCTTAAGAATGCCTTGATAATAGTCGGGTGTCACATACCTTGCTTCCATGAGCTCAATCAACTCTTGCCCCACTCATAAAGTGTGAAAGAGGGAGTAGTAAAAAGTCATATAGAATCAATGGATTCATGATAAAGTAAAATCCCTCGATGACATATTTTATCACAATTAATTTTTTTTGGTTGATAGAGGAATCAAATGGTATATAGTTCATTTGTTGGTAGCTTATAGGATTTCCATTCAAAGAATTCTTCCGGATCACTACCTCCTTTGAACTTGGGAAGTTCCACTTTAATGGTATTCAAATTGCGATCTTGGACTCCCCTATCTTCATAGCCCTGCCATCTTTCCAGGTCATCATGACCTTGCCACCTACCCCTCTCTTGAATATAGGGCCTACCTATACCTCCTCGTCTCCCTCGTCCCCTATGGTCATCATTTCCATGTCTCCCTCCGTATCTAGGATCCTCCCACCATCTGTCCCTATCAACCTCCTCAACGCTTTCGTCAAATAGGGGTTTTGAAAATGCATTTGTAATGGCTCCGGATGGTAATCTTGTGGTGGTGCATGCATTGGTATGTGGGGAACATTTTTTGGAGTAACTCTCGGGGTCATTTGGGGTATTGGTTCATCTTGGGGCGGCCGATATAGATATGGATGTATTTGAGGGTTGGTTTGTCTTATAGGACCTTGAGTGGTGGTGTTTGGGATAACAGGCAGAGGGATATATGGAGAAGGTGCGGTGTGAGTTTGGGGATGGAGCAACTCTTGTACTTGCCCTGGGGTAAGAGTAGGTGACGTGTCAGGACCCTTACTTGACTCGACGTTAACATTCGAATGGGGAGTGCCCATTCGACTAGCATTTTCAACATTCACCAACCTATTCTCCACACTACCTATTCGTTCCATTATCCCTCCTACCGCCGTACCCTACCCATTCAATTCTCGAAGTATATGGGATAACGGATCCTCTCCATCATGAGAATGGCTTCGGGAATTCGTCATTGTACCTACAAAACTCAACAAACAAGTTAGAAGCAAGAGTTCCTCACGTCACTCATGTTTTCGCTCAAGTCTCACTTCACTTTAGTGTTCTTCCAATGTTGGTGATGAACCTCTAATCCAATCAATCTCACACGTATGCTGTGGAAGAATGATTTTTGTTAGATAGAAACACGTACGACTTAAATCTAACGGACGGAGTTAATGAAGTTTCAACGAAAAAAAAGAAAAAATTCAAAAGAAATTGGAACGAAATGAAAGTTCGGACTCAAGAACTAGTTAACAATCAAGTAAGAATAATTATTAATTGTTAATTAGCTTAGAGGATTAAAGAAATGAGAAAGAAAGAAGGAGAAAATCGAATTTCAACACTTAGATTTATTTTGTTGAGAATTTGGGATGAAAAGTGATGAAATTCAAGAATTAATTAGCAAACAAGTAGGTTTAATTACTTGTTTTAATTAATTAGAAGTATTAAAGTATTAGGAAGAGTATAAGAAATCAAATCGGAATTTTTTTTTGCGAAAATCGGATTACAATGCCCAACGCAGGGGCTAACCCAGAGCATGTTATTGACTCAACCACAAATCTGTTGAATGAAGGTAGCTCGCTTACTCTCAGCCACTACCCCGCCTAAAGTTCTGACCTTTGCTTCAAGCTCTGCTCTGGGAGAATGGCCCCACCCGATGTGATCGACGTCACCTCTCGACCTGCTCGTGCTGCGGAGCGAACACCTACTTTGAGGAGAAAGAAATCCTTTCCTAAACATAAAGCGCGACCCAAGATCCATGATACAAAAACCAAAATCTATGTTAGCTAGGCCACCTGCATGATCAGGGTTTCCATCCTAACTGGTTGCTCCAATCTGACCTAGCTGGAGAGCGATCCCAGTTCATGGCAGAGAACAAGACAGCAAGCGAGCGTACTTTTGTTCGCTTCTTCTCTACCAAGCACGGAAGTTTAAGGATAACTGTTGGGTAGCGATTGTTGCTCCTTATGCCTGGTTCCGCTCAACTCTCCCTTCAGAGCTATCCTTGCCTGAAAGCGGAAGAGGTGGCTTACTAACCTACTGGAGTAAGTAGTCTTGTCCGAAAACACCGGATCGATATTAACATACCTACTCCTGCTCCTACCGGATCCAAGAGGGCCGATGCCCGATTCCCCGACCCATTACTCATTCCTTTCCGACTCGATAGGGATTGCAATCTCGAGAGAGGGAGCAACAATTGACCTACAGGTAGATGGGGTAGGCGTAGATGGATACAGTGTTCAGCTCGAACGAAGTGAAAGGGAAAATGAAGCTCGACCTACAGAGAGAGGGGGGATGTGGTAAAAAGCCATAGTGTAAGTATCTTATTGGTAGAATTCTTATTCTCTAGAGAGTTGATTAGTATAACAAATGATTTCAACTTATCTGATAATCAAAGAGTGAATAAGAAGAAAGGTCAGTATTATCTTATTAAATCATTTTTATTGTAACCCCCATCTTTTCATTTCTTTATCTATATGAAACTAAATGGGCGAGTCTTTATTATTGATTTGGGCCCTGAACTCAATGAGAGTGGGGATTCGCTCCTCTTCGGGAAACTCGTCCACGTCTGCAAGATACCTGACGGTGTCTACTAATTTTCCGAGCATGATCAGGGCTGTATTTTTGGTTGAAATGGGATGGTGTTCAAACTCCCGAAATGCAGTCTAGACAGCTGGCCGTCCCCTTTATAACTGGACTGACTCGGGGAAGGGTCAATCTCCGGAGGAGCATGCTGCACAACCACTTATTCGTCCTGACTAAATAGTAGAGTAGAATCTATCTCTCAGCGATTCTTTTTCTTCGCTAATCACCCCTTCACAACCAGCCCGCCCGGTCGATTTTGTAAGATCAGCTAATTCAAAAGGGTTAATCTTGTCTGAAGTTGTCGGAACGTTTGCTTTATCGAACAAAGCTTTATTAGGGGTCTTGGTTGGCTTACAGCTGGCGTCGACTAGCTTTGCGATAGGTCAAAAATAGAGTTGGAGTCCACTGGCATGAGAATCAAGTGAAGTAGAGACATAAGCGGATCCAAAGAAAAAAAGCAAGACGACTACTTCCATTCCTCTCCTTAGACCTTAAGTACTACAAGAAAGAAATAAGACAGAAATAAGGCGATTATTACCTAATCGAATAACGTTAATTAGAATAGGTCGCGAGAGAGCAGAGTGTACCGCCCTGCCATAGTCACGAGTCTATTTATTGTCGTGACTGTTATCATAGTCAACAAGGTTGAAACTATGAAAGCCCCATCGACTCGGCAACAAGAGTCGGCTATGGAATAGCCTTTTAGTCGGCTTTCTCGTTCTTAAGGACTTTCTGGCCGGTAGGTTTTATAGTGGACCTGCCTTGGTGACAGCTAAGATATTACATATATAGTTATGATTGCCTTCACTTAGAAACTCTACGTCCCCTATTAGAGTAAGGCTACAAAAAGAATCCTTTTTTCTTTACAGTCGTATCTAATGTGATAAGAAAGCGCTCTTAGTTCAGTTCGGTAGAACGTGGGTCTCCAAAACTTGGGGCTACTACGCTCATCGCGCACTTGCATTACCACCTGAGCTTCACTACCGCTCCACCCAGCTCCTATGCCTACCACGAACTTGAATCACACGGCCCTGAGCAAGCCAAAAGACCCCCTCACTTCGTTCGAGCTGAATTACATCCACCCTCTCACTTCTACACCACAATTTTCTGCTGATTTCTTTTGGTTTGAAATATCCGTGGGAAGAGCGGAGCTAAAGTCATAAAGGAAATCCAACTCCCAGTCTCATTTACTGCAACAAATAGAAAGAAGGGCAACCGGAAAACGAACCAAAGAAAAAATGGGAACCACAAGAGTGGAAACCATAGAACTCTATTTCTTAGGTTCGTAGGAGGATGAAACAAGCCTTAAAACAGAGCAATTTGCTCTCTGAAATTGCACTACACCGCCCTGCAGGCACGACTGGGCTTCCCCTGCAGGCGCGTGGCTGACGTGGCATCCTACTGGCTGCTTGCGTGGCTCCTGACGTGTTTGTTTTATAAAAAAAAATCAGAATTTTTGGACTGATTTTTTTTGTCTTTAGGCCCACAAACACTTTTCCACCTTTGACTTGAAGAAATTTGGATCAAACACTCTTTTTTGCCTTATTCTTCTTCAAGATGAAGGTATGAAGATGCTCAAGAACATGTAGAACACCCAAAATTTCAAACAAACTCCAAATTGCACGAAATTTTAAATCTAAGCTCCCCTTGATGAGTAGAACAAAACCCACCAACTTTCGAGGCCAATATCACCTTCCTTCACCAAAGCCCACTTTCAAGTTTCAAACCTTGAAGCTCCAACAATGGTAGACTGGTCAAAACACCTCCAATTGAACAAAACTTGAAATTTAGGTTCAACTAACACTAGAAAACAAGAATCTAGTGTCAAAACAACAAAATTAACACAATTTTTTTCTGGAATTTGTGGAATTTCGATATTTTTTGTTTTTTTTGATTTTTTTTAGAACTAAGGATGAAGAATTGATGAAACAATTCTTCTACCAAGCTCTGATACCAAATGATAGAATCCTAATTGGAAACTCTAAGAAACTCAAACACCAAAAAAAGGATAGAATTGAAATTAAAATTGCAAGAAAAGAAAGATAAAAGTGAGACACAATAATTGAAATCAAAGGCAACCAAGGGTATATTAAACCCAATACCTCATTCAATTAATTCAACTAAAGCACCTACACTATAGAGGATTTCCACAAGTGAACATGTTCATGTGAGAAATCATGGAAGTGTTCTTCAACGACAAAGAAATTACACTCTAACTAAGATTACCACTAATTATCACTAATTATATGCCTAGGTAGAATTCTATGAAAATATTGATTGTCATCCAAAAAAAACCCATCAAATGAAACTAAGACATCTATTTATAGTTATGCATATTACAACAAAGGTCCAAAAGTGGCCTTAGCACAAATAACCCCACATGAGTTTTTCTTTAGCCACTTTGTGAAGTGACTCATTTTCTTGTATCTTCTTCTTCTTCAATATCCTCCCAAGCTATCATCCAAACATTATATACTCGTGAGATATTCTCTTCAAGCTCTTCCAACGCTCCTTTCTTCATGAACATGGATTGTAATTCTTGGAGCTCTCTTACTTGGCCACGAGTGAATGGTCTTGAGCTCGCTCGGGTCATATCAGTAGGCAAGGATGACGCTATAGAAGCCCTAAGAAGAACTTCATCAAGATCACAAGCTAATGAGATGCAGGCCAAAGTTACTGGGCTTCAATTGAAAATCAAGAAGATGTTTATCATGGAAGAAAAGCCTAAAAACGAGTCCAGGAATTATGAAGAAGAATGGGCTAAATGCTACACATATTTTATGATTCAAGTCCAAGTTGCCCAAAAGTGAACTTTAAATCCAACCCAAATTGGGTGGAACCAAAGTCACGTACAAAGTGACTTTTGGTAACTTCCCTTATTTCTTAAGGAAGAAGTTTGCAAACTATTTTACATGGTTTTCTAGTTTAATCATAGTTAGGTTTTAATTTAAAATTATTTTCATAAAAATAGGTTCTAATTCCATTCTATTAGGGATAAGTTTCCTCTATATATATGGGTGGATTTTGTTATTTTCATTACACAACATTATTATTATTTCAAAGTTTCTCTTCTTTACACATTTATGTATTGACTACTCTTGATTTATCTTGCAACCTTATACAAATAATTCTTCTAAGAGGTAAGATTAATTCGTGATTGATATCTTTGGTTCTTATTCGTAAATTAATGAAGGTAATTAGTCCTATACTAATAATTATCTCTAATTTCTTCGAATTAGGGGTCTAGATCACTTTTTGATATAAGTTCTTGAATTGACTCTATCAGTATCATAATTAGTCTTAATCTGTTAATTATGAATACTAAGATCAATTAGGGTTCTTATCACCTAATCTTGAAATTTAAAAATTTTATTCTCGAATTTCGCATATCCTTAAATTCCATCTTTAATCTTTATATTTTCGCTTCCGTATTTTTTTTTAATTTTTGTTCAAGTAACCCGATTCTTATAAGTTAAGTTTTTGCCTAAGAGTCTCTAACCTACTTATAAAAATGTTTGTGACTCCATCAGTCCAACACACCTTTTGTGATAGGCATAAACTAGAAGACTCTAGGGTTTATTGTTCTTTTAGGATTATAATTCGGTGTTAGAAGAAAGACGATTCTTACTGTACTTAAATAACTATGGCTGAAGGTATGTTCCTATTTAGTTTTCCGTTTCATTGGCTCTGTATAAATACATCGGGAAACGCATAGCTTACCTCTTTTTCATGCATCCAAGAAACACGAAAATGTACCGGATAGTCAGTCCACATACATTAATCTTTTGTCATGCTAACACACGGCTGTTGAATTACAAAATGAGAAGCGATGTCAATTCAAGTATACTAATTAAACAGTTACAAATTATGTTTCATGTTTCATTAGAGTAGGCAAATATAATTAAGGACATGCTTTTACACCCACATACCCCAATAATAGCTACCAAATGGGGCCAAGAATTTGTATAAGATGCCTTGTCATTACCAAATTTGACAAAGCATCTGTGCTGAGGTAACATAAAAGTTGTACTTTTGCTTCCATTTCTCATTTCTACACGATACAGTGAACCTCAAAATTAAAAAGCTAAATTCCCATTTGTCTAAAATATTGTTTTCAAATTCAAAAATTCAAAAAGTAGTATTCCACATTCTAATAAGCCAATGGACTAAAGGCATTAGAAGTTTTATGCCCTCATTTAAGGTAATAAAAAATTTAGAGTATAATATATGACCGAATTTAGGCTCCAAAAAATCCGAATTGAATATGTCCAAGTAGTAAATTTCATAAAAATAGAAAAATAATTATATTAATACTCTCTGAATGTCTTAGATGTTTAATGATTAAGGTCCCGTTTATTTTTATTTTAATGAAGTCTGGATATGAATAATATTTCTTTACAGTAATAAGATCACTATAAATGACACTGTTAACTTTATTGACCGTAAAACGGATCTTCAAGCCTCAGTTTGAGTCTATTAAGTATCATCTATCATACTTTGGCAAGGTTCAGTGTCGGCTTGAGGGTCAAGCCAATGAAGCAATGGCTTTAGGCCCCCAAGTTTTTAAGGCCCCATCTTTTAATTAATACCTCCTCATTTTTATTTTATGTGATGTAGTTTGACTTGATATGAAATTTAAGAAAGAGTTTTTTTAAAAGATTATAATTTACTAAAATAAATCATATATATTTATATGGGTATAAATCATCTTATTAAAGATAAAATGAGAAATTTCTCTACTACATTTTTCTTTAAATTTGAAAATTTTAATATATTTTTACCTCATAATAGTATATTTTTTATAATTACTTATTAGAATTCAAATAATAAAACATGAATCAAGTTATTCAATATTTTTTTCTAAACATTGAAGCCTCTTAATAAAGCATTGGCTTTACGCCCCAATGTTCTTGAGCCGCCCCTGGCAAGGCTAAGAATGGGAGATTGTTTAGAAATACTAGGTGCTCTTTTCTTGCGTAAATATTTTGGTTATTAATGATAATTTCACAGTTATTTTAAAAAGAAGTGTGTTCTTTTCATTAACAATTTACTTATTTACTCTCAATTAGAAATAGTGATTTTTTACCACTATTCTATTTACACGGTTACAATCACCATCATTAATTATCCAACCAAAAAAGACCACCGCGCAACCACCTTCAAACAACTCTCACTACACAACCATCACTATCTATTGTCACACAACCGCACCACTAGCTAGTCACCACCATTGTCAGCCACCTCCATAGACACCGCCCACCCCAACTTCACTACTATTATTGTCAACCATCTTCACCACAACTAACTTTCAGCACTAGCTAGCCTTAACCGGGAACCACCACTAAATAACCACCTGCATAGCTCGCCCTCACATCACCGTCGACGATTATTACCACCAGTTATCACCATTACTAGCTTTTTAGCGTGCTTCATCAAACAAATAGTTTATATAACATCATATAAATTAAAAAAAATAGCAAGACATAGTTTGGAGTTTGCAAGACAGAGTTTTTCTTCAAACTGTGACTGAAGGCAGAGTTTCAAACTATACGGGCAGAATTTGCCTTAAGATAACAAACTTTATCTTAAGCTAGGCAGAGTTTTTGCATGCAAATTCTACCTTAAAGACAGAGTTTGCCTTGTGAATCTAAACTCAAACTTGCGATTTTATTTTTTATTTTTGACTGAGCAGGGGTTTGAACCCGAAACCTTGGACTGGGCCTGGTCCAATTACCCGACGGGAATGAGCAGGGTGGCACAGCCCAAGGCCACTGCCAGGCCCATTGTGGTGGTCCGCCGCCCCACTATGGTGGTCCGTCGCCCCACTGTGGTAGGGGATGCCACTGCTGGCCGGCAGCCGCCTGCTGTTTGCCATTTTCGCCGCCGCCAAAATTTCGGTGGCCTCCACCTTTGCCATTTTTGCGATTTCCACCCCGATTTTTACCACCATTTCGTCCTTTTTGTCCCATATTTTATTGTATAGGTTCAAAATGTGTAGTAGTTTCATTGATTGGGGTGGCAACCATAGCGGAATTTGAGACGGTTGCGGCCTTTTTGGCGAAACCCGCCTCTTCAAGAATAAGCATAGAACGGGCTTGGTAAAAAGTGGTAGGGGGTTGCTTTGTCGAATAAGCGTTCCCACACCACTATATGTATCGGTAAGACCGGCAACCAACTGTAAAACCAACCGATTGTTTGTAACCGACGAACCAACGTTCTTGAGTTGATCCGATAAAACTTTGAGGCGTTGACAATAGGCCGACGCATTCAAAAAATCTGCCATGTCAGTGGTGGATAATTCTGGCTCCAAAGTTTTGTCTTGAAAAATATCCCACAAGCGATTCCAGGCCTCTATCGCCGTGGAATCAGGTTCCATTATTGTGTGTAACAAATCACTAGAGATGGTTGCATAAATTCATGAGAGAACTGTCGCATCAAGTGTGAGCCATAGTTCTTTTTCATCATCGATTTTTAACACCTTTTACTTGCCTTTTTCCGGTGGGATTATGTGATGAATAACCCGGTGGGAACGACAATAGATTTTAAAGAGTTCTGCCCAAGTTGCGTAATGAACATTTTCCATCTCAAGAGTGATGAAAATATGTGTTTTGATGTTAGAGACGGCAAGCGCGAGATGAAATATGGATTTAGAGTCAGACATTGTTGACCGGAAAAAGAAAAGAAGAATGAAAAAAAATTGCGGGTGGTCGGCCGGTGGTGGGAGGGTTGGCCGACGGTGGGGAAGAAAATTTTTTAGGGTAGGATTTTTTCCCTAATCTTCTGATAACATGTAAGAATATTTTCCTCAATATTCATCTTCCAATATTGTGGTAATTATACCACAAATACAATCTACAAATATGCTAAAGATATGATTTGATGAGCCTACAATCATGCCATCTAATCTCCCTTATTAATGCTAATTTACCTACTATATACAAATGATTATACAATCAATTACAATAATTATTAATTACAATATGGATTAATAATTATTCTATCAGTTGCGACTTGAAACGGGACATGCCCTAGCATGGCTAAAGTAAGGACAGAAGTGAACCTGCTAAAGCCTTAACCTGAAATTATATAGGTAGGATAGGAAAATGATAATTCACCATTGAAAAGGTATGTTCAATAGATTGAAGTACGGAAATATACCTAAATATTGCATGCATTGCAAGAAATCCGTACATTCTATTGTTAACTGTAGAATCTTGGAGAGAAAAAAAACATTGGAGACGAAAGAGGAGGAAGGGAGACCAAACAAGGTGTTTCCTCCAACTGTGGCACAAACTGAGAATGAGAATTGTGGACAGCATGATAGAAAGGATGAAAGTATTGTGAAAAATATGCAGGGAAGGGATCTAATACACAAGATTAATGACATTACAATTAACAACCCCACAGTTATAGAAACATTATACTCCCTCCTTCCCATTTTAACTGTCGTTTTGGCTAAAAAAATGTGTCCAAAATAATTCACTTTAGGAATTTAAGACTAAAGTTGAGAATTGTTTATTTTATTATACCCTTGACATTACAAAATTATGCACATTATTTAAGGAAAAAATCAATCTAACTTTATAAATATGGGTAACTTAGTAAACTATACAATGTATTTATTGTTTTCTGTTAAAACGGGACGGGCAGTATTGAGTAGAGAAACAAAATGAAGAGGAAGATCAAGAAAATACCAAAAAACAAAACTAAGGTTGTTTTCAAGCCATTGCTATTGCAAGAAAAAGTATTCAATAGATTGCCTAATCACTATATACAAAATGCTTCACAAGATAAGAACAAAGACGACAAAGAAGATGGAGAACTACAAGGCCAAAGTGAACAAATGACATTAGTCTCAGAGTCATAGGACTAGGAGAATTAGAAGAGCAGTATTCAGAATACCTTTTCACTTTAAGTGTTCTTCTTTCACTTCTATTACTGATCTTGAATTTCTGATTAAGATTAATGAAGTATTTAGTTATTAATAGTGAACTTCGAATCAAGCTTCGCACCTGTGTATTTGTTTTCTGTTCCAGTCTTCAGTCAACTGTTAATTATTTAGAGTACTGCAAATCAAGTCTCTCTACCTCACAAGGTAGGAGGAATATATGCGTACACTCTACCCTTCCTAGATCCCACTCGTGACACTGGGTATGTTGTTGTTGCAAAACAACTTGAGTTGACTAAAGCTTATGTGCTAATTAAAACCTGTTAAAAACTCCAAATTCACACCTCCTGATTGTGTGTTTAGCAAACTAGAAGCATAATCTGAAGCAAGAAAGGGGGAAAATAGAAGAAAACATGAGAAGGAAAATCATCTGGCTACTAGATTGCAGATTCCCCGAATAAACATGTGCATCTTGCACATATCTTACTTTCTACTTAGCGCGCGCAAGAAATGGACCTTGGTTGAAATAGTTTATGCAATGAATTTTTTAGGCAATAGAAAAAAGAAATGCAGAATCACTCATCATCCTTTTTAGTTTAAAGTTCAATTTGTTCATTTCGCGACTTGGGACAACCTTATAATCATACTACAAAGGAAAAATCAAGTTCTTGTCAACAGTGCCATAGAGATAAAAAGTCCTAATAACATCAACAAAATGTCCACTTAATTTCTAGAAAAGAGTAACATTTACTCTAAATAGGAAAATATAAATAATTTTGCATCCCCTTGCACATTCCCAAGTTTGATATTAGATCAATCAAGCACAACTAGCTTCTGATACTCTTCACCAGAAATTGCAGCTTCCATTATATCTTCAGGATTAAAATCCCCCTCTTTCAAGAACAAAGTCAGCAAATTCTTAGAAAAACCGCTCACTAGTGCAACTCCTTTCTGGTTTGCTGCCACTGGCGTAGCCCTCGAGTCTCTCAAATTCCAAAACACAATCTCGGGGACACAATTCCTGTAACCCTTCTTCTCAAATTTCCTAACAATCGTCTGATAATCCGTCTTCCATGGATTCGCGGACGCCTGATCAAACTCCATGTCGCTGAAAACAAACACTTTCTTGATCATCTCATCCTCCTTGAAATTCCCATTGACAGCCACTTTTAGTATCAAATCAAACACCTTTTGAAAACCAGTGTTCATTCCCCACTCCATATCTCTCACGAACTTGACCTTCGACCTCAAATCCTCCCCTTCAACTATTTGAAGTTTCGGGTTCTCGCTAAACGTTATCATCTTGCCTTTCCAAGGCTCGACACTCAGCTCGGACACGAGAACACCTAGTGCCACGGACACCTCCATCGGAGTACCTACCATGCTACCGGACACATCACAAATAGCAAGACAATTTTTCAACTTCCCCTTTTTAGACAAGTCATCCACCATTCTCTTCCATTGCGACTCAGCCACTTGTCCGCGTCGTTTAAGGCTTCGATTATCTGATGTGGCAGCAATGCACCAGCAGCAATCTTAGCCTTCCCCTGTTTCACTTTCTCAAGATACTCTCTAAATCTCTCCTCGTCATGTTTTAAAAACTTGTCTTTGTACATCTTCATAGCGACCGATGCCACCCTATTGTAAGGTAACGAACCCCAATCCTTTCGCCCAATATAAACCTCTGGCAATTCTAATGCAGCGCGTAAGGGAATGAGAACTTGCTTCCTCAACCGATCCCTCACTCTATACGTGTAATGTGCACCTGTTGAGAGAATTAACAAGAGTCAAAGTTAGCTAGTAAGTTAGTTAGTAAGTTAGAAGTTAGTTAGTTGGTTAATGACTTAGTTAGAGAAGTAGTTAACATAATGAAGGTTTAACTCACAAAAATAACTCTATAAATACAATCTCATACACTTTGTATAATTCAGATTTTCAATGAATAATAACAATACTACTCAATTCACTACATTGCTCTTACTGTCGAGCAATATCCAGTAACAAACCTATGCACCCGGTCACTCATCTAGGTTATAATCGTAGGAGCATATTTGGCTAATGAATTAAACTGCAAGCTATATTCTCGAATGCTCATGCTGCCCTGCTCAAGACGTAGATATCTATCCTGCCTGGCCCGTCGGAGCTCGATTGGCAGAAAATGCTGTAAGAAGGCCTCTGAAAACTCTCTCCATCCTGCTGGTGGAGCACGAGGTCCCCTAGAATGCTCTCATGTCTCATACCAGGTCACTGCAACATCCCGCAATCTATAAGAAGCAAACTTTACCTACTCAATATCAGTAACATCCATTACCCGCAAGGTACGCTGTATTTGATCCAAAAAATTCTGCGGGTCCTCGTTCAAGTCTGATCCCGTGAATACTGGGGGGTCCAAGTTAATAAAATCCCGAGATCTATCACTAGCAGCTCTATTAGAAGGACTGAGAACCTGACGTTGGACCTGAGCAGCCACTAACCGAGTCAATAACTGTACATCACTCTGCATGTCAAGATCCACATCTGGAGTATCAAGTGGAGGAACTGGGGTACTGCAGCCCCACTACGCTCCTCTGTAGGTGATGAACTGGGGGAATCATACGAAGGAGTCGCACCATGGGTCTCACTCTGGCCCTCGCTAGCGGGTGTCAATCGGCTAGTACCTTCGCCTGCAGCCGTATCCAACGCCCTCATACTCTTAAACTTCTTTCTTGCTGTAGGCATTGCTGGAATCATAAACACGAGACGGATTAGGAATGAAATGCTTATAACTCAGCTTTACTGCACGATTTATGAGATAAAAGAATGGAAACCATCCCTAAATGTCAGGTAGCCTCCTACTTATAAGTGTGGTGCACAACACATCCATAAACAAGACTCTACTAGACACGGCTTGTAGACTCCCTAGGACAGACATGCTCTGATACCAAGTTTGTCAAGACCCAAATCGAAGGGCCGCGACGGGCACCCGAACCTTACCTGCCGGGTACCGCTAGCCGTACAGTCAACATCTAACCATAACTAAACACAACACACAAGAGCCATCACCCAATACCTTGCTCACACATAGAAAATAGTAAACTCGGAAAATAACTATGTAAAATCTTTATCCGAAAAGCCCCAACTTATCTATAAACATACCAAGGCCGACAAGGCCATACATGACAACTATACATAGGACACCTGTCTACAAACGTCTAAAGAGTACACAACATCAAAACGTCGGGACAGGGCCCGCCATAGCCATATATACATGCAAAAATATACCGTACAAAAATTAGACTGATACTCTGAAACAAGGGGAGTGCTCCAAAATCCGCTGGGTTAGCAACATACTAACGTGGATCGTCTCCTTGCCTACGTGAACCTGCGGGCATGAAACGCAGCGTCCTCCGACAAAAGGGACGTCGGTACGACTGATGTATTGAGTATATCGGCATGATCAATAGTATAACAAGAATATAACAATAAACTAAAACAGAAACAACCAACAGAAATAGCCGACATAGATAGCCGGTAGCAACAGCCGACTAGTAGTAAACACCTCTGAGGGTCACAATATGCCTAAATGTGATGCACAATACAAATGCGCTATACATATATATATCGGCCACACAAGGGCATCTTCCTTCCCATAACAGCCTCTGTGGGCATCATTTCATTTCGGCCTCTGTGGGCATAATCATTATCATATTGGCCTCATTGGGCATCTTCCTTTTCGTGATAGTCTGTACCAGCTGCAGGTGGTGACGCGTATATAACGTCTTTCCCTTTTTCCCATCCCCTACATATATATATTGATACCATATAGTAGTGTATATAACACATGTGGGTCCAGGGTAATAAATGAATACAATGTAAATGAAAATGCATAAATGACAATGAAACATTCTGAACTTATTGGATAACATAATATCCTTGTACCTTTGGCTAACATTGGGAATATTAAACATCTTTTCCATATACCTCAATAAGGATTTAGGAACATATTTAGACATGCTTTTAACATAGGAATCAATAACATGAACATTCTTAACTACTAAGAGTAGAATAATTTATGGAATAATATTACGATTACGTTTCGTTACATGGAACATGCCAAAAGAAGAAATAATTTGCCTTAACATACCTTGAATTAGAGCTTAATGACTTGATGTCGAACTTTCAATCTTCGCCTACCGTAATTAATTTATGTCGTTGCCGAAAGCTAGGAGTTGGAACTAATTTTATTTTAGCCTAGAACCACAAAGAAGGAGCTTATCTTTATAAAAATTGGTAGTGGAGGATTCTCTATGTGAATACGTCAACAACCAAATGTTCCTTATCTCTAAAGCATAAGTTAGGCGGTTAAGCACTAACAATCAAGACTTAAGTTACTTCAAAGTGAACGAATGCTACTAATATATAATCAACAATTGTCTTTATTATTAGAGTGAATCATTTCTTCATTTCACATTATACATATACGTGGAAAGGTTGTGTCCACTAACAGGTGAGCTCCCATTTTGTTTTTTCTTCCCTACGCTTCAAATTAAATAACACACAACTATTATTATTAATCTTCATCGTCACACTTGTTTATTCCTAAATTATTTCGGGACCATACCCGTTTATATACTAAGCTCTTGATGTGAATTTCTAATTATAACAAAATTTCATCGGCCTTAAGTCTACTTGCACGCGTCTAGCTGTTCAAACCATCGCTCGAAATTATGGGATGTTATAGACACATCCTATGAAGTATGGGAAGATTTAAGAGAAAGATTTGACAAAGTGGATGGGTCAAGAACTTATGATTTACACAGAGAAATAGCCACTTTAACTCAAGGAAGTTCAAGTGTGGTTGAATATTTCTCCAAAATCAAGACATTTTGGGTAGAGTTTCAATCTCTAGTACCTCTCCCTAGTTGTGGATATCCTAAATCTAAAGAGTTTGTAGAATATCTTCAAAGACATAATATGTATCAGTTTATAATGTGGTTAAATGAGAACTACATGCAAGCAAGAAGCCAAATCTTGTTAATGTCTCCATTACCTACAGTTAATAAGGCATACTCAATGATTACTAGTGATGAAAACTAGAAATTTATTACTGCTAAATCTGCTGGTTTGTTAGGTGTTGGTCCTAGTGGATTTGGACATAATGTCAGCCATGAACCTACTGCAATGTACTCTAGAACTGGTACAAACCAACAGAAGTTTAAGAAAAACTTTAATTTGTATTGTGAAGTCTGTAAAATGAAGGGCATACCAAAGAGTACTGTTATAAATTGGTTGGGTATCCTCCAAGCTTCATGACAAAAATGAAAGAACATGTTGCTCACAATGTGTATTCAGATGAATATAAAGAAAGTACTGAGACAATATGTAAAACTAATGGCATGAATGATAAGTCTTCTGCATTATCAAATTCAGAACAGTGGCAAGTTACATGAGCACCTATCTTCTCTAGAGACCAGTATGAGCAGATTGTACAATTAATGAGTAACAATGCACAATCCAACATGATCCAGACTACAACTACTCAGCCACAAGAGTCAAATTCTACTCAGTCATCTACAAATGCAGCAGGTATGAATAGTCATAAATCCTTTCTGGTAGCCAATATACTTAAATAGTGTATTATAGATACTGGAGCTACTAATCACATGGTTTTTGATAGACAAATGCTAGATAAAGCTACTAGAATTGTAAACTCTACTGAATCTAAGAAAGTACATTTACCTAATGAAGAGAAAGTAAGTGTAACACATACATGGTCTAGTACTATTTCTAACAGAAGTACACTTAACATTGTGTTCTATTTACCACAGTTTAAATTCAACTTAATGTTTGTGTCACAACTTACCAGAGAATTACAGTGTGCAGCTACCTTCTACCATGATTTCTGCTTATTTCAGGATCTTTACAATGGGAGGATGAAGGAGATTGGTAGACTGCAAGATGGTTTATACATGTTAGTGAATCAACCAAAAGGAAAAAATCTTAGAGATCACTTGCAGTTAGGACTAAATGTGAGAAAAGTTAAGGAACATGCTGCAATATCTGAGGAAGAAATAAAACTATGGCACAGAAGACTTGGACATACATCTAGTACTGTTTTAAGAAAAATAATTAGGGCACAATATGATGTTATAGCTGGTACTATAAAGAATTGTAATGTGTGTCCACGTGATAAATAGTGTAGAATTCCTTTTCCTGTTAGTAATAATAAAAATACTTCTAGCTTTGATCTTGTTCATATGGATGTTTGGGGACCCTACAAGGTACAAACTCATAATGGTCACAAATATTTTCTGACTGTTGTAGATGACTTTACCAGAATGACTTGGATATACTTGCTCAAATTTAAGACATATGTTTGTGTGGTAGTTAAACAGTTCTTAACCTTTGTACTTACAAAGTTCAATAAAACAATGAAAATAATAAGAACTGATAATGGAATAGAATTTTGTTAATGATATATGCAACAACTTATTCTTAACACTAGGTATCACATATAAAAAATTATGTGCTTATACACCTCAGCAAAATTGTGTGGCTGAAAGAAAACACAGACACGTACTAGAAATAACAAGAGCAATGAGATTCCAGGCTAAATTCCTTTAAAATTCTAGGGGTTATGTGTACAAACTATTGTATACCTAATAAATAGACTACCCTCATCTACTACTGGAATAACTTCTTATGAAAAACTGTATAAGAGAAAACCTTCTATTCGTCACCTAAAAGTGTTAGGTTGTTTATGTTATGCTAAAGATCTGATAGTAACTGATAAACTACAATCAAGAGCAAAAAATTGTGTTATGATAGGATATTCTGAAGTACAAAAGGGTTATATTCTGTATGATATACAAAACAAAATGTTTTTGTGAATAGAGATGTGAGTTTCAGGGAAACTGAGTTCCCTCTCATAGAAGAATAACCATAACAACAACTTTTTCTGCAAAATCAGTGGAGTATGGATGATGATGACTCTCTCATTTCAAATATATATATATGTCTAAACCTATACATGGTTCTCAGACTAATACAGATGAAGAGTCAAACCAAACACATTATCTATCAAAAAATCTCCAACTTGAAGACTCAGACTAAATACAATATACACTAGAAAATGTGCAACACAATACTTCACCAGACACAAATCACAATGACAATATACAGATACAAATCACACAAAACCAGCCTTCTAACACAACCTTCATAAGAAAATCCACATGGTCTAAACTCCAATATGGCTTAAAGAATTCATTACAAATAAGCATAATGCAACCACTCCATACTCTATAACTAACTACATATCTTATGAAACAATCTCACCCAAGTATAAAGCCTTCCTCACTGCTTTTTCAGAAATAACTTAGCCTAAAAATTATACTGAGGCATCCAAAGATCCAAGGTAGGTGGATTCCATGAAGGCAGAAATTGCAACACTACAGGATAATCACATATGAGATGTGGTGTCATTACCTGAAGGCAATGTACCAATAGGGTATAAATGGATCTACAAGATCAAGTACAAAGAAATAGGAGAAATTGAAATATTAAAAGCTAGACTAGTGGCAAAAGGATACAACCAAAAAGAAGGGATTGACTACAAAGAAGCCTTCTCTCCAGTTGTAAAGATGGTAACTGTAAGATCAATTCTATATATTGATGCATCCAGACACTGGAATATATATCAAATGGATGTATATAATGCCTTCTTGCATGGAGATATACATGATGAAATATATATGGAACTTCCTCAAGGATTTATCAGCCATGGGGATAAACAAGTATGTAGACTGATTAAATCCTTATATGGACTGAAACAAGCTTTAAGACAGTGAAATTTCAAGCTTACAGAAGAATTAATACAAATGAAGTTCAAATAGTCACAATATGATCATTCTCTGTTCATAAGAGAAGCTTATAAAGGGATAACTCTAGTATTAGTCTATGTGGATGTCATGTTGATAACTGGAGATCAGTTGGAACAAATAGAATAAACAAAACAAGCCTTACAATAAGACTTCAACATGAAAGATTTAGGAGAATTAAAATACTTTCTGGGAATAGAATTTGCAAGATCAGAAAAGGGAATTCTTATACACCAGATGTAGTATGCTTTAGAACTCATATATGAGCTTGGGTTGGCTGCTGCCAAACCTATCAACACACCAATTGACTACAGTTTAAAACTGACTACAAAAGAGTATGATGACCATATTCAAAAGAGTCAGGAAACATGAAGAAACAAGACCAAGATAGAAGACACATTACTACAAGACATTAGCTCATATCAAAGGCTGATAGGAAAACTTCTTTATCTCATAGTTACAAGACTAGATATAGTATACAGTGTACAGACACTCAATCAGTTTTTACAACAACCAAAGAAGTCACACTTTGATGTTGCTCTCAGAATTGTCAGATATATCAAAAATCAACTTGGACAAGGTATACTACAGTCCAGCAAATCACAGGAGACAGTAACAACATATTGTGATGCTGACTGGGCTACATGTCCTCAAATAAAAAAATCAGTTCCTGGATATATTATCAAGTTTGGAGACTCGCTAATCTCATGGAAGTCTGAGAAACAATCTACAATATCTAGAAGCTCAGTAGAATTAGAATACAGGAACCTAGCAGGAACAATTGCTGAATTAATATGGATACTTGGCATGTTAAAGGAAATTGGGATCAAAATAAACTTACCAGTGACAATATTCACTGACATCAAATCAGCCATCCAAATAGCTACAAACCCTGTGTTTCATGAGAGAACTAAATACATAGAAGTAGACCTACATTTCATAAGAGAAACAATTCAGAAAGGAATTGTGAACCCAGAATACATCAACACAGCCAATCAACCAGCTGATCTTCTTACCAAAAGACTGAACAAACTTCAACACTAATATATGTGTTCCAATATTGGATTACTGAACATCTTCACAGCATCCAGCTTGAGGGGGACTGTTGAGAGAATTAACAAGAGTCAAAGTTAGTTAGTAAGTTAGAAGTTAGTTAGTTGGTTGATGACTTAGTTCGAGAAGTAGTTAACATAATGAAGGTTTAACTCACTAAAATAAGTCTATAAATACAATCTCATACACTTTGTATAATTCAGATTTTCAATGAATAATAACAATACTACTCAATTCACTACATTGCTCTTACTTTACATTCTTCTTCCTTCTATTACTGCTACTACTTATGTTATTTCTGGTTCTATATGGTGTTAGATTCATCTACCAGATGATGAAGAGTTCACAAACATCCTCAATTCCTTCATATTCGGGGTATAATTCCTTTGAGAAAACCTTCCTAGCAATGGTTTTGCATAAAAGTGTTTGCTTATCAAAAGATGAGTCTAAAGAAGGACACCATTTGATTGCAAGGCTGATATCTTTCAATTTCCCAGAGTTCAACAACTCGAGGTCCAACTTCAAGCAACTCGCGAGAAGATCAGATACATGATCATGCAATAATTTATAATCTGGATCAAGCCTATATCTATCAACAACCTTTTTTGCCATCTCAATTTTGTTCTTCTCCCTCGTCATCCTAGCTTTTTGTTTCTCTATTTCAACTTTATATTCATTTTTAAGTCCCTCCAATGGCCTCCATATTCTATTTTCCTCTGTTCTATGAGCTTTAAATCTCATCATAGTTTTGCTTCTTCCAACTCTATTTTTCTCTGCTTTTAATAATCTCTTCACATATTTGCTTGTTCCACTTCTTGCTTTCCTTTCTTTTTTCGCCTTTTTTCGAACATCAGCTCCTTCTAGTAACCTATACAATATCTCAGGCAAATCTTTAAAATACCCAAAATTCACGAGGGACTCTACATTATAAGCGAGGGATTTCGGGTGGAATTGATGAAGCCACAATGCGGCAATGTAATAACCTTCTTTATCAGATTTGCATGTGCCACGAACACCACGTAAATTGTGTTGAGTTTTGGAGCCTAATTCATTTACCGACACTATGAAGACCCGACGCAGAAGGTTGGAATTAGCTGATTGGAATTAGCCGATTGAAATTTAGTCGATTGGAATTCGCCGATCGTGGGGTATGGCATCAGTCGGTGTAATGTTATTAGTGGAGGGTAATTTGGGAACTTTAGGCTTGTATTATGTTCGCCCTAGTTTTCTCTATATATAGTCTAGGGCGCCATTTTTCTCTGTGAGTTTCGGTGAGTTTTACCTCTGATAGTTTCTGTGAGGTTTTCAAAGAGTATTCTTTGAGCGTAGTCGACGGTGTAGTCGACAAACAGAGAGAAGAGAGAATTATAAACTCAAAACTTCATTATAGTAAAATCTGCAGCTGCAAGTTGACTAGCTCTCGCATTGAGGGTTAACTACTATAAATCTGTGTGTGTTATTTATTCTTCGTTTATTTTACTGTTTTCTGATTAGGTAGGATTTGGGACATAAATTCTAAGAAATTGCATATAAATTTTAAAGTAGTTAGAGCATTATGATCCCATGCAAGTTGTAAGCATTTGGTGAGGGATTTAGGAGGAGTATCCGGACAACGTGGAAGAAGAAATCTAAACAAGGGTTATTAGTAGAAAGATATGTTGCTGACATATTTTCAGTACAACCCATATTTGGTGGTTGTTTTTGTGGAGTTGAAATTTGCAATCATCAAGTCCATGAAGGGATCGCTAACAGTGGAAACTAATTGTTGAATTTTTTTGCTATGGATTTCTGGAGGGCCAACAAGAGAAGCGATTATATTATTATAATAAATGTAACTGGAGTGGAAGTAATTAGAGACGTGGAATACATTTATCTAGGAAAAAAATTAAACTTGGTGACCAAGTATTTGCTTTATTATAGATGAATTCAAAGATCCTTGGTGGCCAAAGTATTTGATCTCCATTAAAGTTGGAAGTTAAGTCGGCTGTTTATTTTTTAGTTAAAAAAAAGTCATTTTTTTTTTTTTTGATAATCCAGGTCTCGGGGTGGCAATAGTACCCCCATATCGCTAGTACCTGCACAAGTACTGGTACTAGGCTCCTGGAGGTGATGAGACCGGTCCTTCAGCACCCACCACCAGGTAAATCGCGGGATGTGCACACATGGTCAGTGTCTGCTTGCGTCCAACGGATCAATGCTACAAGGTTGACCCCCCCACAGGCCCCATCCACAAGGCTTGGCGGGGACCGAACCCACACTGCAACATGCCCGCGCGGCTTTTAGCGCCCAGGCTTTACCACATGTATGTGCCCCGGAGGACGATATCTGGAGGGGAGAATCGAACTTGCGACCCTAAGGCCGCAAAGTTGACTCTCTGCCAGCAAGCTGACCCCTCTAAAGTCATTATATAAAAGTTGGTTGCTGGAAATTTGGAGAGTGAATACAACAATATCCTAATTAACAGCGACTTTTGTGGCACCACAAGCTTTGTTTAATTTGTAGTTATTTGTGTAAAAAAAAAAAGCGATGCACTAAGCTCCCGTTATGCGTGGGGTCCGGAGAAGAGTTGGACCACAAGGGTCTATTGTACGTTGCTTTGCCTCACATTTCTGCAAGAGGCTGTTTTCACGACTTGAACTCATGACCTCCTGATCACATAACAACAACTTTACCAGTTTGTAGTTATTTGTGTGTAGAAATTATTTGCATAATGTAATTAATACTGCATATAATAGTACCATTCACACCTTAAGATATAAAAAAAGGTAATCAACAACTTTTTGTTTCTTGTTAGTCTGTCCTTCTCTAATATTGTGAATTCCATACAACAAAGAAGTATCACTATTACTATGTCTCAATCCCAAACAAGTAAAATCTGCTTTATAAATCCTTCTCCATTTAAGTTCAACCAATTTGATTAATATAGAATGTATCCAGTAGACCAAATGGGTAGGACCTAAGGCTAATGATGTGGACGAGTATAAATTAAGGTTCTCAGGTAGGTCAAGGTATAGGAATGGGGTAGGCATTTTTGGTAAACAGCGAGCTAAGGGATCAGGTGATAGAGGTTAGGAGGATCAATGACAGGATGATGACAATTAAGTTGGTAGTTGGAGGGTTCACTATGAACATTATTAGTGATTACGCGACGCAGGTGGGCTTGGACGAGGAGGAGAAGAGATGCTTTTGGAAGGATTTGGACGAGGTGGTACCACCAACTGAGAAATTATTTGTAAGAAGGGATTTCAATGGACATATAGGGTTACTTCCGAGGGGTTATGATGACGTGCATGAAGGCTTTAGCCTCGGAGACAGGAACGGGGGAGACGTCTCACTTTTGGAGTTCGCTACAGCTTTTGGAATGGTGATAGCCAATTCGAGGTTCCTCAAGAAGGAGGACCACTTGGTGACTTTACGTAGTTCGGTGGCTCAGACTCATATAGACTTTTTGCTCCTTAGAAAGGTTGACAACGGTCTTTGTAAATACTGCAAGGCTATTCCGAGTGAGTATCTTACAACTCGACATAAGCTTTTGGTGATGGATTTGGAGATCAAGATGGAGAAGAAGAAGAGGGTTGTGGATGACAGGCTGGGAATTAAATGGGGAGTTTGACCATGGCTATTGCAAAGGAGATGGGGGAGAGGTTGATGGCCAGAGGGGCTTGGGGGGAGTAGTGGGGATGCGACTGGTATATGGGACAGGACGACCAGTTACATTCGGGAGGTAGCTAGAGAAGTACTAAGGGTCTCGCGGGGTAGCCGTGGTGGGAATCGAGGGGAATGGTAAAGTTCAAGAGAAAGTGGAAGCAAAGAAAGTGGCGTATGTGAAATTGGTAGAAAGCAAGGATGAGGTGGAGAAGAGAACGAATAGGGAATTATATAAGATGGCGAGGAAGGAGGCAAAGCTAGCGGTTATGGCAGCGAAAATGTCAACTTTTGACGCCTATATGTGGAATTAGAGGGAAAAGGGGAGATAAGAAGTTGTACAAACTAGTCAAGGCGAGGGAGAGGAGGACCCGTGAATTGTATCACGTGAGGTGAATCAAGGACGAGGACGTCAAAGTATTGGTGGAGGACGCGCGTATTAGACAGATGTGGAAGTCTTACTTCCACAAACTCTTAAACGAAGAAAGAGATAACGACATTGTGCTGGGAGATCTGGAGCAATCCGAAAGGTATCGGAATTTTGGATATTGTAGAAGTATTAAGGTTAAGGAGGTTAAGGGTGTTGTTCACAGGATGCGCAGGGGACGAGCGACCGGGCCTAATGAGATCCTAGTTGAATTTTTAAAGAGTGCAGGCAGGGCATGTTTGGAGTGGCTGACTGAGTTGTTTAATATCATTTTTAAGACAGCAAGAATGCCCGAAGAATGCAGGTGGAGTACAATGATTCCTTTGTACAAGAACAAAGGTGACATTCAGAGTTGCAACGACTATAGTATCAAGATGCTAAGCCACACTATGAAAGTTTGGGAAAGGATCATGGAGATGATGGTGAGAAGAGGCGTGTCTATTTCTGAGAACCAGTTTGGATTCATGCCGGGGAATTCAACTACAAAAGCCATTCATCTTATTAGGAGGTTGGTGGATCAGTATAGGGAGAGGAAGAGAGACTTACATATGGTTTTCATCGACCTCAAGAAGGCATACGTCAAAGTCCCTATGGAGTTTCTATGGAGATGTTTGTAAGTTAGAGATGTACCTATGGCGTACATTAGGGCGATCAAGGATATGTATGATGGAGCCAAGGACAGGGTATGGACAGTAGGAGGAGACTTAGAGCACTTTCAAGTGGTGATGGGGCTGCACTAGGGATCAGCTCTTAGCCCATTCTTATTTGCTTTGGTGATGGATATACTGACGCGACAAATTCAAGGAGAGGTGTCATGGTGTATGTTATTCGCAGATGACAATCATGATTGATGAGACTCGCAGCGGAGTGAACGCTAAGCTGGAGGTTTGGAGACAAACTCTGGAGTCTAAAGTTCAGGCTGAGTAGGACCAAGACAGAATACTTTGAGTGCAAGTTCGGTAACGAGAGCGACCATGAGACAGGTGTAAAGGTGAGGCTTGGTACTCAGGTCATTCCAAAGAAAGGAAGCTTCAAGTATCTCGAGTCTATTATCCAAGGGAATGTAGAGATTGATGACTATGTCACACATCGTATTGGTGCAGAGTGGATGAAATGGAGGCTCGCATCTGGAGTCTTGTGCGATAAAAAGGTTCCACCAAAACTTAAAGGCAAGTTCTATAGGGTGGTGGTTAGACCAACTATGTTGTATGGGGCGGAGTGTTGGCCAGTCAAGACTTCATACGTCTAAAAGATGAAAGTTATGGAGATAAGGATGCTGAGATGGATGTGTGGGCATACAATGAGGGATATGATTAGAAATGATGATATCCGGGACAGAGTGAGAGTGTCCTTGGTGGAGGATAAGATGCGAAAAGCGAGGTTGAGATGGTCATGTGCAGAGGAGAGGCACAAATGTCCCAGTGTGGAGGTGTGAGAGATTGGCTATGGACGGGTTCATGAGGGGTAGAGGTAGGCCAAAGAAGTATTGGGGAGAGGTGATTAGACGGGATATGGCGCAGGTGCAACTTATTGAGGACATGACCTTAGATAGGGAGTTGTGGAGGACACGGATTATGATAGAAGGGTAGTAGGTAGTTGAGCGTAGTCCTACTTATGCTTACATACTGGTAGTTGTGTTATTATTGTAGCCCTGCTTAGCCTATCATACTAGTAGCGCAGTATTGTTTTATAGTCCCCTGTCATTTAATTTTTTCTACTATATGTTATTTTGTTTACTTTATTTATCTTATTTACCTGCGTTAGCTACTTCTTTTTTCAGAATGTTTTATCATGACTTATTCGCTTTTGTTACCATCATTTTCATACTGCTTTAAATTTCTTGTCTGGATCTGACCGTTTCTCTTGCTTTGTTTGTGCTTATGCTTTGTCTTGAGCCGAGGGTATTTCGGAAACAACCTCTCTACTTACCAAGGTAGATGTAAGATCTGCGTACACTATACCCTCCCCAGACCCCACGTTGTGGGACTTTACTGGATATGTTGTTGTTGTATATACCATTTGCCTCTTCTGACATATGTGATCATTTTTTAATTTGACTAATTCCTTCTCCATTTAAGTTCAACCAATTTGTTCTTAATATATATCATTTGCCTCTTCTGACAAATGTGATCATTTTTAATTTGACTAATTTTATGACTGCACATCCATATTAATATTCGCATTTTCCCAACATCTTGAGGATATGTTGAACTTTAGCAGCCCAACATTTACTTCATCCATTGAGGATCGAACCACTTTCTTCTCGTCATTTACTCGGAACCCCTCGCTGTTTTTTTCACCTTGAAATCAAGTTGCGGTATGGTTTTTGCGCCCTGCATTTCTCTTAAGTTTTTTTTGAAAGTGAATGACAAATTATCTTAGTATGGCTTAGTATTGCAGGCTCCTCTATACAAGATACCCTTATGCAGCTTTTAGATAGCCAAGTTAACTTGCATGCCTTCAACTCCACCATACATCACAAGGAATTATAGGTTCTAAGTCCTAATAAAAGAGGGTCGTGACTCGTGGTATTAGGTTGACAACCAATGTAAAAATGATCAAATTTTGAAGAATCGTTCTAGTAATAAATTTATGTAGGGGCAGATGAAGCTTTTGAGTACTAGGTTCATATGAGTCCCGTACTTCCAGTGCGGAGCATAAATTTATGTAAAGTTTCACTAAAATTACAATAAATAGTAGATATGAAACCATGACTTAAAAAATATAGTGTGTTCAATGACAAAACCTTAACGGTTGAGCCTGTAGAGCTTAAATCCTAAATTCATCTCTGAATTTATGCACATGTTATATTTTTTTCGTGAATGTAGTGGTAAATGGGCAATGGGATTTCCGGAGGAACTTGAATAGAGAGATATAAATGATTCATATAGCGACCTAACTGATTTGTGATTGAAACATAGTTATGTCTTGCGGTCTCTTTTTTAGACAAACTATGGCATTTGCTTTTTTAGTCAAGATGAGCAGGATATATTATGGAAATTAAGCCAACTTCCTACTCCTATTCCTATCTAGGAAGGTTGTGAAAAAATTACCTTAACCATTAGCACTATCGTCGCCTTCAGAGTTTTCTTCTTCAGCTTGTACATCTTCAATTCCTTTTGGCATAATACATATACATACACTCAAACTTAGTCTCAGTTGGCAAGTAAGCACTGCAACTTTGGGAGTGCACATATAGACACCTCAACTTGTCCTGATTATGTCTCATGACCACCCGATGTTGATGTGACACATAAATTTCGGAGGTGTCTAGATAATCATTTTGTAAGTTGGAGTGTTCAACCGACACATTGAAGACGAGTTAAGGTGTCTAAATGTACATTCTCAAAGTTGGAGTGTTTAGTTGTTAACTGAGACCAAGTTTAAGTGTCTGTTTATGTGTTATGCCTTTCCTTTTTCTATTGGTTGCTCTTTATTCACCCTTCCAATTTTCAGCAGGTTATGCTTTTGCTGGATTCTGTAGCAGTTGATGATCCTGACTTCCTTTTATACTTTGCTTTGTCTGAACTCTGTGAAACGGGCAAAGAGGGGAAAAAAAGAAAAGAATAAGGAAAAGATACAATAACATATCCAGTGAAATTTCAAAACGTGGGGTCTGGTGAGGGTAGAGTGTACGCATACCTTACCTCTACTTTGGTAAGTAAAGAGGTTGTTTCCGAAAGATCCTTGGCTCAAGACAAAGCATAAGCACATGCAAAGCAAGAGAAACGGTCAGACCCGGACAAGAAATTTAAAGCAGTATGAAAATGATGGTAACAAAAGCGAATAAGCCATGATAAAGCATTCTGAAAAAAGAAGTCGTAACTAACGCAGATAAATAAGATAAACAAATTACACAAAAGAACATACATCAACAGAAATCAAACGATAGGGGACTATAAAGCAATATTGTGCCTACTAGTATGATAGGCTAAGCAGGGCTACAATAATAACACTACAACTACCAGTATGTAAGCGTAAGTAGGACTACACTCAACTACCTACTACCCTTCTACCCTAATTTGTGTCCTCCACAACCCCCTATTTAAGGTCATGTCCTCAGTAAGTTGCACATGCGCCATATCCCGTCTAATCACCTCTCTCCAATACTTCTTCGGTCTACCTCTACCCCTTCTGAACACGTCCATAGCCAACCTCTCATACCTCCGCACTAGGCATTTGTGCCTCTCCTATGCACATGCCCGAACCATCTCAACCTCGCTTCCAGCATCTTATCCTCCACCGATGCCACTCCCACTCTGTCTCGGATATCATCATTTCTAATCATATCCCTCATTGTATGCCCACACATCTATCTCGGCATCCTCATCTCCACAACTTTCATCTTTTTGGATGTGCGAAGTCTTGACTGGCCAACACTCCGCCCCCATACAACATAGTTAGTCTAACGACCACCCTATAGAACTTGCCTTTAAGTTTTGGTGACACATTTTTATCGCATAAGACTCCAGATGCGAGCCTCCATTTCATCCACCCTGCACTAATACGATGTGTGACATCGTTATCAATATATCCATTCCCTTGGATAATAGACCCGAGATACTTGAAGATTCTTTTCTTTGGAATGACCTGAGTACCAAGCCTCACCTCCACGTCTATCTTATGTTCACTCCCGTTACTGAATTTGCACTCTATGTATTCTGTCTTGGTCCTATTCAGCCTGAACCCTTTAGACTCCATGATCTGTCTCCAAACCTCCAGCTTAGTGTTCACTCCACTGCAAGTCTCATCAATCAGGACTATGTCGTCTGCGAATAACATACATTATGGCACCTCCCATTGAATTTGCTACGTCAGTCCATCCATCACCAAGGCAAATAATAATTGTCTAAGAGTTGATCCCTGGTGCAGCCCCATCATCACTGGAAAGTGCTCTGAATCCCCTCCTACTGTCCGCACCCTGATCTTGGCTCCATAATACATATCCTTGATTGCCCTAGTGTACGCCACATGTACACCTCTAACCTCCAAACATCTCCATAGAACTTCCCTAGGGACTTTATCGTATACCTTCTCGCGGTCGATGAAAACCATATGTAAGTCTCTCTTCATCTCCCTATACTGCTCCATCAACCTCCTAATAAGATGAATGACTTCTGTAGTCGAATGCCCCGACATGAATCCAAACTGGTTCTTGGAAATAGACACGACTCTTCTCACCCTTATCTCCACAACCCTTTCCCAAACTTTCATAGTGTGGCTTAGCAGCTTGATACTCTTATAGTTGTTACAACTTTGGATGTCACCTTTGTTCTTGTACAAAGAAATCATAACACAACCGCGTAGAGCAATACTGTGCTCTTAATCATATACACATTCACTATCAAAAAAAGCATATTGTCTACAGATTAGTATTTATATATAATGACCTTGGAATTTGAATTACATCAAAGATACAAAAACATATGATCAGCTAATGATATTTGTTTAACGAGTCTGAAGCTTGTCGATCACTTAAAAGTCCAAATTGATCCAAATAAGGTGGGTGGGACTACTAATCATTTTGCTTACTCGGAAGTACACCATTAGATGGAGGTAATATTACTCGCACACATACCCAGCCCCCAAGAAAAAGTTTATGCTTACTTGAAATATTACATCAATATCTTCTAATATAATAAATTACAGCCACATAGGTGACAAATGCATACAAGATACATAACCAAGGTTAGGTTTAATAAATTTTTCAGGTTACGAAATGCTAACAAGAGAGACTCCTCAGCTGTTGTTCAAATTTTGCTAAAATTAAGATGGAATAAAGATCACTCATTCAAAGAGCTTCGTGGCAAAAAAGCATGAGGTTTCCCACCTCCCACCAGCACAAGTACCAATAACTCTATTTATCAAGGCTTCGACCGATGAAAAGAAATCACCTAGTATTTTTTCCCTTCTCTAGGAATTGAACTTGCGACCTCGTGATTCTTAACTCACTTTATTGCCATCAACCTCTAATAAATTGAATTCGTTGAAACAGATTGTGGTTTGCTAAGCTTGCAAGAAAATAAATGCAAGCGCATAAGATGGAAGCAGTATGTTAAACAGAGCAATATACATGTGATATACAGCAGTGTATATCACATGTATATCAGTGGACTGAAGCAATGGCCTAAGCAGCAAGCAGCAGTGTAGTGGGCTTGTTGGGCCTCTCGGCAGTGGGCCTAACAGCCAGATCATACAGAGCAGTGGCCTAAGCAACAAGCAGTAGTGCAGTGGGCTTGTTGGGCCTCTCAGCAGTGGGCCTCTCGGCCAGATCATACAGAATTGTGGTCAACACAATATTGTATATATGGTATATATATTTGTAGTATATTGTAGTGTAAATGTTACCTTAATTAGTGTTATACACTTACCATAATTGTATAGTTAGAATTATGGTAGAATAAGGATTTAGAAATAGAATATGAATATGATTCTCCTATTATGGAAATATGTAACTTGTATATATAGCCTTTCAATTAAAGAAAATAATCAAGGGGATTATTTCTTTCATGGTATCAAGAGACTAGGTCTAAACAAAAGTTTTTCTCTCAACTTTTGTCCTCCCTTTGGCCGAGACCCCCCCTCGGGTTTTCTCTTCCAAAATTCGTCTTCCGCTCTCAAAAACACCTCTCTTAAATTTCCCTTTCTTCTTTGTTCTTCCAATATGTCTAAGAACAATTATCACCCTGCCCTCACGGTGTCCAATATCAAGAGCAGTATCCCTATTGTCCAAGAGATGGAAAATGTCCAATATGCGACGTGGGCGGAGTTGTTTAAAATTCACGTTATCTCTTATCAAGTTCTTCATCACATCATTCCTCCCGCTAGACCCCTTCCTGCGGAGGATCCTGAGTTATGGATTACACTTGATGCTACCGTTCTCCGGTGGATCTACGCCACTATTTCGGTGGACCTTCTACCGACGATTATTGAGCCGGATACCACGGCTATGGCTGCATGGAATAGATTGCGTGACATATTCCAAGACAACCAATATTCACGTGTCGTCACACTCGAGCAGGAATTCTCTCTCGTTCGAATGGACGAATTTCCGAACATTTCTGCACATTGCAAGAAACTAAAGGAGTTGGCAAATCAACTCCGTAATGTTGGTGCACCAATAACAAATAATCGTCTAGTTCTACAGTTGGTTGCCGGTCTTTCGGAGGCCTATAATGGTGTTGGAACTCTCCTTCGCCAAAGCAACCCTCTTCCCGACTTCTATCAAGCCCGCTCCATGCTTACGTTGGAAGAAGCCGGTTTGGCTAAAAAGGCGGCTACCGGAGCAAGCCCAGTCGTCATGGTGGCATCCTCTCCTAGTTCTTCGGGTTTTATGAATAATTCGGGCTAAAACCATAATAATGGTAGCGGCAAGAACAATCGCAAAAATAATAACAAAAACCACGGGGGAAAACGTGGCAGTTCTGGTGGCAGTTTTGGTGGTCAACAAGCAGGCGGTGGGCCCCATCCAGGGTACAGTGGCCCACCACCCCCCTGGGCCCAGCAGTGGGGCCCATGGGAGTGGAGCCCTTACCATCCAACAGCAGGTTCCAGCGGCCAGTGGGCTGGCCAACAGTCCAGGCCCAACACCCAGCAGTGGCGGCCCACCGGCCAGGTGGCCCAAGCGGCAACAACAAAGCGCACGGCCCGGACCACCACAGCCAGGAGTTCTTGGGCCCCGACCTCCGCAAGCCCATCATGCAGCAGGCCCCACTTAAACCGATATCGAGGCTGCAATGCACACACTGGGGTTATCTCAACCGGACCCAAATTGGTATATGCACACGGGTGCCACTACTCACATGACTTCCGAATCAGGTACTCTCTCATCTTATTCCAATTTGAGCACCCCTCGGGGGATAATTATTGGTAATGGCAGTTCTATTCCAATTCTAGGGTATGGTCAGAAAACGTTGTCGCCCCCCAATCCACCACTCCTCTTGAAAAATACTTTACATGCTCCTAAATTGATTAAAAATTTAGTGTCTGTCCGAAAGTTCACAAATGACAATTCTGTTTCTGTTGAATTTGATCCTTTCGATTTCTCTGTGAAGGATGTCAAGACGGGGAGTCATCTCATGAGGTGTGATAGTAGGGGGGATCTGTATCCTATCATGCCCAGTTTCAGTCCATCGAGTCCAGCCTTGCCGTCAGCTTTTGCAGCCATCTCTCCTTCCATGTGGCATGCTCGCCTGGGTCATCCGGGATCTTCTATTTTATCAGTTTTAGATAAAAATAGTTTTATTTCTTGTAAGGGTACGAGTCGTGCTCCACTTTGTCAGTCTTGTTCATTAGGGAAAAGTGTTAAGTTGCCATTTGTTGACTCCAATTCTCATACTTCAATGCCATTTGACATCATTCATAGCGACTTATGGACGTCTCCTGTTCTTAGTTCATTAGGTCATCGATATTATGTTCTCTTTTTAGATGATTATTCTAGATTTTTCTGGACGTTTCCAATTGCGAATAAATCACAAGTGTTTTCCGTCTTCATCCAATTTAGAGCGTTCATTCGTACTCAATTCGAAAGAGAAATAACAAATATTCAATGTGATAATGGGAAAGAGTATGACAATAGGGAGTTTCGGAAATTTTGTGCTAATAATGAGATAAATTTTCGTTTTTCATGTCCTCATACATCTTCACAAAATGGGAAAGCCGAACGCAAAATTCGTTCCATAAATAACATTGTCCGAACTCTCTTAATTCATGCCTCCATACCTCCATATTTTTTGCATCATGCTCTACAAATGGCCACATATCTTCTTAACATAATTCCTTCTAAAGGTCTGACATATTCTTCCCCCCTCAAAATCCTATATAATAAGAACCCTTCTTATTCTCATCTTCGGATTTTTGGGTGCTTGTGTTATCCGTTATTCCCATCCACCACAATTAACAAACTTCAGGCTCGGTCTATCCCGTGTGTATTTTTGGGTTATCCATCGAATCATCGTGGTTATAAGTGTTTTGATTTATCCTAAAAAAAAAATCATAATTATTCGCCATGTCATTTTTGATGAAACCCAATTTCCTTTTACCAAAGTTCATACTCCCGAGCCTAGGTCGTATAATTTTTTGGATGACCAAATATCCCCGTACATTATTCGGAATTTTTCAAACATATCCCGCGCCCAAAATCCTCCAGCGGGCCCACTGCCCGCTGGTCCCACAGCCTCCTCCACCGCAGTAGCCCAGCTTCGGAACAGGTCCACGTAATTGCGCCTGTCCGCCCCAATTCAGAACCGATCCGACGACACAACAAGCATCGATTTGGGCCGCAGCCCATCGCCCGCCGGCCCGTTTGTCCCGGCCTCAGAAAATTCCCAAAATTCCCTCACTTCCTCCTCGAGTCATAGACCGGTCACTCGTAGTCAGCAGGGCATATTTACACCTAAAAGACATTTTAACTTACATTCTGATGTCTCTAAATCCCTCTTGCCACGCAATCCTGTGTCCGCATTAAATGACCCTAATAGGAAAATTGCTATGACTGATGAATATAATGCTCTTATTGCTAATAAGACGTGGGAGTTGGTTCCCCGTCCATATGGTATTAATTTTATCAGGTCTGTGTGGATTTTTGCTCATAAGGAGAATTCAGATGGGTCATTTGCTCGACATAAGGCGCGACTTGTTGGTGATGGTAAGACTCAGCAGGTTGGAATTGATTGTGGTGAGACGTTTAGTCCGGTGGTCAAACCGGCTACCATTCGCACTGTACTTATCTTGGCTCTTTCAAAGACTTGGCCAATTCATCAGTTGGATGTCAAGAATGCTTTTCTACATGGTGATCTCAAGAAAACAGTCTATATGCATCAGCCGTTGGGTTTCAGGGATCCCAACCGCCCTCGCATGTCTCGTTTGTTGAAGAAGTCATTATATGGGCTTAAGCAGTCTCCACGGGCCTGGTATACACGATTTGCTGACTTTGTTTCAACTATTGGGTTCAATCACAGCAGGTCAGATAATTCTTTGTTCATCTACCGCCGTGGTTCATCATTGACCTACATTTTGTTGTACGTGGATGATATCATCTTGACTGCCTCTTCCGATGTCTTGCGCTAGTCTATCATGACCATGCTCAGTTCTGAGTTTGCTATGAAAGACTTAGGGCCTTTGAGTTATTTTTTGGGGATTGCCGTCAAGCGTCATTCAGGTGGGTTGTTTTTGTCGCAACAAAAGTATGCTGCTGAGATCATAGAGAGGGCTGGGATGTCATCCTGTAAGTCTACTTCCACGCCGGTTGATGCAAACCCAAAGCTAAGTGCCGCAACAGGTGCACCATACGAGGACCCGACCCGCTATCGTAGTCTGGCAGGGGCCCTCCAGTATCTTACCTTTACCAGACCGAATATTACATATACGGTTCAGAAGGTGTGTTTATTAATGCATGATCCCAGAGTTGAGCACATGAATGCAACAAACGCATCATTCGGTATATTCAGGGGACACTAGACTATGGGTTGCACTTGTATCCTTCATCTACGTCCACACTTGTCTCTTACACGGATGCTGATTGGGGTGGTTGTCCCGACACCAGACGGTCGACTTCTGGCTACTGTATGTTCCTTGGCAACAACTTGGTCTCCTGGTCAGCAAAACGTCAGGCAACTCTATCACGCTCAAGTACAGAGGTAGAATATCGAGGGGTAGAGAATGTGGTCTCCGAATCATGTTGGCTACGTAATTTGCTTTTGGAGCTTTATTGTCCCATTCAGAAGGCAACCTTGGTATATTGCGATAACATTAGTGCCATCTACCTTTCAGGTAACCCAGTTCAACACCAACGCACCAAGCATATCGAAATGGACATTCACTTTGTCCATGAAAAGGTTACAAAGGGTCAAGTTCACGTATGCCATGTCCCGTCTCGTTATCAAATTGCAGACATCTTTACAAAGGGTCTACCAGCGGTTCTCTTTGAAGATTTTAGGAACGATCTCGCCGTTCAAAAACCGCCCGCTATGACTCATGCGGGGGTGTGTTAAACAGAGCAATATACATGTCATATACACCGAATATACAAAGCAGTATATCACATGTATATCGCTGGACCGAAGCAAGGCCTAAGCAAAGCAAGCGAGTGCAAAGGCTTGTTGGGCCTCTCAGCAGTGGGCCTCTCGGCCAGATCATACAAAATTGTGGTCAACACAATATTGTATATATGGTATATATATTTGTAGTATATTGTAGTGTAAAGGTTACCTTAATTAGTGTTATACACTTACCATAATTGTATAGTTAGAATTATGGTAGAATAAGGATTTGGAAATAGAATATGAATAGGATTCTCCTATTATGGAAATATGTAACTTGTATATATAGCCTTTCAATTAATGAAAATAATCAAGGGGATTATTTCTTTCACAGTACTACCAATTGAAATACGCAAGCTGAACCTCATTGTTCTTATTAACCTACATACCATGATCTTATTACAGTCCACTATACTGAATCAGATGTTTTATTTGACACAAGATTGATTGCAATAGTAGAACTTTTCTCCAAATGCCATCCTACGTAATGAACTTCATAAACCATCATTATTGGTGAATTTGTTAGGTGATTAACAACTTCTCTTACTTCAGTATGAGTTCTTCAGTTTGGACACTATTTTAACTCAATGCATCTAAATTTTTTCTACTTTTTTTTTGCAGGAACTTTTTTTTATTTTATAACCATGGTGTCCGGGCAAGCTTACGCGCACCTCGACTAATTTCACAAAATACCTGCTACCTCCTGTTAGAAATTTACCTTTGGCGGGGAGGTGCGTCCACCCATGTTTAATGAATTAAACACTAGTGTTCCGCATGTTGGGGGCTTTGTCTCTTCACACATGCATAATCTACTAAGTGAGTAGATGACCGTAGGGCCAAGAATCGTCAAATTTCGTTGAGAAATGAAAGAGATATTGGTCCACGAAGTAAGGTGTTTGAGGCATGGAAATATGGTGTGGGACAAATCTACCACATCGGTGGGAAAAGGAAGAATTGTTCTCTTTATAAGTCTCTAAAGTGGTAAAGGGTTTGGGACCCCAAGGGGTATCCCACGTGTTTAAAGGAGGGAGGACCTAGATGTGATTGGGTTCAAGGTTAAGCCCACGCGCGCCGCCGCCCGTTCGGTCCGGTCCGGGCTGTGGGCTGTGGGGACTTTCTGATATTATCTTTTTGGACCCCAAATTGCTTAATATTTACAGTTTGGTCCCTAGAGTTTCTGGAAAGTTGATTTTGGGAAAGACGGAAGGCAGAAACTTTCTGCCTACCGTTTGGGCTATTTTTTGGAGCATTAACCAGCCATTACTTGGCTGTTAACACCTCCTTAAATAGCCCTCCTTCATGACCATAAATCAGCCTCTCTAAATGGCCATTAACAGCCCTCCTAATGACTATTTACAGCCATGTTTGTGGCAGTTGAGGAGTCCCTCCTCCATGCTATATATTGATGCATTTTGGCTCAATTGTGTTGGACATACAAACAGAAAAACGCAGCACAAAACAATGACGAAAAATACTGCAAAACAGTGAAGAAAAACAATGAGCAAACACTCACATATACACAACAGAGACACACTATATACACAGAGACAAAACAGAAGAGAAAGTCAGTCCAAATACGTTGAACGAAAACAGAAACTCTTCATTCCTTTTCCATATCTTCAGCAAGTCAATTCGTATTTTTTTCTTCGTCAGACTCAACCTATTTGTTTTGTAGCATTGAGATTAAAGTGTTGTTTTATCTTGGGAGACTATTGCCCGCTAACGTAAAAGTATATATACGGGGCAATCTTGTTTTAAGGACAGAGTGCAATCACTCGACTCAACACACAATGTTGTAACCATCCAGATTTAGTTATTTCTTTATTTCAGGTTAGCAAGATTCAAGACACAACAAGCTTGCGGCAGTTATCAACATTGGCCTATTAGTTTATCATTTCGAACACTTGTAATAGTTATTTACTTTTCGTACTGCTTTACAATAGTAGCCAACAATTTAAGACATGATTGTATTAGTATTAGTGTTCGAAAGATGTCACTCAAAAGTTGTGTGACCAAATCTGGATATGGCTGTAGTTTTCTGGTAGAAAAGAGTGATCATGATGCTATTGAAGGTCAACATGTTCATGGTGTCACCGCTCCCAAGAGTGGTGGGAACAAGCGCTCACGAGAGGTTGAAGGATGTCAACTGGGACAAGAGGAGAAGGCTGAAGATGTGGTTCTATCTTGCAACAGAAGGCATATATCTGTCCCAGACAAAGGATCTGAATTATGGTAAGGAGGAAATGGACACTCAGTCCGATGAAGTGATTGAAGTGGGCCTGAATTCGAAATAGGGATAAGTTATTTTCTTCCTTGTCAAGAATAAAGATTAAATTATGTCTGATTAAAAATGGCTTAAAAGTAAGGAGGAATATGAAAATGTTTTACGAAATATTTTATATTCCTTACGCTTTAAAATCAGAAGTTTAATATGTTCTTCTTTCACGTTTAAAGATTGGACTTTGTAAACGACTTAAAAAGATTCTTTTAAGTGTAATTATTAAAAGTGTGTAAAGTATGTTCGCACATACGATGGAGAAAGATCCACTAACTGTGCGAAAATTGTTACCACTCTTAAGTAAGCGCCAAGAATTGTCTTGGGCACCAATCATAACGGAAGAAGTCTAAAAGCTAAAGATGTTGAGTCTGTCACACTATTTGGCAGAAGATCCTTCATAGGATGATATTGGACACTCAATCATACAAAGCCTCCGGGCGACTAGAGTGGGCCAAAATTCCTTTGCTATGATGATATTGGACACTCAGTCATACAAAGCCTACGGGCGACTGGAGTAGGGCCATAATTCATTTCATAGGAAAATTAATGGATACCTAGTGTGGTGGGCCAGAGTTTCCAGGTCTTAAATGATCTGAAGGCCTAAAGAAAGGCAGAAAAGAAATTGGACACTCAGTCTGCCAAACCAACTGGAGTAGGCCAGAGTATCCAGATCACATATGATCCGGTTACGCCCTAACCACGGGCAAGAGGTTGTTCATGTGAAGCAACGCCACCTCTAAAGTAGAAGGGGTTGGAGAGGTTGTCCTCAATAGGACTTCAGGGAATGGGATCACTCCAAGATGAGGTGATACATGTCCCAAACTGGGTTTAAGGGACGTTGTTGGTCAAGCTGGTTTGAGACTAGTCCAATAGGTCTACAATAACTAAGAATGGTACAGTATGTCTGTAGCCATATGAATGATATATTTGTAATCTGTGCATCTATGCCATCATAGTTTAAGACACGTTAAATAGAAAGTCATTCAAAAGCTAGCAAAGTTGAGATTGTTGCCTTCTTTTGACATAAACCCTCAAAATGAATGTGAGGTAGGCGAAAAGGCAAAATCACCTTTCCAAATTCCGTCAAAGGAATAGCGAAAGAAGCACCGCTCCTCTAGAACCTAGTCACACCTTTATAGGTGATTTAAAGTTTATACAAAATAAAGGGGGGAGACAAGTACTTTATGACCTTCATTGATGATGGTACAACGTATGGAATCCTTTGTTTGTTGAAAAGCAAAGATGAAGTTGTTGAAGCGGATAAGCGCTACAAAGCAGAAGTTGAAAATCAACCAAGCCTATGGATTGAGAAATTCGTAGTGATAGAGGGGGAGAATGTGAAGCATCGTTCATTAAACGACTGCTCATTACTCACCTTAGTCTAACGATGTTAGCCAAGCGCAAAGCCGTACGCCCAAATTATGTGGGGCAAGGCGATCTTTACCACTAATGCGATTCTCAACAAGAACTCCGCATAAGGATAAGGATAACCATCCATGTGAGACATGGAAAGGATCTCACATACAAATGTTGTGATGTGGGGTGGCTTGGTAGAAGTTGGACTACCGAAACAGGTCAAGTTAGACCTAAGACTGTAGATTGCATATCCACTGGATCTGCAAATAACAGTAGTGTTTATCGCCTCTTGGCGTCAAAGAATGCTGAATTCTTTGAAGATAACTTTCCTTGAAAAATGAAAAAGGAGTAATTGCTCAAGGTTAACAAGAACCCGCGAGGGCCTGACTGTCCGGAACTAGACATTTCGTATCTACAGGACTCGGGAGTTGTTGTCTATCCGGAACTTAATATTCCAAATCTACAGAACTCATGGATTCTAGATGTTGAACCGAGACGGCGCAAAGATGGGACAAAGACTTGTTCCAGGCCTTCTAGCTTGTATGGTTAAGAACGAACCATGGACAATATACAAAGCATGAAAGAAGTTGAGTAACTTCATGACTCCTTAGAGGACGTCCTTATTGGGAGAAACCTGTTCCTTCAGTAGTTATACACTGCGGCTAGCAGGTCAGCTTTAGGAAGGACACGGATGACGATGTCTGGACATATCTGTCAGGATCTGTCGGAGACATAAGACCGTATGGCAGTTGATCATCACGGGTGTCACTTCCTTATTTACTAATTAAGGGACTATCCGGAGATCAAGTGTTCTGCCTGTTTAGGGGAATGGGCTTAAAACCCAAACAATACGAACCATTGCGGTGGTAACCCAACCATACTGATTAGAGATCCCAAGAATTTGGTTCAATGGGAAAACTAAGTGGCAAAAGGTTCAGTTGAGCGCTTCGGTGGAAGCAAGAAGCACTTTGAATGATGATTTCTGTATGAAAACATGAATCCAAAGCTATTCCAGGGATAGACGTTAAAGTGCTACCTGCATGGTGGGTAAAGGTTAAGCTTCCAAACCTTTAACGATCCTCAAATGGTTGAGGTTAAGGTTGGGGAAACTTTTAATGATTCCTAACACTTGTGAAGTGGGGTATAGCAGGATACCTTGTAGGAGATCACCTATTTAAGTGCGAGGATGGCCGCCTCAAATGAATGCACTTAAGAATCCAAGTGTGTCCACAGCCACAACGGACAAAACCATAAGAATGAAAACGAATAAAGAGAGTTATTGTGTTGGTATCATTGTCTTGGCTTACACTAAACACTGACGGTTCAAGACATCACATTCACCGCACAGTAAGTAAGTCTGGTGGTATTCAACTAGGGAAGGTTCAAAGCGGAAGCTACCTTTTCTGATGCAATATCTTTTCGCTGAAAGATTGCTGAAAGTAGGCACCTTGTGTGTGCGCCATAATCTCTCTTTCATAGAGGGGATTGTTGGAAATTTGCCTTTAGCGGGAGGTGCGTCCACCCATGTTTAATGAATTAAACACTAGTGTTCCGCATGTTGGAGGCTTTGTCTCTTTACACATACATAATCTACTAATTGAGTAGATGACCGTAGGACCAAGAATCGTTAAATTTCGTTGAGAAATGAAAGAGATATTGGTCCACGAATTAAGGTGTTTGAGGCATAGAAATATGGTGTGGGACAAATCTACCACATCGGTGGGAAAATGAAAAATTGCTCTCTTTATAAGTCTCTAAAATGGTAAAGGGTTTTGGACCCATGGGGTATCCCATGTGTTTAAAGGATGGAGGACCTAGATGTGCTTGGGTTCAAGGCTAAGCCCACACGCGCGCCGCCGCCGCCCACCCGTCCCGTCCGGGCTTGGGCTCGGGTCACGGGTCGTGGGCTGTGGACTGTGGGGACTTTCTGATATTATCTTTTTGGACCCCAAATTACTTAATATTTACAGTTTGGTCCCTAGAGTTTCTAGAAAGTTGATTTTGGGAAAGACGGAAGGCAGAAACTTTCTGCCTACTGTTTGGGCTATTTTTTAGAGCATTAACCAGCCATTACTTGGCTGTTAACTCCTCCTTAAACATCCTTCCTTCATGACCATAAATCAGCCTCTCTAAATGGTCATTAACAGCCCTCTCTAATGCCATTAACAACCCTCCTAATGACTATTTACAGCCATGTTTGTGGCAGTTGAGGAGTCTCTCCGCCATGCTATATATTGATGCCTTTTGGCTCAATTGTGTTGGACATACAAACAGAAAAACGCAGCACAAAACAAAGACGAAAAACACTGCAAAATAGTGAAGAAAAACAATGAGCAAACACTCACATATACACAACAGAGACACACTATATACACAGAGACAAAACAGAAGAGAAAGTCACTCCAAATACGTTGGACAAAAATAGAAACTCTTCCTTCCTTTTCCATATCTTAAGCAAGTCAATTCATATTTATTTTCTTCGTCAGACTCAACCTATTTGCTTTGTAGCGTTGAGATTAAAGTGTTGTTTTATCTTGGGAGACTATTACCCGCTAACGTAAAAGCATATATATAGGGCAATCTTGTCTTAAGGACAGAGTACAATCACTCGACTCAACACACAATGTTGTAACCATATAGATTTAGTTATTTCTTGATTTCAGGTTATCAAGATTCAAGACGCAACAAGCTTGCGGCAGTTATCAACATTGTCCTATTAGTTTATCCTTTCGAACACTTGTAATAGTTATTTACTTCCCGTACTGCTTTACAATAGTATCCAACACCTCCCACCAGCAACAGGTACCAGATAACTCTATCTACCTAGGCTTAGACAGATAGAAAGAAATAACCTAGTGTTTTTGTCTCAGCTAAGATTTGAACCTAGATTTGAACCTGAGACCTCATGGTTCTTCTCCCGCTTTATTGACCACTAGGACACACCCTTGTATACGAGCAAAAACTATTATTATGCTTCTACTAACACCCTACTATGCCTGCTCTTCTGGAAAACCGGTCACTAGGAGCACACGGAAGAAACAAAATCTGATGAATTTCCTTTTTAAATAAGCTATCCAATCATATACAATCTTGGTTCTAAAGGCAACAAGGAAATAAATAGGTTTTGCGCTTCTAAAGCTCAAGGTTGTAGGTGTTTGATCAGAAGAGCATATACAATCTGATGAATTTCCTTTTTAAATAAGCTATCCAATCATATACATGCGCCTTTCATTCGATGTTCGGTACCCGTGCTACATAAATCTATTCAAAAAAATCTTATTCATACGCAGGATTCAAACTCATAATATTTAATTATATAAAGACCAGTCTCATCCGCTGCAACACATTTTTAATGGTCATAGTCACGATCTTTCTTTAACTTTAGTTCATTTCTCTATTTCCCAGTAAAAGTCTCATGGACAACATCTTTCCTGTTAGCCCTTGAATAAGGCTCGTAGGTAAAATGTGTTACATAAGGATATCTTAGGGGTTTGGGATAATTGATGGAATTAGTTAATGTTAAACAAGGTATATATACCCGTGATATACACTTAATATACATAAGTGTATATCACGGGTACTCTCGGTATCAGCCCAACACGGACGAAGGCAGCAAGCCCATCTCGGGTTGGTGTGTATATTTGGTATATATTGTTGTAATATTATAGTGTAAAGGTTACCTTAATTAGTCTTGTACACTTATCATATTTGTATAGTTAGAATTATGGTAGAATAAGGTTTTAGGAATAGAATAGGAATAGGATTCTCCTATTATGAAAATATGTAACTTGTATATATAGCCTTTCAATTAATGAAAATAATCAAGGGGATTATTTCTTTCATGGTATCAAAAGTCTAGGTCAAACAAAAAATTCTCTCAAATTCTTGTTGCTCTTCTCGGCCAAGACCGAACCCCCCCCTCGGGTTTGCCATTTATTCTTCCGCTCTCCAAATCTCTCTTCCAAATCCCTCTATCACCTATTGTTCTTTCGTTATGTCTACGTCAAAGAACACGTTCCACCCTGCCCTTGTTGTTTCTAACGTCAAGAATCATATCCCTCTAATTTTTGAAATAGAAAACGTCCAATACGCGACGTGGGCCGAGTTGTTCAAAATTCACGCTCGTTCGCATCAAGTCATCCATCACATAATCCCCGCGGCTCTTGATGATACGGAGGTGCCTAAACGCGAGGATGATCCTAAGTTATGGACAACACTTAATGTCACCGTCCTTCAGTGGATTTATTCTACTATCTCTACCGATCTATTCCAGACGATTATTGAGCCAGACGCTACGGCGATGGCTGCATAGGATAGACTGCGTGACATATTCCAGGATAATCAAAATTCCAGAGTTGTTACTCTTGAACAGGATTTTTCCCATGTCAACATGGAAAATTTCCCGAACGTTTCAACATATTGCAAAAGGTTGAAGGAATTGGCGGACCAACTCCAGTTAGTGAAGATCATCTTGTTTTACATATGGTTGCTGGCCTATCCGAAGCCTTCAGTGGCGTTGGAACTCTCCTTCGTCAAAGTAATCCTCTTCCAAGGTTCTATCAAGACCGATATATGCTTACCTTGGAAGAAGCCGGTTTGGCTAAAAAGTCATAATTCTATCAGTTATTCCATAATAATCGCACACTTGATAAATATTTTCTGCAATAAAGTACCAGTGTGCCTATCATCTATATATCTATACGCTAAGATACGTTTTTGCATAGACCATTTATAATCTATCCAATGACAGGTTACCGTTAAATAATCATGGTCGTTAGTACTACGGCCTATATCAAAAGTGATAGCCACTTTTCCATTAAAATGATATAATGAATAACGTAAATACTATTGATATTCATGTGCGAATTTAAATACATCTCTCTTAACAGTTGATTTAGGAAAATCGTTAAAAGCAGGATTATACATATCTCTAATGTAATGAATAAAATCGGGAGATGAAGGAAATGAAAAAGGCAAACCCTCCATAGTAACTAATTTTGCTATTGCTTCCCTATCTCAATGTTTTTCGTATTTAGGGCCTACAATTCCCCCCATCATAGGGTTAATTTGACTCTGTACTTGATCCGGGACAGTATGTGAACCTTGTCCCGATGGAGCGGACGTTTGCGCACCCGATTTTGAAGCCTCGTATTGGGCATATCTAGCTGGATGAGCCTTTGCTACGTGTCTCATTAAACCCCCCGTCCCACCGTGACCTTTTTCCAGTTTTAAATTTTAAAACATCTTTACAAGTCTAGCTACTTGATTCTCTACGTCCCTATCAAAAAATGTCCATGCATCTGATTTTAATGTTCGTTTTGCTGGACCTCGTCTCATACTATGGGGAATAGAAGGCATTTCAGTTGAAGGTGCACTAGTGGGTGTGTTGTCATCTACATTAGTAGGTGTATCATCTAGATCATCGTCTAAATTAAAGTCTTCTTGAGTTCCATAAAATAGCTCATCGTCTAAATCTAATGGTATTGTAGGAAAATGTTCAATATCAACAAAATCATCATGTGTAGGAATAAGATTCTGTCTAGAAATAGGATGACTAGAAGAAGTACCCTTGCCCTTGTTGCCCCTACTAGAAGAAGCATGACCCCTATCCGTAAGCATACGTTTAAATCCTTCCATTATAAATTTATAATTATACTAATAAATAATTAAAGTAAATGAAATTAAGTGCGCTAAATAAAATAAACAGACAATAATAATTTAATGAAGGAACGAATGTACCAAACGTCGACGTGTAATCGAGAGGTTGAAAATTGAAACTTTGCTCGATGGAAGATCCTCAAGCTAGTTGCCAACTTCACTCCCAAATGAATAAATAAAATTGAATATTTAGTAGACAATGTAGACTTGTAAGAGATAGATTAAGACATTAGAGAGATTGTAGGAAGATTTGTGAGAAAGATGAAGAGGGTAGGGGGGTTGGGGGGGGGGGTTGGGGGAGGGGGAGGCCAAAAATGGCTTAAAATATAAATATTAAGGGTTAAAATATAATAAAAATTGGCTTAAAATATAATAAAAATAAATTGGGAAATTGGCTTAAAGTGTAAATATAATAACTTATGGGTTAAAAATAAATATTAAGGGGGTAGGGGGTTGGGGGAGGGGGGAGGCCAAAAATGGTCGTTGCACAACGGCCAAAATGTAAAATGATCGTTGGTGCAACGGTTATTTGTGCAAGGGTGGGATGGGGGGGGGGGGGTTTCGGGCGGGATCGGGACCGGGTCGGGCCTGGCGGGATTGGGGTGGGCCGGGACGGGTCGGGACGAGACCATGTCCCGTTCCGGTTCGAGTCCCGATACCGCAATTTTTTTAGAAAAAAGGTCGGGTTCGGGGCGGGACCGGGGTACGGGCCGGGACTGTGCCGACCCGGCCCACTGGCCAGCGTTATATAAATGTAATGATTGACTTTTGATTTTCTTCTTTATTAGATGTCCACTACGGCAGGATTTGTAAAATAAATTGAATTGAAAAGAAGTTTTAGAGAAGGACAAAAGGATCAATCAATTTTTAATGGGCAATTAGTTGCACACGTTTAGGGAGGGTAAATGTGGAGCATTAAAATATGACTTATGAGCTTCTTATTCACTCATCCTTTTTAATTAGAATTTCATTCAATGCAGAAAATAACTTAATGCTTCATATAATCAAAATGTTATAATTTAATTCTTATTATATTAGATGTTTAATGTCTTATTACGTCTTAATTAATTTACAACAGGGTAAAATCGTAATCCAACTTTGAAGTTAGAAGCTTTTACCTTTAGTATTACTAGTTTTTGGGAACGTGCGTTGCAAGTTTATCTTAAAATATTATTAAAAAATTATATTACAGTACGATAAATTACACCTGCACAAAAAAAGTTTCATGTTCACCAAAAGTTATGGTTGAAAATATCAATAATTTAGATGAACTCAATTAAAAATAGAAAACATCGAGCATAATAAACTCATAGAAAATGAATGGAGATCAACATGAGAAAGGAAAATATATAACATAGAAAAATAGAGATTGTGCACTACGTGGGCAAAGGGTCTATAAAGAATGTGACCTTTAAACTTCTTTAACCTGTCACATAAACATGAGTAATTGTAACACATAAATTTGACGACTTTTACAATTAGTGTAGTTTAAAGTGCATAATAAAAGTAGGTAACTTAAAAGGTTGAATGCATTATTGCTCTAATTTACCTTTTTATTATTTCTTATCATGTTATGCATATACTTTTTTATCCAAAATATTATATAGGATTAGTGTTCATTAAAAGAAAAAAATATATAAAAGTTTTATCACCTTTTAATAGGTATTTTTGAAGTTCCAACTTTTACGAGGTTTTCCACTTGGACACGCGCATTGCCTGTGTACCCATGTCAATGTGCAATATTTTTTTAAAAGAATATGTTCTCGAGTTATATAAGACAGACAAAAAAAAAATTATGTTTTGCGAAATAATGCATGTAAATCCCTATTTAGCTAACACAATATAGGAAAAAACGTAACCTTACCCCTAAAATTAAAGTTTTGGAATTAGCCCTTTAATGTGTTTAGCCGATAAAGGAAGATCAACAGGCTATTGTCCTTTTTGTTAATTCATCTTCTTGCACCAAAAATGACGTTATGTCATCTACGCGAACAATTTATTCAAAAAATTCAGGCCAGCACGTGAGGTTCTCAACATGCTCCCTCACGTGCTGGCCTGATTTTTTTTTCATGATCCAAGCACGTGGAAATTCTTTTTGAGAATGGGTGGCGGTGAGGTTCGATCCCAGGACCTTTGGCCTGCTTTGATATCATATTGAAATGTGTGACCATCTGATCTAAAAGCTTAAGTTATTATATAAAACACATTTTTAGTATTTGATTATATTCTCAACAATAAGAGCTAAAACTTTACAACAACACACTTTCACAATTGCAGAATGAACTTTCTAAATTAAAACTTACTGGAAATGAAATTACAAAAGAATAAGAATGTTCAAGTGAAGAAGGAAACCAAGCGCCACACTCCAAGGAAAGCCGTCTTTAACTTCCTACTTGAAATTGTTGCTATTAAACTCATTGCACGTCTTCCATTGCATTGCAGTGTGGATATTAGGTCCTTAAATAGCCGTGTAAAATGACTATTCACATACATTTTTTAATTCTGTAAATGAATTTGGTCTATATTAAACTATTAACTGTAACTTTCCAAATTCTCCACCTCTTGAGATTAATGAAGGAAATTAATGTATTTTGTGAAAGAATAAATCATTTTAAGGATAAAATGGTCACATTTAATATTTGATGGGCATTTTGGTAATTTAACTTTCAATAAGAAGCTTCCCATTTTTAGAATATATATAGATAGATTAGATATATGATATATACGTTCCATTCCTAATAGCTTATGACTAGTATCATCAGTCTCTTAGATTTATTAGGATTTACATCTGCATTGTATCAAATATTATCATTTCTATGTTATTTCCTTTTTTGTATACTTAAATAGTTTTACTGCTACTACGTTTAATATAATTATTTATGATTCAGTCGACGCGAGGATGGTTAAGTGCCATCACAGTTCAGGGTAATTTGAGTCGTGACATGAACAACCAAAGGAAACGAACCCGAATGAAAAGTGCAAAAATGTTGAGAATTGAATTATTAGTTGACATTGATGAAAATTGGATCTTGGATGCAGATTGAATTTGTTAGAAGGGATTATATTAATTGGAGCCTACATTGATTAGTTTGGCAAAACTTGAAGTGGATACACTTGTTATACATGAAGTATACACTTATTATATATTTGAATATCTACTAATGACTACAAACAGATACGACTGGCAGGTAAAACATTTTTAGCCTCGTGGCTGAAAATACTAAGATTCTTTTTTTGGTAAGACATTTAAATTCAAATGAATTCTTCTTTGATAATTTTGGCTCAAATAATTAAATTTAAAATTCATTTTAAATGTGCATGCTTGCGCAAGCCGAATATTCTGCTTCTGCACTCGAACGGGAAACTGTAGCTTGCCGTTTTGCAGACCACGAAATGAGGTTATCACCCAAAAATACACAATAGCCGGAAGTAGATCGACGTGTGTCAGGACAGCCGCCCCAATCGGCATCTGTATAGGATATCAACCTAGTCGGTGCAGATGAATAAAGATGTAATTCATAGTCAAGTGATACGTTTAAGAGCGGTAAAGTGAGGCTCCCTGTGAGCATGCATTGTATGAGAATATCTAGTTTATATAATTACATTAAAATAATAATTACAGAATATATAGAGAATATAAACATATTCTCTATCAACCTGAAGTTCCAATGGATGGTGAACGACTTGCCTTTGCCACAAGTCCTAGCAGATCACTAGGACTTTAGTTGTGGTCGTAATTTTGGAACAAAATTGTTCACAAGTCTTGGCATACCACTTGGAGTTTCTGATGGATGGGAGAAAGAGTTGCCTTGCAACAAGTCCTGATGAATCATCAAGACTTTAGTATAGGTTGTGTCGTAACTTTAGAACAAGTTATTCACAAGTATTGATGGATCAGAAGTACTTGCACAAAAAAAATCATCGTCACATTTTCGCTTTAAGATTGATCAAAATTGGTCTAAATCAACTCCAAATTAGATATCCAACCTTCCAATACATTATACCAACAATGTCTAATGGATCCAACCCAAACTCAACAATTAGTAGATTAAACCCAAACTAAAGAATTAGTAGACCCAACCATCAATATTTCTCCTCTTTGATTTATCGGTTATTAGCCTACAAATCATTCATATACAATCAAAATATATAGCTTGTATGTGTTGTCATTGTTGACAGGGACATGGTGTAAGCATAACTTGCACAGTTGAGCAACAAGTAGGAATATTCGTACTCCATGAGCATATGCAGTTCCTATTCAAATTCCAGAATAAACATATCCAGTTCCTATCCTAACACACCTTTATATTGTGAATAACTTACATACCAATTACTAGTACTCCTCTGTCCCAAATTATATGTCACCATTGTCTTTTTGGTCTGTCCCAAAAAGAATGTCACATTTCTATATTTAGAAACAATTTAAGAGATTGATTTACAGCTATACATTTATATAAGACTTATTTTGGACCACTGAGTTGTCTTTTTACTGTCTTGATTCCATCGAAACTCGATGAATACTCCAAATGTCCTGAAAGGTACATAATAATGGTGGAAGGATGGAGTATTACTTTACCAGGAAAAGAAGGTATAGTTTATAGCCTTGCTTTTACATTGAAAATTCATTTTGTCAGCAAAGGGAATTTCTTGCACTATTGTGGGCAACATGTCTTCTTACCTAATTAAAGATGGAAGTCCACTATTTGATTAACTATGTCATAATAAATTAGAATCAAGAACAAAATTATCATTGAAGAAGACCAGCCAAGTTCCTTTTCTGGCATTATTCTTTGTGGAGTTGAGACAAAAGAATAGAATGTCTGAGACATCATAGCTATGCTAGGAAATTAATGGAATTTGAATTCTATGGTTTTGAGATCCATATATCCAACTGCATATATTTGGACCATTTCTTGATATGTGCGTGTCAGCCTTGCATAACAATCATGTTAATCTTCTTTGTATTGTTCCAATTTTATTATTCCAAGTGTTTAAACGTGTAAAAAATGGATCTTGGGTCTAACTCAACCCCAAAAGCTAGCTTGTAGGTGAGGATTGTCCAAGTCCATATAAGGAGTCCATGTTCCTGTTCCATGTCCGATGTGGGACTCTTAACACTCCACGCATGCCCAGACCTTGTTAATTGGAGCGTGTATAATATAATTTGGGGGCCCAACATCGGTGAACAAATAATTAGAATGAGACTAACTCTGATATCATGTAAAGAATGAATATTGGGCATAACTCAACCCCAAAAGCTAACTTGTAGGGTGAGAATTGTCCAAGTCCATATAGGAATCCATGTTCCCGTTCCATGTCCTATGTGAGACTCTTAAAAACGGATCAATGGCAGCTTGTCCGATGTTCCAAACAGTTGTAGCAAAGAGAGTCTCGATCACTTTAGTTTTCAAATAGTTCTTCATAAGGTAGTTGAAAACTTGAAACGCCTCAAGACTTTTTCTTCTTTTCTGGAAGTTAATGAAGAAGAGTATAAGTTATATGCCCTGACAATATATAAGTTTTTTACACCATCAGATTAAATTAACAAACAGTAAATCAAAGCAAACATAATATCTTAGCCTAAAAAACTAAAGCAATGACTTGCTATATCCATCTAAATTACACTGATAATATAAAAGTTCTTACACTATGGACAAAATGCAATCAATCACACTCTTATCAATTTCTAGAAATCAATTCAACTTACAAGGTCATCTTTGATACAATGAATGAACTAATACTCAGTCAGATAATTTAGGCCTGTACAATGGAGGATCTTCCCCAAGCAAAAGTGATTTTAAAATAGCTTCACACACAACAGTATCATACACAAGCAAGTGACCACTATCAGGAACTTCATGATACCGAATCCAAGGGAGCCTTTGCGAGACATATCGTTGTAATTGAACCGGCACAACCTTGTCCTCGTGACCTTGCCAGATGTGAACAGAGCTTTCGTTTTGCGGGTACGGGTTACTTAGCTCCAGTGGATCAAAATCCCACTTGCTAAAAGCCACAATAAAGTCGCGACGAAGGGAGTCAAATACCCTTCGTTTCCTTAGCCCGTCCTGTCAATAGAAGTAAAATCTGTCACAAACCAGAAACCGGAATAGTTCCTATACTACTACATTAGTATGAAACCAAATCCCCTAAGATATTTCTTATCAGTTCCCGTCAAAAAGGAACCATTGGATGAGAATAATCGAACAATATATTTGGGGGGAGCTGGAGTGGGTAAAACATTACTCATTATGTAAATGATTAAAAAGGGTATTTTTTCATTCTTGGCCCCTCGGCAGAAATTAATTACGGGCGCGCTAGCCAAAATATACATAGCATATACACTAACTATGTATATAATATGTATATTATATTTATACTCAATTTACAAAGCATATAGATTTACCGGCTACTATGTTTTAGGGTGGTCCAAAAAGGTAACTATCCCTAACAAAAATATTGGTAAAGCTCAATAAAGTGGCCAAATAAGACTTAATCGTATCAGTGTCGAGTCAACTCGAACACGTATAAATTGATCTAATTTGAGTTAAGAAAGTTGATTGTGTGTAATGTTATTTCCTCTTCTCTTTTTGTTTATAGCTGATGAAGTTTACCTGAGTGAATAATTGATATCCTGGTGTATTCTTCAAGACCTCCAAGTCTTTGTCACAAAAAAATGTAGGATTTCCTTCAAGAGCAGTAGCTGATGCGAACAGCTTTTGAGTGAACCACCAATGTAACAGCCCCGGAGTATAGCGTGTGAGCAAAAGTGCTAACCGGCAGAGTTGTTTCCTGTAATCATCCTTCGTCTGATCATCAGGTAGCGAGCGCCATTTGTAATTCACGAACGGGACCACTAGACCCACTCCTGCAAGCCTGCAGCAGCATATTTTTCAATTCTAATCAATCACTACTAAAAACACATAAATTAGCACGGACAAATTCTTTAGCTAAATAGCAAAATCCATACATTAGGCCAAAACCATTGAAAAGAAAAACCAGAAAGCTAAATATTTCTGAAGTGAGTTTTATTTTACTTTTGAGGAATTCGTTTGATGCAGCTCCAAGCAGGGTAACATCCCAATGACACGCCAATAACATAATATTTAGATCCTAATTGCAACAGATCAGCTAACTCTTCGATATCAGATGCTTCACTTTTAACCGATCTCTTTGGATTTGGATCGCTCTCTCCATATCCAGCTCTGTCATATATCAGAAGGTATATCCCCATTCCATCCAGGAATTCCTGAGAACTAAAGTACTATTAGAGCATTCTCAACAGAATTATGCAAATCCAAGAATGGCATTCCTTCAGGAGGAAAGAAAACACTTTCTGACGTCCTGCTAGAAATCCTAACCAAAAGAAGGAATTTCAAATGCTAAACAACACCCAAAGAAGATAGGTTTTTCAACACATTTCGCTGCACGACCGAAAATAATTACAGCCGCTAGTCAAATATGCAACGAATATATACTAATTTTGCCGGTTATTTTGATGAGCGACTATTTATGTCAATTTCCCAAAAAGGAAATGGATCAACTACAGTTTAATCTCAAACTAACTGAGGTCAGCAATGGTTGTAATACGAGGACTTCCTAGCGGCTCACCCATCCTATTACTACTATTACCCAAGCATGCTAAACTTTGGAGTTCACACGGGATCGTTGCATTAGCACCAGTGAGACTGCATCCCTTTCATCAACCAACATTTTGAATAATTCCTTTTGTCTTGAAGTCAAATCAAATTATCAATAGAAACAACTTTGCTAACAGGGTAACTCAAAAGCTATACAGTCAAACCTCTTTATAACGGCGTCGTTTGCCCGGATATTTTTCGCTGAAATGTTGTTATAAACAACATATAATATAATATAACATGAAAAACTTGGTCGTTATAGTGAAATGTTATTATAGCCGATGATTGTTGTAGAGGTCTGACCGGTAGTTTTTCTTTGACAAACATAAACACACTTCTTGATCAATTAATTTCAACCCTTTCTCTTCAATTTTAAGTGATTGAAAACCCAATTCTCAACTCTAAAGCAGTTTGATACTTCACTAACCTCTTAAAAAAATTGTAATTTCAAGATTCAGAGAGATAGAGAGAGTTATTTGTGCTTACATCAGAAGCCATAAAGCTCATTTCTTTGGAGCTGCCAAATCCATGAACAATGATGATACTGTATTTGCACTTGTTTTTAGGTACTCCTCTTTCTCTGTAAGCCAAGTACCTCCCATCACTAAGTCTGATTCTAGGAGTAGTAATAGCAGATTCATCTACAACTGATGACTTGGATTCCATATTACTATCATTTTGTTCTGTTGGCTGATCAGCACATCCTAAACAACCCATCATCACAACAAGTATTCTTCTGAATACCATCTTCTGCAAAAATCAAAGTCAAAATTCTAACTTCAATATTGAGTTCAACACATCCAATCAATTAGGGAAAGTTACACATTTGTCCGGGAAGCAAAAATAATTACATTCGCTAGCCAAATATACAAAAAATACAACATACCCAGTGAAATCCCACAACAAACATACAAAAAATATAGTATAAAATATGTATATCTTTTGTATATTAAAATTGATATACAGAAATATACATAATACAAGAAATATACATTTGTCGGCTATTGTTTTGGTGGGCGGTTATACAGTATAAAATTCTCATTCAAATTAATGGGGTTGACTTGAACTTACCAAAGAACAGAAGTGCTCTGAATAATCAAGACTTACTCCTAGCCTTGGCTGCTCATTAGATTCTTGAAAATCCAAATTTGGTATGTTAAATTCTACTTCAAATTGAGTTTCAGAAATGGGGTTGACTTGAACTTACCAATGAACAAAACTTTCCTGAAGAAGAATCAAGATTTACTACTAGCCTTGACTGCTCATTGGATTCTTGAAAATCCAAAGTTGAGTTGTTGTTGAGAGTTGTATCTTTGCTGGACAATGGGGACAGGATCACCTTAGACCATGTGCAAATGGGGTTGTTCACAGGTAATTTGAATCTGAATATTTTAATAAGGCCTTGCCTTTTCAAGTTTGAACATTGCTTGTCAAGCCCCTCTTTCAAAATATTGAGGATTTCTGATTTCATTTGTTTTTTGTTTTGTTTTTGGTGGGTGGGTTTAGGTATATGAGTTGAGTATTAAAAATAAGTTCTTTTAAGTTTTTAACAGAATAATATCCTAAAGTATATTCCAAAACTTAAATGGGTGTAAATTAGATTTTTCAAATAAGTTTAAAGTTACTCCCATCGTCCTATTTTAACTATTGTTTTAGTTCTTTTCACATCCGTTAGACAAATATTAAATACAATGTGTAGTTTATTAAATTATTCTTATTTATTACTATTAAATACTTTTTAAAAATTAAGAAATATTAAAACACAATTATTTTAATATTAAGGGCATAACTGGAAATAGTAATCAACTTTAGTCTTGAATTCTAAAGTGATAATTATTCTGAACCAAAGCAAACGTTAAAATAGGAGGAAAAAGTAAATTATATCTTCAACTTTAGACTGAACATTCTTTCTCTAGAATTTTGTAATCCATCCATCCTCTTTGTAATTTGTTATATGATGATATTTGAATTCTTCTTCACCTTATGTGCTTTATTTATAGTCCAGATGATGAAATATTTTATTTCATATTGTTAATTTAGGATCGTCTAAAATATAAATAGAGAAGTTATTTGGTGAATTTGTTATAAAATCTTCCGTTAGTAGTACAAGACTTATTGAGTCCCCCTAATAAACTGCACCCTACCCTTTTTTCTCTATGTTCCACATTGTCAATGTTTCTAAGGGAAGATTGAAGTTGTTGCTTAATTTGGTTTTCAACTTGGAGAGGTGAAGCATCTTAACTTAAATGATTGCTTCTCCAAAATGACTTTTGCACTAAGCATTAAGAAATCTCCCCTAAAAGAAATAAAAGGGCAGTATGGTCAAATCACAAAGATCTATTTGTACACAGTTTTACCCTTTATTTCTATAAAAAAATATTTTCACGACTTAAACTCATGACTTACTAATCACATGACAACAATTTCACCAATAAGGCTCCCCTATAAAAATATTTACTTATATCTAAGGTTATCAAAAGGCAGAGAATGCATGGTATCCTTCTACATACATTTTATTACTTACTCATAGTTAATTAATAGAGAAAATACATTTTTTCACCTTTAAATTTATCTTTAAAACTCACTTTACCAATTTAACCTTATCGGCATTTAAATACCCCCTAAACAACTTTCAAATGAATTTTGTTTAACCCGCCATTACCTAGATTAGTCTTACAATGGGCGGTGTAGAACACTTTCCGCCACATCAATTGATTAAATTTTAAATTTTAAATTTTAACTCTCTTTTCTATTTTTTTTATTTCTCATTTATCTTTTTTCTTTTTTAAAATCCACAAATCGAATTTTATAAATAATAAAAAAAAAAGAACCTTTCAATCCTCCTCCATAAACCCACTTTGAGCTTCTTTCTAGCCATTTCCTTCAACACGGGAGCTTCATCGATTCCATACTTTTTAAAAATTTGCAAGACACAAATCCTAAAATCATACCCAAATCAAAGTAGAACTAAGCTATCCAAAGAGAGAAGGGATTTATTTTTCTAATCAATTTATTCCATTTCTCCCAAAGAAAAGAGACGAAGAATTACAAAACCGCACTTGAAAATTTCACCATACTTTGAGAAATTCGTTCAACCCCAGTTCATTGTGAGTCAGAAATTCAAAAAATTGAATCAATTTTGACCAGGAAATTGAGTTTCTTATCAGCTAATGGAGTTGATATATGCATTTTTCTCAACATAAGCGTTTATATGAACCAGAAAAATCTTATTTGCCTATTTATTAGCTATAGCAGAGATTTACAATTCTAAAGACTCATTATTCTCTAAATGGGTAGCCAAGAATCACAACAACAACATACCCAATGAAATCTCACATCGTGGGGTGTGGAGAGGGTAGAGTGTACGCAGACCTTACCTCTACCTTGGTAGGTAGAGCGAAACAGTCAGGTCCGATCAAGAAATCTAAAGCATGATGAAAATGCTGGTATCAAAAGCGAATACGTAATGATAGCGCATTTTGAAAAAAACAACTAACACATAGCAGCAGAAATCAAACTACATGAGACTATAAAGCAATACTACACATATTCGCATGATATGCTAAGCGGGCTTACAGTAATAACACTACAACTACCTGTCTGAAAGCGTAAGTAGGACTACACTCGACTACGTAGGACTACACTCGACTACCTATTACCCTTCTACCCTAATCTGTTTCCTCCACAACCCCCTATCTAAGGTCATGTCCTCAGTCAGTTTCACTTGTGTCATATCCCGTCTAATCACCTCTCCCCAATATTTTTTCGGCCTACATCTACCCCTCTTGAACCCATCTATAGCCAATCTCTCACACCTCCGTACTTGGGCATTTGTGTCTCTCCTCTGCACATGTCCAAACCATTCCAACCTCGCTTCACGCATCTTATCATCCACCGAGGCCACTCCCACTCTGTCTCGGATATCATCATTTCTAATCATATCTCTCATTGTATGCCCACACATCCATCTCAACATCCTCATCTCCGTCACTCTCATCTTTTGGATGTGCGACGTCTTGACTGGCCAACACTCTGCCCCATACAACATTGTCAGTCTAACAACCACCCTATAAAACTTTTCTTTAAATTTTGGTGGCACCTTTTTGTCGCACAAGACTCCAGATGCGAGCATTCATTTCATCCACCCTGCCCCAATACGATGTGTGACATCATCATCAATTTCTCAATTCCCTTAGATAATAGACCCGGGGTACTTGAAGCTCTCTCGCTCCCGTTGCTGAACTTGCACTCCAAGTATTTTGTCTTGGTCATACTCAGCCTAAACCCTTTAGACTCCAGAGTCTGTCTCCAAACCTCCAACTTAGCGTTCACTCCGCTGCGAGTCTCATCAATCAGGACTATGTCGTCTGCGAATAACATACATCATGGCACCTCCCCTTGGATTTGTCGCGTAAGTACATCCATCACCAAAGTTAATAAGAATGGACTAAGAGTTGATCTCTAGTGAAGCCCCATCTTAGCTGAAAAGTGTTCCGAGTCTCCTCCTATTGTCCGTACCCTGGTCTTGGCTCTATCATACATATCCTTGATCGCCCTAGTGTACGCCACAGATACACCTCTATCCTCCAAACATCTCCATAGAACCTCCCTAGGTACTTTGTCGTATGCCTTCTCGAGGTCGATGAAAACCATATGTAAGTCTCTCTTTCTCTCCCTATACTGCTCCACCAACCTCCTAATAAGATGAATGGCTTCTGTAGTCGAACGCCCCTGCATGAATCCAAACTGGTTCTCAGAAATGGACACGCCTCTTCTCACCCTTATCTCCACAACCATTTCCCAAACTTTCATAGTGTGGCTCAGCAGTTTGATACCCCTATAGTTGTTGCAACTCGGGATATCACATTTGTTCTTGTACAAAGGAATCATTTTACTCTACCTCCATTCTTCGGACATTCTCGCCGTCCTAAAAATGACGTTAAACAATTTCGTCACCACTCCAAACCTGCCCTACCTACGCTATTCTAAAATTCAACTGGAATCTCATCAGGCCCGGTCTTCCTCCCCTGCGCATCCTGCGAGCAACACCCTTCACCTCCTCAACCTTAATGCTTCTACAATACCTAAAATCTCGGTACCTACCAGATTGCTCCAGATTCCCCAGCACAATATCTCTATCTCCTTTTTCGTTCAAGAGTTTATGAAAGTAAGACTGTCACATCCGCCTAATATGCGCATCCTGCACTAGTACATTGCCATCCTCGTCCTTGATGCACCTCACGTTATCCAAGTCACGGGCCTTCCTCTCCTCCACCTTGGCTAGTCTGTACAACTTTCTATCCCCGTCTTTCTCCTCTAATTCCACATATAGACGTTCAAAAGCCGCCATTTTCGCCACCGTAGTCGCAAATTTTGCCTCATTCCTCGCTATCTTATACAGTTCCCTATTCGTCCACTTCTCAACCTCATCATTGCTTTCTACCAATTTCGCATACACCGCTTTCTTCGCTTCCACCTTATCTTGAACTTTACCATTCCACCACCAGTCCCCATGATGCCCACCACGGCTACCCCTCGAGACCTCAAGCACTTTTCTAGCTACCTCTCGAATGCAACTGGTCATCATGTCCCACATACCGGTTGCATCCCCACTGCTCCCCCAAGCCGCCTTGTCCATCAACCTCTCCCCCATCTCATTTGCACTAGTCATGGTCAAACTCCCCCCCCCCCCATTTGATTCTTAACCTGTCATCCACAACCCTCTTATTCTTCTCCATCTTGATCTCTAAATCCATCACCAAAAGCTTATGTCGGGTTGTAAGATCCTTCCTCGGAATAACCTTACAATCTTTACAAAAACCTTTGTCTACCTTCCTAAGGAGCTTAAAGTCTATCTGACTCTTAGCCACTGAACTACGGAAAGTCACCAAGTGTTCCTCCTTCCCTCGAATTGGCTATCACCATCCCAACAGCTCTAGCGAACTCCAAAAGTGAGACGCCTCCCCCATTCATGTCCCCGAGGCCAAAGCCTTCATGCACGTCATCATAACCCCGGAAGTGACCCGATATGTATATTGAAATTTATTAGCTATAGCAGAGATTTACAATTCTAAAGACTCATTATTCTCTAAATGGGTAGACAACAATTAAAAAGGAAAAATGAAATTGAGGTCGGTATGAGGATCTGGATTTTTGCACAAAATTTGTGTTTGTTTTTTCCTTTCACAAAATTCATGAACTTCTATATCAAATTGTCACTTTATTTCTCTCCAACATTTAGTTTAATAATGGTGGTCATGGAAATGAGTTGTAAATGTAATAGATAAGGTTGTGGCAATGGAGAAGCAGGTATTGGAGAAGACAATAAATAAAGAGAAAAAAATTAAAGAAAAGATATTAAAACTATTAATTATATGTTGGCAATAAGAAAATGACATCTGTATTATTTTGTGATTTTTTAAAACTTTATTTTCTTCTCATTTGCTTTTAAGAAGGTGAGTACACTTTCTTTACTTAGGGGTATATTTAATATACTATCGACAAGAATAAGAGGATATTTAAACGTACGTAAAGTTACAATGCTAAATTAAGTTTTCGAGACAAGTCAAAGGGGATTTTATGCATTTTCTCTAATTAATACGTACTTTCACTATAATTTATCACTCTGTCTAACTATCAATCTATATATATATGTATATATATATATATATTCAAAAGGCAGCGAATGCATGATATCCTTCTACATACATTTTATTACTTACTCATAGTTAATTAATACGTACTTTCATTATAATTTATCACTCTTTCTCTCTATGTGTGTCCCCTTAATGTAAAAAGGATAGTTTGGGGCATAAAATAGTCCGCATTTACGTAGAGTTCGGGAAGAATTGCACCTCAAAGTTGGTATCTGATGTAGACAGTTAATTATTCTGACATAATCATCAATAATTGATTCTACAGTTCGAACCTTTAACTTATAATTTACACAAAACAACTTCATCGATGCTCCAAACACTTCTCTTAGTAGTATAGTGTAAATATTTGAATGTTGGTAAGCCATTTTATTTTTTTTTGCTGCTCATCTTTTAAGCCTCTTTGAGTGACGGTGATATGGTGACTTGCCAAAAATGCAACATTAGGATCCTCATCAAAACTTATTCATACTAAGTGTTTACATTAAATTAATGGGTATATTCATGTGTATGAATATACATAATTATTATTTAATCATGATTAGTTAATGTGTATTCTTTTAATTAAATCACTTAACTATAGATAGATCAATTAATTTGATATAAATATCCGGTGTGAATAAGTGTTTAGTCGAGAAAGCCCATGTTGGACATGCTGGACTCAATGATATGTTTTCATGTGGGACAAGCTGTCACTTTATAATTGAGTAGCTAGCTGTGTTTATGGTCTTCTTATTGATTTAATTTGCCTAAATTTCCAATTACATTACATAGTTTATTCCTTTTCCTTTTAAGGATACTATTTTGAGGTGGTACAATTGCCATTACTAATTAACAAAAATAACACAATAAGAATAGCAACATTAACCGCCATGCACCCCTCTCCCCCCCCCCCCCCCACCAAAAAGAAACATGTAAACTTTTAAGAACCTAAATTTCTAGCATATCAGTAATTTATTTATTTGTGGAAAATATGCTTTTGGCTAATTCGGTAATTAGCTATTGGTAAAACCTTAATTATATTTGTGTCACTTTTATTTATTACTCTCTCCGTCTCAATTTATGTGACACTTTTCGTCTTTAGAAGTCAATTTGACTAAACTTTGAATCCAAATTGGATCATATTAACTCAATATTTTAACATTACAATTTAATATATTTGAAAACTACATGAAAAGTACTATAAGTTACACTTTTCTCATATCACTTTGTAAAAAATTACATCTTACAATGTTGATCAAAATTCATACCGTTTGAATCTCGTGAAGCGAAAAATGTCACATTGGGACAGAGGAAATATTTCACAAACTCTCATAATGTATATCTTCGTTTCAAACGAGATATTCAACCTTACCCTTGAGATTGTTTTACAGTCTAATATTTTCTTGTTGCAAAATATTAGAAAGATCTACAAGAAAAGAGTACTATATCATAATCTATAAAGATGCTTTCATAGGTAAAGAAAAGGTTAAATTTGGATGTGAATGAGCTTTCCATTACAATTTGAATACAAGAAAATGATTTTACAAAAAAATTTAGTGTTTAATTTGCTAATCTCATGTCTTATATTTTACCAATTCCTTGACATAAATCTTACTTATTCTCAGCATTTATATTTATTGATAATTACATCATGTGTGCGTTTTACATACATTTTTATTGCTTAATCATATTTAGTTAATGAGTTTTTCGCCTTAATCATTATATAATTAAATATAATAAATTAATATGATTTGAGTATACACCAAATATAAGTTAGGTTTTTCCTGTTATTGAGAATGACGAACAAAACTATTACAAAATGTTTTCCTTTACTTTTAAACCAGCGATTTTTTTTCAATGAAATATATTCAATGTTTTTTTTCCCAAAGGGCAATAATTGGCATGAGAATTTGAGATTTGAAGTGGTCAAGAAAGCTGTTAACTACTCTTTAATTCTTCTCAATGATTCCACATATAACTTAAAAAACACGTACCTCCAAATTATGAGATTAATTTGATTGATCTTGCACATGGTATAAACGCATATGCCACTACACAAATAAGTGTTTTGATAACTATTCGAATCATGTAATCATGTAATTGGTTTATACCTAAATATTAAGAATATTCTTTGGCGCCTTCTTTTTGTGTGATATAAGGGTCCTTTTCAAGAAATGGTTACAGTTAGGGGGTCGGGCCTTCGGGAAAAAGTTTGGCAACAGGTTCAGTCGAACCCAGTAATTTTTATTCTGAAAAAAATAATCTCTCGATTATTTTCATTAATTAAAGACTATATATATAAGTTACATATTTTCATAATAGGAGAATCATATTCCTATTCTATTCCTAAAACCTTATTCTACTTGGATACTAACTATATATTTATGGTAATACAATTATTATGATAAGTGTACAATACTAATTACATTACAACATTACCTAAACTAGGATACTAAATATTTACCATAAATTATACGGTACAAATTAGCCAAACCCGAGAGCAAAGCCGAGACTAATATACACATGTATATTGTGTGTATTTAACACACCCCCGCAATCATAGCGGGCGGTCTTCGAATGCTGAGACTGTCCCTAAAATCTTTAAAAAGGACCGAGGGAAGACCCTTTGTAAAGATGTCTGCAATTTGATATCTTGACGGGACATGACAAACGTGTACCTGACCCCGAGCAACCTTTTCACGGACAAAGTGAATGTCCATCTCGATATGCTTAGTGCGTTGGTGCTGAACCGGATTACCAGAAAGGTAGATGACACTAATATTATCACAATAAACTAAGGTTGCCTTCTGAATGGGACAATGAAGCTCCAAAAGCAAATAACGTAACCAACATGATTCCGAGACCACAATAGCTACCCCTCGATATTCAACATCGACACTTGAGCGGGATAGAGTCGACTGGCGCTTTGCAGACCAGGAGACCAAGATGTTGCCAAGAAACATACAATAGCCCGACGTAGACCGTATGGTGTCGGGACAACCACCCCAATCAGCATCCATATACGAGACAAGTGTGGACGTCGAGGAAGGATATAAATGCAAACCATAGTCAAGTGTACCTTGAATATACCGAATGATGCGTTTGAGTGCATTCATGTGCTCAATTCTGGGATCATGCATGAACAAACACACCTACTGGACAGCAAATGTAATATCCGGTCTCGTAAAGGTAAGTTACTGAAGGGCCCCTACAAGACTGCGATAGCGGGTCGGATCCTCGTAGGGTACGCCGGCCGCGGCACTAAGCTTGGGCTTAGTATCAACTGGAGTGGAAGTGGACTTACATGATGACATCCCAGCCCTCTCGATGATCTCAGTTGCATACTTCCGTTGAGATAAGAATAACTCATCTGAATGACGAGTGACAGCAATCCCCAAAAAGTAACTCAAGGGCCCCAAGTCTTTCATAGCAAAGTCAGAGCTGAGCATTGTCATGATAGACTGGCGTAAGGCATCGGAAGAGGCCGTCAAAATAATATCATCCACATATAATAGGATATAGGCCACGGATGAACCACGAAGGTAGATGAACAATGAATTATCAGATCTACTGTGAGTGAACCCAATAGTCGAAACATAGTCTGCAAACCGCGTATACCAAGCCCGTGGAGATTGCCTAAGCCCATATAAGGACTTCTTTAACAAACAGATATGATGAGGATGTTTGGGATCCCTGAATCCCAACGGCTGATGCATATACACTGTTTCCTTGAGATCACCATGTAGGAAAGCATTCTTTACATCCAACTGATGAATAGGCCATGCCTTCGAAAGAGCCAAGCTAAGCGCAGTGCGAATAGTAGTCAGTTTGACCACCAGACTAAACGTCTCACCACAATCAACACCAACCTGCTGAATCTTACCATCACCCACAAACCGCGCCTTATGTCGGGAAAATGAACCATCTGAATTTTCCTTATGAGCAAAAATCCACATAGACCTAATAATATTAATACCAGATGGACGGGGTACCAACACCCACGTCTTATTATCAATAAGAACATTATATTCATCGGTCATAGCAATTTTCCAATTCGGGTCATTTAATGCAGACACAAGATTTCGGGGTAAAGGTGATTTAAGAACATTAGAATGTAAATTAAAATGTATTTTTGGTGTAAAAATCCCCCATTGACTACGGGTGACTGGTCCATGACTCGGGGCAGATGCGGGTGGATTTTAGGAATTTTCGGGACTCGGGACGGACTAGCCCGGCGGGCGAATGGGCTGCTTGGCCAAATTGGTAAATCGGAGCGAGAATCGGACCGGTTCACCGTGATGGGCCGGACGGCCCAATCGCAGAACCGCCCAGGGTGGCCGGACCGGGACCGCGGTGGGGCCAGCGGGCAGTGGTCCCGCTGGAGAAATTTGGGTGCGGGAGACGTCCGAAAAATGCTGAATAATATACGAGGATATACTATCATCCAAAATATTATACGAACTAGGCACGAGAGTATTAACTTTAGCAAATGGAAATTGGAATTTGTCAAAAATGACATGGCGATTAATGATGATTTTATTAGAGGATAAATCAAAGCATTTGTAGCCACGATGATTAGACGAAAACCCCAAAAACACACACGGAGTAGACTGGGCCTGAAGTTTGTTAATTGTGGTGGACGGGAATAACAGATAACACAAACACCCAAGAACTCGAAGATGTGAATTTGAAGGAATTTTATTATATAAAATTTGAAGGGGGAAGAATATGTCAAACATTTGGAAGGAATTATGTTAAGGAGATAGTTAGCCATTTGGAGAGCATGATGCCAAAAGATGGGGGTACGGAAGCATGAATCAATAAAGTTCGGAAAATGTTATTTATGGAACGAATTTTGCGTTCGGCTTTCCCATTTTGTGAAGACGTATGAGGACAAAAAAAATGAAAATTGATCCTATTATTAGCACAGAATTCCCGAAACACCCCATTGTCATATTTTTTGCCATTATCACACTGAATATTTTTTATTTCTCAGTCGAATTGGGTTCTGATGAATGCTCTAAATTTTAAGAAGATGGAAAAAACTTGAGATTTTTTCTCTATTGGAAATATCCATAAAAACTTAGAATAATCATCCGAAAAGAGAACATAATACCAATGACCCGCAGAACTAAGAACAAGAGATGTCCATAAGTCGCTATGAATAATATCAAATGGCAATAAAGTATGAGAACTTGAGTCTACAAACGACAACTTAACAATTTTTCCTAAAGAACAAGACTAACGATTTGGAGTACTACTCGTACCCTTACATGAAATAAAACTATTTTTATCTAAAGATGACAAAATAAATTATCCCGGATGACCAAGACGAGCATGCCACAAAGAAGGAGAAATGGCTGCAAAGGCTAATGGTAGGGCTTGACTCGATGGACCGGAACTGGGTGTGATAGGATAAAGATCTCCCCTACTATCACACCTCATGAGAGGACTCCCCTTCTTGAAATCCTTCACAGAGAAACCAAATGAATCAAATTCAATAGAAACAGAATTGTCAGTAGTGAATTTACGGACAGAGACTAAGTTTTTAATCAATTTTGGGGCGTGTAGGGTATTTTTCAAGATAAGCGGTGGATGAGGGGGAGATAACGTTTTATGACCATAACTACGAATTGGAATAGAATTACCATTATCAATAATTATACCGCGAGGGTTGCTCATAAGACGACAGCGTACCTGAATTGGATGTCATGTGGGTAGTGGCACCGGTGTCCATATACCAATTTGGGCCCGAAGGATTTAAACCAAGTGTGTGCATTGCGGCTTCGATTTCGGTAGGCGTGGGTGCCGCTACGTGATGGGCCTGAGGCCCAAGCACCCCTGCTTTCGGTCTCGGCCCAGACTACTGACTGTATGTGGACCAGGCCGATTTGGGCCTGGACTGTTGCTGGGCTGCCCACTGCTAGTTGGGCGAGAAGTGGCTGGGCTTAAACTGCCGCTGTGGGGAAAGCTGGCTGGGTCCAAACTGTTGTTGTGGGGCCCACTGTCACTGCATAGGGGCCCACTGCCACTGCATAGGGGCCCACTGTGGGCCCTATAACTGTTGTTGCTGCTGCTGACCACCGCGAGGACCCCCACTGCCACCACCATTCTGCTGGTTGCCGCCGTTGTTGCCGCCGCGGTTCTTGCCATTAATTTTCTTATTTCCACCCTTTTTGCCACCACCATTGTTGCGGTTTTGGCCCGAGTTGTTGGAACCGGTAGGATACACCGTGAACTCGGTCATTATGACTACGGGACTAGCACCGGTAGCCGCCCTTTTTGCCATGCCTGCTTCTTCGAGTGTAAGCATAGAACGGGTTTGATAAAATTGCGGAAGCAGATTACTTTGCCGAAGAAGCGTTCCAACACCATTATAGGTCTCGGAGAGGCCGGAAACCATTTGGAGGACCAAACGATCGTTCAAAACTGGAGTGCCAACGTTGCGAATTTGGTCCGCCAATTCCTTTAATCTTTTGCAATAAGACGAAACATTAGGGAAATATTCCTTATTGACGTGGGAGAAATCCTGCTCAAGGGTAATGGCTCTAGAATTTTGATTATCTTGGAATATATCACGTAGTCTATCCCAAGTCGCATGTGCCGTAGTGTCAGGCTCAATAATTGTTTGCAAAAGGTCGGTAAAAATTGTGGAATATATCAACTGGAGGACAGTGGCATCAAGAGTCGTCCACAACTTAGGATCATCCTCGCGTTTTGGCACCTCCGTATCCTCAGGAGCCGCGGGGATTATGTGATGGATGACTTGATGCGAGCGTGCGTGAATTTTGAACAGTTTGGCCCACGTCGCCTATTGGACGTTTTCTATTTCAAGAACGAGAGGGATGTTATTCTTGATGTTAGAAACTGTAAGGGCATGATGGAACATGTTCCGAGATGTAGACATATTGATAGAACAATATGTGATTGAGGGATTTGGGAGAAAATTTGGGAAGAAGAGGGTTCTCGTCGGCACACAAACCGAGAGCAAAAGGTCTCGGAAGTGCAAGGGAGTCGACGGAAAAATAAGAGTCTAGAGAGAGGATTTTAAGACCTAGACTTCTGATACCATAAAAGAAATAATCCCTCGATTATTTTCATTAATTGAAAGACTATATATACAAGTTACATATTTCCATAATAGGAGAATCCTATTCATATTCTATTCCTAAAACCTTATTATACTTGGATACTAACTATACATTTATGGTAATACAATTATTATGGTAAGTGTACAATACTAATTACATTACAACATTACCTAAACTAGGATACTAAATATTTACCATAAATTACATGGTACAAATTAGCCAAACCCGAGACTAATATACATAATATACACATGTATATTGTGTATATTTAACATGTTCAAGCAATCGGTTTGTATCAAAAATTCATAAATAACTACATATATTAAATTTAGAACTCAATTATGAACATTTAAAGTCGGTTTTCTCCAAATTTTATTTTTTTAATGACATAAAAAAACAACTTGATATATAACTAAGAATCCGTTGAGGAAAGGACCACCATAAGATGACCATCTCGTGGCTATTGAAAAGAAATTAAATCATATAGTTCTATTTCTCAATCTTTCTAATTTGCTCTTCTAAAATTCAGATTTCATAAAGTTCTAAAATATTTTTTGTTATTGGACAAGGAGGTGCTACAAATAACTAAGCAACTTGCATAATCACAAAATAATTTTTGTTATTGGACGAGGAGGTGCTACAAATAATTGAGCAATTTGCATAATTCTTATATCTGGATAAGTTTTTCGATCAGCTCTTTTTTTTTTTTTTTTTTTTTTTTTTTTTTTTTTTTGAAGTTGATACTTAAGTTAATAATCACGTGAAAAGAAAATAATGTTATCAAAACACTGGAAGGGGGTGGATTGAGTGTTTAATTGTTATTAATTAAAAGCTTTTTTTGAACCTTCAGACGTCTTGAGAAACTTTCAATCAATTAAAGATAAACTATGAGGAAAACATATTCCCTAAGTCTAATTCTTTTAGATAAAATTAAAGATAAGCTTGTTTGTCAAATAGTCATAAATCAACTAGCAATTTCTCAAAAGTATAACTCCGTTATAATATTATCGTTTAAGTCATGATAAGTTTGCACAATTAATGTCTTAGTAAGGTTAAAAATATTTGGATATCAGTAAGAAGATAAAAGGCATTCACATATAGTATATCCGCCTATACGATATAAATTCCAATTATGGGATACCGGTGCATGTCGAATGAATAATTTTGGGATCTTAACACATTTAATCAGTCGGTTATAAAAAATTCGTTCACCTAATCGCAATCGTTTGTAATTCTTATCGGTGTATGCTTAGTGTATAATAAAGTATAATTATTATATAATATATAGGCACTAATTATACATTAATTATATGGTGCATACTGACTAAAATTTGTAAATATGAAAATTAAAATTATTTTTTATTGTGAGATTTGTTAAGACTGTTGTATGGTGTAAAATACCTAAAAGCACAGTATTTTCTTGCTAGAAAGAATAACAGAAGTTTAACTTAGGCCTATTAGTGAAAAATGATTGGACCTGCATCAATAAGAAATGTTCCACTCATTTTTTTGGGCTGATTTACCTTCAAAGGCATTGGTCTTTAATTTTTTCCTTTCAAATTGTTGGTTTTTAATTTTTGTCCTTCGCTTAAAAAAATGGCCGAAAATATCCCGATGTTTCGGATTTAAATCTCCGCTCAGTCAAAATTAAAAAAGGATCCGGAAGGCAGAGTTTGACTTCAGGCAGAAGACAAATTATGCCTTAAGGTAGAGTTTCCCTTATGTCTAAAGGCAAACTTTGTCTTGCGTTTTTTTTTAAAAAAATTTTGACTGAGTTGGGGCTCGAACCCAAAACCCAAGAGTTTTTAAGCGAATGACAAAAATTAAAGATTTCCAATTTGATGGACAAAATTAAAGATCACTCTGAAATAAGGAATTCCTGCAAATTGCTTCAACTATCCTAGAATTGGGCCAAACCCCATAAAAGATTAACCCACCCAGCCTAGGATTAAATTGAACCCAATTCGTATGTCAACTACCTTTTCTTTGTGTAACATTGGAAGGGTCATTGACACTTATGCTCCCTTTTTGTGTTGTCTTTAATTTTTTCCCCTCCCAACGAATAAATTTTTTGCGGAGCATAAATTTATATTTTTATATTATAATATCTCATAATTTATACTCCGCATGACTTTCTTCCTTGAAGAACATATATCCCAATAGACATAAATTCTATTGCTTGACAAACATTAAAAACCAGCCCATCTGAAGTGAATGTTGGAAATTAGCCTTTGGCGGGAGTTGCGACCGACCAACCTTAACGGCTTAAACAATAGTGTTACGTATGTTGGAGAATCCGGTTCTTCACACATGCATGATCAACTAAGTACGTAGATAACCGTAGGGCCAAGAATCGTCAAATTTCATTGAGAAATGAAAGAGATATTGGTCCACAAAGTAAGGCGTTTGAAGCATGGAAAGTGTGGTATTGTGTTCAATTCTCCCTCATCGGTAGAGGAAGAAAGAATGGTTGTGTATATAAGACTCGAAGTTGGTTTGGGGTTTGGGACCCCAAGGGGTATCCCATGTGTTTAAAGGAGGGAGGAACCTAGTTGTGCTTCGGTTCGAGGAAAGACCACACGCGCGCCGCCGCCGCCCGCCCGTCCGGTCCGGTTCCAAGTTCCGGGTTCACGGGCTGTGGGCTGTGAGTCTTCTGATATTATCTTTTTGGACCATAGAACTTTGCCGTAAGTACGCTTTGATCCCGTGTTTCGGATGCACGCTTTGGACCGAATTCTTTCGGATGTACAGCTTGGTCCCTGAAGTTTCAAGATGTACAGCTTGGTCCCTGAAGTTTTCAGAAAGTCAGTATTTGGACAATCAAAGCAGAAACGCCAAGCACTCAATTCAGCCATTTATTTTGGCTGAATTACTCCTCCTATAATGGCCAATACGTTGGTCTTTCACCATTTAAGTTGGTGACTTTACTACCTCCATAATGGCCATTATTTGGCTGTTATGGAAGCAGTTTTCAGTCCCTCCCTCACCTATATAAACACCCCCTTACACCATTGTTGAGAACTAAGAACAGTACACGAAAATACACAAGAAGAAATCTCTTCTTCCTACATCTTCCAAGCGTCATTTCGTTACTCAATATTCTTCACGATAGCACTTGAGTTTCCTTTGCTCAAGTGTTCCATTGCTGTTTTATCTTGGGAGACAAATTGTCCAGGACGTATAAAGGATACATACGGGGCAATATTGTCTTAAGGACAGAGTGCCACACTCGACTCAGCAAAAACAGTTTCCACTTTTTCTTGTGCAACAATTGTAATTTTAGATTTCTAGTTGAATTATTCAATCTTTGTTTATCCTTTCGAATACTTGTAATAGTTATATACTTCCCGTACTGCTTTATAAAGTACAATAGAGAGACAAAACTCCCATCAACTTAAGACAATATTGTATTGTATTACTATTAGTGTTCGAAAGATGTAGGTCAAAAATTGTGTGACCAAATCTGGATATGGCAATGGTTTTCTGGTAGAAGAGAGTGACGATGATGAACGTGTTCATGGTGTCACCGCTACCAAGACTGGTGGGAACAAGCGCTCTCGAGAGCCTGAGGATGTCAACTTGGATAAGAGCAGAAGACTGAAGATGTTATTCTATCTTGCAGCAGAAGGCCTTTATCTGTCCCAGACAAAAGATCCGAATAATGGTGAGAAGGAAATGGACACTCAGTCTAATGAAGTGACTGAAGTGAGGCAGAATCCGAAATTGGGATAAGTATTTTTCTTACTTATCAAGAAAATAAAGATTAAATGATGTCTGATTAAAAATGGATTAAAGTAAGGAGGAATATGAAAATAATTTATATTCCTTACGCTTTAAAAATCAGAAGTTTAATCTCCTCTTCTTTTCCGTTTAAAGATTGGATTTTGTAAACGACTTAAAAAAATCCGTTCTTTTAAGTGTAATTATTAAAAGTGTGTAAAGTATGTTCGCACATACGAGTGAGAAAGATCCACTGACTGTGCGAAAACTGTTGCCACTCTTAAGTAAGCGCCAAGAATTATCTGGGCACCAATCATAACGGAAGAAGTCTAAAAGCTAAAGACGTTGAGCTGTCATATTATTTGGCAGAAGATCCTTCATAGGATGATATTGGACACTCAGTCATACAAAGCCTCCGGGCGACTGGAGTGGGCCAAAATTTCTCTTAAGAAAGCGCCAAGAATTATCTGGACACCAATCATAACGGAAGAAGTCTAAAAGCTAATGACGTTGAGCCTGTCATATTATTTGCCAGAAGATCCTTCAGAGGATGATATTGGACACTCAGTCATACAAAGCCTCCGGGCGACTGGAGTTGGCCAAAATTTCTTTGATATGATGATATTGGACACTCAGTCATATAAAGCCTCCGGGCGACTGGAGTGGGGCCAGAATTCATTTCATAGGAAAAGTAATGGACACCGAGTAAGGTGGGCCAGAGTTTCCAGGTCTTAAATGATCTGAAGGCCTAAAGAAAGGCAGAAAAGAAATTGGACACTCAGTCTGCAAAAGCAACTGGAGTGGGCCAGAGTATCCAGATCAAATATGATCCTATTACGCCTTAACCACAGGCAAAAGGTTGTTCATGTGAAGCAACGCCACCTCTAAAGTAGAAGGGGTTGGAGAGGTTGTCCTCAATAGGACTTCAGGGAATGTGATCACTCTAAGATGATGTGATACATGTCCCTAACTTGGTTTAAGTGACGCTATTGGTCAAACTGGTTTGAGACTAGTCCAACAGGTCTGTAATAACTAAGAATGGTGCAGTATGTCTGTAGCCAAATGAATGATATATTTGTAATCCGTGCATCTATGCCATCATAGATTAAGACACGTTAAATAGGAAGTCATTCAAAAGCTAACGATGTTGAGATTGTTGCCTTCTGTCGACATAAACCCTCAAAATAAATGTGAGGTAGGCGAAGAGGCAAAATCACCTATCCAAATTCCATCAAAGGGAATAGCGAAAGAAGCACTGCTCCTCTAGAACTTAGTCACACCTACTTGGGTGATTTGAAGTTTATACAAAATAGAGGGGGAAGACAAGTACGTTGTGATCTTCATTGATGATGGTACAACGTATGGAATCCTTTGTTTGTTAAAAAGCAAAGATGAACTTGTTGAAGCAGATAAGCGCTACAAAGCAGAAGTTGAAAATCAACTAAGCCTACGGATTGAGAAATTCGTAGTGATAGATGGGGAGAATGTGAAGCATCGTTCATTAAACGACTGTTCATTTCTCACCTCAGTCCAACGGTGTTAGCCAAGCGCGAAGTCGTACTCCCAAATTATGTGGGGTGGCTTGGTAAAAGTTGGAATATTGAAACAGGTCAAGTTGTACCTAAGACTGTAGATTGCATATCCACTGGATCTGCAAATAACAGTGGTGCTGATCGCCTCTTGGCGTCAAAGAATGTTGAATTCTTTGAAGATAGCTTTCCTTGAAAAAGGAAAAAGGAGTAATTGCTCAAGGTTAACAAGAACCCGCGAGGGCCTGACTGTCCGAAACTAGACGTTCCGTATCTACAGGACTCGAAAGTTGTTGGCTATCCGAAACTTAATATTCCAGATCTGCAGAACTCAGGGATTCTAGATGTTGAACCAAGAAGGAGCAAAGAGGGGACAAAGACTTGTTCTATAGCTTCTAGCTTGTATGGTTGAGAACGAACCATGGACAATTAACAAAGAATTGTCATCTCCAAAAGCACTACTTTGGAAAGAAGCTAAAGAGAGAAATTAGAACCATACGTGTGTAATGGTTGATCTTCCTCCGGAAAAAGAACCTTTGGGTTGTAAAATGTGCTCCCCTGTGAGTAGCTTATCATCCATGGCCATTGTAGTCTTGCGTGGCATGGATGTTGAAACAGCCTTCCCAACCAGAGAGTTGGAAGAAGAGGATCAGAGTTGGTTTGCTGGACTGTTGGGCTTCTTCCTGAACTTTCATTTTGGTCCCCGAAATGTTTACATTTTGGTCCCGAAAGTTTCGTATAAAACAGAAACAATGAATCGACCATAGAAACATTGGCTCTGAAGTTAGAAAGCCAACAGTTGGAAAACCAACGGTCTGAGAGTGAAAATCATATTGAAACAAAGTCTCGATATGAAAGATATGGGTATCACAGATGACATCTTAGGAATTGGATTTCTAAGACATCTAACGGACTGGTCAATAGTTGACAGTCTCATTGAAGCCACCAATGGATATGAATCATAGAACTGATTGGAATCACGGTGCACCCATAGACAAGGAGTGATATGCTCAGATCACGTATAGTTCAATGTATTGTACACACTACAACCGACCTGGTATCGTCCTACAAACAGATCAGTTGAACTAAGGTTCACTGATGATCTTAATACATGATCAATAGAAGGCGTTAAGTCGGATATGACGATATCCGAATTATTCGCTTATCTACGAATTATAGTATTCTGGATGTCCAGTGGTTCTGGGAGAACACAGTAATGCAAACTGGACATCAGATCTGAAGAACACCAAAGTCACAAGTAAATGTGTATGGTGGGTCTTGAAAAATCCTGTAAGCAAACTTGCATCGGCCGATTCATGATGGAATCGGAGTTTATCACTTTATACAAAGCATGAAAGAAGTTGAGTGACTTCACGGCTCCTTACAGGACGTCCCTTATTGGGAGAAACCCGTGCCTTCAGCAGTTATACACTGTGGCTAGCCGGTCGGCTTCGGAAAGGACACGAATGACGGCGTACGGACATATCTGTTGATCCGTCGGAGACATAAGACCGTATGGCAGTTGATCATCACGGGTGTCACTTTCTTATTTACTAACTAAGGGACTACCCGAAGATCAAGTGTTCTGCCTGTCTAGGGGAATGGGCTTAAAACCCAAAATATACGGAGCAATACAGTGGTAACCCAGCCTTACTAACTGGAGATCCCAGTAATTTGGTTCAATGGGAAAACTAAGTTGTAAAGGTTCAGTTGATCGCTTCAGTGGAAGCATGAGCACTTCGGATAGTGATTTCTGAAAAGAAACACCAAATCCAAAGCCATTCCCGCGATAGACTTTAAGTGCTATCTGCAGTGTGGGTAAAGGTTTAGTTTTCAAAACCTGTAATGCTCCTCAACAGTTGAGGTTAGGTTTTTGGGAAACTTTTAATGGTTCCTAACACTTGTGAAGTGGGGTATAGTAGGATACCTTGTAGGAGACCACCTATTTAAGTGCGAGGACGGGCCGCCTCAAAATGAGCGCACTTAAGAATCCAAGACGTTATCCATGGCCAAAACGGACAAAACATTACGAAGAAGAGAGTAAGGGAATTTGTTATGTTGGTATCATTGACTTGGCTTACACTAAACACTGACGGTTCAAGACATCACGTTCACCGCGCAGTAAGTAAGTCCGATGGTATTCAACTATGGAAGGTTCAAAGCTGAAGCTACCTCTCCTTATGCAACATCAGTCCGCTGAAATATTGCTGGAAATGAAAAGACACCATGTGAGTGCGCCAAAATCTCTTTCAAGAGGGGATTGTTGGAAATTAGCCTTTGGCGGGAGTTGCGACCGACCAACCTTAACGGCTTAAACACTAGTGTTACGTATGTTGGAGAATCCGGTTCTTCACACATGCATGATCTACTAAGTACGTAGATAACCGTAGGGCCAAGAATCGTCAAATTTCATTGAGAAATGAAAGAGATATTGGTCCACGAAGTAAGGTGTTTGAAGCATGGAAAGTGTGGTATTGTGTTCAATTCTCCCTCATCGGTAGAGGAAGAAAGAATGGTTGTGTATATAAGACTCGAAATTGGTTTGGGGTTTGGGACCCCAAGGGGTATCCCATGTGTTTAAAGGAGGGAGGACCTAGTTGTTCTTCGATTCGAGGAAAGACCACACGCGCGCCGCCGCCGCCCGCCCGTCCCGTCCGGTCCGGTTCCGGTTCCGAGTTCCGGGTTCACGGGTCACGGGTCACGGGCTGTGGGCTGTGGGTCTTCTGATATTATCTTTTTGGGCCGAGAGAACTTTTCCGGAAGTACGCTTGATCCCGAAGTTTCGGATGCACGGTTTGGACCGAATTCTTTCGGATGTACGAGTTTGGTCCCCGAAGTTTCAAGATGTACGCTTTGGTCCCTGAAGTTTCCAGAAAGTCAGAATTTGGACAGTCAAAGCAGAAACGCCAAGCACTTAATTTAGCCATTTATTTTGGCTGAATTACTCCTCCTATAATGGCCAATCCGTTGGTCTTTCACCATTTATGTTGGTGACTTTACTACCTCCATAATGGCCATTATTTGGCTGTTATGGAGGCAGTTTTCAGTCCCTCCCTCACCTATATAAACACCCCTTTACACCATTGTTGAGAACTAAGAACAATACACGAAAATACACAAGAAGAAATCTCTTCTTCCTACAACTTCCAAGCATCATTTCGTTACTCAATATCCTTCACGGTAGCACTTGAGTTTCCTTTGCTCAAGTGTTCCATTGCTGTTTTATCTTGGGAGACAAATTGTCCAGGACGTATAAAGGATACATATGGGGCAATATTGTCTTAAGGACAGAGTGCCACACTCGACTCAGCAAAAACAGTTTCCACTTTTTCTTGTGCAACAATTGTAATTTCAGATTTCTAGTTGAATTATTCAATCTTTGTTTATCCTTTCGAATACTTGTAATAGTTATATACTTCCCGTACTGCTTTATAAAGTACAATAGAGAGACAAAACTCCCATCAGTGAAAACGTGCAATTTCTTCACATTGGAAATTGGACAAACCTATTTCAGCTTGAAATAGAGTTCATCAAGCCATTACATATGGATGTGGTGAGATTGCCGAAATTTTTTCACCCTTAATTAAAAATTTCAAATTTGAATTACGATAATGGAGAACTTTTTGGAATACAAAGCTTTTACACTTCCTTTTTGGACCCATCTAGTACAAATTAGATTAATCGAATCGATAAGTTTCATATATCAAATGATTAAACTATTAAAAAATATCATCAAGGTCTAATTATATTTGTTCCTTCGGGGACACTATAAAAAAAAGGTGTAATATTCATTTTGCGCTCGACTCTTGCTCAACTAAATTGAAAGCTAACTAGAATTTTATTTATCTCTTATTTGATCTTCAATAACGGCATCTCAACAATGCCAACATGCAATGCAGCACAAAAAAAATGTCCAAAACCTTGAGGATACTGCTAAAATGACGCATTTATAGAGAGGCAGCTACCAACGGACACTGTCGGAAGAAATACTTTTGATGGACTATGTGTAGAACCTATCGGAAAACATAAGTTATTTTATCTTTGACTTTATTTATTTTTTAAAATCGATGGATAGTTAGTCTTTTAATTACGAGTAAAATATATTGAGGCAGTTGTGGCTTTAGGGTCGGATTTGTGTGCCTGACTTTGGTGATTTGAGACAGTTGATACTAGATGAGGCTCACGATTCAATGTATTTTTTTCATCTTGGTGTTTTAAAGATGTATCGTGACTTGAAATAACATTAGTGGTGATATCGAATGAAGAGGGACATAGTTGGTCATATTTCACATTATTTGTGTAAAGAATAGATCTTTGTATATAATGAATATTGGGCCTAACTTAACCCCAAAAGCTAGCTTGTAAGGTGAGGATTGTCCAAGTCCATATAAGGAGTTCATATTCTCATTCCATATCTGATGTGGGACTCTTAACACTCCCCCGCACACCCAAACTTTGTTAACTGAAGTGTGGATAATATAATTTGGGGGCCCAACATCGACGAACAAAGAATTGTAATGGGCCTGACTCTGATACCATGTAAAATAATATTAATCTCCCTTCTGTGGAGTCTTCTCATTAATACAATATATATAGTGTGTACAATATGAGTCCTAATTGAATGAGGATCTCTACTTTACATAATTACACTTATTGTATTAATTACAGAATATACGGAGAATATATATAAATATATTCGCTATCACACCCCTCAGTCGGAGCGGGAGGAGGCCGGACGCTGAGACTGAATCTGAAGTCAAGGAACAACTGTCGATGAAGCCCTTTAGTGAAGATATTCGCGTACTTATACGAATAAGGATCATGTAACACCCTAACAGACCCATGGCAACCTTCTCACGAACAAAGTGGATATCCATCTCAATATGCTTGGTTCACTGATGTTGAACCGGGTTATGAGACAGGTAGACAACAAATATATTGTCACAGTAAGCCATATACGCCTTACGCAAGGGACAATGAAGCTCTAGAAGGAGGTTTCGGAGCCAACATATCTCAGCAACAACGTTCACAACGCCTCTATATTCTGTTTCTGCACTCGAACGGAAAAGTGTGGCTTGCCGCTTGGTAGACCACGAGATGAGGTTATCTCCCAAAAATACACAATTCCCAGAAGTAAATCGACGTGTGTCCGGATAGGCTACCCAATCTGCGTCTGTATATGAGATCAATATGGTCGGTGTAGAGGGATAGAGATGTAATCCATAGTCATGGGTACCCTTAACGTATCGAATGATACGTTTAAGAGATATAAAGTGAGGCTCCCTGGGGGCATGCATAAATAAATACACATGCCGAACATCATAGGAAATATCAGGCCTGGTGAATGTAAAATACTGAAGAGCACCAACAAGACTCCTATAAAGAGAGGGATCGAGCACCGGATTCCCGTCATCAGCATTGAGTTTCGACTTTGAGTCGATTGGAGTAGGCATGATGTTACAGTTTGCCATTTTAGCCCCGTGACCAATTTCTTCGGCATACTTACGCTGACACAGGAACATAGCATCGACAGATCTGGTCACAGAAATCCCAAGAAAATAACTCAAATGTCCCAAGTCTATCATAGCGAATTCGGATTTGAGCAGGGTAATGATCTCATTTTCAGCACATCAGAAGAGGCAGTCAGAATAATATCATCTACATATAGCAAAAGGTATGTAGTATCACTACCTCGATGAAAAATAAAGAGTGAATTGTCACTTTTGCTGCACATGAACCCAATTTGCATGATGTATGTGGCAAAGCTCTCATACCAAGCTCTGGGCCTATTTCAATCAATATAGTGACTTACGGAGACGACAAACATATTGAGGAGCCTATGGATGCACAAAGTTAGGTAGTTGATGCATGTAAACATTTTCTCTCAAATCCCCCGTGTAAGAACACATTTTCACATCAAGTTGATGAATTGGCCAGTTCTTGCCCATAGCTATGCTCAGAACAGTGCAAATGGTTACCGGTTTAACAACTGGAATGAAGATCTCACCACAATCAATACCCTCTTGTTTCCCTGTGCCATTTGCCACAAGTATGGCCTTATGACGTTCAAGCTCACCACTATCTTTGAACTTGTGCTGAAAGAGCCACATACATCTAATCACATTCACTCCCACTGGTCTAGGGACAAGATCCCAAGTGCGTTAAGTAGTGAGCGCGTCAAATTCCTTACGGATGGCCGCATTCCAATTTGGGTCAAGCTTTGCTAGTTTCGGGTTTTTGGGTATAGGGGATATAGTTTGAGTGGATAGTTCAAAGTGGACTTTTGATTTAAAAATCCCGTGTTGGGCATGGGTTTCCATTTGGTGTGTGGGGATAGGGGAAGTGACGGGTGTTGTCTCGGGGAATAGGGTGAGACGGATGGTAAATCTAGGCAGTATGGCTGGTGATGGTGAGTGTGGGTTATGGGGTGTCGAGTTGGTGGCGGGAATGTTGGGTGGGGTAGCGTTCGTCGGGAGGGGGCAGTGGGATAGAGTTACGGTAACGGGAGATAGGGGTGGGGCAACGACTGGATTCGGGAGCAGTGGGGTGACCGACGGGCAGTGGAGCAGTGGGCATGGAGCCGGATCGGGAACTCCATGAATTATGTTTTGTAGGAGACAGGAAATGGCCGAATCGTCAAAAAAGCCATAGTCAGGGATGTGAAACTGAAGGATGGTGGAATAAGGGAAGACATCTCCTCAAACGTGACGTGATGAAAGACAAGGACTTTATTGGTGGACGGATCGAAACATAGGTATCCACTGTGATTCGGTGGGAACCCCAAGAAAATGCAAGGTGTGGTCCTAGGTGCTAACTTATGAGGAGCCATGGAGGTGATATTAGGGTAGCATAGACAACCGAAAGTGTATATGTGACCATATATAGGGATTCAACGGAATATAATTTCTGTAGGGGTTCTATTTTGGAGGGTACTGGTGGGTAATATATTAAGTATGTATTCTATCAATTTTAATGCGTATACCCAAAACGTAGGTGGAAGAGAAGCATGAAAGAGTATTGTACGAATCATATTATTAATGGTGCATAGGATTCTATTGGCTTTACCATTTTGAGGAGAGGTATGGGGGCACGAGAATCAAAATACCATGCCATTATCCGCACAAAACTTGTGAAAGGTGAAATTATTAAACTCACGACCATTGTCACATTGGAATGATTTGATGTCCTTTTCAAATTGAGTTTTAATATATGTGCGAAATTCAAGAAATGTGGAGTAAACTTGAGACTTAAATTTGAGCGGATAGACCCAAAGAAAATGGGAGAAATCATCTAACAAGACCAAATAATATTTATGACCGAGTTTGCTAGCGATAGGAGATGTCCATAAATCTGCACGAATAATGTCAAAGGGAGAAAAAATAGCACTTAAAGATGACATAAACGGAAGTCTAACATGTTTTCCTAAAGGACACGAATAGCAAATTGGGGCAAGTTTCCCCTTATTACATGTAATTAAAATGCAACTTCTAAGAAAGTTAAAAACAGAAGCTCCCGAGTGTCCAAGTCTGTTGTGCCACGTGGATGGATAGATCGCAGCAATGGATGTATGTGGGTTGATACTGGCAGCGGAAGTGGATGAAAAAGGATAGAGGTCCCCCACACTATTGCATCTCGTGAGATGTGTCCCCGTACGTAGGTCCTTCACAAAAAAAACAAAGGGGTCAAACTCAAGAGATACAGAATTATCAATAGCCAATTTTCTAAAAGAGATTAAAATTTTAATATATTAGGAGCATAGAGTACGTTGCGGAGGGAAAAGAGAGGGTGAGGTTTTGGTGTATGTGTGGTGCCATACCCTTGAATTAGAGTGTGATTATCATTTCCGACCAAAAAAAATTGAGGATTACACAAATTAAATAGGTGCGGAAGATTACCAAAGTTATGAGTGAGGAGAGATATGGCACCTGTGTCCATGTACCAAGTATCGTCGAGTTGCAGTAAGCCTGGGCCAATTCCGTTGGCATGAGAAATTCGAATTAGGCAGTGGGTTGTTGGGCTTCCGTGATGTGGGCCTGTGTAGAGGTACCCATCAGGCGTGGGACAGAAGGAGGCCCCAACACGCTGGTTTGCTTCTACTGGGCCTGGGCAGTCGTGTAAGGGTAGGGGGCGAGACCCAACTGTCTTAAAATTGCCAAGGCAATGGGCCGACCCACTGGACTGGATGCCGAGCCTGCTGCTGTGTCTGATTGGCCAAAATGGTCCTTCCCCCTCGGCTTTTGCCTCTGCCGCCCCCACAGCTGCTCCGCGGATATTGGTTACCGATGTGGCCGGCGGGTGCGGTGGTGGTCTCTGGTGCGTTATCCACCAACGCCTTTTGATTGTGTTTCTCCTGTTTGGCACGTCTAGTTTCTTCAAAGAGCAATTGTGATCGGGCCTTGTTATAGCTGGGTATGGTATCGGTCTATTGTATCATCATCGCGAGTGTGTCGTATTCACCCTTTGGTGAACCATTAATTAGTTGCAAGACCATCTTAGTGTCCAAAACCAGAGTGCCCACATTGGATAATTGATCGACAACTAATTTTAATTGTTTGCAATAGTCGGACATGTTCGTAAAGTTTTCAAGACGTGTGTTATTGAATTGTTCCTCAAGATATATGACACGTGTATGTTTGTTCACCTGAAATATTTCCTCCAACCTTGTCCACATCTCGCACACCGAAACGCCTGTTTTCATAATAGTATGAAGCAAATCCTTGGATATGGTGCCAAAAATCCATTGCTTGACGATTTCGTCAAGACAGCGTCACGCCATATCGTCAACGTTGATAGGGAGGAGGTATTTGTCGTCAATATGTTCAAACACGTTGTATGCAGAGACCCAATTGAAAGTATATGTATGCCCTAGAGACAATCTGTATTAGGACAAATGTACTTTATACACATTCGTATTATTATTAATGGAGATTAATATTTTAGCATTTGCAATTATTGAATTATTAGTTGATTGTTTATAATATTCTATAATATGCATCCCTAGAGGTTACGTTGTTATTAATAATGTGAGATATTAATATTATAACGTAACTCTTAAAATAGCCTCGACTAATGATCATCGAGAATGGGATATCGATGATATGTGATAAGTCGACATGTGGTCTGCATCACATCCTTAGAGGATGTAATATGTCTCACCTGCTACGAGTAATGGATACTTGTGATGGACACATGGATACTTAGGAAATATTGGTATACCCTGCTGATATATTATTTGTTATACGTGTCTAAAGTATAATCAGCGTGTGAGAGATAGAAGTCCTTAGACTTGAGGTCAATGCGCACTTTGTCTACAAAGTAATATACTTTGATCTTGTCATAAGCTCAAATGCCTTATAGGTTGAGATACGGCTTGTATTGAGTACATTACGATGTGGATTAAAGGTGGTAGTTGAGCCAATATTAGGATTCATTCCTCGAACGTATATTCGAGAGAACACTCAGCTTCTCAGTGATATTAGGTTGACTAAGTCGTTGGCCAACGCAATAGACATATTTAGAATATGGTCTAGTTGTCAACTAATATAGATGAGATACAATGATTAAGCCATTTGGATAGACACTTGACAAATCCTAAGTTTGATCGGGTGTGTCGTGAATGAAATGATTTTATCTTACCACATAGAGGTTAAGTTTACTGAATTCGTGTAAACGTACTTCACATATTGAGTTCGTCTTGCGGTGCCGTCTAGGAGTTCCACATAGACCTTAATTTGATTAATGTCGTTATGTGAAGGCATGTAGGGTCACACTATGTCAATTGTCTTTTCTATCTAAGGATGTATTGAGAGAGTATTAAATATTCGATTTAGAATCGAGATATTTAAATGAATAATGATTGTTTTAATTAAGTCAAAATTAGATTTTGGATTTAATTAAGAATGTGTGGAAAATAAAACGAGACAGTGTAGGGCCACGTCAGCGTCGCGGCGCACACACCATAGGGTCGCGACGCCATGACCTAATCTGTCTCGAATTTTGGGTCAGGCCCAAGGTCAAACCCTAATTCGGTTTGACCTAATTTTTCACCTATAAATTCAGACCTACACTTCATTATTCAATACACTTGATTTTCATATCATTATTCTAAGTCATAGAGACTCAGAATCAAAACACTCTCTCGAACCTCTGCCGGATTTCCTAGCTTTCTAAGGGAGGAATATATTGAAGCTTGGAGCTTGCAATCAAAAGGGCATTCACGTGCGCACCCACAATTGATAAAGATTCTAGATATTGTAAACATGTAAGTATCATTCAAGTCTTATGTTTACAGTTTAAAATTATCCTATAGTCAAACATTTCTACGTTTGTTGCGTTTGAAACAAGTTTTCAATATCCGTTGCGTACAACAACCCAACAAAAACCTTCACAAACATCGGTGAACATAGAATTTGAATCGGTCTGGCTCTGATACCATGTAAAGAATGAATCTTGGGTCTAACTCAACCCCAAAGTTAGGCCCAAGATCCATTCTTTAAATTGTATCAGAGTCAGACGCATTCCAATTCTTTATTCATCGATTGTTAGGATCCCAAATTATATTATTTACGCTCCAATTATATAAAATTTAGTAATTTCTGGTGTTGGTCTTTAATTACCATTGCATACCAAAACTGTAATTGCCTGTGTTTTCTTATGGTAGAAGAGAACCTATTTTTTTTATGTCTTATCTTTACATAAAAAATAAAAATAAAAAATATTTTTTAAGGAATTTGTTTTACAATGTTTAGTTAGTTCGAATCTGAAAAATGTTTTCTCCAAGAAAAATATTCACCAAATCAAATGGAACAAATTGAACAAAGGGAGTACTTCTCAATTAGCATTAAACGATGGCTGAACAGTTAAAAGTGGAACAAAAGCGAATTGCGCTGAAATTGTTCCGCGTATTAACGAAGGTTACTTTTATCGAAATATTATTTGTATATTAAAAAGTGACTATTACTCAAATATATTTTTAATGTTGACTGAACATTAAAAAACACGGACAAAGAAAATGGTTAGCCCGTGCCATTTTTACGACCAAGAATACAGTGACGTGCTGCTGTCTTACTCAAAAGTCCAATTAATGAGGTACACCAGTCCAACTTTAATGATAAGGTGCATGCGGTTCTACTCAAAACGTGATGAGGTGTATATTTATTTTCAAAGTATACTATACAAAAAACAGTAATATGTTACTTTCTCCGTTCAAAATAAGTGTCCATTTAACATTTTTTCACATTCTTTATACTATGTAACTTCTATAAAAAAATATATGTATTTGACTAAATTATTCTCATTAAATAAGACTCTTGCTTATTTATTGTCTTAAGTAAATATGGATAAATCTAGAAAAAAGAAATTAGTAGTTTTTTGATTTTGTAAGTGAACATTTTGAATCAAAATAAAATGACGAAGTAAACACTTATTTTGAACCGGTGGGTGTAAGAAATTCCTATTTAGATTTTTCAATTACCAGAATCAATCCAAATGCGTATTCGTGGGCATTATATTCTCATCTACTCCCATGGACATGATACACGGGTTTGGGGACTCACGAAAGACCAAAAATTTTCAGTTAAATCATGTTCCACTCCCTAGAGCACCATCACTTTTCCAACATTTCCTATAAATGGATTTGGCAACTCCTAGTTCCAAATAAAATTAAGACCTTTCCTTGGCTATATGTATCCATGTATAATCGCCTCCCTACGAACTCCTATTTACGTTGACTTAATATACTACCCAACAATTTATATGTACAATACAAAATGTTCAAAGGGAGAGGTTGAATTTATTCAACATATTTTCTTCCACTATTTTAATGTACTGTATTGTTTGGGCTGCCTAGGCCTTCTACAACATATCCCTTGCTTGATCCTGCTCATACTATTACCAATCTTTAAGACTCATTTATTGAAAGAAATAATCCCTTCATTATTTTCATTAATGAATAAGTATATATATAATTTATAATTTTCATAATATGGAAAATCCTATTCCTATTCTACTCCCAAAATCCTATTCTATTTGTACAAGAATTCTACAATTATGGTAAGTGTACAATGCTAAATAAATACAAATAACATGTTACCAAATATACTCCAAACGGTGATATACTTGGCATGTATATCACGGATTGTTTTGTCTTGTGTTTCCGTGATATACACGGTATACACAAGGCATTGTATATGCCGTGTATATCATGTATATCACGGTATACTTTCACACCCCCGTAGTCATAGCGGGTGGTCGTCGTACGCTGAAATTGTTCCTAGAATCTTCAAACAGAACCGAGGGAAGACCCTTAGTAAAGATGTCTGCAATTTGGTACGTAGAAGGGACATGTAAGACGCATACTTGTCCACGAGCTACCTTTTCTCGAATGAAGTGGATATCCATCTTGATATGCTTAGTGCGCTGATGTTGAATAGGATTATCAGAAAGATAGACGGCACTAATATTATCACAATAAACCAAGGTAGCTTTCTAAATGAGACAATGAAGCTCTAAGAAAAGATTATGTAACCAACATGACTCAGATACCACATTAGCTACCCCTTGATACTTGGCCTCTGCACTGGAGCGTGATAATGTAGACTGTCGCTTTGCAGACCATGAAACCAAGTTATCACCAAGAAACATACAATAATCAGACGTGGAGCGTCTGGTATCTGGAAAGTCACCCCAATCATCATCTGTATACGAGATAAGTGTAGAGGTCGTCAATGGATATAGATGCAGCCATAGTCAAGTGTTCCCTGGATGTATCGGATAATGCGTTTGGGCGCATTCATGTGCTCAATCCTAGGATCATGCATAAACAAACACACATGTTGTACGGCATACGTAATATCTGATCTCGTGAAAGTAAGATACTGAAAATCTCCAGCAAGACTGCGATAGTGGGTGGGATCCTCGTAAGGTGAGCCAGCCGCAGCACCCAGCTTGGGTTTAGTATCAACTGGAGTGGAAGTAGAGTTACACAAAGGACATACCAGTTCGCTCAATTATATCAGTGGCATACTTCCTTTTGGATAAGAATAACCCATATGCATGACGAGTGATAGCAATCCCCAAGAAGTAACTCAAGGGCCCCAAGTCTTTCATAGCAAACTCAGAACTGAGTAGTGTTATGATAAACTTGCATAAATCATCAGAAGAAGAAGTAAAGATAATATCATCCACATATAATAAAATATATGCCAAGGAAGTACTACGCGGATATATGAACAGAGAATTATCAGACCTGCTGTGAGAAAACCCAATAGTAGATACATAGTCTGCAAATCGCTTATACCAAGCCCGTGGGGCCTGCTTGAGCCCATATAAATAAACAAACATGATTAGGATATTTGAGGTCTTGAAAACTCAAGGGCTGATGCATGTAGATTGTTTCCTTAAGATCATCATGTAAGAAAGCATTCTTTACATCTAGCTGATGAATGGACCATGCCTTTGAAAGAGCTAGACTGAGAACAGTGCGAATGGTAGCCGATTTGACCACCGGACTAAATTTCTCACCACAATCCATGCCAACCTGTTGACTCTTACCATCACCTACAAGACGAGTCTTATGCCTCGCAAAAGAACCATCAAAATTATTTTTATGAGTAAATATCTACGTAGACCGAATAATATTAATGTCAGAAGGACGGGGTACCAACTCCCACGTCTTATTTTCAATAAGAGCATTATATTCATCGTGCATAGCCAATTTCCAATTCGGGTCATTTAATGCAGACACTGGATTATGGGGTAGTGGAGATTTAAGAACATTAGAATTAAGATTAAAATGTCTTTTGGTTAAAAAATACCCCGTTGACAACGAGTAACAGGTCGATGACTCGGGGGGAAATTAGGTGGATTTTGGAAAAAAATCGGATGGGGGATGGACTGGCCAGCAGAAAGTGGGCCTGCTGGCCCAACATTGGAACCTGGATCGGGAACTAGAACAGAAACAGGGGCAGAATTGGGCTAGATAATCGGCCCAGTTGCTGGACCTAGGATGGGATGGGCTATGGGTGTTGGCGGGCCAGCAGGTAGTGGGCTTGCTGGCATTCCGGGGGTACTGGATTGGCCCAATAAGTGGTGCATAATGTACGGTGAGACTTCATCATCTAAAAAATTATACGAACTAGGCACGGTACTACTCACTTTTAGCAAACGGAAATTGGGTTTCATAAAAAATAACATGGCAACTAATTATGATTTTATTAGACGATAAATCAAAATATTTGTAACCACGATAATTAGATGGATAACCCAAAAAGACACAAGCGGTAGAACGGGCTTGAAGTTTGTTAGTTGTAGTTGATGGAAATAGTGGATAACATAAACACCCAAAGACCCTAAGATGTGAATACAAATGATTCTTATTATAGAGGATTTTAAGAGGGGATGAATATGACAATCCTTTGGTAGGAAATATGTTAAGGAGATAAGTAGTCATTTGTAGAGCATGATGCCAAAAGGAAGGAGGTACGGAAGCATGGACCAATAAATTTCGGACAATATTATTAATGGTATGAATTTTTCGTTCGGCTTTCCCATTTTGTGAGGACGTATGAGGATAAGAGAAATGAAAAACTATGCCATTAGCATCACAAAATTCTCGAAATACCCCATTATCATATTATTTGCTATTATCACATTGAATATTTTTTATTTTCTGTTCGAATTGGGTACGGATGAATGCTCTAAATTTTAAGAAGGTGGAAAAAACTTGAGATTTTTTCGCTAACGGAAAGGTCCATAAAAAATTAGAATAATCATCCAAAAGAGAACATAATAACGATGGCCCACAAAACTTAGAACGGGAGATGTCCATAAATCGCTATGAATAATGTCAAAAGGCATCAAAGTACGAGAAGTAGATGCTACAAATGGTAATCTAACATGTTTCCCCAATGGACAGGAATGATAAATTGGAGTACTACGCGTACCCTTACAAGAAATAAAATTGTTTTTATGTAAGGAAGAAACAACAGACGACCCAGGGTGACCCAAACGTGTATGCCACAAGGAAGCAGCTAGAGCTGCAAATGTCGAAGGCATGGCTTGACTCGAGAAACTGGAGGCGGGTGTGATTGGATAAAGATCTCCGCTACTATTGCATCTCATAAGAGGTATCTCCGTTTTGAAATCTTTCACAGAAAACCCACAAGGATCAAAATTAACATAAACCCAATTATTAGTAGTGAATTTTCGGATAGACACCAAATTTTTAATTAAGTTAGGGCATGAAGGGTATTTTTCAAGACAAGAGGTGGATATGGGGGAAACAACGTTAAATTACCGTAACCACGAATTGGAATGGTATTGCCATTACCAACAATAATGCCACGATTTTTGCTCAAATTGGAATAAGATGAGAGAGTACCTTGGTCGGACGTCATGTGAGAAGTGGCGCTGGTGTCCATGTACCGATTCATGTCTGGAGGATTTAATCCAAGCATATGCATTGCGGCCTCAATATCTGTCAGAGTTGGTTCGAGACCCACTGCTTGGAACGCTTGAGGGGGCCGAGGCCCAAGCAAACCAGCTTGCTGCCCCGGCCCAGAATTAAATATGTGCCCAGTTTATGGACTCGAGAAATTGAGTCTGGCCTGTTGCTGGAACTAGGTCCAGTTTCCCGAGTATGGGCTGGGGGGGAAATATGGGTTGTTAAGCCAATGGCCACCGGCCAAGCCCCACTGCCAGAAGGCCCATGGCTGGGACTAGTTGGCCTGCGGCCCACTGCCACCGTGTCGAGGCCCACTGCCACTATTTTGGCCTCCCCCACCATCGCTGGTACCACCACGATTGTCACCGCGATTTTTGCCATTATTTTTACGATTCCTTTTGCCGCCATCGTGATTACGGTTTTGGCCCGAAGTGTCAACAAAACCATGAGAATTATTAGATGAAGTCATTATCACCACAGAACTTGCACCGATAGCTGCCTTTTTTTCCAAGCCGGCTTCTTCTAACGTGAGCATCGAACAAGCTTGATAAAAAGGGGGAAGCGGATTACTTTGTCGGAGTAGAGTCCCAAATCCATTATAGGCCTCAGATAGGCCTACAACCATTTATAGAACAAGATGATTATTTGTAACAGGTGGTCCAACATTACGGAGTTGGTCCGCCAATTCCTTGAGCCATTTACAATAAGCTGAAACATTCGGGAAATTTTCCATGCTGACTTGTGAAAATTTTTGCTCAAGAGTGACAACTCGAGAATGTTGGTTATCCTGGAATATATCACGCAATCTATTCCAGGTAGCCATAGCCGTAGTGTCTGGTTCAATGATCATCTAGGTCGGTAGAAATATTGGAGTAAATCTACTAAAGGACGGTAGAATCAAGAGTGATCCACAACTGAGGATCATCCGCGGGTGTAGGGACATTGGGAGGAATTATGTGATGGAAGACTTGATGTGAGATTTCGTGAATTTTGAACAATTCTGCCCACATCGCATATTGGACGTTTTCCATCTCAAGAACAATAGGGACGTGGTTCTTTATGTTGGAAACAGTTAGGGCAGGATGAAAGATGTTCTTTGACGTAGATATAACGAAAGAACAATAGGTGAATGAGGAATTTGGAAGAAAATTTGGGAAGAGAGGATGTGAGGGGCACAGATTCTGAGAAGGGACACGAAAACCGAGGCAACAGAAGAGAGAGAAAATCTGTAGAAGCTAGACCTAGACTTCTGATGCCATGAAAGAAATAATCCCTTGATTATTTTCATTAATGAATGAGTATATATACAATTTACAATTTTCATAATATGGAAAATTCTAATCCTATTCTACTCCCAAAACCCTATTCTATTTGTACATGAATTCTACAATTATGGTAAGTGTACAATGCTAATTAAATACAAATAACATGTTACCAAATATACTCCAAACCGTGATATACTTGGCATGTATATCACGAACTGTTTTGTCCAATCCGTCTTGTGTTTCCGTGATATAAACCGTATAGACAAGGCATTGTATATGCCGTGTATAGTACGGTATACTTTCATTTATCAAGTAAAATTCACCGATACTCCTTCCTACCAACACCTTTATTTCCTTCACATTATGGCATATTTGAAAAACCAATTGAAGTATAATCTTCCACGTAAGTCATTAACAATACTTCAATTTAGTAGTTCTATTTAGATAAAAAAAAAAAATATTCCTTCGCCTCATACTTATTCGTTCATGACGTTTATTTTAGTAAAACAAGAAAAAGGAAAAAGATTTACGAGTGTTACAAAATATTATAGGACATTGTAAAAATATTCTTTTGCCTTATATAGTTAGGTGAATTATAGAGATATGTAGGACATTTACCTACCTTTGATAGAATCTCTAGTAATCCATATATAATATAAAACTAGGTATAGTCAAGGTGGTGTGGCACCTCTCTATAATCGACATAGCTATTCATCTTTTTTCTCCTTTTTAGACTGTTTTCCTCCATTTTCCTATATAACACAATAATCTACTACTTTTTTCGTCTCAATTTATGTGGCACCATTTTGTAAAGAATGGATCTTGGGCCTAACTTAACCTCAAAAGCTAGCTTGTAGGGTGAGGATTGTCCAAGTCCATATAAGGAGTCCATGCTGCCATGTCATTTTCGATATGGGACTATTAACACTCCACCGTACGCCCAAACCTCGTTAATTGGAGTGTGGACAATATAATTTGGGGTCCCAACATCGATGAACAAAGAATTGGAATGAGTCTAACTCTAATACCATGTAAAGACTGGATATTGAGTCTAATTCAACTCCAAAAGCTAGCTTGTAGGGTGAGGATTGTCCAAGTCCATATAAGGAGTTCATGTTCCCATTCCATTTCTGATGTGGGACTCTTAACACATTTGACTTGACAAGAAGTTTAAGAAAAAAAGAAGACTTTTGAAATGTGTGGTCCAAAACAAGTCTTATATAAACGTGTGGCGGTAAATCATCTCATAAAGTTAAAATATTTCTAAATATATAAAAAAAAAAAAAACATTATTTTGGAATAAATTAAAAAAAGATACCACATAAATTAGAACAGAGAGAGTAATTAACAAATTAAACTAATAATAAAAGCTGAAAGCCTCAGCCTACGTAACACTTGCATTTAAGCTCAAGTAATCGTTTGTCCATTCAGCCCAAACTATAGAGATGGCAGGTGGGTATAATTTTGCGGATTCCGCACCGTACCCGCTCCAGTTGGGCGAGTATAGGTATAACTTTGGTAGGTAGTAGGCAGGTATAGGTATTGAAAATGTACACATCACGTGTAAGCGGATAGGTGGTGGATTTGCAGTCAAACCTGTCGCGCTCGATTTTTGACCTGCTCGAGGTCAAAGCAGAGCACGGCGTATTCGGTGATTCCTGGGTATTAGATTGAGGAGTCGCCACCTAATTATTTTTACGGTGAATTAGGACACCTAAATATTAAACTAAATGCTGCAATATAACTCCAATTTTAAGGTCTGCGAAACTAATGAGATTCTAGATTAGAATTCTTTATTATCCTAAAGGGAATGGGTTAGGCATCCTTTAAGATCCGCTAACTTGCGGTTATCCGGTCAAACTCAGGTTAATATTAAACTAAAAAATGCATATATTTTAAGAATAATGTTTAAAGAAAATGCTTTAAAGTAATGATTTTCTTTCATTGCAAAAAATAGTTGCGAGAATAATTACTGGTATGAAATCTGAAAGAGTATGCATGACATTGTAAAGTATGGTTTATAGAACACATATAAAGTTGATTTTCGAATAAGAATACATTTGTATGAAAGTTTAATGAAATACTTATTTCGCAATTGATAATAAAAAGGGAAAAAGCAATTTATTAGTAATATAAAGAAATGATTTTTAGCAAGTCATTTTTAAATCATAAGATTTGTATAAAACAAAGCCTTATACATATGTTTAAGATGCAAATACAAGTGACTATTTTTGGAAGTTTGAACATGCATGGCGCGCCTAAAATAAACAAACTAGCAACAGATTTCCAATTTTGAAACTAACGAGCCTAAAGTAAATAACTAGTGATAGGTCTCTAAGTTCGAGTTAACCGAGCCTGCAAATGAATAAACTAGCGACGGTTTTGAACTACCCTATTAATTATCCATTCATGGCCTAATTATTCTAAATATCCTAACAATCACACAAGCATTAAATAATTATTACAGACCCAAATAAAAATAATGAAAATAAAGAATAACAATGGAAGGAAACTAAAGCGGATGATGATGTCATCTCGCCCTATTTGTTTGGAAATCCCGAGGCTGAATAATGCAAGGAATGTGGATGCGGGTCTTCATTTTGGATAAAGTCATGATGAGTCTCATAACGAGACTTTTCGTTGCTCCCGATGCATTTCATGTAAATAAAAGAAAAAGAAAAGGATTAGTAGACGGAACGAAAGATATAAACACATGAATATTCCTAATATATATATACACGAAATATACAACATTAAATGTACATAGGAATGAATACTCAAGGCCGTATATTTTACATGTCCTCGAGACATTATTTTTTCAGATTTTAGCACATTAAAGTAGCCGAAGAAAGAATATATGCTAACACAACCGGCTCTAAATTTAAACAAGAATAAAAGAGGCAAGGAAGACCAATGTATAAATTATGTAAACATACATGATAAATTCCGTTGAACTCGTCTTAATCTTAAAGAAACATGACATTCATAGACTTAAACCCAACGCACATACTATTATATTAAACATGGATAATATACTCCTTTTAAAATTGCACATATTAATCTAGAATATAACATGTAAATATCGCCATTTAAATCAATTAAAGTATGCTTGTTGTTTGATTTATTAGGCAGCCACCAACCTAACAACCTACACAACATACAATAATTTGAATATCAACAATCCGCTAGGTGTCCTAAGAGTATTTAATCAAGCCATAGCTCTTCCAAACACGTATTAATCTTACATTATCCGTATTGCATTAAATAATGAACCCAAGATACCTTACTAAAGCTAATGACAATAATTAGTTAACCAAAACATCGAGGCAATATCATCTATCACATATCAGCTCCAAATCAGAAATATCCCAACGACATATATACAATTATATAAGCAAAACGTCTCAATATCATATTGATTAATCATGACTACATTACTTAGCAAAATATCATACTAAATCAAGCATAAACACACAATCAAATAAGCTTAAAGGAATATAGAAGAATTGGAACGAGTCTAACCTTTTCCGGGTAGCGAACCGAGGCGTTGTTTTGAATCGTCGAATCCGCTCAGAAATGTTAGAATTCTGATTTGTTGTAGATTTTTTTTTCTGAAATAGGATTCTGTTTTCTGATGTTCGACCCGACCCGGCAGTGACCCGACCCGGAACCAAAAAAACAGTGGAAAATAGCAAAATTTTCAGATTTTTAAACACTACAAACCAATAATTTTGACCTATTTTTCGGAATCTTTAAGTTGAAGAACACATGCAAGAACAAATACTCTTAATCAGATTTCGGATTTATCCTCCCAATAATGAAGAATAGAAACAAAATACAAAGCAAACCCTTTAAGAAAATTTCGTACTCATAAACATAAATTTTCAGACCTAAAATCGACCAAAAAAAACTCAACTCCGACCTCCAAAACAGTGAGCGAAGGGGGGGGGGGTTATAGATACTCCCCCAACGTTCATCCCCCATACCCCTTATAAAAAAAATGAATTCGAAATTCAAAATAAAGGGGGGACAAAATCTGATTTTTGGGGCGTGTGTTGCGGATTTTGGGGGAATAGGGTATGGGTGGTGTTAGGGTAGCGGCGTAGGGGTATGGTGACCGGCGGTTTTTAGGGGGATAGGGTGCGGCGCCGGTTTGGGGGGTATGGGAGGGGGTGCGGCGATTTTAAAAAAAGAAAATGGGGTTAGTGTTTCGGGGGGTTTGGTTTAAAGGGGGAGTCGGGTCGGGTAGGTTTGTGGCTTGGTTGGGCTTTGGTGGGTTTGAAAAATGGGGGGATGGCCGATTGGGCCTGGGTAAAGGGGTTTTGGGTTTTAATTATTTTGGGTTTTGAGTTAAGGGGATAAAAGGGACGGGTCGCGGGCTTGAGTTTTGGGTCGGTTTGGGCTGGTGGAGATTTTATTTAGTGAGTTATGTTTTGGTTAGGGAAAATGGTATGGGCTTCGGTTGTAAGGGAAATAAAAAGGGAATGGGTTTGGGGTATTGTTAGGGGGTGGCCGATGGGGCCTCGGATGTGGGCTATGGGAATTGGGGGGAAATAAAGGGAAAGGGAATAAGGGGAATGGGTTTGGGCTTGTGAATTTTGTTTGGGTAGAATTTGTATTGGGTTGGGAAAATGAAATGGGTTGGAAATTGTTTTGGGTTAAAAAATATATATATAAAAGGGGTTTAACATTAAAAATATTATTTTTATTTTGTAAAAGATGTGAATTATTTAAAATAACATAACGATGTGATAAAAATATAATATTTGCGAAATGTTTAATGCTTAATAAAAAATGGAAATGCGATGCAATTTTGCGAGAAATAAATAACATAGAATTTCGATAAAACTTATGATTATGATAAAAATGCAAATGATAGTAAAAAATGCGAATAATAATAATAATAAGAGAATAATAATATATATATATATATATACGCATGTATGTATATAGATTAAAATTGTTTTGAGGTGTTAAAAATATTTAAAATTGCAAATAAGTTGGAAAAGACGGGACAAAATTGGGTGTCAACAGATGCCCCTCTCTGTCCGGAGACGATGAAAGAGTTTTCGGCCAAAGAAGTTGACTGAGTGGCCAATTTTGTCCTGATCAACGGGACTTGAAGGAAGATTAGGTATGCATGGGTAGAAATAGGATCCCAGGGGGAGAGAAGATATTGAAAAAGTTGGTGCGGATTCAAGAAATAGTGCCCCAGTGTCGAGTTATGATGACACTGGTCGCAGATGTGACAAAACTATTGGGAAAGAGCGGATCGACGTTCGAAGTAGGTCGTTGACCAATTTGCCTCGGTTCGCCGTAAGAGATAGTTCCACGTTGTGATGAAGTTCCTGCAAACTAAAAACTCCTGCAAACTAAAGCTTAAGATATAATTAGTGTATAACTGCTGAGAAAAATTATAGAGAATATAACTTGGAAATACCCGCATTAGGAGGTGGGCGCCTGACTGAAATTAAAATATCCGCATTATGAGGTGGGCGCCTGACTGAAATTAAAATACCCGCATTATAAGGTGGGCGCCTGAAATGACGTCGTTGGATTGACGTGTTGTGTTGAAGACGTCGTTGTAATGTTGTTGACGCCGCTGCAATGATGTAAAAGATAGTTGTGCTGACGTAACGTCGAGGACGTTGTTGTAATGCTGTAAAAGATAACTGTTGCGCTGCCGTAACGTCGATGACGTTGTTGTAATGTTGTTTTGCTGTAAAAGATAATTGTTGTGCTGAAGACGTCGTTGTAATGCTGTTGACGTCGTTGTAATGCTGTAAAAATAGATGTTGTGCAGAAGACGTTGTTGCGTAGGCGTGTTGTTGATGACGCCGTTGTATGGACGCGTTGTTGATGATGTCGTTGTATAAGTGTGTTGCTGATGACATCATTGTAATGTTATTGGTGTCGTTGTTGTAAGAATGTAACGCTGGGGCCGTCGTTGTATCGACATGTTGTGTTGAGGACGTCATTGTGATGATGTTGTTGCAAGAATGTAATGCTGATGACGTTGTTGCAAGAATGTAATGTTGTTTGCTGTAAGAGATAGTTGTTGCGCTGAGGAGGGCGTTGTAATGCTGTTTTGCTGTAAAAGATAATTGTCGTGCTGCCATAACGTCGATGACGTTATTGTAATGCTGTTTGCTGTAAGAGATAGCTGTGTTGAAGACGTCGTTGTTGTTGACGTCGTTGAGATGCGGTAAAAGATAGTCGAAGTGCTGAAGACGTCGTTGTTGTTGACGTCGTTGTAATGTTGTAAAAATAATTGTATGGGCGTGTCGCTCGGTTTGTCGTAAGAAGTTCCACATTGGGTTGAAGCTCCTGCAAATTAAAGCTCCTGCAAACTAAAGCTTAAAGCAAAATTGGTGCATAATTGTTAAGACAGAAATAACAGAGAATGAGTACATAGAAATGCGACCTTGTGAGTCGAAATGACGCCCTTGAACAAACGTAATGCGATGACGTTGTTGTAAGGACGTAATGTTGATGTCATTGTATGGCGTTATGCTGATGTCATCGTTGCATGGACATTGATGTAAGGTTGTTTGCTGTAAGAGCTAGCTGTTGTGCTGAAGACGTCGTTGCAATGCTATTGACGTCGTTGAGATGCAGTAAAAGATAGCTCCGCGTTGCGTTGAATCTTCTGTCGATTCGAACTCCTGCGGACTATGAATTGAAATGTCGCCCTAATACAGATGAAAATGTGATGCGACGTCCTTGTCGTCGCTTGATGTAAATGACGTTCTTGCCGTCAGTTTGATGTAATAGATGGTTTCACGTCGGTTTGCTGTGTCCAAGCTCCATGTGATTAGAAATAAAATCCTTGTGCAGACATAATGGTCGGGACCCTGTAGGTCAAGATGATGTCTTCGTATAGATGCAAAACAGGAACGTAATCCTTGTAGTGAGTTGTGATGCCGAAATTCTTTGGGAAATTGATCATAAGTGATGTGGCTTCCCTGCTTCTTTCAACCTGAAGAACATGTACTCAAAGAAAATTTGTGAGTTCGGGGGAGGGGCGGTTGATTCGCGTTGACTTTGTAGCTTTGGCTCTTGATAGTTGCATGTCCTGCTGATTCGGACCTGTAGCCCCTATCTAGTTCCCAGTCTTGGCTAACCGCTAATGGAAACATCTGTTGAAAACAATTTGTTTATGAGAAAGTAGGCATATCAGTAAAAAGTTCTTGTCGAACTCTAGTAAAAACATTTGTTGAAAATAATTTGCTTATGAGAAAGTAGGCATATCAGTAAGAAGTTCTTGTCGAACTCTAAATTAAAAATATTTGTCGAAAATAATTTGCTTATAAGAAAGTAGGCATATCAGTAAAAGTTCTTGTCGAACTTTAATGAAAATATTTGTTGAAAATAATTTGCTTATAAGAAAGTATGCATTTATGTAAAAAGTTCTTGTCGAACTTTAATGAAAATATTTGTCGAAAATAATTCGCTTATAAGAAGGTATGCATGTCAGTAAAAAAAAAGTTCTATCGAGCAGTGACATGCGGTGAAACAAAGCAAACGTCCTATCCAAAATCCTTCTTCTGGCTGAAGACTTAGTTTGCCGATGCTTTTCCATGTTTATCGGCGTCCTCTGGCAGTGATCCCTTAAAAAATTCCCCAGTTTCCGATATGTGAGGATGATGAACTTTTGAACGGACAACCGAGTCTTGTGTGGGCTGTTTGCCTGGCCTATCGAGGCGATCAGATGGGTGCATTTTGTCATATATGAGATAAATGAGAAAATATTTCCTAATGGTGGGACCGAAGCCGATTTAGGCCGCCTACGTATCCCGCCGAGGGAATCAGGTCATGACGTAGTTCATTACAAGCAAAGGGGGTTGTAAGGATTTTCTAAAAATGGGACCGAAGCCGATGTGGCCGCCTACGTATCCCCCGAAGGAATCAGGTCATAACGTAGTTCATGCTTACAAGTAAACAAATGCGATTTTTCGGGAAATTTCTGTCTTAAAGAGACGAAACCCTACGTGGATTCTATGCGTATTCCACCGAGGGAGCACAAACTTTTACAACATAGAAAAAGTATTACATAGAGAATAACTAATCTTAGATATGGTATCTCTTCACTGCATCTGCATTGATGGTTTTTGGCCATTCTATTCTGATAAGGTTGCCCCGGACAACTGCGTCCATCTGATTTTCATCAATCAGTCTCTTAGTATATGATTCTGTACCCAATTGGCTGCGAAAGATATAGTATTTCCCCAGTAGAAATCCTGATTGTAGTGTGGTAGCCCAAGAGTACAAATGGCAAACGTTCGTGCCAATACTTGTAATTATCAACCATCTCGGCGTTTCATCCAAAATTGGCTTTGGCTTATGCCCCAATTCTTCCGGTTGTGAGTCTTCCTCATATTCTTCGAAGTCTTGTTCGTTGTTTGGGACTTTGTTTGCTTGTTTCATTATATGTCACATATTATCGACAAATTAGTTTGCATGATGAAAAAGAAAAGAAAATTATTGAACAAAACAGATTTTAAAATAGCAAAAGCAATGCAGATTTGTCATTTTGAGCTTTCAAAAGGTGGAGGCAAAACACATTAAATGCATATATGTGATTCAAGCCTCAATCTGAATCGCATTGTTTCATTAAATATTAATGCAGTTAACTAGTTTCTGGTAGAAACAAGGCCAGGGCACAGGTCCAATTTTTCCAAAACATCTCCTTGCTCTGCATCCCAAATGGTTGAGCCTCTAGCGTGATCATTGAGAATCACATTGCATTTTGCTTCTTCTTCAGCAATGAAAAATCTTTGGAATCCCTTCACGAGGTTGGCTGCCTTGTCCTCCTTTGATTCCTGAGTGGCGCATGCTTTGACGAATGACTGACTCAGAGGTGGAACAGGCTTTGGTAAAGGAGCATCTCTCTTCCTTTGGAGGTTGGTTGATAAGACTTTTCCAAGAAAAGATGGTGCCATGACCCGCGACTTTGGAGGAAGTACTTCTACTCCAAATGGTGCCCTTAACTGGATTGTAATCATAGGGGTGATAAAGGCCGATGATTCAACATTTTCCTTTCTCTGGACTGGCACAATAGTCCCTTCCAAATTGTGTTCTTCATCAACAGTAATCATGTTCACATTGGCATTGTCATGATCTGGCAAAGGGTTATCGTTTACATTAGAGGAAGGTCCTTTCAGCTGGATAACTCCTTTTTTGATCAATGCCTCGATTGTCTCTGAGGGCATAGCAATTTTCAGTGTCGTGCCAGGGATTCCCGAGTGGTACGCATAATGCTTAGTCTCATCGTGCCATTTTGGAACAGGATTGGGGACATTTCCTAGGATGGGCTGGAGTATTTCTGCGGTTTTCAGTCTCTCATATAACTGGGCCCGAGGTTCGGCTAAAGGTGTATAGGTTTTAGCTGGCTTTCTTTCGTGTTTTCCACGGGGTCTGGGTACGTTTGGTAGATGGACTCGTGGCTGAGGTAAGTATGCGGGCTGATATTGCGGGGGATTTGGATACACAGGTGCTCGAGGCAGGCTATATATTGGCTGGGTATGGTAGACAGGGTAGGGAGTAGGTGGGTGTTGATAATAAGGTTGAGGGTTTCGGACGTATGGGCTATAATAGGAAAGTTGAGAACTTTGGTTGTTTCGATTGTAGTAGGGAGGCTGAGGTGATGACATTTGGTGGGTTGACATTTGATTTGGCCTATGTTTCCGAACCGTCATGACAGGGGACACTCCGTCTCTCTTCCTCTTTACTGCTCCCTCAAATGAGTCCGACTGGATTGTCTCACTCGTTGCTTGCAATGCTACAAAGTTTGTAATTCTTCCCGTTCTGATTCCCTCTTCTATGAAATCTCCCATCCTTATGACTTCAGAGAAACTCCGTCCTATGACGCTTATCATTCTCTCATAGTATGTTACATCTTTCAAAGATTGTACAAAGAGAGTGGTCATCTCACTTTCTGCTATCGGGGGTTGAACTTTTGCTGCTTCTGCCCTCCATTTCATGGCATATTCTCTGAAGGTCTCTGTGGACTTCTTTTCCAACTTCATCAAATAAAATCTATCCAAGACTGTGTCGGTGTTAAATCTGAACCTATCAACGAAATCCTGTGCCATTGTGCCCCAGTCATGCCATTTTCGCGGGTCCTGGCTTGTGTACCAGTCGAGTGCTTCTCCTGTCAAACTCCTTATGAATAACTTCATTATGATGGCCGGGTTTTTACCTACCCCAACCAGTTTGTCGCAGTACGATCTCAAATGAGAGTAAGGATTTCCTTTCCCATCAAACAAGTCAAATTTTAGCATTTTATATCCGACAGGTAATTCAATGTCGGGATGCATGCACAGATCTTCGTACTCAAGTCCTTCATGCCCCTTGCTGGTTTGGATAATCTTAAATGCTTCTTTTAGGCTATGAATCTCTCTCGCCACACCTTCATCAGTTCTGATCCTTACCTGCCTGTCCATTTCTTCACACTGGCCGATTTCCTGAAGAGCCATGTTTGGTACTATGGTAGTAAAAGGTTGAGCTTCCGTTGCATATACTGGTGGCACATACTGCTCGTTGTGATCAGCGACGTGTGCCATCAATATGTGTTGGGCTGCCAGGTGATTTTGCGTGGAAAAGGTGTTTTGGATGAGTGGGGTAATTTGGGTATGTGGAGTTGTGAAGGATGCCGGATCATTTTGTAGCGGGCTTTGTTGTGTACTAGTGTCCTGTGGATTGGTTTTGTTTAGTGGCGAATTTTCGGGGAAATGGCGATTCAGGAGATGAAAAAGTTTGCGGTGCAGTTGAATTCGTCCCTTGTTCAGGGAGTGGGGTATTGGCGCTAATGGGCAGGTTGGTGAGATTTTTGAGCCGCTCTATCTCAGTCTGCATGGGTGCCATCTGTTGCAACAGTTGGGCTATGTATTTTTCCTGGACGGTAGTATCCTCCCTTTCTGAAGCTCCTGATTCATCTCCCGGGAGAGTGATAAGTCTCAGACCAGTCTATTCAGATGCACATGAATCAGTCATTTCGCTGAATGATCGTGCTTTTCACCTCGTGAAGTAGGGATGTTCCGCCAGTTTTAGTCAATGCAAATCAACCTTTGGGAAAAATAATCTAGGAAAAATAAACCTTCTAAAAAATGAAGAAAACCAAGTTAGTATAAGGCGTGTAATTATTGCTTCAAATAATATGCACGGAGTGGGAAGTAGCATGAAATAACAAGCAGATTGTATGGAAAATAAATACGCGTCCTAATATGCATGGGGCCTCTCTTATGCCGGAGGTAGGCCTAAACACCAAATAGGCAAGATTATGATAGATTGATCCAAGCCCCTAAATTGAAATACTTTTGTTGGAAATGAGACAAAATGAATGTACATTTTCCAATTTCGGCATGTCATGATTACGCTTGGATTTGTCTATCATTATCACACTACACGTAATATGCTGATTGGTCGTTGGCTTGTAAGACCCGTAGACAATTTTGGCGGATTTCTTAATTGTGGAGTCGATACCAAAGATTGACCCACCTAAGGTGTATACATGCATGACTTAAAATAAAGGGTGATATAGCTCTATCCTAAAATTTTCTAAGATTTGGCTGACTAGACTCAAGGTTCCCAAGCGGACTACTCGAGTGAGAAGGCTACGTGGCCACCGAATGATCCGGACACTCCGCGCATACGCCAACTCTCCTAAAATTTGGTAAATTGAAAGAAATTTTGCGGGTGCGCAAAACACACCTCGCGTGTAGTGTGTGATAGTGTCAATTTTCCAGAGTGGAAGAACTATGAGCGGAATGCCAATTTAAGGAAAGCAGTAAAAGAATATAGCAATTAAAGCAGTTATGCATGCAAAATTTCACAAAGAAAATAAATCAAAGCATTAAATCAAATAAAGAACAAAAGTAAAGCGCAATAATAATTAACCTGATTTTGATATGGTTAAGAACCTGAAATCTCCCCAATGGAGTCGCGCCCGATTTTCGACCTGCTCGAGGTCAAAGCGGAGCACGGCGTATTCGGTGATTCCTGGGTATTAGATTGAGGAGTCGCCACCTAATTTTTTTTACGATGAATTAGGACACCTAAATATTAAACTAAATGCTGCAATATAACTCCGATTTTAAGGTCTGCGAAACTAATGAGATTCTAGGTAAGGGTTCTTGATTATCCTAAAGGGAAGGGGTTAGGCATCCTTTAAGATCCGCTAACTTGCGGTTATCCGATCAAACTCAGGTTAATATTATACTAAAAAATGCATATATTTTAAGAATAATGTTTAAAGAGAATGCTTTAAAGTAATGATTTTCTTTTATTGCAAAAAATAGTTGAGAGAATAATTACTGGTATGAAATCTGAAAGAGTATGCATGACATTGTAAAGTATGGTTTATAGAACACATATAAAGTTGATTTTCGAATAAGAATACATTTGTATGAAAGTTTAATGAAATACTTATTTCGCAATTGATAATAAAAAGGGAAAAAGCAATTTATTAGTAATATAAAGAAATGATTTTTAGCAAGTCATTTTTAAATCATAAGATTTGTATAAAACAAAGCCTTATATATATGTTTAAGATGCAAATACAAGTGACTATTTTTGGAAGTTTGAACATGCATGGCGCGCCTAAAATAAACAAACTAGCAACAGATTTCCAATTTTGAAACTAACGAGCCTAAAGTAAATAACTAGTGATAGGTCTCTAAGTTCGAGTTAACCGAGCCTGCAAATGAATAAACTAGCGACGGTTTTGAACTACCCTATTAATTATCCATTCATGGCCTAATTATTCTAAATATCCTAACAATCACACAAGCATTAAATAATTATTACAGACCCAAATAAAAATAATGAAAATAAAGAATAACAATGGAAGGAAACTAAAGCGGATGATGATGTCATCTCGCCCTATTTGTTTGGAAATCCCGAGGCCGAATAATGCAAGGAATGTGGATGCGGGTCTTCATTTTGGATAAAGTCAAGATGAGTCTCATAACGAGACTTTTCGTTGCTCCCGATGCATTTCATGTAAATAAAAGAAAAAGAAAAGGATTAGTAGACGGAACGAAAGATATAAACACATGAATATTCCTAATATATATATACACGAAATATACAACATTAAATGTACATAGGAATGAATACTCAAGGCCGTATATTTTACATGTCCTCGAGACATTATTTTTTCAGATTTTAGCACATTAAAGTAGCCGAAGAAAGAATATATGCTAACACAACCGGCTCTAAATTTAAACAAGAATAAAAGAGGCAAGGAAGACCAATGTATAAATTATGTAAACATACATGATAAATTCCGTTGAACTCGTCTTAATCTTAAAGAAACATGACATTCATAGACTTAAACCCAACGCACATACTATTATATTAAACATGGATAATATACTCCTTTTAAAATTGCACATATTAATCTAGAATATAACATGTAAATATCGCCATTTAAATCAATTAAAGTATGCTTGTTGTTTGATTTATTAGGCAGCCACCAACCTAACAACCTACACAACATACAATAATTTGAATATCAACAATCCGCTAGGTGTCCTAAGAGTATTTAATCAAGCCATAGCTCTTCCAAACACGTATTAATCTTACATTATCCGTATTGCATTAAATAATGAACCCAAGATACCTTACTAAAGCTAATGACAATAATTAGTTAACCAAAACATCGAGGCAATATCATCTATCACATATCAGCTCCAAATCAGAAATATCCCAACGACATATATACAATTATATAAGCAAAACGTCTCATTATCGTATTGATTAATCAAGACTACATTACTTAGCAAAATATCATACTAAATCAAGCATAAACACACAATCAAATAAGCTTAAAGGAATATAGAAGAATTGGAACGAGTCTAACCTTTTCCGGGTAGCGAACAGAGGCGTTGTTTTGAATCGTCGAATCCGCTCAGAAATGTTAGAATTCTGATTTGTTGTAGATTTTTTTTTTCTGAAATAGGATTCTGTTTTCTGATGTTCGACCCGACCCGGATGTGACCCGACCCGACCCGGCAGCGACCCGACCCGGATGTGACCCGACCCGGATGTGACCCGACCCGGAACCAAAAAAACAGTGGAAAATAGCAAAAATTTCAGATATTTAAACACTACAAACCAATAATTTCGACCTATTTTTTGGAATCTTTAAGTTGAAGAACACATGCAAGAACAAATACTCTTAATCAGATTTCGGATTTATCTTCCCAATAATGAAGAATAGAAACAAAATACAAAGCAAACCCTTTAAGAAAATTTCGGACTCATAAACATAAATTTTCGGACCTAAAATCGACCAAAAAAAACTCAACTCCGACCCCCAAAACAGTGGGCAAAGGGGGGGGGGGGTTCTTTTGGGTTTTAATTATTTTGGGTTTTGAGTTAAGGGGATAAAAGGGACGGGTCGCGGGCTTGAGTTTTGGGTCGGTTTGGGCTGGGGGAGATTTTATTTAGTGAGTTATGTTTTGGTTAGGGAAAATGGTATGGGCTTCGGTTGTAAGGGAAATAAAAAGGGAATGGGTTTGGGGTATTGTTAGGGGGTGGCCGATGGGGCCTCGGATGTGGGCTATGGGAATTGGGGGGAAATAAAGGGGAAGGGAATAAGGGGAATGGGTTTGGGCTTGTGAATTTTGTTTGGGTAGAATTTGTATTGGGTTGGGAAAATGAAATGGGTTGGAAATTGTTTTGGGTTAAAAAAAATATATATAAAAGGGGTTTAACATTAAAAATATTATTTTTATTTTGTAAAAGATGTGAATTATTTAAAATAACATAACGATGTGATAAAAATATAATATTTGCGAAATGTTAAATGCTTAATAAAAAATGGAAATGCAATGCAATTTTGCGAGAAATAAATAACATAGAATTTCGGATAAAACTTATGATTATGATAAAAATGCAAATGATAGTAAAAATGCGAATAATAATAATAATAATAAGAGAATAATAATAATAATAATATATATATATATATATACGCATGTATGTATATAGATTAAAATTGTTTTGAGGTGTTAAAAATATTTAAAATTGTAAATAAGTTGGAAAAGACGGGACAAAATTGGGTGTCAACAATACCCGCCCTCATCCAACCGCCTACCCGCCCGCCTTATACCCGCCCCAAGTCCAAAATATTAGCAGCCCATAAGTAGAGATGGTAATGGATCTTGGACCCGGTCCAGATCCGGTGGATTCATATCCATTTTATAGGATATGCATCTTCAAAATTTGGACCCGACGGATCTGGATCGGACCTGGATCCATTTCTGATAGATCGGATCTGGATTTGGATCTTGTATTTGAGATCTGTATCCGATTTAGATCCGATCCGTGGATCCGTTTTTTATTAAATATATTCATAACCTAGAATGTAATTTTATAAGTATTTTCTTAATTTTTTTTTATAATTTATGTATGGGTAAAGGGTTGAACCAGGATAAGGCACAAGTCACACATCCATGTAATTTGTCTTTGAAGTTTCATTTCTTTTATCTATATGCTCTCTGCAGTTTCTCATATTTTTATTTCTATAAAAATAAAAAATTATCACTCTTCTTTAAATTTTCCTTTCTTCAATCTGCTAGCCGTAAGCTTTAAATATCTTTCTCTCATTTGTTTGATCAGCAAAAGAAAATGGGACTTTTGATATATGTCTGACATTGTTTTATGTTGTTTAATGAAGTTAATCAGTAGAACTACAAGTGGAGCATCACTAAAGCCTTCAAAAATTAGCTCAAAGTTGCAACCTGTTCAGCATCACTAATGAAGTCAATCGTCTTTATTTTCTTGTGATGCTAAAACTTTGTTCAAAATGATGTCATGTTTGTGTAGGTTGATTGAATGAACTCAATCATTTTTTTCAATCAGATTGCGTTTCATTTTGTCATAAAAGTTTCAACATGTGGGAATATTATTCAAGCCAAAAAAATTTACATGTAGATCCAGATCCGATCCGTGGACCCGGTGGATTCGGATTTGGATCTGATTTTTATGGATCCGATGGATCTGGATCCAGGTATGAAAAATGGATATGGATCTGGATCTAGTAGGATCCGGTCCAGATTCGATCCGTTGCCATCCCTACCCATAAGTCGTGCCTTCAGCCCATAAGTCACGACAAGTATCTCATTCTCCAACAAATCTCAAAACCCTACGCCTCTTTCAGTCCTTCACGCCTTCACGCCTTCACGCCTTCACGCCTCCCTCTCTCTCGTTCCCCTTCACGCCGTCTCTCCTCCCTCTCTCGTTCTCGACGTCTCTGCCTTTTTCTTTAAAGGAAAAATCACAAAAATTTTTCACAAACCACCTCGACGTCTCTGCCTTTTTCTTTAAAGGAGATGCTGATCGGAAAATATTGCTATCTTTGCTTTGTGCTTTGGGGTTGTCTTGGTGAGGTCAATTTTTGTGCATTTGTTAAGTTTTACCTATTGGGTTTGTAGAGTTCAATTGAAAAAGTTGAAAAACTTTAGCTTATATAGCTTAAATAATATATGAGTTTTGTCTACATTTGTAATATATAGCTATTTCGGTGGATAATTTTTGGGTTTTTCTTGGAAATTTTGTTTTCTTGATTTTTTGTTGTAAGGGGGAAGAGGTGAAAAAAATGGGGAATTCTATTGGTGAAAAAATCCGAAATTCTCATCCCTCTCCCAAAGAAAATGAGACTGTGACAGTATTGATTCTTGAGTCAAATTTTTGCGATGATTTTTGGAATTTGAATTTTTGGGATCATGATCAATAATTGATTACAAAATATGGCAGGCGGGTATTGGTGGATGACGGATATCCACTTGGGTGGTGGAGCAGGTGTGAATTTAGGAATATACCCGCCTAAGAAGGGTATGGATGTTGAAAATTGTACCCGCCATATAAATTTTTCTGGCGGGTACGGGTGCAGAGGGGTACCCGCACCCGCCCCGCCCAATTGCCATCCCTACCAAACTAGACGTTTGTCTACTCAACCCACGTAGCGCAATATAAGGCCATCTTTACTCAACCATCTTTAATGACAGAAAATTAATTCTGTTTGGAATGCCTAAAGCCATTTTTTCCCAAGTCAGCTCACTCTCAGGCTAGCATTTGGATTTACTATTTATTTTGTCATTTTTCCCCATTGGTGACAAATGGGTAAAACCAACGGGTCCTCTTAACTTTAGTGTATAGTCGACTTTGGGCAATAAACTTTAGTTGTATTTCAAATTCATCTCTATTAACAGGACTCTGCAAGATGCGAAGAAATGAGAGGCCTCCGGATGTTGCTATGTTACTGATATTGTTTTTGGAAGTTTTGAACTTTTCAAGTTTACGGGGCAAAGACTCTCACCTTTGGAAAGTAAACTCTTTTTTTATTGTTATTCAATTTACAACATATTACTTTAGTACATGGTGAATATTTTGGATGTTCTTATATATTCATTTTGGTACTAGTGTTGCGCTACGTTTCTGTTAGTAGTAATATAGCTGTTAAACAGAGCAATATACATGTAATATACACTGAATATACAGCAGTGTATATCACATGTATATCAGTGGAATAAAGCGGCCCAGTGCGATCAGTCCCAAAGACCAATGATAGTGCGGCCAATGCACAGGTGGCCCAACCGGGCCTCTCGGCGATCCGGTTGGAATGGCCCAACAACGTCCAGCCACTGCCAATATTTAGGGCAGAAAATCAGTGGCCAAATATTGTATATTAAGGAAAGTATATTGTGTGTATATTGTAGTATATTTGTTACCTAAATTAGGACATACACTTACCATAATTAGGATATACACTTATCATATTGTATAGTTAGAATTATGGTAGAAGAAGGTTTGTAACTTGTATATATATATCTATTCAATCAATGAAAATAATCAAGGGGATTATTTCTTTCATGGTATCAAGAAACTAGGTCTAAACAAAAGTTTTTTTCTCTCAAACTTTTGCCTCCTTTGGCCGAGAACCCCCCCCCCCCCGGTTTTCTCTCTCAAAAATCTCATCTTCCGCTCTAAAAAAACCTCTCTTAAATTTCCCCTCCTTCTTTGTTCTTTCAATATGTCTAAGAACAATTTTCACCCTGCCCTCATAGTTTCCAATATCAAGCTCAGTGTCCCTATTGTCCTTGAGATGGAAAACGTTCAATATGCAACATGGGCGGAGTTGTTTAAAATCCACGCTATATCTTATCAAGTTCTTCATCACATCATTCCTCCCGCTCGACCCCTTCCTGCGGAGGATCCTGAGTTATGGATTACACTTGATGCTACCGTCCTTCGGTGGATATACGCCACTATTTCGCTGGACCTTCTACAGACGATTATGGAGCCGGATACCACGGCTATGGCTGCATGGAATAGATTGCGTGACATATTCCAAGACAACCAACATTCATGTGTCGTCACACTCGAGCAGGAATTCTCTCTCGTTCGAATGGACGAATTTCCAAACGTTTCTGCATATTGCAGGAAACTAAAGGAGTTGGCGGATCAACTCCGTAATGTTGGCTCACCAGTAACAAATAATCGTTTAGTTCTACAGTTAGTTGCCGGACTTTCGGAGGCCTATAATGGTGTTGGAACTCTCCTTCGCCAAAGCAACCCTCTTCCAGACTTTCATCAAGCCCGCTCCATGCTTACATTGGAAGAAGCCGGTTTGGCTAAAAAGGCGGCTACCGGAGCAAGCCCAGTTGTCATGGTGGCATCCTCTCCTAGTTCTTCAGGTTTTGTGAATAATTCGGGCCAAAACCATAATAATGGTGGCGGCAAGAATAATCGCAAAAATAATAACAAAAATCGCGGGGGCAAACGCAGCGGCTCTGGTGGCAGTTCCGGTTGTCAACAAACAGGCGGTGGGTCCCAGCCAGGGTACAGTGGCCCACCACCGCCATGGGCCCAGCAGTGGGGCCAATGGCAGTGGAACCCATACCATCCAAAGAAGAGTTTCCGGTGGCCGGTGGATCGGCTAACACATCCGTGCCCAATACCCAAGATTGGCGGCCCATCGGCCGCGTGGCCCAAAGAACGACACCAACAAAGAAGCATACGGCCCGGTTCCCAAAGATGGCCAGGAGTTCTTGGGCCCCGACCTCCGCAAGCCCATCATGCAGCAGGCCCCACTCAGACCGATATCGAGGCCGCGATGCACATGTTGGAATTGACTCAACCGGACCCAAATTGGTACATGGACACCGGGGCCACTACTCACATGACTTCCGAATCAGGTACTCTCTCATCTTATTCCAATTTGAGCGCCCCTCGGGGGATGATTGTTGGTAATGGTAGTTCTATTCCAATTCTAGAGTATGGTCAGAAAACGTTGTCTCCCCCCAATCCACCACTCCTCTTGAAAAATACTTTACATGCTCCTAAATTGATTAAAAATTTAGTTTCTGTCCGAAAGTTCACAAATGACAATTCTGTTTCTGTTGAATTTGATCCTTTCGGTTTCTCTGTGAAGGATTTCAAGACGGGGAGTCATCTCATGAGGTGTGATAGTAGGGGGGATCTGTATCCTATCATGCCCGGTTTCAGTCCATCGAGTCCAGCCTTGCCGTCAGCTTTTGCAGCCATCTCTCCTTCCATGTGGCATGCTCGTCTGGGTCATCCGGGATCTTCTATTTTATCAGCTTTAGTTAAAAATAGCTTTATTTCTTGTAAGGGTACGAGTCGTACTCCAATTTGTCAGTCTTGTTCATTAGGAAAAATTGTTAAGTTGCCATTTGTAGACTCCAATTCTTATACTTCTATGCCATTTGACATTATTCATAGTGACTTATGGACATCTCCTGTTCTAAGTTCAGTGGGTCATCGATATTATGTTCTCTTTTTAGATGATTATACTAGATTTTTGTGGACGTTTCCAATTGCAAATAAATCACAAGTATTTTCCATCTTCATCAAATTTAGAGCGTTCATTCGTACTCAATTCGAAAGAGACATAAAAAATATTCAATGTGATAATGGGAAATAATACGACAATAGGGAGTTTCGGGATTTCTGTGCTAATAATGGGATCAATTTTAGGTTTTCGTGTCCTCATACATCTCCACAAAATGGTAAGGCCGAACGCAAAATTCATTCCATCAATAACATTGTCCGAACTCTCTTAATTCATGCCTCTATACCTCCATATTTTTGGCATCATGCTCTACAAATGACCACATATCTTCTTAACATACTTCCTTCCAAAGGTCTGACATATTCCCCCCCTCAAAATCCTATATAAGAAGGATCCTTCGGATTTTTGGGTGCTTGTGTTATCCGTTATTCCCATCCACCACAATTAACAAACTCCAGGCTCGGTCTACCCCGTGTGTGTTTTTGGGTTATCCGTCAAATCATCGTGGTTATAAGTGTTTTGATTTATCCTCCAAGAAAATCATAATCAATCGCCATGTCATTTTTGATGAAACTCAATTCCCGTTTACAAAAGTTCATATTCCCGAACCTAAGTCATATAATTTTTTGGATGACCAAATATCCCCGTATATTATTCGGAATTTTTCGGACAACTCCCGTACCCAAAATCCTCCAGCGGGCCCACTGCCCGCTGGCCCCACAAGCATCCGTCACGCCTGTCGATCCGGCCACCGGAACAGTTCCGGCTATTGCGGGGCCGGCGGAGCCCACCGCTCGCCGCCGGCTCCGTCCCGAGCCCAGAAAATTCCCAAAATTCACTCAATTCTTCCTCAAGTCATAGACCGGTCACTCGTAGTCAACGGGGTATTTTTACACCTAAAAGACATTTTAATTTACATTTGGATGTCTCTAAATCCCCCTTGCCCCGCAATCCTGTGTCCGCATTAAATGACCCTAATTGGAAAATTGCTATGACTGATGAATATAATGCTCTTATTGCTAATAAGACGTGGGAGTTGGTGCCCCATCCATATGGTATTAATGTTATCAGGTCTATGTGGATTTTTGCTCACAAGGAGAATTCAGATGGGTCCTTTGCTCGACATAAGGCGCGACTTGTTGGAGATGGTAAGACTTAGCAGGTTGGAATTGATTGTGGTGAGACGTTTAGTCCGGTGGTCAAACCGGCTACCATTCGCACTGTGCTTAGCTTGGCTCTTTCCAAGACTTGGCCAATCCATCAGTTGGATGTCAAGAATGCTTTTCTACATGGTGACCTTAAGGAAACAATCTATATGCATCAGCTGTTGGGTTTCAGGGATCCCAACCGCCCTAATCATGTCTGTTTGTTGAAGAAATCATTATATGGCCTTAAGCAGTCTCCACGGGCCTGGTATACACGATTTACTGACTTTGTTTCGACTATTGGGTTCACTCACAGCAGGTCAGATAATTCCTTGTTCATCTATCGCCGTGGTTCATCCTTGGCCTATATTCTGTTGTATGTGGATGATATCGTCTTGACTGCCTCCTCCGATGCTTTGCGCCAGTCTATCATGGCCATGCTCACTTCTGAGTTTTCTATGAAGGACTTAGGGCCTTTGAGTTATTTTTTGGGGATTTCCGTCAAGCGTCATTCAGGTAGCTTGTTTTTGTCTCAACGAAAATATGCTGCTGAGATCATAGAGAGGGCTGGGATGTCATCCTGTAAGTCCACTTCCACGCCAGTTGATGCAAACCCGAAGCTAAGTGCCGTAGCAGGTGCACCATACGAGGACCCGACCCGCTATCGCAGTCTTGCAGGGGCCCTCCAGTAACTTACCTTTACCAGACCGGATATTACGTATGCAGTTCAGCAGGTATGTTTATTCATGCATGATCCCAGGGTTGAGCACATGAATACAATCAAACGCATTATCCGGTATATTCAGGGGACACTAGACTATGGGTTGCACTTGTATCCATCATCTACATCCACACTTGTCTCTTACACGGATGTTGATTGGGGTGGGTGTCCCGACACCAGACGGTCGACTTCTGGCTACTGTATGTTCCTTGGCAACAACTTGGTCTCCTGGTCAGCCAAACGTCGTGCAACTCTATCACGCTCAAGTGCCGAGGCAGAATATCGAGGGGTAGCGAATGTGGTCTCCGAATCATGTTGGCTACGTAATTTGCTTTTGGAGCTTCATTGTCCCATTCAGAAGGCAACCTTGGTATACTGCGATAACATTAGTGCCATCTACCTGTCAGGTAATCCAGTTCAGTACCAACGCACCAAGCATATCGAAATGGACATTCACTTTGTCCGTGAAAAGGTTGCAACGGGTCAAGTTCGTGTATGCCATGTCCCGTCTCGTTATCGATTGCGTACATCTTTACAAAGGGTCTACCAGCGGTTCTCTTTGAAGATTTTAGGGACAGCCTCGGCGTTCGGAAACCGCCCGCTATGATGCGGGGGTGTGTTAAACGAGTAATATACATGTGATATACACCGAATATACAGCGTGTATATCACATGTATATCGTTGGAATAAAGCAAGAAGAAGTGCGGTCCAAAGAAATTTCAAAGAAGAAGTGCGGCCCGGCGGGCGGCGAAGCCCGGCCAAGGCGGAAGGGCCCAACCGGGCCTCTCGGCGATCCGGTTGGAATGGCCCAAAGAACGTCCGCCCACCGCCAATATTTAGGCGTAGAAAATCGGTGGCCAAATATTGTATATTAAGGAAAGTATATTGTGTGTATATTGTAGTATATTTGTTACCTAAATTAGGATATACACTTACCATAATTAGGATATACACTTACCATATTGTATAGTTAGAATTATGGTAGAAGAAGGTTTGTAACTTGTATATATATCTATTCAATCAATGAAAATAATCAAGGGGATTATTTCTTTCAATAGCCTTTTAGTTTTTTTTTTAATTTTAATTTAGGTGAAAAATCTCAAGTGATTTTTCCTTGGCTACTATCAGGCAGGCCAGGAAGACCGTTGTATAACGAATTAATCTGCGATTTGTGAGGTCCATCCCCAATATAAAAGAAAAAAAAGGTGGGCAAATGTTTTGATTGGCCAAAAAGAATGGTGGCCATGTGAAATCTTGCAAAATTGCAAATTACGGGCAGCAGATGCAATTTGCATCAACCGCAAGTTGAAATCAATTTGATTGGTTGAAGGAGGTCTCTCATCCTGTGAAAGGAGACGTTCTACTTCTCATTTTACGCACCAAATCTCATAGAAACATTCTGAGCGTTTAATGAGCAAAGTGAGGGAGTTTCACAGATAAGAATAGTCTATGAGGAAAAGAGAGCATGAGCGATATTGTAGTGACGTGGGAAAATCAAAAGAGGGTTATTTCTTTTAAGTGTGTAGTAGTCTTCAAAGTATTGTACTCGGAACTATCATTGTAAAATTCCTCATTATAGTGGTATCAATTGCTCCTCCGGGCCCGTGTTTTTTTTCTTTTTTCAGAAGGAGTTTTCACGTAAAATTCTTGGTGTCGTTATTGCTCTTTTCCTGATTACTGTATCACGGTGCTACATTATTATTTTGAATTTATCCTCAACAACCGGTATCAGAGCACATATTCTGCTCATTCACAGAAATAATGTTCACAGTCTGTAGTACTATACTCGGCAAAAAATATCTGGAGTAAAGTAAGAGGTAGAAAAATTCAACGGTGATAGCGGTTTCTCAACATGGCAGAGAAGGATGAAGGATCTTCTCATCCAACAAGGGTTGCACAAGGCACTAGGCGACAAATCTAAAAAGCTCGAATCCATGAAACTTGAGGATTGGAAAGAAATGGATGAAAAGACAACTAGTGCAATTAGATTGCACTTAACAGATGATGTGGTCAATAACATCATCGATGAAAAGAGCGCATGTGAAATTTGAACAAAGTTAGAAAATCTATACATGTCCAGAACATTGACAAATAAATTATACCTAAAGAAGCAATTATATGCCATACATATGGGTATAGGTAAGAATTTTTTGGCACACTTAAATATGCTTAATGGACTAATTACGCAGTTAGCAAACCTCGGAGTAAAGATCGAGGAGGAAGATAAAGCTATCATGCTCCTAAACTCGTTGCCATTTTCTTATGATAATTTGGCATCAACCATCTTGCATGGTAATGACTCCATTGAGCTAAAGGATGTTGCATCAACTCTTCTACTCAATGAGAAGATGAGAAAGAGGCCTGAAAATCATGGACATGCTCTCATCATAGAAAGTAGAGGCAGGAGTTACCAAAGGAGTTCGAGCAATTATGGTAGATTCGGAGCTTGTGGAAAGTTTTAAAACAGATTCAAATCAAGAGACAGAAATTGCTACAATTGCGATCAATCAGGTCACTTTAAAAGAGATTATCCAAATCTAAAAAGGGGCAAAGGTAAAAGTAGTGGACAGAAGAATGACGACAGTACAACTGCCATAGTGCAAAACAATGATAATGGTGTTCTCTTCATAAACGAGAAAGATGGATGCATGCACTTGGCAGGTGTAGAGTCGGAGTGAATGATTGACACAGCAACATCTTACCATGCCACACCAGTAAATAATCTTTTCTACAGATATGTAGCAGGTGATTTTGGCACTACGAAAATGGATAACACGAGTTACTCAAAGATTACGGGGATCATAGATATTTGTATCAAGACAAACATCGAATGCATATTGATTTTGAAGGACGTGCCTTATGTACCTAATTTGCGACTAAACTTGATCTCGGGGATTTCTTTCGACCGAGATGGATATGAGAACTATTTTGCACATAAAAAATGGAGACTCGCCAAGGGATCATTGGGGATTGCAAAATGATTTGCTCGTGGTACGTTGTACAGGACAAATGCAGAAATATGCCGAGGTGAATTGAACGCGACTCAAGATGAGATTTATGTTGATTTGGGGCATAGAAGAATGGATCATATGAGAGAGAAAGGATTGTAGATTCTTACCAAGAAATCACTCATATCTTTTGCCAAAGGTAAGACGGCAAAACGTTCTACTTCTTGATGCTTCACGAAAATTGTGGATTTATATCTTGAAAACCAAAGGCCAGGTATTTCAAGTTTTTCAGAAGTTTCATGCTCGGTGGAAAGGGAGATGGGTTGAAAGCTAAAGCATCTCCGAACTAACAATGGAGGTGAGTACACTTCAAGGGAGTTTGAAGGGTACTGTTCGAGCTATGGGATCAGACATGAAAATATAATTTCTGGTACTCTACAACACAATGGTGTAGATGAGAGAATGGATCGCACCATTGTTGAGAAGGTGAGAAACATGCTCAGAATGGCTAAACTGCCTAAGTAATTCTGGGGTGAAGTATTTCAGACGACATGTTACCTGATCAATAAGAGTCTATTAGTTCCATTGGAGTTTGACATCCCAAACAGAGTTTGGACCAATAAGGAAGTGTCCTACTCACATATGAAGGTGTTTGGTTGCTTTGTTTTTACACATGTATCGAAGGAGTAGAGAACGAAGTTAGATGATAAATTTGTTTCCTATATAATCATCAAATATAGAGATGAACAGTTCGGATACAGATTATAGGATCTTATAAGAAGAAGGTCATCAGAAGCATATATGTAGTCTTTTGAAAAAGTGAAGTGGGAACTGTTGATGATCTGTCAGAGAAGAATAAGAAAAAGAATGGTACAGTCTCTAACCTGGTTACCATTCTTTCTATTTCTAATCATCCTACAAGTGTAGAAAGCACAACCGACGAGGTTGCCGAGTAGGGGGAGCAGCCTGATAAGGTTGTTGAGCAAGGGAATGGAGTATCATACTCAGGAAGAAGAACAATCTCAACCTCTGAATATATTAGAAAGGCAAAGGGTAGAGTTATCCAAGTACCATTCCTTAGTGTTTTTGATCGGGTCTGACTGTTTTTTGCTTTGCTTGTCTTGAGCCGAAGGTCTCTCGGAAACAGTCGCGCTACCTACCAAGGTAGAGGTAAGGTCTGCGTACATTCTGTTGGAAATTTACTAATATGGAATTAAGTTTATCCTATTATTTATGACTCGAACAATTGGGGGCCCGCACGTCGGAAATACCATTTCCACACACGTGCAATCTTAGTGTCAAGTATCATAAATTTCGTTAATGAAAGAGATATTGGTACGTAAGTGAAATGTTTGAGATATAGAATGATGGACGGTTATTGGCTAAATAACAAGTGTTCCATGTTGGTAAACGGAGGAAAGATTGTGCGAAGTGTAAGATGGTACGGGTCGAAAAAGGGCCGCGGAGCCGAGAAGGGTCGCGGCGCCTTTCCGGACTGGGCCGCGGCGCCCCCTAGCAGCGCAGCGGCGCCTGATTGACAGTGATCATTGTGAGTTTCTGGCTGAATTAGTGTCGCGACGCTAATGTGGAAGAGCCGCATCGCTTCATTGGCAGTGACTGCTCGACGGAATCCCAAAGGTTTAGCTGTTGAGGTTGTTTCAATGGCATTAAATCCATACAATAATGGTCATTACTTGGACCATTATGTTACTGCATTACTTGGGGGTTAAATGTCATCCATTACATGGTAATTGAATGCCATTATAGGATAATTGAAAGGCCATATTGCACGCCTATAAATTGAGGTCTTTGGCTCAATTCTATAGATGAACAAGTGAACATACTTAAAAGTTAACAACACCACAAAGAGATCAGTTTTTCTGATAAGCAATCCTTCTCTTAGCAATCTTCATTATTCGTGTTCTTCGCTGGGATCATTTGTGTAGGCTTTGCACATTTGATAGTTTGTTGTTTCATCTTGAGAGACTATTGTCCACACTTTCGTAAAGCCTATACACGAGGGTAATCTTGTCTTAAAGATAGAGAGTCATCTCTCGACTCGGCCGGTGGTGTTGTGATTAACTTATTGGTTGCTAAGTGTTTCAGGTGTGACCTTGAATCTCAAAGAACTCTAATCGTTCGGATTCTCAGTTGATCTACAAGCCACAAGTGTAGCAGTTCATGTTCATGTATTTCCGAATACAAGATCCATATTTGAAGTTCTAATACAAGGCAAAGATATTGATAACTTGTTGTTGTAATCTTTGTTGTGTATCCTTTCGATCATTGTAAGAGTTATTTACTATTCCCGTACGTGCTTTACATATCCAATAATTTTAAGACAAGATTGTATTAGTGCTCGAAAGATGTTTGCCAACAGATATGGTCCCAAATCTGGCTGTGGTTTTCTTCTTGAAAATAGTTCTGTTGACAGTTCTGTTAACAGTTCAAACATTGTCTCTGTCAATAACCGTGCTTTCAAATCTGGTCCTAGTTTTGGTTCTCTCTTTGACGACAGTTACAAATCTGTTTTCGTCAAAGGTGGGATCTCTGTATCTGATGCTGAGCTTCAAGATACTGCTAATAGTCATGCTAGTACGGCTAAAGATCAAGGACGAGTTGGTGTCACCGCTCCCTAGGGTGGAGGAAACAAGCGCCCACGAGAGGCTGAGGATGTCAACTGGGACAAGAGAAGAAGGCTGAAGATGATGTTCTATCATGTAGCAGAAGGCCTATAAATGTCCCAGACAAAGGATCTGAATTATGGTAAGGAGGATGTGGACACTCAGTCTGACTAAGGTGGGCCAGAATCCAAAAGGTCTAAGTTAATTTATCCTTCCTTATCTATAATGTTTTGAGATAATATCTGAATAAGAGTGTCTAAAGCAAGGCTAGGCATATGAAAGTGTTTTAATTAAAACTTATATTCCCTACACTCTAAAATCAGGTATTGAATCATATTCCTTCCTGGTTAAAGATTGGACTATTCTAAATAAAACTTAAAAAGATCTGTTCTTTTGGGTGTAATTATTAAAAGTGTGTAAAGTATGTTCGCACATACAAGGACAGAGATCCACTGAATGTGCAAAAATTGTTACCACTCTTAAGCAAGCGCCAGTAATTGTCTGGGCACCAATCTAAAAGGAAGAAGACTAAGAGATAATGGTTTATCTTAAGATGTTGAACTTGTCACCTATCTGACAGAAGATCCTTCAATTGATAGGATGATATTGGACACTCAGTCGTACAAAGCCTACAGGCGACTGGAGTGGGCCAAAATTTCCAGGTCTTAAATGAGCTGAAAGCCAGAAGAAAGGCAGAAAAGTAATGGACACCTAGTGAGGTGGGCCAGAGTTTCTAGGTCTTAAATGATCTGATGGCCAAAAGAAAGGTAGAAAAGAAATTGGATACTCAGTCTGCCAAAGCAACTGGAGTGGGCCAGAGTATCCAGATCACATATGATCCGGTTATGCCTTAACCACGGGCAAGAGGTTGTTCATGTGAAGCAACACCACCTCTAAAGTAGAAAGGGTTGGAGAGGTTGTCCTAGGACTTCAGGGAATGGGATTACTCTAAAAGGAGGTGATACATGTCCCAAACTTGGTTTAAGGGACGTTGTTGGTCAAGCTGGTTTGAGACTAGTCCAACATGTCTGTAATAACTAAGAATGGTAAAGTATGTCTGTAGCTAAATAAATGATATATTTGTAATCTGTGCATCTATGCCATAATAGATTAAGACACGTTAAATAGAAAGTCATTTAAAAGCTAACGAAGTTGAGATTGTTGCCTTCTGTCGACATAAACCCTCAAAATGAATGTGAGGTAGGTGAAGAGGCAAAATCACTTTTTCATTCCGTCAAAGGAATAACGAAAGAAGCACCGCTCCTCTAGAACTTAGTCACACCTACATGGGTGAATTGAAGTTTGTAAAAAAATAGAAGGGGGGAGATAAGTTCCGTCAAAGGAATAGCGAAAGAAGCACTGCTCCTCTAGAACTTAGTCAAACCTACATGGGTGATTTGAAGTTTGTACAAAATAGAGGGGGGAGATAAGTACTTTGTGACCTCATTGGCGATGGTACAACGTATTGCATCATTTGTTTGTTGAAAAGAAAAGATGAAGTTGTTGAAGCGGATAAGCGCTACAAAGTAGAAGTTGAAAATCAACTAAGCCTACGGATTGAGGAATTCGTAGTGATAGAGGGGGAGAATGTGAAGCATCGTTCATCAAACGACTGCTTATTACTCACTTCAGTCTAACAGTTTTAGCCAAGCGCAAAGTCGTACGCCTAAAATTTGTGAGGCAAGGCGATCCTTACCGCTAATGCGATTCTCAAAAGAACTCCGCATAAGGATAAGGATAACCCTCCATATGAAACATGGAAAGGATCCTACCTATAAATGTTGTGATGTGGGGTGGCTTAGTAGAGGTTAGAATACCGAAATAGGTCAAATTGGACCTAAGACTGTAGATTGCATATCCTCTGGATCTGCAAATAACAGTAGTGTTTATCGCCTCTTGGAGCAAAGAATGCTGAATTCTTTGAAGATAACCTTCCTTGAGAAGGAAAAAGAAGTAATTGCTCGAGGTTAACAAGAACCCGCGAGTGCCTGATTGTCCGAAACTAGACGTTCCAGATCTACAGGATTTGGAAGTTACTGACTATCCGGAACTTAATGTTCCAGATCTACAAAACTCAGAGATTCTAGATGTTGAATTGAGATGGAGCAAAGATGAGACAAAGACTTGTTTCAGGCCTTCTAGCTTGTATGGTTGAGAATGAACCATGGACAATTAACAAAAAATTGTCATCTCCAGAAGCGCTGCTTTGAAAAGAAACTATAGAGAGAGAAATAGATTCCATCATATAGAACCATACTTGTGTAATGGTTGAGCTTTCTCCGGGAAAAGAACCTTTGGGTTGTAAAAATGGATACCCAAAAGTGAGTACAAAGTAGATGGATCTACTGACGAGTATAAGGCCTCGGCTACTTGGACATGTGCTCCACTATGAATAGCTTAACATCCAGGGCCATTGCAGTCTTGCGTGACATGGATATTGATTCCGCCTTCCTAATTGGAGAGTTGAAAGGGGAGGATCATAGTTGGTTTGTTGGGTTATTGGACTGTTGGGCTTGTTCCTGAACTTTCATTTTGGTCTTTGAAATGTTTACATTTTGGTCCTGGAAGTTTCAGTTAAAATAGAAATAATGAATCTGACAACAGAAACATTGACTCTGAAGTTAGAAAGCCAACAGTTAGAAAACTAACAGTCTGAAAGTGGAAGTCAGATTGAAACAAAGTTTCGATATGAAAGATATGGATACCACAAATGACATCTTAGGAATTGGGATTTCTAAGACATCTACCGACTGGTCTTAATCCAAACTCATTTGTGAGTTAGTTGACAGTCTCGTTGAAGCCACTAATGCATATGAATCATAGAATTAATTGGACTCATGGTGCACTCGCATACCAAGAGTGATATGCGCAGGTCACATGTAGTTCAATGTATGTTACACACTACAACCGACCTGGTATCGGCCTACAAAGTAGATCAGTTGAACTAAGGTTCACTCGTGATTCTAAAAATGATCGATAGAAGGCGTTAAATCGGATATGACGATGTCTGAAATGTTTGCTTATCTAAGGATTACGATATTCTGGATGTCCAGAGGTTCTGGGAGAACACAATGATGCAAACTGGACATCAGACTTGAAGAACACCAATGCCACAAGTAAATATGTATGGTGGGTCTTGGAAAATCCTCTAAGCAAATTTGCATCGGCCGATTCATGATGGAATCAGAGTTTATCTCTTTAAACAAAGCATGAAACAAGTTGAGTAACTTCACGATTCCTTAGAGGACGTCCCTTATTGGGAGAAACCCGTGCCTTCAGCAGTTATACACTGTGGCTAGCCGGTCGGCTTTAGGAAGGGCACGGATGATGGCGTCTGGACATATCTGTCGGATCTGTCGGAGACATAAGACTGTATGGCAGTTGATCACCACGGGTGTCACTTATTTTATTACTAATCAAAGGATATAGCGGACCCTTTAACTAAGGACTACATGAAGATCGAAAGTTCTGCATGTCTAGGGAAATGGGCTTAAAACCCAAACAATACGAACCTTTGCGGTGGTAACCCAACCATACTGACTGGAGATCCCAAAAATTTGGTTCAATGGAAAAACTAAGCTGCAAAAGGTTCAGTTGAGCGCTTCGGTAGAGGCAAGAGTACTTCACATTTTGATTTCTGTAAAGAATCGTAAATTCAAAGACGTTCCCGCGATAGACATTAAAGTGCTACATGCATGGTGACAGTGACTGCTCGACGGAATCCCAAAGGTTTGGCTGTTGAAGTGGTTTCAATGGCATTGAATCCAACCAATAATGGTCATTACTTGGACCATTATGTTGCTGCATTACTTGGGGGTTAAATGTCATCCATTACATGGCAATTGAATGCCATTATGGGGCATTTGAAAGGTCATCTTGCACACCTATAAATTGAGGCCTTTGGCTCAATTCTATAGATGAACAAGTGAACATACTTACAAGTTAACAACACCACAAAGAGATCAGTTTTTCTGATAAGCAATCCTTTTCTTAGCAATCTTCATTATTCATGTTCTTCGCTGGGATCATTTGTGTAGGCTTTGCACATTTGATAGTTTGTTGTTTCATCTTGAGAGACTATTGTCCACACTTCTGTAAAGCCTATACACGGGGGCAATCTTGTCTTAATGACATAGAATCATCTCTCGACTCAACCGGTGGTGTTGTGATTATCTAATTGGTTGCTAAGTGTTTCAGGTGTAAACTTGAATCTCAAAGAACTCTAACCGTCCGGATTCTCAGCGGATCTACAAGCCACAAGTGTAGCAGTTCATGTTCTTGTATTTCCGAATACAAGATCCATATTTGAAGTTCCAATACAAGACAAAGATATTGACAACTTGTTGTTGTAATCTTTGTTGTTTATCCTTTCGATCACTGTAATAGTTATTTACTATTCCCGTACGTGTTTTACATATCCAACACATTCTACCCTCCCTAAACCCCCACGTTGTGGGATTTCACTTGGTATGTTGTTGTTGTTGAAGTTTCTGAACACGTGCATTGCACGTATATCCATACGAGAGTATTTGAATTATTTGGCTGAAAATGTGGTAACCGTATTTCATATTTCTATCTTACGTGTTTCTTTTCTAACTTTAAAACCTTGGTTTTTTTCTTTCAATTTCACATTTCCCTTTTGCTTTTGGAAATTTCACTGAGAATGTTCTTTAACTATGATCCACATGGTTGGATAGCTAATTTGTAAAGGGAATGTACAATACTAAAATTAATTATACGAAAGCAAGAAGCAACCAAAAAACCGTAAAGGTTATGCACAAGATGAAACAAGAGTTTTGTGCTCTCTAAAGAAAGATAACTCAATCGTGACAATTTAACTCAAATATATCCTTAAAAAATAATTCAGAAAAAGATTTTGTTCTTTTCTAATTTCTTTTACAATTACTGCATAAACTTTATGCGAAATTCACAAGTCATAATAGCTTTTGATATTTCTTTCATCATCGGAAAGGCATTATGTATTACAAATACAGTAGAAAGAAAAAGTAGTAATGTTTTCATAGCACTTTCAACCTCTAAGAGATGAATTGAAAGAGCAACATAACTATTGATCGTTATTTTAAGATTGATACATGTGATAGCAGACAGAATACTGTACATTTTCAGATTTTTTCAAATGTACTTTTTTACAGATTCGGAACATAAATGTTTCTAACTTTCAAATCAGGAAAATTAGCGATCAAAAAGGTTAATACTTGTAGAGTGTTGTTGACTTGTTGAGTTACATTTTTGCAAAAGAAAATAAAAAAAAGTGAAAATTGTACATTAAACAATGTAACATAATGACTGAAAGCCAACAATCTCCATTGTTATCTATGACTCCTTCATCTTCAACTGCAATAATAAGAGAAAAGGATGATTAGAATTGAAATCTTAATCATAACTCTTTATGAATAAATTCTTCTAAATATTGCAAGAAGTTGAACTCACCTTCCATGAAAGATTTTTGCCGCAAGGACCATAAAAACTTACTGGTCCAAAATATAATTCTTGTGAAGAATTATATCATTAGAACACATTACATTAGAAAAAGTAGCGACAATAGGATGTCAAGAAACTGCAATTATGCTCTCTTATCATACTCTAGAAAGCCCCAGGTAGCAAAACAATCCTTCCGAAATGGAATTGAAAACGTATATGTATGAGAACTATATATATATTTTGAATTTGAATTAACAGGAGAAGATGAAGGGGTTTAAGAGTATTTAAGAGGTTTAATTTTAATATAATAAATGTGTGTAATTGAAGAATCTAAACGTGTATGAATAATTATAAAATTCAATATGGTTTAAAGAGTATAATAAAATTCTAGATAACCAAAAGACTCAATGCACTATTTAGCTAATTTAAATGTTACTATTTAATTAGAATTTGATTCAATGCTGATGAAAATTAATTGTTAAACAAAGGTAGTATACATGTGATATACACTGAATATACAACAGTATATATCACAGGTATACAAAGCAGTGGCCCAGCATGACAAGCAGTGGGCCTCGGCGGTGGGCCTCGGCAAGACCACATGACGGACGAGTGCAAAGCAAAGGTGGTGGGCTCTTGGCTGAGGGCAGTGGCCCATTCTCGTGTATATTAAGGACAAGACAATATTGTATATATGGTATATATATTTGTAGTATATTGTAGTGTAAATGTTATCTTAATTAGTGTTATACACTTACCATAATTGTATAGTTAGAATTATGGTAGAATAAGGATTTAGAAATAGAATAGGAATAAGATTCTCCTATTATGGAAATATGTAACTTGTATATATAGCCTTTCAATTAATGAAAATAATCAAGGGGATTATTTCTTTCATGGTATCAGAGCGACTAGGTCTAAACAAAAGTTTTTCTCTCAACTTTTGTCCTCTGTTTGGCCGAGACACCCCCCCCCCCCTCAGGTTTTCTCTTCCAAAATTCGTCTTCCGCTCTAAAAAACACCTCTCTTAAATTTCCCTTCCATCTTTGTTCTTTCAATATTTCTAAGAACAATTATCACCCTGCCCTCATGGTTTTCAATATCAAGAGCTGTATCCCTATTGTCCTTGAGATTGGAAAACGTCCAATATGCGACGTGGGCGGAGTTGTTTAAAATTCACGCTATCTCTTATCAAGTTCTTCATCACATCATTCCTCCCCGCTAGACCCCTTCCCCGCGGAGGATCCCGAGTTATGGATTACTCTTGATGCTACCGTTCTCCGGTGGATCTACGCCACTATTTCGGTGGACCTTCTACAGACGATTATTGAGCCGGATACCACGGCTATGGCTGCATGGAATAGATTGCGTGATATATTCCAAGACAACCAACATTCACGTGTCGTCACACTCGAGCAGGAATTCTCTCTAGTTCGAATGGACGAATTTCCAAACGTTTCTGCATATTGCAAGAAACTCAAGGAGTTGCCAGATCAACTCCGTAATGTTGGCGCACCGATAACTAATTATCGTCTCATTCTACAGTTGGTTGCCGGTCTTTCGGAGGCATATAATGGTGTTGGAACTCTCCTTCGCCAAAGCAACCCTCTTCCCGACTTCTATCAAGCCCGTTCCATGCTTATATTGGAATAAGCCGGTTTGGCTAAAAAGGCAGCTACCGGAGCAAGCCCCGTCGTCATGGTGGCGTCCTCTCCTAGTTCTTCGGGTTTTGTTAATAATTCGGGCCAAAACCATAATCATGGTGGCGGCAAGAATAATCGCAGGAATAATAACAAAACCGCGGGGGAAAACGCGGCGGTTTCGGAGGTCAGCAAGCAGGCGGTGGGCCCCATCCAGGGAACAGTGGACCACCACCCCTTTGGTCCCAGCAGTGGGGCCCATGGAAGTGGGGGCGTGGGACAAGACAGCCTTCACACAGCAAGAAATTCCGGCGACCGGTGGACCGGCCAACGCTTCGTGCCCAACACCCGGCGGTGGCGGCCCACTGGCCAGTGGCCCAACAGCAGCAGCTCCAGCAGCTACGACCCAGCTCTATCACGGACAGGAATTCTTAGCCCCCGACCTCCACAAGCCCATCATGCAGCAGGCCCCACCCAGACCGATATCGAGGCCGCGATGCACACGTTGGGGTTGACTCAACCGGACCCAAATTGGTACATGGACACCGGGGCCACTACTCACATGACTTCCGAATCAGGTACTCTCTCCTCTTATTCCAATTTGAGCACCCCCTCGGGGTATAATTGTTGGTAATGACAACTCTATTCCAATTCAGGGTTATGGTCAGAAAACGTTGTCTCCCCCCAATCCACCCCTTCTCTTGAAAAATACTTTATATGCTCTTAAATTGATTAAAAATTTAGTGTATGTCCGAAAGTTCACTACTGACAATTCTGTTTCCGTTGAATTTGATCCTTTTGGTTTCTCTGTGAAGGATTTCAAGATGGGGAGTCATCTCATGAGGTGTGATAGTAGGGGGGATCTGTATCCTATCATGCCTGGTTTCAGTCCATCGAGTCAAGCCTTTCCATCCACATTTGCAGCCATCTATCCTTCTACGTGGCATGCTCGTCTGGGTCATCCGGGGTCTTCTATTTTATCAGTTTTAGATAAAAATAGCTTTATTTCATGTAAGGGTACGAGTCGTACTCCACTTTGTCAGTCTTGTTCATTAGAGAAAATTGTTAAGTTGCCATTTGTAGACTCCAATTCTCATACTTCAATGCCATTTGATATTATTCATAGCGACTTATGGACGTCTCATGTTCTTAGTTCATTGGGTCATCGATATTATGTTCTCTTTTTAGATGATTATTCTAGATTTTTGTGGACGTTTCCAATTGCGAATAAATCACAAGTGTTTTCCGTCTTCATCAAATTTAGAGCGTTCATTCGTACTCAATTCGAAAGAGAAATAAAAAATATTCAATGTGATAATGGGAAAGAGTATGACAATAGGGAGTTTCGGGAATTTTGTGCTAATAATGAGATCAATTTTCGGTTTTCGTGTCCTCATACATCTTCACAAAATGGGAAGGCCGAACGCAAAATTCGTTCCATAAATAACATTGTCCGAACTCTCTTAATTCATGCCTCCATACCTCCATATTCTTGGCATCATGCTCTACAAATGGCCACATATCTTCTTAACATAATTTCGTCTAAAGGTCTGACATATTCTTCCCCCTCAAAATCCTATATAATAAGAACCCTTTTTATTCTCACCTTAGGATTTTTGGATGCTTGTGTTATCCGTTATTCCCATCCACCACAATTAACAAACTTTAGGCTCGGTCTACCCCGTGTGTATTTTTGGGTTATCCGTCAAATCATCGTGGTTATAAATGCTTTGACTTATCCTCCAAGAAAATCATAATTCATCGCCATGTCATTTTTGATGAAACCCAATTTCCGTTTACAAAAGTTCATACTCCCGAGCCTAAGTCGTATAATTTTTTGGATGACCAAATATCCCCGTATATTATTCGGAATTTTTCGGACATCTCCCGCACCCAAAATTCACCAGCGGGCCCACTGCCCGCTGGCCCCACAGTTCCGTGCCCAGTTTAAGCCACTAGAACAGTTCTAGCAATTGGGCCAGTCCAGCCCACTCGGAACCGGTCCGACACGATTCCGATTACCGATTTGGGCCGGCGCGAGCCCACCGCTGTTGGCCGTCCGTCCCGAGCCCGAAAAATTCCCAAAATTCCCTCAATTCTTCCTCGAGTCAGAGACCGGTCACTCGTAGTCAGCGGGGTATTTTTACACCTTAAAGACATTTTAATTACATTCCGATGTCTCTAAATCCCCCTTGCCCCGCAATCCCGTGTCCGCATTAAATGACCCTAATTGGAAAATTGCTATGACTGATGAATATAATGCTCTTATTGATAATAAGACGTGGGAGTTGGTGCCCCGTCCATATGGTATTAATATTATCAGGTCTATGTGGATTTTTGCTCATAAGGAGAATTCAGATGGGTCATTTGTTCGACATAAGGCGCGACTTGCTGGTGATGGTAAGACTCAGCAGGTTGGGATAGATTGTGGTGAGACATTTAGTCCGGTGGTCAAACCGACTACCATTCGCAATGTGCTTAGCTTGGCTCTTTCAAAGACTTGGCCAATTCATCAGTTGGATGTCAAGAATGCTTTCCTACATGGTGATCTCAAGGAAACAGTCTATATGCATCAGCCGTTGGGTTTCAGGGATCCAAACCGTCCTCATCATGTATGTTTGTTGAAGAAGTCCTTATATGGGCTTAAGCAGTCTCCAAGGGCCTGGTGCACGAGGTTTGCCGACTTTGTTTCCACTATTGGATTCACTCACAGCAGGTCAGATAATTATTTGTTCATCTACCGCCGTGGTTCGTCCTTGGCCTACATTCTGTTGTATGTGGATGATATCATCTTTACTGACTCTTTCGATGCCTTGCGCCAGTCTATCATAACCATGTTCACTTCTGAGTTCGCTATGAAAGACTTATGGCCTTTGAGTTATTTTTTGGGGATTGCCGTCAAGCGTCATTCAGGTGGCTTGTTTTTGTCTCAACGAAAGTATGCTGTCGAGATCATAGAGAGGGCTGGGATGTCATCCTGTAAGTTCACTTCCACGCCAGTTGATGCAAACCCCAAGTTGAGTGACGCAGCAGGTGCACCATACGAGGACCCGACCCGCTATCGCAGTCTTGCAGGGGCCCTCAAGTATCTTACTTTTACCAGACCGAATATTACGTATGCGGTTCAGCAGGTGTGTTTATTCATGAATGATCCCAGAGTTGAGCACATGAATGCAATCAAACGCATCATTCGGTATATTCAGGGGACACTGGACTATGGGTTGCACTTATATCCTTCATCTACATCCACACTTGTGTCTTACACGGATGTTGATTGGGGTGGTTGTCCCGACACCAGACGGTCGACTTCTGGCTACTGTATGTTCCTTGGCAACAACTTGGTCTCCTGGTCGGCAAAGCATCAGGCAACTCTATCACGCTCAAGTGCAGAGGCAGAATATCGAGGGGTAGCAAATGTGGTCTCCGAATCATGTTGGCTACGTAATTTGCTTTTGGAGCTTCATTGTCTCATTCAGAAGGCAACCTTGGTATATTGCGATAACATTAGTGCCATCTACCTTTCAGGTAACCCAGTTCAACCCCAACGTACCAAGCATATCGAAATGGACATTCACTTTGTCCGTGAAAAAGTTGCAAAGGGTCACGTTCACGTATGCCATGTCCCGTCTCGTTATCAAATTGCGACATCTTTACAAAGGGTCTACCAAATTCTCTTTGAAGATTTTAGGGACAGCCTCGGTGTTCGAAGACCGCCCGCTATGATCGGGTGTGTGTTAAACAAAGGTAATATACCCGTGATATACACCGAATATACAACAAGATATATCACACAGTATACAAAGCGATGGCCCGATGACAAGCGAAAGGGATCGGGCGGCGGTGGGCGGCGGTGGGCCTCGGCCAAAGAGCCTGCAGATCGGACAGTAAAGCGGTGGTGGCTCTCGGAGGGCGATGGCCCATTCTCGTGTATATTAAGGACAAGACAATATTGTATATATGATATATATATTTGTAGTATATTATAGTGTAAAGGTTACCTTAATTAGTGTTTTACACTTACCATAATTGTATAGTTAGAATTATGACAGAATAAGGATTTAGAAATAGAATAGGAATATGATTCTCTTATTATGGAAATATGTAACTTGTATATATAGCCTTTCAATTAAATTAAACCTTCATGTAATTAAAATATAGTACTATTTAATATATTAGATGTTTTATTACCGTCTTTAAAGTAGAGGCAAACTCGTACTTTGAATGTAGAAGCTTTTCACTTACTAAAAGATGAGCTATCTTCGTGATGCTTATGTTGTTTTTCATTACTTTTATGTTTGGTAAGAAAAACTGTACATGCAACAAATCAAATTAAATAGGCAGTGTGTCAGTGTGTGAGACTGTGACGTGTAGGAATCATCGTCATATTTTTGTTATGTTGTGTGCAATGTTTGGCGGGTCATTTGCCCTTTTGTCCTTTTGTCCTCATATTTTGTTGGTCTTTAATTTAATTCTTGCCTTTAAATGGGTTGATTTTTAATTTTTGTTCTTCAAAATTGAATTTATATCTACAGAAATATAGATTACGCATTATAATATCCACAAGTTATGTAAAAAACTTATACCCTTATAAGCATAAGTTCAATTTTAAAGGGCAAAAGTTAAAGACCAGCCCATTTAAAGGACAAAAATTAAAGATCATTCTATTTGAAAGGCACACCGTGCAATTACTTGTTATTTGGTCCATGTTGGGCTGATTCTAGGGGTGTCCAATGGGGCGGGTTCGGGCGGGCGGGTCTATAATATCCCGTAATTTTGGACGATGGTTTGAGCATCTAAACGTAGGCAAGTGGATCCGGGCCTCGGGAAATTTATGTTATATTTACGTATGTTAATAAAGAGCTTAGTATATAAAAGGATAAAACTCCAAAATAATTTTGGACGTAATAAGTGTGACGACGGGGATCGAAAATAAATTTGGTGTGTGCATAAAGAGGCGATGAGCTAGTGTCATATCATAAAATTATGACATTGAGTATATGAAGGTCTTATAAGTTATTAAGATTTAAGTGAATTGGGATCACAGAATTAATTGTGTGTATAATTAATTAATTGTGGGATTGAATAATCTTAACGGGGATAATATTTAGTTGGACATTACGATGTAACATTGTAATAAATTATCTAATTGACTAAGCCTAATAAGAAAATGGGTGTCATCAATTAAATGCTCTCCACGGCCCAGGATTGGCTAAGTGGGAGACAATATTATGGGAGTTCATTTAATGCTAATCTAGCCTCATCCAAGGCATCTGTTAAAGGGAAGTACACGTGAGGCACCCATGTGTACTTAAGAAATGTTAAATGCTAACATTCATTCTATGTAGTAAAGCAAAAACGAGAAAAAAAACCGTAGGAAGCATTTCACTTTTTGATTTGGAAAGAAACGTACGAAGTAGTAGTAGTATTATGTATAGGATACAGGTGCAGCAACAATAATTGAAATTTCCATTTTAAGTTCAATTTCGAGTTATTAAGCTTGGATTTAAGGTATGTTAAAGAAAATTATTTCTTTCTTTTGGTATGTTCCATGTAACGAAACGTAACCGTGGTATTGTTTCATAAATTGTTCTACTCTTAGTAGTTAAGAATGACCATGTTATTTATCCCTATGTTAAAAGCATGTCTAAATATGTTCCTAAATTCTTATTGAGGTGTATGGGAAAGATGTTAATGTTCACAAGGTTAGCCGAAGGTACAAGAAAATTATGTCACTCGGAATGTTTCATTGTCATTCATGCATTTTCATTTGCATTTTATTCATGTATTACTCTCGACCCACATGTGTTATATACACTACTATATGGTATGAGTTATATATATGTAGGGGATGGGAAAAAGGGAAATGCGTTATATACGTGTCACCACCTGCAGCTGGTACATATATCACTATAAAGAAAGATGCCATTGTGTGGCCAATATTGATGCTCTTGTGTGGCCAATATATATAATGAAATGATGCCCACAAAGGCTATTATGAATAGGAAGATGCCCTTGTGTGGCCAATATTTATATGTATACCGCATTTGCATTGTGCATAACATTTAAACATATGTATTAGGGCCCTTAGAGGCATTTACTGCTGGTCAGTTATTTTTGCCAGTTGTCGGTTGTTTCTATTGGTTATTCCTATCAGTTATCTTTGTCGACTGTTTTTGTTTCAGATTGTTATGTATCTCTGTTATGATGTTTCTTATGCCTAATATATTCGGTACATCAGTCGTACTGACGTCCTTTTTATCGGGGGACGCTGAGTTTCATGCCCGCAGGTTCACGTAGGCAAGACGACGATCCACGTTAGTAGGTTGCTGACCCAACGGATTTTGGAGCACTCCCCTTGTTTTGGAGTTTGGTCTAATCTTAGTACGATATATTTTTGCCTGTATATATGGGTATGGCGGGGCCCTATCCCGACCTTTTGATGTCACATACTCTTTAGAGGCTTATAGATAGGTGTCCTGTGTGTAGTAGTCTTGTATGGCCTTGTCGGCCTTGGTATATATATATATATATATATATATATATATATATATATATATATATATATAAGATGGGTTTTCTGGTTAAGATTTTACATAGTCCCTTTTTCGGCTTATTATTTTCATATGTCAGTAAAGTATCGGGGGACGGCCCTTGTGGCCCGTGTTTGGGTATGATTGGATGTTGATGATACAATTAGTGGTACTCAACATGTAAGGTCTGGGTGCACATCGCGGCCCTCCGGTTTGGGTCATGACAGGGTCCCGGCGGGACTGGGGGGGGGGGGAGGTCAGGCTCGGTCCTCCAGCAGGAATGGCCAACGTCCCATCCCGTCCCTCATCCCGTCAGAAAAGGGGACCGGTCCTGGCGGGTCGGGATCAGGTTTTTCCGGTTTTTTTTTTGCACTTAATTTTTAAAAATAATATATATAAACACTTTCAATTATTGAACAAGATAGTGTAACAAAAACATTCTAATGCTATTTTATGCCTCTTATATTATTTAATAGAAATATGATTTTTTTTGTAATACAATTTCAAAATTGACACTTTGTGGTGTTGAAAGTTGCAAATCATATAGTAAAATTGCAATTGAAAAATTTACATATTTATAAACACCTTTTCTAATTTCTTCACAATGTCTTGTGGTTCTTCCGTTGGAATTGGAATTTATTGGTCAAATTGGTCGACGCCGCTTCCACTTCCCTCGAACAAGATTTCGTTATAATTTTCGTCGTCTTCTTCTTTGATCTCCGGTTGACCGCACCTTCTACGCTCCGCTCGTATCCAATCTATGAATGAAACTGCAATCTCCAAGTTGTCTCTGTATAATGAGTGTTTGTGCTCTCCTATTTGAAATCTTCCGGTAGAAAAAGCGCTTTCAGACGTTGTTGATGAGCTTGAATGTTCAACACATCTCGGGACATCTTTGCTAGAGTCAAAAATGTCTTCTCATTTTCCCTCTAGTATTTAAGCACGTCTTCACGTCCTTCTTCATTGAGAACTGCTTGGTACGGTACAACACCCTGTAAAACAAAAACATCAAACTCGCACACTTGATTAGTAGTGGAACCACTAAACAGTGTATTTCTAAGGTTTTCAATACTAGCCGCAGAAACAACATGTCTTTTATAAGGTTGTATTGAAGGAGAAGGAGAAGGAAGAAGGATGATGAGGAGGAGGAGGAGGAGGAGGAGGAGGAGGAGGAGGAGGAGAAGAAGGAGGAAGAAGAAGAAGGAGGAAGAAGAAGAGGAGGAAGAAGGAGGAAGAAGAAGAAGGAGAAGGAGGAAGGAGGAGGAGAAGGAAGGAGAAGGAGGAGGGAAGAGGAGGGAGGAAGGAGGAGAGCAAGGAAGGAGAAGAAGAAAGGAGGAAGAAGAAGAAAGGAGGAAGATGAAGGAAGGAGAAGAAGAAAGGAGGAAGAAGAAGAAGGAGGAGGAAGGAGGAGGAGGAAAGAGGAGGAGGAGGATGATGATGATGATGAGGAGGAGGAGGAGGAGGAGGAGGAGGAGGAGGAGGAGGAGGAGGAGGAAGAAGATTAAGAAGAAGAAGAGGAGGAGGAGGAGGAGGAGGAGGAGGAGGAAGAAGAAGAGGAGGAAGAAGAAGAAGAGGAAGAAGAAGAAGAGGAAGAGGAAGAAGAGGAAGAGGAAGAGGAAGAAGAGGAAGAGGAAGAAGAAGAGGAAGAAGAAGAAGAGGAAGAAGAAGAAGAGGAAGAAGAGGAAGAGGAAGAAGAGGAAGAAGAAGAAGAAAGAAGAAGAAGAAGCCGGTTGGTTGCTAGCACTTTCTTGTTGGTAATGCGTATATTTTTTTTTGGCATTCATCGTGTATGCTAGACAAAACTTCTTCTTTAGTTGGTTCCTTAGGTGGTTGTTCATTTGAGTTTTTTGGAGTTGGATGTGAAAGTACTGCTATACAATCATAAATAGTTTCAATAAGTGTTTTACAACCGTCTATTTTAATAGTCGAATTTAATACAACACCAATAATATAAATAGTGAGAATAGGAAAAAAATATTTTTTTGAATTTGATAAACATTTTTTTTAATAGGTGTCTTATAAGATGGTTTTTCCATATATTCATTAAGTAACAAAAATATTAGAGTTATATAAAATAACATAGTTGAAATAGTAGGATAATATATACCAGAAAATTCTTTAGTTGCTTGAAAAAATTTCTTTAAAAATTCAATAACTTCTGAAAAAAAAATTCAATCATTATCTATAAGCATATCAGTTGAATTTCGATTATGGACGTTAAAAAATAAAGAAATAGGTCTTCTATAATCGTAAACAACAAGTAGTTGTTCATATAGAGAATTCCACCTAGTCACTACTTCTTTAGAAATTTTTCTTAAAGGCAATCCACAATCGTGACAAGTTTTTTTATATTTTTTGTTTTTTTGTATTCTATTACTTCTAAAAATAAAGTTTATAGCAAATTGTACTTTATTAAGAATGTCTTCAAAAAGTGATAGACCATCCTTTACAACAAGTAGTTGTTCATATAGAGAATTCCACCTAGTCACTACTTCTTTAGAAATTTTTCTTAAAGGCAATCCACAATCGTGACAAGTTTTTTTATATTTTTTGTTTTTTTGTATTCTATTACTTCTAAAAATAAAGTTTATAGCAAATTGTACTTTATTAAGAATGTCTTCAAAAAGTGATAGACCATCCTTTACAACTAAGTTATAAATATGGCACGCACATTTTATATGAAAATGATTAGGAAAAGATGGAGTTAATAGTTTTTTTAAAAGTCTCACAGCATAATTTTTAGAAGAGTTAGTTATACCATAATAATCGCAAACTTGATGAATATTTTCTGCAATAAAACTTCCAGTGTGCCTATCATCAATATATCTATATGGTAAAATACGTTTTTGCATAGACCAATTATGATCTATCCAATGACATGTTACAGTTAAATAATTATGGCCGTTAGTACTACGACCTATATCAGAAGTGATAGATACTTTACCAGGAAAATGATATAATGCATAACGTAAAAATTGTTGATATTCATGTGCAAATTTAAAAATGTCTCTCCTAAAAGTTGATCTAGAAAAATCGTTAAAAGCCGGATTATACATATCTCTTATGTAATGAATAAAACCAGGGGAGGAAGGAAATGAAAAAGGTAAACCCTTCACCACAACTAATTTTGCTATTGCTTCCCTATCTCTATGTTTATTGTAATTATGACCTATAATTTCCCCCATCATCTGGTTAATTTGACCATGTACTTGATCCGGGACACTATGTGAACCTTGTCCCGACTGAGAGCGCATTGGCGCACCCAACTTTGTAGCCACTTATTCATCCCACCTAGCTTTGTGAAAGCTTTGTACATGCCTCAATAAATCTCCCGTCCCACCCTGACCTTTTCCCATTTTTAATTTATAAACATTTTTATAAATTTTGCATCTAACTACTTGATTCTCTTGGTCCATATCAAAAAAAATCTCATGCAACTGATTTTAATTTTTGTTATGTGGGGCCTCGTCTCATACTAGGGGGAATAGGAGGTGTTCCAGTTTAAGGTGCACTAGTGGGTGTGTCATCTAGATTAGTGGGTGTGTCATCTAGATTATCTTTTAAATTAAAGTCTAGTTCAGTTGCAGAATATATTTCATCATCTAATGATATATCATTAAAAAATTCAGTTTCATCTATATAAGTGTAATCAATCAAATCATCCTGTCTGGGAATAGGATGACTCGAAGAAGTACCCCTTCCCTTGTTACCCCTACTAGAAGAAGCACCCTTATCCTTACCCTTAAACATACCTCTTAATCCTTTCATTTTAATTATATAAATAAATAATTAAAGATAATGAAATTAAGTGCGATAATTAAAATAAAGTAATTATAATAATAATTTAAAGAATGAACGAAGGTACCAAATGCCGACGTAACGTCGACTTGTAGTCGAGGTTGCAAATTGAAATTTTGCTCGATGGATAATCCTCAAGCTAGTTGCTAACTTCAGTCCCAATTTTTGAATTTTGATACAATTATACAAATGAGCAAATAAAATAAAATATTTAGAAGGCAATGTAATTGTAGACTTGTAGAGAGATAGATTGAGAGACTAGAGAGATTGTAGGAAGATTTGTGAGATAAAATGAAGACAAAATGAGATATTTATAGTTGAGAAATTGGGTTAAAGTGTAAATATAGTAACTTAGAGGTTAAAGTGTAAAAATTAAAGGGGTAGAGGGGTTTATGGGGGGGGGGGCAAAAATGGTCGTTGCACAACAGCCAAAATATAAATTGACCGTTGTGCAACGGTCATATTTTCCCGGGGGCGGGGCAGCGTCGTGGAAGGGCGGGTCTGGGGCGGGACGAGCCTAGGTCCCTTCCCGATTTCAAGTCCCAACACCGTTTTCTTTAGGAGGGATCGGGGCGGGACCGGAGCGGGGTCGGATCAGGGTCGGGTGGCCCACTGGCTAGCCCTAGCTGATTCTATTAGGCAACATGGCCTATGAGTTTTTTTTATATTAATTGACATGTTGATAACCTATAGAATATGTGATTTGTTATTGCTATAAGGACTACTAGCTTTTATACCTTTCTTTATATATAATACAACAGTATTCATGGCTGTGGTCCTTAGCAAAAAAAAGTATTTTTGCATGTGGTAGACTATTAGGAACCATGCAACTCGGTTACTCTGAAATAGATGTAGATTCAAGATTTAAATTTGATAAATTTAATATTTTTTAGTATTATAATTTTAATCATAATTATAGATTGATTTTGTTGCTCATCATATACAGTTCACTCTTCACCTAGATGGATATAAAAATTATCTTCCTAAATGGATATGGGAAGGAGGAAGTTCACATCAAACAACCTCCTGAATTTGAAGATGAACATTTTTTTCAAATATGTCTATAGACTAGATTATGGATTGAAACAAGCTTTCAGAGCTTGGTACGAAAGATTGTCAATTTTTTTATTGAAAAATGACTTTCAGAGAAGAAAGATAGACAACACACTGTTCTTAAAAGTGATGTAATTAAAGACCTTTTGATAGTTCAACTATATGTTGATGATATTATCTTCGGAATGGACTAATGATTCTTTGTGCACGAAATTTGCTAAACTGATGGAGAGTGAAGTTGAGATGAGCATGATTGGTGAGTTCAACTTCTTTTTAGTTTTATGAATGTAGCAAGCCTCAAATGGAACGATGATCCACCAACAAAATTATATCAATACTACAAAAAAAAATAGTTAGAAACTCCGTCACTAACCCATCACTAAATTACTAGTAGCTAACAAATTTTTCTTAATAATTCATAGCGAAATAGAATTTGTTTAGCTATGGAATTTGTCTGCCGTTAATGCGTATTTTTTAGTGTAAGAAATTATTGAAAAAGTACAATATGAATTCTTCCAAGTCCAATGGCACTCCTATTGCAACTGCCGCTAAGTTGCGGCAATTTGTTGGCAGGGCCCCAACTTAGTTTTTTTTAGGAGTTTGGCCAAAAAGTTTTAATTATTAGGTGGGAGGACCCTTTTTGGATTAAGGCTAATTAAGTGGAGAGATATTATTGGAACGTCAAAATAAGTCCTCAAGTTTAAAAATATACATTTTAGTCCAATGGTTTAAAAAATAAAAATAATAAAATAATAAAATAAAAACTATTATAAATCATTTTCCCCATTCGTCCTCTTTTTATGTTGCTCTTATTATATTCGTTACAATGCAAATGCATCACCTATAATAGGGCACCAGTATTAGAAATAAGTTCAGAGATCATACAATCCAACTCCAAAGCACTAAGATGTCATTTCTGGCTACACATACCACAGTAACTTAATTTTCAATATCAAAATAATTTTTCATCTATCTATTGCACATTTATTTTGTAGTTTTTCATCTATCTGTTGCACATGTATTTTGTATGCCTCTTCTCTTATAAGCATGCGTCAGTTACTTTTCTTTTGAGCTGAGTATCTATCAAAACAACCTTTCTACCTCATAAAGGTAGAGGTAATGTCTGCGTATATCCTACCCTCCTCAGACCCAGTTATATGACCACACTGGATTTGTTGTTCTTCTTATATTTACAAAATGATATATTCGGTAAATCTAAAGTGACTTTTAGGACCGCGCTTACGGTAACTGGTTATTTTACAAAACAGAGTCGTGACACCAATTTTATTCAATGTGTATAGGACATGATCTGGAATTATCTTAATTAGAGCTAGTATCAAGTTGAATAAACTTATCAACATTCATTATTTATAAAATACGTACACAATACTATTTACTCCCTCTATCCCAAAAAGATTGACATATTTTCCTTATTAATTTGTCCCAAAAAGATTGACACAATTTCTATATTTAGAAAAAAGTTAACTTTATTAAAATGATTTACACACACAAATATTTAAGGCTTATTTTGAATAATACATTTCAAAAGTTTTCCTTTATTTCTTAAACTTCGTGCTAAGTCAAACCAGATCAATCTTTTTGGGACGGAGGGAGTAACTTTTATGATGGATACAAATATCTTTATTTTGAGCAATACTTATATGTCTCACAACAGTGTGATTAAGAAAACAAAATAGGAAATATGAAAGAAACTACATCTTTTCAATAGAAATATCCTTAATCATATCTCTCAACATATCGGAGCCTTTGCAATCAACATTTCCCAGCTACGGTCTAAGAAACGAAAATAAGCATGTCTCCATGATCTCTTCAAAAGCAATGAACCACATCCACTCCAAAAGCTTAGTGCAAACCCTATTGAAATGTAGAACCAATCCACTTCATCTTTGTCACTCTCATCTTCTGCATACTCACCATTAGGAACATTAACACCAGAATAGCAGTTCACCAAGAGTGGAAGCCCGCAGAGTTTGTTTCCTTGAAATCTCGTTTGATCAAAGCTTTGAAGTTGTGTGCTCAGTGGTATCATTCCTGATAAATTGTTATCAGACAGATTCAAGAAACTCAAAGTGCACAAACTCGAAAAGCTTTGTGGGATCTGACCATAAAGTTGATTTTCTGAAAGATCAACAGATTCCAATACTTTCATGTCACCAATGCCATTTGGAATCCTACCAGTTAGGTTATTTTTGGAAAAATTAAATGATCTTAATCCTGCCAGACGTGTGAGACTAATAGGAATATCTCCGGAAAGATTATTGCTAGACAAATCCATACTTGTAAACAACGGCAAAATGGTGTCATACCGGTACATGTTGCCTTTGGTTGTCACCGTTGCACTCTCTATTAGTACTCCTAAATAATACGAATACTTGAAGCTTCATTTTTCCCTTTGACCATTGCACTGAAATTGCCAATACACCTCGGTATGATTCCAACAAATGCATTGTTTGCAAGGTCTAAGATCTGAAGATCTTTGAGGTGGCAAAGTTCTTGAGGCAATTCACCGTCGAATTTATTGGACCGAAGGATAAGGACTATCAAGGTTGGAAACCTCATTCCCAACCAAGATGGTAATTTCCCAACAAACTCATTCTCAGATAAATCTATTTTATGCAGTTTTGTGCAGTTTCTCAAGGATGAAGGAAATGGACCATTAAGTCGATTTCTTCCCAAGTCCAAGGATTGCAAATTACTCAAAACCTCCATGGATTTTGGTATGCCTCCAATCAAATTATTGTCCCTCAATATTAAAACTCTCAACTCTGGCCAATTCATCCAACAATCAGGAATTTCTTCAGATAAATCATTTCCCTTGAGGTTAAAGATCTCCAATTTATAAGATCTATTCTTTGCTTCACACAATAAGTTAGATAAACCTTTCGAAAAAGAATTGTCCGAGAGATCTAGCTCAGTTACAATGGTTGAAATCTGCGGTAGTGGTCCACTAAAATTGTTGGAACCCAAGTACATTAACCAAGGACCTCCATATTCAATAGAAGGTACTGATATGATTGGAGCCTCACCAACAAATTGGTTGTGAGAGAGATTGAGAAATCGAATTTGAGAAGTCAAGTTCCAAAACCAAGTTGGAACCTCACCTTGTATTCCACCATCTGATATGTCAACTGTTGGAAATTTGCCTTTGGCGGGAGTTGCGACCGACCAACTTTAACGGCTTAAACACTAGTGTAACGTATGTTGGAGAATCCGGTTCTTCACACATGCATGATCTACTAAGTACGTAGATAACCGTAGGGCCAAGAATCGTCAAATTTCATTGAGAAATGAAAGAGATATTGGTTCACGAAGTAAGGTGTTTGAAGCATGGAAAGTGTGGTATTGTGTGTAATTCTCCCTCATCGGTAGAGGAAGAAAGAATTGTTGTGTATATAAGATTCGAAATTGGTTTGGGGTTTGGGACCCCAAGGGGTATCCCATGTGTTTAAAGAAGGGAGGACCTAGATGTGCTTCGGTTCGAGGAAAGACCACACGCGCGCGCCGCCGCCGTCCGTCCGGTCTCGGATTCACGGGTTCACGGTTCACGGTTCACGGGGCACGTGGGCTCCGGGGGGCGTGGGTGTGGGTCGTGGGTCTTCGATATTATCTTTTTGGGCCGAAAACTTTGCCGAAGTACGCTTTGATCCCGAAGTTTCAAATATACGCTTTGGACCGAATTCTTTCGGATGTGCGCTTTGGTCCCCGAAGTTTTCGAAAGTTGGAATTTCGACGGTCAAATCGAAACGTCCAAGCTCTCAATTCAGCCATTTATTTTGGCTGAATTACTCCTCCTATAATGGCCAAATCCGTTGGTCTTTCACCATTTATGTTGGTGACTTTACTACCTCCATAATGGCCATTATTTGGCTATTATGGAGGCGATTTTCAGCCCCCTCCATCACCTATATAAACACCCCCTTACACCATTGTTGAGCACTAAGACATATGCACGAAAATACATAAACAGATGCGAGAAAAACAATGCACGAAAATACACAACCGAAATAGTTTTCTTCCTACAACTTCCAAGCATCATTTCGTTACTCAATATTCTTCACGGTAGCTCTTGAGTTTCCTTTGCTCAAGGGTTCCATTGCTTTGTTTTATCTTGGGAGACAAATTGTCCAGGGACGTATAAAGGATACATACGGGGCAATATTGTCTTAAGGACAGAGTGCTACACTCGACTCAAAGAAAAACCAATTTATATTTTTCCGTCTTCTATAAAACTGGAATTTCCGTTTTTACTTGTATAACTATTGTAATTTTCAGATTTCATGTTGAATTATTGAAATCTTTATTTATCCTTTCGAATACTTGTAATAGTTAAATACTTCCCGTACTGCTTTATAAAGTACCATAGAGCAAAACTCCCAACAACTTAAGACAATATTTGTATAGTATTACTATTAGTGTTCGAAAGATGTCGGTCAAAAGTTATGTGACCAAATCTGGATATGGCAATGGTTTTCTGGTAGAAGAGAGTGATGATGATGAACGTGTTCATGGTGTCACCGCCACCAAGACTGGTGGGAACAAGCGCTCACGAGAGCATGAGGATGTCAACTGGGACAAGAGGAGAAGACTGAAGATGTTATTCTATCTTGTAGCAGAAGGCCTATATCTGTCCCAGACAAAGGATCCGAATAATGGTGAGAAGGAAATGGACACTCAGTCTGATGAAGTGACTGAAGTGAGCCAGAATCCGAAATTGGGATAAGTACTTTTCTTACTTGTCAAGAATAAGGATTAAATGATAAGTATTTTTCTTACTTGTCAAGAATAAAGATTAAATTATGTCTGATTAAAAATGGATTAAAGTAAGGAGGAATATGAAAATAATTTATATTCCTTATGCTTTAACAAATCAGAAGTTTAATCTCATCTTCTTTTCCGTTTAAAGATTGGATTTTGTAAACGATTTAAAAAGATCCGTTCTTTTAAGTGTAATTATTAAAAGTGTGTAAAGTATGTTCGCACATACGAGTGAGAAAGATCCACTGACTGTGCGAAAATTGTTACCACTCTTAAGTAAGCGCCAAGAATTATCTGGGCACCAATCATAACGGAAGAAGACTAAAAGCTAAAGACGTTGAGCCTGTCATACTATTTGGCAGAAGATCCTTCATAGGATGATATTGGACACTCGGTCATAAAAAGCCTCCGGCGACTGGAGTGGGCCAAAATTCCTTTGATATGATGATATTGGACACTCAGTCATATAAAGCCTCCGGGCGACTGGAGTGGTGCCAGAATTCATTTCATAGGAAAAGTAATGGACACCTAGTAAGGTGGGCCGAGTTTCCGTGTCCTAAATGATCCGAAGGCCTAAATAAAGGCAAGAAAGAAATTGGACACTCGATCGCCAAAGCAACTAGAGTGGACCCGAGTATCGAGATCACATATGATCCGGTTACGCCCTAACCACGGGCAAAAGGTTGTTCATGTGAAGCAACGCCACCTCTAAAATCAAAGGGGTTGGAGAGGTTGTCCTCAATAGGACTTCATGGATTGTGATCACTCTAAGATGAGGTGATACATATTCCTAACTTGGTTTAAGGGACGCTGTTGGTCAAGCTAGTTTGAAATTAGTCCAACAGGTCTGTAATAACTAAGAATGGTACAGTATGTCTGTAGCCAAATGAATGATATATTTGTAATCCGTGCATCTATGCCATCATAGATTAAGACACGTTAAATAGCAAGTCATACAAAAGCTAACGATGTTGAGATTGTTGCCTACCGTCGAAATAAACCCTCAAAATAAATGTGAGGTAGATGAAGAGGCAAAATCACCTTTCCAAATTCCGTCAAGGGAATAGCGAAAGAAGCACCGCTCCTCTAGAACTTAGTCACACCTAATTGGGTGATTTGAAGTTTATACAAAATAGAGGGGGGAGACAAGTACGTTGTGATCGTCATTTGATGATAGTACAACGTATGGAATCCTTTGTTTGTTGAAAAGCAAAGATGAAGTTGTTGAAGCGGATAAGCGCTACAAAGCAGAAGTTGAAAATCAACTAAGCCTACGGATTGAAAAATTCGTAGTGATAGAGGGGGAGAATGTGAAGCATCGTTCATTAAACGAATGTTCATTTCTCACCTCAGTCTAATGGTGTTAGCCAAGCGCGAAGTCGTATGCCCAAATTATGAGGGGTAGCTTGGTAAAAGATGGGCTACCGAAACAGGTCAAGTTCGACCTAAGACTGTAGATTGCATATCCACTGGATCTGCAAATAACAGTAGTGTTGATCGCCTCTTGGCGTCAAAAAATGCTGAATTCTTTGGAGATAACTTTCCTTGGAAAAGGAAAAAGGAGTAATTGCTCAAGGTTAACAAGAACCCGCGAGGGCCTGACTGTCCGGAACTAGACGTTCCGTATCTACAGGACTCGAAAGTTGCTGGCTGTCCGGAACTTAATATTCCAGATCTGCAGAACTCAGGGATTCTAGATGTTGAATCGAGACAGAGCAAAGAAGGGGACAAAGACTTGTTCCAGTCCTTCTAGCTTGTATGGTTAATAATGAACCATGAACAATTAACAAATAATTGTTATCTCCAAAAACACTGCTTTGGAAAGAAGCTAAAGGGAGAAATAGATTCTATATATAGAACCATACTTATGTAATGGTTAATCTTCCTCCGGGAAAAGAACCTTTGGGTTGTAAAAAGTGCTCCCCTGTGAGTAGCTTCACATCCAGGGCCATTGTAATCTTACATGGCATGGGTGTTGAAACAGCCTTCCAAACCGGAGAGTTGGAAGAAGAGGATCGAATTGGTTTGCTTTGAACTGTTGGGCTTCTTCCCGAACTTTCATTTTGGTCCCCGAAATGTTAACATTTTGGTCCCGAAAGTCTCGTATAAAACGAAACAATGAATCGATCACGAAACATTGACTCGAAGTTAGAAAGCCAACAGTTGGAAAACCAACGGTCTTAGAGTGAAAATCATATTGAAACAAAGTCTCGATATGAAAGATATGAGTATCACAGATGACATCTTAGGAATTGGATTTCTAAGACATCTAACGGATCGGTCGATAGTTGACGGTCTCGTTGAAGCCATCAATAGATATGAATCATAGAACCGATTGGATTCATGGTGCACCCATAGACAAGGAGCGATATGCTCGGTCACGTGTTGTTCAATGTATTGCACACACTACAACCGACCCGGTATCGTCCAACAAACGATCGGTTGAACTAAGGTTCACCGATGATCTTAATACATGATCAATAGAAGGCGTTAAGTCGGATATGACGATATCCGAATTATTCGCTTATCTACGGATTATAGTATTCTCGGATGTCCGGCGGTTACGAGAGAACACAAGTGATGCAAACCGGACATCGGATCCGAAGAACACCAAAGCCACAAGTAAATGTGTATGGTGGTTCTTGGAAAATCCTCTAAGCAAACTTGCATCGACCGATTCATAATGGTATCGGAGTTTATCGCTTTATACAAAGCATGAAAAAAAAGTTGAGTAACTTCACGACTCATTAGAGGACGTCCCTTATTGGGAGAAACCCGTGCCTTCGGCGGTTCTACACTTGTGGCTAGCCGGTCGGCTTTAGGAAGGACACGGATGACGGCGTCGAACATATCTGTCGTCGATCCGTCGGAGACATAAGACCGTATGGCAATTGATCATCACGGGTGTCACTTCCTTGTTTACAAACTAAGGGACTACCCGGAGATCAAGTGTTCTCGCTTGTCTAGGGGAATGGGCTTAAAACCCAAAATATACGAACCAATACAAGGAAACCCAACCTTACGAACCGGAGATCCCGGTAATTTGGTTCAATGGGAAAACTAAGTTGTAAAGGTTCGGTTGATCGCTTCGGTCGAAGCATGAGCACTTCGGATAATGATTTCGAAAAGAAACACCAAATCCAAAGCCGTTCCCGCGATAGACGTTAAGTGCTATCTGCAGTATGGGTAAAGGTTAAGTTTTCAAAACTCCGTAATGATCCTCAACGAACTGAGGTTAGGTCTTTGGGAAACTTTTAATGGTTCCTAACACTTGTGAAGTGGGGTATAGCAGGATACCTTGTAGGAGACCACCTATTTAAGTGCGAGGACGGACCGCCTCAAATTGAACGCACTTAAGAATCCAAGACGTTGTCCATGGCCAAAACGGACAAAACATTACGAAGAAGAGAGTAAGGGAATTTGTTGTGTTGGTACCGTTGTCTTGGCTTACACTAAACACCGACGGTTCAAGACATCACGTTCACCGCGCGGTAAGTAAGTCCGATGGTATTCAACTATGGAAGGTTCAAAGCCGAGGCTACCTCTCCTTATGCAACATCGGTCCGCCGAAATATTGCTGGAAATGAAAAGACACCATGTGAGTGCGCCAAAATCTCTTTTAAGAGGGGATTGTTGGAAATTTGCCTTTGGCGGGAGTTGCGACCGACCAACTTTAACGGCTTAAACACTAGTGTAACGTATGTTGGAGAATCCGGTTCTTCACACATGCATGATCTACTAAGTACGTAGATAACCGTAGGGCCAAGAATCGTCAAATTTCATTGAGAAATGAAAGAGATATTGGTTCACGAAGTAAGGTGTTTGAAGCATGGAAAGTGTGGTATTGTGTGTAATTCTCCCTCATCGGTAGAGGAAGAAAGAATTGTTGTGTATATAAGATTCGAAATTGGTTTGGGGTTTGGGACCCCAAGGGGTATCCCATGTGTTTAAAGGAGGGAGGACCTAGATGTGCTTCGGTTCGAGGAAAGACCACACGCGTGCCGCCGCCGCCCGCCCCCGTCCGGTCCGGTTCGGTTCGGTTCCGGGTTCCGAGTTCTCGGGTTCTCGGGTTCACGGGTCACGGTCACGGGGCACGGTGTGGGGGCGTGGGCTGTGGGTCTTCGATATTATCTTTTTGGGCCGAAAACTTTGCCGGAAGTACGCTTTGATCCCGAAGTTTCAGATATACGCTTTGGACCGAATTCTTTCGGATGTGCGCTTTGGTCCCCGAAGTTTCAAGATGTACGCTTTGGTCCCCGAAGTTTTCGTAAAGTTGGAATTTCGACGGTCAAATCGAAACGTCCAAGCTCTCAATTCAGCCATTTATTTTGGCTGAATTACTCCTCCTATAATGGCCAAATCCGTTGGTCTTTCACCATTTATGTTGGTGACTTTACTACCTCCATAATGGCCATTATTTGGCTATTATGGAGGCGCTTTTCAGCCCCCTCCATCACCTATATAAACACCCCCTTACACCATTGTTGAGCACTAAGACATATGCACGAAAATACATAAACAGATGCGTAAAAACAAAGGTGCACGAAAATACACAACTGAAATAGTTTTCTTCCTACAACTTCCAAGCATCATTTCGTTACTCAATATTCTTCACGGTAGCTCTTGAGTTTCCTTTGCTCAAGGGTTCCATTGCTGTTTTATCTTGGGAGACAAATTGTCCAGGACGTATAAAGGATACATACGGGGCAATATTGTCTTAAGGACAGTGCTACACTCGACTCAAAAAAAAACCAATTTATATTTTTCCGTCTTCTATAAAACTGGAATTTCCAGTTTTTACTTGTATAACTATTGTAATTTTCAGATTTCATGTTGAATTATTGAAATCTTTATTTATCCTTTCGAATACTTGTAATAGTTAAATACTTCCCGTACTGCTTTATAAAGTACCATAGAGCAAAACTCCCAACATCAACATCCATTATCAGCTTCTGAGTTCGGAGCCACATGGGAAACAGAGGGCCTATATTACAACCGCTTATTTCGATGGTGTCTGCTTGAAAAGGTGGAATCCAATTTTCACTCACTTTTAAAGTCAGATTATTTTTAGATGCATAGAAGGACTTTAATTGTGTCAACTTAGAAAAATGACTTTCTGTTACAACACCTTCCAACCTATTGTAAGAGATGATAAAGTATTCTAGCATTGAAAGTTGGCCAAGACTTTCCGGAAGTGTTCCAGTGAGCCTATTGTAAGAAATGGAAAAGTATTTTAGCATTCAAAGAAGAACTATTTCCCATTTCGGCTGAAACAAAATTACCGTTGAATATTTCAGATACTTCTCCCTCAAATAGATTTCCTGAGAGATAAAGATATTCTAAATTCCCTAACTTTCCAATTACATTTGGTAACTTTCCAGAAAGCATATTATAAGAAAGATCGAGATCTTTAAGTTTTGTTATGTTTCCACTCGGTATAGCACCTTCAATATCATTAGAATGGAGGTCAAGATGTTCAAGGTTACTTAGATCAAACAACCATTTGGGTAAAAGATAATTGAAAGAGTTAAAAGAAGCCTTGAAGGTTGTGAGAGAAGTAAAGTTAACTGGACCCTCAGGAAACGGGCCAGTAAAATTATTTTCACTCAAATCAAGAGAAACAAGTTTGGCAAGGTTGAAAATCCATTTGGGAACAGGAGAATTAAACATGTTCCCAGAAATATCAAGGGTTTCAAGTGAAGAAAAATTGTGATGAAGTAGAGGTTGTATATGATGAAGACTACAATCAGATAAACTAAGATCAACAAGAGAAGGAAGCATGTTAATGACCTGTAGCCAGTTAGTTGCTTTGCTGAGATCCACACTGTCCATCTCTAGGTTCTCAAGATTCAAAAGACTTGGCAGCCACTCAAGGCTATTGATCCTTATTAGATATCCCGATTTCTGCCAATGACTAACTATGTGTAGCTCAATCACATGACGAGTTAGATTGTTGCACACGACCCCTTCCCATTCACAACAATCTTTTCCAACAACCCAAGAAGCGAGAAAATTTGTGGGATCATCTACTTCTTTCTTCAAGCTATCTAACACCTGTTGCTCATTTTCTCTGCAAATACCTACACAAATTTGTGGACTCTAGCAAGTCTTCTCCACAACTTTATCAAGTGTCCCACATTGATGAAGTTGTCTTTATAAACGTTGCACTAGTAAAAATACGGCGGATTGAGAATTTGAAGTTTATGTTTAAATACGATAATCTTAAATTTATTATGTACTAAAAATAATTGAGTTTATAGTCAAATATTGACACCTAACCCTAGAGACAAAGCTAGCTTATAATTTATGGATTTACATGAACCCAATAGCTTCTGGTCAGACTCATTTAACAGAATTGAAGGTAACGGTATATTACAATACCCTATATATTAAGAGGATTTTTCAAAACATTTCTCTAAATAATGGCCCTTAATTAGAAGAAAGAAATGATGATAAATACACAATAAGTTGCTTTCAACAAAATCAAAGGTTCAATACTGGTGGCTATATACGAGGAATATCACATACCGCAAGTAGTTTACTCTGTACTCACCAAAGAGAATTGACTATAAAAGTATATTAATCTTTGTAATTACTTTTTACCCTTATTTTTTTTATATATGTACACTTACAGTATACGATTAGATATACTAGAAATAGAACTCTCGGTAATTTTTCACGCTTTCTTCTATATCACATTAAGCTAGGATTTAGACTGTGGTATAAGGGATTCGTCCAATATACCGTGAGAACCACCGATGACGAGGCAATATATATGTGTATATAAATATTAAGAACATTATCAGGCTGTTGGGGTCAAGGAAGCCATTTACTTGTGTTCTCGGAAAAAAAGAGTAACTAAAAAAAAGTAGTTGAGATTTTTCGGGTGGCCTAGGGAAAAGAAAAGGGAGGGACAGGACAGGCCTGTATGTTACTCTGGCACGCAGAGAAACAGGGGAGAGAGCATAGTAGCCTGATGTCTGTATGTGACAGGCATGTATGTAGCCTTGGCAGGGAAAAAGGGAAGAGAGCACGGTTCGTGGTCGCTTCGACACGCAGAGAAAAGAAAGGAAAAATTTAGGTTTTGGAATTTAGGTTTCTGATACCATGTAAATAATGGATCTTAGGGCTAACTCAACCCCAAAAACTAACTTGTAGGGTGGGGATTGTCCAAGTCCATATAAGAAGTCTATGTTTCTATTCCATTATCGACGTGGGACTCTTAACAGAGTTTATAATCAAATATTGGCACCTAACCCTAGAGACAGAGCTAGCTTATAATTTATGGGTTTACGTGAATCCAATAGCTTCTGGCCCGGCCTGTTTGATAGAATTGAAGTTACAGGTATATCACTATACCCTATATATTACGAGGCTTTTTCTGAACGTTTTTCTGAATAATGGTCCTTAATTAGAAGAAAGAAATGATGATAAATACACAATAAGTTGCTTTCACCAAAATCAGAGGTTAAATATTGGTGGCTATATATGAGGAAAATCACTTACCGCATGTAGTTTACTCTGTACTCATCGAAGATAAATGAGATGTAGTTAATATTCCCAAATAAAATGAAAATTAATATATAGTTGATTTCGTAACAAATTCTAATTTCGTAAGTCTGAATTTTTAAGTTAAGTTTTAGTGAGCTTCAACAGAGTTTTAGACCATCTTCTTCACTTCCCAAGCAACTAAATAGTGTTCTATGTACGAAACTAACTTTAAAAGATGTACCTCATCTGTTCCAACAACTCCCTACTAGATATAAAATACAATTACGAAAAAAAGTTTTTTCATGCTAAACTTAGCCTATCACTATAAGAAAGTCGACTAAGTAACAAAAGTTTAACAAAAATAAATATATTATTACTAAAAAATGTAAAAGGCAACAAAAATTAAATATATTGCTGTTAAAAAATATAAATGGCAACAAAAAATAACAACTTGTTATTGCGAAAACTTTTCGCATCAGAGGTTATTGCAACGGTATACAATAACTTTTGTTGTTTCAAAAAATACTTTTGACAACAACATTCAATATATGGCAACAAAAGTTGTTGTTGACAAATGTTTTTCTTCTTGTAGTATATGTAGAAATACTAAGCAGTCAAAGACATCAATACCAAGCATAGATTATAAATTAAATAAGCTCACGCACACATGACACATAATCAACACAAGAGGGATCCATATTGTCCCTTAAAATAAGCAACACATATCAAAGAATGTTGAATGGGTCATACATGAGTCTACAAAATCTAAGTTAACTGTTTTGAGAAAGATTATTTGTTTTTCAAGGCATGTTTTCAATCAAAACCAAGAATCACTCATATCGTCAATATTTTACCTAACACGAGCACATAACATTCAAATGGTCTAACGGGCTGGACTAATTTTTCCTCAAGACAATCGTCATCCATCCAACATCGGTAAATTCCTATCATATGACTAAAAGAAAAAAATCCTAACGGATACTACACACCACAACCAAAGATCCTATAAAACTTAAAAGAATCTTTTTGTGTTTTTGTGAGTTTTCTATTTTTTTTATTTTTCCAACTTTTACTACTAACTACTCTAAAAACATTAAAGCAAATAAAACTCCTAAGGAATGCATACCCTCCGACTTGAAACATACCTCCTACCCCACACTTATTTTATGCAATGTCCCCAATGCATATAAAATTGAAAAGCAAAGGTATGGTGAGAAATAATCTCTGAGGCCCACTAGGGCCTAGTAATCCTCTAGCTCAGGGTCCACATCTATCAGGACCTCATTGTCATCCTCATCATCTAGGGCATGTGACTCTACATCTTCCCCCGCCTCCAAATCAGCTTCACGAAGCTCGGCTAAATTAACATCCTAATCATTCGGCATATGTGTGTCATCTCTGAGAAGAGCTCGGGAGTGTGTAGTGTGCGGGACATCAACGAAAACACTTGAGAAGTCCATCTTAAATTTATTTCCCGCAATCATCGTCATCTTATACATTTGGGCCAGAAGTATAGATTTGGCGGATCACTCCTCAGATGGGGTGCGATGGTGATGAGCATTCAACTCTGGGCCCTTGATAGTTGAGATTTCAAACATATCATCTAGCCCCAGAAAAGTTCTATTACCAGGCTTCGGTAAGTTATCATTGATCCTCAACTAATATGTCGTCAAGGTATTGCCAAAATTGAGTCGCTTGGACTTGAATTGTCAAACTTTAATCATCTCCTGGATCATTCAATAGTCGATATTCACCGGTCGCCCTGTCATCAAGAAGTATATGAGACGCACCCTCTTCTTAGATATATCTGTGTAATAGTCTAGGAGCATGATTCTGTAGTTGAGAAACCACAGCCAAACTCGTGATTCCTCAGTGAAGTTCCCTATTTTCAAGCTTTTGTGCTCCCTATATTTTTCGAGGTGCCTTGATCAGATGGCCTTCGAATCAAGCCCACACAATGTCTCACGAATAGCCTGATAGTTCGGCTTGTAGATGAAGTCCTTAAGTGGCTCAATAGGGTGGTTGGAAAACCCAAATGTGTGGACAAAAACTTAGCTGTCACGACGATCTCACACCCCCGCACGTAGATGGACTCCAACCATTGCCCCTCCTCTATGGTATGCCCCAGACTTATGTTGGTTGAAAACTCAAGAACCAAGTCGATATCTATTGGCACATGCATTTCAAAGACTAATATCACCTCATGGCGAAGATTTGGTTGTAGATACCCCAGAATCAATCCTGAAGAGGGGCCTGATTGATTTCCCTCTCATTGATGTAGCCATCATGTTCACATATTCATCATAAAAGGTCTATGCCAAATGATGATGAAAGTTTGTCTAGGGCCTTCCTGCTGGCACTCTAGGAATAGGGAATGTAGGTTGCTTTCCCCCAGATTGTGACTTGATACTCTTCTTGCTCTTTGAGGAGTTAGCTCGACCCCTCTTTGTGCCTTGGGATGAGAATGATGTGGTTGTCTTTTCCCTTGTCTTTGGGTTAACAATTTTGCTTGCAAATACCATAACCAGAAGAGTAAGTTCCATTCTAAATCAAAGGGCCGTGGAACAACCCCACGCTTGTTTTAAACCGGGGGTGAACCAACCCCACACTTGTTTCCAACTAAGTACAAAATTGAAAAGAAAAAAAAGAAGTTAACCAATCTTATACTACAAAGACAAAATAAACAAATAAAACAAAACACTTTCATGTTTTAGGACTTAGGGTGGGGATTCACATGTTCAAATTTCATCAATTTCTTTCAATTTAGGCCCTAATTAGGTGCCCCAAGGGTACATAGAATCATTTAATAGTACAATGATAGTTAAGAATTCACAATTGCACAACAATTTTAGTTTAGGCATTTTTATGAACACCTTGTGGGCATAGGATCATCCTTATGATTTTTACAACAATATAGGGTGGTAAGCCACTTCATATTGCCATAGGAATCATATCCTAGCCTTCAACAACATTATACAAACAAGTATCATCATACAATACCAAAACCCCACCCAAAAATTGCTAAAAACCCCAAACCCTAGGTTTTCCAATACTTTGAACTCAACAATTAAAGTGAAATTATGAAGTATGGGTGGATTTCTTACCTTGGATGTGTTAATGGAAAATGAATTTGAGCTCTTGAGTTGTGTTCGGACCCAAAGGAAGAGGGAGAGGTTTTCTTGAGAGAAACTTTTGGTGGGAGTCGATTTGAGAGTTGAAAAATAAACTAAGTGTTGCCTCCCCCTCTTTATATCTTTTTAAAAAATAAATTGGGACTACGCGGACCCATCATGAGGATTTAATTTTCAGTAAAATTTGGGTACCCGCGCTGCACACACGCCGGGCACCTAGCGCACATAATTATATTTCAGCAAAATTTTGGTGCACACGCGTCGGGTACCCATCACACAAAATCATTCTGCATTATTTTTTGGTGACCCGCCTTGCATGTGCGTCGGGTACCTAATGCATACTTTTAATTTTCAGAAAATCTTGAGGCACCAGCGCTGCACACGCGTTAGGTACCCATCGCGAGAAAACAATTTTCGGTACTTTTCTCCTATGTGCGTCACACATGCGATGATTAGCAAACCTTGAGTAAAAAAACTTGATTCCTGACTCGTTTTGAGTTCCTGCTCCTTCAGTAGTCCTGCAACATGAACAAACATGACACTATAATATAAAAATTGGGTTACCTCCTAACAAGCGCCTTAATTAAGGTCGTGGCACGACATCTTTTTGTATTTTTCTTATTTTTCACTATCATACTATTACAAACTCCGGTTGCCTCCCGAGAAGCGCTTGATATAATATCGTGGCACGACGCAAGCTCTCTCAATCCTCTTCCAATTCAACTGCGACCTTTGCTGGATCAATCTCTCCAAAATAATGCTTTACTCTCTGCCTGTTAACCAAAAATGTCCCCCCCCTCTGGATTTAGCGGTTTCAGCTCAATTGCTCTATGGGCGGTTACACGAACTATTACAAACGGGCCAGACCGCTTACTCTTCAGGTTTCCCCCGAACACCTTAAGTCTGATATTATACAATAATGTCTATTGCCCAGGTTCAAACTCACGACGTTAAATATGTTTGTCGTGCATTCTCTTGGTCCTCTCCTTATAGAGTTTCGCGTTCTCATAGGCATGAAAATAAAATTCATTAAGTTCGCACAACTGCAACAACCGATTCTCACCCGCTGCTTCCATGTCTAAATTTAGTTTCTTGATTGCCCAATACGCCCTGTGTTCAAGCTCAAAGGGAAGGTGACAAGCTTTTCCAAAAACCAACCTGTAAGGAGAGGTTCCGATAGGCGTTTTGTATGCGTTCCTAAATGCCCAGAGAGCATCATCAAGCTTCAATGCCCAATATTTTATGTTAACACTCACTGTTTTCTCAAGAATACATTTAATTTCACAATTAGACACCTTCACTTGACCACTCGTTTGAGGGTGGTATGCAATCGCCACTTTGTGCTTCACCCCATACTTATACATCAACTTATTAAAAAGCCGATTACAAAAATGTGTTGCTTGATCACTGAAATGGTGGGAAAATATGTGGAGGTATTCATGGATGATTTTTCTGTGTTCAGGGATTCTTTTGATGAGTGTCTGCGCCACCTTGATGCTGTTCTTACACGTTGTGAGGAAATGAATTTGGTGCTAAATTGGGAAAAGTGTCACTTCATGGTTCGAGAAGGTATTGTTCTTGGCACAAGATCTTAAAAAGGGGCATTAGGTTGACAAGGCAAAGGTAGAGGCGATTGAGAAACTGCCACCCCCGATTTCTGTGAAAGGGGTGTGCAACTTTCTAAGGCATGCTGGCTTTTATCGACGGTTTATCAAGGATTTCTCCAAGATCGCTAACCCTATGTGTTAGCTGCTAGAGAAGTATGTGAAATTCATATTTAGCTTGCCCAAGTCAGTCATAGCAAATTCAGTTTTGAGTAGAGCAATGATTTCATTCTTCAAACCGTCAGATGAGGCAGTAAGAACAATGTCATCGACATATAATAGCAAATATGCAGTGTTGTTACCTCGGTGAGAAGTGAAGAGAGAGTTATCACACCTGCTACATACAAAACCAATCTGCAGAAGATACCTCGAAAAATGATCATACAAAGCGCGGGGTGCCTGTTTCAATCCATATAATGACTTTCTGAGATGACACATAAACTGCGGAGCTGCCGGATGAACAAAGCAAGGAGGTTGATGCATGTACACAGTCTCTTTCAAATCCCCATAAAGGAATGCATTCTTGACATCAAGCTGATGAATCGGCCAATGCATGCCCATAGCAATATCGAGAACAGTCCGAATAGTGGTCGGTTTAACAACTGGACTGAATGTCTCACCACAATCAATACCCTCCTGCTGATTAGTGCCATTGGCGACTAGTCTTGCCTTATACCTCTCTAAGTCACCACTGTCTCTGAACTTGTGCCGAAATAGCCACATACACCGGATAAAATTCACACCTTCGGGTCTAGGTACCAAATCCCAAGTATTCTGCTTGGTTAAAGCATTAAATTCCTCGCACATGGCCGCATTCCAATTTGGGTCCAGTTTTGCTAGTTTTTGATTTTTTGGAATGGGTGATAAGGTTTGTGTGGAGAGATTGAAGTGAACCTTGGGTTTGAATATCCTGTGTTATGCATGAGTCTCTGTGCGATGAGATGGCAGTGGCGGTGGGTCGGAGCTGAGAGGTTACTGGTCCAATGGTTCTGGACCAGTGGGCATCAGTTCAGCTGGACTTATTTCTGGACAGTGTGCTAGACTGGTTTCTGGACAGTGTGCTGGACTGGTTGCTAGAGTGATGGGCAGCAGTGTCGCTGGTGGTGCAGGTGACTCGACTGGGGGCTGTAGGGGTGTGCAGGGAGCTGTTGGGGTGGTGCCGGACAGTGACGAGACTGTCGGAATAGTGGGCTGCTGTTGGTATAGATTTTGGATGACTGGGGACATACTTGGTTCATCGAGAAAGATGTAATCGGTGGTCTGAAATTTTCAGAGCTTTGAAAAAGGAAAGGTTGTCTCGTCAAAGGTGACGTGACCGGAGACGATGATTTTGCGAGTAGCAATGTCATAGCACAAGTAGCCCCGATGATTAGAATATAGACCAAGGAAGACACATGGCAGAGTGCGAGGGGCAAGTTTGTGAGGTGCAGTGGAGGCCATGTTGGGGTAGCATAAGCATCCAAAAATACGTAGGTGATCATATGATGGTAGCCTACGGTATAAGATTTCGGTAGGGGTCTTGTTTTGGAGTGTGCTAGTTGGTAAAATATTATGAAGGGATTCTACCATTTTGACAGCATAGACCCAAAAAGGCGGTGGTAGGCAGGCATGAAACAGAAGTGTGCGAAGTATGTTATTGATGGTATGTATAATTCTTCCAGCCTTTCCATTTTGGGAAGAAGTATAGGGACAAGAAAAACGGAAAACCATGCCTTGTTTAGAACATAAATTATGAAATGCCGAGTTATTAAATTCACGTTCATTATCACATTTGAATGATTTGATAGATTTTTCAAATTGTGTTTTAATGAATTTTTGAAACTCGAGGAATTTTGTAAAAAACATCAGAATTGAATTTCAGTGGGTAAATCCAGACAAAATGTGAAAAATCATCCAAGAATACTAGATAGAATTTATGACCCAAAGAGCTAACAATCGGAGATGTCCACAAATCAACATGAACAATATCAAAGGGAGAAAAAGTAACACTGTTTGATGACATGAATGGAAGACGAGTATGTTTGCCTAGTGGACAAGAAAAACAGTGTTGGGCAATTTTCCCATTATTACATTGAATACGCTTAGAAGTCCTAAGAAAAGTAAAAACTGGGTCTCCGGGGTGTCCGAGTCTGTTGTGCCAAGTGGAGGGAGAGATTACTGCAAGGGATAGAGGTTCTTGCGGTCTGACAGCGGAAGATTGAGTGAATCGGTAGAGGTCTCCCACACTATTACAGCGTGTAAGAATTTTCCCCGTATTGAGTTCTTTCACAGAAAAACCAAAAGGGTCAAATTCGACATACACAGAATTATTGCTAGTGAATTTTCTAACAGAGATTAAGTTTTTAATGATGTTAGGTGTGTATAGGACGTGGTTTAGGAAGAAAGATGGGTGTGGATGTTTGGTGTGTGTGTTACCGTAACCTTCAATTGGAATGCGATGACCATTGCCGACAGTAATAAATTGAGGACACTTTGACCGACGTAGTTGAGATAGGTTACCTGACGACGGGGTGAGGTGAGATGTGGCTCTGGTGTCCATGTACCAATTGTTGTCGGGCTGTTGAAGGTTCACGGTGGTGTAGGCCTGGCCCAAATCAGTCGGGGCCGGCCGTTGGGTCGCTTCTTCGCCGCCGCCGCTTGCTTCGCTTCGCTCTTGCTACGATTCATCGCTTGTAGTTGCTTTCTTCTTCGGACCGCAACCAGGTGGTGTTGTGGTGGCCCCGCTCGGTGGCCGGGGCGGGGCCCAAGAGGCCGCCGACCAAGGCCGCCGGAACCGGGCCCCTACGGTCGGGTACGGGCATGCGGCGAGGCCCGGTTCGCTGGTTGGGCCACCGCCGCCGCAGCTATCGCTTGTCCGTGCCACCGGTTGCGTTGCGTTGGCCTTTTCCGCGGCCCTTGCCTTTGTTGTTGCGACCTGTGCCGCCACGACCTCCGCCACTGGCTGCTGCTGGACATGCTGTGATGGCTGGTTGCTGCTGGCCGCAGTGTTGCCATCCCGTCAACGGCTAACGCCTTTTGATTATGTTCCTCTTGTTTAGCACGTCTAGTTTCTTCCAACAATAGTTGTGAACGTGCCTTGTTGAAACTTGAGAGAGGGTCGGCTTGTTGAATCATTGTTGCGAGTGTGTCATATTCACCTTTTAGTAAACCCGCAACAAGTTGAAGCACCATCTTGGTTTCTGAAACAGAAGTCCCAACGTTGGATAATTGATCGGTTATGAGTTTCGATTTGCTTACAATATTCGGACATGTTGTTAAAATTCTCGAGGCGGGTATTATTGAATTGCTCTTCCAAATATACGGCCCGAGTATTTTTATTGTTCTGAAAGATTTCTTCTAGCCGGACCCAAAGTTCACGTGCCGTAGCACCTGTTTTCATGATAGTGCACAACAAGTCTTTGGAGATGGTGCCGTAGATCCATTGTTTGACGATGGCGTCAAGACGACGCCAGATTGAGTCTGTAACATCGGTGGGACGAGGAACAGATTCGTCAATATGATAGAGCACGTTATATGCACATGTATGAATGTAGAATAGTTCCATCCACATGGAATATTGACAGTCTTCTTGGTCAAGAATTATAGGGATACAATTCTTGATGTTGTTAACGGTGAATGCCGGATGAAAAGAAGATACTGAACGTTGAGAGGGGTTGTCAAGTGTGCTAGTGGATGAACCGGAATTTGTGGGGGAAGACATGGTTGCCGCCTACCGAGGGAAGGGAATTTTCTAGTTTGGCTGAGAAAGGGAGGAAGAAACCAGAATTTTTTTAATTTTTTTTCTGTGAAATCAGGAAAAAAAATGCTGATTTCGGCCGTGAATGAGGAAGAGAAGGGATTTAGGTTTTAGGCTCTTGATACCATGAAAGATGGAATAATTTCCCTTAGGGATTCCTTTCATTATTCACAATATATATAGCTATACAAAGGTTGATTCCTAATATGGTACGAATCATAACTTACCTTACAAAGGTTGATTCCTAAAACAATTAGAATTCTAAGTTACCTTAAATATACATCTATCATAATTACAAAATATACAGAGAATTTTCGGAGAATATTCGCTAATAAAGATGATGCATGGAGATTAGAGATGGCAGTGGATCTTGGACCCGGTCCGGATCCAGATCCGTTTTATAGAATATGGATCTTCAAAATTTGGACTCGACGGATCCGGATCGGACCCGGATCCATTTCTGACGGATCGGATCTGGATCTGGATCTTGTATTTGAGATCCGTATCCGGTCCAAATCCGACCCGTGGATCCGTTTTTTATTAAATATATTCATAACCTAGAATGTAATTTTATAAGTATTTTCTTAAAATTGCTAAGCACATCCTTGAAAGTTTAATTCTCAAAACAAGTTTAATTTATCCTCGCGTTAACTCAAAAACCAAAAAATAAAGATGTAACTTCGATAATAAAATCAATGTTATATTAGTGAATGACTAACATCTCCATAGACAAGTAGTTAAAATTATATTCACTTCATTTGTGAAGATTCCAAGCACATGCAAGTTATGCATTGTGGAAATACTAGTCAGCATTTTCCACAATTATTGTCATTGTCCAACATTTTCAATTAATGGCTCACAATCAAAACGAGACAACGAACAAAATATCTCATATGAACATTTTAAAATTGAAACATAGTAAACTGTTAGCTAAGTAAAAATCGTTTGTCAGTTCAAAAAAATATTCTTAGCAATGTTACATTCTTAGTAAGGCAAATTTTTTTACATGTGGATCCAGATCCGATCCATGGACCCGGTGGATCCGATGGATCCAGATTTGGATCTGATTTTTATGGACCCGACGGATCTGGATTCAGGTATGAAAAATGAATCTGGATTTGGATCTAGTAGGATCCGGTCCAGATCCGATCCGTTGCCATCCCTAATGGAGATGTTGACTTGAAGACTTGTTGATTTTAAAGAGCTTTTCTTTTTTTTTCCTTTCAAACAGTAATTAAGTGAACACGACTCTTGCAAGTCTTCTCAACAACTTTATCAAGTTGTCTGCTTATTAAAAGTTGCAGTAGTAAAAACACAGCCCCGGCCACATTGACTCGAAAACTTGTTGATTAAGTCGAGAGGACTCTAGCAAGTCTTCTCCACAACTTTATCAAGTGTCCCACATTGAGTTGTCCTTATAAATGTTGTAGTAGTGAAAAAAGGTACTGGCAAATGCGAATTCATAATTTAAAATTTAATATATAATATAAGTAATTGGGTTTACAGTCAAATATGGAAACCTGAGCCCTAGAGGCGGAGCTAGCTTATAACTTATGGGTTCACGTGAACTCAATAACTTGTGGTCAAACTCGTTTGATAGATTGAAGGTAACGATATATCACCATATCCTATATAAAAGAGGATTTTTTATAATGTTTTTCTAAATAATGGTCCTTAGAAAAAAAAGAGGATGATAAATACATAATAAATTGCTTTAAAAAAATCAGAGATTCAATACTGGTGGCTATGAGGAAAATCACATACCGCAAGTAGTTTACTCCGTACTCACCGAAGAGAATTGGGATGTAGTTAATACTCCAAAATAAAAAGGGAATTGATATATAGTTGATATCGTAACAAATTCCAATTTCAAAAACCTGAATTTTTAAGTTAGCTTTAAGTGAGCTTCCATGAAGTTTTAGCTCATCTTCTTCACTTTCCAAGCAACTACATAGTGTTCTATGTATGAAACTAACTTCAGAAGATGTAGCACATCTGTTCCAACAACACCCTACTAGAAACAAAATTCAATCAAGGAAAAAAATTATGCTAAACAGCCTATGTAGAAATAATAAGCAGTCAAATACATAATAACATTTACCATACAACTGATTATACATCTATTAGACTTTTGTGTTTTCGCTTTTCAAAATATTATTTATACAATATATTTTGCCTAGATTAGGGATTTCTTGTGACGGTCATCAATATTAACGGTCCCCAAAATCATTATATTCCACGGGCAAATATACCATGTAGTGTCTTTGGTTGGAGGGATAGGCAGAGTAGACAAATGGAGAGAAGCACGAAGCAAAAAAAAGGAACCATTAGTCATTTGTTAAAAAAAGAAGACTTTGGGAATGAATAGTATTTTTTTAGTTAAGTTCATATTAGGGGTGGGCGTATATCGGTTCGGTTTGGTTTTGTATCCGAAAAATATGAACCGAATAAAAATTGTTTTTTTTTTTAAAACCGAATACAACTTTTTTAAAAAAAAAACTAATATGTTCGGTTTATATGCCGAACGTATCGGATTTTATCGGTTTTTTCTAGTGAGCCGGGTCGGGTAGGGGAAATTTTTTATTTTTAAAAAAAAATTGAATTTCCAAAACTGAAATTGACATTCACACCTACACTATTATGAAATTTCTACGTTGAAATCTATTGTGTATCGTGGGATGTTTACTAAAGAAAAAAGAAAATTAGAAATCGATTAGGGGGAAAACACAAATTGATTGGAAAAACAGACGTTTTTTCTAAAAATTGGCTGCGCCAAATCGCCTTTGACCTGCCCCGTCTCGAAAAAATACGCAAAATCAAAAAAAAAATCGGGTAGTTATGACCATTTAAAGTTTTATCAATTTACAACTATTTTTTCTCCCTACATTTTATGTCAATGCTTCCGTGATATGTTAATCAAGTTCATGCCGCATGCGACTTTCATAAAAGCTTCATAGATTAGCTTCAATGGCTATGATTCAAGCGATAGTAATAGCCTAAAATATATATATATATATATATATATATATATATTCAATTCGGTTCGTATCCAAAATTAAAAAACCGAACGGAATCACTAAATCATGATTCGGTTTTTCAAAAAATGGGTTCGATTCGGTACGGTTTTTTTGGTTCTCCGGATTTTTTGTCCACCCCTAGTTCAGATTAATAGTATTTTTTTTTGTTTTGAGCTCTCAAATTAAATAGTTTTCTCAAAAAAAATTAAAGTAGCAAATCTAATTAATAGGTCAAGGTGCAATCTTTCTGTGAAGTTTCTGTTGGAAATTTGCCTTTGGCGGGAGTTGCGACCGACCAACTTTAACGGCTTAAACACTAGTGTAACGTATGTTGGAGAATCCGGTTCTTCACACATGCATGATCTACTAAGTACGTAGATAACCGTAGGGCCAAGAATCGTCAAATTTCATTGAGAAATGAAAGAGATATTGGTTCACGAAGTAAGGTGTTTGAAGCATGGAAAGTGTGGTATTGTGTGTAATTCTCCCTCATCGGTAGAGGAAGAAAGAATTGTTGTGTATATAAGATTCGAAATTGGTTTGGGGTTTGGGACCCCAAGGGGTATCCCATGTGTTTAAAGGAGGGAGGACCTAGATGTGCTTCGGTTCGAGGAAAGACCACACGCGCGCCGCCGCCGTCCGCCCGTCCGGTCCGGTCCGGTTCCGGTTCCGGTTCCGAGTTCCGGTTCCGGTTCCGGTTCCGGTTCCGGTTCCGGTTCCGGTTCCGGTTCTCGGTTCTCGGGTTCTCGGGCCGTGGGTCTTCGATATTATCTTTTTGGGCCGAAAACTTTGCCAAAAGTACAGTTTGATCCCGAAGTTTCGATATACGCTTTGGATCGAATTCTTTCGGATGTGCGCTTTGGTCCCCGAAGTTTCAAGATGTACGGTTTGGTCCCCGAAGTTTCCGGAAAATCGAATTCGACGGTCAAAAACAGAAATGCCAAGCACTCAATTCACCATTTATTTTGGCTGAATTACTCCTCCTATAATGGCCAAAACAATTGGTCTTTCTCCCATTTATGTTGGTGATTTTACTACCTCCATAATGGCCATTATTTGGCTATTATGGAGGCGAGTTTTCAGCGAAAACAGCCCCTCCCTCTCCTATATAAACACCCCATTACACCATTGTTGGGCACTAAGACATATGCACTAAAATACATAAACAGATGCAGAAAAACAGTGCACGAAAATACACAACCGAAATAGTTTTCTTCCTACAACCTCCAAGCATCATTTCGTTACTCAATATTCTTCACGGTAGCTCTTGAGTTTCCTTTGCTCAAGGGTTCCATTGCTGTTTTATCTTGGGAGACAAATTGTCCAGGACGTATAAAGGATACATACGGGGCAATATTGTCTTAAGGACAGAGTGCTACACTCGACTCAAAAAAACATTTTACATTTTTCCGTCTTCTACAAAACTGAATTTCCGCTTTTACTTGTGTAACGATTGTAATTTCGCATTCCATGTTGAATTATTGAAATCTTTATTTATCCTTTCGAATACTTGTAATAGTTAAATACTTCCCGTCCTGCTTTATAAAGTACCATAGAGCAAAACTCCCAACAACTTAAGACAATATTTGTGTTGTATTACTATTAGTGTTCGAAAGATGTCGGTCAAAAGTTGTGTGACCAAATCTGGATATGGCAATGGTTTTCTGGTAGAAGAGAGTGATGATGTTGAACGTATTCATGGTGTCACCGCTACCAAGACTGGTGGAAACAAGCGCTCACGAGAGCCTGAGGATGTCAACTGGGACAAGAGGAGAAGAGTGAAGATGTTATTCTATCTTGTAGCAGAAGGCCTATATCTGTCCCAGACAAAGGATCCGAATAATGGTGAGAAGGAAATGGACACTCAGTCTGATGAAGTGACTGAAGTGAGCCAGAATCCGAAATTGGAATAAGTATTTTTCTTACTTGTCAAGAATAAGGATTAAATGATAAGTATTTTTCTTACTTGTCAAGAATAAAGATTAAATTATGTCTGATTAAAAATGGATTAAAGTAAGGAGGAATATGAAAATAATTTATATTCCTTATGCTTTAACAAATTAGAAGTTTAATCTCATCTTCTTTTCCGTTTAAAGATTGGATTTTGTAAACGACTTAAAAAGATTCGTTCTTTTAAATGTAATAATTAAAAGTGTGTAAAGTATGTCGCACATACAAGGGAGTAAGATCCACTGACTGTGCGAAAACTGTTACCACTCTTAAGTAAGCGCCAAGAATTATCTGGGCACCAATCATAACGGAAGAAGTCTAAAAGTTAATGACGTTGAGCCTGTCATATTATTTGACAGAAGATCCTTCATAGGATGATATTGGACACTCAGTCATACAAAGCCTCCGGGTGACTGGAGTGGGCCAAAATTCCTTTGATATGATGATATTGGACACTTAGTCATATAAAGCCTCTGGGCGACTGGAGTGGGCCAAAATTCATTTCATAGGAAAAGTAATGGACACCTAGTAAGGTGGGCCAGAGTTTCCAGGTCCTGAATGATCTGAAGGCCTAAAGAAAGGCAGTAAAGAAATTGGACACTCGGTCCGCAAAGCAACCGGAGTAGGCCGAGTATCTAGATCACAAATGATCCGGTTACGCCCTAACCACGGGCAAGAGGTTGTTCATGTGAAGCAACGCCACCTCTAAAGTAGAAGGGGCTGGAGAGGTTGTCCTCAATAGGACTTCAAGGAATGAGATCACTCTAAAAGAGGTGATACATATTCCTAACTTGGTTAAAGGACGTTGTTGGTCAAATCTGATTTGAGACTAGTCCAACAGGTCCGTAATAACTAAGAGTGGTACAATATGTCTATAGCCAAATGAATGATATATTGTAATCCGTGCATCTATGACATCATAGATTAAGACACGTTAAATAGCAAGTCATTCAAAAGCTAACGATGTTGAGATTGTTGCCTCATCGTCGACATAAACCCTCAAAATGAATGTGAGGTAGACGAAGAGGCAAAATCACCTTTCCAAATTCCGTCAAGGGAATAGCGAAAGAAGCACCGCTCCTCTAGAACTTAGTCACACCTTCTTGGGTGATTTGAAGTTTATACAAAATAGAGGGGGGAGACAAGTATGTTGTGATCTTCATTGATGATGGTACAACGTATGGAATCCTTTGTTTGTTAAAAAGCAAAGATGAAGTTGTTGAAGCGGATAAGCGCTACAAAGCAGAAGTTGAATATCAACTAAGCCTACGGATTGAGAAATTCGTAGTGATAGAGGGGGAGAATGTGAAGCATCGTTCATTAAACGAATGTTCATTACTCACCTCAGTCTAACGGTGTTAGCCAAGCGCAAACCCGTACGCCCAAATTATGTGGGGCAATGCGATCCTTACCGCTAATGTGATTCTCAACAGAACTCCGCATAAGGATAAGGATAACCCTCCGTGTGAGACATGGAAAGGATCTCACATACAAATGTTGTGATGTGAGGTGGTTTCGTACCTAAAGCTGTAGATTGCATATCCATTGGATCTGCAAATAACAGTAGTGCTGATCGCCTCTTGGCGTCAAAGAATGCTGGAATTCTTTGGAGATAACTTTCCTTGGAAAAGGAAAAAGGAGTAATTGCTCAAGGTTAACAAGAACCCGCGAGGGCTTGACTGTCCGGAACTAGACGTTCCGTATCTACAGACTCGAAAGTTGCTTGGATATCCGGAACTTAATTTTCCAGATCTGCAGAACTCAGGGATTCTAGATGTTGAACCAAGATGGAGCAAAGAGGGGACAAAGACTTGTTCCACACCTTCTAGCTTGTATAGTTGAGAACGAACCATGGACAATTAACAAAGAATTGTCATCTCCAAAATCACTGCTTTGGAAAGAAGCTAAAGAGAGAAATAGATTCCATCATATGGAACCATACGTGTGTAATGGTTGATCTTCCTCCGGGAAAAGAACCTTTGGATTGTAAAAAGTGCTCCCCTGAGAGTAGTTTCACATCCAGGGCCATTGTAGTCTTACATGGCACGGGTGTTGAAACAGCCTTCCCAACAGGAGAGTTGGAAGAAGAGGATCGAAATTGGTTTGTGAATCTGTTGGGCTTCCTTCGAACTTTCATTTTGGTCCCCGAAATGTTAACATTTTGGTCCCGAAAGTCTCGGATAAAACGAAACAATGAATCGATCACGAAACATTGACTCGAAGTTAGAAAGCCAACAGTTGGAAAACCAACGGTCTTAGAGTGAAAATCATATTGAAACAAAGTCTCGATATGAAAGATATGAGTATCACAGATGACTTCTTAGGAATTGGATTTCTAAGACATCTAACGGACTGGTCAATAGTTGACAGTCTCGTTGAAGCCACCAATGGATATGAATCATAGAACGATTGGAATCATGGTGCACCCATAGACAAGGAGCGATATGCTCGTGTCACGTGTTGTTCAATGTATTGCACACACTACAACCGACCCGGTATCGTCCAACAAACGATCGGTTGAACTAAGGTTCACCGATGATCTTAATACATGATCAATAGAAGGCGTTAAGTCGGATATGACGATATCCGAATTATTCGCTTATCTACGGATTATAGTATTCTCGGATGTCCAGCGGTTCGAGAGAACACAAGTGATGCAAACTGGGACATCGGATCGAAGAACACCAAAGCCACAAGTAAATGTGTATGGTGGTTCTTGGAAAATCCTCTAAGCAAACTTGCATCGACCGATTCATGATGGTATCGGAGTTTATCGCTTTATACAAAGCATGAAAGAAGTTGAGTAACTTCACGACTCATTAGAGGACGTCCCTTATTGGGAGAAACCCGTGCCTTCGGCGGTTCTACACCGTGGCTAGCCGGTCGGCTTTAGGAAGGACACGGATGACGACGTCTCGGACATATCTGTCACGATCTGTCGGAGACATAAGACCGTATGGCGCTTGATCATCACGGGTGTCACTTCCTTATTTACTAACTAAGGGACTACCCGGAGATCAAGTGTTCTCGCTGTCTAGGGGAATGGGCTTAAAACCCAAAATATACGAACCAATACAAAGGAAACCCAACCTTACGAACCGGAGATCCCGGTAATTTGGTTCAATGGGAAAACTAAGTTGTAAAGGTTCGGTTGATCGCTTCGGTCGAAGCATGAGCACTTCGGATAGTGATTTACGAAAAGAAACACCAAATCCAAAGTCGTTCCCGCGATAGACGTTAAGTGCTATCTGCAGATGGGTAAAGGTTAAGTTTTCAAAACTCGTAATGATCCTCAACGGTTGAGGTTAGATCTTTGGGAAACTTTTAATGGTTCCTAACACTTGTGAAGTGGGGTATAGCAGGATACCTTGTAGGAGACCACCTATTTAAGTGCGAGGACGGGCCACCTCAAATTGAACGCACTTAAGAATCCAAGACGTTGTCCATGGCCAAAACGGACAAAACATTACGAAGAAGAGAGTAAGGGAATTTGTTGTGTTGGTACCGTTGTCTTGGCTTACACTAAACACCGACGGTTCAAGACATCACGTTCACCGCGCAAAAGTAAGTCCGATGGTATTCAACTATGGAAGGTTCAAAGCCGAGGCTACCTCTCCTTATGCAACATCGGTCCGCTGAAATATTGCTGGAAATGAAAAGACACCATGTGAGTGCGCCAAAATCTCTTTCAAGAGGGGATTGTTGGAAATTTGCCTTTGGCGGGAGATGCGACCGACCAACTTTAACGGCTTAAACACTAGTGTAACGTATGTTGGAGAATCCGGTTCTTCACACATGCATGATCTACTAAGTACGTAGATAACCGTAGGGCCAAGAATCGTCAAATTTCATTGAGAAATGAAAGAGATATTGGTTCACGAAGTAAGGTGTTTGAAGCATGGAAAGTGTGGTATTGTGTGTAATTCTCCCTCATCGGTAGAGGAAGAAAGAATTGTTGTGTATATAAGATTCGAAATTGGTTTGGGGTTTGGGACCCCAAGGGTATCCCATGTGTTTAAAGGAGGAGGACCTAGATGTGCTTCGGTTCGAGGAAAGACCACACGCGCGCGCCGCCGTCCGCCCGTCCGGTCCGGTCCGGTTCGGCTCCGAGTTCCGGTTCCGGGTTCTCGGGTTCTCGGGTCACGGGTCGTGGGCCGTGGGTCTTCGATATTATCTTTTTGGGCCGAAAAAAACTTTGCCGTACGCTTTGATCCCGAAGTTTCGGATATACGATTTGGACCGAAATTCTTTCGGATGTGCGCTTTGGTCCCCGAAGTTTCAAGATGTACGAGTTTGGTCCCCGAAGTTTCCAAAAATCGAATTCGACGGTCAAAAACAGAAATGCCAAGCACTCAATTCAGCCATTTATTTTTCTGAATTACTCCTCCTATAATGGCCAAAACAATTGGTCTTTCTCCCATTTATGTTGGTGACTTTACTACCTCCATAATGGCCATTATTTGGCTATTATGGAGGCGATTTTCAGCAGCGATAAACAGCCCCTCCCTCTCCTATATAAACACCCCATTACACCATTGTTGAGCACTAAGACATATGCACGAAAATACATAAACGATGCAGAAAAACAAAGGCACAAAAATACACACCCGAAATAGTTTTCCTCCTACAACTTCCAAGCATCATTTCGTTACTCAATATTCTTCACGGTAGCTCTTGAGTTTCCTTTGCTCAAGGGTTCCATTGCTGTTTTATCTTGGGAGACAAATTGTCCAGGACGTATAAAGGATACATACGGGGCAATATTGTCTTAAGGACAGAGTGCTACACTCGACTCAGCAAAAACATTTTACATTTTTCCGTCTTCTACAAAACTGGAATTTCCAGTTTTTACTTGTGTAACGATTGTAATTTCAGATTCCATGTTGAATTATTGAAATCTTTATTTATCCCTTCGAATACTTGTAATAGTTAAATACTTCCCGTACTGCTTTATAAAGTACCATAGAGCAAAACTCCCAACAGTTTCTTGACCCATCAATCCCTCTCTTCATTTAGGTTGTCACGCTCATTCTTCAATTCTGCTTGATCTAAATCTATGGTGTCCTTTTTTTCACGTACAATTGATTTGTTACTATCCACTTTATTTTAATTAAATAAAAGTTAGAATGGAAATCTTGTTCGTTATTTCATTAGTTATAATTCCCTTCATTTTATTTTATGTAGCATGATTTATATTGATTTGTTTAACAATATTATTTTATCTGTTGAGAATTAAAGCCCACTCATAAAGAATGTTCTAAAACTACACTATAAAAAAATGTAGGAAATGATTCCTTGATTAATATTATGGTAAAGATACAATATATATACATTCATCCTAGGCTTGAATAATGGAAGACTAATCTACTTTACCTAAAATATAAGATACTAATTACAATCATAATAATTACAATATATTACAGTATATCAATTATAATAAATGAGAGGTAATTATGGGATATCCCTATAATTACTCTAACAGTCCCCCGTAGTCTTAGCTGGAGGTTCTCGGATGCTGAGATTGTCCTTGAAATCATCAAAAAGTACGCGCGGAAGATTTTTAGTGAAGATGTCAGCTATTTGATAACGGGACGGTACATGGAGAACACGAACTTGACCACGGGCAACTTTTTCGCGGACAAATAAGATATTCATTTCAATGTGTTTCATGCGTTGATGTTGAACGAGATTGCCTGATAAGTAGATCGCACTCACATTGTCACAATAGACCAATATTTCCCTTTCAACCGGACAATGGAGCTCCAGTAGGAGATTACGGAGCCGAATGATTCAGCAACAACATTGGCAACCCATCAGTATTCCGCCTTTGCACTGGATCAAGACAGTGTGGACTGACGTTTGGATGACCACGAAATGAGATTGTCACCTAAGAACACACAATAGCCGGAAGTGGAACGACGTGTGTCGGGGCAACCACCCCCAATCTGTATCAGTGTAGGCAGAGAGACTCGACATATAGGACTTATACAGATGAAGTCTGAAATGAAGAGTAGCCTTAACATACCGCAGAATCCTCTTGAGAGCCCCCATATGTTCTACCTTCGGATAATGCATGTGTAAACAAACTTGCTGGACCGCATAGGAAATGTCAGGCTTCGTAAAAGTCAGATACTGCAATGCACCTGCAAGGCTGCGGTAGTGTGTAGGGTCGTTGTATGGAGTACCTACAACGTTACTCAGTTTAGCCTTAGTGTCAACTGGAGTCTGTAATGGTTTGCAGGAAGAAATTCCTGCTTTGTCAATTATCTTCTCGGCATATTTCTTCTGATTGAGAAGTAGACCACCTGCATAGTGAGTGATAGCAATGCCAAGAAAATAATTCAATGGACCTAGGTCTTTCATCGCAAATTCAGCCACAAGAAAGGACATAATAGATTGACGAAGTGAAGTGGGGGATGCTGTGAGAATAATGTCATCAACATACATAAGTATATATGCCATGTCAGTGCCCTTCCTATAAATAAATAGGGATTGATCGGACTTACTGTGAGAGAATCCCAATTTAGAAACAAATCCTGCAAACCTGTTACACCATGCCCTAGGAGCTTGTTTCAGACCATATAAGGATTTCCTCAACAGGCACACATGATCTGGACGGGTAGGATCGCAGAATCCCAACTACTGATGCATGTATACCGTTTCCTGCAAGTGGCCATGTAAAAATGCATTCTTGACATCCAGCTGAAGAATGGACCAAGATTTGAAAAGTGTCATGTTAAGAATGATAGTTGCTGGCTTGACTACCGGACTGAATGTTTCACCACAATCGATTCCAACCTGCTGAGACCTGTCATCACCAATAAGACGAGTTTTGTATCTCACAAAAGAACCATCAGAATTCTTTTTAAGGCAAAAAACCCACATAGACCGAATTATGTTCACATTAGATGGATGTGGTACCAAATCCCACGTCTTATTTTGAATAAGAGCAGTAAATTCATCTAACATGGCAGCTTTCCAATTCGGGTCGGATAAGGCAACTTTGGAATTTTTTGGTATTGGTGATGGTTAGACTGAGGTGTTTAGGTTAAAATGGTGTTTAGGTTGAAAAATCCCGTGCATTGCATGGGTTTCCATGGTCCGTGTTGGAACAATTTGGTTGTTGGATAGCTGGGTGTTTGAGGGATTTTGGGCCGGGGCAGTGGGCTCGTTATGGCCACTGGATTGGGCCAGTGTGTCACAGGTAGGGAGTTGGGTGACGGGTGTAGGGGCTTCTTTTTGTATCACCAAATGTGGATTGGGTCATCTGTTTGAGGCCGCGGGTTTGGGGATGTCCTTACACTATTATTTTGTGAGTTTAGATGATACCTCAAAATTAGATGAATTATGTTGTTCAGAAAATCATATGAAGGTGAGGATGCCGTTCGAGATGTCGTAAATAGGAAGGTAGATTCATCAAAGATGACATGAGGAGAAATAATAACTTTCCAACTTGAAATATCAAAGCACTTATATCCCTTATGATTTTGTGGGTATCCTAAAAACACGCAAGGAGTAGAATGGGCCTGAAGTTTGCGAATGGTGGTGGAATGAAACAAGGGATAACACAAACACTCAAAAACCCGTAAATGTGTAACTGATGGGAGTCGGTAGTATAAAACCTGAGTGGGTGACACATTGGAGATTAGTTATTCGAAAGAATATTTAGAAGATATGTAGCCATTTGAAGGGCATGGCGCCAAAAAATTGGTAGTGTGGACGAGTGCACAAGGATAGAGCGAGTCATATTGTTGATTGTTCGAATCTTTATTTCGGCTTTCCCATTTTGAGAAGAGGTATGTGGACATGAAAGACGTACATACATCCCATTTTGGTGACAAAAAACTGTAAATTGGCCATTTAGAAATTTCCCCCCATTGTCACATTGAAAACTTTTAATGGTTTGCCAAACTGAGTTTTGATAAACACACTAAATTATTTTAAAATGTTATAGGTTTGTGATTTTTTTCCTAAGGGAAAGGTCCACAAAAAGTTCAAATAATCATCCAGAATTAGCAAATAGTATTTATGACCTGCAGCACTTAAAACGGGTGATGTCCACAAATCACAATGCAAAATATCAAATGGCATAAAAGTATGAGTAGTAGACGGAGAAAACGGAAGTTTAACATGTTTACCAAACACACAGGTTTGGCTAACAGAAGAGTCTAAACGTCTATTACAAGAAAACAAATTATTCTTCCTACATTGATTAAAAACCGGTGCTCCTGGGTGTCCCAACTTATTGTGCCATATACTAGGAGAGATGGCCGCAAAGGTGGAAGGTTTGACAATGTGATTGTTGGAAAAAGAGGTGATGGGATATAAGTCCCCCGTGCTATTACATCTCATGAGCGGCATCCCCGTCTGAAAATTCTTCACAGAAAAATCAAACATATCAAAATTCACAGAAACATTGGTGTCAATTGCAAAACGTCTAATATAGATCAAGTTTTTAATCAATTTTGGTGCATGTAAGACATTTTTCAAGTATAAAGGTGGGTGAGGAGAGAGTAGTGTTACCTGACCAATACCACGAATTGGAATTTCCCGCCCACTGCCGACAACAATATTTTTATTACTGCTCGTATTAAAATAAGATGAAAGGTTACCTTGATATGCCGTCATGTGTGACGTAGCCCCTGTATCCATGTACCATGACTCATCTGGAATATTTAGATTCATGTGGCTCATGGTTTGTTCAATATTCATGGGTGCATATCCGATCGAAGATGGTGCTTGTGCCACAAATGCATGTTGTGGACGAGATCCTAGAATACCGGGTTGGCGATTTGAAGAAGGAAGCCTGGCCCATGAAGAAGTAGGATATGGACATGGCGGGGCAGCCCACTGTGGGGCCCATGCTCACGGTGGGTACTGCCCCCACTGACTTCCGCCACTGCCCCACTGGTTACCGCCACTACCAGCCCACCACTGCTCGGGCTGGCCATTGCCGCCGCCAGTTTGTCCTCCTCCCCGGCCTCGTCCCTTTTCGCCATTATTTTTCTCTTTATTGTTACGGTTTGAACCCCATTTTTGCCATTATATTGATGAGTATTATGGCACCCCGAACCAGAATTTTGGGGATCCAAATCAGTGGAAAATGAGTTGGTGGAGACGAGAGTCGTTCCATCGGTGGTTGTGCCTGATGATGCCTGCTTTGATTTCCTCGTTTCCTCGAGAATTAACCTCGAATGGGCCTCGTAAAGGGAGGTAACGGATTGCTTTGCTGAATAAACGTAGCAACACCATCATATTGTTCATTCAGCCCCGCAATCAACTAAAGGACTAACCTTTGATTTGTGACGGGCGAACCAACGTTGGACAGTTGGTCCGCAAGTACCTTTAATTCTTGACAATAGGCTGAGATGTTGGAAAAGTCATCCAATTTAACATTGGTAAATTGGTGTTCAAGATAAACGACCCTAGAAATTTTGTTATCTTAAAAAATGTTTTGCAACCGTTCCCATGCCTGTTGAGCCGTAGCATTGGGTTCCAATATGGTATGGAGAAGATCATTTGAAATAGTGTCATAAATCCATTGAAGGACTATAGCATCCAACCAACACCATAATTTCTTGTCCACCGTAGTGGTATCCGACGGTGACAGACGGAAGAATATGGCCAATCACCTCATCAGCACGTCAGTGAATTTTGAAGAGTTCTGCCTATGAGGTGTACTGCCCTTTCTCCATTTCAAGAGTTATGGAGATAAAGTTCTTGACGTTATTAACGGCAAGAGCGGGATGAAAGTTTTAATTTCGGTCATAGGTTCCACTTAGAATCAAAAGAAGAGAAGAAGGAAATGGTGTTTTGATGAAAGTGGAGGAAAAGGAAACAAGAAAACCCTAGGGTTTGGGAAGGGAGTTCGCCCAAGGGGTGGTGGTTTGTAAAAGTCGGCTAGGTTTTTGAAAAAAAAATGGTTTAGGGTTTGTATGTTTAGGGTAGGCCAAAAACTTTGAGGAAAAAGGGAAGAAAAAAATGTGTAAAAGAGAGAAAAGAATTAGGGTAAGGATCTTTACTCTTGATACCATGTAGGAAATGATTTCTTGATTAATATTATGGTAAAATATAAATTCATCCTAGGCTTGAACAATGGAAGACTAATCTACTTTACCTAAAATATAAGATACTAATTACAATCATAATAATTATAATTTATTACAATATATCAATTATAATAAATGAGATATAATTATGGAATATCCTCATAATTACTCTAACAAAAATATATTAATTTTTATAATTACTAATAACCCTCATTTCATCTATATATCTATACTTACATTATACGATTAGATATACTAGAGATAGAACTGTAGGTATTTTTTTCACGCTTTCTTCTCTATGCATTTAGCTAGGATTTAGATGGTGGTACAAGGGATTCGTCCCATATACCGTGAGGACCATCGATGACCCGTTTATGTGCTATGTAATATTCATATTAACATGTTCCTTCATTATCCCATTGTAGAATATCTACACTTGGAATATTCATGTTTTGGCACTTTATGTTTTCAATCTCTTCAACAGTTCCTTAAATGTTACTCTTCTTGTTCTTACAAAGCTATTGAGTGAATATATTTCAGAGTTTTTAGAAACTATTTAAATGTTTATTAGATGATTTTTCCTTATTCCTTATATCTCTGAAGTTGAATGTCATTTTTTATTGCACCAAAGTAGCTGTAAAAATCTAGCCCGAAGTAACACTTTTAATAACGTACTTCATATTGAATTTTTACATCTAAAACTCTCTTTTTACTTTTATGGGCAATTGTTGCCTCTTACTCATTTAATAATTAAGATTAATTCTAATTGGTACTTCTATATGTAATAATTTCCAACAATTACTCATCTCCTTTGAATTACGGTGAACATGTTTAATGTGTCATTTTTTGCGTGTTGTCAGTTGAAAAAATGGAAAGGAGAATTCTATAATCTTTTTCTTGACCACTAGTGGAGAAAACTTGCTGGAATTGTCTTGAATTGCAAGAACACTAAGATGTTAACTATTTATCCATCTCATTTTATACATAATATTACTTCATTTCCAAGGTACTATTAATTAAATATTTAATTTAAGCCTCTTAAGACTGTGAAGTTTTTAAAAAAATAAAATTACAGTTTTAATTTTAGTGTTTACTCTTTCTTAAATTTTGGAAACAACCTTTTGTAGAAATGCAAGGTAAGACTACGTATAATAGACCTTTGTGATCCGCCCTTTCCCGAACCCCGCGCATAACGAAAACTTAATGCACCGGGATGCCCTTTTGTTTTCTTTCTTAAATTCTGGTCTTTAGTATGTTCACTTGTAAGTTACAAGTTTAATAATATTAACATAAAAATGATATTATACTAGTTTTATTAAAGGGAATTTTAAAAAAAATATACAGCCTATCATAAAATATTACGTCATGTAGCGATATTTTCATTTTATACAATAATATTCAACATGATATAATATTATATAACATTATACCTAGGGGAAAGCATTATACATAATAAATCAACCTTGTATAATATTGTATAAAAGGTGCTTATACACAAAGATGGGCTAAAGCGTGTTATATTTTCTCTCACTAGACATAGAGAGTAATTTTCCTTTTATTAAATATATGAAATACAGGGTCATTCGCACAAATTCCCTATTTCGGGGTGGTCTTTAATTTTTGTCCCTCAAACTTGTGGTTTTTAATTTTTGCTTCGACATATGTATCATAACATCTCACAAGTTATGTCGGACAAGGGGAAAACTTTCAACATAATCTAAAAAAGAGCATAAGTTTAGATTTCACTCGACATAGTTTACGTTTAGCTTCGGCATATGTATCATAACATTCACACAAGTTATGCCGGAAAATATAAAACTTTCAATACTCAACATTATCTGAAAAATACTACACACTTTATGTTGCATAACTTAATTCTTACAGAACTTGTGCCGGGAGAGACAAAAGTTCAGTTTCCGAAGATAAAAATGTTACAGAACTTATGCCGAGCGAAACAGATCTGAATATTTATATTAAATAAACAACATGATCAAAAATTACAGAACAGATATGAGGGGCAAAAATTAAAGACTAGTGCGTTTGAAGGGAAATCCGTGCAAAAACTTCAAACATTTAGCTAGCCCGAGCGGGCCCAATAGGATTTGACTCGGGACATATCGGGCTAATTTTACCCAGCCCACTTCTCTAACCCGACCTCTTAAAAGCCCGGTTACCAAGCTCCTTAACGGACGATACCGAGACCGACGGGGCTCAAATTTAAAATATTTTTTAGTACTAAATAGATTGTACTTTACCGATGCAACATGTGTGTTTGTTGTTGTGTTTATTTCATGTTAAACACACTAAATTCAATTGAATATAAGTTTTAGGGGTGAGCGGGTCCGGGTACCCTAACATTTTTTAACTACCCGGACCCTACCCGGTATAAGATTGGTTCCTAAATTTACTATCCGTAGCAATCATTACCCGGAACCTACCCGGACCCTGCGGTTCCGGGTAGGTTCCCGGGTACCCTGTAAATAAAAAAACACAGATTAAGCAACAATTTTTTAGCCTATAAGAATCAAAAAGAGTTCTAAAATAATTTCATCCAGTAATTTTTTAGCCTGCAATCGGAGTTTTTAGTACCCTTGTAAGAAGTTTTAGAAAACTTATTCATTGTAGAAAAACTAATTTTGTAACCAAAACCTAAAATTGCAAGCCAAATTTGACACTCAATTAATTGAACGTGTTGATTTCAAAATAAATTTGGAAATATCTGAATTAAACTTATTTTCGTGTTCATAAGCTCTTCGATACAAAAGAAAAGATTTATTATACTAGTAAATCCCTAAATTTCATCTTCACATCTACAAAAATATACACAAATTTTAAAAATATATTTACATTTTAAATCAAAAAGTAATACAGATTGAAGATGAGTATCGCCTGAAATAGAACAGAAGCATAGGATATTAAAAAGAAATTGAAGAGTTAGATATGAACCCAAATGCATTTTATGAACAACGAGAACACAACCAAGGGAGAGAAAGAGGCAAAAGTGAAGCTTCAACGACGACAACGATGAAAGTACCTGAGAGAAAGTTTCAACGACGACGACGATGAAGCTCAGTGGTGTAGCTAAAACGCTATTGTTATTGAGAGAGTTTTGGGTATTTTTTCTTAGGGCACAAAGAGCATTCTAGAATAAAGGGGTGAAAAAGCTTAAATATTTGTGTCTTGGGGTGGGGAAAATTAATGTGCAGGCGTGCGGCAAATAATTTTGGAGAAAGTTAAAAGTTGTCCAAATGTTTCTAAAAAATGTAAAAATATTTAATAATTTATAGGTTCCGGGTATCGGTTCCGGGTCCGGGTACCTTGTCTCTATTTTCCGGAACCGGAACCGGACCCGACATTGATCGGTTCCTAATTTTACTACCCGGACCCTACCCGTTATTATAATATATCTACCCGGAACTTATCCGTTAGTGTCGGTTCTTATCGGGTATCTGGGTACCATGTACCCGTGCTCACCCCTAATAAGTTTCATCGAATGCAAAACCGTTTAATTTGATTTTGGAAAGACGCGGTATTGTCAATAATATGTATGTTAGGGGTTCATCAAATTCCCCATCACCACATGAGGTGAAAGTCCAAAAGAAACTTAAATAAATTTAAAAAATGGGTATTGAAGTTTTTACTATGTACTTCTTTGGATTCATTTGGGTATTGAAGTCAATAATATGTATGTTAGGGGTTCATCCAGTGCATTTATATATTTGTTGCGGTACGTGCAACCCGATCCAGTGCATTTATATATTTGTTGCGGTACGTGCAACCCGATCCAGTGCATTTATATATTTGTTGCGGTACGTGCAACCCGATCCAATGCACTTATTTGTTGCGGTACGTGCAACCCAGTCCAATGCACTTATTTGTTGCGGTACGTGCAACCCGATCCAATGCACTTATTTGTTGCGGTACGTGCAACCCGATCCAATGCACTTATTTGTTGTTTAAATATGTCATATGTTCAAAAGGCTCAAATAATATTTCCTTCCTTCAATATTTCGCCCTTTCCATTTTTAAGGGTTATAACTCTCAAACCGTAAGTCGGATTTATCCCCGTAAAATCTCAAACTGTCGAGGACAGAGTAATCTATAACTTTTATTCAGCACAATCTTTCATATGCTTTACCTATTTGTACAGTTTTTACGTTATATATTCTGCCCTTTCAGACTTCAGTTGATCCGAGGCAGAATGTTCAAACAGCGATAACTCTCAAACCGTAAGTTGGATTTATCCCTGTAAAGTCTCAAACTGTCAAGGACAGAGTAATCTATTACTTTTATTCAGAACAATATTTCATATTCATTACCGATTTGTACAGTTTGTACGTTATACATTCTGTCCTTCCAGACTTTGGTTGATCCGATGCAGAATGTTCAAACCGTAAGTCGGATTTATCCCCGTAAAGTCTCAAACTGACCGTAACAGAAAGATGTACAACTCTGTAAAATTTCATCCAATTCTAACAAGTATAGCCCAGTATAACAGATTACAGTTGCACAATCCAAACTAGTTATTAAACAATCATAAATTTCATGCTCATTCTTTCAATAACCGGATTATATTCTAACATGTATTGTAACTTAAAAATAAAGGATTTTACTAAGAACTTTGAGTGAGAAAACTCACCTTTGATGCTTCGTAACCACGAACAAAACCTCAACTTCAACCAAACCTTTTTGGAACTCCTTAATTGCTCTCTTTAATCTTTTTTTTTTCCTCTCTTTGTTTTGTTTCTGATTTGCTGTATCTCCCTTTTTGTTGTATTGTATATTTGATGTGTTGTATCATGTGTGTGTGTGTGTTGTATTTGTAACCAAGTGCAGAAAGTGCCCATGATAAATGGGATGTGAGGGAGTTATCTTGTGTGTGTGTGTTGAATTTGATTTTTTCCTTGCATCTTCTGTTTTTTTTTGTTTTTTTGTTTTTTTTTACAGGACTTTACATTCAGTGTGTACTGTGATAACATATCCGCAATCTACTTATCTTATAACCCGGTTCAGCATCAGGGAACCAACCACATTGAGATGGATATACATTTTGTTCGTGAGAAGGTTGTTATAGGTCATGTTAAGGTGTTGCATGTACCTTCTTCGTATCAGTATGCGGATATTTTCACCAAAGGACTTCCTAGACTTCAGATCCAGTCTCAGCGTCCGGCCTCCTCCCGCTTCGACTGAGCGGGTGTATTAGTGAATATTTAATATATTCACCATATATTTGTAATTAATAGTAGTGTATAATTATGGTAAATATAGGATCCTTATTCTATTAGGATTCAACATTGTACACACTATATATATTTGAATTAATGAGAAAGACTCTCCAAGAAAAATTAATACAATCTTATAAGCTAGGATTGACCTTCTACTTTAGGATTTAACTAGGGGAAGAATCAATAAAAAGAAAACAATCAAGTCAAAATTCAACATCAATTTCCAGTGGTGAAACAAGACCGTGTTTGTTGGAAATGAAAAACCTAAAAGGATAGTTTTCATCATCACCCTAATTAAGCAACTAGGTAGAATTTAAGTAGCATAAAAGTCTATCCACTCACAAAAGAAATGCAATTTTCGTGATATTTACAGTAAACATTGAACTCATTGGGCAAAGAATGTATTGTTTATGTTGCTCTTATTATATTCGTTACAATGCAAATGCATCACCTATAATAGGGCACCAGTATTAGAAATAAGTTCAGAGATCATACAATCCAACTCCAAAGCACTAAGATGTCATTTATGGCTACACATACCACAGTAACTTAATTTTCAATATCAAAATAATTTTTCATCTATCTATTGCACATTTATTTTGTAGTTTTTTCATCTATCTGTTAGCACATTTATTTTGTAGTTTTTCACCTATCTGTTGCACATTTATTTTGTATGTCTCTTCTCTTATAAGCATACGTCAGTTACTTTTCTTTTGAGCTGAGTATCTATCGAAAACAACCTCTCTACCTCACAAAGGTAGAGGTAATGTCTGCGTACATCCTACCCTCCCCAGACCCACTTATAGGACCACACTGGGTTTGTTGTTGTTCTTATATTTACAAAATAATATATTCGGTAAATCTAAAGCGACTTTTAGAACCGCGCTTACGGTAACTGGTTGTTTTACAAAACAGAGTCGTGACACCAATTTTATTCAATGTGTATAGGACATGATCTGGAATTGAGTATCTTAATTAGAGCTAGTATCAAGTTGAATAAACTTATCAACATTCATTATTTATAAAATACGTACACAATACTATTTACTCCCTCTATCCCAAAAAGATTGACATATTTTCCTTATTAATTTGTCCCAAAAAGATTGACACAATTTCTATATTTAGAAATAAGTTAACTTTATTGAAATGATTTACACACACAAATATTTAAGGCTTGTTTTGGACAATCATTTCAAAAGTTTTCTTTTATTTCTTAAACTTTGTGCTAAGTCAAACCAGATCAATCTTTTTGGGACGGAGGGGTAACTTTTATGATGGATACACATATCTTTATTTTGAGCAATACTTATATGTCTCAACAGTGTGATTAAGAAAACAAAATAGGAAATATGAAAGAAACTACATCTTTTCAATAGAAATATCCTTAATCATATCTCTCAACATATCGGAGCCTTTGCAATCAACATTTCCCAGCTACGGTCTAAGAAACGAAAATAAGCATGTCTCCATGATCTCTTGAGAAGAAATGAACCACATACACTCCAAAAGCTTAGTGCAAACCCCATTGCCATTGAAATGTAGAACCAAATCACTTCATCTTTGTCACTTTCATCTTCTTCATACTCACCATTAGGAACTTTAACACCAGAATTGCAGTTCACCAAGAGTGGAAGCCCGCAGAGTTTGTTTCCTTGAAAACTCGTTTGATCAAAGCTTTGAAGTTGTGTGCTCAGTGGTATCATTCCTGATAAATTGTTATCAGACAGATTCAAGAAACTCAAAGTGCACAAACTCGAAAAGCTTTGTGGGATCTGACCATAAAGTTGATTTTCTGAAAGATCAACAGATTCCAATACTTTCATGTCACCAATGCCATTTGGAATCCTACCCATTGTCCCTACCCATCCAGACACCACTCCACCACCCATTGTCCCTACCCATCCAATGGAAACTCGTTCAAAGCATGGAATCTTCAAACCCAAAGTCCATTTCAACTTGTCTGCCCAAACCATCTCTCCACTTCCAAAGAACCCAAAATTGGCCAAACAAGACCCTAATTGGAATTCGGCTATGTATGAGGAATTCAATGCTTTAACTAAGCAACACATGTGGGATCTAGTACCTAGACCTGAGGGGGTGAATGTCATTCGTTGTATGTGGCTATTTCGTCACAAGTTTAGAGACAATGGGGATCTTGAGAGGTATAAGACCCGTCTTGTGGCTAATGGCACAAATCAGCAGGAGGGCATTGATTGTGGTGAGACCTTCAGCCTGATTGTCAAACCGGCTACCATCCGCACAGTTTTGAGCATTGCCATGGGCAAACACTGGCCGATCCATCAGCTTGATGTGAAGAATGCATTCTTACATGGGGATCTGAGAGAGACAGGTCTACATGCATCGCCCACCGGGTTCACCCATCCAGCGGCTTCCTCACTATGTGTGCCGTCTCCGTAAGTCACTATATGGCCCGAAGCGGGCCCCCGTGCGTCGTATGATCGCTTTGCCGGGTATATCTTACGCATTGGGTTTGTATGCGGCAAGAGTGATACATCACTTTTCATTTTTCATCGAGGTAGTAGCACCGCTTACTTATTACTTTACGTGGATGATATTGTTCTTACTGCCTCCTCCGACGGATTGAAAAATGAGATTATTGTCTTGCTCAAGTCCGAATTTGCAATGACTGATTTGGGGAAGCTGAGTTACTTTTTGGGGATATCAGTGACCAGGTCTGCCAATCATATGTTCTTGTGTCAGCGTAAGTATGCAGAAAAGATTGTGTACAGGGCTAAGATGGCGAACTGCAAAGAGGTGCCTACTCCAGTTGATTCCAAATCTAAGCTCAGTGCTATGGATGGTGCTCCAGTCTCTGATCCTACTCCGTATAGGAGCCTTGCAGGTGCACTTCAGTATCTCACATTCACCAGACCAGACATAGCTTATGTTGTTCAGCAGGTGTGCTTATTCATGCATCCAATGGAAAAATTAAATGATCTTAATCCTGCCAGACGTGTCAGACTAATAGGAATATCTCCGGAAAGATTATTGCTAGACAAATCCATACTTGTAAACAACGCCAAAATGGTGTCCTACTGGTACGTCTTGCCTTTGGTTGTCACCGTTGCACTCTCTATTAGTACTCCTATATAATACGAATAATTTAAATCGTCCACTTATTTTTCCCTTTGACCATTGCACTGAAATTGCCAATACACCTCGGTATGATTCCAACAAATGCATTGTTTGCAAGGTCTAAGATCTGAAGATCTTTGAGGTGGCAAAGTTCTTGAGGCAATTCACCGTCGAATTTATTGGACCGAAGGATAAGGACTATCAAGGTTGGAAACCTCATTCCCAACCAAGATGGTAATTTCCCAACAAACTCATTCTCAGATAAATCTATTTTCTGCAGTTTTGTGCAGTTTCCCAAGGATGAAGGAAATGGACCATTAAGTCGATTTCTTCCGAAGTCCAAGGATTGTTATTAATCTGTATTCCAAAAAATTAGTAAATAATAATAACTGAAAATAAACAGAATCAGTGTTGAAAAATAAGAATAATTTTTCAGAATATAATCGAGCCCACTTAATTCAAAGTGTGTCCTTAAGGAAATTATTCCCCTCACAGTACTCGAGGTTGATGGAATATCCCCTCCCAGGATAGAACGATTATCTTACTAGAATAGTAGTACTCCAAATTCAGGTAGTGGGGTCCAAAACGATTATCAATCAATCAGATCAGAATCCGAAGCCGAAGCCGAGCCGAGCCGAGCGACGACAACGGCGCGAGGGGAGACCCTCTTCTTAACCCTTTAGCGACAAGAAGGAGTACTTCTACTTATAAGTAGAAGAACTTTTCTTTCCACTACCGATGTGGGACAAATGCTTATTTTATAAAGCAAGAGGGAACTCCCACTTTTCTTTCCACTACCGATGTGGGACAACTCCCACTTTTCTTTCCATCATTGCCCATTCACCAATATCAATACCCAACAATCCCCCACATGAATGGGGAATGGCTATAAGATAAAGAAATGCGCGGACAAGTGTGATATACAAGCGAGAATTGACTGCATTTGGATAAGTAGGTTTCCCTTTGAACTTTCCGTAGTGAACTTATATCGGATATACTCGATCAATCGGTAGATTTGATATCTTTGAACCGTCGAACTTTGTTGTATACCTAAACAACATAAGTTACACAATCAACCCTCAACCGTTTATGGTTCTCACGGTTGTGTTCGTTTCAGTCATGAACACTTCCTGGTTTCATGAGTGCGTAGAGAATATGTCTTCACTGTCATTCCCCTTTAAAGCGGCTTACACTTAACACTCACATAGGTGATTTCTAAATATGTGGTCCTATAGCCACATTATCTGGTCATACACTTCCAGATTTAGATAATCATTAAAGAACCTTAATGCTTTATTAACTCATTAACAAGCCATAAGGTTTTATCCTTATTTCTGAACATTGTCTTCATCCGAGAATGGGTTGAGTTATTTGACAATGTTGAACCGTCAATCACAACTTTGTTTGATCTCCTTGAACCTAGCTCTTGGGATCTCCAGTCTGCTAGGTAGAGTTACCGCCATGATGACTTGTCCTCGGCCTTAACCCCATTCCCATTGATGATTTACTAACTCCCTCTCTAGATAAGCCTTTTGTAAGCGGATCCGCCACGTTATCTCTTGACTTTACATAGTCAATCGTGATAACGCCACTAGAGAGGAGTTGTCTAACGGTATAGTGTCTTCGTTGTATGTGACGAGATTTTCCGTTGTACATTACGCTCCCTGCCCTACCTATTGCTGCTTGACTATCACAATGTATACATATAGGAGCCAAAGGTTTGGGCTAGAATGGAATATCTTCTAAGAAATTCCAGAGTCATTCAGCTTCTTCACCGGTCTTGTCTAAAGCTATAAATTCAGATTCCATTGTAGAGCGGGCGATGCATGTCTGTTTTGATGATTTCCAAGACACTGCTCCTCCACCAACGGTGAAAATATATCCACTCGTGGATTTAACTTCAGATGATTCGGTGATCCAGTTTGCATCACTATATCCCTCAATTACTGCGGGATATTTATTATAATGCAAAACATAGGTTTGGGTGTGTTTTAAATACCCCAAGACTCGTTTCATTGCCATCCAATGAGTTTGATTGGGATTACTCGTGAATCGCCTCAGCTTGCTTATAGCACATGCTATATCTGGTCGTGTACAATTCATAATATACATCAAACTTCCCAAAACATTGAACTCATTGGGCAAAAGAAGGTATTGTTTATGTTGCTCCTATTATATTCGTTACAATGCAAATGCATCACCTATAATAGGGCACCAGTATTAGAAATAAGTTCAGAGATCAGACAATCCAACTCCAAAGCACTAAGATGTCATTTCTGGCTACACATACCACAGTAACTTAATTTTCAATATCAAAATAATTTTTCATCTATCTGTTGCACATTTATTTTGTAGTTTTTCATCTATCTGTTGCACATTTATTTTGTATGTCTCTTCTCTTATAAGCATACGTCAGTTACTTTTCTTTTGAGCTGAGTATCTATCGAAAACAATCTCTCTACCTCACAAAGATAGAGGTAATGTCTGCGTACATCCTACCCTCCCTAGACCCACTTATAGGACCACACTGGGTTTGTTGTTGTTCTTAAAATAATATATTCGGTAAATCTAAAGCGACTTTTAGGACCGCGCTTACAGTAACTGGTTGTTTTACAAAACAGAGTCGTGACACCAAGTCAAAATTCAACATTAATTTCCTGTGGTGAAAACAAGTGAAACAAGACTGTGTTTGTTGGAAATGACAAACCTAAAAGGATAGTTTTCATCATCACCCTAATTAAGCAACTAGGTAGAATTTAAGTAGCATAAAAGTCTATCCACTCACAAAAGAAATGCAATTTTCGTGATTTCTATTTACAGTAAACATTGAACTCATTGGGCAAAAGAATGTATTGTTTATGTTGCTCTTATTATATTCGTTACAATGCAAATGCATCACCTATAATAGGGCACTTACATTAACGGGTTGTTTTACAAAATAGAGTCGTGACACCAATTTTATTCAATGTGTATAGTACATAATCTGGAATTGAGTATCTTAATTGACACATTTCTATATTTAGAAACAATTTAACTTTATGAGATTACACTCACACAAATATCTAAAGCTTGTTTTGGACCATACATTTCAAAAGTCTTCATTTATTTATTAAACTTCGTGTCAAATCAAACTAGGCCAATCTTTTTGGGACGGAGGGAGTAACATTTATGATGGATACACATATCTTTATTTTGAACAATACTTGTATGTCTCACAACAGTGTGATTCAGAAAAAAGAATAGGAAATATGAAAGAAACTACATCTTTTGAATAGCAATATCCTTAATCAGATCTCTCTAACATATCAGAGCCTTTGCAAGCAACATTTCCCAGCTACGATCTAAGAAACGAAAATAAGCACGTCTCCATGATCTCTTGAAAAGCAATGAACCACATACACTCCAAAAGCTTAGTGCAAACCCTATTGCCATTGAAATGTAGAACCAATCCACTTCATCTTTGTCACTCTCATCTTCTTCATATTCAACATTAGGAACTTTACCACCTGAACTGCAGTTCACCAAGAGCGGAAGCCCGCAGAGTTTGTTTCCTTGAAAACTCGTGGGATCAAAGCTTTGAAGTTGAGTGCTCAGTGGTATCATGCCTGATAAATTGTTATCAGACAGATTCAAGAAACTCAAAGTGGACAAACTCGAAAAGCTTTGCGGGATTTGACCATAAAGTTGATTTTCTGAAAGATCAATAGATTCCAATACTTTCATGTCACCAATTTCATTTGGAATCCTACCAGATAGGTTATTTTTGGAAATATTAAATGATCTTAATCCTGCCAGACGTGTCAGACTAATAGGAATATCTCCGGAAAGATTATTGCTAGACATATCCATGCTTGTAAACAACGCCAAAATGGTGTCATACTGGTACGTGTTGCCTTTAGTCGTCACCGTTGCACTCTCTCTCACAATTCCAGGATAAAAAGAATATTTGAACTTGTCATCATCTAATACCGTTTTTCCTTTGACCATTGCACTGAAATTGCTAATACACCTTGGTATGATTCCAATAAATGAATTGTTTGCAAGGTCTAAGATCTGAAGATCTTTGAGGTGACAAAGTTCTTGAGGCAATTCACCATCTAATTTATTGGACCGAAGGCTGAGGATTATCAAGTTTGGGAAACTCATTCCCAACCAAGATGGTAATTGCCCAATAAATTCATTCTCAGCTAAATCTATTTTAAGCAGTATTGTGGAGAACGCCAAGGATGAAGGAAACGAACCGTTAAGTCGATTTCTTCGGAAGTCCAAGGATCGCAAATTACCCAAATACTCAATGGATTTTGGTATGCCTCCAATCAAATTATTGTCCCTCAAAATTAAAACTCTCAACTCTGGCCAATTCATCCAACAATCAGGAATTTCTTCAGATAAATCATTTCCCTCGAGGTTTAAGATCTCCAATTTATAAGATCTATTCTTTGCTTCACACTAAGTTAGATAAACCTTTCGAAAAAGAATTGTCCGAGAGATCTAGCTGAGATACAATGGTTGAAATCTGCGGTAGTGAGAGAGATTGAGAGATCGAATTTGAGAAGTCAAGTTCCAAAACCAAGTTGGAACCTCACCTTGTATTCCACCATCTGATATGTCAACATCCGTTATCAGCTTCTGAGTTCGGAACCACACGGGAAACAGAGGGCCTATATTCCAACCTCTTATTTTGATGTGCTCGGCTTGAAAAGGTGGAATCCAGTTTTCACTCACTTTTAAAGTCAGATTATTTTTAGATGCATAGAAGAACTTCAATTGTGTTAACTTAGAAAAATGACTTTCTGTTACAACACCTTCCAACCTATTGTAAGAAATGGCAAAGTATTGAAAGTTGGCCAAGACTTTCCGGAAGTGTTCCAGATTACCGTTGAATATAGACTCAACAAAATCAAAGAACTATTTCCCATTTCGGCTGAAACAAAATTACCGTTGAATATTTCAGATACTTTCCAATTTCCTCAAATAGATTTCCTGAGAGATAAAGATATTCTAAATTCCCTAACTTTCCAATTACATTTGGTAACTTTCCAGAAAGCATATTATAAGAAAGATCGAGATGTTCAAGGTTACTTAGATCAAACAACCATTTGGTAAAAGATAATTGAAAGAGTTACGAGAAGCCTTGAAGGTTGTGAGAGAAGTAAAGTTAACTGGACCCTCAGTAAAATTACAGTCACTCAAATCAAGAGAAACAAGTTTGGCAAGGTTGAAAATCCATTTGGGAACAGGAGAATTAAACATGTTCCCAGAAAGATCAAGGGTTTCAAGTGAAGAAAAATTGTGATGAAGTAGAGGTTGTATATGATGAAGACTACAATCAGATAAACTGAGATCAACAAGAGAAGGAAGCATGTTAATGACCTGTAGCCAGTTAGTTGCTTTGCTGAGATCCACACTGTCCATCTCTAGGTTCTCAAGATTCAAAAGACTTGGCAACCACTCAAGGCTATTGATCCTTAGATATCTAACTATGTGTAGCTCAATAACATGATGAGTCAGATTGTTGCACACTACCCCTTCCCATTCGCAACAATCTTTTCCAACAACCCAAGAAGAGGGAAGATCCGAGGGATCATCTACTTCTTTATTCAAGCTCTCCAACGCTCGCTGCTCATTTTCTCTGCAAATCCCTACACAAACAACAAACTTGGTGTTTTTCAAAATAAAAAACAAGAGAACCATGGTGTGCAATGTTTTAGACGAGGAATTGAAAAGTATGTGTGACAAGTAGCTACCTTGCTTATATGTTTTTTCTTCTTGGCCAGGCAATATGTATATATAGATATTAAAAACTGTATAATAGTTGAAGATTAATGCTTAGTTTTAGAAAGATGATGCATGTAGATGTTGACTGCTTGACTCGAAGATTTGTGTATTAAGTCCAGAGGACTCTAGCAAGTCTTCCCCACAACTTTATCAAGTGTCCCACATTGATGAAGGTGTCCTTATAAACGTTGCACTAGTAAAAACACGGTCTAAAGAGGCGGATTGAGAATTTGAAGTTTATGTTTAAATACGACAATCTCTAATTTATTATGTACTATAAATAATTGAGTTTATAGCCAGGTATTGACACCTAACCCTAGAGACAAAGCTAGCTTATAATTTATGGATTTACATGAACCCAATAGCTTCTGGTCAGACTCATTTAACAGAATTGAAGGTAACGGTATATTACAATACCCTATATATTAAGAGAATTTTTCAAAACGTTTCTCTAAATAATGGTCCTTAATTAGAAGAAAGAAATGATGATAAATACACAATAAATTGCTTTCAACAAAATCAAAGGTTCAATATTGGTGGCTATATACTAGGAATATCACATACCGCAAGTAGTTTACTCTGTACTCACCGAAGAGAATTGACTATAAAAATATATTAATCTTTGTAATTACTTTTTACCCTTATTTTTTTTTATATATGTACACTTACAGTATACAATTAGATATACTAGAAATAGAACTCTCGGTAATTTTTCACGCTTTCTTCTATATCACATTAAGCTAGGATTTAGACTGTGGTATAAGGGATTCGTCCAATATACCGTGAGAACCACCGATGATGAGGCAATATATATGTGTATATAAATATTAAGAACATTATCAGGCTGTTGGGGTCAAGGAAGCCATTTACTTGTGTTCTCGGAAAAAAGGAGTAACTAAAAAAAGTAGTTGAGATTTTTCGGGTGGCCTAGGGAAAAGAAAAGGGAGGGACATGACATGCCTGTATGTTACTCTGGCACACAGAGAAACAGGGGAGAGAGCATAGTAGCCTGATGTCTGTATGTGACAGGCATGTATGTAGCCCTGGCAGGGAAAAAGGGAAGAGAGCACAGGTCTGTGGCTGCTCTGACACGCAGAGAAAAGAAAGGAAAAATTTAGGTTTTGAAATTTAGGTTTCTGATACCATGTAAATAATGGATCTTAGGGCTAACTCAACCCCAAAAGCTAACTTGTAGGGTGGGGATTGTCCAAGTCCATATAAGAAGTCTATGTTTCTATTCCATTATCGACGTGGGACTCTTAACAGAGTTTATAATCAAATATTGGCACCTAACCCTAGAGACAGAGCTAGCTTATAATTTATGGGTTTACGTGAATCCAATAGCTTCTGGCCCGGCCTGTTTGATAGAATTGAAGTTACAGGTATATCACTATACCCTATATATTACGAGGCTTTTTCTGAACGTTTTTCTGAATAATGGTCCTTAATTAGAAGAAAGAAATGATGATAAATACACAATAAGTTGCTTTCACCAAAATCAGAGGTTAAATATTGGTGGCTATATATGAGGAAAATCACTTACCGCATGTAGTTTACTCTGTACTCATCGAAGATAAATGAGATGTAGTTAATATTCCCAAATAAAATGAAAATTAATATATAGTTGATTTCGTAACAAATTCTAATTTCGTAAGTCTGAATTTTTAAGTTAAGTTTTAGTGAGCTTCAACAGAGTTTTAGCCCATCTTCTTCACTTCCCAAGAAACTAAATAGTGTTCTATGTACGAAACTAACTTTAAAAGATGTACCTCATCTGTTCCAACAACTCCCTACTAGATATAAAATACAATTACGAAAAAAAGTTTTTTCATGCTAAACTTAGCCTATCACTATAAGAAAGTATAGAATAAGTAACAAAAGTTTAGCAAAAATAAATATATTATTACTAAAAAATGTAAAAGACAACAAAAATTAAATATATTGCTGTTTAAAATATAAATGGCAACAAAAAATAACAACTTGTTATTGCGAAAACTTTTCGCATCAGAGGTTATTGCAACGGTATACAATAACTTTTGTTGTTTCAAAAAATACTTTTGACAACAACATTCAATATATGTCAACAAAAGTTGTTGTTGACAAATGTTTTTCTTCTTGTAGTATATGTAGAAATACTAAGCAGTCAAAGACATCAATACCAAGCATAGATTATAAATTAAATAAGCTCACGCACACATGGCACATAATCAACACAAGAGGGATCCATATTGTCCCTTAAAATAAGCAACACATATCAAAGAATGTTGAATGGGTCATACATGAGTCTACAAAATCTAAGTTAACTGTTTTGAGAAAGATTATTTGTTTTTCAAGGCATGTTTTCAATCAAAACCAAGAATCACTCATATCGTCAATATTTTACCTAACACGAGCACATAACATTCAAATGGTCTAACGGGCTGGACTAATTTTTCCTCAAGACAATCGTCATCCATCCAACATCGGTAAATTCCTATCATATGACTAAAAGAAAAAAATCCTAACGGATACTACACACCACAACCAAAGATCCTATAAAACTTAAAAGAATCTTTTTGTGTTTTTGTGAGTTTTCTATTTTTTTTATTTTTCCAACTTTTACTACTAACTACTCTAAAAACATTAAAGCAAATAAAACTCCTAAGGAATGCATACCCTCCGACTCGAAACATACCTCCTACCCCACACTTATTTTATGCAATGTCCCCAATGCATATAAAATTGAAAAGCAAAGGTATGGTGAGAAATAATCTCTGAGGCCCACTAGGGCCTAGTAATCCTCTAGCTCAGGGTCCACATCTGTCATGACCTTATTGTCATCCTCATCATCTAGGGCATGTGACTCTACATCTTCCCCCGCCTCCAAATCAGCTTCACGAAGCTCGGCTAAATTAACATCCTAATCATTCGGCATATGTGTGTCATCTCTGAGAAGAGCTCGGGAGTGTATAGTGTGCGGGACATCAACGAAAACACTTGAGAAGTCCATCTTAAATTTATTTCCCGCAATCATCGTCATCTTATACATTTGGGCCAGAAGTATAGATTTGGCGGATCACTCCTCAGATGGGGTGCGATGGTGATGAGCATTCAACTTTGGGCCCTTGATATTTGAGATTTCAAACATATCATCTAGCCCCAGAAAAGTTCTATTACCAGGCTTCGGTAAGTTATCATTGATCCTCAACTAATATGTCGTCAAGGTATTGCCAAAATTGAGTCGCTTGGACTTGAATTGTCAAACTTTAATCATCTCCTGGATCATTCAATAGTCGATATTCACCGGTCGCCCTGTCATCAAGAAGTATATGAGACGCACCCTCTTCTTAGATATATCTGTGTAATAGTCTAGGAGCATGATTCTGTAGTTGAGCAACCGCAGCCAAACTCGTGATTCCTCAGTGAAGTTCCCTATTTTCAAGATTTTGTGCTCCCTATATTTTTCGAGGTGCCTTGACCAGATGGCCTTCGAATCAAGCCCACACAATGTCTCACGAATAGCCTGATAGTTCGTCTTGTAGATGAAGTCCTTAAGTGGCTCAATGGGGTGGTTGGGAAACCCAGATGTGTGGACAAAAATTTAGCTGTCACGACGATCTCACAACCCCGCACGTAGATGGACTCCAACCATTGCCCCTCCTCTATGGTATGCCCCAGACTTATGTTGGTTGAAAACTCAAGAACCAAGTCGATATCTATTGGCACATGCATTTCAAAGACTAATATCACCTCATGGCGAAGATTTGGTTGTAGATACCCCAGAATCAATGCTGAAGAGGGGCCTGATTGATTTCCCTCTCATTGATGTAGCCATCATGTTCACATATTCATCATAAAAGGTCTATGCCAAATGATGATGAAAGTTTGTCTAGGGCCTTCCTGCTGGCACTCTAGGAATAGGGAATGTAGGTTGCTTTCCCCCGGATTGTGACTTGATACTCTTCTTGCTCTTTGAGGAGTTAGCTCGACCCCTCTTTGTGCCTTGGGATGAGAATGATGTGGTTGTCTTTTCCCTTGTCTTTGGGTTAACAATTTTGCTTGCAAATACCATAACCAGAAGAGTAAGTTCCATTCTAAATCAAAGGGCCGTGGAACAACCCCACGCTTGTTTTAAACCGGGGGTGAACCAACCCCACACTTGTTTCCAACTAAGTACAAAATTGAAAAGAAAAAAAAGAAGTTAACCAATCTTATACTACAAAGACAAAATAAACAAATAAAACAAAACACTTTCATGTTTTAGGACTTAGGGTGGGGATTCACATGTTCAAATTTCATCAATTTCTTTCAATTTAGGCCCTAATAAGGTGCCCCAAGGGTACATAGAATCATTTAATAGTACAATGATAGTTAAGAATTCACAATTGCACAACAATTTTAGTTTAGGCATTTTTATGAACACCTTGTGGGCATAGGATCATCCTTATGATTTTTACAACAATATAGGGTGGTAAGCCACTTCATATTGCCATAGGAATCATATCCTAGCCTTCAACAACATTATACAAACAAGTATCATCATACAATACCAAAACCCCACCCAAAAATTGCTAAAAACCCCAAACCCTAGGTTTCCAATACTTTGAACTCAACAACTAAAGTGAAATTATGAAGTATAGGTGGATTTCTTACCTTGGATGTGTTAATGGAAAATGAATTTGAGCTCTTGAGTTGTGTTCGGACCCAAAGGAAGAGGGAGATGTTTTCTTGAGAGAAACTTTTGGTGGGAGTCGATTTGAGAGTTGAAAAATAAACTAAGTGTCGCCTCCCCCTCTTTATATCTTTTTAAAAAATAAATTGGGACTACGCGGACCCATCATGAGGATTTAATTTTCAGTAAAATTTGGGTACCCACGCTGCACACACGCCGGGCACCTAACGCACATAATTATATTTTAGCAAAATTTTGGTGCACACGCGTCGGGTACCCATCGCACAAAATCATTCTGCGGGATTTTTTGGTGACCCGCCTTGCATGTGCGTCGGGTACCTAATGCATACTTTTAATTTTCAGAAAATCTTGAGGCACCAGCGCTGCACACGCGTTAGGTACCCATCGCGAGAAAACAATTTTCAGTACTTTTCTCCTATGTGCGTCACACATGCAGCATGATTAGCAAACCTTGAGTAAAAAAACTTGATTCCTGACTCGTTTTGAGTTCCTTCTCCTTCCGTAGTCCTGCAACATGAACAAACATGACACTATAATATAAAAATTGGGTTACCTCCTAACAAGCGCCTTAATTAAGGTCGTGGCACGACATCTTTTTGTATTTTTCTTATTTTTCACTATCATACTTTTACAAACTCCGGTTGCCTCCCGAGAAGCGCTTGATATAATATCGTGGCACGACGCAAGCTCTCTCAAGCCTCTTCCAATTCAACTGCGACCTTTGCTAGATCAGTCTCTCCAAAATAGTGCTTTACTCTCTGCCTGTTAACCAAAAATGTCCCCCCCCCTCTGGATTTAGCGGTTTCAGCTCAATTGCTCTATGGGCGGTTACACGAACTATTACAAACGGGCCATACCGCTTACTCTTCAGGTTTCCCCCGAACACCTTAAGTCTGATATTATACAATAATGTCTATTGCCCAGGTTCAAACTCACGACGTTAAATATGTTTGTCGTGCATTCTCTTGGTCCTCTCCTTATAGAGTTTCGCGTTCTCATAGGCATGAAAATAAAATTCATTAAGTTCGCACAACTGCAACAACCGATTCTCACCCGCTGCTTCCATGTCTAAATTTAGTTTCTTGATTGCCCAATACGCCTTGTGTTCAAGCTCAAAGGGAAGGTGACAAGCTTTTCCAAAAACCAACCTGTAAGGAGAGGTTCCGATAGGCGTTTTGTATGCGTTCCTATATGCCCAGAGAGCATCATCAAGCTTCAATGCCCAATATTTTATGTTAACACTCACTGTTTTCTCAAGAATACATTTAATTTCACAATTAGACACCTTCACTTGACCACTCGTTTGCGGGTGGTATGCAATCGCCACTTTGTGCTTCACCCCATACTTATACATCAACTTATTAAAAAGCCGATTACAAAAATTTGTAGCTTGATCACTGAAATGGTGGGGAAATATGTGGAGGTATTCATGGATGATTTTTCTGTGTTCAGAGATTCTTTTGATGAGTGTCTGCGCCACCTTGATGTTGTTCTTACACGTTGTGAGGAAATGAATTTGGTGCTAAATTGGGAAACGTGTCACTTCATGGTTCGAGAAGGTATTATTCTTGGCTCAAGATCTTAAAAAGGGGCATTAGGTTGACAAGGCAAAGGTAGAGGCGATTGAGAAACTGCCACCCCCGATTTCTGTGAAAGGGGTGTGCAACTGTCTAAGGCATGCTGGCTTTTATCGACGGTTTATCAAGGATTTCTCCAAGATCGATAACCCTATGTGTTTGCTGCTAGAGAAGTATGTGAAATTCATATATAGCTTGCCCAAGTCAGTCATAGCAAATTCAGTTTTGAGTAGAGCAATGATTTCATTCTTCAAACCGTCAGATGAGGCAGTAAGAACAATGTCATCGACATATAATAGCAAATATGCAGTGTTGTTACCTCGGTGAAAAGTGAAGAGAGAGTTATCACACCTGCTACATACAAAACCAATCTGCAGAAGATACCTGGCAAAATGATCATACAAAGCGTGGGGTGCCTGTTTCAATCCATACAATGACTTTCTGAGACGACATATAAACTGCGGAGCTGTCGGATGAACAAAGCAAGGAGGCTGATGCATGTACACAGTCTCTTTCAAATCCCCATAAAGGAATGCATTCTTGACATCAAGCTGATGAATCGGCCAATACATGCCCATAGCAATACCGAGAACAATCCGAATAGTGGTCGGTTTAACAACCGGATCGAATGTCTCACCACAATCAATACCCTCCTGCTGATTAGTGCCATTGGCGACTAGTCTTGCCTTATACCTCTCTAAGTCACCACTGTCTCTGAACTTGTGCCGAAATAGCCACATACACCGGATAAAATTCACACCTTCGGGTCTAGGTACCAAATCCCAAGTGTTCTACTTGGTTAAAACATTAAATTCATCGCACATGGCCGCATTCCAATTTGGGTCCAGTTTTGCTAGTTTTTGATTTTTTGGAATGGGTGATAAGGTTTGTGTGGAGAGATTGAAGTGAACCTTGGGTTTGAATATCATGTGTTATGCATGAGTCTCTATGCGATGAGACGGCAGTGGCGGTGGGTCGGGGCTGAGAGGTTATTGGTCCAATGGTTCTGGACCAGTGGGCATCAGTTCAGCTGGACTTATTTCTGGACAGTGTGCTAGACTAGTTTCTGGACAGTGTGCTGGACTGGTTGCTAGAGTGATGGGCAACAGTGTCGCTGGTGGTGCAGGTGACTCGACTGGGGGCTGTAGGGGTGTGCAGGGAGCTGTTGGGGTGGTGCCGGACAGTGACGAGACTGTCGGAATAGTGGGCTGCTGTTGGTATAGATTTTGGATGACTGAGGACATACTTGGTTCATCGAGAAAGATGTAATCGGTGGTCTAAAATTTCCGGAGATTTGAAAAATGAAAGGTTATCTCGTCAAAGGTAACGTGACCGGAGACGATGATTTTGCGAGTAGCAATGTCATAGCACAAGTAGCCCCGATGATTAGAATATAGACCAAGGAAGTCACATGGCAGAGTGCGAGGGGCGAGTTTGTGAGGTGCAGTGGAGGCCATGTTGGGGTAGCATAAGCATCCAAAAATACGTAGGTGATCATATGATGGTAGCCTACGGTATAAGATTTCGGTAGGGGTCTTATTTTGGAGTGTGCTAGTTGGTAAAATATTATGAAGGGATTCTACCATTTTGACAGCATAGACCCAAAAAGGCGGTGGTAGGCAGGCATGAAACAGAAGTGTGCGAACTATGTTATTGATGGTACGTATAATTCTTTCAGCCTTTCCGTTTTGGGAAGAAGTATAGGGACAAGAAAAATGGAAAACCATGCCTTGTTTAGAACATAAATTATGAAATTCCGAGTTATTAAATTCACGTCCATTATCACATTGGAATGATTTGATAGATTTTTCAAATTGTGTTTTAATGAATTTTTGAAACTCGAGGAATTTTGTAAAAAAACATCAGAATTGAATTTCAGTGGGTAAATTCAGACAAAATGTGAAAAATAATCCAAGAATACTAGATAGAATTTATGACCCAAAGAGCTAACAATCGGAGATGTCCACAAATCAACATGAACAATATCAAAGGGAGAAAAAGTAACACTGTTTGATGACATGAATGGAAGACGAGTATGTTTGCTTAGTGGACAAGAAAAACAGTGTTGGGCAATTTTTCCATTATTACATTGAATATGCTTAGAAGTCCTAAGAAAAGTAAAAACTGGGTCTCCGGGGTGTCCGAGTCTGTTGTGCCAAGTGGAGGGAGAGATTACTGCAAGGGATAGAGGTTCTTGCGGTCTGACAGCGGAAGATTGAGTGAATGGGTAGAGGTTTCCCACACTATTACAGCGTGTAAGAATTTTCCCTGTATTGAGTTCTTTCACGGAAAAACCAAAAGGGTCAAATTCGACGACACGTAATTATTGCTAGTGAATTTTCTAACGAGAGATTAAGTTTTTAATGATGTTAGGTGTGTATAGGACGTGGTTTAGGGAGAAAGGTGGGTGTGGATGTTTGGTGTGTGTGTTACCGTAACCTTCAATTGGAATGCGATGACCATTGCCGATAGTAATAAATTGAGGACACTTTAACCGACGTAGTTGAGATAGGTTACCTGACGATGGGGTGAGGTGAGATATGGCTCCGGTGTCCATGTACCAATTGTTGTCGTGTTGTTGAAGTTTCATGGTAGTGTAGGCCTGGCCCAAATCAGTCGGGGCCGGGCTGGCTCTTCTTCTTCTTGCGATTATTCTTTGCTACGATTCTTTGCTCTGCTTCTTCTTCTTCTGCCGGATCGGAACCAGTGGTGTTGCTTGGTGGCCACCGCTCGGTGATCGGGGCGGGGCCCAAGAGGCCGATCGACCAAGGCTGCTTGGAACTCGGCCCCTACGGTCGGGTACGGGCATGCAGGCGAGGCCCAGTTCTGCTGGTTGGGCCCTGCTGCTGCAGTTCTATTGCTGTCCAGGCCACTGGTTGCGTTGGCCTTTTCCGCGGTCCTTGCCTTTGTTGTTGCGACCTGTGCCGCCACGACCTCCCCCATTTCTTCTTGGACATCTTTGTGATGGTCGGTTGCTTTGCCGGCCGCAGTGTGTTGCCATCCGTCAACGGCTAACGCCTTTTGATTATGTTCCTCTTGTTTAGCACGTCTAGTTTCTTCCAACAATAGTTGTGAACGTGCCTTGTTGAAACTTGAGAGAGGGTCGGCTTGTTGAATCATTGTTGCGAGTGTGTCATATTCACCTTTTAGTAAACCCGCAACAAGTTGAAGCACCATCTTGGTTTATGAAACAGAAGTCCCAACGTTGGATAGTTGATCGGTTATGAGTTTCCGTTGCTTACAATATTCGGACATGTTGTTAAAATTCTCGAGGCGGGTATTATTGAATTGCTCTTCTAAATATACGGCCCGAGTATTTTTATTGTTCTGAAAGATTTCTTCTAGCCGGACCCAAAGTTCACGTGTCGTAGCACCTGTTTTTATGATAGTGCACAACAAGTCTTTGGAGATGGTGCCGTAGATCCATTGTTTGACGATGGCGTCAAGACGACGCCAGATTGAGTCTGTAACATCGGTGGGACGAGGAACAGATTCGTCAATATGATAGAGCACGTTATATGCACATGTATGAATGTAGAATAGTTCCATCCACATGGAATATTGACAGTCTTCTTGGTCAAGAATTATAGGGATAAAATTCTTGATGTTGTTAACGGCGAATGCCGGATGAAAAGAAGATACTGAACGTTGAGAGGGGTTGTCAAGTGTGCCAGTGGATGAACCGGAATTTGTGGGGGAAGACATGGTTGCCGCCTGCCGAGGGAAGGGAATTTTCTAGTTTGGCCGAGAAAGGGAGGAAGAAACCAGAATTTTTTTAATTTTTTTTTCCGTGAAATCAGAAAAAAAAAATGCTGATTTCGGCCGTGAATGAGGAAGAGAAGGGATTTAGGTTTTAGGCTCTTGATACCATGAAAGATGGAATAATTTCCCTTAGGGATTCCTTTCATTATTCACAATATATATAGCTATACAAAGGTTGATTCCTAATATGGTACGAATCCTAACTTACCTTACAAAGGTTGATTCCTAATACAATTAGAATTCTAAGTTACCTTAAATATACATCTATCATAATTACAAAATATACAGAGAATTTTCGGAGAATATTCGCTAATAAAGATGATGCGGGGAGATTAGAGATGGCGGTGGATCCTGGACCGGTCCGGATCCAGATCCGTTTTATAGAATATGGATCTTCAAAATTTGGACCCGACGGATCCGGATCGGACCGGATCCATTTCGACGGATCGGATCGGATCGAATCTTGTATTTGAGATCCGTATCCGGTCCAAATCCGACCCGTGGATCCGTTTTTTATTAAATATATTCATAACCTAGAATGTAATTTTATAAGTATTTTCTTAAAATTGCTAAGCACATCCTTGAAAGTTTAATTCTCAAAACAAGTTTAATTTATCCTCGCGTTAACTCAAAAACCAAAAAATAAAGATGTAACTTCGATAATAAAATCAATGTTATATTAGTGAATGACTAACATCTCCATAGACAAGTAGTTAAAATTATATTCACTTCATTTGTGAAGATTCCAAGCACATGCAAGTTCTGCATTGTGGAAATACTAGTCAGCATTTTCCACAACTATTGTTATTGTCCAACATTTTCAATTAATAGCTCACAATCAAAACTAGACAACGAACAAAATGTCTCATATGAACATTTCAAAATTGAAACACAGTAAACTGTTAGCTAAGTAAAAATCGTTTGTCAGTTCAAAAAAATATTCTTAGCAAGGTTACATTCTTAGTAAGGCAAATTTTTTTACATGTGGATCCAGATCCGATCGGTGGACCCGATGGATCCAGATTTGGATCTGATTTTTATGGACCCGACGGATCTGGATTCAGGTATGAAAAATGGATCTGGATCTGAATCTAGTAGGATTCGGTCCAGATCCGATCCGTTGCCATCCCTAATGGAGATGTTGACTTGAAGACTTGTTGATTTTAAAGAGCTTTTCTTTTTCTTCCTTTCAAACAGTAATTAAGTGAACACGACTCTTGCAAGTCTTCTCAACAACTTTATCAAGTTGTCTGCTTATTAAAAGTTGCAGTAGTAAAAACACAGCCCCGGCCACATTGACTCGAAAACTTGTTGATTAAGTCGAGAGGACTCTAGCAAGTCTTCTCCACAACTTTATCAAGTGTCCCACATTGAGTTGTCCTTATAATGTTGTAGTAGTGAAAAAAGGTACTGGCAAAGGCGAATTCATAATTTAAAATTTAATATATAATATAAGTAATTGAGTTTACAGTCAAATATGGAAACCTGAGCCCTAGAGGCGGAGCTAGCTTATAACTTATGGGTTCACGTGAACTCAATAACTTGTGGTCAAACCCGTTTGATAGATTGAAGGTAACGATATATCACCATATCCTATATAAAAGAGGATTTTTTATAATGTTTTTCTAAATAATGGTCCTTAGAAAAAAAGAGGATGATAAATACATAATAAATTGCTTTAAAAAAATCAGAGATTCAATACTGGTGGCTATGAGGAAAATCACATACCGCAAGTAGTTTACTCCGTACTCACCGAAGAGAATTGGGATGTAGTTAATACTCCAAAATAAAAAGGGAATTGATATGTAGTTGATATCGTAACAAATTCCAATTTCAAAAACCTGAATTTTTAAGTTAACTTTAAGTGAGCTTCCATGAAGTTTTAGCTCATCTTCTTCACTTTCCAAGCAACTACATAGTGTTCTATGTATGAAACTAACTTCAGAAGATGTAGCACATCTGTTCCAACAACACCCTACTAGAAACAAAATTCAATCAAGGAAAAAATTATGCTAAACAGCCTATGTAGAAATAATAAGCAGTCAAATACATAATAACATTTACCATACAGCTGATTATACATCTACTAGACTTTTGTGTTTTCGCTTTTCAAAATATTATTTATAGAATATATTTTGCCTAGATTAGGGATTTCTTGTGACGATCATCAATATTAACGGGTCCCCAAAATCATTATATTCCACGGGCAAATATACCATGTAGTGTCTTTGGTTGGAGGGATAGGCAGAGTAGACAAATGGAGAGAAGCACGAAGCAAAAAAAGGAACCATTAGCCATTTGTTAAAAAAAGAAGACTTTGGGAATGAATAGTATTTTTTAGTTAAGTTCATATTAGGGGTGGGCGTATATCGGTTCGGTTCGGTTTTGTATCCGAAAAATATGAACCGAATAAAAATTGATTTTTTTAAAAATAAACCGAATACAACTTTTTTTTTAAAAAAACTGATATGTTCGGTTTATATGCCGAACGTATCGGATTATATCGGTTTTTTCTAGTGGGCCGGGTCGGGTCGGGAAATTTTTTATTTAAAAAAAATGAATTTCCAAAACTGAAATTGACATTCACACCTACACTATTATGAAATTTCGACGTTGAAATCTATTGTGTATCGTGAGATGTTTACTAAAGAAAAAGGAAAATTAGAAATCGATTTGGGGGAAAACACAAATTGATTGGGAAAGCGGTTTGACCGGCCCCGTCTCGAAAAAATACGCAAAATCAAAAAATAATCGGGTAGTTATGACCATTTAAAGTTTTATCAATTTACAACTATTTTTTCTCCCTACATTTTATGTCAATGCTTCCGTGATATGTTAATCAAGTTCATGCCGCATGCGACTTTCATAAAAGCTTCATAGATTAGCTTCAATGGCTATGATTCAAGAGATAGTAGTAGCCTAAAATAAAAATTAAAAAATATATATATATATATATATTTAATTCGGTTTTTCGGTTCGGTTCGTATCCAAAATTAAAACACCGAACGGAATTACTAAATCCTGATTCGGTTTTTCAAAAAATCGGTTTTAAAAAAAAAGAGAAAAAACCGAACCGAATTTCGGTTTGGTACGGTTTTTTCGGTTCTCCAGGTTTTTTGCCCACCCCTAGTTCAGATTAATAGTATTTCTTTTTTGTTTTGAGCTCTCAAATTAAGTAGTTTTCTCAAAAAAAATTAAAGTAGCAAATCTAATTAATAGGTCAAGGTGCAATCTTTCTGTGAAGTTTCTTGACCCATCAATCCCTCTCTTCATTTAGGTTGTCACGCTCATTCTTCAATTCTGCTTGATCTAAATCTATGGTGTCCTTTTTTTCACGTACAATTGATTTGTTACTATCCACTTTCTTTTAATTAAATAAAAGTTAGAATGGAAATCTTGTTCGTTATTTCATTAGTTATAATTCCCTTCATTTTATTTTATGTAGCATGATTTTTATTGATTTGTTTAACAATATTATTTTATCTGTTGAGAATTAAAGCCCACTCATAAAGAATGTTCTAAAACTACACTATAAAAAAATGTAGGAAATGATTCCTTGATTAATATTATGGTAAAGATATAATATATATACATTCATCCTAGGGTTGAATAATGGAAGACTAATCTACTTTACCTAAAATATAAGATACTAATTACAGTCATAATAATTACAATATATCAATTATAATAAATGAGAGGTAGTTATGGGATATCCCCATAATTACTCTAATAGTCCCCCGTAGTCTTAGGTGGAGGTTCTCAGATGCTGAGATTGTCCTTGAAATCATCAAAAAGTATGCGCGGAAGATTTTTAGTGAAGATGTCAACTATTTGATAACGGGACGGTACATGGAGAACACGAACTTGACCACGGGCAACTTTTTCGCGGACAAATAAGATATTCATTTCAATGTGTTTCATGCGTTGATGTTGAACGGGATTGCCAGATAAGTAGATCGCACTCACATTGTCACAATAGATCAATATTTCCTTTTCAATCGGACAATGGAGCTCCAATAGGAGATTACGGAGCCAAAGGATTCAGCAACAACATTGGCAACCCATCAGTATTCCGCCTCTACACTAGATCAAGACAATGCGGACTGACGTTTGGATGACCAGGAAATGAGATTGTCACCTAAGAACACACAATAGCCAGAAGTGGAACGACGTGTGTCGGGGCAACCACCCCTAATCTGTATCAGTGTAGGCAGAGAGACTCGACATGGAGGACTTATACAGATAAAGTCCGAAATGAAGAGTACCCTTAACATACAGCAGAATCCTCTTGAGAGCCCCCATATGTTCTGCCTTCGGATCATGCATGTGTAAACAAACTTGCTGGACCGCATAGGAAATGTCAGGCCTCGTAAAAGTCAGATACTGCAATGCACCTGCAAGGCTGCGGTAGTGTGTAGGGTCGTTGTATGGAGTACCTACAGCGTTACTCAGTTTAGCCTTAGTGTCAACTGGAGTTTGTGATGGTTTGCAGGAAGAAATTCATGCTTTGTCAATTATCTCCTCGGCATATTTCTTCTGACTGAGAAATAGACCACATGCATAGTGAGTGATAGCAATGCCAGGAAAATAATTCAATGGACCTAGGTCCTTCATCGCAAATTCAGCCGCAAGAAAGGACATAATAGATTGACGAAGTGAAGTGGGGGATGCTGTGAGAATAATATCATCAACATACATAAGTATATATGACATGTCAGTGCCCTTCCTATAAATAAATAGGGACTGATCGGACTTACTGTGAGAGAATCCCAATTTAGAAACAAATCCTGCAAACCTATTATATCATGCCCTAGGAGCTTGTTTCAGACCATATAAGGATTTCCTAAACATGCACACATGATCTGGACGGGTAGGATCGCATAATCCCAACGACTGATGCATGTATACCATTTCCTGCAAGTGGCCATGTAAAAATGCATTCTTGATATCCAGCTGATGAATGGACCAAGATTTGAAAAGTGTCATGTTAAGAATGATAGTTGCTGGCTTGACTACCGGACTGAATGTTTCACCACAATCGACTCCGACCTGCTGAGACCTGTCATCACCAATAAGACGAGTTTTGTATCTCAGAAAAGAACCATCAGAATTCTTATTAAGGCAAAAAACCCACATAGACCGAATTATGTTCACATTAGATGGATGTGGTACCAAATCCCACGTCTTATTTTGAATAAGAGCGATGAAATTCATCTAACATGACAAATTTCCCAATTCGGGTCGGATAAGGGAACTTTGGGAGTTCTTGGTATTGGTGATGGTTAGACTGAGGTGTTTAGGTTGAAAAATCATGTGCATTGCATGGGTTTCCATGGTCCGTGTTGGAACAATTTGGATGTTAGATAGCTGGGTGTTTGAGGGATTTTGGGCCGGGGCAGTGGGCTCGTTATGGCCACTGGATTGGGCCAGTGTGTCACGGGTAGGGAGTTGGGTGATGGGTGTAGGGGCTTCTTTTTGTATCACCAAATATAGATTGGGTCATCTGTTTGAGGCCGCGGGTTTGGGGATGTCCTTACACTATTATTTTGTGAGTTTAGATGATACCTCAAAATTGGATGAATTATGTCGTTCAGAAAATCATATGAAGGTGAGGATGCCGCTCGAGATGTCATAAATGGGAAGGTAGATTCATCAAAGATGACATGAGGAGAAATAATGACTTTCCCACTTGACATATCAAAACACTTATATCCCCTATGATTTTGTGGGTATCCTAAAAACACGCAAGGAGTAGAACGGGCCTGAAGTTTGCGAATGGCGGTGGAATGAAACAAGGGATAATACAAACACTCAAAAACTCGTAAATGTGTAACTGATGGGAGACGGTGGTATAAAACCTGAGTGGGTGACACATTGGAGATTAGTTTATTAGGAAGAATATTTAGAAGATATGTAGCCATTTGAAGGGCATGGTGTCAAAAAATTGGTAGTGTGGACGAGTGCACAAGGATAGAGCGAGTCATATTGTTGATTGTTCGAATCTTTATTTCGGCTTTCCCATTTTGAGAAGAGGTATGTGGACATGAAAGACGTACATACATCCCATTTTGGTGACAAAAAACTGTAAATTGGGCATTTAGAAATTTCCCCCCATTGTCACATTGAAAACTTTTAATGGTTTTGCCAAACTGAGTTTTGATAAACACACTAAATTGTTTCAAAATGTTATAGGTTTGTGATTTTTGTCCTAAGGGAAAGGTCCACAAAAAGTTCAAATAATCATCCAGAATGAGCAAATAGTATTTATGACCTGCAGAACTTAAAATGGGTGATGTCCACAAATCACAATGCAAAATAACAAATGGCATAAAAGTATGAGTAGTAGATGGAGAAAACAGAAGTTTAACATGTTTACCAAACACACAGGTTTGGCTAACAAAAGAGTCCAAACGTCTATTATAAGAAAACAAATTATTCTTCCTACATTGATTAAAACCCAGTGCTCCTGGGTGTCCTAACTTATTGTGCCATATACTAGGAGAGATGGCCGCAAAGGTGGAAGGTTTGACCATGTGATTGTTGAAAAAAGAGGTGATGGGATATAAGTCCCCCGTGCTATTACATTTCATGAGCGGCATCCCCGTCTGAAAATTCTTCACAGAAAAACCAAACATATCAAAATTCACAAAAACATTGTTGTCAATTGCAAAACGTCTAACAGAGATCAAGTTTTTAATCAATTTTGGTGCATGTAAGACATTTTTCAAGTATAAAGGTGGGTGGGGAAAGGGTAGTGTTACCTGACCAATACCACGAATTGGAATTTCCTGCCCACTGTCGACAATAATTTTTTTATTACTGCTCGTATTAAAATAAGATGAAAGGTTACCTTGATATGCCGTCATATGTGACGTAGCCCCTGTATCCATGTACCACGACTCATCTGAAATATTTAGATTCATGTGGCTCATGGTTTGTTCAATATTCATGGGTGCATATCCGATCGAAGATGGTGCTTGTGCCACAAATGCATGTTGTGGACGAGATCCTAGAATACCGGGTTGGCGATTTGAAGAAGGAAGTCTGGCCCATGAAGAAGTAGGATATGGACATGGCGGGGCAGCCCACTATGGGGCCCAGGCCCTCTCTGACTTCAGCTACTGCCCCACTGGTTACCGCTACTGCTCGGGCTGCCATTGTCGCCGCCAGTTTGTCCTCCTCCCCGGCCTCGTTCCTTTCCACCATTATTTTTCCCTTTATTGTTACGGTTTGAACCCCAAATTTTGCCATTACATTGATGAGTATTATGGCCCCCCGAACCAGAATGTTGGGGCTCCAAATCAGTGGAAAATGAGTTGGTGGAGACGAGAGTCGTTCCATCGGTGGTTGTGCCTGATGATGCCTGCTTTGATTTCCTCGTTTCCTCGAGAATTAACCTCGAATGGGCCTCGTAAAGGGAGGTAACAGATTGCTTTGCTGAATGAACGTAGCAACACCATCATATTGTTCATTCAGCCACGCAATCAACTGAAGGACTAACCTTTGATTTGTGACGGGCGAACCAACGTTGGACAGTTGGTCCGCAAGTACCTTTAATTCTTGACAATAGGCTGAGATGTTGGAAAAGTCATCCAATTTAACATTGGTAAATTGGTGTTCAAGATAAACGGCCCTAGAAATTTTGTTATCTTGAAAAATGTTTTGCAACCGTTCCCATGCCTGTTGAGCCGTAGAATTGGGTTCCAATATAGTATGGAGAAGATTATTTGAAATAGTGTCATAAATCCATTGAAGGACTATAGCATCCAACCGAGACCATAATTTCTTGTCCACCGTAATGGTATCCGACGGTGACAGACGGAAGAATATGGCCAATCACCTCATAAGCATGTCAGTGAATTTTGAAGAGTTCTGCCCATGAGGTGTACTGCCCTTTCTCCATTTCAAGAGTTATGGAGATAAAGTTCTTGACGTTATTAACGACAAGAGCGGGATGAAAGGTTTAATTTCGGTCATAGGTTTCACTTAGAATCAAAAGAAGAGAAGAAGGAAATGGTGTTTTGATGAAAGTGGAGGAAAAAAAAACAAGAAAACCCTAGGGTTTGGGAAGGGAGTTCGCCCCCAGGGGGTGGTTTGTAAAAGTCGGCTAGGTTTTTAAAAAAACAATGGTTTAGGGTTTGTATGTTTAGGGTAGGCCAAAAACTTTGAGGAAAAAGGGAAGAAAAAAATGTGTAAAAGAGAGAAAAGAATTAGGGTAAGGATCTTTACTCTTGATACCATGTAGGAAATGATTTCTTGATTAATATTATGATAAAATATAAATTCATCCTAGGCTTGAACAATGGAAGACTAATCTACTTTACCTAAAATATAAGATACTAATTATAATCATAATAATTATAATTTATTACAATATATCAATTATAATAAATGAGATGTAATTATGGAATATCCTCATAATTACTCTAACAAAAATATATTATTTTTTATAATTACTAATAACCCTCATTTCATCTATATATCTATACTTACAATATACGATTAGATATACTAGAGATAGAACTGTAGCTTTCTTCTCTATTCATTAAGCTAGGATTATGTGCTATGTAATTAGTTCATATTAACACGTTCCTTCATTATCCCATTGTAGAATATCTACACTTGGAATATTCATATTTTGGCACTTTATGTTTTCAATCTCTTCAACAGTTCCTTAAATCTACTCTTCTTGTTCTTACAAGGCTATTAAGTGAATATATTTCAGAGTTTTTAGAAACTATTTAAGTGTTTATTAGATGATTTTTCCTTATTCCTTATATCTCTGAAGTTGAATGTCATTTTTTATTGCTCCAAAGTAGCTGTAAAAATCTAGCCCGAAGTAACACTTTTAATAACGTACTTCATATTGAATTTTTACATCTAAAACTCTCTTTTTACTTTTATGGGCAATTGTTGCCTCTTACTCATTTAATAATTAAGATTAATTCTAATTGGTACTTCTATATGTAATAATTGTTGGTACTCTTACTCTATGATACTTTATAAAGCAGTACGGGAAGTATTTAACTATTACAAGAATTCGAAAGGATAAACAAAGATTCAATAATTCAACTTGAAATCTGAAAATTACAATAGAACAACAAAACTGAAATTACAATTTTGTTGAAGACGGAAAAATTGAAACTGTTTTTGCTGAATCGAGTGTGGCACTCTGTCCTTAAGACAATATTGCCCCGCATGTATCCTTTATACGTCCTGGACAATTTTTCTCCCAAGATAAAACAAAGAATGGAACACTTGAGCAAAGGAAACTCAAATGCTACCGTGAAGAATATTGAGTAACGAAATGATGCTTGGAAGTTGTAGGAAGAAGAGTTTTCTGCTTGTGTATTTTCGTGTATATCAACTGTTAGTCAACAATGGTGTAAGATGATGTTTATATAGGTGAGGGAGGGACTGAAAACTGCCTCCATAACAGCCAAATAATGGCCATTATGGAGGTAGTAAAGTCACCAACATAAATGGTGAAAGACCAACGGATTGGCCATTATCGGAGGAGTAATTCAGCCAAAATAAATGGCTGAATTGAGTGTTTGGCGTTTTCTGCTTTGACTGTCCAAATTCTGGAAACTTCAGGGACCAAACTCTACATCTGAAAGAATTCAGGTCCAAACTGTACTTCTGGCAAAGTTTTCTGGCTCAAAAAGATAACAGCCCACAGCCCGAGAACTCGGAACCGGACCGGACGGGCGGCGGCGCGCGTGTGGTCTTTCCTTGAACCGAAGCATATCTAGGTCCTCCCTCCTTTAAACACATGGGATACCCCTTGGGGTCCCAAACCCCAAACCAATTTCGAGTCTTATATACACAACAATTCTTTCTTCCTCTACCGATGAGGGAGAATTGAACACAATACCACACTTTCTATGCTTCAAACACCTTACTTCGTGGACCAATATCTCTTTCATTACTCAATGAAATTTGACGATTCTTGGCCCTACGGTTATCTACGTACTTAGTAGATCATGCATGTGTGAAGAACCGGATTCTCCAATATACGTAATACTAGTGTTTAAGCCGTTAAAGTTGGTCAGTCGCAACTCTCGCCAAAGGCTAATTTCCAACAATCCCCTCTTGAAAGAGATTTTGGCGCACTCACATGGTGTCTTTTTTTCATTTCCAGCAATATTTTAGCGGACCGATGTTGCATAAGGAGAGGTAGTTTCATCTTTGAACCTTCCATAGTTGAATACCATCGGACTTACTTACTGCGCGGTGAACGTGATGTCTTGAACCGTCAGTGTTAAGTGTAAGCCAAGTCAATGGTACCAACACAACAAATTCCCTTACTCTCTTCTTCGTAATGTTTTGTCCGTTTTGGCCATGGACAACGTCTTGGATTCTTAAGTGCGTTCATTTGAGGCGGCCCGTCCTCGCACTTAAATAGGTGGTCTCCTACAAGTTATCTTGCTATACCCCACTTCACAAGTGTTAGGAACCATTAAAAGTTTCCCAAAGACCTAACCTCAACTGTTGAGGATCATTACAGGTTTTGAAAACTTAACCTTTACCCATACTGCAGATAGCACTTAACGTCTATCGCGGGAACGACTTTAGATTTGGAGTTTCTTTTCAGAAATCACTATCTGAAGTGCTCATGCTTCCACTGAAGCGATCAACTGAACCTTTACAACTTAGTTTTCCCATTGAACCAAATTACTGGGATCTCCAGTTAGTAAGGTTGGGTTACCACTGTATTGGTCCTTATATTTTGGGTTTTAAGCCCATTCCCCTAGACAGGCAGAACACTTGATCTCAGGATAGTCCCTTAGTTAGTAAATAAGGAAGTGACACCCGTGATGATCAACTACCATACGATCTTATGTCTCCGACAGATCCTGACAGATATGTCCAGACGCCGTCATCCGTGTCCTTCCTGAAGCCGACCGGCTAGCCACAGTGTATAACTGCTGAAGACACGGATTTCTCCCAATAAGGGACGTCCTCTAATGAGTCGTGAAGTTACTCAACTTCTTTCATGCTTTGTATAAAGCGATAAACTCCGATACCATCATGAATCGGTCGATGCAAGTTTGCTTAGAGGATTTTCCATGATCCACCATACACATTTACTTGTGGCTTTGGTGGTCTCCAGATCTGATGTCCGGTTTGCATCACTGTGTTCTCTTAGAACCGCTGGACATCCAGAATACTATAATCCGTAGATAAGCAAATAATTCAGATATCGTCATATCCGACTTAACGCCTTCTATTGATCATGTCTTAAGATTATCAGTGAACCTTAGTTCAACTGATCTGTTTGTAGGACGATACCAGATCGGTTGTAGTGTGTACAATACATTGAACTACACGTGACCTGAGCATATCGCTCCTTGTCTATGGGTGCACCATGATTCCAATCAGTTCTATAATTCATATCCATTGGTGGCTTCAACGAGACTGTCAACTATTGACTAGTCCGTTAGATGTCTTAGAAATCCAATTCCTAAGATGTAATCTGTGATACCCATATCTTTCATATCAAGACTTTGTTTCAATATGATTTTCACTCTCAGACTGTTGGTTTTCCAACTGTTGGCTTTCTAACTTCAGAGTCAATGTTTATGTGGTCAGATTCATTGTTTTTGTTTTATCTGAAACTTTCAAGACCAAAATGTAAACATTTCAAGGACCAAAATGAAAGTTCAGGAAGAAGCCCAACAGTCCAGCAAACCAACTCTGATTCTCTTCTTCCAACTCTCCGGTTGGGAAGGCTAGTTCAACATCCATGCCATGCAAGACTACAATAGTCCTGGATGTTAAGCTACTCACAGGGGAGCACTTTTTACAACCCAGAGGTTCTTTTCCCGGAGGAAGATTAACCATTACACAAGTATGGTTCTATATTGATTCTATTTCTCTCTTTAGCTTCTTTCCAAAGCAACGCTTTTGGAGATAACAATTATTTGTTAATTGTCCATGGTTCGTTCTCAACCATACAAGCTAGAAGGACTGGAACAAGTCTTTGTCCCCTCTTTGCTCTGTCTTGGTTCAACATCTAGAATCCCTGAGTTCTGCAAACCTGGAATATTAAGTTCCGGATAGCCAGCAACTTTCGAGTCCTGAAGATACGGAACGTCTAGTTCAGACAGTCAGGCCCTTGCGGGTTCTTGTTAACCTTGAGCAATTACTTCTTTTTCCTTTTCCAAGGAAAGTTATCTCCAAAGAATTCGGTATTCTTTGACGCCAAGAGGCGATCAATACTCTCGTTATTTGCAGATCCAGTGGATATGCAATCTACAGTCTTAGGTCGAACTTGACCTGTTTCGGTAGTCCATCTTTTACCAAGCTACCCCACATAATTTGGGCGTACGACTTTGCGCTTGGCTAACACCGTTGGACTGAAGTGGGAAATGAACAGTCGTTTAATGAACGATGCTTCACATTCTCCCCCTCTATCACTACGAATTTCTCAATCCGTAGGCTTAGTTGATTTTCAACTTCTGCGTTGTAGCGCTTATCCGCTTCAACAACTTCATATTTGCTTTTCAACAAACAAAGGATATTATACGTTGTACCATCATCAATGAAGATTGCAACGTACTTGTCTCTCCCCTCTATTTTGTATAAACTTCAAATCACCCAAGTAGGTGTGACTAAGTTCTAGAGGAGCGGTGCTTCTTTCGCTATTCCCTTTGACGGAATTTGGAAATGTGATTTTGCCTCTTCGGCTACCTCACATTTATTTTGAGGGTTTATGTCGACAGAAGGGAACAATCTCAACATCATTAGCTTTTGAATGACTTGATATTTAACGTGTCTTAATCTATGATGACATAGATGCACGGATTACAAATATATCATTCATTTAGCTACAGACGTATTGTACCATTCTTAGTTATTACAGACCTGTTGGACTAGTCTCAAATCAGCTTGACCAACAGCGTCCCTTAAACCAAGTTTGGGATATATATCACCTCATCTTAGAGTGATCCCAATCCATGAAGTCCTGTTGAGGACAACCTCTCCAACCCCTTCTACTTTAGAGGTGGCGTTGCTTCACATGAAAAACCTCTTGCCCGTGGTTAAGGCGTAACTGGATCATATGTGATCTAGATACACTGGCCCACTCCAGTTGCTTTGGCAGACTGAGTGTCCAATTTCTTTTCTGCCTTTCTTTAGGTCTTCAGATCATTTAAGACCTGGAAACTCTGGCCCACCTTACTCGGTGTCCATTACTTTTCCTATGAAATGAATTCTGGCCCCACTCCAGTCGCCCGGAGGCTTTATATGACTGAGTGTCCAATATCATCATATCAAAGAAATTTTGGCCAACTCCAGTTGCCCGGAGGCTTTGTATGACTGAGTGTCCAATATTATCCTATGAAGGATCTTCTGCCAAATAATATGACAGGCTCAACGTCTTTAGCTTTTAGACTTCTTCCATTATGATTGGTGCCTAGGTAATTCTTGGCGCTTACTTAAGAGAAATTTCGGCCCACTCCGGTCTCCCGGAGGCTTTGTATGACTGAGTGTCCAATATCATCCTATGAAGGATCTTCTGCCAAATAATATGACAGGCTCAACGTCTTTAGCTTTTAGACTTCTTCTATTATGATTGGTGCCCAGATAATTCTTGGCGCTTACTTAAGAATGGTAACAGGTTTCGCACGGTCAGTGGATCTTTCTCACTCGTATGTGTGAACATACTTTACACACTTTTAATAATTACACTTAAAAGAACAGATCTTTTTAAGTCGTTTACGAAATCCAATCTTTAAACGGAAAAGAAGAGGAGATTAAACTTCTGATTTTTAAAGCGTAAGGAATATAAATTATTTTCATATTCCTTCTTACTTTAATCCATTTTTAATCAGACATCATTTAATCTTTATTCTTGACAAGTAAGAAAAACTACTTATCCCAATTTCGGATTTTGGCTCACTTCAGTCACTTCATCAGACTGAGTGTCCATTTCCTTCTTACCATTATTCGGATCTTTTGTCTGGGTCAGATATAGGCCTTCTGCTGCAAGATAGAATAACATCTTCAGTCTTCTCCTCTTGTCCCAGTTAACATCCTCAGGCTCTCGAGAGCGCTTGTTTCCATCAGTCTTGGTAGCGGTGACACCATGAACACGTTCATCATCATCACTCCCTTCTACTAGAAAACCATTGCCATATCCAGATTTGGTCACACAACGTTTGACCGACATCTTTCGAACACTAATAGCAATACAATACAATATTGTCTTAAGTTGTTGGTACTCTTACTCTATGATACTTTATAAAGCAGTACGGAAAGTATTTAACTATTACAAGAATTCGAAAGGATAAACAAAGATTCAATAATTCAACTTGAAATCTGAAAATTACAATAGAACAACAAAACTGAAATTACAATTTTGTTGAAGACGGAAAAATTGAAACTGTTTTTGCTGAATCGAGTGTGGCACTCTGTCCTTAAGACAATATTGCCCCGCATGTATCCTTTATACGTCCTGGACAATTTTTCTCCCAAGATAAAACAGCAATGGAACACTTGAGCAAAGGAAACTCAAATGCTACCGTGAAGAATATTGAGTAACGAAATGATGCTTGGAAGTTGTAGGAAGAAGAGTTTTCTGCTTGTGTATTTTCGTGTATATCAACTGTTAGTCAACAATGGTGTAAGATGATGTTTATATAGGTGAGGGAGGGACTGAAAACTGCCTCCATAACAGCCAAATAATGGCCATTATGGAGGTAGTAAAGTCACCAACATAAATGGTGAAAGACCAACGGATTGGCCATTATCGGAGGAGTAATTCAGCCAAAATAAATGGCTGAATTGAGTGTTTGGCGTTTTCTGCTTTGACTGTCCAAATTCTGGAAACTTCAGGGACCAAACTGTACATCTTGAAACTTCAGGGACCAAACTGTACATCTGAAAGAATTCAGGTCCAAACTGTACTTCTGGCAAAGTTTTCTGGCTCAAAAAGATAACAGCCCACAGCCCGAGAACTCAGAACCGGACCGGACGGGCGGCGGCGCGCGTGTGGTCTTTCCTTGAACCGAAGCACATCTAGGTCCTCCCTCCTTTAAAACCATGGGATACCCCTTGGGGTCCCAAACCCCAAACCAATTTCGAGTCTTATATACACAACAATTCTTTCTTCCTCTACCGATGAGGGAGAATTGAACACAATACCACACTTTCCATGCTTCAAACACCTTACTTCGTGGACCAATATCTCTTTCATTTCTCAATGAAATTTGACGATTCTTGGCCCTACGGTTATCTACGTACTTAGTAGATCATGCATGTGTGAAGAACCGGATTCTCCAACATACGTAACACTAGTGTTTAAGCCGTTAAAGTTGGTCGGTCGCAACTCCCGCCAAAAGCTAATTTCCAACAATAATTTCCAACAATTACTCATCTCCTTTGAATTACGGTGAACATGTTTAATGTGTCATTTTTTGCGTGTTGTCAGTTGAAAAAATGGAAAGGAGAATTCTATAATCTTTTTCTTGACCACTAGTGGAGAAAACTTGCTGGAATTGTCTTGAATTGCAAGAACACTAAGATGTTAACTATTTATCCATCTCATTTTATACATAATATTACTTCATTTCCAAGGTACTATTAGTTAAATATTTAATTTAAGCCTCTTAAGACTGTGAAGTGTTTTTTTAAAATAATACTTTCTTCAAATTAAAGTTTTAGTTTTAGTGTTTACTCTTTCTTAAATTTTGCAAACAACCTCTTGTAGAAATGCAGAGTAAGACTACGTACAATAGACCTTTGTGATCCACCCTTTTCCAAACTCCGCGCATAACGAAAACTTAATGCACCGGGATTCCCTTTTGTTTTCTTTCTTAAATTCTGGTCTTTAGTATGTTCACTTGTAAGTTACAAGTTTAAAAACATTAACATAAAAATGATATTATACTAGTTTTATTAAAGGGAATTTTTTAAAAATATACAGCCTATCATAAAATATTACGTCATGTAGCCATATTTTCATTTTATACAATAATATTCAACATGATATAATAGTATATAACATTATACCTAGGGGAAAGCATTACATAATATATCAACCTTGTATAAAAGTGTATAATATTGTATAAAAGGTGTTTATACACAAAGATGGGTTAAAGCGTGTTATATTTTCTCTCACTAGACATAGAGCGTAATTTTCCCTTTATTAAATATATGAAATACAGGGTCATTCGCACAAATTCCCTATTTCGGGGTGGTCTTTAATTTTTGTCCCTCAAACTTGTGGTTTTTAATTTTTGCTTCGACATATGTATCATAACATCCCACAAGTTATGCCGGACAAGGGAAAAACTTTCAACATAATCTAAAAAAAAGCATAAGTTTAGATTTCGCTCGACATAGTTTACGTTTAGCTTCAGCATATGTGTCATAACATTCACACAAGTTATGCCGGAAAAGACAAAACATTCAATACTCAACATTATCTGAAAAATACTACACACTTTATGTTGCATAACTTAATTCCTGCAGAACTTGTGCCGGGAGAGGCAAAAGTTCAATTTCCGAAGATAAAAAAGTTACAGAACTTATGCCGAGCGAAACAGATCTGAATATTTATATTAAATAAACAACATGAGCAAAAATTACATAACAGATATGAGGGGCAAAAATTAAAGACTAGTGCGTTTGAATGGAAATCCGTGCAAAAACTTCAAACCTAGCCCGGGCGGGCCAAAGGATTTGACTCGGGACAGATCAGGCTAATTTTACCCAGCCCACTTCTCTAACTCGACCTCTTAAAAGCCCGGTTACGAAGTGAAAGAAATAATCCCCTTGATTATTTTCATTAATTGAAAGGTTTATATATAAGTTACAAAATAGGAGAATCCTATTCCTAAAACCTTATTCTATACATTTATGGTAATACACTACTAATGATATTACAACCTTACCTAAACTAGGATACTAAATATTTACCATAAACTATATTACCGAAATATGTCCAAAACCGAGAGCTAATCTGGGGCAGAATCCGAGACCTTTAATATACAATATACACATGTATATTGTGTGTATATTGTATATTTAACACACCCCCGCAGTCATAGCGGGTGGTCTTCGAACGCTGAGACTGTCCCTAAAATCTTCAAAAAGGACCGAGGGAAGACCCTTTGTAAAGATGTCTGCAACTTGATAACGAGACGGGACATGGCATACGCGAACGTGACCCCTAGCAACCTTTTCACGGACAAAGTGAATGTCCATTTCGATATGCTTAGTGCGTTGGTGCTGAACCGGGTTACTTGAAAGGTAGATGGCACTAATATTATCGCAATATACCAAGGTTGCCTTCTGAATGAGATAATGAAGCTCCAAAAGCAAATTTTGTAGCCAATATGATTCTGAGACCACATTTGCTACCCCTCGATATTCGGCCTCTGCACTTGAGCGTGATAGAGTTGCTTGACGCTTTGCCTACCAGGAGACCAAGTTGTTGCCAAGGAACATACAGTAGCCAGCCGTCGACCGTCTGGTGTCGGGACACCCACCCCAATCAGCATCTGTGTATGCGACAAGTGTGGATGTAGATGACGGATACAAATGCAAACTATAGTCCAGTGTCCCCTGCATATATCGAATGATGCGTTTGATTGCATTCATATTCTCAACTCTGGGATCATGCATGAATAAACACACCTGCTGAACAACATACGTAATATCCGGTCTGGTAAAGGTAAGATACTGGAGGGCCCCTGCAAGACTGCGATAACAGGTCGGGTCCTCGTATGGTGCACCTGCCGCGGCACTAAGCTTGGGTTTTGCATCAACTGGAGTGGAAGTGGACTTACAGGATGACATCCTAGCCCTCTCTATGATCTCAGCAGCATACTTTCATTGAGACAAAAACAATCCATCGGAATGACGAGTGACAGCAATCCCCAAAAAATAACTCAAGGGCCCCAAGTCTTACATAGCAAACTCGGAGCTGAGCATGGTCATGATGGACTGGCGTAAGGCATCGAAAGAGGCAGTCAAGATAATATCGTCCACATATAACAGAATGTAGGCTACGGACGAACCACGACGGTAGATGAACAAGGAATTATCCGACCTGTTGTGAGTGAACCCAATAGTTGAAACATAGTCAGCAAACCTTGTAACAAAGGCCCGTGGAGACTGCTTAAGCCCGTATAAGGACATCTTTAACAAACAGACATGATGAGGACGTTTGGGATCCCTGAATCCCAACGGCTAATGCATATAGACTGTTTCCTTGAGATCACCATGTAGGAAAGCATTCTTGACATCCAACTGATGAATAGGCCATGCCTTTGAAAGAGCCAAGCTGAGCACAGTGCGAATGGTAGCCGGCTTGACCACCGGACTAAACGTCTCACCACAATCTATCCCAACCTGATGAATCTTACCATCACCCACAAGTCGTGCCTTATGTCGAGCCAAAGAACCATCCGAATTTTCCTTATGAGCAAAAATCAACATAGACCTGATAACATTAATACCAAAGGGACAGGGCACCAACTCCCACGTCTTATTATCAATAAGAGCATTATATTCATCAGTCATAGAAATTTTCCAATTCGGGTTGTTTAAGGCAGACATATGATTACGGGGCAAAGGGGATTTAGAGACATTCGAATGTAAATTAAAATGTCTTTTCGATGTAAAAATACCCTGTTGACTACGAGTGACTGGTCTAAGACTCGAGGAAGAGGTGGGCGGATTTTGGGAATTTTCTGGGCTCAGGAAGGACTGGCCAGCATGCAGTGGGCTTGCTGGCCCAATTCTGGAAATGGACCCATCGACGGAAACTTGGATGGAATCGGACCGGTTCCGGTGGTGGGGCTGGATTGGCCCAATCACTGAAACTAGCCCAGTGAGACTACTGGGCAGTACCGATCGAGACGTGCCAGTGGGGCCAGCGGGCAGTGGGCCCGCTGGAGAGTTTTGGGTGCGGGAGATGTCCGAAAAATGCCGAATAATATACGGGGATATTCGGTCATCCAAAAAATTATACGAACTAGGCTCGAGAGTATGAACTTTCATAAAGGGAATTTGGGTTTCATAAAAAATGACATGGCGATTAATTATGATTTTCTTGGAGGATAAATCAAAGCATTTGTAACCACGGTGATTAGACAGATAACCCAAAAATACACACGGAGTAGACCGAGCCTGAAGTTTGTTAATTGTGGTGGATGGGAACAACAGATAACACAAGCACCCAAAACTCCGAAGATGAGAATAAGACGGGTTCTTATTATATAAGATGTGGAGGGGAGAAGAATATGTCAAACCTTTGGACGGAATTATGTTAAGGAGATATGTGGCCATTTGTAGAGCATGATGCCAAAAATATGGAGGTATGGAAGCATGAATTAAGAGAGTTCGGACAATGTTATTTATGGAACGAATTTTGCGTTCGGCTTTCCCATTTTGTGAAGATGTATGAGGACACGAAAAATGAAAATTGATCCCATTATTAGCGCAGAACTCCCGAAACTCCCTATTGGTATACTCTTTCCCATTATCACATTGAATATTTTTTATTTCTCTTTCGAATTGGGTACGAATGAACGCTCTAAATTTTATGAAGACGGAAAACACTTATGATTTATTCGCAATTGGAAATGTCCACAAAAATTTAGAATAATCATCTAAAAAGAGAACATAATATCGATGACCCAACAAACTAAGAACAGGAGACGTCCATAGGTCGCTATGAATAATATCAAATGGCATTGAAGTATGAGAATTGGAGTCTACAAATGGCAACTTAACAATTTTTCCTAATGAACACGATTGACAAAGTGGAGTACGACTCGTACCCTTACAAGAAATAAAATAATTTTTATCTAAAACTGATAAAATAGAGGATCCCAGATGACCAAGGCGAGCATGCCATAAGGAGGGAGAAATGGCTGTAAAGGCTGGGGGCAAGGCTTGACTCGATGGACCGACACCGGGCGTGATAGGATAAAGACCTCCACTACTATCACACCTCATGAGAGGACTCCCCGTCTTGAAATCCTTCACAGAGAAACCAAAAGGATCAAATTTCAGTGGTGAACTTTCGGACAGACACTAAGTTTTTAATCAATTTGGGAGCATGTAAAGTATTTTTCAAGATACGGGGTGGATTGGGGGGAGACAACATTTTCTGACCATAACCCTGAATTAGAATAAAGTTGCCATTACCGACAATTATACCGCGAGGGTTGCTCAAATTGGAATAAGATGAGAGAGTACTTGAATCGGATGTCATGTGGGTGGTGGCACCGGTATCCATATACCAATTTGGGTACGGTTGTGTCAACCCTAGTGTGAACTTGCGGAGGCCGGGGCCCAAGTATTCCAGAATTGGGCTGCTGTCGTGGGCTGAAGCTGCTGGAATTGCTTTGCCACCATCTTTTGGGCCGCAGTGGCGGTGGGCCGTCTGGGCTGCTGGAAAGCCCACTGGCCAGTGGGTGCAAACTGTGCTGGAGTTGGGCCGTAGGGCCACGGCCCAGAGGCCCAAGGCTGAGACCAGGGGTTCGGTGGCCCACTGGAAACTGGAGGGGGCCCACTACCACTGCTTTGGCCACCGTGACTGCCGCCTGAACCGCCGCGTTTGCCCCCGCGATTTTTATTTTTCCGGCCATTCTTGTTGCCCCCGTGGGATTGGTTTTGGTTCGAATTGTTGCCATAATTTTAAGGACTTGGGGAGGAAGTCATCATTACCACGGGACTAGCATTAGTAGCCACCTTTTTAGCCAAACCGGCTTCTTCTAAGGTAAGCATGGATCGTGCTTGATAGAACCTTGGAAGAGGATTACTTTGACGAAGGAGAGTCCTAACACTACTATAGGCCTCGGATAGGCCATCGACCATCTGTAAAACAAGACGACCTTCACTAACAGGCGCACCAACGTTGCGGAGTTGGTCCGCCAATTCCTTCAACCTTTTGCAATATGCTGAAACGTTCGGGAAATTTTCCATGTTGACGTGGGAAAAATCCTATTCAAGGGTAACAGCTCTGGAATTTTGATTATCCTGGAATATGTCACGTAGTCTATCGCATGCGGCCATCGCCGTAGCATCTGGTTCGATAATCGTCTGCAATAGGTCGGTGGAGATAGTAGAATATATCCACTGAAGGACAGTGGCATCAAGCGTTGTCCATAATTTAGGATCATCCTCGCGTTTAGGCACCTCTGTATCATCAAGAGCCGTGGGAATGATATGATGGATGACTTGATGCGAACGAGCGTGAATTTTGAACAACTCGGCCCACGTCGCGTATTGGACGTTTTCTATTTCAATAATTAACGGGATATGATTCTTGATGTTAGAAACAACAAGGGCAGGGTGAAACGAGTTCTTTGATGTAGACATACCGAAAGAACAAGAGGTGAAAGAGGGATTAGTAAGAGAGATTTTGAGAACGGAAGACAGAATTTGGTAAAACCCGAGGGGGGGTGGGGTCTCGGCCGAGAGGGAGGACAAAAACTTTGAGAGAAAATTTTTGTGTGACCTAGACTTTTGATACCATGAAAGAAATAATCCCCTTGATTATTTTCATTAATTGAAAGGTTTATATACAAGTTACAAAATAGGAGAATCCTATTCCTATTCTATTCCTAAAACCTTATTCTATACATTTATGGTAATACACTAATTATGGTAATACACTACTAATGATATTACAACCTTACATAAATTAGGATACTAAATATTTACCATAAACTATATTACCTAAATATGTCCAAAACCGAGAGCTAATCTGGGGCAGAATCCGAGACCTTTAATATACAATATACACATGTATATTGTGTGTATATTGTATATTTAACACCAAGCTCCTTATCGGAGGATACCGAGACCGACGGGGCTCAAATTTATCTAGATTGGCCAGATCCTTGACATATATACATACTGGCCCAAAAATCTTCTCCTTTATTTGTTTTTAACACAATGCTCTTCGATCATAGCTCAAATGGAATCACTTTCTCTTCATTTCCAGAAGAGTATACCGTAACCAAGCTATGACTAGGCCTAACTTCTCGTAGGACATCTTGCCAACGCCGATGCAACATAAATGAATTTAAATTTTTAATTTTGATGAGTATTCAACTTTTAAAATATTTTTTAGTACTAAATAGATTGTACTTTACCGATGCAACACGTGTGTTTGTATGTGTGTGTATTTCATGTTAAACACACTAAATTCAATTGAATATAAGTTTCATAGAATGCAAAACCGTTTAATTTGATTTTGGAAAGACGCGGTATTGTCAATAATATGTATGTTAGGGGTTCATCAAATTCCCCATCACCACATGAGGTGAAAGTCCAAAAGAAACTTAAATAAATTTAAAAAATGGGTATTGAAGTTTTTACTATGTACTTCTTTGGATTCATTTGATAAGGAAATTTGTATTACTTGTTAGTGATGAATTGGTGATTAGTAGACCAAGTGTATTTGAAAGCTTACTCACACTACATCTACATATAAGTATAGTGGGCCACACCCCCACAAAAAAATAGAAACACAAAAATTTGGCTTTGTCGGTGCTTCTTGCCCAAGGTTGTTCTATTGTCCACAAAAATCACAATTATTCATTCATGGAGAATTTGCATGTTCATTGTTAACTCATGTGCTTTGTTTTATTATTCCTTTTCGTTACTAGATTAATACCGGATCCCACAACCTCACGGTCAAAAGTGGAGGGTGCTTTCTGCCTGCACAGCTCCCACTTGTCAAGTATCGTTCCACCTTTAATCAGAAAACGATTCATGGGGTTTAAAAAAATTGCTCAAGTTTCAAACCCAATGAATGATTCATGGGTTCAAATCATTACAAGTTCAAAATTTAGAAACGATTAATGCGTTCAAACCTTTATAAGTTTTTTTCTTATTTAAAATAAAGATATTTTGTCCAAATTTATAAAACGTGACTATTACCTTAGTTCAAATAGTAGCTAAAAGCTCATAACAAAACGGAAACCAAGTTATTCCACGAAATTTTTATTGGGCTTTTAACCTTGGCTTTAAAGATAAGGTGGTGTGAATGAGAAATAGAGGAAATTTTGAAAATTTGAGCAAAGTTCTTTTTGGAATAGAACTTTGTACCACATTGGTGGTGGAAATGGATAGTTGTTTGTTTATATATGAAAACACATACTCTAGCTCTTAAAAAGTTGAGAAGAGACTCTCCCCTCGTGTTGTCGTCGTCACTCGGCTCGGCTTCGACTCTTGATTTGATTGATAATCTTTTTGGACCAAATTTATTTTTAAATTTCATAATTTAATTTACATTTCTGATATTATCTAATATATTTTTCCGCGCAAAATTTAAGTTAAATTTCACGAAATATTTCCAACGAATTTCCTTTTTGGAAAAGGAAAGTCTTTCCCGAACAGACACTATCATGTTATGAACAAGTATTTCCGCTCACAATATTGGCTATAAATTTCAGAGGCTTTGCCTCATTTTTTAAACAACACAAAAATCCTGAACTTCTGCAGTTGAAAATTCTGAACTTCTTCTATTCATATTCAATGCATCGTTTTAAAGTAAATATTGTAAGTGTCGTGTGATTTGTTCCGCTATTTGAGTTCGCCAGAGTTCTGTAGTTTGCATTGCCGCTACTACAGAAACATTCTTCCATTCTATCCTGAGAGGAAGTAACCCATATCCTTGGCAACATTGAGTGGGTTATAATTTCTTAAGGATACACAAGAAACTTGTGGGCTCGAAAGATTTTTTCTACTTCTTCTAAATTACTGTTTGAGCATTTTTTTCTACTTTTGATTAATAAACAGAAATTGATTTATTAATTACTATTTCAGAACACAGTTATTAACAAGCTTAAGGAATTATAAATTTTGTTTCTGTGTTCTGTTAATCTGCTAAAAAAGAAAGAATAAAAAAAGTAACTTTATTGTAAAAAAAACTCTTTTGGGGATTAAAGTCCTTGTGACTTTCTACTCATATTGTTACTTTATTTGAAGATATAAAAATTTCCTCAACTTAATCTAGTCATTTGTATACGGTTTGAAGATTAAAAACTTCACTGATTTACTAAATATCATTTGTGTGTGTCAATTTCTTTTTCAGAAAAAAGACAACTAGTACAGAACAATAAACTGATTATGTTATGAATGTTATCGCCACTGCGGCGCACAAAACCGTAAAGCTTATTACAAGTCAAGGAAGATTGAAGGTTTAATTAAAGAATCAAGTACCACGGCGCACAAAACCGTAAAGCTTATAAGGAAACAAGACCAAGGAGATATTATACAATATCAAGATCAAAGGCACGCAGCAAAACATCATATCAAAAGATCTTGATCAACGGTCATTCATTGAAAGCTCTTAAACTTATTCATTGAAATATGATCATTCAATCCCTCTTTCTAAGGATCAATACTCTTGGGTTGCTATCTCTGTCACACGGCCTCACTATATATCAATACATTGATCTCAACCTTCTTAGTTCTTTGCTCTACTTTTCATAAGCATTGTAATACCTAGTGTTTTATTGTGTATAAAAAAACATTATTGGTGAGGCATTATATAAAACGAATATTGAGTGATTGAGAGTTGATGTAGAAACTACCCTCTATCATCATTGTACCAAAGAATAATTACAAAGATCGACAAAGAACACCCTTGCAATCCAATGGGACTGAACTAACATCCACATTGCATCCTAACCAACATAAAAATATTCGGTGTCATTACATTACTGCTTTTACTTTTGCATTCTCAACATTTGTTACAATACGATTACTTAGAGTCGACTACTACTCTAAGTAAGTCGACTTGAAGCAAAAAGGCACAATTCAACCCCTTGCCCCCTCTTGCACTTTCAATTGGTATTAAATCAAGGTCTCACATTTTATTTGCCTAACCGCCAGTGAGAAAAGATCATGTCGAATCACGTAACTGCTGGAGACCTATTTCAAGAAGGAACCTCACAAACTAGGCCTCCCTACTTTAATAGGAAGCATTTCTCTCATTGAAAGTGAGGATGGAAACATACATCAAATCATATGATGTGAAAATCTGGAGACTCATCAAGCTAGGTGACATTCCTATGCCAAAATCCAAAAATGATAATAAACAGAATGAGGAGTCCACATCAATTGTTGAGTTGGCATCTCTAGCCGACTACACAAATGATCAGATGGAAATGATACAAACAAACTCAAAAGCCAGAAATTTGCTATACAATGCAATTAGTGGAGAAGAGTATGAAAAGATATTCACTTGTGAAACTGCTAAAGAGATGTGGGACAAACTTGAAGTCACCTATGAAGGAATTGACAAAGTCAAAAAAATTATTGTTAGTCTTCTTGTCTATGAATATAAGACCTTCAAGATGAAAGATGAAGAAATAGTAGAAGATATGTTTGCAAGGTTTAACAAGATTCTAGGGGAGCTCAAGGCATCAAGAAACATTTTCTCCTCTGTGGATAACATAAGGAAGATTCTCAGATGTCTTCCTCCACAACGGTATCCTAAGGTTGTTTCTCTCGAAAGCATAAATCTAAAGAATCTTACTTATGATAAAGTCTGAGAAGATTTAATTGTTTTTGAGAAAACATATCTAAACAAGCCAGGACAGGAAGAAAATAAGAAAAAGGTAGTGGCATTCAAATCTCAGACCAAAGAGCATGAAGATGATGATATAGGAGAAGAAGAAGTTGCAATGATATCCAGATCTATCATGGAAGCCAAGAGGAGAGTCAGAAACAATAGGAAGGGAAATCAAAGCTACAGAAAGGGAAAACCTTCTCTGAACAAAATAAAATAATGGCAAATGTTATGGATGTGGAAAATATGGTCACATAGCCTCAGAGTGCCCTGAATCCAAATGAAGGACATCCAGAAACTATCGATGACACAAAGCCTTTAGCAGTTGGAGTAAAGATGAAATCTCTAACAATTAAGGTGAATATTGGGAAACATATGCTTCATGTCAACTAGAGAAACTAGTGAGGTAAGATCTAGCATATGTCCTAATTGTAATGATACTCAAGATTTATTAGATCAGACCCTAGAATATTTAGATAAAGTTTTTAACGAACTTAGAAAACCGTAAAGAGAAAAGAGAGATTGGGAAATTAAGTTAGAAGTCTGTGAAATAGAAAGTGAAGTTCTTCAAGAAGACATTCGTGATTTGCAACTACAGCTAAATGGCTTGCGCAACTCAACCAGTCATAGTTCAATTATATCTAACCGGCCGACTAAGAGTAATACGTCATCTGGAAAGAAACCTATCAGTGACAAAACAACTTCATGCAACACTATTGGTAAGTCCACTTCTTATTATACGATTGATCAGTCGACTAGATCTTTCAATTCAACTGATAGAAAATCCTACTGTAAGAAATCTATGTCACATAAGCCGACTACCAAATCAGTCACTGAAAAACCTCTTTCTCAAAATCGATTCTACGAGAATTCTTATGAAAGTCTTTCATTTGCTTCTCTTATATGGAAGTTTGATTTCTCATAATGTATCCTAATTTTCTATTTTTATTATGGTAAAATTGGTTATAAACATTTTAAATGTATATTTCACTATTCTGCTACACATGGTTGGGTCTGGAAGCTAAACAACTCAAGAAATTATGAAACTAACCAAAAAGGACCCAAGAAAACTTGGGTACCTAAAAGAAAGTAACTACTTTGTTTTGCAGGAACTCCACAAGAAGAAGTCAAAAGGTAAATGGTATCTAGATAGTGGATGTTCAAATCATATGACTGGAAATAAAAGTTTGTTCAAATCAGTAGTTGATTACAACGGAGGACCAGTCACATTTGGAGATAATTCAAAGGGAACAGTTGGTATAGGAATAGTTGTTGGTATATGAACAATTGTTTTTAATAGATCCTGTGATATTACTAACATTTATTTGGTGAAGGGTCTCAACTACAATCTACTGAGCATCAGTCAACTGTGTGATTCTGACATATAAGCGAGATTCAGAAAAACCGGATGCGTTATTGAAGATTCAACTAGGAAAACCATTCTCCTTGGAAGCAGAAATAAAAATGTCTATGTACTAGACTCTGTTAAGAGTTCAGTTGGATACATATGTTTGGCAAGAATGACTGATGATCCATGGATATGGCACATGAAACTTGGCCATGCTAGAATGCGCTTGATTGAGAAACTCTCAAGACTTGATCTAGTAATAGGACTACCAAAATTAAATTATGCAAAGGACTACATCTGTGACGCTTGTCAATAAGCTAAGCAAACTGAAAACTCTTTCAATTCTAAAGATATTGTATCTACAATAAAACCTTTGCAGCTACTACACATGGACATAATTGGTCCCACTAGAACTGCTAGCATGGGAGGAAAAAAGGTATGCATTTGTTATTGTATATGATTTCTCTCAATTCATATGGATTATTTTTATTACTAATAAAGATGATACCTTGAGAAATTCTAAGTTCTTTTATGAGAAAGTTCAGCGTGATAAAGGTTATTACATCACTGCAATAAGGAGTGACCGTGAAGGGGAATTTGAGAACAAAACATTTGAAGAATTTTACAATGGGAAAGGTTACTCCCACAATTTCTCCCCACCTATATCACCTCAGAAAAATGGAGTGGTTGAACGAAAGAATAGAACTCTTCAAGATATGGCCAGAACCATGATCGTAGAACATTCTCTTCCACACCACTTTTGGGCTGAAGCTATGAGCACTGCATGTCACATCCTAAATAGGTGTATGATTAGACCCATTTTGAAAAAGACCCCATATGAACTATAGAGAGGTAAGAAACCAAATGTCGGTGACTTTCATCTATTTAGATGCAAATGTTTTGTGCACAGCAATGGTAAAAACAATTTGGGTAAGTTTGATCCTAGAAGTGATGAAGGTATATTTCGTGGTTACTATAACACTAGTAGATCCTATAGAGTTTTCAATAAACACACTTCTACTATTGAACAATCAATTCATGTAAAATTTATGACTCTAATCGTGTGGTTGAGAAAGGTAAAATTGCAAATGATGATGAAGAATTGTAGGTTAATACATCTTTATCAACTGGAACAAACAACTCTCAAGAGTCGACTGGCAGTCAACCCAAGTCAACTTCTGTTATTATTGAACATGTTCCAAATAAATAGAGGAGCGAACCTGATTATCCAAAGAAGTTTGTCATTGGAGACCTAAATGAAGGGATGAAAACTAGAGAAGCCTCAAGGAACAATATAAACATTGCATTTATCTCTAAAATTTGAACCCAAAAAGATCGATGAAGCTTTAAATTATGAACATTGGAAATCTGCTATGAAGGATGAGCTAGATCAATTTGAAAAGAACAAAGTTTGGACACTAGTTCCTAAACCTGATGGAGCCTCTGTTATTGGTACAAAGTGGGTATTTAGAGACAAACTAAATGAGGCTGGAGAAGTTGTATGAAACAAAGCAAGACTAGTCGCTCAAGGCTACTCACAACAATAAGGAGTCGACTATGATGAAACCTTCGCCCCGGTCACTCAAAATTCTCAAATTTTATACAAAGTGAATTTGAAATGAGCATGATAGGAGGACTAACGTTCTTCTTGGGACTACAAATACATCAGTCCGAAAAAGGAATATTCATTTATCAAAGAAAATACACAAAGGAATTAGTTCAAAAATATGGAATGGCTGACTCAAAAGCTTTGGGAACTCCCATGAGTTCTACATGCTCTCTCGATAAGGATGATCAAGGTACATCTGCAGATGAATTAAAATATCATTGAATGATTGGTTCTCTTTTATATCTAACTGCTAGTCGACCAGACATTATGTTTAGTGTATGTAGATGTGCAAGTTTTCAATCATCTCCCAAGGAATCCTATTTAACAACGGTTAAACAGATTCTTTGATATTTTGTTAGAACTAGTTCATATGGTTTACAGAATCCTCGTACTAAAAATTATACTCTTCAAGGATTTTCTGACGTTGAATATACAGGTGATAAAGATGACATAAAAAGTACAAGTATCTCTTGTCAGCTACTTGGGCAATCCTTGATTTCATGGAATAGCAAGAAACATGGATCGGTTTCTTTATCCACTACGGAAGTTGATTATATTATTGTTGGTCAATATAGTGCACACCTAATTTGGATGTCTCATCAGCTCAGTGATTATGATCTTATATTTAAAAACATCTCTATATTTTGTGATAACTTCAGTGCTAAATGCTTATCAAAGAATCATGTACATCATTCTAAGGTTAAGCATATAGAAAGTAAGCATCATTTTATTAGACATCATGTTACTAAGGGTAATATTGATATTTGTTTTGTTAACACTGCAAATCAATTCACTGATATTTTTACTAATCCTCTTTTAGAAGAAAGATTTTGTGCTCTCCGAAAATCTCTTGTGTTTTGGAAAACCGTCACAAAATAATTTTTACAAGGAAAATTCCTTTCCTATCGAGCTGTGTTTAAATTTTATTTACTTTCTTGTTACGATATATGCATATATTTTCTTTCTTTATTTATGGTATGAATGTATTCGCCTAAATCTCTTTAAAATCCTCAATCAGTGCGCTTTGAGTTCCAAGACGTCATTATTACTCTGCGCTGCCCTGTTTATTGTGTGATGTTTCCCTTCAAACGTCACGTCGCCTCTCTCACTTCTCCACTCTTCTTTAACTTCATCTTCTTTTTTTGGGAAGAGGAAAGTCCCGAAGGCGAAATCCCCACCTGTACCAAAGGCCCCTTGGCCAGGTGGGATGTAAATCGAGGGATATGCGCGAATGGCAGTTCTACAAGGGAGAGGACTAACGGAACACGAACCCAGCAACAACCCTTGCAATATTTCAGCAAAGACTGTCACCACACGGATTTGAACCCGCGACGTCGGAGTGGTTATACCCCAATCACCTTGCCACTTACCAACTCGGCTGTGCCCCTGGGGGCTTTCCCTCCTCTTTTTTAACTTCCTCTTCTCACTCTCTCTTTCACTTCAAAACCATCTCCTCTTATCTACCACCATGGCTAAACCCACGAAAACCTCTTTTGTTGCCACTCGCAAAAGCTCTAGCACCAAAGAGAAAAACACTCGCAAAGTGGAACCCGTCCAAATTGACTCCGATTTCACCACCCACTCATGACTGATCACAATCTCTCCAGTGGTGGAGACTCCATCTCTGACAAGCAACTAGGTAAGTGACCCATCTCTCAATCCTCTCCAAAGAAATTCTAGATTGAAACTGAATGTTTTGATGATAATCGCCGTGATTTCTGGACTACCAAAACCTTTGAAGTGTTAGCTTCTTTTAAAGACAAATTTGTTAATCCAGGACGCATTATTGATCTAAATCTTCTCCAAACTCTTCGTTGCGATCTCAAGCCTCTTTTTGAGTTTTCAAGGGTGGGAAAACTTCTCTTTAGGTTCCCCTAGAGTTTATGAAAATCTTATCTGTATATTCTATGTGAATCTTCGTCTTCTTGGCCCCGATGAATTTGAAACCCTTATCCTAGGTACCCGTATTTTCTTTGATTGTTCCATGTTTGATGTTGTCCTTCAATGCAACTGCTCTAGTCTTTCTATCTCTGCCAAACACTCATGGCCTGAAGGTTTTGAAGTTTCCAATGAACATGCCAAAGAAAAAATTCTTGACCCTGATGTAAATCTTTCAAATCAGTTAACCCCCAATGAAATCCCTTTTCTCACTCGCGTCATTGCTCATATTGCCTCGACCACCATCTCTCCTAGAACTGGATCCTTCTCCACCATGACTCAATGTGATACCTTGATTACCTACTGCATTGTCCACGAAATTAAGCTCAAACTATCCTCCCTAATTATCAACAATATGATTAAGAGTGCTTCTGACTCCACGTCCCTTCCCTATGGCATGATTATCACTAGAATTCTTGAGGCTAGTGTAATTGATCTTTCTAGATACTCCTCTATTTCAGCCTCCCAACGCTACAATGCCAGGGCCTTCAGCAGCATGGCCTACATGCTTGTTGACTCCAAATGGGTGCGCAAGGACTCTGAACCCTCTGTTCCTCCTATTCCCACTCCTTTCAAAGCCTCATCCAGTTCTCCTCCTCCATTGTCCTATTCTGCAGACATTCTCTCTGCTTTGGTCTCTTTGGACACCAAGGTAGATGGTTTTAACGATCTCTTTCTATCCATGCAGTGTTAATTGGACAAACTCAAGGAGGCGACTAAAGAGAAGGGGTCAGATATATCAAAACTGCGGATACGGCCTGAACGAACCTCCAAGGATGCTCTCGAGACATTGAAAAATGTCTTCACCTCTTTGGATGAGCTTACTCCTATATCTTCTTGTAAGATAGAATAATTTTCCTTGGTGATTTTTATTTCATTAATAACAATATATATAGTTGTACAGAGAAAGTTCCTAATACAGTAAGAATCCTAACTTACCTTAAATATACATTTATCATAATTACAAAATAAACGGTAAATATTCAGAGAATATTCGCTAATACTCCCCCTCAGACGGAGCGGGAGAAGGCCGAACGCTAAGGCTGGATCGGAACTCGGTGAAGAGCTGTCTCGGTAGTCCCTTTGTGAAAATATCTGGATACTGATAGGAGGAAGGCACGTGTAATATTTTGACCTGACCAAGGGCGACCTTCTCTCGTACAAAATGGATATCCATCTCAGTATGCTTAGTCTGTTGATGTTGGACCGGATTGTGAGATATGTAGATGGCAGATATGTTGTCACAATAGACTATAAATGCCTTTCGCAGTGGACACTGGAGCTCCAAAAGAAGATTTCGGAGCCAACAGATCTCAACAACGACATTAGCAACTCCGCGATAATCTACTTCAGCACTCGAACGGGATAGCGTGGCCTGCCGCTTGACTGACCATGAAATAAGATTATCCCAAGAAACACACAGTAGCCTGAGGTGGAGTGACGTGTGTCTGGGCATCCTGCCCAATTTGCATCCGTGTAAGAGAGCAACTTATTTAGGGTAGAGATGTAGTCCAAAGTCCAGTGTGCCCTTAACGTATCTGATAATACATTTGAGGGCCGCAAAATGGACTCTTGAGCGTCGTGCATAAACCGACACACCTGCTGAACAGCATATGCACTATCTGGCCTAGTGAATGTAAGATACTGAAGGGCACCTGCAAGACTCCGATATAAAGTGAGATCAGAAACTGGCGCACCCTCATTGGCACTGAGCATGGATTTCGAGTCAACCTGAGTTTGCATAATTTTACAATTTGCCATCTTAGCCCTGTACACTATCTCTTCTGCATACTTATATTGACACAAGAACATAGTAGCTGTAGATCTGGTTACTGATATACCCAAGAAATAACTCAGCTTGCAAATTCAGTTTTGAGTAGAGCGATGATTTCATTCTTCAAACCGTCAGATTAGGCAATAAGAATGATGTCATCCACATATAATAGCAAATAAGCCGTGCTTCTACCTCGATGAAAAGTGAAGAGGTTGTTAACAATTAGGAAGGATTGGTCGACGAAATATGAACCGAAGACTTAACCTTGATATACCCCAGAACAATATATTTTTGTTACCACGAGATATATTGGCAGCCGCCGATCATCACACTTGCTACATATAAAATCGATCTGCAGAAGATACCTGGCAAAACGATCATACCAAACGCGGAGTGCCCGTTTTAAGTCATACAATGACTTTCTGAGACTACATACAACTGTGGGACTGACGGATGAACAAAGTCAGGGGGGCTGATGCATGTATACAATTTCTTTCAAATCCCCATGAAGAAATGCATTCTTGACATCAAGCTGATGAATTGGCCAATGCATGCCCATAGCAATACTGAGAACAGTCTGAATAGTGGTCGGTTTAACAACCGGACTGAATGTCTCACCATAATCTATACCCTCATGCTGATTAGTGTCATTGGCAACCAGTCTTGCCTTATACCATTCCAAGTCACTACTGTCTCTGAACTTGTGACAAAATAGCCACATACACCGGATAACATTCACACCGTCTGATCTAGGTACCAAATCACAAGTGTTCTGTTTGGTTAAAGCGTTAAACTCTTCGCACATGGCCGCATTCCAATTAGGGTCCAGTTTTGCTAGTTTTGGATTTTTTGGAATGAGTGATAAGGTTTGTGTGGAAAGGTTGAAGTGAACCTTGGGTTTGAAGATCCCGTGTTGGGCACGAGTCTCCATGCAATGGGTAGGCAGCAGTGGGAGGTTTGGACTGGGAGGCTGTTGGTTTACTGGTTCTTGAGGCAACAGTGGTTGTAGGTCGATATTGGGCTGGAGACTTGCTGTTTTTAGAGGGGTGGTGGTTGGTCGCGGGTCGATGGTTGGTCGAGCAGTGGGGGGTTCGACCGAGAGAGAGGGGGTGTTTGGTTGGCGACACCACTGGACAGTATGGGTGATGTAGCAGCTGGAGCAGTCTACAACGGAACTGGAAACTGTCGGAGACACATCGACTGGAGACAGAGGAGACTCATCGAGAAATGTGTAATTCGTGGTTTGGAATTTTTGAAGGTTTGAAAATGGGTAGTTCGCCTCATCGAATGTGACGTGACGTGAGATGATGATCTTACGAGTGGTTATGTCATAGTACAAGTACCACCAATGATTAGGTGAGAAACCGATGAAGACACATGGCGTGGTGCGTGGGGCTAGTTTGTGAGATGAAGTGGAGGCCAGGTTGGGGTAGCATAGGCAACCGAAGATGCGTATTTGGTCATAAGAAGGGAACCTACGGTGTAAGATTTCAGTTGGGGTCTTATTTTGGAGAGTGCTGGTTGGTAAAATGTTAAGGAGGTATTCTAACATTTTGACAGCGTAGACCCAGAATGACGGTGGAAGACTGGCATGAAAGAGAAGGGTACGCACCATGTTATTGATGGTACGGATGATTCTTTCAGCTTTGACGTTTTCGGAGGAAGTCTAGGGGCAGGAAAAACGGAAAATCATGCCTTGTTTAGAGCAGAAATTGTGAAATGCCGAATTATTAAATTCACGTCCATTATCACATTGAAATTTTTTTATAGATTTTTCAAACTGTATTTTGATGTATTTTTGAAACTCGAGGAATTTTGTAAAAACTTCAGAATTGAATTTCAGTGGGTAAATCCAGACAAAATGTGAAAAATCATCCAAGAATACTAGATAGAATTTATGACCCAAAGAGCTAACAATCGGAGATGTCCACAAATCAGCATGAACAATATCAAAGGGAGAAAAAGTAACACTGTTTGATGACATAAATGGAAGACGAATATGTTCGCCTAGTGGACAAGAAAAACAGTGTTGGACAATTTTCCCATTATTACATTGAATACGCTTAGAAGTCCTAAGAAAAGTAAAAACTGGGTCTTCGGGATGTCCAAGTCTGTTGTGCCAAGTGGAGGGAGAGATTGCCACAAGGGATAGAGGTGCTTGCGGTCTGACAGCGGAAGATTGAGTGAATGGGTAGAGGTCTCCCACACTATTGCAGCGTGTAAGAATTTTCCCCGTATTGAGTTCCTTCACAGAAAAACCAAAAGGATCAAATTCGACAGACACATAATAATTGCTAGTGAATTTTCTAATAGAGATTAAGTTTTTAATGATGTTAGGTGTGTATAGGACGTGGTTTAGCGAGAAAGGTGGGTGTGGATGTTTGGTGTGTGTGTTACCGTAACCTTCAATTGGAATGCGATGACCATTGCCGATAGTAATAAATTGAGGACACTTTAACCGACGTAGTTGAGATAGGTTACCTGACGATGGGGTGAGGTGAGATATGGCTCCGGTGTCCATGTACCAATTGTTGTCGTGTTGTTGAAGTTTCATGGTAGTGTAGGCCTGGCCCAAATCAGTCGGGGCCAGGCCGGGCCGGGCTCTTCTTTGCGATTCTTTGCGATTATTCTTCTTCTTTGGACCGCAACCAGGTGGTGCGATGCTGCCTCTTGGTGGGCTGCACAGTGGCCGAGGCAGGGCCAAGAGGCCGATCGACCAAGGATGCTTGAACTGGGCCCCTACAGTCGGGTACGGGCATGCAGGCGAGGCCCAGTTCTGCTGGTTGGGTCACTGCTGCTGCTGGTTGGACCACTGCTGCTGCTGCTGCTGGTTGGACCACTGGTTGCGTTGGCCTTTTCCGCGGCCCTTGCCTTTGTTATTGCGACCTCTGCCGCCACGACCTCCGCCACTGGCATCTGCTGTTGCTAGACATGCTGTGATGGCTGGTTGCTGCTGGCCGCAGGTGTTGCCATCCCGTCAATGACACGCCTTTTGATTATGTTCCTCTTGTTTAGCAAGTCTAGTTTCTTCCAACAATAATTGTGAACGTGCCAATTGAAACTTGGGAGAGGGTCGGCTTGTTGAATCATTATTGCGAGTGTGTCATATTCACCTTTTGGTAAACCCACAACAAGTTGAAGCACCATCTTGGTTTCTGAAACAGAAGTCCCGACGTTGGATAGTTGATCGGTTATGAGTTTCAGTTGCTTACAATATTTGGACATGTTGTTAAAATTCTCGAGGCGGGTATTATTGAATTGTTCTTCCAAATATACGGCCCGAGTATTTTTATTGTCCTGAAAGATTTCTTCTAGCCGGACCCAAAGTTCACGTGCCATAGCACCTGTTTTCATGATAGTGCACAACAAGTCTTTGGAGATGGTGTCGTAGATCCATTGTTTGACGATGGCGTCAAGACGACGCTAGATTGAGTCTGTAACATCGGTGGGACGAGGAACAGATTCGTCAATATGATCGAGCACATTGTATGGACATGCATGAATGTAGAATAGTTCCATTCACATGGAATATTGACAGTCTTCTTGGTCAAGAATTATAGGGATAAAATTCTTGATGTTGTTAACGGCCAATGCCGGATGAAAAGAAGATACTGAACGTTGAAAGGGGTTGCCAAGTGTGCCAGTGGATGAATCGGAATTTGTGGGGGAAGACATGGTTGCCGCCTGCCGAGGGAAGGGAATTTTCTGATTTGGCCGAGAAAGGGAGGAAGAAACCAGATTTTTTTTTTGTTTCTGTGAAATCAGAAAAAAATGCTGATTTCGGCCGAGAATGAGGAAGAGAAGGGATTTAGATTTTAGGCTCTTGATACCATGAAAGATGGAATAATTTCCCTTAGGGATTCCTTTCATTATTCACAATATATATAGCTATACAAAGATTGATTCATAATATGGTACGAATCCTAACTTACCTTACAAAGGTTGATTCCTAATACAATTATAATTCTAAGTTACCTTAAATATACATCTATCATAATTACAAAATATACAGAGAATTTTCGGAGAATATTCGCTAATAAAGATGATGCATGGAGATTAGAGATGGTAGTGGATCCTGGACCCGGTGTATCCAAATCCGTTTTATAGGATATGGATCTTCAAAATTTGGACCCGACAGATCCGGATTGGACCCGGATCCATTTCTGACGGATCAGATCTGGATCTTGTATTTGAGATCCGTATTCGGTCCGGATCCGACCCGTGGATCCATTTTTATTAAATATATTCATAACCTAGAATGTAATTTTATAAGTATTTTCTTAATATTATTAAGCACATCCTTGCAAGTTTAATTCTCAAAACAAGTTTAATTTATCCTCGCGTTAACTCAAAAACCAAAAAATAAAGATGTAACTTCGATAATAAAATCAATGTTATATTAGTGAATGACTAACATCTCCATAGACAAGTAGTTAAAATTATATTCACTTCATTTGTGAAGATTCCAAGCACATGCAAGTTCTGCATTGTGGAAATACTAGTCAGCATTTTCCACAACTATTGTCATTGTCCAACATTTTCAATTAATAGCTCACAATCAAAACGAGACAACGAACAAAATATCTCATATGAACATTTCAAAATTGAAACACAGTAAACTGTTAGGTAAGTAAAAATCGTTTGTCAGTTCAAAAAAATATTCTTAGCAAGGTTACATTCTTAGCAAGGCAAATTTTTTTACATGTGGATCCAGATCCGATCCGTGGACCCGGTGGATCCGGATTTGGATCTGATTTTTATGGACCCGACGGATCTGGATCCGGATCTGGATTCAGGTATAAAAAATAGATCTGGATCTGGATCTAATAGGATCCGGTCCAGATCCGATCTGTTGCCATCCCTAATGGAGATGTTGACTTGAAGACTTGTTGATTTTAAAGAGCTTTTCTTTTTCTTCCTTTCAAACAGTAATTAAGTCAACACGACTCTTGCAAGTCTTCTCAACAACTTTATCAAGTTGTCTGCTTATTAAAAGTTGCAGTAGTAAAAACTAAGAGTGGCCAGTGGGCCGGGCTCGGGTCTGGCTGGCCGGGTCTGGACGGGAGAAGGGTCGGGGTCGGGGTCGGGGTCGGCGGGCTCGGGGCGGGATACGGCGGGTTTTCCTTTTTCTTTTTATTTTTATTTTAAATAACATATGTATAAAAAAAACTCAATAAACAAAACAAGATAGTGTAATAAAAATATCCCAAGGCTGTTTTTGTGCCTCTTATATTATTTAATAGACATATGATTTTTTTGTAATACAAATACAATTGTCTAAAATCTAAATTGCAACTTTGTGGTGTTGTCCAAAAATTACAAATTACATAATAAAATTGCAATTAAAAAATTACATTCTCAAAAAAACCTGTTCTAATTGCTTGATGATTTCCTGTGGTTCTTCGATTGGAATTGGTATTTGTTGGTCAAACTGATCCACGTCGCTTCCACTACCTTCGGTTAAGATTTCGTTGTAGTTTTCATCATCTTCTTCGTTGATCTCCGGTTGACCGCACCTTCTCCGCTCCGCTCGTATCCAATCTCTGAATAATACTGCAATTTCCAAGTCATCTCTCCGGCTAATGAGTGTCTGTGGTCTCCTATTTCATATCTGCCTGCAGAAAAAGCGCTTTCAGACGCAGTTGACGACGCTTGAATGTTTAAAACATCTCGAGCCATCAATGAAAGTGTCGGAAATGTCTTCTCATTCCCCCTCCAATATTTCAGCAAGTCTTCATGTCCATCTTCATTGATAACTTCTTGATACGGTATAGAACCCTACAAAACAAAAATATCCAACTCGCTAATTTGGTTAGTAGTAGAGGTACGGCCGCACATTCTATTTCTGAGGCTTTCAATACTAGCCGCAGAAACAGCATGTCTTTTGTGAGGTTGTGTTGAAGATGAAGAAGATGGTATGGAAGCTGGTAAGTTACTAGCATTTTCTTGTTGATAAAATCTATATATATTTTTGCATTGGTGTTCTACGCTAGACAACACTTCTTCTTTAGTTTGTTCAATAGGTGGTGGGTGATTTAGATTTTTGGGACTTGGAGGTGGTAGTACTTCTATACAATCGTAAATAGTTTCAATTAGTGATTTAGTACCGTCTATTTTAATAGTAGGATTTAATACAGAACCAACAATATAAATAGTGGGAATAGGAATAAAATATTTTTTTATTTTGAGAAACATTTTTTTAATAGCTGCCTTATAAGCTGGGTTTTCCATATATTCACTAAGTAATAAAAATATTAGAGTTATATAAAATAACATAGTTGAAATAGTAGGATAATATATACCGGAAAATTCTTTTGTTGCTTGAAAAAATTTCTCTAAAAATACAATAAGTTCGGAAATTTTTTCCCAATCACTATCTAAAATCATATCAGCTGGCTTTTTATTATGAGAGTTAAAAAATAAAATTATAGGTAATTTATAGTCATAAGCAATAAGTAGTTGCTCGTATAAAGAATTCCATCTAGTGGATACTTCTTGTGGAATTTTTCTATAAGGTAGTCCACAATCGTGACAAATTTTTTTATATTCTTTTCTACGTTGTACTTTATTACTTTTAAAAAAAAAGTTTATAGCAAATTGTATTTTACTAAGAATGTCTTCAAAAAGTGATAGACCATCCTTTACAATTAAGTTATATATATGGTACGCGCATTTTATATGAAAATGGTCTGGAAAAGATGGAGTTAAACTATTTTTTAAAATTGTAATTGTGTAATTGTTATTAGAAGCGTTATCTAATGTAATAGTCATAATTTTATCGGTAATTCCGTAATAATAGCACACTTGATAAATATTTTCTGCAATAAAAGTACCAGTGTGCCTATCATCTATATATCTATACGCTAAAATACGTTTTTGCATAGACCATTTATAATCTATCCAATGACAAGTTACAGTTAAATAATCATGGCCGTTAGTACTACGACCTATATCAGACGTGATAGATACTTTGCCATTAAAATGATATAATGAAAAACGTAAATATTGTTGATATTCCTGCGCGAATTTAAATACATCTCTCTTTACAGTTGATCTAGGAAAACCATTAAAAGCAGGATTATATATATCTCTAATGTAATGAATAAAATCGGGAGATGAAGGAAATGAAAAAGGCAAACCCTCCACAGCAACTAATTTTGATATTGCTTCCCTATCTCTATGTTTATTGTATTTAGAGCCTACAATTCCCCCGTCATAGGGTTAATTTGACCATCCATACTTGGTCCGGGACGATATCGGTATGTGAACCTTGTCCCGATGGAGCGGCGTTTGCGCACCCGGTTTTGAAGCCTGGTATTGGGCATACCTAGCCGGATGAGCACTTACTACGTGTCTAATTAAACCCCCGTCCCACCGTGACCTTTTCCGGTTTTAAATTTTAAAACATTTTTACAAATTTTACATATGGCTACTTGATTCTCTACGTCCCTATCAAAAAATGTCCATGCATCTGATTTTAATGGTCGTTTTGCTGGACCTCGTCTCATACTAGGGGGAATAGGAGGTATTTCAGTTGAAGGTGCACTAGTGGGTGTGTTGTCATCAACATTAGTGGGTATATCATCTAGATCATCGTCTAAATTAAAGTCTTCTTGAGTTCCAGAAAATAGCTCCTGGTCTAAATCTAATGGTATTGTAGGAAAATGTTGAGTATCAACAAAATCATCCTGTGTAGGAATAAGATGACTAGAAGAAGTACCCTTGCCCTGGTTGCCCCTACTAGAAGAAGCACCCTTACCCTTAAACATACCTTTTAATCCTTCCATTTTAATTATGATAATAAATAATTAAAGACAATAAAATTAAGTGCCCTAAATAAAATAAACAGACAATAATAATTTAATGAAGGAACGAATGTACCAAACGCCGACGTAACGTCGACGTGTAATCGAGAGGTTGAAAATTGAAACTTTGCTCGATGGAAGATCCTCAAGCTAGTTGCCAACTTAACTCCCAATTCCCAAATGAATAAATAAAATTGAATATTTAGCAAACAATGTAGACTTGTAGAGAGATATATTGAGAAATTAGAGAGATTGTAGGAAGATTTGTGAGAAAGATGAAGAGAAAATGAGTTATTTATAGTTGAAAAATTGGGTTAAAGTGTAAATATAATAACTTATGGGTTAAAAATAAATATTAAGGGGTAGGGGGGGTTGGGGGAGGGGGGGCCTAAAATGGCCGTTGGCCAACGGCCATAATCTAAAATGGTCGTTGGTACAACGACCATTTTTGCAAAGGGGGGAAAAGGGCGGGGTCGGGGTCGGGTCAAGTGGACCTGGGGCGGGCTCGGGTCTGGCGGGACGAGACATCGTCCCGTCCCGAGTTCGAGTCCAGCCCCCGTTAATTTTATTTTTTTTTATTGGCGGGGTCGTGGCGGGATCGGGGCGGGCTCGGGTCGGGCTCGGGCCGTCCCGGCCCACTGGCCAGCCCTAGTAAAAACACATCCCCGGCCACATTGACTCGAAAACTTGTTGATTAAGTCGAGAGGACTCTAGCAAGTCTTCTCCACAACTTTATCAAGTGTCCCACATTGAGTTGTCCTTATAAATGTTGTAGTAGTGAAAAAAAGGTCCTGGCAAAGGCGGATTCATAATTTAAAATTTAATATATAATATAAGTAATTAAGTTTACAGTCAAATATGGAAACCTGAGCCCTAGAGACGGAGCTAGCTTATAACTTATGGTCAGACCCGTTTGATAGATTGAAGGTAACGATATATCACCATATCCTATATAAAAGAGGATTTTTTATAATGTTTTTCTAAATAATGGTCCTTAGAAAAAAAGAGGATGATAAATACATAATAAATTGCTTTAAAAAAATCGAGAGATTCAATACTTGGTGGCTATGAGGAAAATCACATACCGCAAGTAGTTTACTCCGTACTCACCGAAGAGAATTGGGATGTAGTTAATACTCCAAAATAAAAAGGGAATTGATATATAGTTGATATCGTAACAAATTCCAATATCAAAAACCTGAATTTTTAAGTTAACTTTAAGTGAGCTTCCATGAAGTTTTAGCTCATCTTCTTCACTTTCCAAGCAACTACATAGTGTTCTATGTATGAAACTAACTTCAGAAGATGTAGCACATCTGTTCCAACAACACCCTACTAGAAACAAAATTCAATCAAGGAAAAAAATTATGCTAAACAGCCTATGTAGAAATAATAAGCAGTCAAATACATAATAACATTTACCATACAACTGATTATACATCTATTAGACTTTTGTGTTTTCGCTTTTCAAAATATTATTTATACAATATATTTTGCCTAGATTAGGGATTTCTTGTGACGGTCATCAATATTAACGGTCCCCAAAATCATTATATTCCACGGGCAAATATACCATGTAGTGTCTTTGGTTGGAGGGATAGGCAGAGTAGACAAATGGAGAGAAGCACGAAGCAAAAAAAAGGAACCATTAGCCATTTGTTAAAAAAAGAAGACTTTGGGAATGAATAGTATTTTGTTAGTTAAGTTCATATTAGGTGTGGGCGTATACCGGTTTGGTTCGGTTTTGTATCCGAAAAATATGAACCGAATAAAAATCGGTTTTTTTTAAAAAAAAACCGATTACAACTTTTTTTAAAAAAAAACTGATATGTTCGGTTTATATGCCGAACGTATCGGATTATATCGGTTTTTTCTAGTGGGCCGGATTGGGTAGGGGAAATTTTTTATTTAAAAAAAAAATTGAATTTCCAAAACTGAAATTGACATTCACACCTACACTATTATGGAATTTTGACGTTGAAATCTATTGTGTATCGTGAGATGTTTACTAAAGAAAAAGGAAAATTAGAAATCGATTTGGGGGAAAACACAAATTGATTGGGAAAACAGACGTTTTTTCTAAAAATTGGCTGCGCAAAGGCGGTTTGACCGACCACGTCTCGAAAAAATACGCAAAATCAAAAAAAAATCGGGTAGTTATGACCATTTAAAGTTTTATCAATTTACAACTATTTTTTCTCCCTACATTTTATGTCAATGCTTCAGTGATATGTTAATCAAGTTCATGCCGCATGTGACTTTTATAAAAGCTTCATAGATTAGCTTCAATGGCTATGATTCAAGAGATAGTAGTAGTCTAAAATAAAAAATTAAAAAAAGTATATACATATATTTAATTCGGTTTTTCGGTTCGGTTCGTATCCAAAACTAAAAAACCGAACGGAATCACTAAATCCTGATTCGGTTTTTCAAAAAATCATTTTTTTTAAAGAAAAAATGAGAAAAAACCGAACCGAATTCGGTTCGGTATGGTTTTTTCGGTTCTCCAGATTTTTTGCCCACCCATAGTTCAGATTAATAGTATTTTTTTTTTGTTTTGAGCTCTCAAATTAAATAGTTTTCTCAAAAAAAATTAAAGTAGCAAATCTAATTAATAGGTCAAGGTGCAATCTTTCTGTGAAGTTTCTTGACCCATCAATCCCTCTCTTCATTTAGGTTGTCACGCTCATTCTTCAATTCTGCTTGATCTAAATCTATGGTGTCCTTTTTTTCACGTACAATTGATTTGTTACTATCCACTTTATTTTAATTAAATAAAAGTTAGAATGGAAATCTTGTTCGTTATTTCATTAGTTATAATTCCCTTCATTTTATTTTATGTAGCATGATTTTTATTGATTTGTTTAACAATATTATTTTATCTGTTGAGAATTAAAGCCCACTCATAAAGAATGTTCTAAAACTACACTATAAAAAAATGTAGGAAATGATTCCTTGATTAATATTATGGTAAAGATACAATATATATACATTCATCCTAGGGTTGAATAATGGAAGACTAATCTACTTTACCTAAAATATAAGATACTAATTACAGTCATAATAATTACAATATATCAATTATAATAAATGAGAGGTAATTATGGGATATCCCCATAATTACTCTAACAGTCCCCCGTAGTCTTAGGTGGAGCTTCTCAGATGCTGAGATTGTCCTTGAAATCATCAAAAAGTACACGGGGAAGATTTTTAGTGAAGATGTCAGCTATTTGATAACGGGACGGTACATGGAGAACACGAACTTGACCACGGGCAACTTTTTCGCGGACAATTAAGATATTCATTTCAATGTGTTTCATGCGTTGATGTTGAACGGGATTGCCAGATAAGTAGATCGCACTCACATTGTCACAATAGACCAATATTTCTGTTTCAATCGGACAATGGAGCTCCAGTAGGAGATTACGGAGCCAAAGGATTCAGCAACATCATTGGCAACCCATCAGTATTCCGCTTCTGCACTGGATCAAGACATTGTGGACTGACGTTTGGATGACCAGGAAATGAGATTGTCACCTAAGAACACACAATAGCCGGAAGTGGAACGACGTGTGTCGGGGCAACCACCCCCAATCTGTATCAGTGTAGGCAGAGAGACTCGACATGAAGGACTTATACAGATGAAGTCTGAAATGAAGAGTACCCTTAACATACCGCAGAATCCTCTTGAGAGCCCCCATATGTTCTACCTTCGGATCATGCATGTGTAAACAAACTTGTTGGACCGCATAGGAAATGTCAGGCCTCGTAAAAGTCAGATACTGCAATGCACCTGCAAGGCTGCGGTAATGTGTAGGGTCGTTGTATGGAGTACCTACAGCGTTACTCAGTTTCGCCTTAGTGTCAACTGGAGTCTGTGATGGTTTGCAGGAAGAAATTCATGCTTTGTCAATTATCTCCTCGGCATATTTCTTCTGACTGAGAAATAGACCACCTGCATAGTGAGTGATAGCAATGCCAAGAAAATAATTCAATGGACCTAGGTCCTTCATCGCAAATTCAGCCGCAGGAAATGACATAATAGATTGACGAATGGTGTTTAGGTTGAACAATCCCGTGCATTGCATGGGTTTCCATGGTCCGTGTTGGAACAATTTGGATGTTGGATAGCTGTGTGTTTGAGGGATTTTGGGTCGGGGAAGTGGGCTCGTTATGGCCACTGGATTGGGCCAGTGTGTCACGAGTAGGGAGTTGGGTGACGGGTGTAGGGGCTTCTTTTTGTATCACCAAATGTGAATTGGGTCATCTGTTTGAGGCCGCGGGTTTGGGGATGTCCTTACACTATTATTTTGTGAGTTTAGATGATACCTCAAAATTGGATGAATTATGTCGTTCAGAAAATCATATGAAGGTGAGGATGCTTCTTGAAATGTCGTAAATGGGAAGGTAGATTCATCAAAGATGACATGAGGAGAAATAATGAATTTCCCACTTGACATATCAAAGAACTTATATCCCCTATGATTTTGTGGGTATCCTAAAAACACGCAAGGAGTAGAACGAGCCTGAAGTTTGCGAATGGTGGTGGAATGAAACAAGGGATAACACAAACACTCAAAAATCCGTAAATGTGTAACTGATGGGAGACGGTGGTATAAAACCTGAGTGGGTGACACATTGGAGATTAGTTTATTAGGAAGAATATTTAGAAGATATGTAGCCATTTGAAGGGCATGGTGCCAAAAAATTGGTAGTGCGGACGAGTGCACAAGGATAGAGCGAGTCATATTGTTGATTGTTTGAATCTTTATTTCGTCTTTCCCATTTTGAGAAGAGGTATGTGGACATGAAAGACGTGCATACATCCCATTTTGGTGACAAAAACTGTAAATTGGGCATTTAGAAATTTCCCCCCATTGTCACATTGAAAACTTTTAATGGTTTTGCCAAACTGAGTTTTGATAAACACACTAAATTGTTTCAAAATGTTATAAGTTTGTGATTTTTGTCCTAAGGGAAAGGTCCACAAAAAGTTCAAATAATCATCCAGAATGAGCAAATAGTATTTATGACATGCAACACTTAAAACGGGTGATGTCCAAAAATCACAATGCAAAATATCAAAAGTCATAAAAGTATGAGTAGTAGATGGAGAAAACGGAAGTTTAACATGTTTACCAAATACACAGGTTTGGCTAACAGAAGAGTCCAAACGTCTATTACAAGAAAACAAATTATTCTTCCTACATTGATTAAAAATCGGTGCTCCTGGGTGTCCCAACTTATTGTGCCATATACTAGGAGAGATGGCCGCAAAGGTGGAAGGTTTGACCATGTGATTGTTGGAAAAAGAGGTGATGGGATATAAGTCCCCCGTGCTATTACATCTCATGAGCGGCATCCCCGTCTGAAAATTCTTCAGAAAAAAACCAAACATATCAAAATTCACAGAAACATTATTGTCAATTGCAAAACGTCTGTAAGATCAAGTTTTTAATCAATTATGGTGCATGTAAGACATTTTTCAAGTATAAAGGTGGGTGGGGAGAGGGTAGTGTTACCTGACCAATACCACGAATTGGAATTTCCTGCCCACTGCCGACAACAATATTTTTATTACTGCTCGTATTAAAATAAGATGAAAGATTACCTTGATATGTCGTCATGTATGACGTAGCCCCTGTATCCATGTACCACGACTCATCTGAAATATTTAGTTTCATGCGGCTCATGGTTTGTTCAATATTCATGGGCATATCCAACCGAAGATGGTGTTTGTGCCACAAATGCATGTTGTGGACGAGATCCTAGAATACCGGGTTGGCGATTTGAAGAAGGAAGCCTGGCCCATGAAGAAGTAGGATATGGACATGGCGGGGCAGCCCACTGTGGGGCCCAAGCCCACGGTGGGTACTGCCCCCACTGACTTCCGCCACGCCCCCCCGGTTCTTTGCCATCGCCCCGCCCGCGCCGCCGCCGCGGTTGTCCTCCTCCCCGGCCTCGTCTCTTTCCACCATTATTTTTCCCTTTATTGTTACGGTTTGAACCCCATTTTTTGCCATTATATTGATGAGTATTATGGCCCTCCGAACCAGAATTTTGGGGCTCCAAATCAGTGGAAAATGAGTTGGTGGAGACGAGAGTCGTTCCATCGGTGGTTGTGCCTGATGATGCCTGCTTTGCTTTCCTCGTTTCCTCGAGAATTAACCTCGAATGGGCCTCGTAAAGGGAGGTAACAGATTGCCTTGCTGAATGAACGTAGCAACACCATCATATTGTTCATTCAGCCCCGCAATCAACTGAAGGACTAACCTTTGATTTGTGACGGGCGAACCAACGTTGGACAGTTGGTCCGCAAGTACCTTTAATTCTTGACAATAGGCTGAGATGTTGGAAAAGTCATCCAATTTAACATTGGTAAATTGGTGTTCAAGATAAACGGCCCTAGAAATTTTGTTATCTTGAAAAATGTTTTGCAACCGTTCTCACGTCTGTTGAGCTGTAGAATTGGGTTCCAATATGGTATGGAGAAGATCATTTGAAATAGTGTCATAAATCTATTGAAGGACTATAGCATCTAACCGAGACCATAATTTCTTGTCCACCGTAGTGGTATCCGACGGTGACAGACGGAAGAATATGGCCAATCACCTCATCAGCACGTCAGTGAATTTTGAAGAGTTCTGCCTATGAGGTGTACTGCCCTTTCTCCATTTCAAGAGTTATGGAGATAAAGTTCTTGACGTTATTAACGGCAAGAGCGGGATGAAAGTTTTAATTTCGGTCATAGGTTCCACTTAGAATCAAAAGAAGAGAAGAAGGAAATGGTGTTTTGATGAAAGTGGAGGAAAAGGAAACAAGAAAACCCTAGGGTTTGGGAAGGGAGTTCGCCCAAGGGGTGGTGGTTTGTAAAAGTCGGCTAGGTTTTTGAAAAAAAAATGGTTTAGGGTTTGTATGTTTAGGGTAGGCCAAAAACTTTGAGGAAAAAGGGAAGAAAAAAATGTGTAAAAGAGAGAAAAGAATTAGGGTAAGGATCTTTACTCTTGATACCATGTAGGAAATGATTTCTTGATTAATATTATGGTAAAATATAAATTCATCCTAGGCTTGAACAATGGAAGACTAATCTACTTTACCTAAAATATAAGATACTAATTACAATCATAATAATTATAATTTATTACAATATATCAATTATAATAAATGAGATATAATTATGGAATATCCTCATAATTACTCTAACAAAAATATATTAATTTTTATAATTACTAATAACCCTCATTTCATCTATATATCTATACTTACATTATACGATTAGATATACTAGAGATAGAACTGTAGGTATTTTTTTCACGCTTTCTTCTCTATGCATTTAGCTAGGATTTAGATGGTGGTACAAGGGATTCGTCCCATATACCGTGAGGACCATCGATGACCCGTTTATGTGCTATGTAATATTCATATTAACATGTTCCTTCATTATCCCATTGTAGAATATCTACACTTGGAATATTCATGTTTTGGCACTTTATGTTTTCAATCTCTTCAACAGTTCCTTAAATGTTACTCTTCTTGTTCTTACAAAGCTATTGAGTGAATATATTTCAGAGTTTTTAGAAACTATTTAAATGTTTATTAGATGATTTTTCCTTATTCCTTATATCTCTGAAGTTGAATGTCATTTTTTATTGCACCAAAGTAGCTGTAAAAATCTAGCCCGAAGTAACACTTTTAATAACGTACTTCATATTGAATTTTTACATCTAAAACTCTCTTTTTACTTTTATGGGCAATTGTTGCCTCTTACTCATTTAATAATTAAGATTAATTCTAATTGGTACTTCTATATGTAATAATTTCCAACAATTACTCATCTCCTTTGAATTACGGTGAACATGTTTAATGTGTCATTTTTTGCGTGTTGTCAGTTGAAAAAATGGAAAGGAGAATTCTATAATCTTTTTCTTGACCACTAGTGGAGAAAACTTGCTGGAATTGTCTTGAATTGCAAGAACACTAAGATGTTAACTATTTATCCATCTCATTTTATACATAATATTACTTCATTTCCAAGGTACTATTAATTAAATATTTAATTTAAGCCTCTTAAGACTGTGAAGTTTTTAAAAAAATAATACTTTCTTCAAATTAAAGTTTTAGTTTTAGTGTTTACTCTTTTTTAAATTTTGCAAACAAACTCTTGTAGAAATGCAGAGTAAGACTACGTACAATAGACCTTTGTGATCCACCCTTTCCCAAACCCCGCGCATAACGAAAACTTAATACATCGGAATTTCCTTTTGTTTTCTTTCTTAAATTCTGGTCTTTAGTATGTTCACTTGTAAGTTACAAGTTTAATAACATTAACATAAAAATGATATTATACTAGTTTTATTAAAGGGAATTTTTTAAAAATATACAGCCTATCATAAAATATTACGTCATGTAGCCATATTTTCATGTGTGTGTCAATTTCTTTTTCAGAAAAAAGACAACTAGTACAGAACAATAAACTGATTATGTTATGAATGTTATCGCCACTGCGGCGCACAAAACCGTAAAGCTTATTACAAGTCAAGGAAGATTGAAGGTTTAATTAAAGAATCAAGTACCACGGCGCACAAAACCGTAAAGCTTATAAGGAAACAAGACCAAGGAGATATTATACAATATCAAGATCAAAGGCACGCAGCAAAACATCATATCAAAAGATCTTGATCAACGGTCATTCATTGAAAGCTCTTAAACTTATTCATTGAAATATGATCATTCAATCCCTCTTTCTAAGGATCAATACTCTTGGGTTGCTATCTCTGTCACACGGCCTCACTATATATCAATACATTGATCTCAACCTTCTTAGTTCTTTGCTCTACTTTTCATAAGCATTGTAATACCTAGTGTTTTATTGTGTATACCGGATCCCACAACCTCACGCAGCTCCCACTTGTCAAGTATCGTTCCACCTTTATTCATTAATTTTTTTTTCTTTCCTTATTTTATGTATGGTAAATCTAAGACGAAAATATTTTGTGATGTTTTGTGATAGATGCAACATTCCGGAGATTGCAAGACCGAATCTCAACTACACTATTCAACATATGTTTATCCAAGCTTTGTACCACATTGGTGGTGAAAATGATAATTTTGAAAATTTGAGCAAAGTTCTTTTTGGAATAGAACTTTGTACCACATTGATGGTGGAAATGGATAGTTGTTTGTTTATATATGAAAACACATACTCTAGCTCTTAAAAATTGTGATGATAATTTTGAAAATTTGAGCAAAGTTCTTTTTGGAATAGAACTTTGTACCACATTGGTGGTGGAAATGGATAGTTGTTTGTTTATATATGAAAACACATACTCTAGCTCTTAAAAAGTTGAGAAGAGACTCTCCCCTCGTGTTGTCGTCGTCACTCGGCTCGGCTTCGACTCTAGATTTGATTGATAATCTTTTTGGACCAAATTTATTTTTTAATTTCATAATTTAATTTACATTTCTGATATTATCTAATATATTTTTCTGCGCAAAATTTAATTTAAAATTCACGAAATATTTCCAACGGCCATTTCCTTTTTGGAAAAGGAAAGTCTTTCCCGAACAGACACTATCATGTTATGAACAAGTATTTCCGCTCACAATATTGGCTATAAATTTCAGAGGCTTCGCTTCATTTTTTAAACAACACAAAAATCCTGAACTTCTGCAGTTGAAAATTCTGAACTTCTTCTATTCATATTCAATGAATCGTTTTAAAGTAAATATTGTAAGTGTCGTGTGATTTGTTCCGCTATTTGAGTTCGCCAGAGTTCTGTAGTTTGCATTGCCGCTACTACAGAAACATTCTTCCATTCTTTATCCACTACGGAAGTTGATTATATTATTGTTGGTCAATATAGTGCACAACTAATTTGGATGTCTCATCAACTCAGTGATTATGATCTTATATTTAAAAACATCTCTATATTTTGTGATAACTTCAGTGCTATATGCTTATCAAAGAATCATGTACATCATTCTAGGGCTAAGCATATAGAAATTAAGCATCATTTTATTAGACATCATGTTACTAAGGGTAATATTGATATCTGTTTTGTTAACACTGCAAATCAATTCGCTGATATTTTTACTAATCCTCTTTTAGAAGAAAGATTTTGTGCTCTCCGAAAATCTCGTGTTTTGGAAAACCGTCACAAAATATTTTTTACAAGGAAAATTCCTTTCCTATCGAGCTGTGTTTAAATTTTATTTACTTTCTTGTTACGATATATGCATATATTTTCTTTGTTTATTTATGGTATGAATGTATTCGCCTAAATCTCTTTAAAATCCTTAATCAGTGCGCTTTGAGTTCCAAGACGTCATTATTACTCTGCGTTGCCAAGTTTATTGTGTGATGTTTCCCTTCAAACATCACGTTGCCTCTCTCACTTCTCCATTCTCCATTCTCCATCTTCCCTCCTCTTCTTTTTTTGTGAAGGGGAAAGTCCCGAAGGCGAAATCCCCTCTTGTACCAGAGGCCCCTTGGCCAGGTGGGATGTAAATCGAGGGATATGCGCGAGTGGCAATCCTGCAAGGGAGAGGACTAACGGGACACAAACCCAGCAACAGCCCTTGCAATATTTCAGCAAAGACTGTCACCACACGGATTTGAACCTGCGACGTCGGAGTGGTTATACCCCAATCACCTTGCCACTTACCAACTCGGCTGTGCCCTTGGGGGCTTTCCCTCCTCTTTTTTAACTTCCTCTTCTCACTCTCTCTTTCACTTCAAAACCATCTCCTCTTCTCTACCACCATGGCTAAACCCACGAAAACCTCTTTTGTTGCCACTCGCAAAAGCTCTGGCACCAAAGAGAAAAACACTCGCAAAGTGGAACCCGTCTAAATTGACTCCGATTTCACCACCCACTCATGACTGATCACAATCTCTCCAGTGGTGGAGACTCCATCTCTGACAAGCAACTAGGTAAGCGACCCATCTCTCAATCCTCTCCAAAGAAATTCTAGATTGAAACTGAATGTTTTGATGAAAATCGCCGTGATTTCTGGACTACCAAAACCTTTGAAGTGTTAGCTTCTTTTAAAGACAAATTTGTTAATCCAGGCCGCATTATTGATCTAAATCTTCTCCAAACTCTTCGTTGCGATCTCAAGCCTCTTTTTGAGTTTTCAAGGGTGGGAAAACTTCTTTTTAGGTTCCCCTAGAGTTTATGAAAATCTTATCTGTATATTCTATGTGAATCTTCGTCTTCTTGGCCCCGATGAATTTGAAACCCTTATCCTAGGTACCCGTATTTTCTTTGATTGTTCCATGTTTGATGTTATCCTTCAATGCAACTGCTCTAGTCTTTCTATCTCTGCCAAACACTCATGGCTGAAGGTTTTGAAGTTTCCTATGAACATGCCAAAGAAAAAATTGTTGACCCTGATGTAAATCTTTCAAATCAGTTAACCCCCAATGAAATCCTTTTTCTCACTTGCGTCATTGTTCATATTGCCTCCACCACCATCTCTCATAGAACTGGATCCTTCTCCACCATGACTCAATGTGATACCTTGATTACCTACTGCATTGTCCACGAAATTAAGCTCAAACTATCCTCCCTAATTATCAACAATATTATTGAGAGTGCTTCTGACTCCACGTCCCTTCCCTATGGCATGATTATCACTAGAATTCTTGAGGCTAGTGTAATTGATCTTTCTAGATACTCCTCTATTTCAGCCTCCCAACGCTACAATGCCAGGGCCTTCAGCAGCATGGCCTACATGCTTGTTGACTCCAAATGGGTGCGCAAGGACTCGAACCCTCTCGTTCCTCCTATTCCCACTCCTTTCAAAGCCTCATCCAGGTTCTCCTCCTTCATTGTCCTATTCTGCAGACATTCTCTCTGCTCTGGTCTCTTTGGACACCAAGGTAGATGGTTTTAACGATCTCTTTCTATCCATGCAGTGTTAATTGGACAAACTCAAGGAGGCGACTAAAGAGACGGGGTCAGATATATCAAAACTGCGGATACTGCCTGAACGAACCTCCAAGGATGCTCTCGAGAAATTGAAAAATGTCTTCACCTCTTTGGATGAGCTTACTCCTATATCTACTTGTAAGATAAAATAATTTCCCTTGGTGATTTTTATTTCATTAATCACAATATATATAGTTGTACAGAGAAAGTTCCTAATACAGTAAGAATCCTAACTTACCTTAAATATACATTTATCATAATTACAAAATATACGGTGAATATTCAGAGAATATTCGCTAATACTCCCCCTCATACGGAGCAGGAGAAGGCCGAACGCTAAGGCTGGATCGGAACTCGGTGAAGAGCTGTCTCGGTAGTCCCTTTGTGAAAATATCTGGATACTGATAGGAGGAAGGCACGTGTAATATTTTGACCTGACCAAGGGCGACCTTCTCTCGTACAAAATGGATATCCATCTCAGTATGCTTAGTCCGTTGATGTTGGACCTGATTGTGAGATATGTAGATGGCAGATATGTTGTCACAATAGACTATAGATGCCTTTTGCAGTGGACACTGGAGCTCCAAAAGAAGATTTCGGAGCCAACAGATCTCAACAACGACATTAGCAACTCCGCGATAATCTACCTCAGCACTCGAACGGGATAGCGTGGCCTGCCGCTTGACGGACCATGAAATAAGATTATCCCCAAGAAACACACCGTAGCCTGAGGTGGAGCGACGTGTGTCTGGGCATCCTGCCCAATTTGCATCCATATAAGAGAGCAACTTATTTGGGGTAGAGATGTAGTCCAAAGTTCAGTGTGCCCTTAACGTATCTGATAATACATTTGAGGGCCGCAAAATGGGACTCTTGAGGGTCGTGCATAAAGAGACACACCTGCTGAACAGCATATACAATATCTGGCCTAGTGAATGTAAGATACTGAAGGGCACCTGCAAGACTCCGATATATAGTGAGATCAGAAACTGGCGCACCCTCATTGGCACTGAACTTGGATTTCGAGTCAACCTGAGTTTGCATAATTTTACAATTTGCCATCTTAGCCCTGTACACTATCTCTTCTGCATACTTACGTTGACACAAGAACATAGTAGTTGTAGATCTGGTTACTGATATACCCAAGAAATAACTCAGCTTGCAAATTCAGTTTTGAGTAGAGCGATGATTTCATTCTTCAAACCGTCAGATTAGGCAGTAAGAACGATGTCATCCATATATAATAGCAAATAATCTGTGCTGCTACCTCGATGAAAAGTGAAGAGGGAGTTAACAATTTGCTTGTGTAGGCCGCGATCCGGTATTTTCTGAATCCTTATGTAAGGAACTACAAAAGAAATTCTTTCAACAAAGATGTGAATTAGGAAGGATTGGTCGACGAAATATGAACCGAAGACTTAACCTTGATATACCCCAGAACAATATATTTTTGTTACCATGAGATATATTGGCAGTCGCCGATCATCACACTTGCTACATATAAATTCGATCTGTAGAAGATACCTGGCAAAACGATTATACCAAGCGCGGAGTGCCTGTTTCAAGTCATACAATGACTTCCTGAGACTACATACAAACTGTGGGACTGACGGATGAACAAAGTCAGGGGGCTGATGCATGTACATAGTTTCTTTCAAATCCCCGTGAAGAAATGCATTCTTGACATCAAGCTGATGAATTGGCCAATGCATGCCCATAGCAATACTGAGAACAGTCCGAATAGTGGTCGGTTTAACAACCGGACTGAATGTCTCACCACAATCAATACCCTCATGCTGATTAGTGTCATTGGTAACCAGTTTTGCCTTATACCGTTTCAAGTCACCACTGTCTCTGAACTTGTGACAAAATAGCCACATACACCGGATAGCATTCACACCGTCTGATCTAGGTACCAAATCACAAGTGTTCTGTTTGGTTATAGCGTTAAACTCTTCGCACATGGCCGCATTCCAATTAGGGTCCAGTTTTGCTAGTTTTGGATTTTTTGGAATGAGTGATAAGGTTTGTGTGGAAAGGTTGAAGTGAACCTTGGGTTTGAAGATCCCGTGTTGGGCACGAGTCTCCATGCAATGGGTAGGCAGCAGTGGGAGGTTTGGACTGGGAGGCTGTTGGTTTACTGGTTCTTGAGGCAACAGTGGTTGTAGGTCGATATTGGGCTGCGGACTTGCTGTTTTTAGAGGGGTGGTGGTTGGTCGCGGGTCGATGGTTGGTTGAGCAGTGGGGGGTTCGACCGAGAGAGAGGGGGTGTTTGGTTGGCGACACCACTGGACAGTGTGGGTGATGTAGCAGCTGGAGCAGTCTGCATCGGAACTGGAAACTGTCAGAGACACATCGAGAAATGTATAATTCGTGGTTTGGAATTTTTGAAGGTTTGAAAATGGGTAGTTCGCCTCGTCGAATGTGACGTGACGTGAGATGATGATCTTACGAGTGGTTATGTCATAGCACAAGTACCACCGATGATTAGGTGAGAACCGACGAAGACACATGGCGTGGTGCGTGGGGCTAGTTTGTGAGATGCAGTGGAGGCAAGGTTAGGGTAGCATAGGCAACCGAAAATGCGTATTTGGTCATAAGAAGGGAACCTATGGTATAAGATTTCAGTTGGGGTCTTATTTTGGAGAGTGCTGGTTGGTAAAATGTTAAGGAGGTATTCTAACATTTTGACAGCGTAGACCCAGAATGACGGTAGAAGACTGGCATGAAAGAGAAGGGTACGCACCATGTTATTGATGGTACGGATGATTTTTTCAGCTTTGACGTTTTGGGAGGAAGTCTAGGGATGGGAAAAATGGAAAACCATGCCTTGTTTAGAGCAGAAATTGTGAAATGCCGAATTATTAAATTCACGTCCATTATCACATTGAAAAGATTTTATAGATTTTTCAAACTGTATTTTGATGCATTTTTGAAATTCAAAGAACTTGGCAAACACTTCAGATTTGAACTTTAGTGGGTAGATCCATACAAAGTGTGAAAAATCATCTAATAATACTAGATAGAATTTGTGACCCAAAGAACTGACAATCGGAGATGTCCACAAATTAGCATGCACAATATCAAATGGAGAAAAAGTAACATTGTTGGATGACATAAATGGAATACGAGTATGTTTGTCAAGTGCGCAAGAAAAACAGTGGTGTGCAAGTTTTCCATTATTACATTGAATACGCTTATTAGTCCTAAGAATATTAAAAACAGGATCTCCGGGGTATCCGAGTCTGTTATGCCAAGTTGACGGAGAGATAGCGGCAAGGGAGACAGGTGAATGAGTTCTGACATATGAAGATTGAGTGAAGGGGTAGATGTCTCCCACACTAATGCAGCGCGTAAGAATTTTCCTCGTATTGAGATCCTTCACAGAGAAACCAAAAGGGTCAAATTCGTCAGACACATAATTATTGCTAGTGAATTTTCTAATAGAGATTAAATTTTTAATGATGTTGGGTGTGTAAAGGACATGATTTAGGGAGAAAGGCGGGTGAGGATGTGTGGTATGTGTGTTACCGTAATCTTCAATTGGAATGCGATGACCATTGCCAACAGTAATAAATTGAGGACACTTTAACCGAATCATTTGGGATAAGTTACCTGATGACCGGGTGAGGTGAGATTTGGAAACGGTGTCCATGTACCAATTATTGTCGAGCTGTTGAAGGTTCACGGTGCTGAAGGCCTGGCCCAAATCGGTGGGGGCCAGGCTGCTGCCTTGTGGGTGATGCTGGATCGAGGCCAGGTGGGCCTGTTGTTGCTGCTGATGGGCCTGCCTGGTGGCTGGTGCTGAGCCCAGAAGACCGGGTGCCCAAGACTGCTGCTGGAACTAGGCCCCTGCTGTTGGGTAAGGGCAGGCAGGCGAGGCCCAGCTCCCGGTATTAGGCCAGGGTTGCGGTCCAGCCCACTGGAAATAAGGTGTAGGGTTTGGGCCTGTTTGTTGAGAGAGAGGACAGTAGGGATTAGTGTTAGGCTCTTGATACCATGTAAGATACAATAATTTTTCTTGGGGATTTATTTCATTAATCACAATAAATATAGTTGTACAGAGAAGGTTCCTAATACAGTAAGAATCCTAACTTACCTTAATTGGTTGATTCCTAATACAATAAGAATCTTAACTTACCTTAAATATACATCTATCATAATTACAAAATATACAGTGAATATTCGCTAATACTACTAAGTTTGATACCATGCAGGAATCACTGTTGGAGAAGTTTGAGGACTTGAAGACTGGTATATGCCAAACTCTAACTTACTTTTTAAAGCCCTAACATGTTGGGTTCTTTTGGATGTACTGTTAAGACAATATTCTACTCTGGTTCTGTGTTTTTGCTACTCGTGGACTTCATGTCCTATAACTAGACTAATTAGTTATTATGTGCTTTGTTTGTATGGCTGCTTGTTTGCTTGCTATTTTGGCTGTTCTTTTTCCTTTTTGTTGATGACAAAGGGTGAGAAAGATATCAACACATTCAGGGGGAGCAAAGTAGACGCACTCAAGTCAACTCATGCAACATCTTAGGGGGAGCTGTCGATTTATGCATTAACTCACACAGGGAAGTATACGTATCATTAAATTTACTTGTCATCATAAAATACGGGGAGATTGTTAAGGTATTGATTTTAATGATGACTTAATAAATTGTCTAGGTACAAAAAGGGAAAAGGATCAAGAAGATTCATATGGCATATTTTCTTCAAGGAAGGAATACTTGACAATATTGTTACGGCACACTAAAAGGAAGACAACGGCTAGTAAGGAAAGAAAATATCTCACAAGGATATTATACGCACAAGTCAAGGAAAAATTAAGGTTTAATTAAAAAAGCCAGTAACATGGCGCACAAAACTCTAAAGCCTAGAAGAAAACAAGACCAAGGAGATACTATACAATATCAAGATCAAACACTAAACATCCGGTGTCATTACTTTACTGTTTTTACTTTTGCATTCTCACTGTTACAGTTACTCAGGGAGGCACAATTCGTGGATTAAATACAAAACAAAAAACGTTGGATTAAAGAAATTTGTGGCTGAAAATTTCTTGGACTTCAAAATGGTGGACAACAAGTATGTTATGTCACAAGTCCAAGAACTACAAGTCATAATCCATGATCTTCTTGCCGAAGATATGATCCGAATAAATATTTTTATTAAATATATTGATTTTGGTACTAATGTTAATTTATCCATGTAAGGTATGGTCATAAATGATTCATTTCAAGGAGCATCATTTATCGAAAAGTTGCCTCCGTTGTGAAGAGACTTTAAAAATTACTTAAACACAAACGAAAACAATGACCCATGAAAATATGAAACACAACAAGGCTGCAGAAAAGAAGTCACGAGCATGTTCAATTATTGCGGGGGAAATATCGTTGAAGATGCACCAAAGAGTGATAAAAAGAGAAATATTTGGGTCGTGTTGTAAATGCCATGGCTAAACCTATTGATGGCAGAGGTGAAATTTCAGCTTCTGAATTTCGATTAATTGAATCTGCCGCCCCGGGTATTATTTCGCGTCATTCTGTATATGAGCCTCTTCAAACCGGGCTTATTGCTATTGATTCGATGATCCCTATAGGGCATGGTCAGCGAGAATTACTTATTGGGGACAGACAGACCGGTAAAACAGCAGTAAAGAGGTCATCTGGACCAAAGAATTTTCCGCCGAAGAAGAAATTCAAAGGCAGTTGCCACAATTGCAGAAAAGTTGGACACAAGGCTGCGGAATTCAGAGTTCCAAATAAAGAAAACAAAAAGCGTCAAGCGAATATAATTGAAATGAACGAGGGAGTGGAGAACTTATGTGTCATGTTCTCATAATGTAATTCGGTAGAAAACTCTAAAGAATGGTAGATTGATTCTGGAGCTACTTGTCATGTATGTGTTAACAAAGGATTGTTTGCATCTTATGCTACCGCAGGTCCAGACAATACTATCTTTATGGGAAACTCCCCAATTGCTGAAATCGAAGGAGTTGGAAAGACATGTTTGAAGATGACATCAGGAAAAGTGGTAACGCTCAACAATGTTCTCCATGTTCCAAATATTCGCAAGAATTTAGTTTCTGTCGTACTTTTCATTAAAATGGGTTTAAGTTGCATTTTTGTTTCTGAAAAAAATGTAATTAGCAAAAATAATATTTATGTAGGAAAAGATTACCTAAATGTGCGTCTTTTCAAGCTTAATTGAATGGCGATTGAAATGAATAAAGTTGTTGCTTCTTCTTACTTGCTTGAGTCAAATTCTTTATGGCATTCACGTTTGGGTCACGCCAACTTCAAAACATTGCGGAAAATGATTAATTCAGAAATATTGCCTAAGCTTGAATGTAATAAAACCAAGTGTCAAATATGTGTAGAATCAAAGTATGTTAAACATCCTTAGAAGTCAATTGAAGGAATTCAAATCCTTTAGCCTTAATTCACACCAATATTTGCGACATGAAGTCAATATCATCTCACGGTGGGAAAAAAATATTTCATAACTTTTATTGACGACAAAAAAAGATATGACTATATGTATTTACTTAATAGTAAAGATGAAGCAATTAATGCATTCAAGGAATACAAAAGTGAAGTTGAGACACAACTAAATAAAAAGATTAAAATGATCAGAAGTGACAGGGGTGACGAATATGAATCTCCTTTTGAAGAAATTTATTTGGAATGTGGCATTATTCATCAAACAACTACTCATTTGCCTCAATCTAATGGGATTGCAGAAAGAAAAAATAGAACCTTAAAGGAAATGATGGATGCCTTTTAGATAAATGGAAAGGAATAAATCCTAACATGAAATATTTCAAAGTGTGGGGTGTTTGGCGAAAATATAAGTTTTTGAACCCAAAAGGGTAAAAATAGGAACAAAAACAGTTGATTGTGTTTTTATTGGATATGCAATGAATAGTAAACCATACCAATTTCTGGATCATAAATCATAAAATTTCGAGATTCATGTGAATACGGTAATTGAATCAGACAACGCTGAATTTTTTGAAAATATATATTCGTATAAAAATGAATGTGAGACATCTAGCATAAGATCTAAACGGCCTTGGAAAAAAGAAATATGACAATATTTATAGTGAGGAAAATTCAAGACATAGCAAATGTCAAAGGATATCTACATCTTTTGGACCAGATTTTCTAACATTTTTGTTGGAAAATGAGCCTCGGACTTTTACAGAAGTTATGTCTTCCTCAGAAGCACAATATTGAAAAGAGACAATCAATAGTGAAATAGAATCCATATTAAATAACCATACTTGGGAATTGGTTGATATTCCTCAAGGAAACAAACCATTAGGTTCCAAATGGATTTTCAAAAGGAAAATGAAGGATGATGGAACTATTGATAAATATAAATCAAGACTTGTTATCAAAAAGGATTTAGACAACGAGAAGGTCTTGATTATTTTGATACATACTCGCCGGTAAAGAGAATTACGTCCATTAGGATGCTAATAGCGTTATCCGTGTGTACGATCTTCAAATCCATCAAATGGATGTTAAAATGACCTTCTTAAATGGAGATTTGAAGGAAGAAATCCATATGAAACAACCCGAAAGGTTGGTAGTCCCAAAAAAAAAAAGAAGGTGCACCGACTTGTTAAATCATTTTATGGACTAAAACAAGCACCCAAATAATGACATGCGAAATTTGACCAAACAATGTTGCCAAACGAGTTTAAGATTAACGACTGTGATAAATGTGTTTATATTAATAACACTCTAAATCAAATAGTCACCATTTTTTTATATGTTTATAATGAGTAAATACATTGCCGACATAAATGCTACTAAGCGCATGTTTGCTAGTAAATTTGATATGAAAGACTTAGGAGCTGCTGATTTAATTCTAGGAATTAAAATTCAAAGGACTCCTCAAGGCTTAGCATTGTCTCAATCTAATTATATCAAAATGATACTTGAAAATTCAAATATTTAAATTTAAGTCTCAAGAAATCCAATTGTTTTGAATCATTCATTTATAAAGAATAAAGATAAAAGTAAGTCTCAATTGGATTATGCTCAAGTATTGAAAAATTTGATGTACATAAAAATTGTACACGATCTGATGTAGCTTGTGCTATAAGTAAACTGAGTCGATACACAAGTATTCCTGACCAAACTCATTGAATGGCAGTGAAATGAGTTTTGGGGTATTTAAAATATACCCAAGATTATGATTTGCACTATAACAAGTATCTCGTTGTAATTGAGGGATATAGTGATGCGAATTGGATCACCGGTTCAACAGAAACTAAATCCACTAGTGAATATGTTTCTATCATTGGTAGAGAAGCAATATCACGGAAGTTGTCTAAGCAGACATGCATCACCCGCTCTACCATGGAGTCTGAATTCATAGATTTGGACAAAGCCAGTGAAGAAGCTAAATGGCTCAAAAATTTCTTAGAATGATCCAAACCTTTGGCACCTATATGTGTACATTGCAATAGTCAAGCGGCAATATGAAAGGCTGGGAGCGTTATCAATAATTAAAAATCTCGTTACATACGACGAAGACATAATACCGTTAGACAACTACTCTCTAGTGGAATTATCACAATTGACTATGTCAAGTCAAAGGATAATGTTCAGTTCCACTTACAAAAGACCTAGCTAGAGAGAGAGTTGAGACATCATCAAAGGACATGGGACAATGGCGGAGGACAAGTTATCATGACGATAACTCTACCTAGAAGACTGAATATCCCAAGATCTAGGTTCAAAGAGATAGATCAAAGTTATGATTGACGGTTCAACATTGTCAAAAAATAACTTTGGTCCATTCTCGTGATGAAGATAATGTTTAGTAACAAGTATAAAACATTAAAGCTTTTTAATGATTTTTAATATTGATATGGGTTTATCAAATAGTGTATCTATAGGATGACACAATTAGGAATCACTTATGTAAGTGTGAAGTGGAAGCCGATTCAAGAAGAGTTTTGTAGGGCCAATTCTCTACACACTTATGAAATCATGTGGTGCTCATGGCTGAAATGAACACAACAATGAGAATCAAATATGGTTAAGGTTTAATTGTGTTACATATGATGTCTAGGTATACACCAAAGCTCGACGGTTCAAAGATATCAAATCTACCTATTGACCGAGTATATCCGATATATATTCACTACAGAAAGTTCAAAGGGGAACCTACTTATCCAGATGCGATTAATCCTTATTTGCGAATCACACAATTTTTTCATGCATATTTTCCTTATAGCCATTCACCATTCATGTGGAGGATTTTTGGGCTTTTAAGCATGGGCATTAAAGACAAGGTGGTGTGAATGAGAAATGGAGGCAAAATTAAAAATTTGAGCAAAGTTCTTTTTGAAAGATAACTTTGTACCACATTGGTGTTAGAAAGGGAGAGTTGTTTTTTATATATGAAAGCACATACTCTAGCTCATAAAGAGTTGAGGAGCGAGTCTCCCCTCGCGTCGTCGTCGTTCGGCTCGACTTTGGCTTCAGATTGGGATTGAGATTGAAGTTTGAATTTGGTCAAATGATTGATTGATAATCTTTTTGGACCAAATTTATTTTTCAATTTCATAATTTAATTTCCATTTATGATATTATCTAATATTATTTTCGCGGAATATTCCCAACGATCATTTTCTTTTTGGAAAAGGCAAGTCTTACCCGAACAGACACCATACATGTTCAGAACATGTATTTTCGCTCAAAATATTGGCTATAAATTTCAGAGGCTTCGCCTCATTTTTTAAAACAACACAAATATCATGAACTTCTTCTCTTCATATTGAGTGCATCGTTTCAAATAAAAATTGTAAGTGTCATGTGATTTGCTACCCTATTAAAGTTCGCCGAAGTTTTGTAGTTTGTACTTTATGACTACTACGTGAATGTTTTCCGTTCTATTCTGGGAGGGAGTAACTCGTATCCTTGACAACAGTGAGGGGTTATAATTCCTTGCGTACACACAAACTACTTGTGTGCTCGGAAGTTTTTTTCTACTTCTTCAAAATTTCTGTTCAAGCATTTTTTTTCCTGCTTTTGATTAATAAACAAAACTGATTTATTAATTACTGTTTCAAAACGCAATTATTAACAATTTTTACGATTTAAGATATTCAATGTTTAAGCTCAAAAAGGGTGCTAAGCTTTTAGAAAAAAGTTCTTTTCGATTAATCAGAATATATTAAACACTAAGAATCTATTAGTAATACTAGTTAAGCGGAAAATTTATACTCCCTCTATTTAAATTATGTGGAACCATTTACATATCAAGAGTTAAATTAAATTGTGAATTCAGATATAATTTTTATTTTCTAAAATAGAATTTATATATTTTAAAAATATTACTACTATAAATCACAATAATTAATAATTAAAAATATAAAAGCAATAAAAACAATTGTTTGACATTCAAAAGACGAAAGATGCCACACAAGGGAGTAGTATTAATTAAGCATATATCGCGACCTCGAACTCCACTAAAAATAAACACTTGGTATTTAATCTTGCACCATTAGCCCTCTGATTTTCTGTATTACTGTAACGATCGGTTTGATCTTGAAATTATTTATCTTTTTTTAAAAAAAATAATTTTTTATTTTATTTTAAAATTAGTATTTGGTTATAAAAATTTTAAATCTAATTCAGAGTTGGATTTAAAATTTTTGAAAATTGCTCCAAATTTATTTTCCAACCCCATCTTCATAAATTTAAAAATAAAATATTTTATTCTCTACTTTATAAAAAATAAACACAATTTCATTTTCAACTCTAACTTCATAAATTTTAAATAAATTTTAAAAATATTTGAAATATATGATTTAAGCCCTACTAAAAAAAAAAGAAAAATCCAGAACCATAAACCCTTGACCATACGAAACCAATAATTAACAACTTGTTTGGATGGCTGTTACCAATTGTATTATATCGTGTTATTAATCTAAATATATTATTTATTATAATTATTATTAAATTTTTATTGTATCATGTTATTAAATTCATCATTACATAACGATCAAAAGCTTCAAATTTGGTATGATCGCATCATTACTTATTTTTTTCTTCTAATTTTATCTTTGCATATTACTTATTTTTTTCTTCTAATTTTATCTTTGCATATTATCTAATGATGCTATTTCATCCTACATTTTTATAATATATGTTCATATTGATGATGTTTGACATAATATAAACAAAAAATAATACTACTATCTATTCAAATATTATATTGATCAAAATAATACACCTTCTGTCATAATTTGTACGATACACTTTTCTTTTTAGTCACTCCAAAAAAGAATGACACATTTTTTTATTTGACAATAATTTAACTTTAAACCTTACATTTTACGCTTAATAATATGATCTATAACCACACAAATGTTTTGGCTTATTTTACATCATAAAATTCATTATTTCTTATTTTTTATGCTTAGTCGAACTACATCACATAAATTGAAACGGAAGAAGTATAAGTATAATACAATACAAAAAACATATGTAACAACCATCCAAACAAGGTGTAAGAATAGATATAAACATGTCTCCAGGGCATAGCTGAATGGTAAAAGAGGGGAACTTAGAGGCCTGCAGCGTGAGTTCGAACCTGTTGGGAGTAATTTGCTCTCTTATGGGTAGGACCTCATACGTGATATCAGTTGCTCTGTTCTCAAACCCTGGTTATTCATGCACATCCTACGATCAGTTATTCTGTTCTCAAACCCTGATCATTCAGACACATCCGCGATTTGACCGGACTACTAAGCTGGATATAAAAAAAATAGATATAAACACCAAGAAATGCAATTTTCGTGATATTTACAGTAAACATTGAACTCATTGGGCAAAAGAAGGTATTGTTTATGTTGCTCGTATTATATTCGTTACAATGCAAATGCATCACCTATAATAGGGCACCAGTATTAGAAATAAGTTATGAGATCAGACAATCCAACTCCAAAGCACTAAGATGTCATTTCTGGCTACACATACCACAGTAACTTAATTTTCAATATCAAAATAATTTTTCATCTGTCTGTTGCACATTTATTTTGTATGTCTCTTGTCTTATAAGCATGAGTCAGTCACTTTTCTTTTGAGTGAGTATCTATCGAAAACAATCTCTCTACGTCACAAAGGTAGAGGTAATGTCTGCGTACATCCTACCCTCCCTAGACCCACTTATAGGACCACACTGGGTTTGTTGTTGTTCTTATATTTACAAAATAATATATTCGATAAATCTAAAGCGACTTTTAGAACCGCGCTTACAGTAACTGGTTGTTTTACAAAACAGAGTCGTGACACCAATTTTATTCAATGTGTATAGGACATGATCTGGAATTGAGTATCTTAATTAGAGCTAGTATCAAGTTGAATAAACTTATCAACATTCATTATTTATAAAATACGTACACAATACTATTTACTCCCTCTATCCCAAAAAGATTGATATATTATCCTTATTAATTTGTCCCAAAAAGATTGACACAATTTCTATATTTAGAAATAAGTTAACTTTATTAAAATGATTTACACACACAAATATTTAAGGCTTGTTTTGGATAATACATTTCAAAAGTTTTCCTTTATTTCTTAAACTTCGTGCTAAGTCAAACCAGATCAATCTTTTTGGGACGGAGGGAGTAACTTTTATGATGGATACAAATATCTTTATTTTGAGCAATACTTATATGTCTCACAACAGTGTGATTAAGAAAACAAAATAGGAAATATGAAAGAAACTACATCTTTTCAATAGAAATATCCTTAATCATATCTCTCAACATATCGGAGCCTTTGCAATCAACATTTCCCAGCTACGGTCTAAGAAACGAAAATAAGCATGTCTCCATGATCTCTTCAAAAGCAATGAACCACATACACTCCAAGAGCTTAGTGCAAACCCTATTGCCATTGAAATGTAGAACCAATCCACTTCATCTTTGTCACTCTCATCTTCTTCATACTCACCATTAGGAACTTTAACACCAGAATTGCAGTTCACCAAGAGTGGAAGCCCGCAGAGTTTGTTTCCTTGAAAATTCGTTTGATCAAAGCTTTGAAGTTGTGTGCTCAGTGGTATCATTCCTGATAAATTGTTATCAGACAGATTCAAGAAACTCAAAGTGGACAAACTCGAAAAGCTTTGTGGGATCTGACCATAAAGTTGATTTTCTGAAAGATCAACAGATTCCAATACCTTCATGTCACCAATGCCATTTGGAATCCTACCAGTTAGGTTATTTTTGGAAATATTAAATGATCTTAATCCTGCCAGACGTGTGAGACTAATAGGAATATCTCCGGAAAGATTATTGCTAGACAAATCCATACTTGTAAACAACGGCAAAATGGTGTCATACCGGTACATGTTGCCTTTGGTTGTCACCGTTGCACTCTCTATTAGTCCACTTTGACCGTTGCCAAAATGGTGAGATACCGGTACGCGTTGCCTTCATATTTCCCTTTGACCATTGCACTGAAATTGTTTGATTCCAACAAATGCATTGTTTGCAAGGTCTTTGAGGTGGCAAAGTTCTTGAGGCAATTCACCGTCGAATTTATTGGACCGAAGGCTGAGGATCATCAAGTTTGGGAAACTCATTCCCAACCAAGATGGTAATTGCCCAATAAATTCATTCTCAGCTAAATCTATTTTATGCAGTTTCCCAAGGATGAAGGAAACGGACCATTAAGTCGATTTCTTCCCAAGTCCAAGGATTGCAAATTACTCAAAACCTCCATGGATTTTGGTATGCCTCCAATCAAATTATTGTCCCTCAATATTAAAAATCTCAACTCTGGCCAATTCATCCAACAATCAGGAATTTCTTCAGATAAATCATTTCCCTCGAGGTTTAAGATCTCCAATTTGTAAGATTTATTCTTTGCTTCACACAATAAGTTAGATAAACCTTTTGAAAAAGAATTTTTTGAGAGATCTAGCAGAGATACATTGGTTGAAATCTGCGGTAGTGGTCCACTAAAATTGTTGGAACCCAAGTACATTAACCAAGGATCTCCGTATTCAATGGAAGGTGGTGATATGTTTGGAACCTCACCAACAAATTGGTTGTGAGAGAGATTGAGAATTCGAATTTGAGAAGTCAAGTTCCAAAACCAAGTTGGAACCTCACCTAGTATTCCACCATCTGATATGTCAACATCCCATATCAGCTTCTGAGTTCGGAACCACACGGGAAACAGAGGGCCTATATTCCAACCTCTTATTTTGATGTGCTCGGCTTGAAAAGGTGGAATCCAGTTTTCACTCACTTTTAAAGTCAGATTAATTTTAGATGCATAGAAGGACTTTAATTGTGTTAACTTAGAAAAATGACTTTCTGTTACAACACCTTCCAACCTATTGTCAGAAATGGCAAAGAATTTTAGCATTGAAAGTTGGCCAAGACTTTCCGGAAGTGTTCCAGTGAGCCTATTGTCAGAAATGTCAAAGTGTTTTAGCATTCAAAGAAGAACTATTTCCCATTTCGGCTGAAACAAAATTACCGTTGAATATTTCAGATACTTCTCCCTCAAATAGATTTCCTGAGAGATCGAGATATTCTAAATTCCCTAACTTTCCAATTACATTTGGTAACTTTCCAGAAAGCATATTATAAGAAGCCTTGAAGGTTGTGAGAGAAGTAAAGTTAACTGGACCCTCAGGAAACGGGCCAGTAAAATTATTGTCACTCAAATTAAGAGAAACAAGATTGGCAAGGTTGAAAATCCATTTGGGAACAGGAGAATTAAACTTGTTCCCAGAAAGATGAAGGGTTTCAAGTGAAGAAAAATTGTGATGAAGTAGAGGTTGTATATGATGAAGCCTACAATGAGATAAACTGAGATCAACAAGAGAAAGAAGCATGTTAATGACCTGTAGCCAGTTAGTTGCTTTGCTGAGATCCACATAATGCATATCCAGGTGCTCAAGACTCAAAAGACTTGGCAGCCACTCAAGGCTATTGATCCTTATTAGATATCCCGATTTCTGCCAATGACTAACTATGTGTAGCTCAATCACATGACGAGTTAGATTGTTGCACACGACCCCTTCCCATTCACAACAATCTTTTCCAACAACCCAAGAAGCGAGAAAATTTGTGGGATCATCTACTTCTTTCTTCAAGCTATCTAACACCTGTTGCTCATTTTCTCTGCAAATACCTACACAAACAACAAACTTGGTGTTTTTCAAAATAAAAAACAAGAGAACCATGGTGTGCAATGTTTTAGACGAGGAATTGAAAAGTATGTGTGACAAGTAGCTACCTTGCTTATATGTTTTTTTCTTCTTGGCCAGGCAATATGTATATATAGATATTAAAAACTGTATAATAGTTGAAGATTAATGCTTAGTTTTAGAAAGATGATGCGTGTAGATGTTGACTGCTTGACTCGAAGATTTGTGTATTAAGTCGAGAGGACTCTAGCAAGTCTTCCCCCACAACTTTATCAAGTGTCCCACATTGATGAAGGTGTCCTTATAAACGCTGCACTAGTAAAAACACGGTCTAAAGAGGCGGATTGAGAATTTGAAGTTTATGTTTAAATATGACAATCTCTAATTTATTATGTACTATAAATAATTGAGTTTATAGTCAGATATTGACACCTAACCCTAGAGACAAAGCTAGCTTATAATTTATGGATTTACATTAACCCAATAGCTTCTGGTCAGACTCATTTAACAGAATTGAAGGTAACGGTATATCACAATACCCTATATATTAAGAGGATTTTTCAAAACGTTTCTCTAAATAATGATCCTTAATTAGAAGAAAGAAATGATGATAAATACACAATAAGTTGCTTTCAACAAAATCAAAGGTTCAATATTGGTGGCTATATACGAGGAATATCACATACCGCAAATAGTTTACTCTGTACTCACCGAAGAGAATTGACTATAAAAATATATTAATCTTTGTAATTACTTTTTACCCTTATTTTTTTATATATGTACACTTACAGTATACGATTAGATATACTAGAAATAGAACTCTCGGTAATTTTTCACGCTTTCTTCTATATCACATTAAGCTAGGATTTAGATTGTGGTATAAGGGATTCGTCCAATATACCGTGAGAACCACCGATGACGAGGCAATATATATGTGTGTATAAATATTAAGAACATTATCAGGCTGTTGGTGTCAAGGAAGCCATTTACTTGTGTTCTCGGAAAAAAGGAGTAACTAAAAAAAGTAGTTGAGATTTTTTGGGTGGCCTAGGGAAAAGAAAAGGGAGGGACAGGACAGGCATGTATGTTACTCTGGCACGCAGAGAAACAGGGGAGAGAGCATAGTAGCCTGATGTCTGTATGTGACAGGCATGTATGTAGCCCTGGCAGGGAAAAAGGGAAGAGAGCACAGGTCTGTGGCTGCTCTGACACGCAGAGAAAAGAAAGAAAGGAAAAATTTAGGTTTTGGGATTTCGATTTCTGATACCATGTAAATAATGGATCTTAGGGCTAACTCAACCCCAAAAGCTAGCTTGTAGGGTGGGGATTGTCCAAGTCCATATAAGGAGTCTATGTTTCTATTCCATTATCGACGTGGGACTCTTAACAGAGTTTATAGTCAAATATTGGCACCTAACCCTAGAGACAGGGCTAGCTTATAATTTATGGGTTTACGTGAACCTAATAGCTTCTGGCCCGACCTGTTTGATAGAATTGAAGTTACATGTATATCACTATACCCTATATATTAAGAGGCTTTTTTCTGAACGTTTTTTCTGAATAATGGTCCTTAATTAGAAGAAAGAAATGATGATAAATACACAATAAGTTGCTTTCACCAAAATCAGAGGTTAAATATTGGTGGCTATATATGAGGAAAATCACTTACCGCATGTAGTTTACTCTGTACTCATCGAAGATAAATGAGATGTAGTTAATATTCCCAAATAAAATGAAAATTAATAGATAGTTGTTTTCGTAACAAATTCTAATTTCGTAAATCTGAATTTTTAAGTTAAGTTTTAGTGAGCTTCAACAGAGTTTTAGCCCATCTTCTTCACTTCCCAAGCAACTAAATAGTGTTCTATGTATGAAACTAACTTTAAAAGATGTACCTCATCTGTTCCAACAACTCCCTACTAGATATAAAATACAATTACGAAAAAAAGTTTTTTCATGCTAAACTTAGCCTATCACTATAAGAAAGTATAGAATAAGTAACAAAAGTTTAGCAAAAATAAATATATTGTTACTAAAAAATGTAAAAGGCAACAAAAATTAAATATATTGCTATTAAAAAATATAAATGGCAACAAAAAATAACAACTTGTTATTGCGAAAACTTTTCGCATCAGAGGTTATTACAACGGTATGCAATAACTTTTGTTGTTTCAAAAAATACTTTTGACAACAACATTCAATATATGGCAACAAAAGTTGTTGTTGACAAATGTTTTTCTTCTTGTAGTATATGTAGAAATACTAAGCAGTCAAAGACATCAATACCAAGCATAGATTATAAATTAAATAAGCTCACGCACACATGGCACATGGCACATAATCAATGCAAGAGGGATCCATATTATCCCTTAAAATAAGCAACACATATCAAAGAATGTTGAATGGGTCATACATGAGTCTACAAAATCTAAGTTAACTGTTTTGAGAAAGGTTATTTGTTTTTCAAGGCATGTTTTCAATCAAAACCAAGAATCACTCATATCGTCAATATTTTACCTAACCCGAGCACATAGCATTCAAATGGTCTAACAGAATGGACTAATTTTCCCTCAAGACAATCGTCATACATCCAACATCGGTAAATTCCTATCCTATGACTAAAAGGAAAAAATCCTAACGGATACTACACACCACAACCAAAGATCCTATAAAACTTAAAAGAATCTTTTTGTGTTTTTGTGAGTTTTCTATTTTTTTTATTTTTCCAACTTTTACTACTAACTACTCTAAAAACATTAAAGCTAATAAAACTCCTAAGGAATGCATACCCTCCGACTCGAAACATACCTCCTACCCCACACTTATTTTATGTAATGTCCCCAATGCATATAAAATTGAAAAGCAAAGGTATGGTGAGAAATAATCTCTGATGCTCACTAGGGCCTAGTAATCCTCTAGCTCAAGGTCCACATCTGTCAGGACCTCATTGTCATCCTCATCATCTAGGGCATGTGACTCTACGTCTTCCCCCGCCTCCAAATCAGCTTCATGAAGCTCGGCTAAATTAACATCCTAATTATTCGGCATATGTGTGTCATCTCTGAGAAGAGCTCAGGAGTGTGTAGTGTGCGGGACATCAACGAAAACACTTGAAAAGTCCATCTTAAATTTATTTCCCGCAATCATCGTTATCTTATACATTTGGGCCAGAAGTATAGATTTGGCGGATCACTCCTCAGATGGGGTGCGATGGTGTTGAGCATTCAACTCTGGGCCCTTGATATTTGATATTTCAAACATATCATCTAGCTCCAGAAAAGTTCTATTACCAAGCTTTGGTAAGTTATCATTGATCCTCAACTAATATGTCGTCAAGGTATTGCCAAAATTGAGTCGCTTGGACTTGAATTGTCAAACTTTAATCATCTCCTGGATCATTCAATAGTCGATATTCACTGGTCGCCCTGTCATCAAGAAGTATATGAGACGCACCCTCTTCTTAGATATATCTGTGTAATAGTCTAGGAGCATGATTATATAGTTGAGCAACCGCAGCCAAACTCGTGATTCCTCAGTAAAGTTCCCTATTTTCAAGCTTTTGTGCTCCCTATATTTTCCGAGGTGCCTTGACCAGATGGCCTTCGAATCAAGCCCACACAATGTCTCACGTATAGCCTGATAGTTCGGCTTGTAGATGAAGTCCTTAAGTGGCTCAATGGGGTGGTTGGGAAACCCAGATGTGTGGACAAAGACTTAGCTGTCACGACGATCTCACACCCCCTCACATAGATGGACTCCAACCATTGCCCCTCCTCTATGGTATGCCCCAGACTTATGTTGGTGGAAAACTCAAGAACCAAGTCGATATCTATTGGCACATGCATTTCAAAGACTAATATCACCTCATGGCGAAGATTTGGTTGTAGATACCCCAGAATCAATGCTGAAGAGGGGCCTAATTGATTTCCCTCTCATTGATGTAGCCATCATGTTCACATATTCATCATAAAAGGTCTATGCCAAATGATGATGAAAGTTTGTCTGGGGCCTTCCAGCTGGCGCTCTAGGAATAGGGAATGTAGGTTGCTTTCCCCCAGATTGTGACTTGATACTCTTCTTGCTCTTTGAGGGGTTAGCTCGACCCCTCTTTGTGCCTTGGGATGAAAATGATGTGGTTGTCCTGCCCCTTGTCTTTGGGTTTACCATTTTGCCTCAAATACCATAACCAAAAGAGTAAGTTCAATTCTAAATCAAAGGGTCGTGGAACAATCCCACACTTGTTTTAAACCGGGGGTGAACCAACCCCACACTTGTTTCCAACTAAGTACAAAATTGAAAAGAAAAAAAATAAGTTAACCAATCTTATACTACAAAGACAAAATAAACAAACAAAACAAAACACTTTCATGTTTTAGGACTTAGGGTGGGGATTCACATGTTCAAATTTCATCAATTTCTTTCAATTTAGGCCCTAATTAGGTGCCCCAAGGGTACAGAATCATTTAATAGTACAATGATACTTAAGAATTCACAATTGCACAACAATTTTAGTTTAGGCATTTTTATGAACACCTTGTGGGCATATGATCATACTTATGATTTTTACAACAATATAGGGTGGTAAGCCACTTATATTGCCATAGGAATCATATCCTAGCCTTCAACAACATTATACAAACAAGTATCATCATACAATACCAAAACCCCACCCAAAAATTGCTAAAAACACCAAACCCTAGGTTTTCCAATACTTTGAACTCAACAACTAAAGTGAAATTATGAAGTATAGGTGGTTTTCTTACCTTGGATGTGTTAATGGAAAATGAATTTGAGCTCTTGAGTTGTGTTCGGACCCAAAGGAAGAGGGAGAGGTTTTCTTGAGAGTAACTTTTGGTGGGAGTCGATTTGAGAGTTGAAAAATAAACTAAGTGTCGCCTCCCCCTCTTTATATCTTTTTAAAAAATAAATTGGGACACGTTGTGGACCCATCATGAGGATTTAATTTTTAGTAAAATTTGGGTACCCGCGCTGCACACACCCCGGGCACCTAACGTACATAATTATATTTCAGCAAATTTTAGTGCACACGCGTCGGGGACCCATCACACAAAATCATTCTGCGGGATTTTTTGGTGACCCACCTTGCATGTGCGTCGGGTACCTAATGCATACTTTTAATTTTCAGAAAATCATGAGGCACCAGCACTGCACACGCATTAGGTACCCATCACGAGAAAATAATTTTCAGTACTTTTCTCCTATGTGCGTCACACATGCAGCATGATTAGCAAAGCTTGAGTAAAAAAACTTGATTCCTGACTCGTTTTGAGTTCCTGCTCCTTCCCTAGTCCTGCAACATGAACAAACATGACACTATAATATAAAAATTGGGTTACCTCCTAACAAGCGCCTTAATTAAGGTCGTGGCACGGCATATTTTTGTATTTTTCTTATTTTTCACTATCATACTATTACAAACTCTGGTTGCCTCCCGAGAAGCGCTTGATATAATATCGTGGCACGACGCAAGCTCTCTCAAGCCTATTCCAATTCAACTGCCACCTTTGCTGGATCGGTCTCTCCAAAATAGTGCTTTACCCTCTGCCCGTTAACCAAAAATGTCCCCTCTGGATTTAGCGGTTTCAGCTCAATTGCTCTATGGGCGGTTACACGAACTATTACAAACGGGCCAGACCGCTTACTCTTCAGGTTTCCCCCGAACACCTTAAGTCTGATATTATACAATAATATCTATTACTCAGGTTCAAACTCACGACGTTAAATATGTTTGTCGTGCATTTCTTGGTCCTCTCCTTGTAGAGTTTCGCGTTCTCATAGGCATGAAAATGAAATTCATTAAGTTCGCACAACTGCAACAACCGATTCTCACCCTCTGCTTCCATGTCTAAATTTAGTTTCTTGATTGCCCAATACGCACTGTGTTCAAGCTCAAAGGGAAGGTGACAAGTTTTACCAAAAACCAACCTGTAAGGAGAGGTTCCGATAGGCATTTTGTATGCGGTCCTATATGCCCAGAGAGCATCATTAAGCTTCAATGCCCAATATTTTCTATTAACACTCACTGTTTTCTCAAGAATACATTTAATTTCACAATTAGACACCTTCACTTGACCACTCGTTTGAGGGTGGTATGCAATCGCCACTTTGTGCTTCACCCCATACTTATACATCAACTTATTAAAAAGCCGATTACAAAAATGTGTATCTTGATCATTGATATAGTGGAAAATATGTGGAGGTATTCATGGATGATTTTTTTGTGTTCAGGGATTCTTTTGATGAGTGTCTGTGCCACCTTGATGCTGTTCTTACACGTTGTGAGGAAATGAATTTTGTGCTAAATTGGGAAAAGTGTCACTTCATGGTTCGAGAAGGTATTGTTCTTGGCACAAGATCTTAAAAAGGGGCATTAGGTTGACAAGGCAAAGGTAGAGGCGATTGAGAAACTGCCACCCCCGATTTCTGTGAAAGGGGTGTGCAACTTTCTAAGGCATGCTGGCTTTTATCGACGGTTTATCAAGGATTTCTCCAAGATAGCTAACCCTTTGTGTAAGCTGCTAGAGAAGGATGTGAAATTCATATTTAATAAGATATGTTTGAAGACTTTTGATGAGTTGAACCTATGGTTAGTGACTGCCCCGATCATCATTGCACCCGATTGGATCCTGCCATTTGTTTTGATGTGTGATGCAAGGATTTTTCTGGGGGTTGTTGTCGGTCGAAATGGGATATTAATTTCCGACAATTACTCATCTCTTTCAAATTATAGTGGACGTGTTTAATGCTTCATTTTTTGCATATTCTTGGCTAAATAAATAGAAAGAAGAGAATCCTATAGTTTTTCCTTTACCAACCAACTTTGAGGTTTGAGGTGGGTAGCATAAATTTGTGGAGAAGACTTGAAATATGTATATATAGATATTAAGAAATGTATAATAGTTTGAAGATTAATGCTTAGTTTTAGTAAGATTGAAAGATGGAATAATTTTCCTTAGGGATTCCTTTCATTATTCACAATATATATAGTTGTACAAAGGTTGATTCCTAATATGGTACGAATCCTAACTTACCTTACAAAGGTTGATTCCTAATACAATTAGAATCCTAAGTTACCTTAAATATACATCTATCATAATTACAAAATATACAGAGAATATTCAGAGAATATTCGCTAATACTCCCCCTCAAACGGAGCGGGAGAAGGCCGAACGCTAAGGCTGGATCGAAAGTCGGTGAAGAGCTATCGCGGTAGTCCCTTTGTGAAGATGTCTGCATACTGATAAGAGGAAGGCACGTGTAATATTTTGACCTGACCACGGCAACCTTCTCTCGCACACAAAGTGGATATCCATCTCAATATGCTTAGTCCGCCGATGTTGGACGAATTATGAGACATATAGATGGCGTATATGTTGTCACAATAGACTATAGACGCTTGCGGAGTGGACACTGGAGCTCCAAAAGAAGATTTCGGAGCCAACAGATCTCAGCAACACTGCGATATTCTGCCTCCGCACTCGAACGGGATAGTGTGGCCTGCCTCTTGGTGGACCATGAGATAAGATTATCCCCAAGAAATACACAGTACCCTGAGGTGAAGCGACGTGTGTCTGGGCATCCTGCCCAATCTGCATCCGTGTAGGCAAGTAACTTGGTTGGGGCAGAGGGGTATAGGTGTAATCCAAAGTCTAGTGTGCCCTTAACGTATTTGATAATACGTTTGAGGGAGGCAAAATGGGACTCTCGGGGGTCGTGCATGAACAGACACACCTGTTGAACGGCATATGCAATATCAGGCCTAGTGAATGTAAGATACTGAAGAGCACCTGCTAGACTCCGATATAGAGTGGGATCAGAAACTGGCGCACTGTCATTGGCACTAAGCTTGGATTTGGAGTCCACCGGAGTTGGCATAATTTTACAATTTACCATCTTGGCCCTGTACAATATCTCTTCTACATACTTACGTTAACTAATTAACATGGCCTTTAGTTTAATTATCTCCCACTATTTTAACATACTCTTCGACCCTATAGAAGAATACAGACTCATATCAAATATGGTCATAATGGGCCATGATCTAGGTTCATGTTATCTCCGCGTTTGTTGTGGCTGATAACTTCAAGATCTAGGTTCATGTTATCTCCGCGTTTGTTGTGGCTGATAACTTCAACAGCACAACCTGGTAGGTCTCTAAACCAATTACAAACAATTTGTAACTCATGTTTGACCGAATGTTCTAAACAATCAATCTGCGTCCCTCGGCTTGTCCGACACTGTGGCGCCAAGACAGCCTAGTAAGTCAACCCCGTTATGCGACTGCAATTATGTATCTAAGTGAGTTTTTCCTTATAGAGCAAATACCGTGGTGTAAATACTCATGAAGGTTTATCACCCACTTCTACATTTAACATACATCTATGAAAGAGTCTGAGTCCTCGTAGACTTAGAGCAAATGCTGTGGCATAAATACTCATCTCGCCGAAAAGGATTTTGCACTACAATCAATTATAACGAACGACGTGTTCATTTTAAATGAGACTTGTATTAAAATTTAGGGAACATTTTAATTCAGGGTTTTAACCAAGATCAACTCTTTTACGCCATATCCAATATGATATCTTAACATCATGCAAAACTAATGACACGTATAGTTGGGAACCGACAACCCAATATGCATGATATAAGATGGTTTAATCAAACACTGGGCGCCGCCTGCCCAGATAGTTATAGCGGACACTATTCTAGAAATGTAAATGACAAACATTTTGATATTTAGCACATAAACAGTATACTTATCAAATAATATAATGTATACAAATAATCTTGGGTTAAACATTCTGAACTCAGAAAAAAAATTGTTTATAGACAGGTGGGGTCGCGGCGCTAATCATTAGAGTCGCAGCGCCACTAAGGCATAAGCCTTTCGGTTTCTGAAAAAATGCATTAGCGTCGCGGCGTTGCAAGGGCAGAAATATTTCTGCTTCTGCAATTGCATTAGCGTCGCGGCGCTCCACCATGGAGTCGCGGCACTGCAGAGGCAGAAACATTTATGCTTCCGTAAATGCATTAGCGTCGCGACGCATGTTGTCCAGTGAGTCCATGTTTATGAAAATGGGGCATTAGCGTCGCGAAGCTCCACCATGGAGCCGCGGCGCCTCCCTGAAACCCTAGCAAGCGTCGCGGCGCCCTACCATAAGGTCGCGGCGCCGATGTCCTGACAAACGTTTTTGTGTTGATTTTCAAAATCGTTCAACCTCTAAATCTAATTTAGGGATCAATTCACAGGTCCTTTATCATCACCCACCATTATCAATAACGCCCATATCGACCATCATCCGTTCTTACTCGTTCTTAGCCGTGCACCGTGCAATGAGTCGGACAACGCATTTTTGGCTTAGTTCGAGTTAGAGCGGAATGACTTCCTCGAGTTAGCGTAGGAGATAATTTAGGGTGATATCAAAAGGTCAATATTCGTTCAATACATGTAGGATTTCAAGAAACCTCATTTTAATCCAATTTTATGTTTAACCCATATTATTATTCTATTCAATTGTTAAATAATCATTGAACAAACCTGGGCTCTGATACCACTGTAGGGTTTTGTTGGGTACAAAGCATATAAGTAAGGCACAGCGGAAGTTTAAAATTTTGTTTCTTACTTACCCCAACAACATTTCTGGTATGGTTGTACAACAATTAAAGTTGTAACATAAAGCATAAGCTTACAAGTTAGAATATCTGGAGTCTTTATCTACTATAAGGTGCACACGCGGTTGCCCTTCCGATTGCAAGCTCCAAGCTTCAATGTATTTCTCTTTCGAAAAGCTAGGAAATCGGGCAGAGGTTCGAGAGAGTATTTGATTCTATGTCTCTAAGACTTAGAATGATTTTCAAAAAATTGGTGTATGAATAATGAAGAGAATGCCTCTATTTATAGTTGAAAAATAGGTCAAAACCGAATTAGGGTTTGACCTTGGGCCTGGCGCAAAATTTGAGGCAGAGGAGCCGCGGCGCTCGACGTGCTCCTGCAGTGCGCCGCGGCCCTAGGGTATGGGCGTCGCGGTGCTCGACGTGCTCCTGCACTGTCTCGATTTATTTTCCGTGCATTCTTAATTAAATCCAAAATCCAATTTGACTTAATTAAAATAATCACTATTCATTTAAATATCTCGATTCCAAATCGAACATTTACTTACTCTCTCAATACATCCTTAGATCAAAAATACAATCGACATAGAGTGACCCTACAGGCCTTTTCATAACGACATTAATCAAATTAAGGTCTACACAGAACTCCTAGACGGCGCCAGAAGACGAACTCAATATATGAAGTACGTTTACGCGAATTCAGTAAACTTAACCTTTATGTGGTAAGATAAAATCCTTTCATTCACGACACACCCGATCAAGCTTAGGATTTGTCAAGTGTCTATCCAAATGACTTAATCATTGTATCTCATCTATATTAGTTGACGACTAGACCATATTCTAAATATGTCTATTGCGTTGGCCAACAACTTAGTCAACCTAATATCACGGAGAATCTGAGTGTTCTCTCAAATATACATTCGAGGAATGAATCCTAATCTTGGCTCAACTACCACGTATACAAGTCGTGTCTGAACTTATAAGGCATTTGAGTTTAGGACGGGATCAAAGTGCATTACTTTGTAGACAAGGCATGTATTGACCTCAAGTCTAAGGACTTCTATCTTACACACGCTGATCATACTTTAGACAAGTATAACAAACAGTATATCAGCAGGGTATACCAATACTTCTAAAGTATCCATGTGTCCATCACGAGTAGCCATTACTCGTAGCAGGTGACACATACTACATCCTCTAAGGATGTGATGCAGACCACATGTCGACTTATCACATATTATCGATATCCCATTCTCGATGATCATTAGTCGATGCTATTTTAAGAGTCACGCTCTATCATCAATATCTCACTCTATTAATGACAATGTAAGCTCAAGGGATGCACATTAATGAATAATTATAAACAATCAAATAATAATTCAATAATCGCAAATGCCATAAATATTAATCTTATTAATAATACGAATGTGCTCAAGTACATTTGTCCCTAATAGTGATTGTCTCTAGGACATACATACTTTCACTACCTTATTCAAATTATGTTAATGTTTTGATATCGTGAATAAAATGAGACCAAAGTAATAAGGATAACGATGTGAATAATTAAGAATAAATAATTGATGAAATAAAAGAGAAGAGATTCTTATTAATTATCCTTTCTCAGATGACAAAAAATGTTGAAAAGCAGTGATGAACATGCATATTTATAGAGGACAACCTCAAGAGTCGTGTGTAATCATGTGAAAATTAGAATGATACAATCGTGGGGAAGTAGGGGATTTTATAGGATAACTAACTTTAACTACCTTCCGTGATCTCTACCCATTTCAGTCGTTACATGACTAAGATTGTGGGATTAAATGGAATCCTTGGGATTTTGGAGAATGGCCGTTATCTAGGTTATCCTTTGTCCGGGCTTCTAAACCTTTCCGGTGGGGTGATTCCAAATTCCTAGTGTCCCGTGCTAAAGAGGCACGTCCGGTTGGTAACTCTAAGATGATCCAACTAATCGTTGATTTGATTGGTGTTGATCAATTCTATGGTTGACTATGATACTTTCTATGCATGTCATTTGTTCGATCAAATAGTCTTCGCTTCAGACATATTTTTACGATACAGATAATACTAACAAGCTCTATACTGAAGACGGTACAAGCTAGTGAGATGTTTGGATTTCCAAAAGGATTAGTAAATTATCAGTACAGAGCTTATCAGAATAAATAAGCTACAGATGTTTCTGTTGGAAAAAATACTATTAATATCTCAATTTCTAACGTATGCTACAATTGTCGCTCACTTTCACACCCATTACAACTTTACAACGCCTCCTCAACGCTTCTTCCTGTTCGTTCTTCCACTTCCATATAGAAAAATGGATTGCACAAAAGTCGTATTTGGTTAATAGATTTCTTTTTTGGCAGGATATCCGCTGGTGTTGGCTGTGAATGATAATTCTTTTATTTTTTCCTGTTTATGTTCCTGAGTATTCATATTTCAGTTCATGATCTACTCCAAGTTAAACTAAACATTTACCTTCAGAGCTAATTTTTTATGAGGTACTTTCTAAACATTTACCTTCAGAGCTAATTTTTTATGAGGTACTTACTGAAGTATTGATTTAAAGTTATTGTTGCTTGATAATTGTCAATATTAATAAGATTGTTCTCTCTTAGCACATTAGCAATTGCATAACTTACATACTTGATCCGACAATTACATTGTTAGACCTTACGCTTGAATGTCATTCTTCAATAGATAAGTGAACAATGAAATACTTATTCTTGCAGGATGTTGGTAAGCCAATCTTAGAGAGCTATTCTAGAGTACTGGAAAGTTTTGCATTCTACGCCGTTACTTAAATTGAAGATGTTCTTTTTGTAGATAAGACCATGAAAAACCAAAGGATCATATTAGTGAACATTTAATATATTCATCATATATTTGTAATTAATAGTAGTGTATAATTATGGTAAATATAGGATCCTTATTCTATTAGGATTTAACATTGTACACACTATATATATTTGTATTAATGAGAAAGACTCCCCAAGGGAGATTAATACAATTTTACATGCTATCAGGACCCAAAACCCTAAACACCTAAAATTCCTCTCTTCACTCGCCCCCCCCCCTCCCTACCCGGCGGCTACCCCCTTCCTCACCTAAACCCTAAAAAAAATTCTCTTCTCCTTCACTTCCTAACGGAATTTTAGCCCTCTAATGGATCTCATGGCTACTCCCACTGATACCACAACCTCGTCGCCCTCCCCCGTCGTCACACACACCCACAACTACCTCATCCACTCCTTCTTTCCATCCAGTTGTTGCCGTCACCAACGTCAAGAACTTCATTCATGCGGTTCTTGATCAAGAAGATGCTCAATATTCTTCATGGGTTGAACATTTCCGCATTCATGTATGTGCCTATAACGTGCTTGATCATATTGACGACTCATTCCCTCGCCCTATCGAGGTTGATCACATGGCGTGGTGTCGTCTTGACGTCATCATCAAACAGTGGATTTATGGCACCATCTCTAAGGACCTGCTTCATATGATAATAAAGACCGGCGCCTCGGCTCGTGAGTTATGGATACGGTTGGAGGAGATTTTTCAAGACAATAAGCACACTCGGGTCGTATACTTAGAGGAACAATTCAATAATATACGTCTTAAAACTTTTGCTAACATGTATGAGTATTGTATTGCAGACCAATTGTCCATTGTGGGGACGCCTGTTTCCGAAACGAAGATGGTCCTCCAACTAGTTGCTGGTCTACCGAAGGGTGAATACGATACTCTAGCCACTAAGATACAACAAGCCGACCCATTACCCACCTTCAACAAGGCCCATTCACAATTATTGTTGAAAGAAACCCGATGTGTCAACCAATACGAACACAATCAAAAGGCGTTCACATTTGAAACCCCCGCAACAAACAACACCACCATCGGCCAGCCACCACCGTCGAACAACCACCACCCGCGGAACAAATGCGGTGGTGGCAGGGGAGGCAATTGTCGCGACAACGGTAGAGGCGGTAGAGGACGCAGGAAAGGAGGTCGCTCTATCAACAGTACATCCCGTCAGCAGCGCAGTTCAGTTCTTCTCAACAAATTCAGTAGGCCGGCCTAGTTCACTGGTCCAACCCAGCAAACTAGGCCTCACCATGTAGTCCGTTTCAGCAGCCCACTGGCTAATTTCCACAGGCCTGGCAGGCAGGCATACTTGGCTCGGGACCAAGCCCACGCCAGCCACAGTCGACTGCCCAGCAAGCTCACCTGGTCTCGATCCAACAAAATCAGAATGGGTACGGCCTGGCCCCCAGCAATTTGGGCCAGGATTTCAGTGCTTTGAACTTACAACAGCCCAATGAAAATTGGAATATAGATACGAGAGCCACATTTCATCTCACCCACTCCTCAGGTAATCTTTCCCAATTGTTTTCTTTAAAGTATCCTCAATTTATTACGGTTGGTAATGGTCATCGCATTCCGATTCAAGGTTATGGTACCACCTACACCCGCCTTTCTCCCTAAATAACATCATGTATGCTCCCAACATCATTAAAAAATTAATATATGTTAGGAAATTTACTAGTAACAATTTTATTTCTGTTAATTTTGACCACTCTGGTTTTACTGTGAAGGATCTACATACGGGGACACCTCTTGCGAGATGCAATAGCATATGGGACCTCTATCCTTTCCCATCAACTTCCGCTGTCAGTTCTCTCTCACCTATCTCTCTCATTGCTATCTCTCCGTCAACTTGGCACAATAGACTTGGCCACCCAGGCGAACTTGTTTTTAATTTCCTTAGAAGAAACAATTTTATTCGATATAATAATGGAAAACTTGCCCAACAATGTTTTTCTTACCTTTTAGGAAAACATGTTCACCTTCCGTTTTTGTCTTCTTTAAGTGTTAAATTTGCTCCCTTTGATATTGTTCATGCAGATTTATGGACATCTCTCATTACTAGCTCACTGGGTCATAAATTTTATCTCCTTTTATTAGATGATTTTTCTCACTTTATTTGGGTCTACCCACTTAAATCCAAGTCTGAAATTTTTGTCAAGTTTCTTGAATTTCGTATTTATATCAAAACACAGTTTGAAAAAGACATCAAATCATTCCAATGTGATAATGGTCGTGAGTTTAACAATTTCGCATTTCACATCTTTTGCAAAAATAACAGCATGGTTTTTCATTTTTTGGGTCCCGTCCTATGATCATCTTCGGTTGTCTTTGCTATCCAAATCTCGCCTCCATGACCCCTCATAAATTAGCACTACATACCACTTAGTGTATCTTCCTAGGCTTCTCGCCTAACCATAGGGGATATATGTGATATGACATGTCCATCCGTAAGATCCTCGTATCTCGTCATGTCACATATAATGAATCACTTTTCCCATTTGCAATCACCCAAAATATCAGGAACACGGATTACAACTATCTCAGTGAGTCAAAAACCTCCCCTATGGTCCATGAATTGTTCCGTCGAACTGCCATCTCAACTATTTTGGCGACATCCGACCCGATCACTGCAACTCTTACCCTGTCGGAAATTCCTTCGACGGTGCCTATCCAACCTGCCATTGGCCGACCAATCTGACAATCCAAAGTTTACCAACTCCCGCAAACCCATCTCCCATCGAACACCGACGCACATCGACTGTCACATTTCCACCCAGTAACCATCCCCACACCCAGTCACCCTCGCCACACCCACCTCGTCTCCGTAATTGAACCTGAATCGCAGTCAACATCATCCCATTGATCTGACATACAACCCACTATCACTAACTCAGTCACGGTCAGCGGAACCAACCACCGGTCACCCATATTCCTTAGATCTATCTCGATGCACACACACCCAAGAACCTACCCAATCACCTCCACCCCTACAATCAGCTTCTGCCCCGAGTTTTGACCAAACCGCAACCCACCCCTCTACGCATACAACCCATGTCATATCGTACAAAATAGAAACATGTGCCCAACACGGGATTTTCAAACCCAAAGTCCATTTTAACATATCCACACAAACTATATCCCCGATTTCTAAAATCCCAAAATTACCAAACTTGTCCCAAATTGGAATGCGGCCATGCGTGAGGAATTTAATGCTTTAACGAAACAACACACTTGAGATCTGGTTCGTATTTTTAGATGGGGTTGATGTGATTCGTTGTATGTGGCTATTTCATCACAAATTCTGAGACATTGTCGACCTTGAGCGCCATAAGGCGAGACTTGTGGCTAATGGTACTAATCAGAATGAGGGTATTGATTATGGTGAGACATTTAGTCCGGTGGTTAAAACGGCTACCATTCACATGGTTTTGAGCATAGCTATGGGTAAGAATTGGCCGATTCATCAGCTTGATGTGAAGAATGCATTCTTACATATGGACTTGAGAGAAACTGTTTACATGCACCAGCCACCAGACTTTGTGCATCCAGAGGCTCCTCATTATGTCTACCATCTACGTAAGTCACTATATGGTTTGAAACAACCCCTCATAGCATGGTATGACCGTTTTGCCAATTACATTATGCAGATTGGGTTCATATGCAACAAATGTGATAATTCTCTCTTTATATTTGAAAGAGGTAGTAACATTGCATACTTATTATTATATGTGGATGATATTTTTATCACTGCCTCTTCTGATATGTTGAAAAATGAGAGCATTGCTATGCTAAAATCCGAATTTGCTATGACTAACTTGGAGAAGTTGAGCTATTTCTTAGGGATATCAGTAACTAGATCTGTAGATACTATGTTCCTCTATCAGCGTAATTATGTAGAAGAAATTGTGTACAATGCTAAAATGGCAAACTGCAAGATCATGCCTACTCCGGTTGACTCAAAATTGAAGCTCAATGTTGTTGACGGTGACCTAGTGTCCAATCCCACTCTTTATAGGAGCCTTGCAGGTGCACTTCAGTATCATACTTTCACCAGGCCTGATATTGCTTATGTTGTTCAGCACGTGTATTTGTTTATGCATGCCTCCAGGGAGTCTCATTTTAGAACTCTTAAACGTATCATTCGATATGTTAAGGGCACACTTGATTATGGATTGCATCTCTACCCCTCTGCACCATCCAGGTTGATTGCATATACAGACGCCGATTGGGCAGACTGTCCGGACACGCGACGCTCCACCTTCGGCTATTGTGTGTTCTTGGGAGATAATCTTATTTCGTGGTATGCCAAGAGGCAAGCCACCCTATCCCGATCGAGTGCAGAAACAGAGTATAGAGGAGTTGAAAATGTTGTTGCTGAGATTTGATGGCTCTGAAACCTTCTTTTGGAGCTTCAGTGTCACGCCCCGACTTTTCTCAAGTCTTTCTTTATGACGTGATGGCACCTGGACAACTATCCCTTTCCAAGCGAACCATTTACTTCATTTTCTTCCTAAATTAGACAGGTATTTGCGGAAATAATATATATAATAATCAATTTGAAGTTTACGAAGAACAATCTCAGATGGGGCATTCCCCTAGATAATAAAACTTAATTCTTTAAACAAACTTAGTCTAGAGTAACTTTCACCAAATCCGAAATAATGGATTGGTGGTACGATGAGGCTGCGGGACGATCGTTAGCCCTCTTGCGGAGCTTTTCCTCTATCGCGCCTTCTTGAAATATGTTAAATAAAAGAGTCAGCCCTACCATCCGGGGCTGAGTGGGAATCTCACCTTACAGTCCAAAGTAACCTCACAATATTTTTAATTACAATCACATTATAAGAAAATAATAAGTATGTTGAAATAAACAGATTACAACCCTTTTATTAAATAAATCAATAAATATTCACGTGCAAAATTTTCTCCCCACTCGTCTTAGAAAAAAAACAACTTAGTTTAATCAGTACTCCTGCTTTTTCCCATATAACATATTATACATTTGTTGCGGTACGTGCAACCCGATCCAGTGCATTTATATATTTGTTGCGGTACGTGCAACCCGATCCAGTGCATTTATATATTTGTTGCGGTACGTGCAACCCGATCCAATGCATTTATGTATTTGTTGCGGTCCGTGCAACCCGATCCAATGCACTTATTTGTTGCGGTACGTGCAACCCGATCCAATGCACTTATTTGTTGCGGTACGTGCAACCCGATCCAATGCACTTATCTCATAACCCGGTTTAGTATCAGGTAACCAACCACATTGAGATGGATATACATTTTGTTCGTGAGAAGGTTGTTATAGGTCATGTTAAGGTGTTTCATGTACCTTCTTCGTATCAGTATGCGGATATTTTCACCAAAGGACTTCCTAGACAGCTATTCCTAGACTTCAGATCCAGTCTCAGTGTCCGGCCTCGTCCCACTCCGACTGAGCGGGTGTATTAGTGAATATTTAATATATTCACCATATATTTGTAATTAATAGTAGTGTATAATTATGGTAAATATAGGATCGTTATTCTATTAGGATTCAATATTATACACACTATATATATTTGAATTAATAAGACTCCCCGAGGAAAATTAATACAATCGTATAAGCTAGGATTGACCTTCTACTTTAGGATTTAACTAGGGGAAGAATCAATAAAAATAAAACAATCAAGTCAAAATTCAACATCAATTTCCAGTGGTGAAACAAGACCGTGTTTGTTGGAAATGACAAACCTAAAATGGTAGTTTTCATCATCACCCTAATTAAGCAACTTGGTAGAATTTAAGTAGCATAAAAGTCTATCCACTCACAAAAGAAATGCAATTTTCGTGATATTTACAGTAAACATTGAACTCATTGGGCAAAAGAAGGTATTGTTTATGTTGCTCGTATTATATTCGTTACAATGAAAATGCATCACCTATAATAGGGCACCAGTATTAGAAATAAGTTCAGAGATCATACAATCCAACTCCAAAGCACTAAGATGTCATTTATGGCTACACATACCACAGTAACTTAATTTTCAATATCAAAATAATTTTTCATCTATCTGTTGCACATTTATTTTGTAGTTTTTCATCTATCTGTTAGCACATTTATTTTGTAGTTTTTCATCTATCTGTTGCACATTTATTTTGTATGTCTCTTCTCTTATAAGGTTGCGTCAGTTACTTTTCTTTTGAGCTGAGTATCTATCGAAAACAACCTTTCTACCTCACAAAGGTAGAGGTAATGTCTGCGTACATCCTACCCTCCCCAGACCCACTTATAGGACCACACTGGGTTTGTTGTTGTTCTTATATTTACAAAATAATATATTCGGTAAATCTAAAGCGACTTTTAGAACCGCGCTTACAGTAACTGGTTGTTTTACAAAATAGAGTCGTGACACCAATTTTATTCAATGTGTATAGGACATGATCTGGAATTGAGTATCTTAATTAGAGCTAGTATCAAGTTGAATAAACTTATCAACATTCATTATTTATAAAATACGTACACAATACTATTTACTCCCTCTATCCCAAAAAGATTGACATATTTTCCTTATTAATTTGTTCCAAAAAAATTGACACAATTTCTATATTTAGAAACAAGTTAACTTTATTGAAATGATTTACACACACAAATATTTAAGGCTTGTTTTGGACAATACATTTCAAAAGTTTTCTTTTATTTTTTAAACTTTGTGCTAAGTCAAACTAGATCAATCTTTTTGGGACGGAGGGGGTAACTTTTATGATGGATACACATATCTTTATTTTGAGCAATACTTATATGTCTCACAACAGTGTGATTAAGAAAACAAAATAGGAAATATGAAAGAAACTACATCTTCTCAATAGAAATATCCTTAATCATATCTCTCAACAAATCGGAGCCTTTGCAATCAACATTTCCCAGCTACGGTCTAAGAAACGAAAATAAGCATGTCTCCATGATCTCTTGAAAAGCAATGAACCACATACACTCCAAAAGCTTAGTGCAAACCCCATTGCCATTGAAATGTAGAACCAATCCACTTCATCTTTGTCACTCTCATCTTCTTCATACTCACCATTAGGAACTTTAACACCAGAATTGCAGTTCACCAAGAGTGGAAGCCCGCAGAGTTTGTTTCCTTGAAAACTCGTTTGATCAAAGCTTTGAAGTTGTGTGCTCAGTGGTATCATTCCTGATAAATTGTTATCAGACAGATTCAAGAAACTCAATGTGCACAAACTCGAAAAGCTTTGTGGGATCTGACCATAAAGTTGATTTTCTGAAAGATCAACAGATTCCAATACTTTCATGTCACCAATGCCATTTGGAATCCTACCAGTTAGGTTATTTTTGGAAAAATTAAATGATCTTAATCCTACCAGACGTGTCAGACTAATAGGAATATCTCCGGAAAGATTATTGCTAGACAAATCCATACTTGTAAACAACGGCAAAATGGTGTCATACTGGTACGTGTTGCCTTTGGTTGTCACCGTTGCACTCTCTCTTAGTCCTCCTATATAATACAAATAATTTAAATCGTCCATTTTGACCATTGCCAAAATGGTGTCATACTGGTACGTGTTGCCTTTGTTTGTCACCTTTGCACTCTCTATTAGTGCTCCTATATAATACGAATAATTTAAATCGTCCACTTCATTTTTCCCTTTGACCATTGCACTGAAATTGCCAATACACCTCGGTATGATTCCAACAAATGCATTGTTTGCAAGGTCTAAGATCTGAAGATCTTTGAGGTGGCAAAGTTCTTGAGGCAATTCACCGTCGAATTTATTGGACCGAAGGATAAGGACTATCAAGGTTGGAAACCTCATTCCCAACCAAGATGGTAATTTCCCAACAAACTCATTCTCAGATAAATCTATTTTCTGCAGTTTTGTGCAGTTTCCCAAGGATGAAGGAAATGGACAATTAAGTCGATTTCTTCCGAAGTCCAAGGATTGTTATTAATCTGTATTCCAAAAAATCAGTAAATAATAATAACTGAAAATAAACAGAATCAGTGTTGAAAAATAAGAATAATTTTTCAGAATATAGTCGAGCCCACTTAGTTCAAAGTGTGTACTTAAGGAAATTATTCCCTCACAGTACTCGAGGTTGATGGAATATCCCCTCCCAGGATAGAACGATTATCTTACCAGAATAGTAGTACTCCAAATTCAGGTAGTGGGGTCCAAAAATATTATCAATCAATCAGATCAGAATCCAAAGCCGAAGCAGAAGCCGAGCCGAGCCGAGCGACGACAACGGCGCGAGGGGAGACCCTCTTCTTAACCCTTTAGCGACAAGAAGGAGTACTTCTACTTATAAGTAGAAGAACTTTTCTTTCCACTACCGATGTGGGACAAATGCTTATTTTATAAAGCAAGAGGGAACTCCACTTTTCTTTCCACTACCGATGTGGGACAACTCCCACTTTTCTTTCCATCATTTCCCATTCACCAATAGCAATACCCAACAATCCCCCACATGAATGGGGAATGGCTATAAGATAAAGGAATGCGCGGACAAGTGTGATATACAAGCGAGAATTGACTGCATTTGGATAAGTAGGTTTCCCTTTGAACTTTCCGTAGTGAACTTATATCGGATATACTCGATCAATCGGTAGATTTGATATCTTTGAACCGTCGAACTTTGTTGTATACCTAGACAACATAAGTCACACAATCAACCCTCAACCGTTTATGGTTCTCACGGTTGTGTTCGTTTCAGCCATGAACACTTCCTGGTTTCATGAGTGCGTAGAGAATGGGCCTTCACTGTCATTCCCCTTTAAAGCGGCTTACACTTAACACTCACATAGGTGATTTCTAAACATGTGGTCCTATAGCCACATTATCTGGTCATACACTCGCCGATTTAGATAATCATTAAAGAACCTTAATGCTTTATTAACTCATTAACAAGCCATAAGGTTTTATCCTTATTTCTGAACATTGTCTTCATCCGAGAATGGGTTGAGTTATTTGACAATGTTGAACCGTCAATCACAACTTTGTTTGATCTCCTTGAACCTAGCTCTTGGGATCTCCAGTCTGCTAGGTAAAGTTACCGCCATGATGACTTGTCCTCGGCCTTAACCCCATTCCCATTGATGATTTACTAACTCCCTCTCTAGATAAGCCTTTTGTAAGCGGATCTGCCACGTTATCTCTTGACTTTACATAGTCAATCGTGATAACGCCACTAGAGAGGAGTTGTCTAACGGTATAGTGTCTTCGTCATATGTGACGAGATTTTCCGTTGTACATTACGCTCCCTGCCCTACGTATTGCTGCTTGACTATCACAATGTATACATATAGGAGCCAAAGGTTTGGGCCAGAATGGAATATCTTCTAAGAAATTTCGGAGCCATTCAGCTTCTTCACCGGCCTTGTCTAAAGCTATAAATTCAGATTTCATTGTAGAGCGGGCGATGCATGTCTGTTTTGATGATTTCCAAGACACTGCTCCTCCACCAACGGTGAAAATATATCCACTCGTGGATTTAACTTCAGATGATCCGGTGATCCAGTTTGCATCACTATATCCCTCAATTACTGCGGGATATTTATTATAATGCAAAGCATAGGTTTGGGTGTGTTTTAAATACCTCAAGACTCGTTTCATTGCCATCCAATGAGTTTGATTGGGATTACTCGTGAATCGCCTCAACTTGCTTATAGCACATGCTATATCTGGTCGTGTACAATTCATAATATACATCAAACTTCCCAAAACATTGAACTCATTGGGCAAAAGAAGGTATTGTTTATGTTGCTCCTATTATATTCGTTACAATGCAAATGCATCACCTATAATAGGGCACCAGTATTAGAAATAAGTTCAGAGATCAGACAATCCAACTCCAAAGCACTAAGATGTCATTTCTGGCTACACATACCACAGTAACTTAATTTTCAATATCAGAATAATTTTTCATCTATCTGTTTGCACATTTATTTTGTAGTTTTTCATCTATCTGTTGCACATTTATTTTGTAGTTTTTCATCTATCTGTTGCACATTTATTTTGCATGTCTCTTCTCTTATAAGCATGCGTCAGTTACTTTTCTTTTGAGCTGAGTATCTATCGAAAACAATCTCTCTACCTCACAAAGGTAGAGGTAATGTCTGTGTACATCCTACCCTCTCTAGACCCACTTATAGGACCACACTGGGTTTGTCGTTGTTCTTAAAATAATATATTCGGTAAATCTAAAGCGACTTTTAGGACCGTGCTTACAGTAACTGGTTGTTTTACAAAACAGAGTCGTGACACCAAGTCAAAATTCAACATCAATTTCCAGTGGTGAAAACAAGTGAAACAAGACTGTGTTTGTTGGAAATGACAAACCTAAAAGGATAGTTTTCATCATCACCCTAATTAAGCAACTAGGTAGAATTTAAGTAGCATAAAAGTCTATCCACTCACAAAAGAATGCAATTTTCGTGATTTCTATTTACAGTAAACATTGAACTCATTGGACAAAAGAATGTATTGTTTATGTTGCTCTTATTATATTCGTTACAATGCAAATGCATCACCTATAATAGGGCACCAGTATTAGAAATAAGTTCAGAGATCATACAATCCAACTCCAAAGCACTAAGATGTCATTTCTGGCTACACACCACAGTAACTTAATTTTCAATATCAAAATAATTTTTCATCTACATTTATTTTGTAGTTTTTCATCTATCTGTTGCACATTTATTTTGTATGTCTCTTCTCTTATAAGCATGCGTCAGTTACTTTTCTATTTATTTTGTATGTCTCTTCTCTTATAAGCATGCGTCAGTTACTTTTCTTTTGAACTGAGTATCTATCGAAAACAATCTCTCTACCTCACAAAGATAGATGTAATGTCTGCGTACATCCTACCCTCCCTAGAGCCACTTATAGGACCACACTGGGTTTGTTGTTGTTCTTATATATATATAAATAATATATTCTATGGTGTACTGTGATAACATATCCACAATCTGTTTATCTCATAACCCGGTTCAGTATTAGGGAACCAACCACATTGAGATGGATATACATTTTGTTCGTGAGAAGGTTGTTATAGGTCATGTTAAGGTGTTTCATGTACCTTCTTCGTATCAGTATGCTGATATTTTCACCAAATGACTTCCTAGACAGCTATTCCTAGACTTCAGATCCAGTCTCAGTGTCCGGCCTCGTCCCGCTCCGACTGAGCGGGTGTATTAGTGAATATTTAATATATTCACCATATATTTGTATTTAATAGTAGTGTATAATTATGATAAATATAGGATCCTTATTCTATTAGGATTCAATATTATACACACTATATATATTTGAATTAATAAGAAAGACTCCCCAAGAAAAATTAATACAATCGTATAAGCTAGGATTGACCTTCTACTTTAGGATTTAACTAGGGGAAGAATCAATAAAAATAAAACAATCAAGTCAAAATTCAACATCAATTTCCAGTGGTGAAACAAGACCGTGTTTGTTGGAAATGACAAACCTAAAATGGTAGTTTTCATCATCACCCTAATTAAGCAACTTGGTAGAATTTAAGTAGCATAAAAGTCTATCCACTCACAAAAGAAATGCAATTTTCGTGATATTTACAGTAAACATTGAACTCATTGGGCAAAAGAAGGTATTGTTTATGTTGCTCGTATTATATTCGTTACAATGAAAATGCATCACCTATAATAGGGCACCAGTATTAGAAATAAGTTCAGAGATCATACAATCCAACTCCAAAGCACTAAGATGTCATTTATGGCTACACATACCACAGTAACTTAATTTTCAATATCAAAATAATTTTTCATCTATCTGTTGCACATTTATTTTGTGCCTACGTCATTTACTTTTCTTTTGAGCTGAGTATCTATCGAAAACAACTTTTCTATCTCACAAAAGTAGGGATAAGGTCTGCGTACATCCTATCATCTCCAGACCCACTTATAGGACCACATTGGGTTTGTTGTTCTTCTTATATTTACAAAATAATATATTTCATAAATCTAAAGTGACTTTTAGGACCGCGCTTACATTAACGGGTTGTTTTACAAAATAGAGTCGTGACACCAATTTTATTCAATGTGTATAGTACATAATCTGGAATTGAGTATCTTAATTGACACATTTCTATATTTAGAAACAATTTAACTTTATGAGATTACACTCACACAAATATCTAAAGCTTGTTTTGGACCATACATTTCAAAAGTCTTCATTTATTTATTAAACTTCGTGTCAAATCAAACTAGGCCAATCTTTTTGGGACGGAGGGAGTAACATTTATGATGGATACACATATCTTTATTTTGAACAATACTTGTATGTCTCACAACAGTGTGATTCAGAAAAAAGAATAGGAAATATGAAAGAAACTACATCTTTTGAATAGCAATATCCTTAATCAGATCTCTCTAACATATCAGAGCCTTTGCAAGCAACATTTCCCAGCTACGATCTAAGAAACGAAAATAAGCACGTCTCCATGATCTCTTGAAAAGCAATGAACCACATACACTCCAAAAGCTTAGTGCAAACCCTATTGCCATTGAAATGTAGAACCAATCCACTTCATCTTTGTCACTCTCATCTTCTTCATATTCAACATTAGGAACTTTACCACCTGAACTGCAGTTCACCAAGAGCGGAAGCCCGCAGAGTTTGTTTCCTTGAAAACTCGTGGGATCAAAGCTTTGAAGTTGAGTGCTCAGTGGTATCATGCCTGATAAATTGTTATCAGACAGATTCAAGAAACTCAAAGTGGACAAACTCGAAAAGCTTTGCGGGATTTGACCATAAAGTTGATTTTCTGAAAGATCAATAGATTCCAATACTTTCATGTCACCAATTTCATTTGGAATCCTACCAGATAGGTTATTTTTGGAAATATTAAATGATCTTAATCCTGCCAGACGTGTCAGACTAATAGGAATATCTCCGGAAAGATTATTGCTAGACATATCCATGCTTGTAAACAACGCCAAAATGGTGTCATACTGGTACGTGTTGCCTTTAGTCGTCACCGTTGCACTCTCTCTCACAATTCCAGGATAAAAAGAATATTTGAACTTGTCATCATCTAATACCGTTTTTCCTTTGACCATTGCACTGAAATTGCTAATACACCTTGGTATGATTCCAATAAATGAATTGTTTGCAAGGTCTAAGATCTGAAGATCTTTGAGGTGACAAAGTTCTTGAGGCAATTCACCATCTAATTTATTGGACCGAAGGCTGAGGATTATCAAGTTTGGGAAACTCATTCCCAACCAAGATGGTAATTGCCCAATAAATTCATTCTCAGCTAAATCTATTTTAAGCAGTATTGTGGAGAACGCCAAGGATGAAGGAAACGAACCGTTAAGTCGATTTCTTCGGAAGTCCATGGATCGCAAATTACCCAAATACTCAATGGATTTTGGTATGCCTCCAATCAAATTATTGTCCCTCAATATTAAAACTCTCAACTCTGGCCAATTCATCCAACAATCAGGAATTTCTTCAGATAAATCATTTCCCTCGAGGTTTAAGATCTCCAATTTATAAGATCTATTCTTTGCTTCACACAATAAGTTAGATAAACCTTTCGAAAAAGAATTGTCCGAGAGATCTAGCTCAGTTACAATGGTTGAAATCTGCGGTAGTGGTCCACTAAAATTGTTGGAACCCAAGTACATTAACCAAGGATCTCCATATTCAATAGAAGATGGTGATATGATTGGAACCTCACCAACAAATTGGTTGTGAGAGAGATTGAGAGATCGAATTTGAGAAGTCAAGTTCCAAAACCAAGTTGGAACCTCACCTTGTATTCCACCATCTGATATGTCAACTTCCCTTATCAGCTTCTGAGTTCGGAGCCACACGGGAAACAGAGGGCCTATATTCCAACCTCTTATTTTGATGTGCTCGGCTTGAAAAGGTGGAATCCAGTTTTCACTCACTTTTTAGATGCATAGAAGAACTTTAATTGTGTTAACTTAGAAAAATGACTTTCTGTTACAACACCTTCCAACCTATTGTTAGAGATGGTAAAGTATTCTAGCATTGAAAGTTGGCCAAGACTTTCCGGAAGTGTTCCAGTGAGTTTATTATTTTCTAAGGCCAAATAATTTAAAGAAGATCTATTTCCCAATTCCGCTGAAAGGAAATTACTCTCATCGTTGAATAATTCAGATATTTCTCCCTCTAGTAGATTTCTTGAGAGATAAAGATATTCTAATTTCCCTAACTTTCCAATCACATTTGGTAACTTTCCAGAAAGCATATTATCAGAAAGTGCAATACGTGTTATTGAGCTCAAATTTGAAATCATACTTGAAACTACTCCCTCAAGACGGTTATCACTAAGGTTAATTACTTGTAGATCTTTGCATTGATAGAGCCAATTTGGTATGGTGGACTTGAGGTTATTCTCAGAAAGATCGAGATCTTTAAGTTTTGTTATGTTTCCACTCGGTATAGCACCTTCAATATCATTAGAATGGAGGTCAAGATATTCAAGGTTACTTAGATCAAACAACCATCTGGGTAAAAGATAATTGAAAGAGTTACGAGAAGCCTTGAAGGTTGTGAGAGAAGTAAAGTTAACTGGACCCTCAGGAAACGGGCCAGTAAAATTATTTTCACTCAAATCAAGAGAAACAAGTTTGGCAAGGTTGAAAATCCATTTGGGAACAGGAGAATTAAACATGTTCCCAGAAAGATCAAGGGTTTCAAGTGAAGAAAAATTGTGATGAAGTAGAGGTTGTATATGATGAAGACTACAATCAGATAAACTGAGATCAACAAGAGAAGGAAGCATGTTAATGACCTGTAGCCAGTTAGTTGCTTTGCTGAGATCCACACTGTCCATCTCTAGGTTCTCAAGATTCAAAAGACTTGGCAACCACTCAAGGCTATTGATCCTTAGATATCTAACTATGTGTAGCTCAATAACATGATGAGTCAGATTGTTGCACACTACCCCTTCCCATTCGCAACAATCTTTTCCAACAACCCAAGAAGAGGGAAGATCCGAGGGATCATCTACTTCTTTATTCAAGCTCTCCAACGCTCGCTGCTCATTTTCTCTGCAAATCCCTACACAAACAACAAACTTGGTGTTTTTCAAAATTAAAAACAAGATAACCCATAGTGTTATTGCTAACACTTTCATGGTGTGCAATGTTTTAGACGAGGAATTGAAAAGTATGTGTGACAAGTAGCTACCTTGCTTATATGTTTTTTCTTCTTGGCCAGGCAATATGTATATATAGATATTAAAAACTGTATAATAGTTGAAGATTAATGCTTAGTTTTAGAAAGATGATGCATGTAGATGTTGACTTCTTGACTCGAAGATTTGTGTATTAAGTCGAGAGGACTCTAGCAAGTCTTCCCCCACAACTTTATCAAGTGTCCCACATTGATGAAGGTGTCCTTATAAACGTTGCACTAGTAAAAACACGGTCTAAAGAGGCGGATTGAGAATTTGAAGTTTATGTTTAAATACGACAATCTCTAATTTATTATGTACTATAAATAATTGAGTTTATAGTCAGGTATTGACACCTAACCCTAGAGACAAAGCTAGCTTATAATTTATGGATTTACATGAACCCAATAGCTTCTGGTCAGACTCATTTAACAGAATTGAAGGTAACGGTATATTACAATACCCTATATATTAAGAGAATTTTTCAAAACGTTTCTCTAAATAATGGTCCTTAATTAGAAGAAAGAAATGATGATAAATACACAATAAATTGCTTTCAACAAAATCAAAGGTTCAATATTGGTGGCTATATACTAGGAATATCACATACCGCAAGTAGTTTACTCTGTACTCACCGAAGAGAATTGACTATAAAAATATATTAATCTTTGTAATTACTTTTTACCCTTATTTTTATTTTTATATATGTACACTTACAGTATACGATTAGATATACTAGAAATAGAACTCTCGATAATTTTTCACGCTTTCTTCTATATCACATTAAGCTAGGATTTAGACTGTGGTACAAGGGATTCGTCCAATATACCGTGAGAACCACCGATGATGAGGCAATATATATGTGTATATAAATATTAAGAACATTATCAGGCTGTTGGGGTCAAGGAAGCCATTTACTTGTGTTCTCGGAAAAAAGGAGTAACTTAAAAAAGTAGTTGAGATTTTTCGGGTGGCCTAGGGAAAAGAAAAGGGAGGGACAGACATGCTCGTATGTTACTCGGCACACGAGAGAAACAGGGGAGAGAGCATAGTAGCCTCGATGTCCGTATGTGACAGGCATGTATGTAGCCCCGGCAGGGAAAAAGGGAAGAGAGCACAGGTCTGTGGCTGCTCTGACACGCAGAGAAAAGAAAGGAAAAATTTAGGTTTTGGAATTTAGGTTTCTGATACCATGTAAATAATGGATCTTAGGGCTAACTCAATCCCAAAAGCTAACTTGTAGGGTGAGATTGTCCAAGTCCATATAAGAATTCTATGTTTCTATTCCATTATCGACGTGGGACTCTTAACAGAGTTTATAATCAAATATTGGCACCTAACCCTAGAGACAGAGCTAGCTTATAATTTATGGGTTTACGTGAATCCAATAGCTTCTGGCCCGACCTGTTTGATAGAATTGAAGTTACAGGTATATCACTATACCCTATATATTACGAGGCTTTTTCTGAATAATGGTCCTTAATTAGAAGAAAGAAATGATGATAAATACACAATAAGTTGCTTTCACCAAAATCAGAGGTTAAATATTGGTGGCTATATATGAGGAAAATCACTTACCGCATGTAGTTTACTCTGTACTCATCGAAGATAAATGAGATGTAGTTAATATTCCCAAATAAAATGAAAATTAATATATAGTTGATTTCGTAACAAATTCTAATTTCGTAAGTTTGAATTTTTAAGTTAAGTTTTAGTGAGCTTCAACAGAGTTTTAGCCCATCTTCTTCACTTCCCAAGAAACTAAATAGTGTTCTATGTACGAAACTAACTTTAAAAGATGTACCTCATCTGTTCCAACAACTCCCTACTAGATATAAAATACAATTACGAAAAAAAGTTTTTTCATGCTAAACTTAGCCTATCACTATAAGAAAGTATAGAATAAGTAACAAAAGTTTAGCAAAAATAAATATATTATTACTAAAAAATGTAAAAGACAACAAAAATTAAATATATTGCTGTTAAAAAATATAAATGGCAACAAAAAATAACAACTTGTTATTGCGAAAACTTTTCGCATCAGAGGTTATTGCAACGGTATACAATAACTTTTGTTGTTTTAAAAAATACTTTTGACAACATTCAATATATGTCAACAAAAGTTGTTGTTGACAAATATTTTTCTTCTTGTAGTATATGTAGAAATACTAAGCAGTCAAAGACATCAATACCAAGCATAGATTATAAATTAAATAAGCTCACGCACACATGGCACATAATCAACACAAGAGGGATCCATATTGTCCCTTAAAATAAGCAACACATATCAAAGAATGTTGAATGGGTCATACATGAGTCTACAAAATCTAAGTTAACTGTTTTGAGAAAGATTATTTGTTTTTCAAGGCATGTTTTCAATCAAAACCAAGAATCACTCATATCGTCAATATTTTACCTAACACGAGCACATAACATTCAAATGGTCTAACGGGTTGGACTAATTTTTCCTCAAGACAATTGTCATCCATCCAACATCGGTAAATTCCTATCATATGACTAAAAGAAAAAAATCCTAACGGATACTACACACCACAACCAAAGATCCTATAAAACTTAAAAGAATCTTTTTGTGTTTTTGTGAGTTTTCTATTTTTTTTATTTTTCCAACTTTTACTACTAACTACTCTAAAAACATTAAAGCAAATAAAACTCCTAAGGAATGCATACCCTCCGACTCGAAACATACCTCCTACCCCACACTTATTTTATGCAATGTCCCCAATGCATATAAAATTGAAAAGCAAAGGTATGGTGAGAAATAATCTCTGAGGCCCACTAGGGCCTAGTAATCCTCTAGCTCAGGGTCCACATCTGTCAGGACCTTATTGTCATCCTCATCATCTAGGGCATGTGACTCTACATCTTCCCCCGCCTCTAAATCAGCTTCACGAAGCTCGGCTAAATTAACATCCTAATCATTCGACATATGTGTGTCATCTCTGAGAAGAGCTCGGGAGTGTATAGTGTGCGGGACATCAACGAAAACACTTGAGAAGTCCATCTTAAATTTATTTCCCGCAATCATCGTCATCTTATACATTTGGGCCAGAAGTATAGATTTGGCGGATCACTCCTCAGATGGGGTGCGATGGTGATGAGCATTCAACTCTGGGCCCTTGATATTTGAGATTTCAAACATATCATCTAGCCCCAGAAAAGTTCTATTACCAGGCTTCGGTAAGTTATCATTGATCCTCAACTAATATGTCGTCAAGGTATTGCCAAAATTGAGTCGCTTGGACTTGAATTGTCAAACTTTAATCATCTCCTGGATCATTCAATAGTCGATATTCACCGGTCGCCCTGTCATCAAGAAGTATATGAGACGCACCCTCTTCTTAGATATATCTGTGTAATAGTCTAGGAGCATGATTCTGTAGTTGAGCAACCGCAGCCAAACTCGTGATTCCTCAGTGAAGTTCCCTATTTTCAAGATTTTGTGCTCCCTATATTTTTTGAGGTGCCTTGACCAGATGGCCTTCGAATCAAGCCCACACAATGTCTCACGAATAGCCTGATAGTTCGTCTTGTAGATGAAGTCCTTAAGTGGCTCAGTGGGGTGGTTGGGAAACCCAGATGTGTGGACAAAAATTTAGCTGTCACGACGATCTCACACCCCCGCACGTAGATGGACTCCAACCATTGCCCCTCCTCTATGGTATGCCCCAGACTTATGTTGGTTGAAAACTCAAGAACCAAGTCGATATCTATTGGCACATGCATTTCAAAGACTAATATCACCTCATGGCGAAGATTTGGTTGTAGATACCCCAGAATCAATGCTGAAGAGGGGCCTGATTGATTTCCCTCTCATTGATGTAGCCATCATGTTCACATATTCATCATAAAAGGTCTATGCCAAATGATGATGAAAGTTTGTCTAGGGCCTTCCTGCTGGCACTCTAGGAATAGGGAATGTAAGTTGCTTTCCCCCAGATTGTGACTTGATACTCTTCTTGCTCTTTGAGGGGTTAGCTCGACCCCTCTTTGTGCCTTGGGATGAGAATGATGTGGTTGTCTTTTCCCTTGTCTTTGGGTTAACAATTTTGCCTGCAAATACCATAACCAGAAGAGTAAGTTCCATTCTAAATCAAAGGGCCGTGGAACAACCCCACGCTTGTTTTAAACCTAGGGGTGAACCAACCCCACACTTGTTTCCAACTAAGTACAAAATTGAAAAGAAAAAAAAAAAAAAAGAAGTTAACCAATCTTATACTACAAAGACAAAATAAACAAATAAAACAAAACACTTTCATGTTTTAGGACTTAGGGTGGGGATTCACATGTTCAAATTTCATCAATTTCTTTCAATTTAGGCCCTAATTAGGTGCCCCAAGGGTACATAGAATCATTTAATAGTACAATGATACTTAAGAATTCACAATTGCACAACAATTTTAGTTTAGGCATTTTTATGAACACCTTGTGGGCATAGGATCATCCTTATGATTTTTACAACAATATAGGGTGGTAAGCCACTTCATATTGCCATAGGAATCATATCCTAGCCTTCAACAACATTATACAAACAAGTATCATCATACAATACCAAAACCCCACCCAAAAATTGCTAAAAACCCCAAACCCTAGGTTTCCAATACTTTGAACTCAACAACTAAAGTGAAATTATGAAGTATAGGTGGATTTCTTACCTTAGATGTGTTAATGGAAAATGAATTTGAGCTCTTGAGTTGTGTTCGGACCCAAAGGAAGAGGGAGAGGTTTTCTTGAGAGAAACTTTTGGTGGGAGTCGATTTGAGAGTTGAAAAATAAACTAAGTGTCGCCTCCCCTCTTTATATCTTTTTAAAAAATAAATTGGGACTACGCGGACCCATCATGAGGATTTAATTTTCAGTAAAATTTGGGTACCCGCGCTGCACACACGCCGGGCACCTAACGCACATAATTATATTTTAGCAAAATTTTGGTGCACACGCGTCGGGTACCCATCGCACAAAATCATTCTGCGGGATTTTTTGGTGACCCGCCTTGCATGTGCGTCGGGTACCTAATGCATACTTTTAATTTTCAGAAAATCTTGAGGCACCAGCGCTGCACACGCGTTAGGTACCCATCGCGAGAAAACAATTTTCAGTACTTTTCTCCTATGTGCGTCACACATGCAGCATGATTAGCAAACCTTGAGTAAAAAAACTTGATTCCTGACTCGTTTTGAGTTCCTGCTCCTTCCGTAGTCCTGCAACATGAACAAACATGACACTATAATATAAAAATTGGGTTACCTCCTAACAAGCGCCTTAATTAAGGTCGTGGCACGACATCTTTTTGTATTTTTCTTATTTTTCACGATCATACTTTTACAAACTCCGGTTGCCTCCCGAGAAGCGCTTGATATAATATCGTGGCACGACGCAAGCTCTCTCAAGCCTCTTCCAATTCAACTGCGACCTTTGCTAGATCAGTCTCTCCAAAATAGTGCTTTACTCTCTGCCTTTTAACCAAAAATGTCCCCCCCCTCTGGATTTAGCGGTTTTAGCTCAATTGCTCTATGGGCGGTTACACGAACTATTACAAACGGGCCATACCGCTTACTCTTCAGGTTTCCCCCGAACACCTTAAGTCTGATATTATACAATAATGTCTATTGCCCAGGTTCAAACTCACGACGTTAAATATGTTTGTCGTGCATTCTCTTGGTCCTCTCCTTGTAGAGTTTCGCGTTCTCATAGGCATGAAAATAAAATTCATTAAGTTCGCACAACTGCAACAACCGATTCTCACCCGCTGCTTCCATGTCTAAATTTAGTTTCTTGATTGCCCAATACGCCCTATGTTCAAGCTCAAAGGGAATGTGACAAGCTTTACCAAAAACCAACCTGTAAGGAGAGGTTCCGATAGGCATTTTGTATGCGTTCCTATATGCCCAGAGAGCATCATCAAGCTTCAATGCCCAATATTTTATGTTAACACTCACTGTTTTCTCAAGAATACATTTAATTTCACAATTAGACACCTTCACTTGACCACTCGTTTGAGGGTGGTATGCAATCGCCACTTTGTGCTTCACCCCATACTTATACATCAACTTATTAAAAAGCCGATTACAAAAATGTGTAGCTTGATCACTGAAATGGTGGGAAAATATGTGGAGGTATTCATGGATGATTTTTCTGTGTTCGGAGATTCTTTTGATGAGTGTCTGCGCCACCTTGATGTTGTTCTTACACGTTGTGAGGAAATGAATTTGGTGCTAAATTGGGAAACGTGTCACTTCATGGTTCGAGAAGGTATTATTCTTGGCTCAAGATCTTAAAAAGGGGCATTAGGTTGACAAGGCAAAGGTAGAGGCGATTGAGAAACTGCCACCCCCGATTTCTGTGAAAGGGGTGTGCAACTTTCTAAGGCATGCTGGCTTTTATCGATGGTTTATCAAGGATTTCTCCAAGATCGATAACCCTATGTGTTAGCTGCTAGAGAAGTATGTGAAATTCATATATAGCTTGCCCAAGTCAGTCATAGCAAATTCAGTTTTGAGTAGAGCAATAATTTCATTCTTCAAACCGTCAGATGAGGCAGTAAGAACAATGTCATCGACATATAATAGCAAATATGCAGTGTTGTTACCTCGGTGAAAAGTGAAGAGAGAGTTATCACACCTGCTACATACAAAACCAATCTGCAGAAGATACTTGGCAAAATGATCATACAAAGCGCGGGGTGCCTGTTTCAATCCATACAATGACTTTCTGAGACGACACATAAACTGCGGAGCTGTCGGATGAACAAAGCAAGGAGGCTGATGCATGTACACAGTCTCTTTCAAATCCCCATAAAGGAATGCATTCTTGACATCAAGCTGATGAATCGGCCAATGCATGCCCATAGCAATACCGAGAACAGTCCGAATAGTGGTCGGTTTAACAACTGGACTGAATGTCTCACCACAATCAATACCCTCCTGCTGATTAGTGCCATTGGCGACTAGTCTTGCCTTATACCTCTCTAAGTCACCACTGTCTCTGAACTTGTGCCGAAATAGCCACATACACCGGATAAAATTCACACCTTCGGGTCTAGGTACCAAATCCCAAGTGTTCTACTTGGTTAAAACATTAAATTCATCGCACATGGCCGCATTCCAATTTGGGTCCAGTTTTGCTAGTTTTTGATTTTTTGGAATGGGTGATAAGGTTTGTGTGGAGAGATTGAAGTGAACCTTGGGTTTGAATATCATGTGTTATGCATGAGTCTCTATGCGATGAGACGGCAGTGGCGGTGGGTCGGGGCTGAGAGGTTATTGGTCCAATGGTTCTGGACCAGTGGGCATCAGTTCAGCTGGACTTATTTCTGGACAGTGTGCTAGACTAGTTTCTGGACAAAGTGTCTTTGGACTCGGTTGCTAGAGTGATGGGCGCGCAGTGTCGCCGGTGGTGCGGTGTGACTCGGCCGGGGGCCGTAGGGGTGTGCGGGGAGAGTCATTGGGGTGGTGCCGGACAGTGACGAGACTGTCGGAATAGTGGGCTGCTGTTGGTATAGATTTTGGATGACTGAGGACATACTTGGTTCATCGAGAAAGATGTAATCGGTGGTCTGAAATTTCCGGAGATTTGAAAAAGGAAAGGTTGTCTCGTCAAAGGTGACGTGACCGGAGATGATGATTTTGCGAGTAGCAATGTCATAGCACAAGTAGCCCCGATGATTAGAATATAGACCAAGGAAGACACATGGCAGAGTGCGAGGGGCGAGTTTGTGAGGTGCAGTGGAGGCCATGTTGGGGTAGCATAAGCATCCAAAAATACGTAGGTGATCATATGATGGTAGCCTACGGTATAAGATTTCGGTAGGGGTCTTGTTTTGGAGTGTGCTAGTTGGTAAAATATTATGAAGGGATTCTACCATTTTGACAGCATAGACCCAAAAAGGCGGTGGTAGGCAGGCATGAAACAGAAGTGTGCGAACTATGTTATTGATGGTACGTATAATTCTTTCAGCCTTTCCGTTTTGGGAAGAAGTATAGGGACAAGAAAAACGGAAAACCATGCCTTGTTTAGAACATAAATTATGAAATGCCGAGTTATTAAATTCACGTCCATTATCACATTGGAATGATTTGATAGATTTTTCAAATTGTGTTTTAATGAATTTTTGAAACTCGAGGAATTTTGTAAAAAAATATCAGAATTGAATTTCAGTGGGTAAATCCAGACAAAATGTGAAAAATAATCCAAGAATACTAGATAGAATTTATGACCCAAAGAGCTAACAATCGGAGATGTCCACAAATCAACATGAACAATATCAAAGGGAGAAAAAGTAACACTGTTTGATGACATGAATGGAAGACGAGTATGTTTGCTTAGTGGACAAGAAAAACAGTGTTGGGCAATTTTTCCATTATTACATTGAATACGCTTAGAAGTCCTAAGAAAAGTAAAAACTGGGTCTCCGGGGTGTCCGAGTCTGTGTTGTGCCAAGTGGAGGGAGAGATTACGCAAGGGATAGAGGTTCTTGCGGTCGACAGCGGAAGATTGAGTGAATGGGTAGAGGTCTCCCACACTATTACAGCGTGTAAGAATTTTTCCTGTATTGAGTTCTTTCACAGAAAAACCAAAAGGGTCAAATTCGACAGACACAGAATTATTGCTAGTGAATTTTCTAACAGAGATTAAGTTTTTAATGATGTTAGGTGTGTATAGGACGTGGTTTAGGGAGAAAGGTGGGTGTGGATGTTTGGTGTGTGTGTTACCGTAACTTTCAATTGGAATGCGATGACTATTGCCGACAGTAATAAATTGAGGACACTTTAACCGACGTAGTTGAGATAGGGTACCTGACGACGGGGTGAGGTGAGATATGGCTCTAGTGTCCATGTACCAATTGTTGTCGGGCTGTTGAAGGTTCACGGTGGTGTAGGCCTGGCCCAAATCAGTCGGGGCCGGCCGCCGGGTCGCTGCTTCTGCTGCTTCTTTCGCTACGCTTGCTTCTTGCCGCGATTCTTGCCGCTCTTTTCTTCGCTATTACGATTCTGCTCGCTTCCGGACCGGAACCAGTGGTGTTGCTTGGTGGCCCCCGCTGGTGGCCGGGGGGGCCCAGAGGCCGCCGACCAAGGTCGCTGGAACCGGACCCCTACGGTCGGGTACGGGCATGCGCAGCAAGGCCCGGTTCTGCTGGTTGGGCCACCGCTTGCGAGCTATTCTTTGTCCCGTGCCACCGGTTGCGTTGGCCTTTTCCGCGGTCCTTGCCTTTGTTGTTGCGACCTGTGCCGCCACGACCTCCCCCACTGGCTGCTGCTGGACATGCTGTGATGGCTGGTTGCTGCTGGCCGCAGGTGTTGCCATCCCGTCAACGGCTAACGCCTTTTGATTATGTTCCTCTTGTTTAGCACGTCTAGTTTCTTCCAACAATAGTTGTGAACGTGCCTTGTTGAAACTTGAGAGAGGGTCGGCTTGTTGAATCATTGTTGCGAGTGTGTCATATTCACCTATTAGTAAACCCGCAACAAGTTGAAGCACCATCTTGGTTTATGAAACAGAAGTCCCAACGTTGGATAATTGATCGGTTATGAGTTTCCGTTGCTTACAATATTCGGACATGTTGTTAAAATTCTCGAGGCGGGTATTATTGAATTGCTCTTCCAAATATACGGCCCGAGTATTTTTATTGTTCTGAAAGATTTCTTCTAGCCGGACCCAAAGTTCACGTGCCGTAGCACCTGTTTTTATGATAGTGCACAACAAGTCTTTGGAGGTGGTGCCGTAGATCCATTGTTTGACGATGGCGTTAAGACGACGCCAGATTGAGTCTGTAACATCGGTGGGACGAGGAACAGATTCGTCAATATGATAGAGCACGTTATATGCACATGTATGAATGTAGAATAGTTCCATCAACATGGAATATTGACAGTCTTCTTGGTCAAGAATTATAGGGATAAAATTCTTGATGTTGTTAACGGCGAATGCCGGATGAAAAGAAGATACTGAACGTTGAGAGGGGTTGTCAAGTGTGCCAGTGGATGAACCGGAATTTGTGGGGGAAGACATGGTTGCCGCCTGCCGAGGGAAGGGAATTTTCTAGTTTGGCCGAGAAAGGGAGGAAGAAACCAGAATTTTTTTAATTTTTTTTTCTGTGAAATCAGAAAAAAAAATGCTGATTTCGGCCGTGAATGAGGAAGAGAAGGGATTTAGGTTTTAGGCTCTTGATACCATGAAAGATGGAATAATTTCCCTTAGAGATTCCTTTCATTATTCACAATATATATAGCTATACAAAGGTTGATTCCTAATATGGTACGAATCCTAACTTACCTTACAAAGGTTGATTCCTAATACAATTATAATTCTAAGTTACCTTAAATATACATCTATCATAATTACAAAATATACAGAGAATTTTCGGAGAATATTCGCTAATAAAGATGATGCAGGGAGATTAGAGATGGCAGTGGATCCTGGACCCGGTCCGGATCCAGATCCGTTTTATAGAATATGGATCTTCAAAATTTGGACCCGACGGATCCGGATCGGACCCGGATCCATTTCTGACGGATCGGATCTGGATCTGAATCTTGTATTTGAGATCCGTATCCGGTCCAAATCCGACCCGTGGATCCGTTTTTTATTAAATATATTCATAACCTAGAATGTAATTTTATAAGTATTTTCTTAAAATTGCTAAGCACATCCTTGAAAGTTTAATTCTCAAAACAAGTTTAATTTATCCTCGCGTTAACTCAAAAACCAAAAAATAAAGATGTAACTTCGATAATAAAATCAATGTTATATTAGTGAATGACTAACATCTCCATAGACAAGTAGTTAAAATTATATTCACTTCATTTGTGAAGATTCCAAGCACATGCAAGTTCTGCATTGTGGAAATACCAGTCAGCATTTTCCACAACTATTGTTATTGTCCAACATTTTCAATTAATAGCTCACAATCAAAACTAGACAACGAACAAAATATCTCATATGAACATTTCAAAATTGAAACATAGTAAACTGTTAGCTAAGTAAAAATCGTTTGTCAGTTCAAAAAAATATTCTTAGCAAGGTTACATTCTTAGTAAGGCAAATTTTTTTACATGTGGATCCAGATCCGATCGGTGGACCCGATGGATCCAGATTTGGATCTGATTTTTATGGACCCGACGGATCTGGATTCAGATATGAAAAATGGATCTGGATCTGGATCTAGTAGGATCCGGTCCAGATCCGATCCGTTGCCATCCCTAATGGAGATGTTGACTTGAAGACTTGTTGATTTTAAAGAGCTTTTCTTTTTCTTCCTTTCAAACAGTAATTAAGTGAACACGACTCTTGCAAGTCTTCTCAACAACTTTATCAAGTTGTCTGCTTATTAAAAGTTGCAGTAGTAAAAACACAGCCCCGGCCACATTGACTCGAAAACTTGTTGATTAAGTCGAGAGGACTCTAGCAAGTCTTCTCCACAACTTTATCAAGTGTCCCACATTGAGTTGTCCTTATAAATGTTGTAGTAGTGAAAAAAGGTACTGGCAAAGGCGAATTCATAATTTAAAATTTAATATATAATATAAGTAATTGAGTTTACAGTCAAATATGGAAACTTGAGCCCTAGAGGCGGAGCTAGCTTATAACTTATGGGTTCACGTGAACTCAATAACTTGTGGTCAAACCCGTTTGATAGATTGAAGGTAACGATATATCACCATATCCTATATAAAAGAGGATTTTTTATAATGTTTTTCTAAATAATGGTCCTTAGAAAAAAAGAGGATGATAAATACATAATAAATTGCTTTAAAAAAATCAGAGATTCAATACTGGTGGCTATGAGGAAAATCACATACCGCAAGTAGTTTACTCCGTACTCACTGAAGAGAATTGGGATGTAGTTAATACTCCAAAATAAAAAGGGAATTGATATGTAGTTGATATCGTAACAAATTCCAATTTCAAAAACCTGAATTTTTAAGTTAACTTTAAGTGAGCTTCCATGAAGTTTTAGCTCATCTTCTTCACTTTCCAAGCAACTACATAGTGTTCTATGTATGAAACTAACTTCAGAAGATGTAGCACATCTGTTCCAACAACACCCTACTAGAAACAAAATTCAATCAAGGAAAAAAATTATGCTAAACAGCCTATGTAGAAATAATAAGCAGTCAAATACATAATAACATTTACCATACAGCTGATTATACATCTACTAGACTTTTGTGTTTTCGCTTTTCAAAATATTATTTATAGAATATATTTTGCCTAGATTAGGGATTTCTTGTGACGATCATCAATATTAACGGGTCCCCAAAATCATTATATTCCACGGGCAAATATACCATGTAGTGTCTTTGGTTGGAGGGATAGGCAGAGTAGACAAATGGAGAGAAGCACGAAGCAAAAAAAGGAACCATTAGCCATTTGTTAAAAAAAGAAGACTTTGGGAATGAATAGTATTTTTTAGTTAAGTTCATATTAGGGGTGGGCGTATATCGGTTCGGTTCGGTTTTGTATCCGAAAAATATGAACCGAATAAAAATTGATTTTTTTTAAAAAAAACCGAATACAACTTTTTTTTTAAAAAAAACTGATATGTTCGGTTTATATGCCGAACGTATTGGATTATATCGGTTTTTTCTAGTGGGCCGGGTCGGGTCGGGAAATTTTTTATTTAAAAAAAAATGAATTTCCAAAACTGAAATTGACATTCACACCTACACTATTATGAAATTTCGACGTTGAAATCTATTGTGTATCGTGAGATGTTTACTAAAGAAAAAGGAAAATTAGAAATCGATTTGGGGGAAAACACAAATTGATTGGGAAAGCGGTTTGACCGGCCCCGTCTCGAAAAAATACGCAAAATCAAAAAATAATCGGGTAGTTATGACCATTTAAAGTTTTATCAATTTACAACTATTTTTTCTCACTACATTTTATATCAATGCTTTCGTGATATGTTAATCAAGTTCATGCCGCATGCGACTTTCATAAAAGCTTCATAGATTAGCTTCAATGGCTATGATTCAAGAGATAGTAGTAGCCTAAAATAAAAAATTAAATAAAAATAATATATATATATATATATATATATATATATATATATATATATATATATTTAATTCGGTTTTTCGGTTCGGTTCGTATCCAAAATTAAAACACCGAACGGAATCACTAAATCCTGATTCGGTTTTTCAAAAAATCGGTTTTAAAAAAAAATGAGAAAAAACCGAACCGAATTTCGGTTCGGTACGATTTTTTCGGTTCTCCAGGTTTTTTGCCCACCCCTAGTTCAGATTAATAGTATTTTTTTTTTGTTTTGAGCTCTCAAATTAAGTAGTTTTCTCAAAAAAAATTAAAGTAGCAAATCTAATTAATAGGTCAAGGTGCAATCTTTCTGTGAAGTTTCTTGACCCATCAATCCCTCTCTTCATTTAGGTTGTCACGCTCATTCTTCAATTCTGCTTGATCTAAATCTATGGTGTCCTTTTTTTCACGTACAATTGATTTGTTACTATCCACTTTCTTTTAATTAAATAAAAGTTAGAATGGAAATCTTGTTCGTTATTTCATTAGTTATAATTCCCTTCATTTTATTTTATGTAGCATGATTTTTATTGATTTGTTTAACAATATTATTTTATCTGTTGAGAATTAAAGCCCACTCATAAAGAATGTTCTAAAACTACACTATAAAAAAATGTAGGAAATGATTCCTTGATTAATATTATGGTAAAGATACAATATATATACATTCATCCTAGGGTTGAATAATGGAAGACTAATCTACTTTACCTAAAATATAAGATACTAATTACAGTCATAATAATTACAATATATCAATTATAATAAATGAGAGGTAATTATGGGATATCCCCATAATTACTCTAACAGTCCCCCGTAGTCTTAGGTGGAGGTTCTCAGATGCTGAGATTGTCCTTGAAATCATCAAAAAGTACGCGCGGAAGATTTTTAGTGAAGATGTCAACTATTTGATAACGGGACGGTACATGGAGAACACGAACTTGACCACGGGCAACTTTTTCGCGGACAAATAAGATATTCATTTCAATGTGTTTCATGCGTTGATGTTGAACGGGATTGCCAGATAAGTAGATCGCACTCACATTGTCACAATAGACCAATATTTCCCTTTCAATCGGACAATGGAGCTCCAGTAGGAGATTACGGAGCCAAAGGATTCAGCAACAACATTGGCAACCCATCAGTATTCCGCCTCTACACTGGATCAAGACAGTGCGGACTGACGTTTGGATGACCAGGAAATGAGATTGTCACCTAAGAACACACAATAGCCGGAACTGGAACGACGTGTGTCGGGGCAACCACCCCTAATCTGTATCAGTGTAGGCAGAGAGACTCGACATGGAGGACTTATACAGATGAAGTCCGAAATGAAGAGTACCCTTAACATACCGCAGAATCCTCTTGAGAGCCCCCATATGTTCTGCCTTCGGATCATGCATGTGTAAACAAACTTGCTGGACTGCATAGGAAATGTCAGGCCTCGTAAAAGTCGATTCTTGCAATGCACTGCGCAAGGTCGCGGTAGTGTGTAGGGTCGTTGTATGGAGTACCTACAGCGTTACTCAGTTTAGCCTTAGTGTCAACTGGAGTTTGTGATGGTTTGCAGGAAGAAATTCATGCTTTGTCAATTATCTCCTCGGCATATTTCTTCTGACTGAGAAATAGACCACATGCATAGTGAGTGATAGCAATGCCAGGAAAATAATTCAATGGACCTAGGTCCTTCATCGCAAATTCAGCCGCAAGAAAGGACATAATAGATTGACGAAGTGAAGTGGGGGATGCTGTGAGAATAATGTCATCAACATACATAAGTATGTATGACATGTCAGTGCCCTTCCTATAAATAAATAGGGACTGATCGGACTTACTGTGAGAGAATCCCAATTTAGAAACAAATCCTGCAAACCTATTATACCATGCCCTAGGAGCTTGTTTCAGACCATATAAGGATTTCCTAAACATGCACACATGATCTGAACGGGTAGGATCGCATAATCCCAACGACTGATGCATGTATACCATTTCCTGCAAGTGGCCATGTAAAAATGCATTCTTGATATCCAGCTGATGAATGGACCAAGATTTGAAAAGTGTCATGTTAAGAATGATAGTTGCTGGCTTGACTACCGGACTGAATGTTTCACCACAATCGACTCCAACCTGCTGAGACCTGTCATCACCAATAAGACGAGTTTTGTATCTCAGAAAAGAACCATCAGAATTCTTATTAAGGCAAAAAACCCACATAGACCGAATTATGTTCACATTAGATGGATGTGGTACCAAATTCCACGTCTTATTTTGAATAAGAGCAGTAAATTCATCTAACATGACAGCTTCCCAATTCGGGTCGGATAAGGGAACTTTGGGAGTTTTTGGTATTGGTGATGGTTAGACTGAGGTGTTTAGGTTGAAAAATCATGTGCATTGCATGGGTTTCCATGGTCCGTGTTGGAACAATTTGGATGTTGGATAGCTGGGTGTTTGAGGGATTTTGGGCCGGGGCAGTGGGCTCGTTATGGCCACTGGATTGGGCCAGTGTGTCACGGGTAGGGAGTTGGGTGACGGGTGTAGGGGCTTCTTTTTGTATCACCAAATATAGATTGGGTCATCTGTTTGAGGCCGCGGGTTTGGGGATGTCCTTACACTATTATTTTGTGAGTTTAGATGATACCTCAAAATTGGATGAATTATGTCGTTCAGAAAATCATATGAAGGTGAGGATGCCGCTCGAGATGTCATAAATGGGAAGGTAGATTCATCAAAGATGACATGAGGAGAAATAATGACTTTCCCACTTGACATATCAAAACACTTATATCCCCTATGATTTTGTGGGTATCCTAAAAACACGCAAGGAGTAGAACGGGCCTGAAGTTTGCGAATGGCGGTGGAATGAAACAAGGGATAATACAAACACTCAAAAACTCGTAAATGTGTAACTGATGGGAGACGGTGGTATAAAACCTGAGTGGGTGACACATTGGAGATTAGTTTATTAGGAAGAATATTTAGAAGATATGTAGCCATTTGAAGGGCATGGTGTCAAAAAATTGGTAGTGTGGACGAGTGCACAAGGATAGAGCGAGTCATATTGTTGATTGTTCGAATCTTTATTTCGGCTTTCTCATTTTGAGAAGAGGTATGTGGACATGAAAGACGTACATACATCCCATTTTGGTGACAAAAAACTGTAAATTGGGCATTTAGAAATTTCCCCCCATTGTCACATTGAAAACTTTTAATGGTTTTGCCAAACTGAGTTTTGATAAACACACTAAATTATTTCAAATTTTGTCCTAAGGGAAAGGTCCACAAAAAGTTCAAATAATCATCCAGAATGAGCAAATAGTATTTATGACCTACAGAACTTAAAATGGGTGATGTCCACAAATCACAATGCAAAATAACAAATGGCATAAAAGTATGAGTAGTAGATGGAGAAAACAGAAGTTTAACATGTTTACCAAACACACAGGTTTGGCTAACAAAAGAGTCCAAACGTCTATTATAAGAAAACAAATTATTCTTCCTACATTGATTAAAACCCAGTGCTCCTGGGTGTCCTAACTTATTGTGCCATATACTAGGAGAGATGGCTGCAAAGGTGGAAGGTTTGACCATGTGATTGTTGGAAAAAGAGGTGATGGGATATAAGTCCCCCGTGCTATTACATTTCATGAGCGGCATCCCCATCTGAAAATTCTTCACAGAAAAACCAAACATATCAAAATTCACAGAAACATTGTTGTCAATTGCAAAACGTCTAACAGAGATCAAGTTTTTAATCAATTTTGGTGCATGTAAGACATTTTTCAAGTATAAAGGTGGGTGGGGAAAGGGTAGTGTTACCTGACCAATACCACGAATTGGAATTTCCTGCCCACTGTCGACAATAATTTTTTTATTACTGCTCGTATTAAAATAAGATGAAAGGTTACCTTGATATGCCGTCATGTGTGACGTAGCCCCTGTATCCATGTACCACGACTCATCTGAAATATTTAGATTCATGTGGCTCATGGTTTGTTCAATATTCATGGGTGCATATCCGATCGAAGATGGTGCTTGTGCCACAAATGCATGTTGTGGACGAGATCCTAGAATACCGGGTTGGCGATTTGAAGAAGGAAGTCTGGCCCATGAAGAAGTAGGATATGGACATGGCGGGGCAGCCCACTATGGGGCCCAGGCCCCCTCTGACTTCAGCTACTGCCCCACTGGTTACCGCCACTGCTCGGGCTGGCCATTGTCGCCGCCAGTTTGTCCTCCTCCCCGGCCTCGTTCCTTTCCACCATTATTTTTCCCTTTATTGTTACGGTTTGAACCCCATATTTTGCCATTACATTGATGAGTATTATGGCCCCCCGAACCAGAATTTTGGGGCTCCAAATCAGTGGAAAATGAGTTGGTGGAGACGAGAGTCGTTCCATCGGTGGTTGTGCCTGATGATGCCTGCTTTGATTTCCTCGTTTCCTCGAGAATTAACCTCGAATGGGCCTCGTAAAGGGAGGTAACAGATTGCTTTGTTGAATGAACGTAGCAACACCATCATATTGTTCATTCAGCCACGCAATCAACTGAAGGATTAACCTTTGATTTGTGACGGGCGAACCAACGTTGGACAGTTGGTCCGCAAGTACCTTTAATTCTTGACAATAGGCTGAGATGTTGGAAAAGTCATCCAATTTAACATTGGTAAATTGGTGTTCAAGATAAACGGCCCTAGAAATTTTGTTATCTTGAAAAATGTTTTGCAACCGTTCCCATGCCTGTTGAGCCGTAGAATTGGGTTCCAATATAGTATGGAGAAGATTATTTGAAATAGTGTCATAAATCCATTGAAGGACTATAGCATCCAACCGAGACCATAATTTCTTGTCCACCGTAGTGGTATCCGACGGTGACAGACGGAAGAATATGGCCAATCACCTCATAAGCATGTCAGTGAATTTTGAAGAGTTCTTCCCATGAGGTGTACTGCCCTTTCTCCATTTCAAGAGTTATGGAGATAAAGTTCTTGACGTTATTAACGACAAGAGCGGGATGAAAGGTTTAATTTCGGTCATAGGTTCCACTTAGAATCAAAATAAGAGAAGAAGGAAATGGTGTTTTGATGAAAGTGGAGGAAAAAAAAACAAGAAAACCCTAGGGTTTGGGAAGGGAGTTCGCCCCCGGGGGTGGTTTGTAAAAGTCGGCTAGGTTTTTTAAAAAACAATGGTTTAGGGTTTGTATGTTTAGGGTAGGCCAAAAACTTTGAGGAAAAAGGGAAGAAAAAAATGTGTAAAAGAGAGAAAAGAATTAGGGTAAGGATCTTTACTCTTGATACCATGTAGGAAATGATTTCTTGATTAATATTATGATAAAATATAAATTCATCCTAGGCTTGAACAATGGAAGACTAATCTACTTTACCTAAAATATAAGATACTAATTATAATCATAATAATTATAATTTATTACAATATATCAATTATAATAAATGAGATGTAATTATGGAATATCCTCATAATTACTCTAACAAAAATATATTATTTTTTATAATTACTAATAACCCTCATTTCATCTATATATCTATACTTACAATATACGATTAGATATACTAGAGATAGAACTGTAGCTTTCTTCTCTATTCATTAAGCTAGGATTATGTGCTATGTAATTAGTTCATATTAACACGTTCCTTCATTATCCCATTGTAGAATATCTACACTTGGAATATTCATATTTTGGCACTTTATGTTTTCAATCTCTTCAACAGTTCCTTAAATGTTACTCTTCTTGTTCTTACAAGGCTATTAAGTGAATATATTTCAGAGTTTTTAGAAACTATTTAAGTGTTTATTAGATGATTTTTCCTTATTCCTTATATCTCTGAAGTTGAATGTCATTTTTTATTGCTCCAAAGTAGCTGTAAAAATCTAGCCCGAAGTAACACTTTTAATAACGTACTTCATATTGAATTTTTACATCTAAAACTCTCTTTTTACTTTTATGGGCAATTGTTGCCTCTTACTCATTTAATAATTAAGATTAATTCTAATTGGTACTTCTATATGTAATAATTGTTGGTACTCTTACTCTATGATACTTTATAAAGCAGTACGGGAAGTATTTAACTATTACAAGTATTCGAAAGGATAAACAAAGATTCAATAATTCAACTTGAAATCTGAAAATTACAATAGAACAACAAAACTGAAATTACAATTTTGTTGAAGACGGAAAAATGGAAACTGTTTTTGCTGAGTCGAGTGTGGCACTCTGTCCTTAAGACAATATTGCCCCGCATGTATCCTTTATACGTCCTGGATAATTTTTCTCCCAAGATAAAACAGCAATGGAACACTTGAGCAAAGGAAACTCAAATGCTACCGTGAAGAATATTGAGTAACGAAATGATGCTTGGAAGTTGTAGGAAAAAGAGTTTTCTGCTTGTGTATTTTCGTGTATATCAACTGTTAGTCAACAATGGTGTAAGGGGATATTTATATAGGTGAGGGAGGGACTGAAAACTGCCTCCATAACAGCCAAATAATGGCCATTATGGAGGTAGTAAAGTCACCAACATAAATGGTGAAAGACCAACGGATTGGCCATTATAGGAGGAGTAATTCAGCCAAAATAAATGGTTGAATTGAGTGCTTGGCGTTTTCTACTTTGACTGTCCAAATTCTGGAAACTTCAGGGACCAAACTGTACATCTTGAAACTTCAGGGACCAAACTGTACATCTGAAAGAATTCAGGTCCAAACTGTACTTCTGGCAAAGTTTTCTGGCCCAAAAAGATAACAGCCCACAGCTCGAGAACTCGGAACCGGACCGGACGGGCGGCGGCGCGCGTGTGGTCTTTCCTTGAACCGAAGCACATCTAGGTCCTCCCTCCTTTAAACACATGGGATACCCCTTGGGGTCCCAAACCCCAAACCAATTTCGAGTCTTATATACACAACAATTCTTTCTTCCTCTACCGATGAGGGAGAATTGAACACAATACCACACTTTCTATGCTTCAAACACCTTACTTCGTGGACCAATATCTCTTTCATTACTCAATGAAATTTGACGATTCTTGGCCCTACGGTTATCTACGTACTTAGTAGATCATGCATGTGTGAAGAACCAGATTCTCCAATATACGTAACACTAGTGTTTAAGCCGTTAAAGTTGGTCGGTCGCAACTCCCGCCAAAGGCTAATTTCCAACAATCCCCTCTTGAAAGAGATTTTGGCGCACTCACATGGTGTCTTTTTTTCATTTCCAGCAATATTTTAGCGGACCGATGTTGCATAAGGAGAGGTAGCTTTATCTTTGAACCTTCCATAGTTGAATACCATCGGACTTACTTACTGCGCGGTGAACGTGATGTCTTGAACCGTCAGTGTTTAGTGTAAGCCAAGTCAATGGTACCAACACAACAAATTCCCTTACTCTCTTCTTCGTAATGTTTTGTCCGTTTTGGCCATGGACAATGTCTTGGATTCTTAAGTGCGTTCATTTGAGGCGGCCCGTCCTCGCACTTAAATAGGTGGTCTCCTACAAGTTATCTTGCTATACCCCACTTCACAAGTGTTAGGAACCATTAAAAGTTTCCCAAAGACCTAACCTCAACTGTTGAGGATCATTACGAGTTTTGAAAACTTAACCTTTACCCATACTGCAGATAGCACTTAACGTCTATCGCGGGAACGACTTTAGATTTGGAGTTTCTTTTCAGAAATCACTATCCGAAGTGCTCATGCTTCCACTGAAGCGATCAACTGAACCTTTACAACTTAGTTTTCCCATTGAACCAAATTACTGGGATCTCCAGTTAGTAAGGTTGGGTTACCACTGTATTGGTCCTTATATTTTGGGTTTTAAGCCCATTCCCCTAGACAGGCAGAACACTTGATCTCAGGATAGTCCCTTAGTTAGTAAATAAGGAAGTGACACCCGTGATGATCAACTACCATACGATCTTATGTCTCCGACAGATATGTCCAGACGCCGTCATCTGTGTCCTTCCTGAAGCCGACCGGCTAGCCACAGTGTATAACTGCTGAAGACACGGATTTCTCCCAATAAGGGACGTCCTCTAATGAGTCGTGAAGTTACTCAACTTCTTTCATGCTTTGTATAAAGCGATAAACTCCGATACCATCATGAATCGGTCGATGCAAGTTTGCTTAGAGGATTTTCCATGATCCACCATACACATTTACTTGTGGCTTTGGTGGTCTCCAGATCTGATGTCCGGTTTGCATCACTAAGTTCTCTTAGAACCGCTGGACATCCAGAATACTATAATCCGTAGATAAGCAAATAATTCAGATATCGTCATATCCGACTTAACGCCTTCTAGTGATCATGTCTTAAGATTATCAGTGAACCTTAGTTCAACTGATCTGTTTGTAGGACGATACCAGATCGGTTGTAGTGTGTACAATACATTGAACTACACGTGACCTGAGCATATCGCTCCTTGTCTATGGGTGCACCATGATTCCAATCAGTTCTATGATTCATATCCATTGGTGGCTTCAACGAGACTGTCAACTATTGACCAGTCCGTTAGATGTCTTAGAAATCCAATTCCTAAGATGTAATCTGTGATACCCATATCTTTCATATCAAGACTTTGTTTCAATATGATTTTCACTCTCAGACTGTTGGTTTTCCAACTGTTGGCTTTCTAACTTCAGAGCCAATGTTTATGTGGTCAGATTCATTGTTTTTGTTTTATCTGAAACTTTCAAGACCAAAATGTAAACATTTCAGGGACCAAAATGAAAGTTCAGGAAGAAGCCCAACAGTCCAGCAAACCAACTCTGATTCTCTTCTTCCAACTCTCCGGTTGGGAAGGCTAGTTCAACATCCATGCCATGCAAGACTACAATAGTCCTGGATGTTAAGCTACTCATAGGGGAGCACTTTTTACAACCCAAAGGTTCTTTTCCCGGAGGAAGATTAACCATTACACAAGTATGGTTCTATATATTGATTCTATTTCTCTCTTTAGCTTCTTTCCAAAGCAGCGCTTTTGGAGATAACAATTATTTGTTAATTGTCCATGGTTCGTTCTCAACCATACAAGCTAGAAGGACTGGAACAAGTCTTTGTCCCCTCTTTGCTCTGTCTTGGTTCAACATCTAGAATCCCTGAGTTCTGCAAATCTGGAATATTAAGTTCCGGATAGCCAGCAACTTTCGAGTCTCAAGATACGGAACGTCTAGTTCCGGACAATCAAAGCCCTTGCGGGTTCTTGTTAACCTTGAGCAATTACTCCTTTTTCCTTTTCCAAGGAAAGTTATCTCCAAAGAATTCAAGTATTCTTTGACGCCAAGAGCGATCAATACTATCGTTATTTGCGGATCCAAAGTGGATATGCAATCTACAGTCTTAGGTCGAACTTGACCTGTTTCGGTAGTCCATCTTTTACCAAGCTACCCCACATAATTTAGGCGTACGACTTTGCGCTTGGCTAACACCGTTGGACTGAAGTGGGAAATGAACAGTCGTTTAATGAACGATGCTTCACATTCTCCCCCTCTATCACTACGAATTTCTCAATCCGTAGGCTTAGTTGATTTTCAACTTCTGCGTTGTAGCGCTTATCCGCTTCAACAACTTCATATTTGCTTTTCAACAAACAAAGGATATTATACGTTGTACCATCATCAATGAAGATTGCAACGTACTTGTCTCTCCCCTCTATTTTGTATAAACTTCAAATCACCCAAGTAGGTGTGACTAAGTTCTAGAGGAGCGGTGCTTCTTTCACTATTCCCTTTGACGGAATTTGGAAATGTGATTTTGCTTCTTCGGCTACCTCACATTTATTTTGAGGGTTTATGTCGACAGAAGGGAACAATCTCAACATCATTAGCTTTTGAATGACTTGATATTTAACGTGTCTTAATCTATGATGACATAGATGCACGGATTACAAATATATCATTCATTTAGCTACAGACGTATTGTACCATTCTTAGTTATTACAGACCTGTTGGACTAGTCTCAAATCAGCTTGACCAACAGCGTCCCTTAAACCAAGTTTGGGATATATATCACCTCATCTTAGAGTGATCCCAATCCATGAAGTCCTGTTGAGGACAACCTCTCCAACCCCTTCTACTTTAGAGGTGGCGTTGATTCACATGAACAACCTCTTGCCCGTGGTTAAGGCGTAACTGGATCATATGTGATCTAGATACACTGGCCCACTCCAGTTGCTTTGGCAGACTGAGTGTCCAATTTCTTTTCTGCCTTTCTTTAGGTCTTCAGATCATTTAAGACCTGGAAACTCTGGCCCACCTTACTCGGTGTCCATTACTTTTCCTATGAAATGAATTCTGGCCCCACTCCAGTCGCCCGGAGGCTTTATATGACTGAGTGTCCAATATCATCATATCAAAGAAATTTTGGCCAACTCCAGTTGCCCGGAGGCTTTGTATGACTGAGTGTCCAATATTATCCTATGAAGGATCTTCTGCCAAATAATATGACAGGCTCAACGTCTTTAGCTTTTAGACTTCTTCCATTATGATTGGTGCCTAGATAATTCTTGGCGCTTACTTAAGAGAAATTTTGGCCCACTCCAGTCTCCCAGAGGCTTTGTATGACTGAGTGTCCAATATCATCCTATGAAGGATCTTCTGCCAAATAATATGACAAGCTCAACGTCTTTAGCTTTTAGACTTCTTCTATTATGATTGGTGCCCAGATAATTCTTGGCGCTTACTTAAGAATGGTAACAGGTTTCGCACGGTCAGTGGATCTTTCTCACTCGTATGTGTGAACATACTTTACACACTTTTAATAATTACACTTAAAAGAACAGATCTTTTTAAGTCGTTTACGAAATCCAATCTTTAAACGGAAAAGAAGAGGAGATTAAACTTCTGATTTTTAAAGCGTAAGGAATATAAATTATTTTCATATTCCTTCTTACTTTAATCCATTTTTAATCGACATCATTTAATCTTTATTCTTGACAGTAAGAAAAACTACTTATCCCAATTTCGGATTTTGGCTCACTTCAGTCACTTCATCAGACTGAGTGTCCATTTCCTTCTTACCATTATTCGGATCTTTTGTCTGGGTCAGATATAGGCCTTCTGCTGCAAGATAGAATAACATCTTCAGTCTTCTCCTCTTGTCCCAGTTAACATCCTCAGGCTCTCGAGAGCGTTTGTTTCCATCAGTCTTGGTAGCGGTGACACCATGAACACGTTCATCATCATCACTCCCTTCTACTAGAAAACCATTGCCATATCCAGATTTGGTCACACAACGTTTGACCGACATCTTTCGAACACTAATAGCAATACAATACAATATTGTCTTAAGTTGTTGGTACTCTTACTCTATGATACTTTATAAAGCAGTACGGGAAGTATTTAACTATTACAAGTATTCGAAAGGATAAACAAAGATTCAATAATTCAACTAGAAATCTGAAAATTACAATAGAACAACAAAACTGAAATTACAATTTTGTTGAAGACGGAAAAATGGAAACTGTTTTTTCTGAGTCGAGTGTGGCACTCTGTCCTTAAGACAATATTGCCCCGCATGTATCCTTTATACGTCCTGGATAATTTTTCTCCCAAGATAAAACAGCAATGGAACACTTGAGCAAAGGAAACTCAAATGCTATCGTGAAGAATATTGAGTAACGAAATGATGCTTGGAAGTTGTAGGAAAAAGAGTTTTCTGCTTGTGTATTTTCGTGTATATCAACTGTTAGTCAACAATGGTGTAAGATGATGTTTATATAGGTGAGGGAGGGACTGAAAACTGCCTCCATAACAGCCAAATAATGGCCATTATGGAGGTAGTAAAGTCACCAACATAAATGGTGAAAGACCAACGGATTGGCCATTATCGGAGGAGTAATTCAGCCAAAATAAATGGCTGAATTGAGTGTTTGGCGTTTTCTGCTTTGACTGTCCAAATTCTGGAAACTTCAGGGACCAAACTGTACATCTTGAAACTTCAGGGACCAAACTGTACATCTGAAAGAATTCAGGTCCAAACTGTACTTCTGGCAAAGTTTTCTGGCTCAAAAAGATAACAGCCCACAGCCCCGAGAACTCGGAACCGGACGGGCGGCGGCGCGCGTGTGGTCTTTCCTTGAACCGAAGCACATCTAGGTCCTCCCTCCTTTAAACACATGGGATACCCCTTGGGGTCCCAAACCCTAAACCAATTTCGAGTCTTATATACACAACAATTCTTTCTTCCTCTACCGATGAGGGAGAATTGAACACAATACCACACTTTCCATGCTTCAAACACCTTACTTCGTGGACCAATATCTCTTTCATTTCTCAATGAAATTTGACGATTCTTGGCCCTACAGTTATCTACGTACTTAGTAGATCATGCATGTGTGAAGAACCGGATTCTCCAACATACGTAACACTAGTGTTTAAGCCGTTAAAGTTGGTCGGTCGCAACTCCCGCCAAAAGCTAATTTCCAACAATAATTTCCAACAATTACTCATCTCCTTTGAATTACGGTGAACATGTTTAATGTGTCATTTTTTGCGTGTTGTCAGTTGAAAAAATGGAAAGGAGAATTCTATAATCTTTTTCTTGACCACTAGTGGAGAAAACTTGCTGGAATTGTCTTGAATTGCAAGAACACTAAGATGTTAACTATTTATCCATCTCATTTTATACATAATATTACTTCATTTCCAAGGTACTATTAATTAAATATTTAATTTAAGCCTCTTAAGACTGTGAAGTGTTTTTTTAAAATAATACTTTCTTCAAATTAAAGTTTTAGTTTTAGTGGTTACTCTTTCTTAAATTTTGCAAACAACCTCTTGTAGAAATGCAGAGTAAGACTACGTACAATAGACCTTTGTGATCCACCCTTTTCCGAACCCCGCGCATAACGAAAACTTAATGCACCGGGATTCCCTTTTGTTTTCTTTCTTAAATTCTGGTCTTTAGTATGTTCACTTGTAAGTTACAAGTTTAAAAACATTAACATAAAAATGATATTATACTAGTTTTATTAAAGGGAATTTTTAAAAAATATACAGCCTATCATAAAATATTACGTCATGTAGCCATATTTTCATTTTATACAATAATATTCAACATGATATAATAGTATATAACATTATACCTAGGGGAAAGCATTACATAATATATCAACCTGGTATAAAAGTGTATAATATTGTATAAAAGGTGTTTATACACAAAGATGGGTTAAAGTGTGTTATATTTTCTCTCACTAGACATAGAGCGTAATTTTCCCTTTATTAAATATATGAAATACAGGGTCATTCGCACAAATTCCCTATTTCGGGGTGGTCTTTAATTTTTGTCCCTCAAACTTGTGGTTTTTAATTTTTGCTTCGACATATGTATCATAACATCCCACAAGTTATGCCGGACAAGGGAAAAACTTTCAACATAATCTAAAAAAAAGCATAAGTTTAGATTTCGCTCGACATAGTTTACGTTTAGCTTCAGCATATGTGTCATAACATTCACACAAGTTATGCCGGAAAAGACAAAACTTTCAATACTCAACATTATCTGAAAAATACTACACACTTTATGTTGCATAACTTAATTCTTGCAGAACTTGTGCCGGGAGAGGCAAAAGTTCAGTTTCCGAAGATAAAAAAGTTACAGAACTTATGCCGAGCGAAACAGATCTGAATATTTATATTAAATAAACAACATGAGCAAAAATTACATAACAGATATGAGGGGCAAAAATTACATAACAGATATGAGGGGCAAAAATTAAAGACTAGTGCGTTTGAATGGAAATCCGTGCAAAAACTTCAAACCTAGCCCGGGCGGGCCAAAGGATTTGACTCGGGACAGATCAGGCTAATTTTACCCAGCCCACTTCTCTAACTCGACCTCTTAAAAGCCCGGTTACGAAGTGAAAGAAATAATCCCCTTGATTATTTTCATTAATTGAAAGGTTTATATATAAGTTACAAAATAGGAGAATCCTATTCCTAAAACCTTATTCTATACATTTATGGTAATACACTACTAATGATATTACAACCTTACCTAAACTAGGATACTAAATATTTACCATAAACTATATTACCGAAATATGTCCAAAACCGAGAGCTAATCTGGGGCAGAATCCGAGACCTTTAATATACAATATACACATGTATATTGTGTGTATATTGTATATTTAACACACCCCCGCAGTCATAGCGGGCGGTCTTCGAACGCTGAGACTGTCCCTAAAATCTTCAAAAAGGACCGAGGGAAGACCCTTTGTAAAGATGTCTGCAACTTGATAACGAGACGGGACATGGCATACGCGAACGTGACCCCTAGCAACCTTTTCACGGACAAAGTGAATGTCCATTTCGATATGCTTAGTGCGTTGGTGCTGAACCGGGTTACTTGAAAGGTATATGGCACTAATGTTATCGCAATATACCAAGGTTGCCTTCTGAATGAGATAATGAAGCTCCAAAAGCAAATTTTGTAGCCAATATGATTCGGAGACCACATTTGCTACCCCTCGATATTCGGCCTCTGCACTTGAGCGTGATAGAGTTGCTTGACGCTTCGCCGACAAGGAGACCAAGTTGTTGCCAAGGAACATACAGTAGCCAGACGTCGACCGTCTGGTGTCGGGACACCCACCCCAATCAGCATCTGTGTATGCGACAAATGTGGATGTAGATGACGGATACAAATGCAAACCATAGTCCAGTGTCCCCTGAATATATCGAATGATGCGTTTGATTGCATTCATATTCTCAACTCTGGGATCATGCATGAATAAACACACCTGCTGAACAACATACGTAATATCCGGTCTGGTAAAGGTAAGATACTGGAGGGCCCCTGCAAGACTGCGATAGCAGGTCGGGTCCTCGTATGGTGCACCTGCCGCGGCACTAAGCTTGGGTTTTGCATCAACTGGAGTGGAAGTGGACTTACAGGATGACATCCTAGCCCTCTCTATAATCTCAGCAGCATACTTTCATTGAGACAAAAACAATCCATCGGAATGACGAGTGACAGCAATCCCCAAAAAATAACTCAAGGGCCCCAAGTCTTACATAGCAAACTCGGAGTTGAGCATGGTCATGATGGACTGGCGCAAGGCATCGAAAGAGGCAGTCAAGATAATATCGTCCACATATAACAGAATGTAGGCTACGGACGAACCACGACGGTAGATGAACAAGGAATTATCCGACCTGTTGTGAGTGAACCCAATAGTTGAAACATAGTCAGCAAACCTTGTAACAAAGGCCCGTGGAGACTGCTTAAGCCCGTATAAGGACTTCTTTAACAAACAGACATGATGAGGACGTTTGGGATCCCTGAATCCCAACGGCTAATGCATATAGACTGTTTCCTTGAGATCACCATGTAGGAAAGCATTCTTGACATCCAACTGATGAATAGGCCATGCCTTTGAAAGAGCCAAGCTGAGCACAGTGCGAATGGTAGCCGGCTTGACCACCGGACTAAACGTCTCACCACAATCTATCCCAACCTGATGAATCTTACCATCACCCACAAGTCGTGCCTTATGTCGAGCCAAAGAACCATCCGAATTTTCCTTATGAGTAAAAATCAACATAGACCTGATAACATTAATACCAAAGGGACAGTGCACCAACTCCCACGTCTTATTATCAATAAGAGCATTATATTCATCAGTCATAGCAATTTTCCAATTCGGGTCGTTTAAGGCAGACATATGATTACGGGGCAAAGGGGATTAGAGACATTCGAATGTAAATTAAAATGTCTTTTCGATGTAAAAATACCCTGTTGACTACGAGTGACTGGTCTAAGACTCGAGGAAGAGGTGGGCGGATTTTGGGAATTTTCTGGCTCAGGAAGGACTGGCCAGCATGCAGTGGGCCTGCTGGCCCAATTCTGGAAATGGACCCATCAACGGAAACAGTGACTGGAACTGGACCAGTTCCAGTGGTGGGGGCTGGATTGGCCCAATCACTTAAACTAGCCCAGTGAGACTACTGGGCAGTACCGATCGAGACGTGCCAGTGGGGCCAGCGGGCAGTGGGCCCGCTGGAGAGTTTTGGGTGCGGGAGATGTTCGAAAAATGCCGAATAATATACGGGGATATTCGGTCATCCAAAAAATTATACGAACTAGGCTCGAGAGTATGAACTTTCATAAAGGGAATTTGGGTTTCATAAAAAATGACATGGCGATTAATTATGATTTTCTTGGAGGATAAATCAAAGCATTTGTAACCACGGTGATTAGACGGATAACCCAAAAATACACACGGAGTAAACCGAGCCTGAAGTTTGTTAATTGTGGTGGATGGGAACAACAGATAACACAAGCACCCAAAACTCCGAAGATGAGAATAAGACGGGTTCTTATTATATAAGATGTGGAGGGGAGAAGAATATATCAAACCTTTGGACGGAATTATGTTAAGGAGATATGTGGCCATTTGTAGAGCATGATGCCAAAAATATGGAGGTATGGAAGCATGAATTAAGAGAGTTCGGACAATGTTATTTATGGAACGAATTTTGCGTTCGGCTTTCCCATTTTGTGAAGATGTATGAGGACACGAAAAATGAAAATTGATCCCATTATTAGCGCAGAACTCCCGAAACTCCCTATTGGCATACTCTTTCCCATTATCACATTGAATATTTTTTATTTCTCTTTCGAATTGGGTACGAATGAACGCTCTAAATTTTATGAAGACGGAAAACACTTGTGATTTATTCGCAATTGGAAACGTCCACAAAAATTTAGAATAATCATCTAAAAAGAGAACATAATATCGATGACCCAACGAACTAAGAACAGGAGACGTCCATAGGTCGCTATGAATAATATCAAATGGCATTGAAGTATGAGAATTGGAGTCTACAAATGGCAACTTAACAATTTTTCCTAATGAACACGATTGACAAAGTGGAGTACGACTCGTACCCTTACAAGAAATAAAATAATTTTTATCTAAAACTGATAAAATAGAGGATCCCGGATGACCAAGGCGAGCATGCCATAAGGAGGGAGAAATGGCTGTAAAGGCTGGGGGCAAGGCTTGACTCGATGGACCGACACCGGGCGTGATAGGATAAAGATCTCCCCTACTATCACACCTCATGAGAGGACTCCCCGTCTTGAAATCCTTCACAGAGAAACCAAAAGGATCAAATTTCAGTGGTGAACTTTCGGACAGACACTAAGTTTTTAATCAATTTGGGAGCATGTAAAGTATTTTTCAAGATACGGGGTGGATTGGGGGGGAGACAACATTTTCTGACCATAACCCTGAATTAGAATAAAGTTGCCATTACCGACAATTATACCGCGAGGGTTGCTCAAATTGGAATAAGATGAGAGAGTACTTGAATCGGATATCATGTGGGTGGTGGCACTGGTATCCATATACCAATTTGGGTACGGTTGTGTCAACCCTAGTGTGAACTTGCGGAGGCCGGGGCCCAAGTATTCCAGAATTGGGCTGCCATCGTGGGCTGAAGCTGCTGGAATTGCTGCCACTACCGGGCCAGTAGGCACGGTGGGCCATCTGGACTGCTGGAAAGCCCACTGGCCAGTGGGTGCAAACTGTGCTGGAGTTGGGCCGTAGGGCCACGGCCCAGAGGCCCAAGGCTGAGACCAGGGGTTCGGTGGCCCACTGGAAACTGGAGGGGGCCCACTACCACTGCTTTGGCCACCCTTGACTGCCGCCTGAACCGCCGCGTTTGCCCCCGCGATTTTTATTTTTCCGTCCATTCTTGTTGCCCCCGTGGGATTGGTTTTGGTTCGAATTGTTGCCATAATTTTGAGGACTTGGGGAGGAAGTCATCATTACCACGGGACTAGCATTAGTAGCCACCTTTTTAGCCAAACCGGCTTCTTCTAAGGTAAGCATGGATCGTGCTTGATAGAACCTTGGAAGAGGATTACTTTGACGAAGGAGAGTCCTAACACTACTATAGGCCTCGGATAGGCCAGCGACCATCTGTAAAACAAGACGACCTTCACTAACAGGCGCACCAACGTTGCGGAGTTGGTCCGCCAATTCCTTCAACCTTTTGCAATATGCTGAAACGTTCGGGAAATTTTCCATGTTGACGTGGGAAAAATCCTATTCAAGGGTAACAGCTCTGGAATTTTGATTATCCTGGAATATGTCACGTAGTCTATCGCATGCGGCCATCGCCGTAGCATCTGGTTCGATAATCGTCTGCAATAGGTCGGTGGAGATAGTAGAATATATCCACTGAAGGACAGTGGCATCAAGCGTTGTCCATAATTTAGGATCATCCTCGCGTTTAGGCACCTCTGTATCATCAAGAGCCGCGGGAATGATGTGATGGATGACTTGATGCGAACGAGCGTGAATTTTGAACAACTCGGCCCACGTCGCGTATTGGACGTTTTCTATTTCAAGAATTAACGGGATATGATTCTTGATGTTAGAAACAACAAGGGCAGGGTGAAACGAGTTCTTTGATGTAGACATACCGAAAGAACAAGAGGTGAAAGAGGGATTAGTAAGAGAGATTTTGAGAACGGAAGACAGAATTTGGTAAAACCCGAGGGGGGGTGGGGTCTCGGCCGAGAGGGAGGACAAAAACTTTGAGAGAAATTTTTTGTGTGACCTAGACTTTTGATACCATGAAAGAAATAATCCCCTTGATTATTTTCATTAATTGAAAGGTTTATATACAAGTTACAAAATAGGAGAATCCTATTCCTATTCTATTCCTAAAACCTTATTCTATACATTTATGGTAATACACTAATTATGGTAATACACTACTAATGATATTACAACCTTACATAAATTAGGATACTAAATATTTACCATAAACTATATTACCTAAATATGTCCAAAACCGAGAGCTAATCTGGGGCAGAATCCGAGACCTTTAATATACAATATACACATGTATATTGTGTGTATATTGTATATTTAACACCAAGCTCCTTATCGGAGGATACCGAGACCGACGGGGCTCAAATTTATCTAGATTGGCCAGATCCTTGACATATATACATACTGGCCCAAAAATCTTCTCCTTTATTTGTTTTTAACACAATGCTCTTCGATCATAGCTCAAATGGAATCACTTTCTCTTCATTTCCAGAAGAGTATACCGTAACCAAGCTATGACTAGGCCTAACTTCTCGTAGGACATCTTGCCAACGCCGATGCAGAATTTAAATTTTTAATTTTGATGAGTATTCAACTTTTAAAATATTTTTTAGTACTAAATAGATTGTACTTTACCGATGCAACACGTGTGTTTGTATGTGTGTGTATTTCATGTTAAACACACTAAATTCAATTGAATATAAGTTTCATAGAATGCAAAACCGTTTAATTTGATTTTGGAAAGACGCGGTATTGTCAATAATATGTATGTTAGGGGTTCATCAAATTCCCCATCACCACATGAGGTGAAAGTCCAAAAGAAACTTAAATAAATTTAAAAAATGGGTATTGAAGTTTTTACTATGTACTTCTTTGGATTCATTTGATAAGGAAATTTGTATTACTTGTTAGTGATGAATTGGTGATTAGTAGACCAAGTGTATTTGAAAGCTTACTCACACTACATCTACATATAAGTATAGTGGGCCACACCCCCACAAAAAAATAGAAACACAAAAATTTGGCTTTGTCGGTGCTTCTTGCCCAAGGTTGTTCTATTGTCCACAAAAATCACAATTATTCATTCATGGAGAATTTGCATGTTCATTGTTAACTCATGTGCTTTGTTTTATTATTCCTTTTCGTTACTAGATTAATACCGGATCCCACAACCTCACGGTCAAAAGTGGAGGGTGCTTTCTGCCTGCACAGCTCCCACTTGTCAAGTATCGTTCCACCTTTAATCAGAAAACGATTCATGGGGTTTAAAAAAATTGCTCAAGTTTCAAACCCAATGAATGATTCATGGGTTCAAATCATTACAAGTTCAAAATTTAGAAACGATTAATGCGTTCAAACCTTTATAAGTTTTTTTCTTATTTAAAATAAAGATATTTTGTCCAAATTTATAAAACGTGACTATTACCTTAGTTCAAATAGTAGCTAAAAGCTCATAACAAAACGGAAACCAAGTTATTCCACGAAATTTTTATTGGGCTTTTAACCTTGGCTTTAAAGATAAGGTGGTGTGAATGAGAAATAGAGGAAATTTTGAAAATTTGAGCAAAGTTCTTTTTGGAATAGAACTTTGTACCACATTGGTGGTGGAAATGGATAGTTGTTTGTTTATATATGAAAACACATACTCTAGCTCTTAAAAAGTTGAGAAGAGACTCTCCCCTCGTGTTGTTGTCGTCACTCGGCTCGGCTTCGACTCTTGATTTGATTGATAATCTTTTTGGACCAAATTTATTTTTAAATTTCATAATTTAATTTACATTTCTGATATTATCTAATATATTTTTCCGCGCAAAATTTAAGTTAAATTTCACGAAATATTTCCAACGGATTTCCTTTTTGGAAAAGGAAAGTCTTTCCCGAACAGACACTATCATGTTATGAACAAGTATTTCCGCTCACAATATTGGCTATAAATTTCAGAGGCTTTGCCTCATTTTTTAAACAACACAAAAATCCCGAACTTCTGCAGCTTGAAAATTCGAACTTCTTCTATTCATATTCAATGCATCGTTTTAAAGTAAATATTGTAAGTGTCGTGTGATTTGTTCCGCTATTTGAGTTCGCCAGAGTTCTGTAGTTTGCATTGCCGCTACTACAGAAACATTCTTCCATTCTATCCTGAGAGGAAGTAACCCATATCCTTGGCAACAATGAGTGGGTTATAATTTCTTAAGGATACACAAGAAACTTGTGGGCTCGAAAGATTTTTTCTACTTCTTCTAAATTACTGTTTGAGCATTTTTTTCTACTTTTGATTAATAAACAGAAATTGATTTATTAATTACTATTTCAGAACACAGTTATTAACAAGCTTAAGGAATTATAAATTTTGTTTCTGTGTTCTGTTAATCTGCTAAAAAAGAAAGAATAAAAAAAGTAACTTTATTGTAAAAAAAATACTCTTTTGGGGATTAAAGTCCCTGTGACTTTCTACTCATATTGTTACTTTATTTGAAGATATAAAAATTTCCTCAACTTAATCTAGTCATTTGTATACGGTTTGAAGATTAAAAACTTCACTGATTTACTAAATATCATTTGTGTGTGTCAATTTCTTTTTCAGAAAAAAGACAACTAGTACAGAACAATAAACTGATTATGTTATGAATGTTATCGCCACTGCGGCGCATAAAACCGTAAAGCTTATTACAAGTAGGGCTGGCCAGTGGGCCGGGACAGCCCGACCCCGACCCGAGCCCGTCCCGGTCCCGCCCCGACCCCGCAAAAAAAAAAAAAAATACGGGGGCGGGACTCGAACTCGGGACGGGACGATGTCTCGTCCCGCGAGACCCGAGCCCGCCCTAGGCCCGCGAGACCCGACCCCGCCCCGAGCCCGCCCCGACCCCGACCCCGACCCCGCCCTTTGCAAAAATGGCCGTTGCACCAACGGCCATTTTAGATTATGGCCGTTGGCCAACGGCCATTTTAGCCCCCCCCCCTCCCCCAACCCCCTACCCCTTAATATTTATTTTTAACCCATAAGTTATTATATTTACACTTTAACCCAATTTTTCAACTATAAATAACTCATTTTCTCTTCATCTTTCTCACAAATCTTCCTACAATCTCTCTAATTTCTCAATATATCTCTCTACAATTCTACATTGTTTGCTAAATATTCAATTTTATTTATTCATTTGGGAATTGGTAGTGAAGTTGGCAACTAGCTTGAGGATCTTCCATCGAGCAAAGTTTCAATTTTCAACCTCTCGATTACACGTCGACGTTACGTCGGCGTTTGGTACATTCGTTCCTTCATTAAATTATTATTGTCTGTTTATTTAGTTTAGAATTTAGATCACTTAATTTTATTGTCTTTAATTATTTATTTATTATCATAATTAAAATGGAAGGATTAAAAGGTATGTTTAAGGGTAAGGGTAAGGGTGCTTCTTCTAGTAGGGGCAACCAGGGCAAGGGTACTTCTTCTAGTCATCTTATTCCTACACAGGATGATTTTGTTGATATTCAACATTTTCCTACAATACCATTAGATTTAGACCAGGAGCTATTTTCTGGAACTCAAGAAGACTTTAATTTAGACGATGATCTAGATGATATACCCACTAATGTTGATGACAACACACCCACTAGTGCACCTTCAACTGAAATACCTCCTATTCCCCCTAGTATGAGACGAGGTCCAAAGAAACGACCATTAAAATCGGATGCATGGACATTTTTTGATAGGGACGTAGAGAATCAAGTAGCCATATGTAAAATTTATAAAAATGTTTTAAAATTTAAAACTGGAAAAGGTCACGGTGGGACGGGGGGTTTAATTAGACACGTAGTAAGTGCTCATCCAGCTAGGTATGCCCAATACCAGGCTTCAAAACCGGGTGCGCAAACGCCCGCTCCATCGGGACAAGGTTCACATACTAATATTGTCCCGACCAAGTACAAGGTCAAATTAACCCTATGACGGGGGGAATTGTAGGCCCTAAATACAATAAACATAGAGATAGGGAAGCAATATCAAAATTAGTTGCTTTGTGGAGGGTTTGCCTTTTTCATTTCCTTCATCTCCCGGTTTTATTCATTACATTAGAGATATATATAATCCTGCTTTTAACGGTTTTCCTAGATCAACTCGTTAAGAGAGATGTATTTAAATTCGCGCATGAATATCAACAATATTTACGTTTTTCATTATATCATTTTAATGGCAAAGTATCCATCACGTCGATATAGGTCGTAGTACTAACGGCCATGATTATTTAACTGTAACTTGTCATTGGATAGATTATAAATGGTCTATACAAAAACGTATTTTAGCGTATAGATATATAGATGATAGGCACACTGGTACTTTTATTGCAGAAAATATTTATCAAGTGTGCGATTATTACGGAATTACCGATAAAATTATGACTATTACATTAGATAACGCTTCTAATAACAATTACGCAATTACAATTTTAAAAAATAGCTTAACTCCGTCTTTTCCAGACCATTTTCATATAAAATGTGCGTGCCATATATATAACTTAATTGTAAAGGATGGTCTATCACTTTTTGAAGACATTCTTAGTAAAATACAATTTGCTATAAACTTTATTTTTAAAAGTAATAAAGTACAACGTAGAAAAGAATATAAAAAATTTTGTCATGATTGTGGACTACCTTTTAGAAAAATTCCACAAGAAGTATCCACTAGGTGGAATTCTTTCTACGAGCAACTACTTGTTGCTTATGACTATAAATTACCTATAACTTTATTTTTTAACTCTCATAATAAAAAGCCAGCTGATATGATTTTAGATAGTGATTGGGAAAAAATTTCCGAACTTATTGTATTTTTAGAGAAATTTTTTCAAGCAACAAAAGAATTTTCCGGTATATATTATCCTACTATTTCAACTATGTTATTTTATATAACTCTAATATTTTTATTACTTAGTGAATATATGGAAAAACCAAATTATAAGGCAATTAAAAAAATGTTTCTCAAAATAAAAAAATATTTTATTCCTATTCCCTCTATTTATATTATTGGTTCTCGTATTAAATCCTACTATTAAAATAGACGGTACTAAATCACTAATTGAAACTATTTACGATTGTATAGAAGTACTACCACCTCCAAGTCCCAAAAATCTAAATCACCCACCACCTATTGAACAAACTAAAGAAGAAGTATTGTCTAGCGTAGAACACCAATGCAAAAATATATATAGATTTTATCAACAAGAAAATGCTAGTAACTTACCAAACTTCCATACCATCTTCTTCATCTTCAATACAACCTCACAAAAGACATGTTGTTTCGCGGCTAGTATTGAAAGCCTTAGAAATAGAATGTGCGGTCGTACCTCTACTACTAACCAAATTAGCGAGTTGGATATTTTTGTTTTGCGGGGTTCGTACCGTATCAAGAAGTTATCAATGAAGATGGACATGAAGACTTGCTGAAATACCGGAGGGGGAATGAGAAGACCTTTCCGACACTTTCAATGATGGCTCGAGATGTTTTGAACATTCAAGCGTCGTCAACTGCGTCGAAAGCGCTTTTTCTGCAGCGAGATATCAAATAGGAGACCACGACACTCATTAGCCGGAGACGGCTTGGAAATTGCGGTATTATTCGAGAGATTGGATACGAGCGGAGCGGAGAAGGTGCGGTCAACCGGAGATCAACGAAGAAGATGATGAAAACTACAACGAAATCTTAACAGAAGGTAGTGGAAGCGACGTGGATCAATTTGACCAACAAATACCAATTCCAACCGAAGAACCACATGAAATCATCAAGCAATTAGAACAGGTTTTTTTGAGAATGTAATTTTATTATGTAATTTGTAACTTTTGGACAACACCACAAAGTTGCAATTTAGATTTTAGACAATTGTATTTGTATTACAAAAAAATCATATGTCTATTAAATAATATAAGAGGCACAAAAACAGCCTTGGGATGTTTTTATTATACTATCTTGTTTTGTTTATTGAGTTTTTTTTATACATATGTTATTTTTAAACAAAAAAACAAAAACAAAACCCGCCGTATCCCGACCCGAGCCCGAGCCCGACCCGAGCCCGACCCGAGCCCGCCCCGACCCGAGCCCGACGGGATCGGGATCGGGACGGGACTTGCTCCAGTCCCGCCAGACCCGACCCCGCCAGAGCCCGCCAGACCCGACCCCGCCCCTTCTCCCGTCCCGCCCCGACCCCGACCCCGCCAGACCCGGCCCGCCGACCCGAGCCCGGCCCACTGGCCACTCCTAATTACAAGTCAAGGAAGATTGAAGGTTTAATTAAAGAATCAAGTACCACGGCGCACAAAACCGTAAAGCTTATAAGGAAACAAGACCAAGGAGATATTATACAATATCAAGATCAAAGGCACGCAACAAAACATCATATCAAAAGATCTTGATCAACGGTCATTCATTGAAAGCTCTTAAACTTATTCATTGAAATATGATCATTCAATCCCTCTTTCTAAGGATCAATACTCTTGGGTTGCTATCTCTGTCACACGGCCTCACTATATATCAATACATTGATCTCAACCTTCTTAGTTCTTTGCTCTACTTTTCATAAGCATTGTAATACCTAGTGTTTTATTGTGTATAAAAAAACATTATTGGTGAGGCATTATATAAAAAGAATATTGAGTGATTGAGAGTTGATGTAGAAACTACCCTCTATCATCATTGTACCAAAGAATAATTACAAAGATCGACAAAGAACACCCTTGCAATCCAATGGGACTGAACTAACATCCACATTGCATCCTAACCAACATAAAAATATTCGGTGTCATTACATTACTGCTTTTACTTTTGCATTCTCACTGTTACAATACAGTTACTTAGAGTCGACTACTACTCTAAGTAAGTCGACTTGAAGCAAAAAGGCACAATTCAACCCCTTGCCCCCTCTTGCACTTTCAATTGGTATTAAATCAAGGTCTCACATTTTATTTGCCTAACCGCCAGTGAGAAAAGATCATGTCGAATCACGTAACTGCTGGAGACCTATTTCAAGAAGGAACCTCACAAACTAGGCCTCCCTACTTTAATGGGAAGCATTTCTCTCATTGAAAGTGAGGATGGAAACATACATCAAATCATATGATGTGAAAATCTGGAGACTCATCAAGCTAGGTGACATTCCTATGCCAAAATCCAAAAATGATAATAAACAGAATGAGGAGTCCACATCAATTGTTGAGTTGGCATCTCTAGCCGACTACACAAATGATCAGATGGAAATGATACAAACAAACTCAAAAGCCAGAAATTTGCTATACAATGCAATTAGTGGAGAAGAGTATGAAAAGATATTCACTTGTGAAACTGCTAAAGAGATGTGGGACAAACTTGAAGTCACCTATGAAGGAATTGACAAAGTCAAAAAAATTATTGTTAGTCTTCTTGTCTATGAATATAAGACCTTCAAGATGAAAGATGAAGAAATAGTAGAAGATATGTTTGCAAGGTTTAACAAGATTCTAGGGGAGCTCAAGGCATCAAGAAACATTTTCTCCTCTGTGGATAACATAAGGAAGATTCTCAGATGTCTTCCTCCACAACGGTATCCTAAGGTTGTTTCTCTCGAAAGCATAAATCTAAAGAATCTTACTTATGATAAAGTCTGAGAAGATTTAATTGTTTTTGAGAAAACATATCTAAACAAGCCAGGATAGGAAGAAAATAAGAAAAAGGTAGTGGCATTCAAATCTCAGACCAAAGAGCATGAAAATGATGATATAGGAGAAGAAGAAGTTGCAATGATATCCAGATCTATCATGGAAGCCAAGAGGAGAGTCAGAAACAATAGGAAGGGAAATCAAAGCTACAGAAAGGGAAAACCTTCTCTGAACAAAATAAAATAATGGCAAATGTTATGGATGTGGAAAATATGGTCACATAGCCTCAGAGTGCCCTGAATCCAAACGAAGGACATCCAGAAACTATCGATGACACAAAGCCTTTAGCAGTTGGAGTAAAGATGAAATCTCTAACAATTAAGGTGAATATTGGGAAACATATGCTTCATGTCAACTAGAGAAACTAGTGAGGTAAGATCTAGCATATGTCCTAATTGTAATGATACTCAAGATTTATTAGATCAGACCCTAGAATATTTAGATAAAGTTTTTAACGAACTTAGAAAACCGTAAAGAGAAAAGAGAGATTGGGAAATTAAGTTAGAAGTCTGTGAAATAGAAAATGAAGTTCTTCAAGAAGACATTCGTGATTTGCAACTACAGCTAAATGGCTTGCGCAACTCAACCAGTCATAGTTCAATTATATCTAACCGGCCGACTAAGAGTAATACGTCATCTGGAAAGAAACCTATCAGTGACAAAACAACTTCATGCAACACTATTGGTAAGTCCACTTCTTATTATACGATTGATCAGTCGACTAGATCTTTCAATTCAACTGATAGAAAATCCTACTGTAAGAAATCTATGTCACATAAGCCGACTACCAAATCAGTCACTGAAAAACCTCTTTCTCAAAATCGATTCTACGAGAATTCTTATGAAAGTCTTTCATTTGCTTCTCTTATATGGAAGTTTGATTTCTCAGAATGTATCCTAATTTTCTATTTTTATTATGGTAAAATTGGTTATAAACATTTTAAATGTATATTTCACTATTCTGCTACACATGGTTGGGTCTGGAAGCTAAACAACTCAAGAAATTATGAAACTAACCAAAAAGGACCCAAGAAAACTTGGGTACCTAAAAGAAAGTAACTACTTTGTTTTGCAGGAACTCCACAAGAAGAAGTCAAAAGGTAAATGGTATCTAGATAGTGGATGTTCAAATCATATGACTGGAAATAAAAGTTTGTTCAAATCAGTAGTTGATTACAACGGAGGACCAGTCACATTTGGAGATAATTTAAAGGGAACAGTTGGTATAGGAATAGTTGTTGGTATATGAACAATTGTTTTTAATAGATCCTGTGATATTACTAACATTTATTTGGTGAAGGGTCTCAACTACAATCTACTGAGCATCAGTCAGCTGTGTGATTCTGACCTATAAGCGAGATTCAGAAAAACCGGATGCATTATTGAAGATTCAACTGGGAAAACCATTCTCCTTGGAAGCAGAAATAAAAATGTCTATGTACTAGACTCTGTTAAGAGTTCAGTTGGATACATATGTTTGGCAAGAATGACTGATGATCCATGGATATGGCACAAGAAACTTGGCCATGCTAGAATGCGCTTGATTGAGAAACTCTCAAGACTTGATCTAGTAATAGGACTACCAAAATTAAATTATGCAAAGGACTACATCTGTGACGCTTGTCAATAAGCTAAGCAAACTGGAAACTCTTTCAATTCTAAAGATATTGTATCTACAATAAAACCTTTGTAGCTACTACACATGGACATAATTGGTCCCACTAGAACTGCTAGCATGGGAGGAAAAAAGGTATGCATTTGTTATTGTATATGATTTCTCTCAATTCATATGGATTATTTTTATTACTAATAAAGATGATACCTTGAGAAATTCTAAGTTCTTTTATGAGAAAGTTCAGCGTGATAAAGGTTATTACATCACTGCAATAAGGAGTGATCGTGAAGGGGAATTTGAGAACAAAACATTTGAAGAATTTTACAATGGGAAAGGTTACTCCCACAATTTCTCCCCACCTATATCACCTCAGAAAAATGGAGTGGTTGAACGAAAGAATAGAACTCTTCAAGATATGGCCAGAACCATGATCGTAGAACATTCTCTTCCACACCACTTTTGGGCTGAAGCTATGAGCACTGCATGTCACATCCTAAATAGGTGTATGATTAGACCCATTTTGAAAAAGACTCCATATGAACTATAGAGAGGTAAGAAACCAAATGTCGGTGACTTTCATCTATTTAGATGCAAATGTTTTGTGCACAACAATGGTAAAAACAATTTGGGTAAGTTTGATCCTAGAAGTGATGAAGGTATATTTCGTGGTTACTATAACACTAGTAGATCCTATAGAGTTTTCAATAAACGCACTTCTACTATTGAAGAATCAATTCATGTAAAATTTATGACTCTAATCGTGTGGTTGAGAAAGGTAAAATTGCAAATGATGATGAAGAATTGTAGGTTAATACATCTTCATCAACTGGAACAAACAACTCTCAAGAGTCGACTGGCAATCAACCCAAGTCAACTTCTGTTATTATTGAACATGTTCCAAATAAATAGAGGAGCGAACCTGATTATCCAAAGAAGTTTGTCATTGGAGACCTAAATGAAGGGATGAAAACTAGAGAAGCCTCAAGGAACAATATAAACATTGCATTTATCTCTAAAATTTGAACCCAAAAAGATCGATGAAGCTTTAAATTATGAACATTGGAAATCTGCTATGAAGGATGAGCTAGATCAATTTGAAAAGAACAAAGTTTGGACACTAGTTCCTAAACCTGATGGAGCCTCTGTTATTGGTACAAAGTGGGTATTTAGAGACAAACTAAATGAGGCTGGAGAAGTTGTATGAAACAAAGCAAGACTAGTCGCTCAAGGCTACTCACAACAAGAAGGAGTCGACTATGATGAAACCTTCGCCCCAGTCACTCAAAATTCTCAAATTTTATACAAAGTGAATTTGAAATGAGCATGATAGGAGGACTAACGTTCTTCTTGGGACTACAAATACATCAGTCTGAAAAAGGAATATTCATTTATAAAAGAAAATACACAAAGGAATTAGTTCAAAAATATGGAATGGCTGACTCAAAAGCTTTGGGAACTCCCATGAGTTCTACATGTTCTCTCGATAAGGATGATCAAGGTACATCTGCAGATGAATTAAAATATCATTGAATGATTGGTTCTCTTTTATATCTAACTGCTAGTCGACCAGACATTATGTTTAGTGTATGTAGATGTGCAAGTTTTCAATCATCTCCCAAGGAATCCTATTTAACAACGGTTAAACAGATTCTTTGATATTTTGTTAGAACTAGTTCATATGGTTTACAGAATCCTCGTACTAAAAATTATACTCTTCAAGGATTTTCTGACGTTGAATATACAGGTGATAAAGATGACATAAAAAGTACAAGTATCTCTTGTCAGCTACTTGGGCAATCCTTGATTTCATGGAATAGCAAGAAACATGGATCGGTTTCTTTATCCACTACGGAAGTTGATTATATTATTGTTGGTCAATATAGTGCACAACTAATTTGGATGTCTCATCAGCTCAGTGATTATGATCTTATATTTAAAAACATCTCTATATTTTGTGATAACTTCAGTGCTAAATGCTTATCAAAGAATCATGTACATCATTCTAAGGTTAAGCATATAGAAAGTAAGCATCATTTTATTAGACATCATGTTACTAAGGGTAATATTGATATTTGTTTTGTTAACACTGCAAATCAATTCGCTGATATTTTTACTAATCCTCTTTTAGAAGAAAGATTTTGTGCTCTCCGAAAATCTCTTGTGTTTTGGAAAACCGTCACAAAATAATTTTTACAAGGAAAATTCCTTTCCTATCGAGCTGTGTTTAAATTTTATTTACTTTCTTGTTACGATATATGCATATATTTTCTTTCTTTATTTATGGTATGAATGTATTCGCCTAAATCTCTTTAAAATCCTCAATCAGTGCGCTTTGAGTTCCAAGACGTCATTATTACTCTGCGCTGCCCAGTTTATTGTGTGATGTTTCCCTTCAAACGTCACGTCGCCTCTCTCACTTCTCCACTCTTCTTTAACTTCATCTTCTTTTTTTGGAAAGAGGAAAGTCCCGAAGGCGAAATCCCCACCTGTACCAAAGGCCCCTTGGCCAGGTGGGATGTAAATCGAGGGATATGCGCGAATGGCGCTTCTACAAGGGAGAGGACTAACGGAACACGAACCCAAAGAACAACCCTTGCAATATTTCAAAGCAAAGACCGTCACCACACGGATTTGAACCCGCGACGTCGGAGTGGTTATACCCCAATCACCTTGCCACTTACCAACTCGGCGGTGCCCCTGGGGGCTTTCCCTCCTCTTTTTTTAACTTCCTCTTCTCACTCTCTCTTTCACTTCAAAACCATCTCCTCTTATCTACCACCATAGCTAAACCCACGAAAACCTCTTTTGTTGCCACTCGCAAAAGCTCTAGCACCAAAGAGAAAAACACTCGCAAAGTGGAACCCGTCCAAATTGACTCCGATTTCACCACCCACTCATGACTGATCACAATCTCTCCAAAGGGTGGAGACTCCATCTCTGACAAGCAACTAGGTAAGTGACCCATCTCTCAATCCTCTCCAAAGAAATTCTAGATTGAAACTGAATGTTTTGATGATAATCGCCGTGATTTCTGGACTACCAAAACCTTTGAAGTGTTAGCTTCTTTTAAAGACAAATTTGTTAATCCAGGACGCATTATTGATCTAAATCTTCTCCAAACTCTTCGCTGCGATCTCAAGCCTCTTTTTGAGTTTTCAAGGGTGGGAAAACTTCTCTTTAGGTTCCCCTAGAGTTTATGAAAATCTTATCTGTATATTCTATGTGAATCTTCGTCTTCTTGGCCCCGATGAATTTGAAACCCTTATCCTAGGTACCCGTATTTTCTTTGATTGTTCCATGTTTGATGTTGTCCTTCAATGCAACTCGCTCTAGTCTTTCTATCTCTCGCCAAACACTCATGGCCCGAAGGTTTTGAAGTTTCCTATGAACATGCCAAAGAAAAAATTGTTGACCCCGATGTAAATCTTTCAAATCGCTTAACCCCCAATGAAATCCCTTTTCTCACTCGCGTCATTGCTCATATTGCCTCCACCACCATCTCTCCTAGAACTGGATCCTTCTCCACCATGACTCAATGTGATACCTTGATTACCTACTGCATTGTCCACGAAATTAAGCTCAAACTATCCTCCCTAATTATCAACAATATGATTAAGAGTGCTTCGACTCCACGTCCCTTCCCTATGGCATGATTATCACTAGAATTCTTGAGGCTAGTGTAATTGATCTTTCTAGATACTCCTCTATTTCAGCCTCCCAACGCTACAATGCCGTGGGCCTTCATCAAAGCATGGCCTACATGCTTGTTGACTCCAAATGGGTGCGCAAGGACTCGAACCCTCTCGCTCCTCCTATTCCCACTCCTTTCAAAGCCTCATCCAGCTTCTCCTCCTCCATTATCCTATTCTGCAGACATTCTCTCTGCTTTAGTCTCTTTGGACACCAAGGTAGATGGTTTTAATGATCTCTTTCTATCCATGCAGTGTTAATTGGACAAACTCAAGGAGGCGACTAAAGAGACGGGGTCGATATATCAAAACTCGCGGATATCGCTCGAACGAACCTCCAAGGATGCTCTCGAGACATTGAAAAATGTCTTCACCTCTTTGGATGAGCTTACTCCTATATCTTCTTGTAAGATAGAATAATTTCCCTTGGTGATTTTTATTTCATTAATAACAATATATATAGTTGTACAGAGAAAGTTCCTAATACAGTAAGAATCCTAACTTACCTTAAATATACATTTATCATAATTACAAAATATACGGTAAATATTCAGAGAATATTCGCTAATACTCCCCCTCAGACGGATCGGGAGAAGGCCGAACGCTAAGGCTGGATCGGAACTCGGTGAAGAGCTGTCTCGGTAGTCCCTTTGAGAAAATATCTGGATACTGATAGGAGGAAGGCACGTGTAATATTTTGACCTGACCAAGGGCGACCTTCTCTCGTACAAAATGGATATCCATCTCAGTATGCTTAGTCTGTTGATGTTGGACCGGATTGTGAGATATGTAGATGGCAGATATGTTGTCACAATAGACTATAAATGCCTTTCGCAGTGGACACTGGAGCTCTAAAAGAAGATTTCGGAGCCAACGGATCTCAAAGAACGACATTAGCAACTCCGCGATAATCTACTTCAAAGACTCGAATGGGATAGCGTGGCCCGCCGCTTGACTGACCATGAAATAAGATTATCCCCAAGAAACACACAGTAGCCTGAGGTGGAGTGACGTGTGTCTGGGCATCCTGCCCAATTTGCATCCGTGTAAGAGAGCAACTTATTTAGGGTAGAGATGTAGTCCAAAGTCCAGTGTGCCCTTAACGTATCTGATAATACATTTGAGGGCCGCAAAATGGGACTCTTGAGGGTCGTGCATAAACTGACACACCTGCTGAACAGCATATGCACTATCTGGCCTAGTGAATGTAAGATACTGAAGGGCACCTGCAAGACTCCGATATAAAGTGAGATCAGAAACTGGCGCACCCTCATTGGCACTGAGCATGGATTTCGAGTCAACCTGAGTTTGCATAATTTTACAATTTGCCATCTTAGCCCTGTACACTATCTCTTCTGCATACTTATATTGACACAAGAACATAGTAGCTGTAGATCTGGTTACTGATATACCCAAGAAATAACTCAGCTTGCAAATTCAGTTTTGAGTAGAGCGATGATTTCATTCTTCAAACCGTCAGATTAGGCAATAAGAATGATGTCATCCACATATAATAGCAAATAAGCCGTGCTGCTACCTCGATGAAAAGTGAAGAGGGAGTTAACAATTAGGAAGGATTGGTCGACGAAATATGAACCGAAGACTTAACCTTGATATACCCCAGAACAATATATTTTTGTTACCACGAGATATATTGGCAGCCGCCGATCATCACACTTGCTACATATAAAATCGATCTGCAGAAGATACCTGGCAAAACGATCATACCAAACGCGGAGTGCCCGTTTTAAGTCATACAATGACTTTCTGAGACTACATACAACTGTGGGACTGACGGATGAACAAAGTCAGGGGGGCTGATGCATGTATACAGTTTCTTTCAAATCCCCATGAAGAAATGCATTCTTGACATCAAGCTGATGAATTGGCCAATGCATGCCCATAGCAATACTGAGAACAGTCTGAATAGTGGTCGGTTTAACAACCGGACTGAATATCTCACCATAATCTATACCCTCATGCTGATTAGTGTCATTGACAACCAGTCTTGCCTTATACCATTCCAAGTCACTACTGTCTCTGAACTTGTGACAAAATAGCCACATACACCGGATAACATTCACACCGTCTGATCTAGGTACCAAATCACAAGTGTTCTGTTTAGTTAAAGCGTTAAACTCTTCGCACATGGCCGCATTCCAATTAGGGTCCAGTTTTGCTAGTTTTGGATTTTTTGGAATGAGTGATAAGGTTTGTGTGGAAAGGTTGAAGTGAACCTTGGGTTTGAAGATCCCGTGTTGGGCACGAGTCTCCATGCAATGGGTAGGCAGCAGTGGGAGGTTTGGACTGGGAGGCTGTTGGTTTACTGGTTCTTGAGGCAACAGTGGTTGTAGGTCGATATTGGGCTGCAGACTTGCTATTTTTAGAGGGGTGGTGGTTGGTCGCGGGTCGATGGTTGGTCGAGCAGTGGGGGGTTCGACCGAGAGAGAGGGGGTGTTTGGTTGGCGACACCACTGGACAGTATGAGTGATGTAGCAACTGGAGCAGTCTACATCGGAACTGGAAACTGTCGGAGACACATCGACTGGAGAAAGAGGAGACTCATCGAGAAATGTGTAATTCGTGGTTTGGAATTTTCGAAGGTTTGAAAATGGGTAGTTCGCCTCATCGAATGTGACGTGACGTGAGATGATGATCTTACGAGTAGTTATGTCATAGTACAAGTACCACCAATGATTAGGTGAGAAACCGATGAAGACACATGGCGTGGTGCGTGGGGTTAGTTTGTGAGATGCAGTGGAGGCCAGGTTGGGGTAGCATAGGCAACCGAAGATGCGTATTTGGTCATAAGAAGGGAACCTACGATGTAAGATTTCAGTTGGGGTCTTATTTTGGAGAGTGCTGGTTGGTAAAATGTTAAGGAGGTATTCTAACATTTTGACAGCGTAGACCCAGAATGACGGTGGAAGACTGGCATGAAAGAGAAGGGTACGCACCATGTTATTGATGGTACGGATGATTCTTTCAGCTTTGACGTTTTCGGAGGAAGTCTAGGGGCAGGAAAAACGGAAAACCATACCTTGTTTAGAGCAGAAATTGTGAAATGCCGAATTATTAAATTCACGTCCATTATCACATTGAAATTTTTTTATAGATTTTTCAAACTGTATTTTGATGTATTTTTGAAACTCGAGGAATTTTATAAAAACTTCATAATTGAATTTCAGTGGGTAAATCCAGACAAAATGTGAAAAATCATCCAAGAATACTAGATAGAATTTATGACCCAAAGAGCTAACAATCGGAGATGTCCACAAATCAGCATGAACAATATCAAAGGGAGAAAAAGTAACACTGTTTGATGACATAAATGGAAGACGAATATGTTTGCCTAGTGGACAAGAAAAACAGTGTTGGACAATTTTCCCATTATTACATTGAATACGCTTAGAAGTCCTAAGAAAAGTAAAAACTGGGTCTTCGGGATGTCCAAGTCTGTTGTGCCAAGTGGAGGAAGAGATTGCCACAAGGGATAGAGGTGCTTGCGGTCTGACAGCGGAAGATTGAGTGAATGGGTACAGGTCTCCCACACTATTGCAGCGTGTAAGAATTTTCCCCGTATTGAGTTCCATCACAGAAAAACCAAAAGGATCAAATTCGACAGACACATAATAATTGCTAGTGAATTTTCTAATAGAGATTAAGTTTTTAATGATGTTAGGTGTGTATAGGACGTGGTTTAAGGAGAAAGGTGGGTGTGGATGTTTGGTGTGTGTGTTACAGTAACCTTCAATTGGAATGCGATGACCATTGCCGATAGTAATAAATTGAGGACACTTTAACCGACGTAGTTGAGATAGGTTACCTGACGATGGGGTGAGGTGAGATATGGCTCCAGTGTCCATGTACCAATTGTTGTCGGGCTGTTGAAGTTTCACGGTAGTGTAGGCCTGGCCCAAATCGCCGGGGCCGGCCGCCGGGCCGCCGTCGCCGCCGCCGCAGCTTGCCGCAGCTTGTTGCCGCCGCCTTCGGACCGCAACCAGGTGGTGCCGATGCCGCTGCCGCGGTGGGCTCGCTCGGTGGCCGAGGCAGGCCCAAGAGGCCGCCGACCAAGGATGCTTGAACCGGGCCCCTACGGTCGGGTACGGCATGCAGCGAGGCCCGCTTCGCTGGTTGGTCACCGCTGCCGCTGGTTGCACCACCGCCGCCGCCGCCGCCGCTTGGTTGGACCACTGGTTGCGTTGGCCTTTTCCGCGGCCCTTGCCTTTGTTGTTGCGACCTCTGCCGCCACGACCTCCGCCACTGGCATGCTGCTGTTGCTAGACATGCTGTGATGGCTGGTTGCTGCTGGCCGCAGGTGTTGCCATCCCGTCAACGACACGCCTTTTGATTATGTTCCTCTTATTTAGCACGTCTAGTTTCTTCCAACAATAATTGTGAACGTGCCAATTGAAACTTGGGAGAGGGTCGGCTTGTTGAATCATTGTTGCGAGTGTGTCATATTCACCTTTTGGTAAACCCCCAACAAGTTGAAGCACCATCTTGGTTTCTGAAATAGAAGTCCCGACGTTGGATAGTTGATCGGTTATGAGTTTCAGTTGCTTACAATATTTGGACATGTTGTTAAAATTCTCGAGGCGGGTATTATTGAATTGCTCTTCCAAATATACGGCCCGAGTATTTTTATTGTCCTGAAAGATTTCTTCTAGCCGGACCCAAAGTTCACGTGCCATAGCACCTGTTTTCATGATAGTGCACAACAAGTCTTTGGAGATGGTGTCGTAGATCCATTGTTTGACGATGGCGTCAAGACGACGCTAGATTGAGTCTGTAACATCGGTGGGACGAGGAACAGATTCGTCAATATGATCGAGCACATTGTATGGACATGCATGAATGTAGAATAGTTCCATCCACATGGAATATTGACAGTCTTCTTGGTCAAGAATTATAGGGATAAAATTCTTGATGTTGTTAACGGCCAATGCCGGATGAAAAGAAGATACTGAACGTTGAAAGGGGTTGCCAAGTGTGCCAGTGGATGAACCGGAATTTGTGGGGGAAGACATGGTTGCCGCCTGCCGAGGGAAGGGAATTTTCTTATTTGGCCGAGAAAGGGAGGAAGAAACCAGATTTTTTTTTGTTTCTGTGAAATCAGAAAAAAAATGCTGATTTCGGCCGAGAATGAGGAAGAGAAGGGATTTAGATTTTAGGCTCTTGATACCATGAAAGATGGAATAATTTCCCTTAGGGATTCCTTTCATTATTCACAATATATATAGCTATACAAAGATTGATTCATAATATGGTACGAATCCTAACTTACCTTACAAAGGTTGATTCCTAATACAATTATAATTCTAAGTTACCTTAAATATACATCTATCATAATTACAAAATATACAGAGAATTTTCGGAGAATATTCGCTAATAAAGATGATGCATGGAGATTAGAGATGGTAGTGGATCCTGGACCCGGTGGATCCAAATCCGTTTTATAGGATATGGATCTTCAAAATTTGGACCCGACAGATCCGGATTGGACCCGGATCCATTTCTGACGGATCAGATCTGGATCTGGATCTTGTATTTGAGATCCGTATTCGGTCCAGATCCGACCCGTGGATCCATTTTTTATTAAATATATTCATAACCTAGAATGTAATTTTATGAGTATTTTCTTAATATTATTAAGCACATCCTTGCAAGTTTAATTCTCAAAACAAGTTTAATTTATCCTCGCGTTAACTCAAAAACCAAAAAATAAAGATGTAACTTCGATAATAAAATCAATGTTATATTAGTGAATGACTAACATCTCCATAGACAAGTAGTTAAAATTATATTCACTTCATTTGTGAAGATTCCAAGCACATGCAAGTTCTGCATTGTGGAAATACTAGTTAGCATTTTCCACAACTATTGTCATTGTCCAACATTTTCAATTAATAGCTCACAATCAAAACGAGACAACGAACAAAATATCTCATATGAACATTTCAAAATTGAAACACAGTAAACTGTTAGGTAAGTAAAAATCGTTTGTCAGTTCAAAAAAATATTCTTGGCAAGGTTACATTCTTAGCAAGGCAAATTTTTTTACATGTGGATCCAGATCCGATCCGTGGACCCGGTGGATCCGGATTTGGATCTGATTTTTATGGACCCGACGGATCTGAATCCAGATCTGGATTCAGGTATAAAAAATAGATCTGGATCTGGATCTAATAGGATCCGGTCCAGATCCGATCCGTTGCCATCCCTAATGGAGATGTTGACTTGAAGACTTGTTGATTTTAAAGAGCTTTTCTTTTTCTTCCTTTCAAACAGTAATTAAGTCAACACGACTCTTGCAAGTCTTCTCAACAACTTTATCAAGTTGTCTGCTTATTAAAAGTTGCAGTAGTAAAAACTAAGAGTGGCCAGTGGGCCGGGCTCGGGTCTGGCGGGCCGGGTCTAGCGGGGCCGGGTCTGGACGGGAGAAGGGTCGGGGTCGGGGTCGGCGGGCTCGGGGTGGGATACGGCGGGTTTTTCTTTTTCTTTTTTTTTATTTTAAATAACATATGTATAAAAAAAACTCAATAAACAAAACAAGATAGTGTAATAAAAACATCCCAAGGCTGTTTTTGTGCCTCTTATATTATTTAATAGACATATGATTTTTTTGTAATACAAATACAATTGTCTAAAATCTAAATTGCAACTTTGTGGTGTTGTCCAAAATTTACAAATTACATAATAAAATTGCAATTAAAAAATTACATTCTCAAAAAAACCTGTTCTAATTGCTTGATGATTTCCTGTGGTTCTTCGGTTGGAATTGGTATTTGTTGGTCAAACTGATCCACGTCGCTTCCACTACCTTCGGTTAAGATTTCGTTGTAGTTTTCATCATCTTCTTCGTTGATCTCCGGTTGACCGCACCTTTTCCGCTCCGCTCGTATCCAATCTCTCGAATAATACTTGCAATTTCCAAGTCGTCTCCGCTAATGAGTGTCTCGTGGTCTCCTATTTCATATCTCGCACTGCGAAAAAGCGCTTTCGTACGCAGCTTAACGACGCTTGAATGTTCAAAACATCTCGAGCCATCAATGAAAGTGTCGAAATGTCTTCTCATTCCCCCTCCAATATTTCAGCAAGTCTTCATGTCCATCTTCATTGATAACTTCTTGATACGGTATAGAACCCTGCAAAACAAAAATATCCAACTCGCTAATTTGGTTAGTAGTAGAGGTACGGCCGTACATTCTATTTCTGAGGCTTTCAATACTAGCCGCAGAAACAGCATGTCTTTTGTGAGGTTGTGTTGAAGATGAAGAAGATGGTATGGAAGCTGGTAAGTTACTAGCATTTTCTTGTTGATAAAATCTATATATATTTTTGCATTGGTGTTCTACGCTAGACAACACTTCTTCTTTAGTTTGTTCAATAGGTGGTGGGTGATTTAGATTTTTGGGACTTGGAGGTGGTAGTACTTCTATACAATCGTAAATAGTTTGAATTAGTGATTTAGTACCGTCTATTTTAATAGTAGGATTTAATACAGAACCAACAATATAAATAGTGGGAATAGGAATAAAATATTTTTTTATTTTGAGAAACATTTTTTTAATAGCTGCCTTATAAGCTGGGTTTTCCATATATTCACCAAGTAATAAAAATATTAGAGTTATATAAAATAACATAGTTGAAATAGTAGGATAATATATACCGGAAAATTCTTTTGTTGCTTGAAAAAATTTCTCTAAAAATACAATAAGTTCGGAAATTTTTTCCCAATCACTATCTAAAATCATATCAGCTGGCTTTTTATTATGAGAGTTAAAAAATAAAGTTATAGGTAATTTATAGTCATAAGCAACAAGTAGTTGCTCGTATAAAGAATTCCATCTAGTGGATACTTCTTGTGGAATTTTTCTATAAGGTAGTCCACAATCGTGACAAATTTTTTTATATTCTTTTCTACGTTGTACTTTATTACTTTTAAAAATAAAGTTTATAGCAAATTGTATTTTACTAAGAATGTCTTCAAAAAGTGATAGACCATCCTTTACAATTAAGTTATATATATGGCACGCGCATTTTATATGAAAATGGTCTGGAAAAGATGGAGTTAAACTATTTTTTAAAATTGTAATTGCGTAATTGTTATTAGAAGCGTTATCTAATGTAATAGTCATAATTTTATCGGTAATTCCGTAATAATCGCACACTTGATAAATATTTTCTCGCAATAAAAGTACCAAAGGTGTGCCTATCATCTATATATCTATACGCTAAAATACGTTTTTGCATAGACCATTTATAATCTATCCAATGACAAGTTACAGTAAAATAATCATGGTTGTTAGTACTACGACCTATATCAGACGTGATAGATACTTTGCCATTAAAATGATATAATGAAAAACGTAAATATTGTTGATATTCATGCGCGAATTTAAATACATCTCTCTTTACAAATTGATCTAGGAAAACCATTAAAAGCAGGATTATATATATCTCTAATGTAATGAATAAAATCGGGAGATGAAGGAAATGAAAAAGGCAAACCCTCCACAAAGAACTAATTTTGATATTGCTTCCCTATCTCTATGTTTATTGTATTTAGAGCCTACAATTCTCCCCGTCATAGGGTTAATTTGACCACGTACTTGGTCCGGGACGATGATGTCGGTATGTGAACCTTGTCCCGATGGAGCGGCGTTTGCGCACCCGGTTTTGAAGCCCGGTATTTGGCATACCTAGCTGGATGAGCACTTTCTACGTGTCTAATTAAACCCCCCGTCCCACCGTGACCTTTTCCAGTTTTAAATTTTAAAACATTTTTACAAATTTTACATATGGCTACTTGATTCTCTACGTCCCTATCAAAAAATGTCCATGTATCTGATTTTAATAGTCGTTTTGCTGGACCTCGTCTCATACTAGGGGGAATAGGAGGTATTTCAGTTGAAGGTGCACTAGTGGGTGTGTTGTCATCAACATTAGTGGGTATATCATCTAGATCATCGTCTAAATTAAAGTCTTCTTGAGTTCCAGAAAATAGCTCCTGGTCTAAATCTAATGGTATTGTAGGAAAATGTTGAGTATCAACAAAATCATCCTGTGTAGGAATAAGATGACTAGAAGAAGTACCCTTGCCCTGGTTGCCCCTACTAGAAGAAGCACCCTTACCCTTACCCTTAAACATACCTTTTAATCCTTCCATTTTAATTATGATAATAAATAATTAAAAACAATAAAACTAAGTGCCCTAAATAAAATAAACAGACAATAATAATTTAATGAAGGAACGAATGTACCAAACGCCGACGTAACGTCGACGTGTAATCGAGAGGTTGAAAATTGAAACTTTGCTCGATGGAAGATCCTCAAGCTAGTTGCCAACTTAACTCCCAATTCCCAAATGAATAAATAAAATTGAATATTTAGCAAACAATGTAGACTTGTAGAGAGATATATTGAGAAATTAGAGAGATTGTAGGAAGATTTGTGAGAAAGATGAAGAGAAAATGAGTTATTTATAGTTGAAAAATTGGGTTAAAGTGTAAATATAATAACTTATGGGTTAAAAATAAATATTAAGGGGTAGGGGGGGTTGGGGGAGGGGGGGCCTAAAATGGCCGTTGGCCAACGGTCATAATCTAAAATGGCTGTTGGTACAACGACCATTTTTGCAAAGGGGGGAAAAGGGCGGGGTCGGGGTCGGGCTCGGGACGGGGTCGGGGCGGGGTCGGGTCAAGCGGACCTGGGGCGGGCTCGGGTCTGGCGGGACGAGACATCGTCCCGTCCCGAGTTCGAGTCCAGCCCCCGTAATTTTTTTTTTTTTTTTTTGGCGGGGTCGTGGCGGGACCGGGGCGGGCTCGAGACGGGCTCGGGTCGGGGTCGGGCCGTCCCGGCCCACTGGCCAGCCCTAGTAAAAACACAGCCCCGGCCACATTGACTCGAAAACTTGTTGATTAAGTCGAGAGGACTCTAGCAAGTCTTCTCCACAACTTTATCAAGTGTCCCACATTGAGTTGTCCTTATAAATGTTGTAGTAGTGAAAAAAAGGTCCTGGCAAAGGCGGATTCATAATTTAAAATTTAATATATAATATAAGTAATTAAGTTTACAGTCAAATATGGAAACCTGAGCCCTAGAGACGGAGCTAGCTTATAACTTATGGTCAGACCCGTTTGATAGATTGAAGGTAACGATATATCACCATATCCTATATAAAAGAGGATTTTTTATAATGTTTTTCTAAATAATGGTCCTTAGAAAAAAAGAGGATGATAAATACATAATAAATTGCTTTAAAAAAATCAGAGATTCAATACTGGTGGCTATGAGGAAAATCACATACCGCAAGTAGTTTACTCCGTACTCACCGAAGAGAATTGGGATGTAGTTAATACTCCAAAATAAAAAGGGAATTGATATATAGTTGATATCGTAACAAATTCCAATATCAAAAACCTGAATTTTTAAGTTAACTTTAAGTGAGCTTCCATGAAATTTTAGCTCATCTTCTTCACTTTCCAAGCAACTACATAGTGTTCTATGTATGAAACTAACTTCAGAAGATGTAGCACATCTGTTCCAACAACACCCTACTAGAAACAAAATTCAATCAAGGAAAAAAATTATGCTAAACAGCCTATGTAGAAATAATAAGCAGTCAAATACATAATAACATTTACCATACAACTGATTATACATCTATTAGACTTTTGTGTTTTCGCTTTTCAAAATATTATTTATAGAATATATTTTGCCTAGATTAGGGGATTTCTTGTGACGGTCATCAATATTAACGGTCCCCAAAATCATTATATTCCACGGGCAAATATACCATGTAGTATCTTTGGTTGGAGGGATAGGCAGAGTAGACAAATGGAGAGAAGCACGAAGCAAAAAAAAGGAACCATTAGCCATTTGTTAAAAAAAGAAGACTTTGGGAATGAATAGTATTTTGTTAGTTAAGTTCATATTAGGTGTGGGCGTATATCGATTTGGTTCGGTTTTGTATTCGAAAAATATGAACCGAATAAAAATCGGTTTTTTTAAAAAAAAAACCGATTACAACTTTTTTTTAAAAAAAACTGATATGTTCGGTTTATATGCCGAACGTATCGGATTAAATCGGTTTTTTCTAGTGGGCCGGATTGGGTAGGGGAAATTTTTTATTTTAAAAAAAAAATTGAATTTCCAAAATTGAAATTGACATTCACACCTACACTATTATGGAATTTTGACGTTGAAATCTATTGTGTATCGTGAGATGTTTACTAAAGAAAAAGGAAAATTAGAAATCGATTTGGGGGAAAACACAAATTGATTAGGAAAACAGACGTTTTTTCTAAAAATTGGTTGCGCAAAGGCGGTTTGACCGACCACGTCTCGAAAAAATACGCAAAATCAAAAAAAAATCGGGTAGTTATGACCATTTAAAGTTTTATCAATTTACAACTATTTTTTCTCCCTACATTTTATGTCAATGCTTCAGTGATATGTTAATCAAGTTCATGCCGCATGTGACTTTTATAAAAGCTTCATAGATTAGCTTCAATGGCTATGATTCAAGAGATAGTAGTAGTCTAAAATAAAAAATTAAAAAAAGTATATACATATATTTAATTCGGTTTTTCGGTTCGGTTCGTATCCAAAACTAAAAAACCGAACGGAATCACTAAATCCTGATTCGGTTTTTCAAAAAATCATTTTTTTTAAAGAAAAAACCGAACCGAATTCGGTTCGGTATGGTTTTTTCGGTTCTCCAGATTTTTTGCCCACCCATAGTTCAGATTAATAGTATTTTTTTTTTGTTTTGAGCTCTCAAATTAAATAGTTTTCTCAAAAAAAAATTAAAGTAGCAAATCTAATTAATAGGTCAAGGTGCAATCTTTCTGTGAAGTTTCTTGACCCATCAATCCCTCTCTTCATTTAGGTTGTCACGCTCATTCTTCAATTCTGCTTGATCTAAATCTATGGTGTCCTTTTTTTCACGTACAATTGATTTGTTACTATCCACTTTATTTTAATTAAATAAAAGTTAGAATGGAAATCTTGTTCGTTATTTCATTAGTTATAATTCCCTTCATTTTATTTTATGTAGCATGATTTTTATTGATTTGTTTAACAATATTATTTTATCTGTTGAGAATTAAAGCCCACTCATAAAGAATGTTCTAAAACTACACTATAAAAAAATGTAGGAAATGATTCCTTGATTAATATTATGGTAAAGATACAATATATATACATTCATCCTAGGGTTGAATAATGGAAGACTAATCTACTTTACCTAAAATATAAGATACTAATTACAGGTCATAATAATTACAATATATCAATTATAATAAATGAGAGGTAATTATGGGATATCCCCATAATTACTCTAACAGTCCCCCGTAGTCTTAGGTGGAGCTTCTCAGATGCTGAGATTGTCCTTGAAATCATCAAAAAGTACGCGGGGAAGATTTTTAGTGAAGATGTCAGCTATTTGATAACGGGACGGTACATGGAGAACACGAACTTGACCACGGGCAACTTTTTCGCGGACAATTAAGATATTCATTTCAATGTGTTTCATGCGTTGATGTTGAACGGGATTGCCAGATAAGTAGATCGCACTCACATTGTCACAATAGACCAATATTTCCGTTTCAATCGGACAATGGAGCTCCAGTAGGAGATTACGGAGCCAAATGATTCAGCAACATCATTGGCAACCCATCGGTATTCCGCCTCTGCACTGGATCAAGACATTGTGGACTGACGTTTGGATGACCAGGAAATGAGATTGTCACCTAAGAACACACAATAGCCGGAAGTGGAACGACGTGTGTCGGGGCAACCACCCCCAATCTGTATCAGTGTAGGCAGAGAGACTCGACATGGAGGACTTATACAGATGAAGTCTGAAATGAAGAGTACCCTTAACATACCGCAGAATCCTCTTGAGAGCCCCCATATGTTCTACCATCGGATCATCCATGTGTAAACAAACTTGCTGGACCGCATAGGAAATGTCAGGCCTCGTAAAAGTCAGATACTGTAATGCACCTGCAAGGCTGCGGTAATGTGTAGGGTCGTTGTATGGAGTGCCTACAGCGTTACTCAGTTTCGCCTTAGTGTCAACTGGAGTCTGTGATGGTTTGCAGGAAGAAATTCATGCTTTGTCAATTATCTCCTCGGCATATTTCTTCTGACTGAGAAATAGACCACCTGCATAGTGAGTGATAGCAATGCCAAGAAAATAATTCAATGGACCTAGGTCCTTCATCGCAAATTCAGCCGCAGGAAATGACATAATAGATTGACGAATGGTGTTTAGGTTGAACAATCCCGTGCATTGCATGGGTTTCCATGGTCCGTGTTGGAACAATTTGGATGTTGGATAGCTGTGTGTTTGAGGGATTTTGGGTCGGGGCAGTGGGCTCGTTATGGCCACTGGATTGGGCCAGTGTGTCACGAGTAGGGAGTTGGGTGACGGGTGTAGGGGCTTCTTTTTGTATCACCAAATGTGAATTGGGTCATCTGTTTGAGGCCGCGGGTTTGGGGATGTCCTTACACTATTATTTTGTGAGTTTAGATGATACCTCAAAATTGGATGAATTATGTCGTTCAGAAAATCATATGAAGGTGAGGATGCTGCTTGAAATGTCGTAAATGGGAAGGTAGATTCATCAAAGATGACATGAGGAGAAATAATGAATTTCCCACTTGACATATCAAAGAACTTATATCCCCTATGATTTTGTGGGTATCCTAAAAACACGCAAGGAGTAGAACGAGCCTGAAGTTTGCGAATGGTGGTGGAATTAAACAAGGGATAACACAAACACTCAAAAATCCGTAAATGTGTAACTGATGGGAGACGGTGGTATAAAACCTGAGTGGGTGACACATTGGAGATTAGTTTATTAGGAAGAATATTTAGAAGATATGTAGCCATTTGAAGGGCATGGTGCCAAAAAATTGGTAGTGCGGACGAGTGCACAAGGATAGAGCGAGTCATATTGTTGATTGTTCGAATCTTTATTTCGTCTTTCCCATTTTGAGAAGAGGTATGTGGACATGAAAGACGTGCATACATCCCATTTTGGTGACAAAAACTGTAAATTGGGCATTTAGAAATTTCCCCCCATTGTCACATTGAAAACTTTTAATGGTTTTGCCAAACTGAGTTTTGATAAACACACTAAATTGTTTCAAAATGTTATAGGTTTGTGATTTTTGTCCTAAGGGAAAGGTCCACAAAAAGTTCAAATAATCATCCAGAATGAGCAAATAGTATTTATGACCTGCAACACTTAAAACGGGTGATGTCCACAAATCACAATGCAAAATATCAAATGTCATAAAAGTATGAGTAGTAGATGGAGAAAACGGAAGTTTAACATGTTTACCAAATACACAGGTTTGGCTAACAGAAGAGTCCAAACGTCTATTACAAGAAAACAAATTATTCTTCCTACATTGATTAAAAATCGGTGCTCCTGGGTGTCCCAACTTATTGTGCCATATACTAGGTGAGATGGCCGCAAAGGTGGAAGGTTTGACCATGTGATTGTTGGAAAAAGAGGTGATGGGATATAAGTCCCCCGTGCTATTACATCTCATGAGCGGCATCCCCGTCTGAAAATTCTTCACAAAAAAACCAAACATATCAAAATTCACAGAAACATTATTGTCAATTGCAAAACGTCTGTAAGATCAAGTTTTTAATCAATTATGGTGCATGTAAGACATTTTTCAAGTATAAAGGTGGGTGGGGAGAGGGTAGTGTTACCTGACCAATACCACGAATTGGAATTTCCTGCCCACTGCCGACAACAATATTTTTATTACTGCTCGTATTAAAATAAGATGAAAGATTACCTTGATATGTCGTCATGTATGACGTAGCCCCTGTATCCATGTACCATGACTCATCTGAAATATTTAGTTTCATGCGGCTCATGGTTTGTTCAATATTCATGGGCATATCCAACCGAAGATGGTGTTTGTGCCACAAATGCATGTTGTGGACGAGATCCTAGAATACCGGGTTGGCGATTTGAAGAAGGAAGCCTGGCCCATGAAGAAGTAGGATATGGACATGGCGGGGCAGCCCACTGTGGGGCCCAAGCCCACGGTGGGTACTGCCCCCACTGACTTCCGCCACTGCCCCACTGGTTACTGCCACTGCCAGCCCGCCACTGCCGCCGGCAGTTTGTCCTCCTCCCCGGCCTCGTCCCTTTCCACCATTATTTTTCCCTTTATTGTTACGGTTTGAACCCCATTTTTTGCCATTATATTGATGAGTATTATGGCCCTCCGAACCAGAATTTTGGGGCTCCAAATCAGTGGAAAATGAGTTGGTGGAGACGAGAGTCGTTCCATCGGTGGTTGTGCCTGATGATGCCTGCTTTGCTTTCCTCATTTCCTCGAGAATTAACCTCGAATGGGCCTCGTAAAGGGAGGTAACAGATTGCTTTGCTGAATGAACGTAGCAACACCATCATATTGTTCATTCAGCCCCGCAATCAACTGAAGGACTAACCTTTGATTTGTGACGGCGAACCAACGTTGGACAGTTGGTCCGCAAGTATCTTTAATTCTTGACAATAGGCTGAGATGTTGGAAAAGTCATCCAATTTAACATTGGTAAATTGGTGTTCAAGATAAACGGCCCTAGAAATTTTGTTATCTTGAAAAATGTTTTGCAACCGTTCTCACGCCTGTTGAGCTGTAGAATTGGGTTCCAATATGGTATGGAGAAAATTATTTGAAATAGTGTCATAAATCTATTGAAGGACTATAGCATCTAACCGAGACCATAATTTCTTGTCCACCGTAGTGGTATCCGACGGTGACAGATGGAAGAATATGGTCAATCACCTCATAAGCACGTCAGTGAATTTTGAAGAGTTCTGCCCATGAGGTGTACTGCCTTTTCTCTATTTCAAGAGTTATGGAGATAAAATTCTTGACGTTATTAACGGCAAGAGCGGGATGAAAGGTTTAATTTCGGTCATAGGTTCCACTTAGAATCAAAAGAAGAGAAGAAGGAAATGGTGTTTTGATGAAAGTGGAGGAAAAGGAAACAAGAAAACCCTAGGGTTTGGGAAGGGAGTTCGCCCAAGGGGTGGTGGTTTGTAAAAGTCGGCTAGGTTTTTGAAAAAAAAATGGTTTAGGGTTTGTATGTTTAAGATAGGCCAAAAACTTTGAGTAAAAAGGGAAGAAAAAAATGTGTAAAAGAGAGAAAAGAATTAGGGCAAGGATCTTTACTCTTGATACCATGTAGGAAATGATTTCTTGATTAATATTATGGTAAAATATAAATTCATCCTAGGCTTGAACAATGGAAGACTAATCTACTTTACCTAAAATATTAGATACTAATTACAATTATAATATTACAATCATAATAATTATAATTTATTACAATATATCAATTATGATAAATGAGAGGTAATTATGGAATATCCCCATAATTACTAACAAAAATATATTAATTTTTATAATTACTAATAACCCTCATTTCATCTATATATCTATACTTACATTATACGATTAGATATACTAGAGATAGAACTGTAGCTTTCTTCTCTATGCATTAAGCTAGGATTTAGATGGTGGTATACCGTGAGGACCATCGATGACCCGTTTATTGCTGTGTAATTAGTTCATATTAACACGTTCCTTCATTATCCCATTGTAGAATATCTACATTAGCCCGAAGTAACACTTTTAATAACGTACCTCATATTGAATTTTTACATCTAAAACTCTTTTTTTTACTTTTATGGGCAATTGTTGCCTCTTACTCATTTAATAATTAAGATTAATTCTAATTGGTACTTCTATATGTAATAATTTCCAACAATTACTCATCTCCTTTGAATTGCGGTGAACATGTTTAATGTGTCATTTTTTGGGTGTTGTCAGTTGAAAAAATGGAAAGGAGAATTCTATAATCTTTTTCTTGACCACTAGTGGAGAAAACTTGCTGGAATTGTCTTGAATTGCAAGAACACTAAGATGTTAACTATTTATCCATCTCATTTTATACATAATATTACTTCATTTCCAAGGTACTATTAATTAAATATTTAATTTAAGCCTCTTAAGACTGTGAAGTGTTTTTTTAAAATAATACTTTCTTCAAATTAAAGTTTTAGTTTTAGTGTTTACTCTTTTTTAAATTTTGCAAACAACCTCTTGTAGAAATGCAGAGTAAGACTACGTACAATAGACCTTTGTAATCCGCCCTTTCCCGAACCCCGCGCATAACGAAAACTTAATACATCGGAATTTCCTTTTGTTTTCTTTCTTAAATTCTGGTCTTTAGTATGTTCACTTGTAAGTTACAAGTTTAATAACATTAACATAAAAATGATATTATACTAGTTTTATTAAAGGGAATTTTTTAAAAATATACAGCCTATCATAAAATATTACGTCATGTAGCCATATTTTCATTTTATACAATAATATTCAACATGATATAATATTATATAACATTATACCTAGGGGAAAGCATTATACATAATATATCAACCTTGTATAAAAGTGTATAATATTGTATAAAAGGTATTTATACACAAAGATGGGTTAAAGCGTGTTATATTTTCTCTCACTAGACATAGAGCGTAATTTTCCCTTTATTAAATATATGAAATACAGTGTCATTCGCACAAATTCCCTATTTCGGGGTGGTCTTTAATTTTTGTCCCTCAAACTTGTGGTTTTTAATTTTTGCTTCGACATATGTATCATAACATCCCACAAGTTATGCCGGATAAGGGAAAAACTTTCAACATAATCTAAAAAAAAGCATAAGTTTAGATTTCGCTCGACATAGTTTACGTTTAGCTTCAGCATATGTGTCATAACATTCACACAAGTTATGCCGGAAAAGACAAAACTTTCAATACTCAACATTATCTGAAAAATACTACACACTTTATGTTGCATAACTTAATTCTTACAGAACTTGTGCCGGGAGAGGCAAAAGTTCAGTTTCCGAAGATAAAAATGTTACAGAACTTATGCCGAGCGAAAAAGATCTGAATATTTATATTAAATAAACAACATGAGCAAAAATTACAGAACAGATATGAGGGTCAAAAATTAAAGACTAGTGCGTTTGAAGGGAAATCCGTGCAAAAACTTCAAACATTTAGCTAGCCCGGGCGGGCCCAATAGGATTTGACTCGGGACATATCGGGCTAATTTTACCCAGCCCACTTCTCTAACCCGACCTCTTAAAAGCCCGGCTACCAAGCTCCTTATCGGACGATACCGAGACCGACGGGGCTCAAATTTATCTAGATTGGCCAGATCCTTGACATATATACATACTGGCCCAAAAATCTTCTCCTTTATTTGTTTTTAACACAATGCTCTTCGATCATAGCTCAAATGGAATCACTTTCTCTTCATTTCCAGAAGAGTATACCGTAACCAAGCTATGACTAGGCCTAACTTCTCGTAGGACATCTTGCCAACGCCGATGCAACATAAATGAATTTAAATTTTTAATTTTGATGAGTATTCAACTTTTAAAATATTTTTAGTACTACATAGATTGTACTTTACCGATGCAACACGTGTGTTTATTTCATGTTAAACACACTAAATTCAATTGAATATAAGTTTCATAGAATGCAAAACCGTTTAATTTGATTTTGGAAAGACGCGGTATTGTCAATAATATGTATGTTAGGGGTTCATCAAATTCCCCATCACCACATGAGGTGAAAGTCCAAAAGAAACTTAAATAAATTTAAAAAATGGGTATTGAAGTTTTTACTATGTACTTCTTTGGATTCATTTGATAAGGAAATTTGTATTACTTGTTAGTGATGAATTGGTGATTAGTAGACCAAGTGTATTTGAAAGCTTACTCACACTACATCTACATATAAGTATAGTGGGCCACACCCCCACAAAAAAATAGAAACACAAAAATTTGTCGGTGCTTCTTGCCCAAGGTTGTTCTTTTGTCCACAATTATTCATTCATGGAGAATTTGCATGTTCATTGTTAACTCATGTGCTTTTTTTATTATTCCTTTCTTTCCCTATTTTATGTATGGTAAATCTAAGACGAAAATGTTTTGTGATAGATGCAACATTCCGGAGATTGCAAGACCGAATCTCAACTACACTATTCAACATATGTTTATCCAAGCTTTGTACCACATTGGTGGTGGAAATGATAATTTTGAAAATTTGAGCAAAGTTCTTTTTGGAATAGAACTTTGTACCACATTGATGGTGGAAATGGATAGTTGTTTGTTTATATATGAAAACACATACTCTAGCTCTTAAAAATTGTGATGATAATTTTGAAAATTTGAGCAAAGTTCTTTTGGAATAGAACTTTGTACCACATTGGTGGTGGAAATGGATAGTTGTTTGTTTATATATGAAAACACATACTCTAGCTCTTAAAAAGTTGAGAAGAGACTCTCCCCTCGTCGTCGTCACTCGGCTCGGCTTCGACTCTAGATTTGATTGATAATCTTTTTGGACCAAATTTATTTTTTAATTTCATAATTTAATTTACATTTCTGATATTATCTAATATATTTTTCTGCGCAAAATTTAATTTAAAATTCACGAAATATTTCCAACGGCCATTTCCTTTTTGGAAAAGGAAAGTCTTTCCCGAACAGTACACTATCATGTTATGAACAAGTATTTCCGCTCACAATATTGGCTATAAATTTCAGAGGCTTCGCTTCATTTTTTAAACAACACAAAAATCCTGAACTTCTGCAGTTGAAAATTCTGAACTTCTTCTATTCATATTCAATGAATCGTTTTAAAGTAAATATTGTAAGTGTCGTGTGATTTGTTCCGCTATTTGAGTTCGCTAGAGTTCTGTAGTTTGCATTGCCGCTACTACAGAAACATTCTTCCATTCTTTATCCACTACGGAAGTTGATTATATTATTGTTGGTCAATATAGTGCACAACTAATTTGGATGTCTCATCAACTCAGTGATTATGATCTTATATTTAAAAACATCTCTATATTTTGTGATAACTTCAGTGCTATATGCTTATCAAAGAATCATGTACATCATTCTAGGGCTAAGCATATAGAAATTAAGCATCATTTTATTAGACATCATGTTACTAAGGGTAATATTGATATCTGTTTTGTTAACACCGCAAATCAATTCGCCGATATTTTTACTAATCCTCTTTTAGAAGAAAGATTTTGTGCTCTCCGAAAATCTCGTGTTTTGGAAAACCGTCACAAAATATTTTTTACAAGGAAAATTCCTTTCCTATCGAGCCGTGTTTAAATTTTATTTACTTTCTTGTTACGATATATGCATATATTTTCTTTGTTTATTTATGGTATGAATGTATTCGCCTAAATCTCTTTAAAATCCTTAATCGGCGCTTTGAGTTCCAAGACGTCATTATTACTCTGCGCCGCCTAGTTTATTGTGTGATGTTTCCCTTCAAACATCACGTCGCCTCTCTCACTTCTCCATTCTCCATTCTCCATCTTCCTCCTCTTCTTTTTTTGTGAAGGGGAAAGTCCCGAAGGCGAAATCCCCTCTTGTACCGAGGCCCCCTTGGCCGTGTGGGATGTAAATCGAGGGATATGCGCGAGTGGCAATCCCGCAAGGGAGAGGACTAACGGGACACAAACCCAAAGAACAGCCTTGCAATATTTCAAAGAAAGACGTCACCACACGGATTTGAACCTCGCGACGTCGAGTGGTTATACCCCAATCACCTTGCCACTTACCAACTCGACCGTGCCCTTGGGGGCTTTCCCTCCTCTTTTTTAACTTCCTCTTCTCACTCTCTCTTTCACTTCAAAACCATCTCCTCTTCTCTACCACCATGGCTAAACCCACGAAAACCTCTTTTGTTGCCACTCGCAAAAGCTCGGCACCAAAGAGAAAAACACTCGCAAAGTGGAACCCGTCTAAATTGACTCCGATTTCACCACCCACTCATGACCGATCACAATCTCTCCAAAGTGGTGAAGACTCCATCTCGACAAGCAACTAGGTAAGCGACCCATCTCTCAATCCTCTCCAAAGAAATTCTAGATTGAAACCGAATGTTTTGATGAAAATCGCCGTGATTTCGGACTACCAAAACCTTTGAAGTGTTAGCTTCTTTTAAAGACAAATTTGTTAATCCAGCCGCATTATTGATCTAAATCTTCTCCAAACTCTTCGCTGCGATCTCAAGCCTCTTTTTGAGTTTTCAAGGGTGGGAAAACTTCTTTTAGGTTCCCCTAAAGTTTATGAAAATCTTATCTGTATATTCTATGTGAATCTTCGTCTTCTTGGCCCCGATGAATTTGAAACCCTTATCCTAGGTACCCGTATTTTCTTTGATTGTTCCATGTTTGATGTTGTCCTTCAATGCAACTGCTCTAGTCTTTCTATCTCTGCCAAACACTCATGGCCTGAAGGTTTTGAAGTTTCCTATGAACATGCCAAAGAAAAAATTGTTGACCCTGATGTAAATCTTTCAAATCAGTTAACCCCCAATGAAATCTTTTTTCTCACTTACGTCATTGTTCATATTGCCTCCACCACCATCTCTCATAGAACTGGATCCTTCTCCACCATGACTCAATGTGATACCTTGATTACCTACTGCATTGTCCACGAAATTAAGCTCAAACTATCCTCCCTAATTATCAACAATATTATTGAGAGTGCTTCTGACTCCACGTCCCTTCCCTATGGCATGATTATCACTAGAATTCTTGAGGCTAGTGTAATTGATCTTTCTAGATACTCCTCTATTTCAAATTTCTCCCGCGCTACAATGCCGGGGCCTTCAAAGCGATGGCCTACATGCTTGTTGACTCCAAATGGGTGCGCAAGGACTCGAACCCTCTCGTTCCTCCTATTCCCACTCCTTTCAAAGCCTCATCCAGCTTCTCCTCCTCCATTGTCCTATTCTCGCAGACATTCTCTCTCGCTCTCGGTCTCTTTGGACACCAAGGTAGATGGTTTTAACGATCTCTTTCTATCCATGCAAGTGTTAATTGGACAAACTCAAGGAGGCGACTCAAGAGACGGGGTCGATATATCAAAACTCGGATATCGCCCGAACGAACCTCCAAGGATGCTCTCGAGAAATTGAAAAATGTCTTCACCTCTTTGGATGAGCTTACTCCTATATCTACTTGTAAGATAAAATAATTTCCCTTGGTGATTTTTATTTCATTAATCACAATATATATAGTTGTACAGAGAAAGTTCCTAATACAGTAAGAATCCTAACTTACCTTAAATATACATTTATCATAATTACAAAATATACGGTGAATATTCGCAGAATATTCGCTAATACTCCCCTCGCACGGAGCAGAGAAGGCCGAACGCTAAGGCCGGATCGGAACTCGGTGAAGAGCTGTCTCGTAGTCCCTTTGTGAAAATATCTCGGATACCGATAGGAGGAAGGCACGTGTAATATTTTGACCTGACCAAGGGCGACCTTCTCTCGTACAAAATGGATATCCATCTCAGTATGCTTAGTCCGTTGATGTTGGACCTGATTGTGAGATATGTAGATGGCAGATATGTTGTCACAATAGACTATAGATGCCTTTCGCAGTGGACACTGGAGCTCCAAAAGAAGATTTCGGAGCCAACAGATCTCAATAACGACATTAGAAACTCCGCGATAATCTACCTCAAAGACTCGAACGGATAGCGTGGCCTCGCCGCTTGACGGACCATGAAATAAGATTATCCCCAAGAAACACACAGTAGCCTGAGGTGGAGCGACGTGTGTCTGGGCATCCTGCCCAATTTGCATCCATGTAAGAGAGCAACTTATTTGGGGTAGAGATGTAGTCCAAAGTCCAGTGTGCCCTTAACGTATCTGATAATACATTTGAGGGCCGCAAAATGGGACTCTTGAGGGTCGTGCATAAAGAGACACACCTGCTGAACAGCATATGCAATATCTGGCCTAGTGAATGTAAGATACTGAAGGGCACCTGCAAGACTCCGATATAGAGTGAGATCAGAAACTGGCGCACCCTCATTGGCACTGAGCTTGGATTTCGAGTCAACCTGAGTTTGCATAATTTTACAATTTGCCATCTTAGCCCTGTACACTATCTCTTCTGCATACTTACGTTGACACAAGAACATAGTAGCTGTAGATCTGGTTACTGATATACCCAAGAAATAACTCAGCTTGCAAATTCAGTTTTGAGTAGAGCGATGATTTCATTCTTCAAACCGTCAGATTAGGCAGTAAGAACGATGTCATCCATATATAATAGCAAATAATCTGTGCTGCTACCTCGATGAAAAGTGAAGAGGGAGTTAACAATTTGCTTGTGTAGGCCGCGATCCGGTATTTTCTGAATCCTTATGTAAGGAACTACAAAAGAAATTCTTTCAACAAAGATGTGAATTAGGAAGGATTGGTCGACGAAATATGAACTGAAGACTTAACCTTGATATACCCCAGAACAATATATTTTTGTTACCATGAGATATATTGGCAGTCGCCGATCATCACACTTGCTACATATAAAATCGATCTGAAGAAGATACCTGGCAAAACGATCATACCAAGCGCGGAGTGCCTGTTTCAAGTCATACAATGACTTCCTGAGACTACATACAAACTGTGGGACTGACGGACGAACAAAGTCAGGGGGCTGATGCATGTACATAGTTTCTTTCAAATCCCCGTGAAGAAATGCATTCTTGACATCAAGCTGATGAATTGGCCAATGCATGCCCGTAGCAATACTGAGAACAGTCCGAATAGTGGTCGGTTTAACAACCAGACTGAATGTCTCACCACAATCAATACCCTCATGCTGATTAGTGTCATTGGCAACCAGTTTTGCCTTATACCGTTTCAAGTCACCACTGTCTCTGAACTTGTGACAAAATAGCCACATACACTGGATAACATTCACACCGTCTGATCTAGGTACCAAATCACAAGTGTTCTGTTTGGTTAAAATGTTAAACTCTTCGCACATGGCCGCATTCCAATTAGGGTCCAGTTTTGCTAGTTTTGGAATTTTTGGAATGAGTGATAAGGTTTGTGTGGAAAGGTTGAAGTGAACCTTGGGTTTGAAGATCCCGTGTTGGGCATGAGTCTCCATGCGGTGGGTAGGCAACAGTGGGAGGTTTGGACAGGGAGGCTGCTGGTTTACTGGTTCTGGAGGCAACAGTAGTTGTAGGTCGATATTGGGCTGCCGACTTGCTGTTTCTGGAGGGGTGTGGTTGGTCGTGGGTCGATGGTTGGTTGAGCAGTGGGGGGTTCGACCGAGAGAGAGGGGGTGTTTGGTTGGCGACACCACTGGACAGTGTGGGTGATGTAGCAGCTGGAGCAGTCTGCATCGGAACTGGAAACTGTCAGAGACACATCGAGAAATGTATAATTCGTGGTTTGGAATTTTTGAAGGTTTGAAAATGGGTAGTTCGCCTCGTCGAATGTGACGTGACGTGAGATGATGATCTTACGAGTGGTTATGTCATAGCACAAGTACCACCGATGATTAGGTGAGAACCGACGAAGACACATGGTGTGGTGCGTGGGGCTAGTTTGTGAGATGCAGTGGAGGCAAGGTTAGGGTAGCATAGGCAACCGAAAATGCGTATTTGGTCATAAGAAGGGAACTTATGGTATAAGATTTCAGTTGGGGTCTTATTTTGGAGAGTGCTGGTTGGTAAAATGTTAAGGAGGTATTCTAACATTTTGACAGCGTAGACCCAGAATGACAGTGGAAGACTGGCATGAAAGAGAAGGGTACGCACCATGTTATTGATGGTACGGATGATTTTTTCAGCTTTGACGTTTTGGGAGGAAGTCTAGGGATGGGAAAAATGGAAAACCATGCCTTGTTTAGAGCAGAAATTGTGAAATGCCGAATTATTAAATTCACGTCCATTATCACATTGAAAAGATTTTATAGATTTTTCAAACTGTATTTTGATGCATTTTTGAAATTCAAAGAACTTGGCAATCACTTCAGATTTGAACTTTAGTGGGTAGATCCATACAAAGTGTGAAAAATCATCTAATAATACTAGATAGAATTTGTGACCCAAAGAACTGACAATCGGAGATGTCCACAAATTAGCATGCACAATATCAAATGGAGAAAAAGTAACATTGTTGGATGACATAAATGGAATACGAGTATGTTTGTCAAGTGCGCAAGAAAAACAGTGGTGTGCAAGTTTCCCATTATTACATTGAATACGCTTATTAGTCCTAAGAATATTAAAAACAGGATCTCCTGGGTATCCGAGTCTGTTATGCCAAGTTGACGGAGAGATAGCAGCAAGGGAGACAGGTGAATGAGTTCTGACATATGAAGATTGAGTGAAGGGGTAGATGTCTCCCACACTAATGCAGCGCGTAAGAATTTTTCTCGTATTGAGATCCTTCACAGAGAAACCAAAAGGGTCAAATTCGTCAGACACATAATTATTGCTAGTGAATTTTCTAATAGAGATTAAATTTTTAATGATGTTGGGTGTGTAAAGGACATGATTTAGGGAGAAAGGCGGGTGAGGATGTGTGGTATGTGTGTTACCGTAATCTTCAATTGGAATGCGATGACCATTGCCAACAGTAATAAATTGAGGACACTTTAACCGAAGCATTTGGGATAAGTTACCTGATGACCGGGTGAGGTGAGATTTAGCAACGGTGTCCATGTACCAATTATTGTCGAGCTCGTCAGGTTCACGGTCCGAAGGCCCGGCCCAAATCGGTGGGGGCCAGGGCCGCCGCCTTGTGGGTGATGCTTTGGATCGAGGCCGTGTGGACCTCGTTGTCGCCGCCGATGGGCTCCGCCGGTGGCCGGTGCCGAGCCCCGAAGACCGGGTGCCCAAGACTCGCCGCTTGGAACTAGGCCCCCGCTGTTGGGTAAGGGCAGGCAGGCGAGGCCCAGTTCCCGGTATTAGGCCAGGGTTGCGGTCCAGCCCACTGGAAATAAGGTGTAGGGTTTGGGCCTGTTTGTTGAGAGAGAGGACAGTAGGGATTAGGGTTAGGCTCTTGATACCATGTAAGAATAATTTTTCTTGGGGATTTATTTCATTAATCACAATAAATATAGTTGTACAGAGAAGGTTCCTAATACAGTAAGAATCCTAACTTACCTTAATTGGTTGATTCCTAATACAATAAGAATCTTAACTTACCTTAAATATACATCTATCATAATTACAAAATATACAGTGAATATTCGCTAATACTACTAAGTTTGATACCATGCAGGAATCACTGTTGGAGAAGTTTGAGGACTTGAAGACTGGTATATGCCAAACTCTAACTTACTTTTTAAAGCCCTAACATGTTGGGTTCTTTTGGATGTACTGTTAAGACAATATTCTACTCTGGTTCTGTGTTTTTGCTACTCGTGGACTTCATGTCCTATAACTAGACTAATTAGTTATTATGTGCTTTGTTTGTATGGCTGCTTGTTTGCTTGCTATTTTGGCTGTTCTTTTTCCTTTTTGTTGATGACAAAGGGTGAGAAAGATATCAACACATTCAGGGGGAGCAAAGTAGACGCACTCAAGTCAACTCATGCAACATCTTAGGGGGAGCTGTCGATTTATGCATTAACTCACACAGGGAAGTATACGTATCATTAAATTTACTTGTCATCATAAAATACGGGGAGATTGTTAAGGTATTGATTTTAATGATGACTTAATAAATTGTCTAGGTACAAAAAGGGAAAAGGATCAAGAAGATTCATATGGCATATTTTCTTCAAGGAAGGAATACTTGACAATATTGTTACGGCACACTAAAAGGAAGACAACGGCTAGTAAGGAAAGAAAATATCTCACAAGGATATTATACGCACAAGTCAAGGAAAAATTAAGGTTTAATTAAAAAAGCCAGTAACATGGCGCACAAAACTCTAAAGCCTAGAAGAAAACAAGACCAAGGAGATACTATACAATATCAAGATCAAACACTAAACATCCGGTGTCATTACTTTACTGTTTTTACTTTTGCATTCTCAACATTACGATTTACTCGGGGAGGCACAATTCGTGGATTAAATACAAAACAAAAAACGTTGGATTAAAGAAATTTGTGGCTGAAAATTTCTTGGACTTCAAAATGGTGGACAACAAGTATGTTATGTCACAAGTCCAAGAACTACAAGTCATAATCCATGATCTTCTTGCCGAAGATATGATCCGAATAAATATTTTTATTAAATATATTGATTTTGGTACTAATGTTAATTTATCCATGTAAGGTATGGTCATAAATGATTCATTTCAAGGAGCATCATTTATCGAAAAGTTGCCTCCGTTGTGAAGAGACTTTAAAAATTACTTAAACACAAACGAAAACAATGACCCATGAAAATATGAAACACAACAAGGTCACAGAAAAGAAGTCACGAGCATGTTCAATTATTGCGGGGGAAATATCGTTGAAGATGCACCAAAGAGTGATAAAAAGAGAAATATTTGGGTCGTGTTGTAAATGCCATGGCTAAACCTATTGATGGCAGAGGTGAAATTTCAGCTTCTGAATTTCGATTAATTGAATCTGTCGCCCCGGGTATTATTTCGCGTCATTCTGTATATGAGCCTCTTCAAACCGGGCTTATTGCTATTGATTCGATGATCCCTATAGGGCATGGTCAGCGAGAATTACTTATTGGGGACAGACATAGAGACCGGTAAAAAGGCGATAAAAAGAGGTCATCTGGACCAAAGAATTTTCCGCCGAAGAAGAAATTCAAAGGCAGTTGCCACAATTGCAGAAAAGTTGGACACAAGGCTGCGGAATTCAGAGTTCCAAATAAAGAAAACAAAAAGCGTCAAGCGAATATAATTGAAATGAACGAGGGAGTGGAGAACTTATGTGTCATGTTCTCATAATGTAATTCGGTAGAAAACTCTAAAGAATGGTAGATTGATTCTGGAGCTACTTGTCATGTATGTGTTAACAAAGGATTGTTTGCATCTTATGCTACCGCAGGTCCAGACAATACTATCTTTATGGGAAACTCCCCAATTGCTGAAATCGAAGGAGTTGGAAAGACATGTTTGAAGATGACATCAGGAAAAGTGGTAACGCTCAACAATGTTCTCCATGTTCCAAATATTCGCAAGAATTTAGTTTCTGTCGTACTTTTCATTAAAATGGGTTTAAGTTGCATTTTTGTTTCTGAAAAAAATGTAATTAGCAAAAATAATATTTATGTAGGAAAAGATTACCTAAATGTGCGTCTTTTCAAGCTTAATTGAATGGCGATTGAAATGAATAAAGTTGTTGCTTCTTCTTACTTGCTTGAGTCAAATTCTTTATGGCATTCACGTTTGGGTCACGCCAACTTCAAAACATTGCGGAAAATGATTAATTCAGAAATATTGCCTAAGCTTGAATGTAATAAAACCAAGTGTCAAATATGTGTAGAATCAAAGTATGTTAAACATCCTTAGAAGTCAATTGAAGGAATTCAAATCCTTTAGCCTTAATTCACACCAATATTTGCGACATGAAGTCAATATCATCTCACGGTGGGAAAAAAATATTTCATAACTTTTATTGACGACAAAAAAAGATATGACTATATGTATTTACTTAATAGTAAAGATGAAGCAATTAATGCATTCAAGGAATACAAAAGTGAAGTTGAGACACAACTAAATAAAAAGATTAAAATGATCAGAAGTGACAGGGGTGACGAATATGAATCTCCTTTTGAAGAAATTTATTTGGAATGTGGCATTATTCATCAAACAACTACTCATTTGCCTCAATCTAATGGGATTGCAGAAAGAAAAAATAGAACCTTAAAGGAAATGATGGATGCCTTGTAGATAAATGGAAAGGAATAAATCCTAACATGAAATATTTCAAAGTGTGGGGTGTTTGGCGAAAATATAAGTTTTTGAACCCAAAAGGGTAAAAATAGGAACAAAAACAGTTGATTGTGTTTTTATTGGATATGCAATGAATAGTAAACCATACCAATTTCTGGATCATAAATCATAAAATTTCGAGATTCATGTGAATACGGTAATTGAATCAGACAACGCTGAATTTTTTGAAAATATATATTCGTATAAAAATGAATGTGAGACATCTAGCATAAGATCTAAACGGCCTTGGAAAAAAGAAATATGACAATATTTATAGTGAGGAAAATTCAAGACATAGCAAATGTCAAAGGATATCTACATCTTTTGGACCAGATTTTCTAACATTTTTGTTGGAAAATGAGCCTCGGACTTTTACAGAAGTTATGTCTTCCTCAGAAGCACAATATTGAAAAGAGACAATCAATAGTGAAATAGAATCCATATTAAATAACCATACTTGGGAATTGGTTGATATTCCTCAAGGAAACAAACCATTAGGTTCCAAATGGATTTTCAAAAGGAAAATGAAGGATGATGGAACTATTGATAAATATAAATCAAGACTTGTTATCAAAAAGGATTTAGACAACGAGAAGGTCTTGATTATTTTGATACATACTCGCCGGTAAAGAGAATTACGTCCATTAGGATGCTAATAGCGTTATCCGCTGTGTACGATCTTCAAATCCATCAAATGGATGTTAAAATGACCTTCTTAAATGGAGATTTGAAGGAAGAAATCCATATGAAACAACCTGAAAGGTTGGTAGTCCCAGAAAAAGAAAAGAAGGTGCACCGACTTGTTAAATCATTTTATGGACTAAAACAAGCACCCAAATAATGACATGCGAAATTTGACCAAACAATGTTGCCAAACGAGTTTAAGATTAACGACTGTGATAAATGTGTTTATATTAATAACACTCTAAATCATATAGTCACCATTTTTTTATATGTTTATAATGAGTAAATACATTGCCGACATAAATGCTACTAAGCGCATGTTTGCTAGTAAATTTGATATGAAAGACTTAGGAGCTGCTGATTTAATTCTAGGAATTAAAATTCAAAGGACTCCTCAAGGCTTAGCATTGTCTCAATCTAATTATATCAAAATGATACTTGAAAATTCAAATATTTAAATTTAAGTCTCAAGAAATCCAATTGTTTTGAATCATTCATTTATAAAGAATAAAGATAAAAGTAAGTCTCAATTGGATTATGCTCAAGTATTGAAAAATTTGATGTACATAAAAATTGTACACGATCTGATGTAGCTTGTGCTATAAGTAAACTGAGTCGATACACAAGTATTCCTGACCAAACTCATTGAATGGCAGTGAAATGAGTTTTGGGGTATTTAAAATATACCCAAGATTATGATTTGCACTATAACAAGTATCTCGTTGTAATTGAGGGATATAGTGATGCGAATTGGATCACCGGTTCAACAGAAACTAAATCCACTAGTGAATATGTTTCTATCATTGGTAGAGAAGCAATATCACGAAAGTTGTCTAAGCAGACGTGCATCACCCGCTCTACCATGGAGTCTGAATTCATAGATTTGGACAAAGCCAGTGAAGAAGCTAAATGGCTCAAAAATTTCTTAGAATGATCTAAACCTTTGGCACCTATATGTGTACATTGCGATAGTCAAGCGGCAATATGAAGGGTTGGGAGCGTTATCTATAATTAAAAATCTCGTTACATACGACGAAGACATAATACCGTTAGACAACTACTCTCTAGTGGAATTATCACAATTGACTATGTCAAGTCAAAGGATAATGTTCAGTTCCACTTACAAAAGACCTAGCTAGAGAGAGAGTTGAGACATCATCAAAGGACATGGGACAATGGCGGAGGACAAGTTATCATGACGATAACTCTACCTAGAAGACTGAATATCCCAAGATCTAGGTTCAAAGAGATAGATCAAAGTTATGATTGACGGTTCAACATTGTCAAAAAACAACTTTGGTCCATTCTCGTGATGAAGATAATGTTTAGTAACAAGTATAAAACATTAAAGCTTTTTAATGATTTTTAATATTGATATGGGTTTATCAAATAGTGTATCTATAGGATGACACAATTAGGAATCACTTATGTAAGTGTGAAGTGGAAGCCGATTCAAGAAGAGTTTTGTAGGGCCAATTCTCTACACACTTATGAAATCATGTGGTGCTCATGGCTGAAATGAACACAACAATGAGAATCAAATATGGTTAAGGTTTAATTGTGTTACATATGATGTCTAGGTATACACCAAAGCTCGACGGTTCAAAGATATCAAATCTACCTATTGACCGAGTATATCCGATATATATTCACTACGGAAAGTTCAAATGGGAACCTACTTATCCAGATGCGATTAATCCTTATTTGCGAATCACACAATTTTTTCATGCATATTTTCCTTATAGCCATTCACCATTCATGTGGAGGATTTTTGGGCTTTTAAGCATGGGCATTAAAGACAAGGTGGTGTGAATGAGAAATGGAGGCAAAATTAAAAATTTGAGCAAAGTTCTTTTTGAAAGATAACTTTGTACCACATTGGTGGTAGAAAGGGAGAGTTGTTTTTTATATATGAAAGCACATACTCTAGCTCATAAAGAGTTGAGGAGCGAGTCTCCCCTCGCGTCGTCGTCGTTCGGCTCGACTTTGGCTTCAGATTGGGATTGAGATTGAAATTTGAATTTGGTCAAATGATTGATTGATAATCTTTTTGGACCAAATTTATTTTTCAATTTCATAATTTAATTTCCATTTATGATATTATCTAATATTATTTCCGCGCAAAATTTAATTTAAATTTCGCGGAATATTCCCAACGATCATTTTCTTTTTGGAAAAGGCAAGTCTTACCCGAACAGACACCATACATGTTCAGAACATGTATTTTCGCTCAAAATATTGGCTATAAATTTCAGAGGCTTCGCCTCATTTTTTAAAACAACACAAATATCATGAACTTCTTCTCTTCATATTGAGTGCATCGTTTCAAATAAAAATTGTAAGTGTCATGTGATTTGCTACCCTATTAAAGTTCGCCGAAGTTTTGTAGTTTGTACTGCAGCTACTACAGAATGTTTTCCGTTCTATTCTGGGAGGGAGTAACTCGTATCCTTGACAACAGTGAGGGGTTATAATTCCTTGCGTACACACAAACTACTTGTGTGCTCGGAAGTTTTTTTCTACTTCTTCAAAATTTCTGTTCAAGCATTTTTTTTCCTGCTTTTGATTAATAAACAAAACTGATTTATTAATTACTGTTTCAAAACACAATTATTAACAATTTTTACGATTTAAGATATTCAATGTTTAAGCTCAAAAAGGGTGCTAAGCTTTTAGAAAAAAGTTCTTTTCGATTAATCAGAATATATTAAACACTAAGAATCTATTAGTAATACTAGTTAAGCGGAAAATTTATACTCCCTCTATTTAAATTATGTGGAACCATTTACATATCAAGAGTTAAATTAAATTGTGAATTCAGATATAATTTTTATTTTCTAAAATAGAATTTATATATTTTAAAAATATTACTACTATAAATCACAATAATTAATAATTAAAAATATAAAAGCAATAAAAACAATTGTTTGACATTCAAAAGACGAAAGATGCCACACAAGGGAGTAGTATTAATTAAGCATATATCGCGACCTCGAACTCCACTAAAAATAAACACTTGGTATTTAATCTTGCACCATTAGCCCTCTCGATTTTCTGTATTACTCGTAACGATCGGTTTGATCTTGAAATTATTTATCTTTTTTTAAAAAAAATAATTTTTTATTTTATTTTAAAATTAGTATTTGGTTATAAAAATTTTAAATCTAATTCAGAGTTGGATTTAAAATTTTTGAAAATTGCTCCAAATTTATTTTCCAACCCCATCTTCATAAATTTAAAAATAAAATATTTTATTCTCTACTTTATAAAAAATAAACACAATTTCATTTTCAACTCTAACTTCATAAATTTTAAATAAATTTTAAAAATATTTGAAATATATGATTTAAGCCCTACTAAAAAAAAAAGAAAAATCCAGAACCATAAACCCTTGACCATACGAAACCAATAATTAACAACTTGTTTGGATGGCTGTTACCAATTGTATTGTATCGTGTTATTAATCTAAATATATTATTTATTATAATTATTATTAAATTTTTATTGTATCATGTTATTAAATTCATCATTACATAACGATCAAAAGCTTCAAATTTGGTATGATCGCATCATTACTTATTTTTTTCTTCTAATTTTATCTTTGCATATTACTTATTTTTTTCTTCTAATTTTATCTTTGCATATTATCTAATGATGCTATTTCATCCTACATTTTTATAATATATGTTCATATTGATGATGTTTGACATAATATAAACAAAAAATAATACTACTATCTATTCAAATATTATATTGATCAAAATAATACACCTTCTCGTCATAATTTGTACGATACACTTTTCTTTTTAGTCATCCAAAAAGAATGACACATTTTTTTATTTGACAATAATTTAACTTTAAACCTTACATTTTACGCTTAATAATATGATCTATAACCACACAAATGTTTTGGCTTATTTTACATCATAAAATTCATTATTTCTTATTTTTTATGCTTAGTCGAACTACATCACATAAATTGAAACGGAAGAAGTATAAGTATAATACAATACAAAAAACATATGTAACAACCATCCAAACAAGGTGTAAGAATAGATATAAACATGTCTCCAGGGCATAGCTGAATGGTAAAAGAGGGGAACTTAGAGGCATGCAACATGAGTTCGAACTCTTGTTGGGAGTAATTTGCTCTCTTATGGGTAGGACCTCATACGTGATATCAGTTGCTCTGTTCTCAAACCCTGATTATTCATGCACATCCTACGATCAGTTATTCTGTTCTCAAACCCTGATCATTCAGGCACATCCGCGATTTGACCGGACTACTAAGCTCGATATAAAAAAAATAGATATAAACACCAAGAAATGCAATTTTCGTGATATTTACAGTAAACATTGAACTCATTGGGCAAAAGAAGGTATTGTTTATGTTGCTCGTATTATATTCGTTACAATGCAAATGCATCACCTATAATAGGGCACCAGTATTAGAAATAAGTTATGAGATCAGACAATCCAACTCCAAAGCACTAAGATGTCATTTCTGGCTACACATACCACAGTAACTTAATTTTCAATATCAAAATAATTTTTCATCTGTCTGTTGCACATTTATTTTGTATGTCTCTTGTCTTATAAGCATGAGTCAGTCACTTTTCTTTTGAGCTGAGTATCTATCGAAAACAATCTCTCTACGTCACAAAGGTAGAGGTAATGTCTGCGTACATCCTACCCTCCCTAGACCCACTTATAGGACCACACTGGGTTTGTTGTTGTTCTTATATTTACAAAATAATATATTCGATAAATCTAAAGCGACTTTTAGAACCGCGCTTACAGTAACTGGTTGTTTTACAAAACAGAGTCGTGACACCAATTTTATTCAATGTGTATAGGACATGATCTGGAATTGAGTATCTTAATTAGAGCTAGTATCAAGTTGAATAAACTTATCAACATTCATTATTTATAAAATACGTACACAATACTATTTACTCCCTCTATCCCAAAAAGATTGATATATTTTCCTTATTAATTTGTCCCAAAAAGATTGACACAATTTCTATATTTAGAAATAAGTTAACTTTATTAAAATGATTTACACACACAAATATTTAAGGCTTGTTTTGGATAATACATTTCAAAAGTTTTCCTTTATTTCTTAAACTTCGTGCTAAGTCAAACCAGATCAATCTTTTTGGGACGGAGGGAGTAACTTTTATGATGGATACAAATATCTTTATTTTGAGCAATACTTATATGTCTCACAACAGTGTGATTAAGAAAACAAAATAGGAAATATGAAAGAAACTACATCTTTTCAATAGAAATATCCTTAATCATATCTCTCAACATATCGGAGCCTTTGCAATCAACATTTCCCAGCTACGGTCTAAGAAACGAAAATAAGCATGTCTCCATGATCTCTTGAAAAGCAATGAACCACATACACTCCAAAAGCTTAGTGCAAACCCTATTGCCATTGAAATGTAGAACCAATCCACTTCATCTTTGTCACTCTCATCTTCTTCATACTCACCATTAGGAACTTTAACACCAGAATTGCAGTTCACCAAGAGTGGAAGCCCGCAGAGTTTGTTTCCTTGAAAATTCGTTTGATCAAAGCTTTGAAGTTGTGTGCTCAGTGGTATCATTCCTGATAAATTGTTATCAGACAGATTCAAGAAACTCAAAGTGGACAAACTCGAAAAGCTTTGCGGGATCTGACCATAAAGTTGATTTTCTGAAAGATCAACAGATTCCAATACTTTCATGTCACCAATGCCATTTGGAATCCTACCAGTTAGGTTATTTTTGGAAATATTAAATGATCTTAATCCTGCCAGACGTGTGAGACTAATAGGAATATCTCCGGAAAGATTATTGCTAGACAAATCCATACTTGTAAACAACGGCAAAAAATGGTGTCATACCGGTACATGTTGCCTTTGGTTGTCACCGTTGCACTCTCTATTAGTCCTACTATATAAAGCGAATAATTTAAATCGTCCACTTTGACCGTTGCCAAAATGGTGAGATACTGGTACGCGTTGCCTTCATATTTCCCTTTGACCATTGCACTGAAATTGCCAATACACCTCGGTATGATTCCAACAAATGCATTGTTTGCAAGGTCTAAGATCTGAAGATCTTTGAGGTGGCAAAGTTCTTGAGGCAATTCACCGTCGAATTTATTGGACCGAAGGCTGAGGATCATCAAGTTTGGGAAACTCATTCCCAACCAAGATGGTAATTGCCCAATAAATTCATTCTCAGCCTTTTAAAGGAAACGGACCATTAAGTCGATTTCTTCCCAAGTCCAAGGATTGCAAATTACTCAAAACCTCCATGGATTTTGGTATGCCTCCAATCAAATTATTGTCCCTCAAAATTAAAACTCTCAACTCTGGCCAATTCATCCAACAATCAGGAATTTCTTCAGATAAATCATTTCCCTCGAGGTTTAAGATCTCCAATTTGTAAGATTTATTCTTTGCTTCACACAATAAGTTAGATAAACCTTTTGAAAAAGAATTTTTTGAGAGATCTAGCAGAGATACATTGGTTGAAATCTGCGGTAGTGGTCCACTAAAATTGTTGGAACCCAAGTACATTAACCAAGGATCTCCGTATTCAATGGAAGGTGGTGATATGTTTGGAACCTCACCAACAAATTGGTTGTGAGAGAGATTGAGAATTCGAATTTGAGAAGTCAAGTTCCAAAACCAAGTTGGAACCTCACCTTGTATTCCACCATCTGATATGTCAACATCCGTTATCAGCTTCTGAGTTCGGAACCACACGGGAAACAGAGGGCCTATATTCCAACCTCTTATTTTGATGGTCTCGGCTTGAAAAGGTGGAATCCAGTTTTCACTCACTTTTAAAGTCAGATTATTTTTAGATGCATAGAAGGACTTTAATTGTGTTAACTTAGAAAAATGACTTTCTGTTACAACACCTTCCAACCTATTGTCAGAAATGGCAAAGTATTTTAGCATTGAAAGTTGGCCAAGACTTTCCGGAAGTGTTCCAGTGAACCTATTGTAAGAAATGGCAAAGTATTCTAGCATTGAAAGTTGGCCAAGACTTTCCGGAAGTGTTCCAGTGAGCCTATTGTTATAGATGATAAAGGTTTTTAGCATTGAAAGTTGGCCAAGACTTTCCGGAAGTGTTTTAGCATTCAAAGAAGAACTATTTCCCATTTCGGCTGAAACAAAATTACCGTTGAATATTTCAGATACTTCTCCCTCAAATAGATTTCCTGAGAGATCGAGATATTCTAAATTCCCTAACTTTCCAATTACATTTGGTAACTTTCCAGAAAGCATATTATAAGAAAGATCTAGATATTCAAGGTTACTTAGATAATTGAAAGAGTTAAAAGAAGCCTTGAAGGTTGTGAGAGAAGTAAAGTTAACTGGACCCTCAGGAAACGGGCCAGTAAAATTATTGTCACTCAAATTAAGAGAAACAAGATTGGCAAGGTTGAAAATCCATTTGGGAACAGGAGAATTAAACTTGTTCCCAGAAAGATGAAGGGTTTCAAGTGAAGAAAAATTGTGATGAAGTAGAGGTTGTATATGATGAAGACTACAATGAGATAAACTGAGATCAACAAGAGAAGGAAGCATGTTAATGACCTGTAGCCAGTTAGTTGCTTTGCTGAGATCCACATAATGCATATCCAGGTGCTCAAGACTCAAAAGACTTGGCAGCCACTCAAGGCTATTGATCCTTATTAGATATCCCGATTTCTGCCAATGATTAACTATGTGTAGCTCAATCACATGACGAGTTAGATTGTTGCACACGACCCCTTCCCATTCACAACAATCTTTTCCAACAACCCAAGAAGCGAGAGAATTTGTGGGATCATCTACTTCTTTATTCAAGCTCTCCAACGCTCGCTGCTCATTTTCTCTGCAAATCCCTACACAAACAACAAACTTGGTGTTTTTCAAAATTAAAAACAAGATAACCCATAGTGTTATTGCTAACACTTTCATGGTGTGCAATGTTTTAGACGAGGAATTGAAAAGTATGTGTGACAAGTAGCTACCTTGCTTATATGTTTTTTCTTCTTGGCCAGGCAATATGTATATATAGATATTAAAAACTGTATAATAGTTGAAGATTAATGCTTAGTTTTAGAAAGATGATGCATGTAGATGTTGACTGCTTGACTCGAAGATTTGTGTATTAAGTCCAGAGGACTCTAGCAAGTCTTCCCCACAACTTTATCAAGTGTCCCACATTGATGAAGGTGTCCTTATAAACGTTGCACTAGTAAAAACACGGTCTAAAGAGGCGGATTGAGAATTTGAAGTTTATGTTTAAATATGACAATCTCTAATTTATTATGTACTATAAATAATTGAGTTTATAGTCAGATATTGACACCTAACCCTAGAGACAAAGCTAGCTTATAATTTATGGATTTACATTAACCCAATAGCTTCTGGTCAGGCTCATTTAACAGAATTGAAGGTAACGGTATATCACAATACCCTATATATTAAGAGGATTTTTCAAAACGTTTCTCTAAATAATGGTCCTTAATTAGAAGAAAGAAATGATGATAAATACACAATAAGTTGCTTGACCAGATGGCCTTCGAATCAAGCCCACACAATGTCTCACGTATAGCCTGATAGTTCGGCTTGTAGATGAAGTCCTTAAGTGGCTCAATGGGGTGGTTGGGAAACCCAGATGTGTGGACAAAGACTTAGCTGTCACGACGATCTCACACCCCCTCACATAGATGGACTCCAACCATTGCCCCTCCTCTATGGTATGCCCCAGACTTATGTTGGTGGAAAACTCAAGAACCAAGTCGATATCTATTGGCACATGCATTTCAAAGACTAATATCACCTCATGGCGAAGATTTGGTTGTAGATACCCCAGAATCAATGCTGAAGAGGGGCCTAATTGATTTCCCTCTCATTGATGTAGCCATCATGTTCACATATTCATCATAAAAGGTCTATGCCAAATGATGCTGAAAGTTTGTCTGGGGCCTTCCTGCTGGCGCTCTAGGAATAGGGAATGTAGGTTGCTTTCCCCCAGATTGTGACTTGATACTCTTCTTGCTCTTTGAGGGGTTAGCTCGACCCCTCTTTGTGCCTTGGGATGAAAATGATGTGGTTGTCCTGCCCCTTGTCTTTGGGTTAACCATTTTGCCTGCAAATACCATAACCAAAAGAGTAAGTTCAATTCTAAATCAAAGGATCGTGGAACAACCCCACACTTGTTTTAAACCGGGGGTGAACCAACCCCACACTTGTTTCCAACTAAGTACAAAATTGAAAAGAAAAAAAATAAGTTAACCAATCTTATACTACAAAGACAAAATAAACAAACAAAACAAAACACTTTCATGTTTTAGGACTTCGGGTGGGGATTCACATGTTCAAATTTCATCAATTTCTTTCAATTTAGGCCCTAATTAGGTGCCCCAAGGGTACAGAATCATTTAATAGTACAGTGATACTTAAGAATTCACAATTGCACAACAATTTTAGTTTAGGCATTTTTATGAACACCTTGTGGGCATATGATCATACTTATGATTTTTACAACAATATAGGGTGGTAAGCCACTTTATATTGCCATAGGAATCATATCCTAGCCTTCAACAACATTATACAAACAAGTATCATCATACAATACCAAAACCCCACCCAAAAATTGCTAAAAACACCAAACCCTAGGTTTTCCAATACTTTGAACTCAACAACTAAAGTGAAATTATGAAGTATAGGTGGTTTTCTTACCTTGGATGTGTTAATGGAAAATGAATTTGAGCTCTTGAGTTGTGTTCGGACCCAAAGGAAGAGGGAGAGGTTTTCTTGAGAGTAACTTTTGGTGGGAGTCGATTTTAGAGTTGAAAAATAAACTAAGTGTCGCCTCCCCCTCTTTATATCTTTTTAAAAAATAAATTGGGACACGTTGCGGACCCATCATGAGGATTTAAATTTTAGTAAAATTTGGGTACCCGCGCTGCACACACCCCGGGCACCTAACGTACATAATTATATTTCAGCAAATTTTAGTGCACACGCGTCGGGGACCCATCGCACAAAATCATTCTGCAGGATTTTTTGGTGACCCACCTTGCATGTGCGTCGGGTACCTAATGCATACTTTTAATTTTCAGAAAATCATGAGGCACCAGCACTGCACACGCATTAGGTACCCATCACGAGAAAATAATTTTCGCACTTTTCTCCTATGTGCGTCACACATGCAAATATGTGATTAGCAAACCTTGAGTAAAAAAACTTGATTCCTGACTCGTTTTGAGTTCCTGCTCCTTCCCTAGTCCTGCAACATGAACAAACATGACACTATAATATAAAAATTGGGTTACCTCCTAACAAGCGCCTTAATTAAGGTCGTGGCACGACATATTTTTGTATTTTTCTTATTTTTCACTATCATACTATTACAAACTCTGGTTGCCTCCCGAGAAGCGCTTGATATAATATCGTGGCACGACGCAAGCTCTCTCAAGCCTATTCCAATTCAACTGCCACCTTTGCTGGATCAGTCTCTCCAAAATAGTGCTTTACCCTCTGCCCGTTAACCAAAAATGTCCCCTCTGGATTTAGCGGTTTCAGCTCAATTGCTCTATGGGCGGTTACACGAACTATTACAAACGGGCCAGACCGCTTACTCTTCAGGTTTCCCCCGAACACCTTAAGTCTGATATTATACAATAATGTCTATTACTCAGGTTCAAACTCACGACGTTAAATATGTTTGTCATGCATTTCTTGGTCCTCTCCTTGTAGAGTTTCGCGTTCTCATAGGCATGAAAATGAAATTCATTAAGTTCGCACAACTGCAACAACCGATTCTCACCCTCTGCTTCCATGTCTAAATTTAGTTTCTTGATTGCCCAATACGCACTGTGTTCAAGCTCAAAGGGAAGGTGACAAGTTTTACCAAAAACCAACCTGTAAGGAGAGGTTCCGATAGGCATTTTGTATGCGGTCCTATATGCCCAGAGAGCATCATTAAGCTTCAATGCCCAATATTTTCTATTAACACTCACTGTTTTCTCAAGAATACATTTAATTTCACAATTAGACACCTTCACTTGACCACTCGTTTGAGGGTGGTATGCAATCGCCACTTTGTGCTTCACCCCATACTTATACATCAACTTATTAAAAAGCCGATTACAAAAATGTGTATCTTGATCATTGATATAGTGGAAAATATGTGGAGGTATTCATGGATGATTTTTTTGTGTTCAGGGATTCTTTTGATGAGTGTCTGTGCCACCTTGATGCTGTTCTTACACGTTGTGAGGAAATGAATTTTGTGCTAAATTGGGAAAAGTGTCACTTCATGGTTCGAGAAGGTATTGTTCTTGGCACAAGATCTTAAAAAGGGGCATTAGGTTGACAAGGCAAAGGTAGAGGCGATTGAGAAACTGCCACCCCCGATTTCTGTGAAAGGGGTGTGCAACTTTCTAAGGCATGCTGGCTTTTATCGACGGTTTATCAAGGATTTCTCCAAGATCGCTAACCCTTTGTGTAAGCTGCTAGAGAAGGATGTGAAATTCATATTTAATAAGATATGTTTGAAGACTTTTGATGAGTTGAACCTATGGTTAGTGACTGCCCCGATCATCATTGCACTTGATTGGATCCTGCCATTTGTTTTGATGTGTGATGCAAGGATTTTTCTGTGGGGGTTGTTGTCGGTCAGAAATGGGATATTAATTTCCGACAATTACTCATCTCTTTCAAATTATAGTGGACGTGTTTAATGCTTCATTTTTTGCATATTCTTGGCTAAATAAATAGAAAGAAGAGAATCCTATAGTTTTTCCTTTACCAACCAACTTTGAGGTTTGAGGTGGGTAGCATAAATTTGTGGAGAAGACTTGAAATATGTATATATAGATATTAAGAAATGTATAATAGTTTGAAGATTAATGCTTAGTTTTAGTAAGATTGAAAGATGGAATAATTTCCCTTAGGGATTCCTTTCATTATTCACAATATATATAGTTGTACAAAGGTTGATTCCTAATATGGTACGAATCCTAACTTACCTTACAAAGGTTGATTCCTAATACAATTAGAATCCTAAGTTACCTTAAATATACATCTATCATAATTACAAAATATACAGAGAATATTCAGAGAATATTCGCTAATACTCCCCCTCAAACGGAGCGGGAGAAGGCCGAACGCTAAGGCTGGATCGAAAGTCGGTGAAGAGCTATCGCGGTAGTCCCTTTGTGAAGATGTCTGCTTACTGATAAGAGGAAGGCACGTGTAATATTTTGACCTGACCACGGGCAACCTTCTCTGGCACAAAGTGGATATCCATCTCAATATGCTTAGTCCGCTGATGTTGGACAGAATTATGAGACATATAGATGGCAGATATGTTGTCACAATAGACTATAGACGCTTGCGGAGTGGACACTGGAGCTCCAAAAGAAGATTTCGGAGCCAACAGATCTCAGCAACACTGCGATATTCTGCTTCCGCACTCGAACGGGATAGTGTGGCCTGCCTCTTGGTGGACCATGAGATAAGATTATCCCCAAGAAATACACAGTACCCTGAGGTGAAGCGACGTGTGTCTGGGCATCCTGCCCAATCTGCATCCGTGTAGGCAAGTAACTTGGTTGGGGCAGAGGGGTATAGGTGTAATCCAAAGTCTAGTGTGCCCTTAACGTATCTGATAATACGTTTGAGGGAGGCAAAATGGGACTCTCGGGGGTCGTGCATGAACAGACACACCTGTTGAACGGCATATACAATATCAGGCCTAGTGAATGTAAGATACTGAAGAGCACCTGCTAGACTCCGATATAGAGTGGGATCAGAAACTGGCGCACTGTCATTGGCACTAAGCTTGGATTTGGAGTCCACCGGAGTTGGCATAATTTTACAATTTACCATCTTGGCCCTATACAATATCTCTTCTACATACTTACGTTAACTAATTAACATGGCCTTTAGTTTAATTATCTCCCACTATTTTAACATACTCTTCGACCCTATAGAAGAATACAGACTCATATCAAATATGGTCATAATGGGCCATGATCTAGGTTCATGTTATCTCCGCGTTTGTTGTGGCAGATAACTTCAACAGCACAACCTGGTAGGTCTCTAAACCAATTACAAACAATTTGTAACTCATGTTTGACCGAATGTTCTAAACAATCAATCTGCGTCCCTCGGCTTGTCCGACACTGTGGCGCCAAGACAGCCTAGTAAGTCAACCCCGTTATGCGACTGCAATTATGTATCTAAGTGAGTTTTTCCTTATAGAGCAAATACTGTGGTGTAAATACTCATGAAGGTTTATCACCCACTTCTACATTTAACATACATCTATGAAAGAGTCTGAGTCCTCGTAGACTTAGAGCAAATGCTGTGGCATAAATACTCATCTCGCCGAAAAGGATTTTGCACTACAATCAATTATAACGAACGACGTGTTCATTTTAAATGAGACTTGTATTAAAATTTTAGGGAACATTTTAATTCAGGGTTTTAACCAAGATCAACTCTTTTACGCCATATCCAATATGACATCTTAACATCATGCAAAACTAATGACACGTATAGTTGGGAACCGACAACCCAATATGCATGATATAAGATGGTTTAATCAAACATTGGGCGCCGCCTGCCCAGATAGTTATAGCGGACACTAATCTAGAAATGTAAATGACAAACATTTTGACATTTAGCACATAAACAGTATACTTATCAAATAATATAATGTATACAAATAATCTTGGGTTAAACATTCTGAACTCAGAAAAAAAATTGTTTATAGACAGGTGGGGTCGCGGCGCTAATCATTAGAGTCGCAGCGCCACTAAGGCATAAGCCTTTCGGTTTCTGAAAAAATGCATTAGCGTCGCGGCGTTGCAAGGGCAGAAATATTTCTGCTTCTGCAATTGCATTAGCGTCGCGGCGCTCCACCATGGAGTCGCGGCACTGCAGAGGCAAAAACATTTATGCTTCCGTAAATGCATTAGCGTCGCGACGCATGTTGTCCAGTGAGTCCATGTTTATGAAAATGGGGCATTAGCGTCGCGAAGCTCCACCATGGAGCCGCGGCGCCTCCCTGAAACCCTAGCAAGCGTCGCGGCGCCCTACCATAAGGTCGCGGCGCCGATGTCCTGACAAACGTTTTTGTGTTGATTTTCAAAATCGTTCAACCCCTAAATCTAATTTAGGGATCAATTCACAGGTCCTTTATCATCACCCACCATTATCAATAACGCCCATATCGACCATCATCCGTTCTTACTCGTTCTTAGCCGTGCACCGTGCAATGAGTCGGACAACGCATTTTTGGCTTAGTTCGAGTTAGAGCGGAATGACTTCCTCGAGTTAGCGTAGGAGATAATTTAGGGTGATATCAAAAGGTCAATATTCGTTCAAGACATGTAGGATTTCAAGAAACCTCATTTTAATCCAATTTTATGTTTAACCCATATTATTATTCTATTCAATTGTTAAATAATCATTGAACAAACCTGGGCTCTGATACCACTGTAGGGTTTTGTTGGGTACAAAGCATATAAGTAAGGCACATCGGAAGTTTAAAATTTTGTTTCTTACTTACCCCAACAACATTTCTGGTATAGTTGTACAACAATTAAAGTTGTAACATAAAGCATAAGCTTACAAGTTAGAATATCTGGAGTCTTTATCTACTATAAGGTGCACACGCGGTTGCCCTTCCGATTGCAAGCTCCAAGCTTCAATGTATTTCTCTTTCGAAAAGCTAGGAAATCGGGTAGAGGTTCGAGAGAGTATTTGATTCTATGTCTCTAAGACTTAGAATGATTTTCAGAAAATTGGTGTATGAATAATGAAGAGAATGCCTCTATTTATAGTTGAAAAATAGGTCAAAACCGGATTAGGGTTTGACCTTGGGCCTGGCGCAAAATTTGAGGCAGAGGAGCCGCGGCGCTCAACGTGCTCCTGCAGTGCGCCGCGGCCCTAGGGTATGGGCGTCGCGGTGCTCGACGTGCTCCTGCACTGTCTCGATTTATTTTCCGTGCATTCTTAATTAAATCCAAAATCCAATTTGACTTAATTAAAATAATCACTATTCATTTAAATATCTCGATTCCAAATCGAACATTTACTTACTCTCTCAATACATCCTTAGATCAAAAATACAATCGACATAGAGTGACCCTACAGGCCTTTTCATAGCGACATTAATCAAATTAAGGTCTACGCGGAACTCCTAGACAGCGCCAGAAGACGAACTCAATATATGAAGTACGTTTACGCGAATTCAGTAAACTTAACCTTTATGTGGTAAGATAAAATCCTTTCATTCACGACACACCCGATCAAGCTTAGGATTTGTCAAGTGTCTATCCAAATGACTTAATCATTGTATCTCATCTATATTAGTTGACGACTAGACCATATTCTAAATATGTCTATTGCGTTGGCCAACAACTTAGTCAACCTAATATCACGGAGAATCTGAGTGTTCTCTCAAATATACATTCGAGGAATGAATCCTAATCTTGGCTCAACTACCACGTATACAAGTCGTGTCTGAACTTATAAGGCATTTGAGTTTAGGACGGGATCAAAGTACATTACTTTGTAGACAAGGCATGTATTGACCTCAAGTCTAAGGACTTCTATCTCACACACGCTGATCATACTTTAGACAAGTATAACAAACAGTATATCAACAGGGTATACCAATACTTCTAAAGTATCCATGTGTCCATCACGAGTAGCCATTACTCGTAGCAGGTGTGACACATACTACATCCTCTAAGGATGTGATGCAGACCACATGTCGACTTATCACATATTATCGATATCCCATTCTCGATGATCATTAGTCGATGCTATTTTAAGAGTCACGCTCTATCATCAATATCTCACTCTATTAATGACAATGTAAGCTCAAGGGATGCACATTAATGAATAATTATAAACAATCAAATAATAATTCAATAATCGCAAATGCCATAAATATTAATCTTATTAATAATACGAATGTGCTCAAGTACATTTGTCCCTAATAGTGATTGTCTCTAGGACATACATACTTTCACTACCTTATTCAAATTATGTTAATGTTTTGATATCGTGAATAAAATGAGACCAAAGTAATAAGGATAACGATGTGAATAATTAAGAATAAATAATTGATGAAATAAAAGAGAAGAGATTCTTATTAATTATCCTTTCTCAGATGACAAAAAATGTTGAAAAGCAGTGATGAACATGCATATTTATAGAGGACAACCTCAAGAGTCGTGTGTAATCATGTGAAAATTAGAACGATACAATCGTGGGGAAGTAGGGGATTTTATAGGATAACTAACTTTAACTACCTTCCGTGATCTCTACCCATTTCAGTCGTTACATGACTAAGATTGTGGGATTAAATGGAATCCTTGGGATTTCGGAGAATGGCCGTTATCTAGGTTATCCTTTGTCCGGGCTTCTAAACCTTTCCGGTGGGGTTATTCCAAATTCCTGGTGTCCCGTGCTAAAGAGGCACGTCCGGTTGGTAACTCTAAGATGATCCAACTAATCGTTGATTTGATTGGTGTTGATCATTTCTATGGTTGACTATGATCCTTTCTATGCATGTCATTTGTTCGGTCAAATACTAACAAGCTCTATACTGAAGACAGTACAAGCTAGTGAGATGTTTGGATTTCCAAAAGGATTAGTAAATTATCAGTACAAAGCTTATCAGAATAAATAAGCTACAAATGTTTCTGTTGGAAAAAATATTTTTAATATCTCAATTTCTAACGTATGCTACAATTGTCGCTCACTTTCACACCCATTACAACTTTACAACGCCTCCTCAACGCTTCTTCCTGTTCTTTCTTCCACTTCCATACAGAAAAATGTATTGCACAAGAGTTGTATTTGGTTAGCAAACTTTAATAGATTTCGTTTTTGGCAGGATATCCGCTGGTGTTGGCTGTGAATGATAATTCTTTTATTTTTTCCTGTTTATGTTCCTGAGTATTCATATTTCAGTTCATGATTTACTCCAAGTTAAACTAAACATTTACCTTCAGAGCTAATTTTTTATGAGGTACTTACTGAAGTATTGATTTAAAGTTATTGTTGCTTGATAATTGTCAACGTCACCAACGTCAAGAACTTCATTCATGCGGTTCTTGATCAAGAAAATGCTCAATATTCTTCATGGGTTGAACATTTCCGCATTCATGTATGTGCCTATAACGTGCTTGATCATATTGACGACTCATTCCCTCGCCCTATCGAGGTTGATCACATGACGTGGTGTCGTCTTGACGTCATCGTCAAACAGTGGATTTATGGCACCATCTCTAAGGACCTGCTTCATATGATAATAAAGACCGGCGCCTCGGCTCGTGAGTTATGGATACGGTTGAAGGAGATTTTTCAAGACAATAAGCACACTCGGGCCGTATACTTGGAGGAACAATTCAATAATATACGTCTTAAAATTTTTGCTAACATGTACGAGTATTGTATTGCAGACCAATTGTCCATTGTGGGGACGCCTGCTTCCGAAACGAAGATGGTCCTCCAACTAGTTGTTGGTCTACCGAAGGGTGAATACGATACTCTAGCCACTAAGATACAACAAGCTGACCCATTACCCACCATCAACAAGGCCCATTCACAATTATTGTTGGAAGAAACCCGACGTGTCAACCAATACGAACACAATCAAAAGGCGTTCGCATTTGAAACCCCCGCAACAAACAACACCATCGTCGGCCAGCCACCACCGTCGAACAACCACCACCCGCGGAACAAATGCGACGGTGGCAGGGGAGGCAATTGTCGCGGCAACGGTAGAGGCGGTAGAGGCCGCAGGAAAGGAGGTCGCTCTATCAACAGTCCATCCCGTCAACAGCGCAGTTCAGTTCTTCTCAACAAATTTAGTAGGCCAGCCTAATTCACTGGTCCAACCCAGCAAACTAGGCCTCACCATGTGGTCTGTTTCAGCAGCCTGCTGGCTAATTTCCCCAGGCCTGGCAGGCAGGCATACTTGGCTCGGGACCAAGCCGATGCCAGCCACAGTCGACTACCCAGCAAGCTCACCTGGTCTCGATCCAGCAGAATCAGAATGGGTATGGCCTGGCCCCCAGCGATTTGGGCCAGGATTTCAGTGCTTTGAACTTACAACAGCCCAATGAAAATTGGAACATAGATACGAGAGCCACATTTCATCTCACCTACTCCTCAGGTAATCTTTCCCAATTGTTTTCTTTAAAGTATCCTCAATTTATTACGGTTGGTAATGGTCATCGCATTCCGATTCAAGGTTATGGTAACACCTACACCCGCCTTTCTCCCTAAATAACATCATGTATGCTCCCAACATCATTAAAAAATTAATATATGTTAGGAAATTTACTAGTAACAATTCTATTTCTGTTAATTTTGACCACTTTGGTTTTACTGTGAAGGATCTACATACGGGGACAACTCTTACGAGATGCAATAGCATATGGGACCTCTATCATTTCCCATCAACTTCCGCTGCCAGTTCCCTCTCACCTATCTCTCTCGTTGATATCTCTCCGTCAACTTGGCACAATAGACTTGGTCACCCAGGCGATCTTGTTTTTAATTTCCTTAGAAGAAACAATTTTATTCGATGTAATAATGAAAAACTTGCCCAACAATATTTTTCTTACCTTTTAGGAAAACATGTTCACCTTCCATTTTAGTCTTCTTTAAGTGTTAAATTTGCTCCATTTGATATTGTTCATGCAGATTTATGGACATCTCTCATTACTAGCTCACTGGGTCATAAATTTTATCTCCTTTTATTTGATGATTTTTCTCACTTTATTTGGGTCTACCCACTTAAATTCAAGTTTGAAATTTTTGCCAAGTTTCTTGAATTTCGTATTTATATCAAAACACAGTTTGAAAAAGACATCAAATCATTCCAATGTGATAATGGTCGTGAGTTTAACAATTCCGCATTTCACATCTTTTGCAAAAATAACAGCATGGTTTTTCATTTTTTGGGTCCCGTCCTAAGATCATCTTCGGATCTTCGGTTGTCTTTGCTATCCAAATCTCGCCTGCATGACCCCTCATAAATTAGCACCACATACCACTTAGTGTATCTTCCTAGTCTTCTCGCCTAACCATAGGGGATATATGTGCTATGACATGTCCATTCGTAAGATCCTCGTATCTTGTCATGTCACATATAATGAATCACTTTTCCCATTTGCAAACACCCAAAATTTCAGGAACACGGATTACAACTATCTCAGTGAGTCAAAAACCTCCCCTATGGTCCATGAATTGTTCCGTCGAACTGTCACCTCAACTATTTCGGCGACATCTGACCCGATCACTGCAACTCTTACCCTGTCGGAAATTCCTTTAACAGTGCCTATCCAACCTGCCACCGTCCCCCCACCCACTGGCCGACCAGTCTGACAATCCAAAGTTTACCAACTCCTGCAAACCCACCTCCCGTCGAACACCGACGCACATCGACTGTCACATTTCCACCCAGTAACCGTCACCACACCTAGTCACTCTCGCCACACCCACCTCGTCTCCGTAATTGAACCCGAATCGCAGTCAACATCATCCCATTGATCTGACATACAACCCACCATCACTAACTCAGTCACGGTCAGCGAAAACAACCACCGGTCACCCCTATTCCGTAGATCTATCTCGATGCACACACACCCAGGAACCTACCCAATCACCTCCACCCCTACAATCAGCTTCTGCCCCGAGTTTTGACCAAACCGCAACCCACCCCTCTACGCATACAACCCCTATCATATCGTACAAAATAGAAACATGTGCCCAACAGGGGATTTTCAAACCCAAAGTCCATTTTAACCTATCCACACAAACTATATCCCCGATTTCTAAAATCCCAAAATTACCAAACTTGTCCCAAATTGGAATGCGGTCATGCGTGAGGAATTTAATGCTTTAACGAAACAACACACTTGAGATCTGGTTCGTATTTTTAGATGGGGTTGATGTGATTCGTTGTATGTGGCTATTTCATCACAAATTCTGAGACATTGGTGACCTTGAGCGCCATAAGGCGAGACTTGTGGCTAATGGTACTAATCGGAATTAGGGTATTGATTATGGTGAGACATTTAGTCCGGTGGTTAAAATGGCTACCATTCACATGGTTTTGAGCATAGATATGGGTAAGAATTGGTCGATTCATCAGCTTGATGTGAAGAATGCATTCTTACATATGGACTTGAGAGAAACTGTTTACATGCACCAGCCACTAGACTTTGTGCATCTGGAGGCTCCTCATTATGTCTACCATCTACGTAAGTCACTATATGGTTTGAAATAGCCCCTCATAGCATGGTATGACTGTTTTGCCAATTACATTATGCAGATTAGGTTCATATGCAACAAATGTGATAATTCTCTCTTTATATTTGAAAGAGGTAGTAACATTGCATACTTATTATTATATGTGGATGATATTTTTATCACTGCCTCTTTTGATATGTTGAAAAATGAAATCATTGCTATGCTAAAATCCGAATTTGCTATGACTAACTTGGAGAAGTTGAGCTATTTCTTAGGGATATCAGTAACTAGATCTACAGATACAATGTTCCTCTATCAGCGTAATTATGTAGAAAAAATTGTGTACAATGCTAAAATGGCAAACTGCAAGATCATGCCTACTCCGGTTGACTCAAAATTGAAGCTCAATGCTGTTGACGGTGACCTAGTGTCCAATCTCACTCTTTATAGGAGCCTTGTAGGTGCACTTCGGTATCATACTTTCACCAGGCCTGATATTGCTTATGTTGTTCAGCACGTGTGTTTGTTTATGCATGCCTCCAGGGAGCCTCATTTTAGAACTCTTAAACGTATCATTCGATATGTTAAGGGCACACTTTATTATGGATTGCATCTCTACCCCTCTGTACCATCTAGGTTGATTGCATATACAGATGCCGATTGGGCAGACTGTTCGGACACGCGACGCTCCACCTTCGGCAATTATGTGTTCTTGGGAGATAATCTTATTTCGTGGTATGCCAAGAGGCAAGCCACCCTATCCCGATCGAGTGCAGAAACAGAGTATAGAGGAGTTGCAAATGTTGTTGCTGAGATTTGATGGCTCTGAAACCTTCTTTTGGAGCTTCAGTGTCACGCCCCGACTTTTCTCAGGTTCTGATTATGATTAAAGAATCCTAACGATCGAAGCCTCTTCTGCGAATACTCTCTTTTTGCTTTAGCAAAACTTTCTACCTTCATAGCCATGTCGACGACCTGAAGATAGGTCTGATCATTGGCTAATGCCACTATCTTCTCCGCCAGGTTTGGGTTTAAACCCTCAACAAATCTTTTGACCTTCTCCCTTTCTGTAGGAACGACATGTGTGTTGTATGCTGACAATCTCACGAACTGCGTATCATATTCTTGCACACTGCGGTCCCCTTGCTTTAACTGTTCAAATTCCCGTCTGAGCGCATCTTTGCGCGTATTAGGCATGAATTTTTCAATGAATGCAGCCCTGAACTCCCCCCACGTCATCGATGGTGACATCGGGGAACGATTTTTTTCTACAGTTTACCATTGCACAATCCCTTCCATAATCTTTTGAAGGAGGTAGTACGAGAATCAAGTCTTTAAAAAGACTCAAGATAAGCACGAGAAGAGTATGAAAGAAGGAAAACTGTTTAGGATGTTATTCCGTTCACTTATTACTAAGGTGGCGCGCACACCGTCGCAATAAGTAACCGTTCAAACACCCAACTCAAAGAAATTTCCTAGAATCTTCTAACCTTGTTTAGCTTTGATACCAACTTGTCACGCCCCGACTTTTCTCAAGTCTTTCTTTAGGACGTGATGGCACCTGGACAACTATCCCTTTCCAGGCGAACCATTTACTTCATTTTCTTCCTAAATTAGACAGGTATTTGCGGAAATAATATATATAATAATTAATTTGAAGTTTACGAAGAACAATCTCATGTGGGGCATTCCCCGAGATAATAAAACTTAATTCTTTAAACAAACTTAGTCTAGAGTAACTTTCACCAAATCCGAAATAATGGATTGGTGGTACGATGAGGTCATGGGGCGATCGCTAGCCCTCTTGCGGAGCTTTTCCTCTATCGCACCTTCCTGAAATATGTTAAATAAAAGAGTCAGCCCTACCATCCGGGGCTGAGTGGGAATCTCACCTTACAGTCCAAAGTAACCTCACAATATTTTTAATTACAATCACATTATAAGAAAATAATAAGCATGTTGAAATAAACAGATTACAACCCTTTTATTAAATAAATCAATAAATATTCACGTGTAAAATTTTCTCCCCACTCGTCTTAGAAAAAAAACAACTTAGTTTAATCAGTACTCCTGCTTTTTCCCATATAACATATTATACATTTGTTGCGGTACGTGCAACCCAATCCAATGCATTTATATATTTGTTGCGGTACGTGCAACCCAATCCAGTGCATTTATATATTTGTTGCGGTACGTGCAACCCGATCGAATGCATTTATATATATTTGTTGCGGTCCGTGCAACCCGATCCAATGCATTTATGTATTTGTTGCGGTCCGTGCAACCCGATCCAATGCACTTATTTGTTGCGGTACGTGCAACCCGATCCAATGCACTTATTTGTTGTGGTACGTGCAACCCAATCCAATGCACTTATTTGTTGCGGTACGTGCAACTCGATCCAATGCACTTATTTGTTGCGGTACGTGCAACCCGATCCAATGCACTTATTTGTTACGGTACGTGCAACCCGATCCAATGCACTTATTTGTTGCGGTACGTGCAACCCGATCCAATGCACTTATTTGTTGTTTAAATATGTCATATGTTCAAAAGGCTCAAATAATATTTCCTTCCTTCAATATTTCGCCCTTTCCATTTTTAAGGGTTATAACTCTCAAACCGTAAGTCGGATTTATCCCCGTAAAGTCTCAAACTGTCGAGGACAGAGTAATCTATAACTTTTATTCAGCACAATCTTTCATATGCTTTACCTATTTGTACAGTTTTTACGTTATACATTCTGCCCTTCCAGACTTCGGTTGATCCGAGGCAGAATGTTCAAACAGCGATAACTCTCAAACCGTAAGTCGTATTTATCCCCGTAAAGTCTCAAACTGACAAGGACAGAGTAATATATAATTTGTATTCAGAACAATATTTCATATTCATTACCGATTTGTACAGTTTGTACGTTATACATTCTGCCCTTTCAGACTTTGGTTGATCCGAGGCAGAATGTTCAAATAGGAATAACTCTCAAACCGTAAGTCGGATTTATCCCCGTAAAGTCTCAAACTGACCGTAACAGAAAGATTTACAACTCTGTAAAATTTCATCCAATTCTAACAAGTATATACCAGTATAACAGATTACAATTGCACAATCCAAATTAGTTATTAAACAATCATAAATTTCATGCTCATTCTTTCAATAACCGGATTATATTCTAACATGTATTGTAACTTAAAAATAAAGGATTTTACTAAGACCTTTGAGTGATAAAACTCACTTTTGATGCTTCGTAACCACGAACAAAACCTCAACTTCAACCAAACCTTTTTGGAACTCCTTAATTGCTCTCTTTAATCTTTTTTTTTCCCTCTCTTTGTTTTGTTTCTGATTTGCTGTATCTCCATTTTTGTTGTATTGTATATTTGATGTGTTGTACCATGTGTGTGTGTGTGTTGTATTTGTAACCAAGTGCAGAAAGTGTCCATGATAAATGGGATGTGAGGGAGTTATCGTGTGTGTGTGTGTGTGTTGAATCTGATTTTTTTCTTGCATCTTCTGTTTTTTTTTTATTATTTTTACAGGACTTTACATTCTCCCCTCCTTAAACAACATTCGTTCTCGAATGTGAGTAAGGTCGTAACCCATGCACATAGACATGCAAACTGCACACACATGAAACTAAACTTCCAAGACTTTACATTCACCCCTCCTTAAACAACATTCGGCCTCGAATGTGAATAAGGTCGTAACACATGCATATAGACATACAGACTGATGCAGACTGCACACACATGAAATACAAGTTCCAAGACTTTACATTCTCCCCTCCTTAAACAACATTCGGCCTCGAATGTGAATAAGGTCGTAACACATGCAGACATGCAGACTGCACACACATGAAACATAACTAAACACATTTTATTACCTTACTCAAACAGGAAAGGATATTTGATTTTCATCGCGTCTTCGGCTTCCCAGATTGCTTCTTTTGTGGAGTGATTTCCCCATAGGACCTTCACGGATGCAATATTTGTATTCCTAAGACGTTTAATCTGTCTATCCAGTATTTCTACCGGCATTTCTTCATATTGAAGCTCTTCATTCAGGACTATTTCTTGGGGTTGGATGACGTGACTTGGATCATGCAAGTATTTTCGTAACATTGACACATGAAACACCGGATGCACCGCTTCTAATTCTTGTGGAAGGTCTAGTTCGTAAGCCACATTTCCCACTCTTCGTAAGATCTCATATGGTCCAATAAACCTTGGGCTCTATTTTCCTTTCTTGCCAAATCGCATCACTCCCTTCATTGGAGAGACTTTTAAAAACACTTTCTCCCCTTCTTGAAATTCGAGATCTCTTTTACGATGATCCGCATAAGACTTATGGCGGCTATGAGCTGTCTTGATCCGCTCCCGAATTATCTGAACTTTATCGTTTGTTTCTTGAATGACTTCGGGTCCGAACAGTAGTGTTTCGCCCACCTCGAACCACCCAAGCGGAGATCTACATTTTCGCCCATACAATGCTTCGAACAGAGCCATATGTATACTAGCATGAAAACTGTTGTTGTAGTCGAACTCAATTAGACATAAATGGTCCAACCAGTTTCCCTGGAAGTCCAACACACAAGACCGCAGCATGTCCTCCAATGTTTGAATTGTTCGTTCAGCTTGTCCGTCGGTTTGCGGATGGAAAGTCGTACTCAACTTGACCTTTGTCCCGAGGCCCTGCTGGAAACTTTGCCAAAAGTGTGAGGTGAACTGGGAACCCCTATCCGAAATAATTTGCAATGGAATCCCGTGTAACCTCAATATTTCTTTCAAATAAATTTGTGCATACTGCGGTGCCCGATATGTAGTCTTGACTGGTAGGAAATGGGTTGACTTTGTAAGTCGATCTACAATCACACATATAGAATCATAACCTTCTCGTGTTTTTGGTAGACCGGTCACAAAATCCATATGAATCGCCTCCCATTTCCACATGGGGACGCCAATGTCCTGAAGTAGGCCGCCGGGTTTTTGATGTTCGGCTTTCACCTGTTGACACGTAAGACATCTTCCGACAAACTCTGCAACATCTCTCTTCATTCCTTTCCACCAGTAATTTGCCTTGAGATCATGATACATTTTCGTTGATCCTGGACGAATGGAATACCTGGTATTGTGACCTTCGTCTAAGATCCTTCTTCTTAGATCCCTTACCTTAGGAACACATAACCTACCCTTATACCGAAAGGTACCATCATTTCCTCCTAATGTAAATTGTGAAGGTTTTCCTTGTTGAATCCTCTCCCGAAACCTAACAAATTCCATATCCTCAAACTGACTCTCTTTTATTTCTGAAGTTAAGGCAGACTGCGAAGTATCACGTACCACCACCCTACCTTCACCGACCTCAGTTAAACTAATCTCAAGGTTCCCCAATTTTTGTACTGCACGAATAATACCTCTCTTTTGTACTGCCAAGTGGGCCAAACTGCCCATTGATCTCCTACTAAGTGCATCAGCCACCACGTTAGCTTTTCCAGGATGGTAAAGAATGCTAAGGTCATAATCCTTAACTAACTCTAACCATCTTCTTTGTCGGAGATTCAAATCCTTTTGTGTGGTTATGTATTGCAAACTCTTATGATCTGTAAATATATCTACATGCACCCCATACAAATAGTGTCTCCATATTCGTAAGGAAAATACTACCGCGGCCAATTCCAAGTCATGAGTTGGATAATTCATCTCATGTATCTTCAATTGTCGAGATGCATACGTAATAACTTTTCCAAATTGCATCAAGACACATCCTAACCCAACCCTAGAGGCATCGCAATAGACTGTGAACCCTTCTTGTCCCGATGGTAAGGTTAGGACTGGTGCAGTAGTCAACAACTCCTTCAGTTTCTGAAAACTTATTTCACATGCATCTGACCACTGGTACTTAATCGCTTTTTGAGTCAATCGGGTCAAGGGAGCAGCAAGACTAGAAAAGCCTTCTACAAATCTTCTATAATATCCAGCCAACCCCAAGAAACTCCTAACTTCTATCGGAGTGGTAGGTTTTGGCCAGTTCTTCACTGCCTCTATCTTTTGGGGGTCTACCATAATTCCATCCCTTGACACAACATGGCCCAAGAAGGCTACTTTTTCCAACCAAAATTCACACTTTGAAAATTTAGCGTACAGTCTCTCTTGTTTCAAGGTTTGAAGCACTACCCTCAGATGTTCTTCAACACTCTTGCTGTAAATTAGGATATCATCTATGAATACAAGTACGAACAAATCTAAGAATGGTTTGAAGATTATGTTCATGAGATCCATAAAAGCTGTTGGAGCATTGGTTAATCCGAAAGACATGACCAAGAACTCATAATGACCATATCGGGTTCTAAACGTTGTTTTGGATATATCATCCGGATTTATTTTCAGCTGGTGATATCCTGAACGAAGATCAATTTTGGAAAAATAACTGACTCCTTGAAGTTGGTCAAAAAGATCATCGATTCTTGGTAATGGGTATCGGTTCTTGATCGTGACCTTATTGAGTTGTCGATAATCAATGCACATTCGGAGCGATCCATCTTTCTTCTTCACAAAAAGGACTGGTGCACCCCAGGGGGGAACACTAGGCCTTATAAAACCTTTATCCAGAAGATCCTTCAACTGTTCTTTTAACTCTCTCAATTCAGCTGGGGCCATTCGATATGGAGGAATAAAAATAGGTCTTGTACCCGGAATTAACTCTATGGCGAACTCCAATTCTCTATCCGGAGGATGGCCCGGAAGATTTTCAGGAAAAACCTCCAAAAATTTTCGAACAATAGGGACATCTTGCACCGCTGGGGATTCTTTTTGGGTATCTACTATATTAGCCAGATATGCGTACTCCACTTTGTGACTTCTTAATAACTTTTGAGCCCTAAGATAGGAAATAAGCTGACGTGAGGATATTTCAATCTTACCCTTTATAACAACTTCTGGTTCCCCGAAAAAAGATAGTTTCACTATCTTTCGCCGGCAATCTAACATGGCATAACATGCTGACAACCAATCCATACCCAAAATGATGTCAAAATCTACCATATCAAGTAGTACTAGATTTACTATTGTTCCTCTGCCATTCACTTCTAATGAGAAATTTTTAACTACTCGAGAGGCCCAAACTGAGGCCCCTACGGGTGTCATAACCTCAAAAGGTTCACTTAAACAGGAAGGTCCTACATGTAAATTCTTAGCAAAACCCATTGACACATATGAAAATGTAGAGCCGGGATCGTATAATACAAATGCAGGAATACTCGAGACCAGCAAAATACTTGTGACCACCGCATTAGATGCCTCCGCCTCATTCCTCTGGGGCAAAGTGTAGAGCCGATTAGAATTGTTGGACTGTTGATCTCCCTGACCCTGTCGGGACTGGTTTCCCTGATTTCCCTTGTAGGCAGCTGTGGTTGGTTCTGACCTCCCATGAGAAAATTGAGTTTGGACTCTCCTCTTGCAATCCCTGGCATGGTGGCCTGGCTCTCCACAGTTGTAACATCCTTTTTGGTGAGAACCAATATTCTCCAATATGTTTCTTCTGACAAACCTGACAAACAGGGTTGTCACCTCTTGTGTTAGGGCCGGTGTCCTTGACCTTGCCACCTTGATGATTGACCTATCTATCCCCATGAGGCCTGAAATGAGACTGGCCTACTGACTGGTTCGATTTTGACGAACCCCTGCTGCCCTCTTGCCTCAGGTTCTGATTCTGATTAAAGGATCCTAACAATCGAAGCCTTTTCTGCGAATACTCTCTTTTTGCGTTAGCAAAACTTTCTACCTTCATAGCCATGTCGACGACCTGAAGATAGGTCCGATCATTGGCTAATGCCACTACCTTCTCCGCCAGGTTTGGGTTTAAACCCTCAACAAATCTTTTGACATTCTCCCTTTCTGTAGGAACGACATGTGTGTTGTATGCTGACAATCTCACGAACTGTGTATCATATTCTTGCACACTGCGGTCCCCTTGCTTTAACTGTTCAAATTCCCGTCTAAGCGCATCTTTGCGCGTATTAGGCATGAATTTTTCAATGAATGCTGCCCTGAACTCCCCCCACGTCATCGATGGTGACATCGGGGAATGATTTTTTTTCTACAGTTTACCGTTGCACAATCCCCTTCCATAATCTTTTGAAAGAGGTAGTACGAGAATCAAGTCTTTAAAAAGACTCAAGATAAGCACGAGAAGAGTATGAAAGAAGGGAAACTGTTTAGGATGTTATTCCGTTCACTTATTACTAAGGTGGCGCGCACGCCGTCGCAATAAGTAACCGTTCAAACACCCAACTCAAAAAAATTTCCTAGAATCTTCTAACCTGGTTTAGCTTTGATACCAACTTGTCACGCACCGACTTTTCTCAAGTCTTTCTTTAGGACGTGATGGCACCTGGACAACTATCCATTTCCAGGCGAACCATTTACTTCATTTTCTTCCTAAATTAGACAGGTATTTGCGAAAATAATATATATAATAATCAATTTAAAGTTTACGAAGAAAAATCTCATGTGGGGCATTCCCTGAGATAATAAAACTTAATTCATTAAACAAACTTAGTCTAGATTAACTTTCACCAAATCCGAAATAATGGATTGGTGGTACGATGAGGCTGCGGGGCGATCGCTAGCCCTCTTGCGGAGCTTTTCCTCTATCGCGTCTTCCTGAAATATGTTAAATATAAGAGTCAGCCCTACCATCCGGGGCTGAGTGGGAATCTCACCTTACAGTCCAAAGTAACCTCACAATATTTTTAATTACAATCACATTATAAGAAAATAATAAGCATGTTGAAATAAACAGATTACAACCCTTTTATTAAATAAATCAATAAATATTCACGTGTAAAATTTTCTCCCCACTCGTCTTAGAAAAAAAACAACTTAGTTTAATCAGTACTCCTGCTTTTTCCCATATAACATATTATACATTTGTTGCGGTACGTGCAACCCAATCCAGTGCATTTATATATTTGTTGCGGTCCGTGCAACCCGATCCAATGCATTTATGTATTTGCTGCGGTCAGTGCAACCCGATCCAATGCACTTATTTGTTGCGGTACGTGCAACCCGATCCAATGCACTTATTTGTTGTGGTGCGTGCAACACAATCCAATGCACTTATTTGTTGCGGTACGTGCAACTCGATCCAATGTACTTATTTGTTGCGGTACGTGCAACCCGATCCAATGCACTTATTTGTTACGGTACGTGTAACCCGATCCAATGTACTTATTTGTTGCGGTACGTGCAACCCGATCCAATGCACTTATTTGTTGTTTAAATATGTCATATGTTCAAAAGGCTCAAATAATATTTTCTTCCTTCAATATTTCGCCCTTTCCATTTTTAAGGGTTATAACTCTCAAACCGTAAGTCGGATTTATCCCCGTAAAGTCTCAAACTGTCGAGGACAGAGTAATCTATAACTTTTATTCAGCACAATCTTTCATATGCTTTACCTATTTGTACAGTTTTTACGTTATACATTCTTACCTTCCAGACTTCGGTTGATCCGAGGCAGAATGTTCAAACAGTGATAACTCTCAAACCGTAAGTCGGATTTATCCCCGTAAAGTCTCAAACTGTCAAGGACAGAGTAATCTATAACTTTTATTCAGAACAATATTTCATATTCATTACTGATTTGTACAGTTTGTACGTTATACATTCTACCCTTCCAAACTTTGGTTGATCCGAGGCAGAATGTTCAAACCGTAAGTCGGATTTATCCCCGTAAAGTCTCAAACTGACCGTAACAGAAAGATGTACAACTCTGTAAAATTTCATCCAATTCTAACAAGTATAGCCCAGTATAACATATTACAATTGCACAATCCAAACTAGTTATTAAACAATCATAAATTTCATGCTCATTCTTTCAATAACCGGATTATATTCTAACATGTATTGTAACTTAAAAATAAAGGATTTTACTAAGAACTTTGAGTGAGAAAACTCACCTTTGATGCTTCGTAACCACGAACAAAACCTCAACTTCAACCAAACCTTTTTGGAACTCCTTAATTGCTCTCTTTAATCTTTTTTTTCCCTCTCTTTGTTTTGTTTCTGATTTGCTGTATCTCCCTTTTTGTTGTATTGTATATTTGATGTGTTGTATCATGTGTGTGTGTGTGTGTGTGTTGTATTTGTAACCAAGTGCAGAAAGTGCCCATGATAAATGGGATGTGAGGGAGTTATGGGATGTGAGGGAGTTATCTTGTGTGTGTGTTGAATTTGATTTTTCTCCTTGCATCTTCTGTTTTTTTAAAAAAAAAAATTTACAGGACTTTACATTCAGTGTGTGTACTGTGATAACATATCCGCAATCTACTTATCTTATAACCCGGTTCAGCATCAGGGAACCAACACATTGAGATGGATATACATTTTGTTCGTGAGAAGGTTGTTATAGGTCATGTTAAGGTGTTGCATGTACCTTCTTCATATCAGTATGCGGATATTTTCACCAAAGGACTTCCTAGACAGCTATTCCTAGACTTCAGATCCAATCTCAGCGTCCGGCCTCCTCCCGCTCCGACTGAGCGGGTGTATTAGTGAATATTTAATATATTCACCATATATTTGTAATTAATAGTAGTGTATAATTATGGTAAATATAAAATTCTTATTCTATTAGAATTCAACATTGTACACATTATATATATTTGAATTAATGAGAAAGACTCTCCAAGAAAAATTAATACAATCTTATAAGCTAGGATTGACCTTCTACTTTAGGATTTAACTAGGGGAAGAATCAATAAAAAGAAAACAATCAAGTCAAAATTCAACATCAATTTCCAGTGGTGAAACAAGACCGTGTTTGTTGGAAATGACAAACCTAAAAGGATAGTTTTCATCATCACCCTAATTAAGCAACTAGGTAGAATTTAAGTAGCATAAAAGTCTATCCACTCACAAAAGAAATGCAATTTTCGTGATATTTACAGTAAACATTGAACTCATTGGGCAAAAGAAGGTATTGTTTATGTTGCTCGTATTATATTCGTTACAATGCAAATGCATCACCTATAATAGGGCACCAGCATTAGAAATAAGTTCAGAGATCATACAATCCAACTCCAAAGCACTAAGATGTCATTTATGGCTACACATACCACAGTAACTTAATTTTCAATATCAAAATAATTTTTCATCTATCTGTTGCACATTTATTTTGTAGTTTTTTCATCTATCTGTTAGCACATTTATTTTGTAGTTTTTCATCTATCTGTTGCACATTTATTTTGTAAGTCTCTTCTCTTATAAGCATGCGTCAGTTACTTTTCTTTTGAGTTGAGTATCTATCGAAAACAACCTCTCTACCTCACAAAGGTAGAGGTAATGTCTGCGTACATCCTACCCTCCCAGACCCACTTATAGGACCACACTGGGTTTGTTGTTGTTCTTATATTTACAAAATAATATATTCGGTAAATCTAAAGCGACTTTTAGAACCGCGCTTACAGTAACTGGTTGTTTTATAAAACAGAGTCGTGACACCAAGTTTATTCAATGTGTATAGGACATGATCTGGAATTGAGTATCTTAATTAGAGCTAGTATCAAGTTGAATAAACTTATCAACATTCATTATTTATAAAATACGTACACAATACTATTTACTCCCTCTATCCCAAAAAGATTGACATATTTTCCTTATTAATTTGTCCCAAAAAGATTGACACGATTTCTATATTTAGAAATAAGTTAACTTTATTGAAATGATTTACACACACAAATATTTAAGGCTTGTTTTGGACAATACATTTCAAAAGTTTTCTTTTATTTCTTAAACTTTGTGCTAAGTCAAACCAGATCAATCTTTTTGGGACGGAGGGGCTAACTTTTATGATGGATACACCTATCTTTATTTTGAGCAATACTTATATGTCTCACAACAGTGTGATTAAGAAAACAAAATAGGAAATATGAAAGAAACTACATCTTTTCAATAGAAATATCCTTAATCATATCTCTCAACATATCGGAGCCTTTGCAATCAACATTTCCCAGCTACGGTCTAAGAAACGAAAATAAGCATGTCTCCATGATCTCTTGAAAAGCAATGAACCACATACACTCCAAAAGCTTAGTGCAAACCCTATTGCCATTGAAATGTAGAACCAATCCACTTCATCTTTGTCACTCTCATCTTCTTCATACTCACCATTAGGAACTTTAACACCAGAATTGCAGTTCACCAAGAGTGGAAGCCCGCAGAGTTTGTTTCCTTGAAAATTCGTTTGATCAAAGCTTTGAAGTTGTGTGCTCAGTGGTATCATTCCTGATAAATTGTTATCAGACAGATTCAAGAAACTCAAAGTGCACAAACTCGAAAAGCTTTGTGGGATCTGACCATAAAGTTGATTTTCTGAAAGATCAACAGATTCCAATACTTTCATGTCACCAATGCCATTTGGAATCCTACCAGTTAGGTTATTTTTGGAAAAATTAAATGATCTTAATCCTGCCAGACGTGTCAGACTAATAGGAATATCTCCGGAAAGATTATTGCTAGACAAATCCATACTTGTAAACAACGCCAAAATGGTGTCATACTGGTACGTCTTGCCTTTGGTTGTCACCGTTGCACTCTCTATTAGTACTCCCATATAATACGAATAATTTAAATCGTCCACTTCATTTTTCCCTTTGACCATTGCACTGAAATTGCCAATACACCTCGGTATGATTCCAACAAATGCATTGTTTGCAAGGTCTAAGATCTGAAGATCTTTGAGGTGGCAAAGTTCTTGAGGCAATTCACCGTCGAATTTATTGGACCGAAGGATAAGGACTATCAAGGTTGGAAACCTCATTCCCAACCAAGATGGTAATTTCCCAACAAACTCATTCTCAGATAAATCTATTTTCTGCAGTTTTGTGCAGTTTCCCAAGGATGAAGGAAATGGACCATTAAGTCGATTTCTTCCGAAGTCCAAGGATTGTTATTAATCTGTATTCCAAAAAAATCAGTAAATAATAATAACTGAAAATAAACAGAATCAGTATTGAAAAATAAGAATAATTTTTCAGAATATAATCGAGCCCACTTAGTTCAAAGTAGGGCCGTCCCGGCCCGACCCCGACCCGACCCTGTCCCGAGCCCCCCCGGTCCCGCCCCGACCCCGCCAAAAAATAAAATAAAAAATAACGGGGGCGGGACTCGAACACGGGACGAGACGATGTCTCGTCCCGCGAGACCCGAGCCCACCCCAGGCCCGCTAGACCCGACCCCGCCCCGACCCCGCCCCGAGCCCGACCCCGACCCCACCCTTTTCCCCCCTTTGCAAAAATGGTCGTTGCACCAACGACCATTTTAGATTATGCTCGTTGGCCAACGGCCATTTTAGATTATGCTCGTTGGCCAACGGCCATTTTAGGCCCCCCCCCTCCCCCAACCCCCTACCCCTTAATATTTATTTTTAACCCATAAGTTATTATATTTACATTTAACCCAATTTTCCAACTATAAATAACTCATTTTCTCTTCATCTTTCTCACAAATCTTCCTACAATCTCTCTAATTTCTCAATATATCTCTCTACAAGTCTACATTGTTTGCTAAATATTCAATTTTATTTATTCATTTGGGAATTGGGAGTGAAGTTGGCAACTAGCTTGAGGATCTTCCATCGAGCAAAGTTTCAATTTTCAACCTCTCGATTACACGTCGACGTTACGTCGACGTTTGGTACATTCGTTCCTTCATTAAATTATTATTGTCTGTTTATTTTATTTAGATCACTTAATTTTATTGTCTTTAATTATTTATTATCATAATTAAAATGGAAGGATTAAAATGTATGTTTAAGAGTAAGGGTAAGGGTAAGGGTGCTTCTTCTAGTAGGGGCAACCAGGGCAAGGGTACTTCTTCTAGTCATCTTATTCCTACACAGGATGATTTTGTTGATACACAACATTTTCCTACAATACCATTAGATTTAGACCATGAGCTATTTTCTGGAACTCAAGAAGACTTTAATTTAGACGATGATCTAGATGATATACCCACTAATGTTGATGATAACACACCCACTAGTGCACCTTCAACTGAAATATCTCATATTCCCCCTAGTATGAGACGAGGTCCAGCAAAACGACCATTAAAATCAGATGCATGGACATTTTTTGATAGGGACGTAGAGAATCAAGTAGCCATATGTAAAATTTGTAAAAATGTTTTAAAATTTAAAACTGGAAAAGGTCACGGTGGGACGGGGGGTTTAATTAGACACGTAGTAAGTACTCATCCAACTAGGTATGTCTAATACCAGGCTTCAAAACCGGGTGCGCAAACGCCCGCTCCATCGGGACAAGGTTCACATACGATCTCGTCCCGGACCAAGTACAGGGTCAAATTAACCCTATGACGGGGGGAATTGTAGGCTCTAAATACAATAAACATAGAGATAGGGAAGCAATATCAAAATTAGTTGTTGTGGAGGATTTGCCTTTTTCATTTCCTTCATCTCCCGATTTTATTCATTACATTAGAGATATATATAATCCTGCTTTTAACGGTTTTCCTAGATCAACTGTTAAGAGAGATGTATTTAAATTCGCGCATGAATATCAACAATATTTACGTTTTTCATTTTATCATTTTAATGGCAAAGTATCTATCACGTCTGATATAGGTCGTAGTACTAACGGCCATGATTATTTAACTGTAACTTGTCATTGGATAGATTATAAATGGTCTATGCAAAAACGTATTTTAGCGTATAGATATATAGATGATAGGCACACTAGTACTTTTATTGCAGAAAATATTTATCAAGTGTGCGATTATTACGGAATTACCGATAAAATTATGACTATTACATTAGATAACGCTTCTAATAACAGTTACGCAATTACAATTTTAAAAAATAGTTTAACTCCATCTTTTCCAGACCATTTTCATATAAAATACGCGTGCCATATATATAACTTAATTGTAAAGGATGGTCTATCACTTTTTGAAGACATTCTTTGTAAAATACAATTTGCTATAAACTTTATTTTTAAAAGTAATAAAGTACAACGTAGAAAAGAATATAAAAAAATTTATCATGATTGTGGACTACCTTATAGAAAAATTCCACAAGAAGTATCCACTAGGTGGAATTCTTTATACGAGCAAATATTTGTTGCTTATGACTATAAATTACCTATAACTTTATTTTTTAACTCTCATAATAAAAAGCCAGCTGATATGATTTTAGATAGTGATTGGGAAAAAATTTCCGAACTTATTGTATTTTTAGATAAAATTTTTCAAGCAACAAAAGAATTTTCCGGTATATATTATCCTACTATTTCAACTATGTTATTTTATATAACTCTAATATTTTTATTACTTAGTGAATATATGGAAAAACCAAATTATAAGGCAAATTATTAAAAAAATGTTTCTCAAAATAAAAAAATATTTTATTCCTATTCCCTCTATTTATATTATTGGTTCTGTATTAAATCCTACTATTAAAATAGACGGTACTAAATCACTAATTGAAACTATTTACGATTGTATAGAAGTACTACCACCTCCAAGTCCCAAAAATCTAAATCACTCACCACCTATTGAACAAACTAAAGAAGAAGTGTTGTCTAGCGTAAAACACCAATGCAAAAATATATATAGATTTTATCAACAAGAAAATGCTAGTAACTTACCAGCTTCCATACCATCTTCTTCATCTTCAACACAACCTCACAAAAGACATGCTGTTTCTGCGGCTAGTATTGAAAGCCTTAGAAATAGAATGTGTGGTCGTACCTCTACTACTAACCAAATTAGCGAGTTGGATATTTTTGTTTTGCAGGATTCTGTACCGTATCAAGAAGTTATCAATGAAGATGGACATGAAGACTTGCTGAAATACTTTGGAGGGGGAATGAGAAGACCTTTCCGACACTTTCATTGATGGCTCGAGGTGTTTTGAACATTCAAGCGTCGTCAACCGCGTACGAAAGCGCTTTTTCTCGCGAGCAGATATCAAATAGGGGACCACGAGACACTCATTAGCGGAGACGACTTGGAAATTGCGTATTATTCGAGAGATTGGATACGAGCGGAGCGGAGAAGGTGTGGTCAACTGGAGATCAACGAAGAAGATGATGAAAACTACAACGAAATCTTAACCGAAGGTAGTGGAAGCGACGTGGATCAATTTGACCAACAAATACCAATTCCAACCGAAGAACCACATGAAATCATCAAGCAATTAGAACAGGTTTTTTTGAGAATGTAATTTTTTTAATTGTAATTTTATTATGTAATTTGCAACTTTTGGACAACACCACAAAGTTGCAATTTAGATTTTAGACAATTGTATTTGTATTACAAAAAAATCATATGTCTATTAAATAATATAAGAGGCACAAAAACAGTCTTGGGATGTTTTTATTACACTATCTTGTTTTGTTTATTGAGTTTTTTTTATACATATGTTATTTTTAAAAAAAAAAAAAAGGAAAACCCGCCCGTATCCCGCCCCGACCCCGACCCGAGCCCGCCCCGACCCGACCCGATACCGACGGGATCGGGATCGGGACGGGACTTGCACCAGTCCCGCCAGACCCGACCCCGCCAGAGCCCGCCGACCCTGACCCCTTCTCCCGTCCCGCCCCGACCCCGCCAGACCCGAGCCTGGCCCACTGGCCACCCCTAGTTCAAAGTGTGTCCTTAAGGAAATTATTCCCCTCACAGTACTCGAGGTTGATGGAATATTCCCTCCCAGGATAGAACGATTATCTTACCAGAATAGTAGTACTCCAAATTCAGGTAGTGGAGTCCAAAAAGATTATCAATCAATCAATCAATCAGATCTGAAGCCGAAGCCGAGCCGAGCGACGACGACGGCGCGAAGGGAGACCCTCTTCTTAACCCTTTAGCGACAAGAAGGAGTACTTCTACTTATAAGTAGAAGAACTTTTCTTTCCACTACCGATGTGGGACAAATGCTTATTTTATAAAGCAAGAGGGAACTCCCACTTTTCTTTCCACTACCGATGTGGGACAACTCCCACTTTTCTTTCCATCATTTCCCATTCACCAATATCAATACCCAACAATCCCCCACATGAATGGGGAATGGCTATAAGATTAAGGAATGCACGAACAAGTGTGATATACAAGCGAGAATTGACTGCATTTGGATAAGTAGGTTTCCCTTTGAACTTTCCTTAGTGAACTTATATCGGATATACTCGATCAATCGGTAGATTTGATATCTTTGAACCTTCGAACTTTGTTGTATACCTAGACAACATAAGTCACACAATCAACCATCAACCGTTTATGGTTCTCACGGTTGTGTTCGTTTCAGCCATGAACACTTCCTGGTTTCATGAGTGCGTAGAGAATGGGCCTTCACTGTCATTCCCCTTTAAAGCGGCTTACACTTAACACTCACATAGGTGATTTCTAAACATGTAGTCCTATAGCCACATTATCTGGTCATACACGCGCATTTAGATAATCATTAAAGAACCTTAATGCTTTATTAACTCATTAACAAGCCATAAGGTTTTATCCTTATTTCTGAACATTGTCTTCATCCGAGAATGGGTTGAGTTATTTGATAATGTTGAACCGTCAATCACAACTTTGTTTGATCTTCTTGAACCTAGCTCTTGGGATCTCCAGTCTGCTAGGTAGAGTTACCGCCATGATGACTTGTCCTCGGCCTTAACCCCATTCCCATTGATGATTTACTAACTCTCTCTCTAGATAAGCCTTTTGTAAGTGGATCCGCCACGTTATCTCTTGACTTTACATAGTCAATCGTGATAACGCCACTAGAGAGGAGTTGTCTAACGGTATAGTGTCTTCGTCGTATGTGACGAGATTTTTCGTTGTACACTACGCTCCCTACCCTACCTATTTCTGCTTGACTATCACAATGTATACATATAGGAGCCAAAGGTTTGGGCCAGAATGGAATATCTTCTAAGAAATTCCGGAGCCATTCAGCTTCTTCACCGGCCTTGTCTAAAGCTATAAATTCAGAGTCCATTGTAGAGCGGGCGATGCATGTCTGTTTTGATGATTTTCAAGACACTGCTCCTCCACCAACGGTGAAAATATATCCACTCGTGGATTTAACTTCAGATGATCCGGTGATCCAGTTTGCATCACTATATCCCTCAATTACTGAGGGATATTTATTATAATGCAAAGCATAGGTTTGGGTGTGTTTTAAATATCCCAAGACTCGTTTCATTGCCATCCAATGAGTTTGATTGGGATTACTCGTGAATCGCCTCAGCTTGCTTATAGCACATGCTATATCTGGTCGTGTACAATTCATAATATACATCAAATTTCCCAAAACATTGAACTCATTGGGCAAAAAAGGTATTGTTTATGTTGCTCCTATTATATTCGTTACAATGCAAATGCATCACCTATAATAGGGCACCAGTACTAGAAATAAGTTCAGAGATCAGACAATCCAACTCCAAAGCACTAAGATGTCATTTCTGGCTACACATACCACAGTAACTTAATTTTCAATATCAAAATAATTTTTCATCTATCTGTTGCACATTTATTTTGTAGTTTTTCATCTATCTGTTGCACATTTATTTTGTATGTCTCTTCTCTTATAAGCATGCGTCAGTTACTTTTCTTTTGAGTTGAGTATCTATCGAAAACAATCTCTCTACCTCACAAAGGTAGAGGTAATGTCTGCGTACATCCTACCCTCCCTAAACCCACTTATAGGACCACACTGGGTTTGTTGTTCTTCTTAAAATAATATATTCGGTAAATTTAAAGCGACTTTTAGGACCGCGCTTACACTAACTGATTATTTTACAAAACAGAGTCGTGACACCAAGTCAAAATTCAACATCAATTTCCAGTGGTGAAAACAAGTGAAACAAGACTGTGTTTGTTGGAAATGACAAACCTAAAAGGATAGTTTTCATCATCACCCAAATTAAGCAACTAGGTAGAATTTAAGTAGCATAAAAGTCTATCCACTCACAAAAGAAATGCAATTTTCGTGATTTCTATTTACAGTAAACATTGAACTCATTGGGCAAAAGAATGTATTGTTTATGTTGCTCTTATTATATTCGTTACAATGCAAATGCATCACCTATAATAGGGCACCAGTATTAGAAATAAGTTCAGAGATCATACAATCCAACTCCAAAGCACTAAGATGTCATTTCTGGCTACACATACCACAGTAACTTAATTTTCAATATCAAAATAATTTTTCATCTATCTGTTGCACATTTATTTTGTGCCTACGTCATTTACTTTTCTTTTGAGCTGAGTATCTATCGAAAACAACTTTTCTATCTCACAAAAGTAGGGATAAGGTCTGCGTACATCCTACCATCTCCAGACCCACTTATAGGACCACATTGGGTTTGTTGTTCTTCTTATATTTACAAAATAATATATTTCGTAAATCTAAAGTGACTTTTAGGACCGCGCTTACGATGGCGGTTGTTTTACAAAATAGAGTCGTGACACCAATTTTATTCAATGTGTATAGTACATAATCTGGAATTGAGTATCTTAATTGACACATTTCTATATTTAGAAACAATTTAACTTTATGAGATTACACTCGCACAAATATCTAAAGTTTGTTTTGGACCATACATTTCAAAAGTCTTCATTTATTTATTAAACTTCGTGTCAAATCAAACTAGGCAAATCTTTTTGGGACGGAGGGAGTAACATTTATGATGGATACACATATCTTTATTTTGAACAATACTTGTATGTCTCACAACAGTGTGATTCGGAAAAAAGAATAGGAAATATGAAAGAAACTACATCTTTTGAATAGCAATATCCTTAATCAGATCTCTCTAACATATCAGAGCCTTTGCAAGCAACATTTCCCAGCTACGATCTAAGAAACGAAAATAAGCACGTCTCCATGATCTCTTGAAAAGCAATGAACCACATACACTCCAAAAGCTTAGTGCAAACCCTATTGCCATTGAAATGTAGAACCAATCCACTTCATCTTTGTCACTCTCATCTTCTTCATATTCAACATTAGGAACTTTACCACCTGAACTGCAGTTCACCAAGAGCGGAAGCCCGCAGAGTTTGTTTCCTTGAAAACTCGTGGGATCAAAGCTTTGAAGTTGAGTGCTCAGTGGTATCATGCCTGATAAATTGTTATCAGACAGATTCAAGAAACTCAAAGTGGACAAACTCGAAAAGCTTTGCGGGATTTGACCATAAAGTTGATTTTCTGAAAGATCAATAGATTCCAATACTTTCATGTCACCAATTTCATTTGGAATCCTACCAGATAGGTTATTTTTGGAAATATTAAATGATCTTAATCCTGCCAGACGTGTCAGACTAATAGGAATATCTCCGGAAAGATTATTGCTAGACATATCCATGCTTGTAAACAACGCCAAAATGGTGTCATACTGGTACGTGTTGCCTTTAGTCGTCACCGTTGCACTCTCTCTCACAATTCCAGGATAAAAAGAATATTTGAACTTGTCATCATCTAATACCGTTTTTCCTTTGACCATTGCACTGAAATTGCTAATACACCTTGGTATGATTCCAATAAATGAATTGTTTGCAAGGTCTAAGATCTGAAGATCTTTAAGGTGACAAAGTTCTTGAGGCAATTCACCATCTAATTTATTGGACCGAAGGCTGAGGATTATCAAGTTTGGGAAACTCATTCCCAACCAAGATGGTAATTGCCCAATAAATTCATTCTCAGCTAAATCTATTTTAAGCAGTATTGTGGAGAACGCCAAGGATGAAGGAAACGAACCGTTAAGTCGATTTCTTCGGAAGTCCATGGATCGCAAATTACCCAAATACTCAATGGATTTTGGTATGCCTCCAATCAAATTATTGTCCCTCAAAATTAAAACTCTCAACTCTGGCCAATTCATCCAACAATCAGGAATTTCTTCAGATAAATCATTTCCCTCGAGGTTTAAGATCTCCAATTTATAAGATCTATTCTTTGCTTCACACAATAAGTTAGATAAACCTTTCGAAAAAGAATTGTCCGAGAGATCTAGCTCAGTTACAATGGTTGAAATCTGCGGTAGTGGTCCACTAAAATTGTTGGAACCCAAGTACATTAACCAAGGATCTCCATATTCAATAGAAGATGGTGATATGATTGGAACCTCACCAACAAATTGGTTGTGAGAGAGATTGAGAGATCGAATTTGAGAAGTCAAGTTCCAAAACCAAGTTGGAACCTCACCTTGTATTCCACCATCTGATATGTCAACATCCGTTATCAGCTTCTGAGTTCGGAACCACACGGGAAACAGAGGGCCTATATTCCAACCTCTTATTTTGATGTGCTCGGCTTGAAAAGGTGGAATCCAGTTTTCACTCACTTTTAAAGTCAGATTATTTTTAGATGCATAGAAGAACTTCAATTGTGTTAACTTAGAAAAATGACTTTCTGTTACAACACCTTCCAACCTATTGTTAGAGATGGTAAAGTATTCTAGCATTGAAAGTTGGCCAAGACTTTCCGGAAGTGTTCCAGTGAGTTTATTATTTTCCAAGGCCAAATAATTTAAAGAAGATCTATTTCCCAATTCCGCTGAAAGGAAATTACTCTCATCGTTGAATAATTCAGATATTTCTCCCTCTAGTAGATTTCTTGAGAGATAAAGATATTCTAATTTCCCTAACTTTCCAATCACATTTGGTAACTTTCCAGAAAGCATATTATCAGAAAGTGCAATACGTGTTATTGAGCTCAAATTTGAAATCATACTTGAAACTACTCCCTCAAGACGGTTATCACTAAGGTTAATTACTTGTAGATCTTTGCATTGATAGAGCCAATTTGGTATGGTGGACTTGAGGTTATTCTCAGAAAGATCGAGATCTTTAAGTTTTGTTATGTTTCCACTCGGTATAGCACCTTCAATATCATTAGAATGGAGGTCAAGATATTCAAGGTTACTTAGATCAAACAACCATCTGGGTAAAAGATAATTGAAAGAGTTACGAGAAGCCTTGAAGGTTGTGAGAGAAGTAAAGTTAACTGGACCCTCAGGAAACGGGCCAGTAAAATTACAGTCACTCAAATCAAGAGAAACAAGTTTGGCAAGGTTGAAAATCCATTTGGGAACAGGAGAATTAAACATGTTCCCAGAAAGATGAAGGGTTTCAAGTGAAGAAAAATTGAGATGAAGTAGAGGTTGTATATGATGAAGACTACAATCAGATAAACTAAGATCAACAAGAGAAGGAAGCATGTTAATGACCTGTAACCAGTTAGTTGCTTTGCTGAGATCCACACTGTCCATCTCTAGGTTCTCAAGATTCAAAAGACTTGGCAGCCACTCAAGGCTATTGATCCTTAGATATCTAACTATGTGTAGCTCAATAACATGATGAGTCAGATTGTTGCACAGTACCCCTTCCCATTCGCAACAATCTTTTCCAACAACCCAAGAAGAGGGAAGATCCGAGGGATCGTCTACTTCTTTATTCAAGCTCTCCAACGCTCGCTGCTCATTTTCTCTGCAAATCCCTACACAAACAACAAACTTGGTGTTTTTCAAAATTAAAAACAAGATAACCCATAGTGTTATTGCTAACACTTTCATGGTGTGCAATGTTTTAGACTAGGAATTGAAAAGTATGTGTGTCAAGTAGTTGCTTGCATATATTTTTTTTCTTGGCCAGGCAGTATGTATATATGGATATTAAGAACTGTATAATAGTTGAAGATTAATGCTTAGACTAGTAAAATGATGCATGGAAATGTTGATTGGTTGACTTTAAGACTTGTTGATTTTAAAGAGCTTTATTTTTCTTCCTTTTAGACTGTATATATTAATTAAGTCAACAGGACTCTAGCAAGTCTTCTCAAACAAATTTATTTGGGACATGCATATACATTGAAGTAGTCTGCTTATTAAAGTTGCAGTAGTAAAACACGGCCCCAGCCAGTTGTATAAAAGAGGATTTTTCTTAAACGTTTTTGTAAATTATGGTCATTAGAAGAAAAAAGGAGATTTTTTTACCGAAGTAAGCTATTATTTAAGTCAATTCACCAAAATAATACTCTTTTTTGAAAATTTACGAAACTAGAATAAACGTATTCTTTAGTAACATATTAGGCATTATTTTATTCAAAAAATCCAACGGGCAAAAAGGTTGACCATTAACGGTGTTAAAAGTATAATTCATTACTGTGAGTAACGTTTTATGGCTAATATGCGACTCTCGGTAACGGCTTTAAAGAATCAAAATCTGATATTGAGTGATCTTAAAGTCGTAACTCAAAGTTACGGTTTCAAGATAAAACGTAACTGACAGTAACGTTTCTACGCACGCTAAACGAATCTACAGAGAATCCTGTAAATTGGGAATCATTCTGATTGATTTAACCTATAAATCGTAACCGACAGTTATAAAATGTGACACACAATAATGACACACTGTTAAGGCCTCTTCATACTTTTCAAATTGACCACGGATCATTATAAAATATAGTGTGTGAAACGAATTGTCCAACACATTCCAACAATTTTCAGCAAAGCTTCTACTTGTGTTGCTCAATGTTGGAACAACCTTCACAAAAATTCAAGAGGTATGAGTTAATTAAGTCAAATTTCGTAATATGTTAAACTAAAACTATTAATTTATTTTTCTGTTATATTAATTATAGTGTCTTATTTTCACGTGTAGGAGTAAAGATGGAATATTTTGAACATAATGTGATGGTTGCTTTGTATTGGGGTGGCGAAATAATTACTGAAATGAACGGATTCGGATATACTGAAGGTGCTAGAATGATTATCAGCCTGTCTATTTCAACGAGCTATGCTGAATTGGTTGGATTATTGCATGAGAAAATGAGGACAGATAGTGAAAATATTCAAATCGATATTTTTGAAAAATATCCATGCTCATTTCAAGGTAACAATACAAGGTTCATTGAGTTTAAAATTGAGAATGACCAATCTTTGCTACAATTGTTTAACATACCTCAAAACTTTGCGGATAAGATTGATATAAATATTTTGGAGATGTATGTAAAGACCAAACCAACAGATCAAAATAATGTATTTCAAGTGAGTGGTCAGCATGATTATCACATAAATTTATTGGCTCAAAATTATGGATTTTCCACGGTTAGTCAGCCTCATTTTGCAGAATCGATTATTCAACCATCATTTCAGCAATTGCCGATACACAACAATCCAAATTTCTATAATAGATCTCACACCAATGTATCATCATATAGTGCAACATCCGATTTTCACCAATCATGTGGTGTAGGCCCTAATAGGGGTGGTCATCGATCATTTGATGAAAGCTCAAGTAGTCAAACATATTGGTAGTAGCCACAGAGAATGACGCCAGGTAAAGCAACAAACTTATATATCTTTAATTGTTTAATTAGAAACTTCAAAGCTGTTGCATTTTAGAGAAATAACTTGCTTATATATATATCCTAAAATATTACTAGAATTTAACTAATATGTTTCCTTTTTCCCACAGAAAAAACGAGGCCAGCGGTGATGCAAATGCTGGAATTAGCTCTGAAAGTTCCGAGGAAGACGAACCTTCAGAAGATGATGGAGAGAGTGAACCTGATGAAGATATGGATGTAAATCCTCATAATCAATTTGGTGCTTTACATGGTATTTATAGTTGATTTTTAATGGAGCTTACATGGTGGTTCAAAGGTGCTGCTTTAATGGTGGAAAGGAGCTTTGGTGTTACTAATGGAGAACTCAAACAGGGCCCTTTTCAAGCTGAATTTTTTTTTTTCACATAGTTTTTTAATCATTATTTTGGACTCAAAATACCACATGTACACAGTAATTCATCATTTGCCACGTCATTGACGAGTGTTTTATATTCTCTTTATTATTTTGTTGATTGTCAAAAAAGTGTCTAATATGTACTCATTTTGAATAGTAGAGGTGTTCAGTAGGTACAAGATTAGATTAAGGTGTCTAAGTAAATTATGTGGACAACTTCTATGACTTAAGCCAAATATAATTATTACACAAATATAGGGATGGCCAAGGGGCCGGGTTCAGGGCGGGCCAGGTCCCGTCGGGACGGGGGAATGGACAGGACCGATTCTCCGGCGGGACTGGCGGGCCGGGACTGGCGGTCCGGGACTGGCGGGCTGGGACTGGCGAGACATGCAGATGTCCCGTTCCGTCCCCAGTCCCGTCGGAAAAGGGGACCGATGTTGGCGGGGCGGGGGCGGGTCGGGATCGGGATTTCGGTTTTTTTTAGACACTTAATTTCAAAAAAAAATGTGAATATAAACACTTAAATAATTGAACAAGATAGTGTAATAAAAACATCCAAGATTATTTTTGTGTCTCTTATATTATTTAATAGAAATATGATTTTTTTTTTTTAAAAAAACCTTCATTTCCTTAAATGAATTTCCAACACTGAAATTGACATTCACACCTACATTACCATGAAATTTCGACGTTGAAATCTATTGTATATCGTCGGATCTTTATTAAAGAAAAGGGAAAATTAGAAACCAATTTGGGGGGGAATTCAAATTGATTGGGAAAACGGATGTTTTCCTAAAACTTGGCGGTGCCAAACCGCCTTGCGGCTGTTTGACCGGCTACGTCTCGAAAAAATACAAATGTTCAAAAAACAAATCGGGTAAAACGGATATCCGAGCGCAGAGTTATGACCATTTAAAGTTGCATCAATTTATAACTACTTTATCTCCCTACATTTTTCTCCAATTGAATTACATTTTTAACAACTACTCATGTCGATGCTTCCGTGATATGTGTAATTAAGTTCATGCTACATTCAACTTCCTTAAAAGCTTCATAAAGACAAATATACCATTAAATGCACTTTATATTTAGAGGCGTTCATAACACATCTGATGCTACTTTATTTGTTCATAATATGATTATTGCATAGTGTTCTGTAAACAATTCTTCTTACATGTTATTCAAGTTTTCCGAGTCCTCGTAAGCTCTGCGAATAATTATCTACATTATATAAATGATAGCAATACTGGAGTCAATAATTTGTAGTTGAAAAATAGGGTTAAAGTGTAAATATACTAACTTAGGGATTAAAAATAAATATTAAGGGGGTAGGGGGCTTATGGGATGGGGGACAAAAAATGACCGTTGTAGCCGTTGCACAACGGTCAAAATTGAAATTTGATTGTTATTGCAACGGTTAGTTTTACAAAGGAAAGGGGGACGGGCGGGACGGGACGAGCCCAGGTCCCGTCCCGGGTTCGAACCCCGACACCGTTTCTTTTTAGGGGGATCGGAGCGAGGCGAGGCGGGTTCGGTACGGGCCAGATCGGGATCGGGCTGACCCGGCCGCTAGGTCAGCCCTACACAAATATATTTCAAACTTTGATGGCCCATTAAAAAGCGGACTAAAAAATAGTCGGCCCGCGCCATTTTCACGACCAAGAATACAATGACGTGGTGCTCAAAAGTCCAATTAATGAGGTGCACCAGTCCAACTCATAGTCTAATGACTAGGTATAGGCAGTTCTACACAAAGCGCGTATACAATAGAAAATGATGTATAATTATTTATAAAGTATACAATAGAAAAATAGAGTAATACTAGGAGTAGTATATTAACAAATCCTAAATTTGAAAATCATGTATAGGAAATAGTATTTCTACTTTTTTGACAGTTCTTTCTATATAGACTATAAATATGCTCGTTATTTATTTATTTATTTATTTATTTTATTAACTCTTCTCTTCTTTTTTTTCTATTTGTGGGGTGGGTTGTGTTAAACAATGGCCCAACACGGAAATGGTAAGTTGGCCATTCACGGGAAGCCCAGCAGTGGGCAGTTCACGGAACTGAAATCATGGGATTGGTATCTTGTACCAATCTTGTATATATGGTATATATATTTGATGTATATTGTAGTATATTTATTACCTAAATTAGGATTATACACTTACCATAATTGTATAGTTAGAATTATGGTAGAATAAGGTTTTAGGATTAGAATAGGAATAGGATTCTCCTATTTTGTATCTTGTATAAATACCTATTCAATTAATGAAAATAATCAAGGGGAATATTTCTTTCATGGTATCAAGAGACTAGGTTTTACAAAAAAAATTCTCTCCCAAAGTTTTTTGGACCATTCTCGGCCGAGAACCCCCCCCCCTCGGGTTTCTCTCCCAAATTTCGTCTTCCGCTCTCAAAAACCTTTCTTAAATTTCCCCTCCTTCTTTGTTCTTTCAATATGTCTAAGAACAATTATCATACTGCCCTCATGGTTTCCAACATCAAGAAATGTATCCCGATTGTGCTTGAGATGGAAAACGTCCAATATGCGACGTGGGCGGAGTTGTTTAAAATACACGTTATCTCCCATCAAGTTATCCATCATATCATTCCTCCCACTACACCTCGTCCCAAGGAGGATCCTCAATTATGGATTACGCTTGATGCTGCCGTTCTCCAGTGGATCTATTCCACTATTTCAGTTGATCTTCTACAAACGATTATTGAGCCGGATACCACGGCTATGGCTACTTGGAATAGATTGCGTGACATATTTCAAGATAACCAACAGTCACTTGCCGTCACACTTGAGCAGGAATTCTCCCTCGTTCGCATGGAAGAATTTCCTAACGTATATGCCTATTGCAAGAAACTTAAGGAGTTGGCAGATCAACTCCGTAATGTAGGCGCACCTATCACCAATAATCGTCTGGTTCTACAATTGGTTGCCGGCCTTTCGGAGGCATATAATGGCGTTGGAACTCTCCTACGTCAAAGCAACCCTCTTCCCGCTTTTCATCAAGCCCGCTCCATGCTTACTTTGGAAGAAATCGGTTTGGCTAAAAAGGTGGCTACCGGAGCAAGCCCCATCGTCATGGTGGCGTCCTCTCCAAGTTCTTCGGGTTTTGTTAATAATTCGGGCCAAAACCATAATCATGGTGGCGGTAAAAATAAACGTAAGAATAATAACAAAAAACGCGGGGGCAAACGCGGCGGTTCTGGTGGCGGTTCCGGTGGTCAGCAAGTAGGCGTTGGGCCTCATCTAGGGAACAGTGGCCCACTACCCCTCTGGTCCCAGCAGTGGGGCTGGGGCAGTGAGCCGTGGGCCGGCCGGCCACCCATAATCCAAAGATGAAATTCTAGTAGCCGGTGGGGCTGGCCAACGATTCGAGCCCAACAACCGGCGAAGGTGGCCCACGGCCGGTGGCCCGGCGGCCTACGGCCCCCGCCCCATCACGGACAGGAATTCTTGGGCTCCGACCTCCGCAAGCCCATCATGCAGCAAGCCCCACTCAAACCGATATTGAGGTCGCGATGCACACGTTGGGGTTAACTCAACCGGACCCAAATTGGTATATGGACACCGGTGCCACGACTCACATGACTTCCGAATCAGGTACTCTCTCATCTTATTCCAATTTGAGCACCCCTCGGGGGATAATTGTTGGTAATGGCAGTTCTATTCCAATTCTAGGGTATGGTCAGAAAATGTTGTCTCCCCCCAATCCACCCCTTCTCTTGAAAAATACTTTACATGCTCCTAAATTGATTAAAAATTTAGTATATGTCCGAAAGTTTACAACTGACAATTCGGTTTCTGTTGAATTTGATCCTTTTGATTTCTCTATGAAGGATTTCAAGACGGTGAGCCATCTCATGAGGTGTTATAGTAGGGGGGATCTGTATCCTATCATGCCCGGTTTCAGTCCATCGAGTCCAGTCTTGCCGTCAGTTTTGCAGTCATTTCTCCTTCCGTGTGGCATGCTCGTCTGGGTCATCCGGGATCTTCTATTTTATCAGTTTTAGATAAAAATAGCTTTATTTCTTGTAAGGGTACGAGTCGTACTCCACTTTGTCAGTCTTGTTCATTAGGAAAAATTGTTAAGTTGCCATTTGTAGACTCCAATTCTCATACTTCAATGTCATTTGATATTATTCATAGCGACCTATGGACGTCTCTTGTTCTTAGTTCATTGGGTCATTGATATTATGTTCTCTTTTTAGATGATTATTCTAGATTTTTGTGGACGTTTCCAATTGCGAATAAATCACAAGTGTTTTCCGTCTTCATCAAATTTAGAGCGTTCATTCGTACTCAATTCGAAAGAGAAATAAAAAATATTCAATGTGATAATGGGAAAGAGTATAACAATAGGGAGTTTCGGGAATTCTGTGCTAATAATGGGATCAATTTTCGGTTTTCGTGTCCTCATACATCTTCACAAAATAGGAAGGCCGAATGCAAAATTCGTTCCATAAATAACATTGTCTGAACTCTCTTAATTCATGCCTCCATACATCCATATTTTTGGCATCATGCTCTACAAATGGCCACATATCTTCTTAACATAATTCCCTCTAAAGGGCTGACATATTCTTCCCCCCTTCAAATACTGTATAATAAGAACCATCTTTATTCTCATCTTCGGGTTTTTGGATGCTTGTGTTTTTCGTTATTCCCATCCACCACAATTAACAAACTTCAGGCTCGGTCTACCCCGTGTGTATTTTTAGGTTATCCGTCTAATCATCGTGGTTATAAATGCTTTTATTTATCCTCCAATAAAATCATAATTAATCGCCACGCCATTTTTGATGAAACCCAATTTCCTTTTGCGAAAGTTCATACTCCCGAGCATCGGTCGTATAATTTTTTGGATGAACAAATATCTCCGTATATTATTCGGCATTTTTCGGACATCTCCCGCACCGAAAATCCTCCAGCGGGCCCACTGCCCGCTGGACCCACTGTGTCATCCCCTATTCCAGTTTCGGATCAGTCCCAGCAATTGGGCCAGTCCAGCCCAATTCTGGAACTGGTCTAGAAGATGCCCTAGTTTACCGATTTGGGCCAGCAGGCCCACTGCCTGCTGGCCCGTCCGTCCCGACCCCAGCAAATTCCCAAAATTCACTCAATTCTTCCTCGAGTCATAGACCGGTCACTCGTAGTCAACGGGGTATTTTTACACCTAAAAGACATTTTAATTTATATTCTGATGTCTCTAAATCCCCCTTACCCCGTAATCCTGTGTCCGCATTAAATGACCCTAATTGGAAAATTGCTATGACTGATGAATATAATGCTCTTATTGATAATAAGACGTGGGAGTTGGTGCCCTGTCCATATGGTATTAATGTTATCAGGTCTATGTGGATTTTTGCTCATAAGGAGAATTCAGATGGTTCATTTGCTCGACATAAGGCGTGGCTTGTGGGTGATGGTAAGACTCAGCAGGTTGGGATAAATTGTGGGGAGACGTTTAGCCGGGTAGTCAAGCCGGCTACTATTCGCACTGTGCTTAGCTTGGCTCTTTCAAAGACTTGGCCTATTCATCAGTTGTATGTCAAGAATGCTTTCCTACATGGTGATCTCAAGGAAACAGTCTATATGCATCAGTCGTTGGGTTTCAGGAATCCCAACCGTCCTCATCATTTCTGTTTGTTGAAGAAGTCATTATATGGGCTTAAGTAGTCTCCACGGGCCTGGTATACGAGATTTGCTGACTTTGTTTCGACTATTGGGTTCACTCACAGCAGGTCAGATAATTCCTTGTTCATCTACCGCCGTGGTTCGTCATTGGCCTATGTTTTGTTGTATGTGGATGATATCATCTTGACTGCATCTTTCGATGCCTTGCGCCAGTCTATCATGGCCATGCTCAGTTCTGAGTTTGCTATGAAAGACTTAGGGCCCTTGAGTTATTTTTTGGGGATTGCTGTCAAACGTCATTCAGGTGGTTTATTTTTGTCTCAACGGAAGTATGCTGCTGAGATCATCGAGAGGGCTGGGATGTCATCCTGTAAGTCCACTTCTACTCCAGTTGATGCAAAACCCAAGCTTAGTGCCGCGGTAGGTGCACCATACGAGGACCCGACCCGCTATCGCAGTCTTGCAGGGGCCCTCCAGTATCTTACATTTACCAGACCAGATATTACGTATGATGTTCAGCAGGTGTGTTTATTCATGCATGGTCCTAAAGTTGAGCACATGAATGCAATCAAACGCATCATTCGATATATTCAGGGGACACTGGACTATGGGTTGCACTTGTATCCTTCTTCTACATCCACACTTGTCTCGTACACAGATGCGGATTGGGGTGGTTGTCCGGACACCAGACGGTCTACGTCAGGATATTGTATGTTCCTTGGCAACAACTTGGTCTCCTGGTCTGCAAAGCGTCAGGCGACTCTATCCCGCTCAAGTGCAGAGGCAGAATATCAAGGGGTAGCTAATGTGGTCTCAGAATCATGTTGGTTACGTAATTTGCTGTTAGAGCTTCATTGCCTCATTCAGAAGGCAACCTTAGTATAATGTGATAATGTTAGTGCCATCTACCTCTCAGGTAATCCGGTTCAGCACCAACGCACAAAACATATCGAAATGGACATTCACTTTGTCTGTGAAAAGGTTGCTCAGGGGCAGGTACGCGTATGTCATGTCCCGTCAAGATATCAAGTTGCAGACATCTTTACAAAGGGTCTACCCGCGGTCCTTTTTGAAGATTTTAGGGACAGTCTCAGCGTTCGAAGACCGCCCGCTATGACTGCCGGGGTGTGTTAAACAATGGCCCAACACGGAAATGGTAAGTTGGCCATTCACGGGAAGCCCAGCAGTGGGCAATTCACTGAACTGAAATCATGGATTGGTGGATTGGTATCTTGTACCAATCTTGTATATATGGTATATATATATTTGATGTATATTGTAGTGTATTTATTACCTAAATTAGGATTATACACTTACCATAATTGTATAGTTAGAATTATGGTAGAATAATGTTTTAGGATTAGAATAGGAATAGAATTCTCCTATTTTGTATCTTGTATAAATACGTATTCAATTAATGAAAATAATCAAGGAGATTATTTCTTTCAGGTTGGTTAGAAGCTCTGAAAAGTCTAACCTTGCTTGAAAGTTGAGATTGCTATAATTTGCCTTAGTTTTGCTTTTCTCGTTTTCCTTTTTTTCGTTTGGGTTGGAGGATGGGTTAAAGTAGCCTCTGAAATTCAACTTAATATTTTCCTAAAAGATATATTTTTTATCTTTTATTCGATATTCGCTTTGTGATATGGCTAATTCGAATTCCCATCAGGAAATTTCACTTTTAAAAAATACCTCCTATCTAAGATAATTTTATTTTAAAAACTCAAAAATTTTTATTAAGGATGAAAGGGTACTACTTAACACCTCCTCTATAAGTCTATAACCTTTGGTGCTCCTTGAAGATTGAGAGTTAAATACTAATGTCTTATTAATCGACTTGTTAACTTTAAGAAAATAAGGATGTTAGAGGGAAAACAGAAAAAAGAATCAAAGCATCTGTTTTCATTGACCTAAAAATAAATAATTCTGCACAATCAATTGCATTATATTGTATTGTAGTATCGTCCACCACATCTCATGTGCATAAAGCTCAAGAATAATGAAAGCAGATTGCTAACCACGTTTTTATGTTGGATAAATTACAGTACACACCCCTGTTATATATTTAACACCCCTTATACTTTTCAAATTTAAATACTTAATCCTTGTAAAATGAAAATATTATTAAGCTTTATATTTTTAAAAATTTCTATAATATATGGGGTGTAAAGTATTGATTTAAAATACAAGGTATATTTGGAATTGAGTCATATTTCAGGGGTAGTTAATATAAGAGTAGTTATATTTTTATTTTATATAATGAATTAGTAATAAATGCATATAAAAGCATGATACAGTTAGGGTTTTCTTTGTACATTTGGTTATTATCCGATTTAGTTCACACGATTCTAAAATTCTTTGAAAAATCATACTATAACCAAAATGGAATTGACTTGAGTCTTCAAGTTTTTCATTTACTTTCAAAATGTATTGGAATATTAAAAAATAAATTGGGACATATAGAAGAAATTATAATGTTGTACTTAGGTTTTCTTTAAATGAATAACTGCTTCAAAATAAATAAAAAAATGAAAAAACTAATATAAACAAAATGGAAAAAAATTTGAGTGATAGTATAGTATACAGACCCTTCCCTTTTCATACCCGAGCCTCTCACACCCAAAATAAAACTTAAGAAAAAAACAGAAAATATTAATAATTACTTAGTCGTACCAAGTATTTACCCCAAATTATCTAAATTTATTTGAATTAAAAAATTTAATAACGTGAGAATGCATGTTAATTGATCTTAAGTAAATGTTAAAATTTATGTATAATTACATATCATCCATATATTAGCTTGGTATAAATTTGGGGTGCAATTAAACTTTGCCCAAAACAATTTGGAATTCTTGTGCAAATGTTACAAGTTATATATATCAACAGTTTACCTTTAATATAGCCAAGTAAATTCTCACATCTAGAATAGCTAAATTGTTGGGAGGGAAATATTACAGTATTTATTTCATCGTTACCTTTTTACTTTTCTTAATTTAAATTATATTTTTCAAGATTATACACACATATTCTTCATGTTGATGGGTGAGAGATTTTGCGCCGTAATTTTCTCAAACATTTTTGGGTAGAATTAGTGAATTAGTGGTGGCCCAAAAGATCCTCTTACGCCCTACCTAGAAAAAGAAAAAGGAAAAACAATATGATATTTCCTTTTCAACGAATCTACCCCCACGACAAAAAAAAAATCAAAAAATACAATTAGGAAAGCATTTTTTCAGCACATTTTAACGCCGGCCCCAAAATATCTTCTTTCCTACTGCTTAATTTCTTCCATCCCAATTTACGTCTCATTATTTCTTTTTAATCCGTCCAAAAAATAAGTGTAAACTGAAGTGTGGCTGTCCAGTTAATACCCTTCGTCGGACAATAATTATATTGTATATAAAAAAAAACATTGCATATATAAGTCAAAAGGTATTGCGTTTATATAATTTTGAACATCCTTACCGATGTTTCTTGCTTCGTCACTGCCTTTATAATGATATTTTTTTATATTTAATATTTTCTTTATTCAAATTTATGTGATATATTTTTTTTTTTAGTTCGTCCAAAAAAGAATGATACATTTCTCTATTTGACAATAATTTAATTTTAAATTTTTACCTCTTACGATTAATGAGATGATTTCTAACCACACAAATATTTTTGACTTATTTTAGACCACAAGATTCAAAAGTGTTACTTTATTCCTTAAACTATGTTCTCAATCAAATTATATTACATAAATTAGGACAAAGGAAATAATAATTTGATTATAAACTTTTTATTTTATTTTTAATAAAATGATTTAAGGCCGTAAAAATTTCTCAAACTTTTTTTAAAACTACTTCAAATTTAAAAGTCCTTTTTAAAAAAGAATTTCATATCCAATCAAATACGATATTATAGAGTTTTACAAAGGAACTTTCTTGTTCAAGGCCAAATGGTTGACCAAAAGGAGTTTTTTTTCTCTCCTATAAGATGTGAACAGATCTCAAGGAAAACAAATTTCATTAATATTTTTATATACTATCATTTTTCTTCTCCTTAACAATATAGTTCTCTGTCATAATGGTTTCTGCAGAAACCAAACCAAATAGTTCATCAAGGTTTAAATTAATTGATGGAAGAAAATTGGCATACAAAGAAAGAGGTGTTCCTAAGGACAAATCAAAGTACAGAATCATTATGGTTCATGGATTTGATAGCTCCAAAGAAAGAGATTTTCTTGCACCCCAGGTAAAATTATTACCCTCTAGACTCATTGATATGTTCTTGAATAAAAATTAGCAAATGGACGGGTTAGATTAAATTTGATCAAATTCACAATGGGTCATAACCCAATTTGCTGGATTTGTGTGTGTTACCCTTGTGTTGAGGTCATGTTAATTTTTCATGTATTATTCCAATTTTATCGAATGTTTGCGAGGATGGGTCATAACCCAACTCGCTCAAAGTTTGTTTGAGTGAAGTGGTAACGAATAATGAATCATAATTCTAACCCGCCCCACATAACTCAATTTTTTTCCTTTTTTATTTTCTTTTTAAGATTTAGGGATCAAAAATGGGTTATTATGACCCAACTCGCTCAAAATTTATTTGGGTAAAAATGTATGGATTTATGGGGCATAATTCAACCCTTCCCACATGACTCAAGTTCACCTTCTTTTTTATTATGAAAAGAAATGTGATAGTTGACAGTTTGTGTTTTTCTTAAATTAGTTTTAAGTATTTCCAAATTTTCATAATTATCAATTCTCAAAATTGATTTTGTATGTTCGAGTTTGAGTTGCATTTTGATCTGTTTTAACGCAATAGTTTGATGGGTCAGTTTTATTCAACCAAATTGGACATGTCAACAAACGGATCATAATTCAACCCGTTTAATTTTGGGCGGGTTACTAAAAAATGGGTTCTTTTTGTCACCTAACCTATAGATATGATCTTGAAGAACTTTGTTAATTTTTTACAGGAACTTATGAACACGTTGGGAATATATATAGTTCAATTTGATCGAGCTGGATATGGAGAAAGTGATCCAAATCCAAAACGATCATTAAGGTGTGAAGCAAATGACATTGAGGAATTAGCTAATCACTTGGAATTAGGATCCAAATTCTACATAATTGGTTTCTCAATGGGATCTTACCCAACCTGGAGTTGCATCAAACACCTCTCACATAGGTAACATCATATTTCTTGCTTATTTTCGTCGAACCGTCCTTTTATTCTGATCAATATCAGCAATGCAGTTCATTAAAAGATAAATATAGTCTAAATTATATAGTTAAGAAATACCATGAAACCCGAATGAACAAAATGTTGAATTGAATTTACCAAGTCTCTATTGTGGTCAATATTCATATACACAATGTATATTTAGGTCATGCTTTCTGATCGATATCAGCAAAGCAGTTCATTCTGCAATGAACTTGCAACATGTTTGGCCTAACTTCTAAAACCTGCTTATTTTGAATGGGCTTTTCAAAAATAAAACAAAAATTAGTGTAGCAGTTTATGTTTGGCTAATCAATTTCAAAAATATTTTTGCCAATATTAAAGCAGTAATTTATGCTTGGTCAAGTTTCTAAAAGTGCTTCTGAAAAAAAACTATAGTACTTTTTTAGCTTCTGAAAAACAGCTTCTGCTACTACTCGAAAACACTTATTTTATTCCTAAAAGCTAAGCCAAACACCTCAAGTTAAAAAATAAGCACTTAAGGCTCCCCAGAAGCTTGGTTGGTCAAACAGACTATTAATCTACAACGTATAGATAAGAGAACATGAAATCGGAATGAACAAAATGTCTAGTTGAATCGTATGTTTGGATCCACATTGTTAATACAGCTCTTCTTTTCTCAACTTGCTAGGTTAGCAGGGGTGGCATTTGTGGTTCCCATTGTCAACTACCAATGGCCTTCTCTCCCGGAATCTGTAACAAGGGATGATGAACGGAAGAAGTGGTACAAAAGGATGACTTGGGTTGCAAGATATGCTCCTAGATTATTGCATTGGTGGATGATCCGAAAAACGTCTTCCTCCCCCTCTACTGATAATTCAAGACCTACATACTTTACTGACAAGGACTTGGAGCTTTTGAAGAAGGCACCTGGATTTCAATTTCTTACCGCGGTAAGGTCAATAACAGTAACTACGTCTTAATCCCAAGCAAGTAGAGGTCGGCTATATGGATCTTCACTGACCATGTTGCTCCATTTTAAGCTCAGTTGATACATCATAAGTGTTATTTTAACTTGGTACTTAACATCTTACAGGATAAGCTAAAGAGCAGAAGTGTATTCAACAACCTCCGCAGCGACTTCCTTGTAGCGTTTAGTAAATGGGATTTCGATCCTTTGCAGCTTAGAAATCCTTTTCCTGAAAATGATAAACGTCATGTTCACATCTGGCATGGCTGTGAAGATAGATTTATTAATTTGAAACTACAAAGACATGTCTCAGAAAGGTTACCTTGGATTCAATATCATGAAGTTCGTGATGGTGGACATTTGTTGATCTATGATACCATTGTCTGTGAAGCCATCTTAAAGTCTCTCTTGCTTGGAGAGGACGCACCATTCTATACACCTAAATTTTCTTCCTGACTGTCACACCCCTTTTCGCCGAAATTTATAGGTCTTTGAAAAATGGGAGAAATAACCTTTTTTCGTAAACGTCACTTTGATTTTTCAAGCCACTACCTGTTTCCATTTTCCAAATACCCAAAAGAGTTTAGTGAAAAGGGGGGTGACACTGATGCATTAAGTTCTCCATCTCTTTTATTTTATGTCACGTTTTCCTCGACCGAAAAAATATCTTACCCCACCAGCATTAGGACTCAACTGCTGGAAGTTTTGCATAACTTTCTATATAACCTTGTGGGCGAGCAATTCGTCGTGTGATCTGCAGAAGATCAGCATACACGTCAATGTCAAAGTACTCGGCCAACTAAAAGAACATAAAGGCCTGCAGGAAGGTTTTTATTGCATACCTGCAACTAGAAGTAGCAGCGCTGAAGTATGTATTTGAGAGAAAAAGTCAAAATGGTGAAAAGGAAGTATAATTGATACAGATTTATATAGTAATATGAGTATGTCTGATGTATTGAGCAAAGTGAAAAAGTATATGACAGGCACAAATACTTGGCGCGGCTATTGAAATCGCATATATAAAGCCCACCAAACAATTATTGATTATTGCATACTTATAGTTCTGTATTATAATCTTGATCTATAACTACAAGCTGCTATATGCTGCATAAAAACTCACCATATTCTAACTGTTGCATTCCATATTACTTGTGAGGTCAAAACTACATCAAAAGTCGAGAAGTAGGCACTTAATTATCTTGCCAATTATATGCAAATACTCCAATGCCCTTAATGATAAGGTTAAGACTAAATTCCCAACACTAGGAGAGATAATTTGGCACCAGAAAAAAATGGACGAAGGGGGAAATACATGGTCGGAAAATATCACAACCATATAACTACAAGATTCAAATCAGCTTCTAGGTGATATAATCAGATTCCCAATTTTCTCGGATAATGGTGATGTCTGGGCCAATTTGTGCACCTAGACGATTTCACTAGGTATCTGCTATATCCTAATAATACAATTATCGCGTTATTCTGCGAACCAAGACTTGGGGAGATTAAAAGAAATATCCCAACATTTTTTTATCTCTACTGGAGTTTGAACCCTATTCTCCCATGATTTTCATTTCAATACATTGACCATTAGGCCACACCCTCATGCACAAAATTCTCAATATTCTTCATAAATGCAAGACTAGGATATGAGGAATTCTTTTATGGGATCTAGTATTTTATCCATGTCTTGTACCTGTATGGAAAAGGTTAAGCATAATAGCTGTTTTGTCCCAGTGGCAATTACTAGAAGGGAAGCAATACACTTTATCGCCAAGACACCTTGTAAATGGTTACTTTAAAATGACTTCCAGCTTTTGTAGAAACCAGATATTTGGACAAAACAATCAAACAATGATAGCTTAAGTAGGGTTCTTCATTCCAATGAAACTGAGGGGTGTGATTTCCATCGCCAAAAAGTTAAGGGGGTATTCTAGCATTTAGTTCAAAGTAACCAAAATTTACCAGTTCCTAAATTTCTATCACCTAGAAACTATAACCAAACTGCAAGGTTTTGGCAGGACTAATTGTCAATGGGAGAGTGCACTTAACATTTAATATTATGGTAAAGCAGAAAACCAAGGATCCATTTTGATCTGATACCATAGATAGAGAAGTTAATTTGGGTAAATACCTACTAGTTCATTGGATGAAACTCCATTATTTTCAATATAATTTCATTCTTTTTTTCTTTCTTTTTTTCGATCTAGTTTCAGATCTAACAACTCTATTTTATCTCTTTAGATTATTTCAATTTAATTGAGTCTAAACATCATTAATGAGGTCTTTAGAAAATTTGAAGGTTTAAAATGAGATACTTGATTTGATAAAAATTTTAAGAAATTAATATTTGTTAAATATACATCCGATATACACAATATACATGTGTATATCGGATGAACAATGCTCTCGAGCTACTGTAGCAGCCCACGGTTTGGGCTGATTTTGTATACAATGTGTATATTAGTCTTGTACCTTAATTAGTCTTGTACACTTACCATAATTGTATAGTTAGTCTCCAAATAGAATAAGGTTTTAGGAATATGATTTTCCTATTATGGAAATATGTAAATTGTATATATTGTCTTTCAATTAATGAAAATAATCAAGAGATTATTTCTTTCATAGTATCATAAGTCTAGGTCAAACAACAATTTCTCTCCCTAAAATTATTGTTCTTCGGCCAAGCATAAACCGAGCCTCCCTCCTCAATTTCTACACCTATTTCCGCTCTCAAAGTCTCTCTTCCAAATCCTTCTATCACTTATTGTTCTTTCGTTATGTCTACGTCAAAGTACACGTTTCACCATGCCCTTGTTGTTTCTAACATCAAGAATCATATCCCTCTAATTCTTGAAATAGAAAACTTCCAATACGCGACGTGGGCCGAGTTGTTCAAAATTCACGCTCGTTCGCATCAAGTCATCCATCACATGATCCCTGCGGCTCCTGAAGATACGGAGGTGCCTAAACGCGAGGATGATCCTAAATTATGGACAACACTTGATGCCACCGTCCTTCAGTGGATTTATTTTACTATCTCTACCGACCTATTGCAGACGATTATTGAGCCAGACGCTACGGCGATGGCTGCGTGGGATAGGCTGTGTGACATATTCCAGGATAATTGAAATTCCAGAGTTGTTACCCTTGAACAGGAATTTTCCCACGTCAACATGGAAAATTTCTCAAACGTTTCAGCTTATTGCAAAAGGTTGAAAGAATTGGCGAACCAACTCCGCAACGTTGGTCCGCCAGTTAATGAAGATCGTCTTGTTCTACAGATGGTTGTTGGCCTATCCGAGGCCTATAGTGGCGTTGGAACTCTCATTCGTCAAAGTAATCCTCTTCCGAAGTTCTATCAGGCCCGTTTCATGCTTACCTTGGAAGAAGCCGGCTTGGCTAAAAAGGCGGCTACTAGTGCTAGTCCCGTGGTCATGATGACATCCTCCACTAATCCTCAAATTTTTGGTGACAATTCGAACCAAAATCGGTCTCACGGGGGGGGGGAGCAAAAATAGCTGGAAAAATAATAGGAAAAATCGCAGGGGCAAACACGACGGTTCTGGCAGTGGTAGCGGCGGCCAAAACAGTGGCGGTAGACCTCATCCCGGTTACAGTGGGCCACCGACCCTCTGGTCTCAGCCTTGGGCCTCTTGGTCGTGGGCTTAGAACAGTGGGCAGTGGCCCTACGGCCCAAATCCTTCACAGTTTTCAGCTACTGGCCAGTGGGCTTCCCAGCAGCCTAGACGACCCAATGCACACTGGCCAGTGGTTCCAACAGTAGTCAAAGGCCGGGTCAGCAAGCATGTGTTCTTGGGCCCCGACCTCCGCAAGCCCATCACATCGTGGGGCCCATTCCAACCGACAATGAAGTTGTTATGCACACATTTGGTTTAACGTCATCGGACCCGAATTGGTACATGAACACCGGTGCGACTACCCACATGACGTCCGATCAAGGTACTCTCTCGTCTTATTCCAATTTGAGCAACCCCCGTGGTATAATTGTTGGTAATGGTAATTCAATTCTTCGTGGTTATGGTCATAAAACTTTGTCTCCACCCCATCCACCTCTTATCTTGAAAAATACCCTTCATGCCCCTAATTTAATTAAAAATTTAGTGTTTGTCTGTAAATTCACAACTGATACTCATGTTTCTGTTGAATTTGACCCGTTTGGGTTTTCTGTGAAGGATTTCAAGACAGGGACTCCTCTCATGAGGTATGATAGTAGGGGAGATCTTTATCCGATCACACCAAGTTTCAGTCTTTCGAGTCAAGCCTTGTCGTCTACGTTTGCCGCCCTTGCTCCTTCCTTGTGGCAAGCTCGTCTAGGTCATCTGAGGTCATCTATTTTGTCTTCCTTAGCTAAAAATAAATTTATTTCTTGTAAGGGTACGCGTAGTACTCCGAATTGTCAATCTTGTTCTTTAGAAAAAAATGTTAGATTGTCGTTTGTAGACTCCAATTCTCATAGGTTAATGCCATTTGATATTATTCATAGTGATTTATAGACATTCCATGTTCTAAGTTCGTTGGGTCATCGATATTATATTCTTTTTTTTGGATGATTATTCTAAGTTTTTATGGATTTTTCCAATAGCGAAAAAATCTCAAGTCTTTTCCATCTTCTTAAAATTTAGAGCATTCATTAGAACCCACTTCGAACGGGAAATAAAAAATATTCAATGTGATAATGACAAAGAATATGACAATGGGGTGTTTCGAAAATTTTGTGCTAATAATATGATCTATTTTCGTGTTTCTTTCCCTCATACGTCTTCACAAAATGGGAAAGCCGAACGCAAAATTCGTACCATTAATAATATTATTGATTCATGCTTCCGTACCCCAGTCTTTTGGCATCATGCTTTCCAAATGGCTACATATCTTGTCGCGCCCAATTTAGACCTGCGGGCTTCGCGACGCGATGGCATCGATTCCCTCCGGATGGATTAAAAAATGCTTGCTTGAGGAGTCGCCACCTAATTATTCTAAGGTGAATTAGGACACCTAAATTCTAACTACAAAAAAATACAAAATAACTCCAATTTTGTGGTCTGCGAAACTAATGAAATTCTAGGTAAGGGTTCTTTATTATCCTAAAGGGAAGGGGTTAGGCATCCTTTAAGATCCGCTAACTTGCGGTTATCCGATCAGACTCAGGTTAATTGTTATGCAAAGAAAAATACATGTTTTTACAAATATAAAAATAATGTTACAAGATGTTAATAAAATGATGCATTTTGTACAAGTATGCATTTGTATGGCATTAATATACATGTAAAGCTGAAAAAAGTATAAATATGCATTTGTATGAAAATTGATAAAAATATATGCAATGTAAATTGTATGGGTGACGAGCCTAAAAATAGATAATCTAGCGATGGGTTTCCAATTTTAGACTACCCTATCAATTAATTCTATCTATTCTAAATGTTTCAATAATTTCACGAGTACAATAATATTACAATACATAATGAAATAGAGCTGAATTAAAGAATGTAAAAAAAAGCAACAATAAAATAACTAATCTCCAAGGGGTATTCGCCTTCTTTGACTTTATCCCTTGCAAGCTGTCAAGAATAAACGGTTAGAAACAATTGAATATACATAACTTCGAATCCGTATCCAAAACAATAAATGTTTTGATTACGGAGGGCTCAGACTTAAATTTTGAAAAGATCATTCCAATCACGTCGTGGTTGCAAACATATGACTCGTTGGTCATTTTAGTTGCCTTGCCTACCGAACATGTTGGTCTCTCGGGTGAAAAAGATTTAAGTTTCATCCTTGCCCAGAAGTTTTATTTTCCGTCTTTACAAATGTGGAGGCCTCAAAAATCGACGGATATTTTTTCATCGGCCAAAATGCAGTACTTAATAAAAAAAACAGTAAACAGTAAAACAGTACATATCCGTGGCACGGATGTTTAAAACAGAAAACAGAAAAGAGAGAAACGAAAGGAAAAAAAAGCGCGGCCTCGAATTTAATTTCATCGGCCTAAATGCAGTATTGGTTAAAAACAATAAAACAGTAAAATAGATGTGTAACAGATGTTTAAAATGCCAAAAAAACAGCAGCAATTGGCAATTAAAACGTCCGACCCGAATTCTGAAAATTTACCCGACCCGGATTCTGAACAGTGATCCGCTCGGATTTCGGGTTAACCCGACCCGGAATCAAATATTTTTTAGAATTTTCAGATAACAAACAAACAAGATATTAAAACACAAAATCTGAAAATTTGTTCGAACCGGGTCGACCCGAGCCGGAACAGTGAACCGACCCGGAACAGATTTTTTTATTTTTTAGATTTTCAGATAGCAAACAACAAAATATAGAACATGAAATCTGGACATTCATTCGAACCGGGTCGACCCGACCCGGGTCAGTGACCCGACCCGAATCGGATATTTCAACCCGAATCAAATTCTTTCCAAATTTTCAGGTAACCAACGACACAATATAAACACAAAAATCTGGAATTTAACCGAACCGGGTCGACCCGACCCGAATCGGATGTTTTTTCAAACCGAATCGATTTTCTCCAAATTTCAGATAACCAACAACACAATATAAACATACAAAATTCAGAAATTTATTCGGACAGGGTCGACCCGACCCGGAACAGTGACCCCACCCGATTTTTCTCTAAATTTCAGGTACACCAACAACAAAGTAAAGCATAAACCTGGAGATTTTGTCCGACAAGGGGTGACCCGACCCGGATTGTGACCCGACCGGAACAGTGAGCAAAAGGGGCGAAATAATACCCGATTTCCGACGTGAGCTCCGACCAAAACTCCTTTTTTCGGACAAAAAATTCACAAAAATCGACCCCAAAACAGTGAACAAAAGGGGGTATTTTATGGTTGGGTTTTCGGATTTTAAGGGGTGTAGAGTGGCGGTGATGTGGCGGCAGTGGTGAGTTGAGTTGGTGTTGGGCGAGGTGACCGGCGATGGTGTCGGCGTCGTGGTGGTGATGTGGGTGTAGGTTGTCCGGCGTAGATGGGGTAGGGTGGCTGGTGGTGTGGGGTGTTGGCGAGGTGACCGGCGACGTGGGGTCGCCGGTGTGGGGGTGCGTGCGGCGGATGGAGTGTGAGAGAGAGAGAGAGAGAGATATGGAATGTTGCGGCTGAAATTTTGGGAGGGGTGTGTGGAAAAAATGAAAATGTTTTAGGGTTTGGTTTGGTTTAAAGGGGGGAAATAAAGGGATGGGTAGTTGGGTATTGGGCCAATCCGGGTGGGCTTCGAATGGGGGGTTTGGAATTGTTTTGGGTTGGGGAAATAAATGGGTGATGGGTTGGGCTTGGACGAGATGGGTTTTAGTTTGGGTTGGGTAGGAATTATTTTGGGATAGGGAAATAAAAAGTGGGTTATGGATTTAAAATATAAAAAGGGGTTTTATTATATAAAAAGAAAGCTTTGCAAAATTTATAAATTGTAAAGATGATAATATGATAAAATATAATATTTGTGAAATGCTTAATGCTTAAATAAAAATAAAAATGCAATGCCGTTTTGCGAAAATAAAATAATATATAATATTAGGATAAAGAATGATTGTGATATAAAAATGCAAATGACAAATAAAAAATACAAATAATAATAATAATAATAATAATATATATACATATATATATGTCTATATTTTAAAATTGTCGTAAAGTGTCAAAAATATTAAAAATTGCAAATAAAATCCAAAAAGATGGGACAAAATTGGGTGTCAACAGATGCCCCTCTTTGGCCGGAGGCGATGAAAGAGTTTTCGGCCAAAGAAGTTGACTAAGTAGCCAATTTTGTCCTGATCATCGGGACTCGAGGAAAGATTAGAGATGAATGGGAAGAAATAAAATCCCGAGGGAAGAGAAAAGTTGTAAAAGATGGTGCAGATTCAAGAAACAATGCCCCAGTGTCGACTTATGATGACACTGGTTGCAGATGTGGCGAAATCCTGGGAGAAGGGTTGAACGATGTTCGAAGTATTTCCCAATGTAGATGATTATGTAGCATATGCGTAATGAGGTGACGTCGTTGCTTAGACGTTATGCGGATGGCGGATGCATGCGCGCGCGATTGCGATTGAAATTAAAATACCCGCATTAGAAGGTGGGCGCCGACGAAATTGAAATACCCGCATTAGGAGGTGGGCGCCTGACTGAAAATAAAATACCCGCATTAGGAGGTGGGCGCCTGACTGAAAATGAAATACCCGCATTAGGAGGTGGGTGCCTGACTGGAATTGAAATACCCGCATTAGGAGGTGGGTGCCTGACTGAAATTGAAATACCCGCATTTGGAGGTGGGCGCCTGACTGAAATTTAAATACCCGCATTAGGAGGTGGGCGCCTGACTGAAATTAAAATACCCGCATTAGGAGGTGGGCGCCGATCGAAATTTAAATACCCGCATTAGAAGGTGGGCGCCGACGAAATTTAAATACCCGCATTAGGAGGTGGGTGCACATCGAAAAAATGAAAATACCCGCATTAGGAGGTGGGCGCCTGACTGAAAATGAAATACCCGCATTAGGAGGTGGGCGCCTGACTGAAAATGAAATACCCGCATTAGTAGGTGGGCGCCTGACTGAAAATGAAATACCCGCATTAGGAGGTGGGCGCCGATCGAAAATGAAATACCCGCATTAGGAGGTGGGCGCCGATCGAAAATGAAATACCCGCATTAGGAGGTGGGCGCCTGATAGAAATTAAAATACCCGCATTTGGAGGTGGGCGCCTGACTGAAATTTAAATACCCGCATTAGGAGGTGGGCGCCTGACTGAAATTAAAATACCCGCATTAGGAGGTGGGCGCCTGACTGAAATTTAAATACCCGCATTAGAAGGTGGGCGCCGACGTAATTTAAATACCCGCATTAGGAGGGTGGGTGCCCGATCGACCGAAAATGAAAATACCCGCATTAGGAGGTGGGCGCTGATCCGAAAACGAAATACCCGCATTAGGAGGTGGGCGCCGATCGAAATTGAAATACCCGCATTAGGAGGTGGGCGCTCGACCGAAATTGAAATACCCGCATTAGGAGGTGGGCGCCGACCGAAATTGAAATACCCGCATTAGGAGGTGGGCGCCCCCCGAAAATAAAATACCCGCATTAGGAGGTGGGCGCCGACGTAAATTGAAATACCCGCATTAGGAGGTGGGCGCCGATCGAAATTAAAATACCCGCATTAGGAGGTGGGCGCCGACGAAATTAAAATACCCGCATTAGAAGGTGGGCGCCGACCGAAATTGAAATACCCGCATTAGGAGGTGGGCGCCTGACTGAAATTTAAATACCCGCATTAGAAGGTGGGCGCCTGACTGAAATTGAAATACCCGCATTAGGAGGTGGGCGCCTGACTGAAAATAAAATACCCGCATTAGGAGGTGGGCGCCTGACAGAAATTGAAATACCCGCATTAGGAGGTGGGCGCCTGACTGAAATTAAAATACCCGCATTAGGAGGTGGGCGCCTGAAATGACGTCGTTGCTTAGACGTGATGCAGATGTCGTCGTTGCATAGACGAGATGAAATGACGTCGTTGTTTAGACGTGATGCAAAGTGTGACCCTAAGGTCGAACTGCTATGTCATCAATCTAGATTGAAAGTTAATGCGCAGACATAAGGGATGTAAAAGGAATGGATAAGGATGAGAAATATGACCCTGTGAGTCAAAATATCGTCCTTGTACGGACATAGCAGCTGGGACCCTGTAAGTCAAGATGATGTTTTTTTTTTGTTTTTTTTTTTTTTGTGCAGACGTCCAATAGGAACGTGATCCTTGTGGTGAGCGGCGATGCGGGAATTCTTTGCGAAATTAAGCCTCATGTCGCGGCTTTCCGCCTTTGTCAACCTGAAGACCTGCACTCAAAGAAATTTGTGAGTTTGGGGAGAGGGGCGGTTGATTCGCGTTGACTTTGTAGCTTTGGCTCTGGACGCTCACAAGTTCAGACTTGTTTGGATTGAAGACATAGATGTCTGGCATTTTTCCAAGTCCATTGGCATATTCTTGTAGTGAACCCTTTAAAAAATGCCCCAGTTTCTGGTATATATATGAAGATGATGAACTTCCAACTGGATAAAGCCGAGTTTGTGCGGGCCACTTGCTTGTCCTGTTAAGGCAATCATGTAAGCACATTGCGTTGTGTGCAAGATAATGGAAGAAAAATTCCAATGGTGTGACCGAAGCCGATATAGGCCGCCTACGTATTCCGACAAAGGAAATCAGGTCATAACGTAGTTCATGCAAGTAAAAAGGAATTATGAAGTTTTCCAAAATGGGACCGAAGCCGATGTGGCTGCCTACGTATCCCGCCGAGGGAATCAGGTCATAACGTAGTTCATGTGGCAAAAGAGATTGTAAGGATTTTCTGAAAATGGGACCGAAGCCGATGTGGCCGCCTACGTATCCCGCCAAGGGAATCAGGTCATAACGTAGTTCATGTGGCAAAAAGAATTGTATTTGTAGAATTTTGTTTTGTTTTTTTTGTTTTTTTTTTGTAAAAGAGAGTGACTAGAGTTTGGAAAATGATGCAATATATTTTGCAAGGTTTTTTTTTTTTTTTTGAAAATACGAAAAAGACAAATCATATTTTGACTTCAGTTGGTACCAACAATTAGTAATGTGCTTAGGGTTCCCGTTACTGCTCTCTGTATAACCGAGGCTGACTTCAGGGTAATTCCTACAGCTTCAGATGCTACCTCAGACATACCTGAGGATCAACACTTGCTTCAAGCCAAGGTTTTGACATATGCAACCTCATGTTTCAAATGCCCTCATCACCGAAAGAAAGTCCCTTTCTCAAATGTATTTCAGTATTTTGAACTTTGGGACGTCTAGAGAAGTACACTCACCCTCAGAAAGATGTTCAATGCATTCAATCGTGATACCATAGGCTTGGCCGTCATGTAAGTATCCACTAATGTGAGAACCCTTGGTATAGGATCATGTAGGGCTTGTTATGGGTTTGTAATGTAGGCTTGGGGAAAGGAAAGGATATCATTTGGGTAAGGAGTGACTAATCATTCCTTGAGCGTTGGAATATGTCCGCGCTTTGTATTTGTGTGCCTTGATACCGATTTGCTTCTTTTTGCCCCCTTTATTTTGTACCGACTTCTTTGGAATATTTCGTTTGGAGTTTTTTCCCCTTTTTCAGTGTGTTTTTTTTTTGATTTTGATATTGTCGGGGCTTTTTACTTCATTTTTTGTGAAGTCGTCCCTTTGTTTTGTTTCATTTCCTCTTTTGGGAACATTGCGACTTCAACTCGGATCATTTTCAGCAATTTGCACATTTCTGATGCGCTCAAGGAAGTCGGGCCAAGAGAGGGATAGTGCGTGCACGCACTCAGAAAGGGTATAGGCATAATATGTGGTTGTTAAAAAAAAATAGGCTTCAGGCTCAAAGGGGGAGTACTATGGATAATGTTATTTGGTAAGCTGAAAAGGCTCAAACGGATCAAAGAAAGCCTACGATCCTTTCCTATACCAAGTGTTACTCAGGATTTCGCCTCAACAAACATTCGAGCCAAGTTCTAGATCACAATGCAATGCAATTGAACTTATTCTAAAACTCACCACACAATGCATATGAAACGATGAGGTTGGCTTCGTTCATACCTTGGAAGCATGCAAAATAATTTTTAAGCTTCAACACAGGCGTGAATAAAAGGTACCAGAAAAATCTATGGTTTACCACGAAGTCAGTCTTCTCCGCTTGTTCTTTCCTATGCACACTCTTAACTGTGTTGGTATTAACCAAGTCCATCAATGATTCTTAGAAAATATATATATATTTTGTATTTTTTTTTATTTTTTTTTTTTTTTTTTTTTTGAATAAAGGGTACCGAACCCCAAATAGGGCTGCCTACGTATCTCATCTTTGACGAGAATCAGGTGTGCGTAGTTCGTGCAGATAGGTTATAAAAATGTATGATTGAAAAAGAACTTATCCACGATAGGATAGTAAGTAAAAACTGTATGCAATGAAAAGTGATTGACAAATTAGAATGAATGCAATGAAAAAAAATGATTGTCCACAATAGGATGTAATGAAAAAAGATTGTCCATTAGGATGTAATGAAAAAAAATAAAGATTGATAAACCAGAATAATTTTTTTAATTTTTTTTTATTTGTTTTTTTTTTGATTTTTTTTTTAGGGGTGTCGCACCCGAAAGGGGTTACCTACGTATCACACCGTATGGTGAGAATCAGACACTCGTAGTTCGTAAGGATATGTTAAAAAATGCATGATATAAAAATAAATTATGTAACGAAAATTAAGCATCTCAACTGAATTTGCAAAATATATATAAAAACAAGTATAGACAACTAAAGTGACGCCTCGTTGACTCTGGTGTTGGCTGACTTTTTCCAGTCAAAACATCTTCCGGTCATCTTTGTGAAAGCCTTTGGCTTTGTTCTTTCCTGGAGTATATCCAGGAATAATGTTTTAGAACGACCGCCCCCAACTGTTCGCGAGGACGATCTCCCTGCAAAAATAAGAGCACCGGGTGAAAGGAGGAAAGTCACTAAAAGAATAATAAAATGTAGGAGTGTGAAAGTATGGTCAAAAACTCCCCTGATTGATGCACGAGGTCCGACTCTTGATGTTCAAGAACGCTTTATCCTAGGGCAGTGACACAATTTATGTCCCAGAATTGCAAGCAACATGGTATGATATGTAAAGAATTGAAGCATGTATTTATTGCATTAAATAATATGTACAGAGTTAAAAGAAGAAAAATAGCAAACAAATTGTGCGGGAATTAAATGTGCGTCCTAACATGCATGGAGCCTCTCTTATGCCAGAGGTGAGCCTAAACGCCAAATATGAGAGATTATGACAAAATAATCCAAGCTGTCACTGCAATGCTTTAGTTGGAAATGAAGACAAAACGTATGTACATTTTCCAATATCGGCATGTCATGATTAGGCTTGGATTAGTCTATCATTATCAAGCTACAAATAATATGCTGATGGTCGTTGGGGGAGCGAGACCCGTCGACAATTTTGGTGAATTTCTTAATTGTGGAGTAGATGCCAAGGATCGACCCACCTATGGTGTATGCATGCATGACTTAAAATAAAGGTGGTATAGCTCTATCATAAATTTTCTAAGATTTGGCTTACTAGACTCCAGGATCCCGAGCAGACTACTCGAGTGAGAAGGCTACGCGGCCACCGGATGGTCCGGTCACTCCGCGCATACGCCAACTCTCCTAAAATTTGGTAATTTGAAAGAATTTGCGGGTGCGCAAAACACACCTCGCGTGTAATGTGTGATAGTGTCAACTTTCCATATTGGAAGAAATATGAGCGGAATGCCAATTTAAGGAAAGAAGTAAAAGAATATAGCAATTAAAGCAGTTAAACATACAAAATTTCAAAAAGGAAACAATTAAAAATAATAAATCAAATAATGAGCAATATAAAGCATAATAATAATTAACCTGAATTTGCTATGGTTAAGAACCCGAAAGTATCCCCAGTGGAGTCGCCATGCTGTCGCGCCCGATTTTGACCTGCGGGCTTCGCAACGCGATGGCATCGATTCCCTCCGGATGGATTAAAAAATGCTTGCTTGAGGAGTCGCCACCTAATTATTCTAAGGTGAATTAGGACACCTAAATTCTAACTACAAAAAAATACAAAATAACTCCAATTTTGTGGTCTGAAAACTAATGAAATTCTAGGTAAGGGTTCTTTATTATCCTAAAGGGAAGGGGTTAGGCATCCTTTAAGATCCGCTAACTTGCGGTTATCCGATCGACTCGGGTTAATTGTTATGCAAAGAAAAATACATGTTTTTACAAATATAAAAATAATGTTACAAGATGTTAATAAAATGATGCATTTTGTACAAGTATGCATTTGTATGGCATTAATATACATGTAAAGCTGAAAAAAGTATAAATATGCATTTGTATGAAAATTGATAAAAATATATGCAATGTAAATTGTATGGGTGACGAGCCTAAAAATAGATAACCTAGCGATGGGTTTCCAATTTTAGACTACCCTATCAATTAATTCTATCTATTCTAAATGTTTCAATAATTTCACGAGTACAATAATATTACAATACATAATGAAATAGAGCTGAATTAAAGAATGTAAAAAAAAGCAACAATAAAATAACTAATCTCCAAGGGGTATTCGCCTTCTTTGACTTTATCCCTTGCAAGCTGTCAAGAATAAACGGTTAGAAACAATTGAATATACATAACTTCGAATCCGTATCCAAAACAATAAATGTTTTGATTACGGAGGGCTCGACTTAAATTTTGAAAAGATCATTCCAATCACGTCGTGGTTGCAAACATATGACTCGTTGGTCATTTTAGTTGCCTTGCCTACCGAACATGTTGGTCTCTCGGGTGAAAAAGATTTAAGTTTCATCCTTGCCCAGAAGTTTTATTTTCCGTCTTTACAAATGTGGAGGCCTCAAAAATCGACGGATATTTTTTCATCGGCCAAAATGCAGTACTTAATTAAAAAAACAGTAAACAGTAAAACAGTACATATCCGTGGCACGGATGTTTAAAACAGAAAACAGAAAAGAGAGAAACGAAACGAAAAAAAAAAAAAGCGCGGCCTCGAATTTAATTTCATCGGCCTAAATGCAGTATTGGTTAAAAACAATAAAACAGTAAAATAGATGTGTAACAGATGTTTAAAATGCCAAAAAAACAGCAGCAATTGGCAATTAAAACGTCCGACCCGAATTCTGAAAATTTACCCGACCCGGATTCTGAACAGTGATCCGCTCGGATTTCGGGTTAACCCGACCCGGAATCAAATATTTTTTAGAATTTTCAGATAACAAACAAACAAGATATTAAAACACAAAATCTGAAAATTTGTTCGAACCGGGTCGACCCGAGCCGGAACAGTGAACCGACCCGGAACAGATTTTTTTATTTTTTAGATTTTCAGATAGCAAACAACAAAATATAGAACATGAAATCTGGACATTCATTCGAACCGGGTCGACCCGACCCGGGTCAGTGACCCGACCCGAATCGGATATTTCAACCCGAATCAAATTCTTTCCAAATTTTCAGGTAACCAACGACACAATATAAACACAAAAATCTGGAATTTAACCGAACCGGGTCGACCCGACCCGAATCGGATGTTTTTTCAAACCGAATCGATTTTCTCCAAATTTCAGATAACCAACAACACAATATAAACATACAAAATTCAGAAATTTATTCGGACAGGGTCGACCCGACCCGGAACAGTGACCCCACCCGATTTTTCTCTAAATTTCAGGTACACCAACAACAAAGTAAAGCATAAACCTGGAGATTTTGTCCGACAAGGGGTGACCCGACCCGGATTGTGACCCGACCGGAACAGTGAGCAAAAGGGGCGAAATAATACCCGATTTCCGACGTGAGCTCCGACCAAAACTCCTTTTTTTCGGACAAAAAATTCACAAAAATCGACCCCAAAACAGTGAACAAAAGGGGGTATTTTATGGATGGGTTTTCGGATTTTAAGGGGTGTAGAGTGGCGGTGATGTGGCGGCAGTGGTGAGTTGAGTTGGTGTTGGGCGAGGTGACCGGCGATGGTGTCGGCGTCGTGGTGGTGATGTGGGTGTAGGTTGTCCGGCGTAGATGGGGTAGGGTGGCTGGTGGTGTGGGGTGTTGGCGAGGTGACCGGCGACGTGGGGTCGCCGGTGTGGGGGTGCGTGCGGCGGATGGAGTGTGAGAGAGAGAGAGAGAGAGATATGGAATGTTGCGGCTGAAATTTTGGGAGGGGTGTGTGGAAAAAATGAAAATGTTTTAGGGTTTGGTTTGGTTTAAAGGGGGAAATAAAGGGATGGGTAGTTGGGTATTGGGCCAATCCGGGTGGGCTTCGAATGGGGGTTTGGAATTGTTTTGGGTTGGGGAAATAAATGGGTGATGGGTTGGGCTTGGACGAGATGGGTTTTAGTTTGGGTTGGGTAGGAATTATTTTGGGTTAGGGAAATAAAAAGTGGGTTATGGATTTAAAATATAAAAAGGGGTTTTATTATATAAAAAGAAAGCTTTGCAAAATTTATAAATTGTAAAGATGATAATATGATAAAATATAATATTTGTGAAATGCTTAATGCTTAAATAAAAATAAAAATGCAATGCCGTTTTGCGAAAATAAAATAATATATAATATTAGGATAAAGAATGATTGTGATATAAAAATGCAAATGACAAATAAAAAATACAAATAATAATAATAATAATAATAATATATATACATATATATGTCTATATTTTAAAATTGTCGTAAAGTGTCAAAAATATTAAAAATTGCAAATAAAATCCAAAAAGATGGGACAAAATTGGGTGTCAACATATCTTCTTAACATTCTTCCTTCCAAAGGTTTGACATATTCGTTCCCCCTTCAAATTTTATATAATAAGACTCCTTCGTATTCCCATCTTAAGGTCTTTGGGTGCTTGTGTTATCCACTCTTTCCGTCCACCACAATTAACAAACTTCAGGCCTGATCTACTCCTTGTGTGTTTTTGGGGTTTCCGTCAAATTACCGTGATTATAAATATTTTGATTTATCTTATAATAAAATCATCATTAGTCGCATGTAATTTTTGATAAATCCCAATTTCCATTTGCTAAGGTTAGTAATCATGTGCCTAGTTCGTATAATTTTTTGGATGATAATATATCCTCGTATATTATTCACCATTTACAGAACATGTCCCGCACCCCAAATCTGCATATGGGCCCACTGCCCATTGGACCCACTACATTATCCGTACCCACTGTTTCCAGTGAACACACTGGGCCGGTTTCAATTCCAATTTCAGTTATTGGGCCAGTTGCCACGACCAATCACCGAGATCGGTCCGATCCACGCGTCTGTCCGATTTCCGATTCTGCCACCGTGTTGGTCCGGTTGCCCACCCAATACCGAGATCGGTCCATCCACCGCGTCTGTCCGGTTTCCGATTCTGCGTGTTGGGCCGGTAGGCCACCGCTGGCACTGGCTAGTCCGCCCAATTCTTCCCTGAGTCAAAGACCAGTCACTCGTAGTCAACGGGGTATTTTTAAACCAAAAAGACATTTTAATTTACATTCTAATGTTCTTAAATCACCCTTACCCCGTAATCATGTGTCTGCCTTAAATGACCCGAATTGAAAAATTGTTATGACCGACGAATATTATGCTCTTATTGATAATAAGACGTGGGAGTTGGTGCCCCGTCCATCTAGTGTTAATATTATTCGGTCTATGTGGATTTTTGCTCATAAAGACAACTTTGACGGTTCTTTTGCGAGGCATAAGGCTCGTCTTGTAGGTGATGGTAAGACTCAGCAGATTGGTGTAGATTGTGGTGAGACATTTAGCCCGGTGGTCAAGCCGGCTACCATTCACATTGTGCTCAGCTTGTCTCTTTCGAAAGCATGACACATTAATCAGTTAGAGGTGAAGAATGCTTTCTTACATGGTGATCTCAAGGAGACAATATATATGCATCATCCTTTAGGGTTTAGGGATCCCAAATATCCTCACCATGTCTGTTTATTGAAGAAGTCCTTGTATGGGCTTAAGTAGTCTCCACGGGCTTTGTATAAGAGGTTTGCAGACTATGTTTCGACTATTGGGTTCTCTCACATCAGGTCTGATAATTCATTGTTAATATATCGTCGTAGTTCTTCATTGGCTTATATACTATTATATGTGGATGATATTATCTTGACTGCCTCTTCTGATGCATTACGCCAGTCTATCATGACAATGCTCACTTCTGAGTTTGCTATGAAAGACTTGGGGACCTTGAGTTACTTTTTGGGGATTGTTGTCACTCGTCATGCAGGTGGGTTGTTCTTATTACAGAGGAAGTATGCAGCTGAGATCATTGAGAGGGCTGGGATGTCATCCTGTAAGTCCACTTCCACTCCAATTGATACTAAACCCAAGTTGGGAGCTGCGGCTGACTCACCTTATGAGGATCCGACCCGCTATCGCAGTCTTGCAGGAGCCTTGCAGTATCTTACATTCACGAGACCAGATATTACGTATGCCGTACAACATGTGTGTTTATTTATTCATGATCCCATAGTTGAGCACATGAATGCACTCAAACGCATTATTCGGTACATCCAGTGGACACTTGACTATGGCTTACATTTATATCCGTTGTCGACATCTACTCTTGTCTCATAAACAGATGTTGATTGGGGTAGTTGTCCGAACACCAGACGGTCTACGTCTGGCTATTGTATGTTTATTGGTAATAACTTGGTCTCATGATCTGCAAAGCGTCAATCGACATTGTCCCGCTCTAGTGCAGAGGCCGAGTATCGAGGGGTAGCCAATGTGGTCTCTGAATCATGTTGGTTGTACAATCATCTTTTAGAGCTTCATTGTCATATTCAGAAAGCTATATTGGTTTATTGTGATAATGTTAGTGCAATCTATCTTTCTGGTAATCTGATTCAGCACCAGCGCACCAAACATATCGAGATGGACATTCATTTTGTTCACGAAAAGGTAGCTCGTGGACAAGTACGCGTTTGCCATGTTCCTTCCGGATATCAGATTGCAGACATCTTTACAAAGGGTCTTCCCTCGGTCCTTTTTGAAGATTTTAGGGGCAGTCACAGCGTTCGAAGACCGCCCGCTGTGACTGCGGGAGTGTGTTAAATATACATCCGATATACACAATAGACATGTGTATATCGGATGAACAGTGCTCTCGGGTTACTGTAGCAAGCCCACGGTTTGGGCTGATTTTGTATATTAGTCTTGTACCTTAATTAATCTTGTACACTTACTATAATTGTATAGTTAGTCTCAAAATAGAATAAGATTTTAGGAATAGAATAGAAATAGAATTTTCCTATTATTAAAATATGTAAATGGTATATATTGACTTTCAATCAATGAAAATAATTAATGAATTATTTCTTTCAATATTGGAGTTGTCTTTTGGCCAAAATAATATAAAGTCATGTTTCTGCTAAGACAAGAGGTGTATGTACCATGATAGATACTGGTTTTACTTGAAACCAGACAGAATTAAATTGTACTCATATTGATTATAAGTTCATGTAGAAATTCATAAATTTAAAAGAGGCCTGGACGTACCTTATGCGCCATTGATGAGATTATGCAATTTAAAAGAGGCCTGGACGTACCTTATGCACCACGAGATGAAAGTGGTAAAGATGAGGATGCTGAAATTAATGTGTGGACATATAAGGAGGGATATGATTAGAAATTAGGATATTCGAGACAGAGTGAGAGTGACTTCGGTGAAAAATATGATGCGGGAAGCAAAGTTGAGATGGTTCGAGCATGTGCAGAGGAGAGACACAAATGCCCAGTGCGAAGGTTGCCTATGGACGGATTCAGAAGGAGGTAGACGTAGGCCGAAGAAGTATTGAGGAGAGGTGATTAGATGAGATATGACCCAGGTAGAACTTACTGAGGACATGACCTTAGATAGGGGGTTGTGGAGGACACATATTAGGGTAGTAGATAGTTGAGCGTAGTCCTACTTACGCTTACATACGGATAGTTGTAGTGTTATTATTGTAGCCCTGCTTAGCTTATTATACTAGTAGCGCAGTATTATTTTATAGACCTCTGTCATTTGATTTCTGTTGTTGTATGTTCTTTCGTGTACTTTGTTTATCTTATTTACCTGCGTTAGTTACTGCTTTTTTTTTTCAGAATACTTTATCATGGCGTATTCGCTTTTGTTACCATCATTTTCATACTATTTTAAATTTCTTGTCCGGGTCTGATCATTTCTCTTGCTTTGTTTGTGACTATATTTTATCTTGAGCCGATCGTCTTTTGAAAACAGCTTCTCTACTTATCAAAATAAAAATAAGGTCTTCGTATACTCTATATTCCCCAGATTCACGTTGTGAGACTTCACTGGTTAGATAGTTGTTGTACTCTAGTCCACAATACTATGCAAGAACCAACAATTTGTAATTTCTTGGAAACAGAAACAAAGATCTCAGCAGAAGAAAAACATCAAGACTTTGGGAGCAGCAAATAAGTACTCATTATCATTTCTGCAAATTAGAACTATTACTATTACTCATGATGTTGTAGCAGTACTGAAGATTAATGGAGAAAGTATCCTGTAGCTCTTCATGGATAGGACATGCCAGTTTTGAGATTCAAAATTTGACGTTAGTAAATTGAAAAACCATCACTGCATACCTTGCAGTAATTATGGGTTTTGAACTCTGTTAAATAGGAGTTATTCAAAAGCCTAGTTAGTTTTAATTATGGTCATCTAGTCTGATTAGCTTTTATGATTATTTTAATCGGAATACAATTTTTTATATTTATTTAATAATGTGGCCGTTGTAATTTTCTTAAAAAATATTTTTAAAATTAAAATTAATATTTAAATTTATTCAGAATCTAACCATCCTAAATAGGATCCAATTCTTAATCCGACCCGCTTAAAATGAGCTATATAAGAAATGTCCTTCGTATTACTAGGTTATAAGATCGTAAGAGCAAGTAAAATCGAAATATAACAAAGCAACAGAGATTAAATAGCTCTACATAATATAAATCTAAATTAATGGGAACAAATTTCTAATGATGATTAAATAAAATGTTTATTGAAGAAGCAAATAAATCATTTCTTAGTTACGAAGTAAAGGAATGTAACAAATGTCCTTGCATGTAATACACTTGTCAACTTGCTTTGACGACACACAAACCACTACATAATTTATCACGTCTCACACTATCTTTGTTGGCACCGTAAAATGAGTTAAACTTTCACTTCACTTCTGTATATGTTCTGATTCTATGTCACGTGGTGGAGTACAAAACTACAAATTACAAAACAATAATGTTTCAACTTTGGTCCTGATAAGTCTATAAATATATTTTAAGAGGCGAAAGTACTTGTTTTAATTTTACTCCTGTTAATTCAAGTGGTGACCAAAAGGTGAAAAAAAATGAAGGTTCGTTCTATATTTCTGATTTTTACTACTTTTCACTCAATCTTGAAAATACAAGTTTGATTTTTTGTACCTTCGGTTTTAGTTTTTCCATTAGTTACTCTCACTTTTATCAGAAAAAAATTCGAGGGTAGTGTTGAGGATTATTGAAATTGTGGTAGCAAAATACCATGCAAGTGTTTATTTTTGTAAGTTTCTGGATGTAGTGCATATTTTGTCGATATTGAGTCGGTAAATTTTTTGGTTTAAGTTAGTTCATACTAGATATGGGAAATAATGCCTCAAAAATCATGCTATCGATGGTGTTAATGTTTTCTGTTAGTGGGTTGAGTTAATTAGTTAATTTGGAAGCCTTTAAATATATTGACATATGTTGTAGTACTCCCTACATCCCATTTTTTTTATGTTTGAATTTTGACAGTCAAAACTATTTAATTTGTTTGGAATTTGGATTTTGATAGTGGAACTTTTTTTTACCCCGATTTTTTATATATGTAGTATCCCCTCCGTCTAATTTATGTGGCGGTGTTTGGATTTTGAGAGCCAAACTATTATGTTTGGATTTTGAGAGTCAAAAACTTTTTTTTTAATATTATGTTTGGATTTTGAGAGAAACGGTTTTTTTTTAACCAGGATTTGTGATATATGGTGCAGTACTACTTCCCCGTCCCAATTTATGTGTTGGTGTCTGGATTTCCAGAGTCAAATGACTTTTTCTTATCTCGATTTTTCAATGTGTCCTCGAGATATTATATATTGTTAATATTGTGGTTTTTGTTACTTTTTACTTCAAATCTTGTTTCAAAAAAATTAAAATTTTTGTGTCTCAATCCACAATCAAAATTAAGAAATTTGATTCTCGAAATTTGAATTATGACACATAAATTGGGACAAAGGACAACGGAGTTTTGGTTTATGTGAGAAAATAGCAGCAGACGTTTCTTTGTCCTATATGTATAGATTCGCATATATAAAAACTTTTGGATCATTGTCTTGGAGAAATTTACTTACATATGTTAACAGTGCAAGGAATGTTTACACACCAGTTCGGTAATTTTACATGTCGTAGCACGTAGTCAGGGGCGTATGTAGCATTCAAGTGGGGGTTTAATTGAACCCCTAATTTTCGACACGGAACATAAATTTGTGTGAAAATTTATTAAAATTGCAATAAATAGTAGAGATATCAACTCATAAATTTTAAAATACAATGAGTTCAACTAAGAATACTAAAAGGTTGAATCCATTAAGTTTAAATTTTGGATTTGTCTCGGCACGTAGTCCATTAGTAATTTCACCTATTATGGGTGGGTACCCGTGGTTATCTTCTAGCTAATTCGAGTATATAGAAGTTGCGACAACTAATAGTACACTTTTGTTCCAAACAAGTTGGGGTCGGCTATATATTAACAAATGGAATAAGCTCAAAAATGTGTTAAACAAAAGTAGTGTTGTTCTTTATGCATGTGAAGGTTCATGAGACTCGATCTCAAGCGCACCAAAGTGAAGAGAAAAAGGTGACAAGGAAGCAGAAGGCAGAGGGCAAGAGCCAAGATTCTTCCTCTCCCAAAAAGGCAAAAACTGAAGAAGGTACTGACCCGGAAGATGGAAAATCGATGGCCGATATCCGAGCCGAGTTTGAGAAGTTCTGTAAGACTATAACCGACCATCTCTCCGTCAAGCAAATGCGTGAAATCCTTGAAGCAAATGGCCAGTATTCTGCCGGTGATGATGATGCTGTTGTTCTTAGATGGTAAGTAAATCCAATTTGTTAAAAATTTCATTGTATCATATTGACGGTATAATTGAGGTGAAGTTCTACATCATAAATGTGATGAATATTATTCACTCTGATCCCTTTTACCTAGCATTATCACTCTCTAGGGAGTCGGAAATAGTGGTTGTTCTTTAACAATTTAAATATTTTGAATCATTAACTATTGTATAATTTTCAAATATGTAAATTTAGTTTTAAAAAAAAGAATTCTTACACTTCCAGTAAATGTATATTTTTCGTCTATTAATGTAAATACACATATAATGTGCATAATATATACATAACTAGTGTACATTTTTTGTACATATGGTTAGCGGTTGCAATTATTTTTTATGAGCGGGCCAAATGTTTAACTTCTCCTCACAAAAACTCAAAAAATATATATTTGAAATCACACCAAAAATTATTCAGTTTGGCCCTTGGTACTCCAAATCCCGCTGCATAAATGGAACGGAGGTAGTGTGCATTCTATAATAATATTGAACTGAGACGGACTAAAATTGAGTGACTGAACCTGTGGGAATTCATATAGCTGACCTTGAAATTTAGGCATAGTTAAAGTTGTTTCATGTGAGGTTTATTGGGGTTCTTCCATACTCATCCCCTCCGCTTCTCTTGTACAGTGAAGACATAATGTTCTTCGGGCCGCTGGACAATTGTCCCATTTGTGGTAGCAAGTTGGAATGCGCTGGTGACAGTTATCACTGCATTGGAGATTATAGCGAGTGGTCGAGTTGTATTTACAGCACTAGGGAACCACCGAGAAGAGATGAGTCTCTCAAACTCCCTAAATCCGTTGAAAGCACTCCCATATCCGATGTAAAGTCTTAAGTCCTCTTTACAGTTCTTGTTGTGAGATGGACGACAGGAAAAAGTCTTGACGGTTTCTGTATGTTCTCTCGTAGCTGATCAAGAAACGTGGAGACCCGAAAAAGAGCCGCCCCAGAAGGGAATTGTCTGCCCCAAGGAAGCCATTTGATGGAATGATGATATCTCTAGCTGGCCGTCTTACTCGAACTCATGTATGTGCTGCAGTTTAGATGGATTTGGCCTCATTATTTGTATGTTTATGTTGCTAAGAGTTTCTTCTGCACAGCAATACTGGAAATCGGAAATCGAGAAACAAGGTGGAAAAGTTAACAACTCTGTCACTGGTAAGCATCCAAATGTAGGTTTGTTGTGAAATTTACTTTCCCAGTTGCTTAGAACCTAAAAGTTTTTCCTCTGGCAGGGGTGGCTTGCCTAGTCGTTTCTCCAGCTGAGCGAGATCGCGGTGGCTCATCTAAAGTAGCTGAAGCTGTGTACGTATATTCAATTGAACATTGCATCTTGGACTAATTGTAGTGCCTTTCTGTATTGTAACACTAGGTAGGCTGGACAGGACTTGAACTTGACGGGTTCAACTTTCATGTTCTTACGGTTAAACCCAATTGTACTTTTGCAATTATGGCCCTAGGACTTGATATTTTGTTGAATTTCTAGTGGGTTTTCACTATATATCTAGAGATTTTTACACAAATAACCGACCTGATTCACTGTTTACTTTTCCTAGCCTGTATACGTAGATTATACATGGTTATGCATATTATATATGAGTTATACATATAATATACATCTACCGGTTACTTTTAGCTGTTGAGTAGATGACTATTTTGGGTAATTCTTGTAATGCAGGGTAAAAAATTATTGGGTTTTGAACCAGTTGAGTTTATGTTGCATCCACCTCTGATGTGAGTTATTATGTTGTTTCTCAGGGAGAAGGGTGTACCAGTAGTGAGGGAGGCTTGGTTGAGTGATAGTATTAAAAAGGAAAAAGCCCAGCCTTTAGATGCATACGATATTGTCAGTGACATTGCTGTAGAAGGTAAAGGTATTCCCCTTGATAAGATGGATCCGAGCGCGGAGGCACTTGAAACTATAAGATCCGAGGTATGCTTCCCCCTCTTCTCATTTTATCTACTTAAATTTGAGGTTTTCCTGAAAAATATCGTCTTTTGTTTGTTGTAGCTTGAAGTGTTTGGAAAAAGAGGGGTACACAAAGACACTAAGATGCAGGATGAAGGCGCAAGAATATTGGAGAAAGACGGGTTATTATATAATTGTGCACTGTCTGTTTGCAACCAAAAGAACAACCTCAATGAGTAATGCTCGAAAGTTCCTCAGTTTCTTTTAGTTCTTAAATAGTTTCTGCTTCTACTGACGAAGTGATTTTTCGAATTGATGCAGCTTCTGTATTATGCAACTTATCATGTCACCGGAGAATCATTTGCATATGTATTATAGAAAGGGAAAAATTGGTGATAGCTTAAGAGCAGATGACAAGCTAGAGGAGCGGGAAAATGTCGATGATGCAATTAAGGAGTTTACTAGGCTCTTTGAAGAGCTGACCGGAAATGAGTTTGAATCCTGGGAAAGGGAAAAGAAGATTCAGAAGAAACATCACAAGTTTTTCCCTATCGATATCGTATGTGACTTAAATTTTTTGATCTTCGGGTAACACTCATGTAGTGTTTGCTAAACAGTTAAGCATGGTTAAACTCTGTAGGATGATGGATTGGAGGTTAGGCATGGGGCGCTTGGCCTAAGGCAACTTGGTGCTGCAGCTGCACATAGTAAGCTTGATCCGCACATTGCAAATTTCATGAAAGTCCTCTGCAGTCAGGAGATATACAGGTATTAATGCCGTTCAAATTGCAATCTGTTTCTATCTTTTCCTTACATCTGAAACAAACTTAAATGTTGTATTCTGGATGAAGGTATGCTTTAATGGAGCTGGGACATGATTCACCGGAAATTCCTATAGGGATGCTTACTGATCTTCATTTGAGAAGATGTAAGGCTTTCTGTGCTTAGTGCATTTGTTTGAGGTAATGAACCTTCCAAGATTTATATACCTTGTGTCTACAGGTGAAGAAACTATCCTGCAATTTGTGGAGAAAGTTAAAACAATGAAGGAGACCGGACAGGCAGCCGAGGGTGTTTGGTACGAGTTCAGTCAAAAATGGTTCACGCTCTTGCCATCTACAAGGCCATTTACTTTCAGGGACTATGCTGATCTTGCTGAGCATGTAAAATCCATTTCCATGTTTTTCCCCAAGTCTTTTGCATTATATATTAAGGTGTCTATCTTACTCTTTGCAAATTATTAAGGCCGCATCTGCCTATGAAACTGTTCGTGACATCAATGTTGCCTCACGTATTATAGAAGACATGTCTGGCTCTACGCTTGATGATCCTCTCTTTGAGCGTTATAAGAAACTCGGCTGTACTGTTTCTCCCTTGGAAAAAGAATCAGATGACTACAAAATGATAGTGAACTATTTGGAGAAAACTTACGAGCCGGTTAGAGTTGGAGATATGGTAAGATTTAAATTTTCCTTTTCAATTTATCTCTTTCAAACTTTTAAGCTGTCTGTATGTGTTCTAAAATGCGTGTTTCACCAGAGCTATGGGGCATCAGTTGAGAATATATTTGCTATTGAACTTAGCGCTTGCCCTTCCATTGATGAGATCAAGAAATTGCCAAACAAAGTTCTTCTCTGGTGTGGTAAGTAATCTCTAAGAGTCTGCAATATAATTCTAGGCTGATGATTGTTTCATGATGATGAATGTTATTATCGATCAAATGATATTGACGTCAGGTACAAGGAGTTCAAATCTTTTGAGGCACTTGCAGAAAGGCTTTTTGCCCTCAGTTTGTTCACTTCCCGTGTCGGGATACATGGTAGGGAAAATAATTTACGACAAACTATTTTTAGTTTACACATGCACTCACTGTTAATACATGAGTGCAGTTTGGAAGAGCCATCGTTTGCTCAGATGCTGCAGCAGAAGCAGCAAGATATGGTTTCACAGCTATAGACAGGCCCGAAGGTTTCTTGTTATTAGCAGTTGCTTCACTAGGAAAAGAAATTAGGGAATTTCCCACTCCTCCCGAGGTATTTTAAGTGTCCGTTGAAGAAAAATAGATCCTCAGATGTTGGTTTGTGCTTAATATGATCGTCTGATTTTTATATCGCAAGCAGGATACTCGAGACTTGGAAGAGAAGAAAATTGGAGTAAAAGGACTTGGAAGGAAGAAAACTGATGAGAAAGAGCATTTTGTCTGGAAGGATGATATTAAAGTACCTTGCGGTAAGCTGATTCCATCGGAGCACAAGGATAGTGTCCTCGAGTACAATGAATATGCTGTCTATGATCCACAACAGGTACTTTATATAAAATCTTATGAGTTTAACAACTTAGGTATCTTGCTACGGTATGTTAAAATACACTTTTTTTAACTTGTCGGTGTATACAAGTTGAATTCAAATCATGGAAGCTGTTGCATGTATGATGCCTCTGTGTGTGGTTAGAAGTCTTATACGTGGTATTTACGTTTTGCATTCTTTTTTCTCAAGGTGAGCATAAGGTACTTGGTTGCAGTGAAATTCGACGAGCAGGGTGTAGTATATGATGCAGCTGAGCCCGAGCAATAGTGGAAAATGGATCAGAGAATTGTTGTGTATGTCATATGTTGCCTCTTCTCCTATGTTTGCAAGGGACTTTTGTAGTTTTTGTCGCTGCAAGGAAAAGTGACTTTGTTTTGTGGATGATGTAAATATAGTTCTCGTGTTGGATGTTAATTTGGTTTTGTGGATGATGTACATAGTTCTCGTGTTGTCGATGTTAATCTGCTCTGTTTTCTTCTATAAATCAACGCTGCAACTACGATTAGCCCAGCAAGGGTGTTAACACCCTTCTCACACGAGCAGCGAAAGACTGAGCTGCTCATGTTCTCATGCTTCACACAAACCAAGGATAGGAAGCTTGAAAGCCATATCTATGGATGTAGAAAGTAGCAAGGGTGTTAACACCCTTCGTCGGAAAATTATACGTACATATTGGACCCCTGAACATATATATTATTAGTACTTCAAATTTGAACACTTTTGACAAATTTTTTGACTCCGGCAGTGTCTATTTATGACCACATTTTCTTTCTTTCTTCGTTCTAAAATATTTCTCACATTTAGCTTGATGGCGGATTTTCATTCGAAAATTAGACATGCTGGACTAGAAAGTTATATGATGGGAATTGCTGATGGATGTGATTTTAGAACTCAATTCTGAGTTATAACTGTCATTCAAAGTATCCATTGTGCATTTGCCATTTCTTATGTTTCTACCTTTTCTGGGAAACTCAGCAAATCCATGCAAAGGCTCTTGGAAGTTAGATCTCGACATAGCAAGTTAACATTGTATGTTAATTTGTAACCCCTTCCATTTTAGTGTCGTGTTTACAAAAATAATTGGTTCAAAATATGTAGTTATTTTAGCAAAATTAATATATAGGTGTAATTAATTATTAGTGTTTGCGTTTATGCTTAGTCGATAAATGTGAGAAAGATCAATGCGATGAAAAAGTAAAAGAGTAGTATTAGAATGAGATCAAAGAATAAAGTAGATCAATGAAAAAAGAAAATTAGAAACTTTAAAGTAATACGGTTGATAAATAATGAATGATCACAAATTCAAATATAATTTCAAAAAGTAAAGAATAAACATTGAATTTTGTTAAATAATTTTTACTCAAACTATGACTTCATATTAAAAGAAGACAACCGAATTTGGACACAAATGAAAAATAAAACACAAAATCGGAAAGTCCCAAATTTTATTCAAGATATTATTCAAATTTCAAATGTAAAGCCCAAGTATTATAAGTCGTCAATATTCAAATTTTGACCAACGAAATTTTTTTCAACTTGCTGGTTGAGTACTCCCGTGACCATATGCTATGATCGGGCTGGGCCAGAAAGCCAGAAATTTAAATCCTAGTTCGGCCTCTTGAAAGCTCGAACATACTCCAAACACGTTAATTTTAATTGATCGTGTAAAGTTGGCCTTTTAATCAACTAGGTCGGGCCAAATATGGGCTAGCAAGGCCTTTCAATTGATTAATATAGGCCAAGCACCACTAATTATTATACTTGATGCCTAGGATATTGTATCGCTCATTCAATCTACCATTAAGCATAATAACAATTTGATCAATGCTTGCAGGTATCTAATGCAAGTATTTCAAAGATCACACACTCGTATAGAGAGACCAACTATGTCTCGGATAACTTGGCTAATATGGTTGGCAGTTGCACTCCATCACCACCATCCACTTCTTTGAAGAATATCCACTGTGAACATGGGAACATAGACTCCTTATATAGACTTGGACCACATCCATTCTTTACACTAAGCATACTAATTTGATTCTTCAACATGGTATCTAACTGTTAAATATACTCAATATACATAAGATATACACGTTATACACGTGTATATCCTATGTATATTGGGCTGCTCTCGGTTAGGATAGTGTAGACGGTTTTGGTCTCCTTATTGTACATAGGTTTGTATAGTTGTATTGTACCTTAATTAGTCTTGTACTCTTACCATAATTGTATAGTTAGTCTCCAAATAGAATAAGAATTTAGGAGTAGAATAGGAATAAGATTCTCCTATTATGGAAATATGTAAAGTGTATATATAGTCTTTCAATTAATGAAAATAATCAAGAGATTATTTCTTTCATGGTATCAGAAGTCTAGGTCTTAAATTCCTCTCTCAAAAATCCTCCCAATTTCCGTCCACCAACATCGATTTATGAGCCTCTCCTCATCGGAATTCGTACCGACGGTTTATCCTCTCTTCCCAAAATTTTCTTCCAAATCCCTCAATCACATATTGTTCTATCAATATGTCTATATCATGGAACACGTTTCATCCTGCCCTTACAGTTTCTAACATCAAGAATAACATCCCCCTTGTTCTTGAAATAGAAAACGTCCAATATGCGACGTGGGCCAAACTGTTCAAAATTCACGCACGCTCGCATCAAGTCATCCATCACATAATCACCGCGGCTCCTGAGGATACGGAGGTGCCAAAACGCGAGGATAATCTTAAGTTGTGGATGACTCTTGATGCTATCGTCCTTCAGTGGATATATTCCACAATTTATACCGACCTTTTGCAAACTATTATTGAACCTGACACTACGGCGCATGCGACTTGGGATAGATTACGTGATATATTCCAAGATAATTAGAATTCTAGAGCTGTTACTCTTGAGCAGGATTTCTCCCACGTCAATATGAAAGATTTCCCTAATGTTTCGGTCTATTGCAAAAGATTGAAGGAATTGGCGGACCAACTCCGAAACGTTGGTGCGCTGGTTTCGAATCACCTTTTGGTCCTCCAAATGGTTGCAGGCCTCTCCGAGGCTACAGTGGTGTTGGCACGCTTCTTCGTCAAAGCAATCCACTTCCACAATTTTATCAAGCTTGTTCTATGCTTACACTCGAAGAAGCGGGCATGGCTAAAAAGGCGGCTACCGGTACAAGTCCTGTAGTTATGATGACCGAATCCACTGTCCATCCTCCCGGTTCCAACAACTTGGGCCAAAACCGTAATAACGGTGGCGTTAAAAAGGGAGGAAATAAGAAAAATAATGGCAAGAACCGTAGCGGCAACAACGGCGGCAACCGGCGCAATGGTGGCGGCGGTTGGGGCCCTCGCGGTGGTCAGCAACAACAGTTCTGGGCCCACAGCCACAGTTTGGGCCAAGTCATAGTTCGCCCCACTAGCAGTGGGCTGCCCAGCAGCAGTCCATGCCCAATTCTACCAGGTCCACATACAACCAGTCTTCTGGGCCGAGGTAGCAAGCAGGGGTACTTAGGCCTCGGCCTCCGCAGGCCCATCACGTCGCGGCACCCACGTCTACCGACATCGAAGCCGCAATGCACACGCTTGGTTTAAATCCCCCGGACCTAAATTGGTATATGGACACCGGTGCCACTACCCACATAACATTCGATTCAGGTACGCTCTCGTCTTATTCCAATTTGAGCAACCCTCACGGTATACTTGTTGGTAATGGTAATTATATTCCAATTCGTGGTTATGGGCATAAAACTTTGTCTCCCCCTCATCCACCCCTTATCTTGAAAAACACCCTGCATGCCCCCAAATTGATTAAAAACTTCCTGTCTGTCCGTAAATTCACTACTGACAATTCTATTTCTATTGAATTTGATCCATTTGGTTTCTATGTGAAGGATTTCAAGACGGGGAGTCATCTCATGAGGTGTGATAGTAGGGGAGATCTTTATCCTATCACACCCAGTTCCGGTCCATCGAGTCAAGCCTTGCCATCAGCATTTGCAGCCCTTTCTCCTTCCTTGTGGCATGCTCGTCTTGGTCATCCAGGGTCATCTATTTTGTCGTCATTAGATAAAAATAATTTTATTTCATGTAAGGGTACGCATAGTACTTCAAATTGTCAGTCTTGTTCTTTAGGAAAAATTGTTAGGTTGCCATTTGTAGACTCAAATTCTCATACTTTAATGTCATTTGATATTATTCATAGCGACTTATGGACGTCTCATGTTCTTAGTTATTTGGGTCATCGGTATTATGTTCTCTTTTTGGATGATTATTCTAAGTTTTTATGGACTTTTCCGATAGCGAAAAAATCTCAAGTTTTTCCGTCTTCTTAAAATTTAGAGCATTCATTAGAACCCAATTCGAACGAGAAATAAAAAATATTCAGTGTGATAATGGCAAAGAATATGACAATGGGGTGTTTCGGGAATTCTGTGCTAATAATGGGATCAATTTTCATTTTTTTTGTCCTCATACGTCTTCACAAAATGGGAAAGCCGAACGCAAAATTCGTACCATAAATAACATTGTCCGAACTGTATTGATTCATGCTTCCGTACCCCCATCTTTTTGGCATCATGCTCTTCAAATGGCTACATATCTCCTTAACATAATTCCTTCCAAAGGTTTGACATATTCTTCCCCCCTTCAAATTTTATATAATAAGACTACTTCGTATTCACATCTTCGGGTGTTTGAGTGTTTGTGTTATCCGTTATTCCCGTCCACCACAATTAACAAACTTCATGCTCGGTCTACTCCGTGTGCATTTTTGGATTTTCCGTCTAATCATCGTGGTTACAAATGCTTTGATTTATCCTCTAATAAAATCATCATTAATCGCCATGTAATTTTTTATGAATCCCAATTCCCGTTTGCTAAGGGTAGTACTCCCGTGCCTAGTTCGTATAATTTTTTGGATGATGGTATATCCCCGTATATTATTCACCATTTTTCGGACGTCTCCCGCACCCAAAATTCTCCAGCGGGCCCACTGCTCGCTCGCCCCACTGCCCCGTCACGAGCTACGGTACCCCAGTATAATCACTGGGCCAGTTTCAGGACCAGTCCATCCCACTCCCGCAACTGGTCCAGTCCTTGTTTACCGTGTTGGGCCAACAGGCCCACTGCCTGTTCGCCAGTCCGTCCCGAGTCCAGCAAATTCCCAAAATCCGCTCAATTCTTTCTCGAGTCATAGACCGGTCACTCGTAGTCAACGGGGTATTTTTAAACCAAAAATATATTTTAATTTACATTCTAATGTTCTTAAATCACCCTTAGTCCGTAATCTTGTGTCTGCTTTAAATGACCCGAATCGGAAAATTGCTATGGCCGATGAATATAATGCTCTTATTGATAATAAGATGTGGGAGTTGGTACCCCGTCCATCTGGTATTAACATTATTAGGTCTATGTGGATTTTTGCTCATAAGGAAAATTCAGATGGTTCATTTGCCCGACATAAGGCGCGGCTTGTGGGTGATGGTAAGACTCAGCAGATTGGTGTAGATTGTGGTGAGACGTTTAGTCCGGTGGTCAAGCCGGCTACCATTTGCACTGTGCTTAGCTTGGCTCTTTCGAAAGCATGGTCGATTCATCAATTAGATGTAAAGAATGTTTTCCTACATGATGATCTCAAGGAAACAGTCTATATGCATCAGCCTTTGGGATTTTGGAATTCCAAACATCCTCATCATGTCTGTTTGTTAAATAAGTCCTTATATGGGCTAAAGCAGTCTCCACAGACATGGTATATGCGGTTTGCCGACTATGTTTTGACTATTGGGTTCACTCACAGCAGGTCGGATAATTCATTGTTCATCTACCGTCGTGGTTCGTCTTTGGCCTATATTATGTTATATGTGGATGATATTATTTTGACTGCCTCTTCCGATGCCTTACGCCAGTCTATCATGACAATGCTCAGCTCTGAGTTTGCTATGAAAGACTTACGGCCTTTGAGTTATTTTTTGGTGATTGTTGTCACTCGTCATGCAGATGTGTTATTCTTATCTCAACGGAAGTATGCAGCTGAGATCATTGAGAGGGTTGGGATGTCATCCTGTAAGTCCACTTCCACTCCAGTTGATACTCGCCAAAGCTTAGTGCCACGATCGGCGTACCATATGAAGATCCGACCCGCTATCGCAGTCTTGCAGTGGCCCTTCAGTATCCTACATTTACGAGACCTGATATTACGGATGTTGTACAGTAGGTGTGTTTGTTTATGCATAATCCCAGAGTTGAGCACATGAATGCGCTCAAATGCATCATTCGGTATATTCAGGGTACACTTGACTATGGCTTACAGTTATATCCTTCGTCGACGTCTACACTTATTTCGTATACATATGCTGATTGGGGGAGGTTGTCCAGATACTAGACGGTCTACATCTGGTTATTGTATGTTTCTTAGCAACAACTTGGACTCTTGGTCTACAAAACGTCAATCGACCCTGTCCCGCTTAAGTGCCGAGGCTGAATATCGAGGGGTAGCTAATGTGGTTTCTGAATCATGTTGGTTACGTAATTTGATGTTAGAGATTCATTATTCCATTCAGAAAGCAACCTTGGTTTATTGCGATAATATTAGTGACATCTATATGTCGGGTAATCTGGTTCAGCACCAACGCACTAAATATATCGAGATGGACATTCATTTTGTTCGCGAAAAGGTTGCTTATGGTCAAGTACGTATTTGACATGCCCCTTTCAGGTATCAAATTGTAGACATCTTTACAAAGGGTCTTCCCTCGCTCCTGTTTGAAGATTATAGAGATAGTCTCAGCGTCTGAAGACCGTCCGCTATGACTGCGGGTGTGTGTTAAATATACTCAATATACATAAGATATACACGGTATACACGTGTATATCCTATGTATATTGGGTTGCTCTCGGTTAGAATAGTGTACACAGTTTTGAACTCCTTATTGTACATGGTTTTGTATAGTTGTAGTGTACCTTAATTAGTCTTGTACTCTTACCATAATTGTATAGTTAGTCTCCAAATAGAATAAGGATTTAGGAGTAGAATAGGAATAGGATTCTCCTATTATGGAAATATGTAAAGTGTATATATAGTCTTTCAATTAATGAAAATAATCAAAAGATTATTTCTTTCACTAACGCACAAGTGAGTAATTCAGAGATCACGTACTCCTGTAGAGAGACCAACTATATAGCATATAACTTAGCTAATATGATTGCCAGTTGCACTCCACCATCACCATCCACTAGAGAACACATAGCAGCAGAAATCAAATGGCAGCTGACTATAAAACAATATTGCACTTGCTAGTATGGTAGGCTAAGCGGGCTTACAATAATAACACTACAACTACTCATTTGTAAGTGTAAGTAGGACTACGCTGGACTACCTACTACCCTTCTACCCTAATCTGTGTCCTCCATAACCCTCTATCTAAGGTCATGTCCTCGGTAAATTGCACCTGCGCCATATCCTCATCTAATCACCTCTTCCCAATACTTCTTCGGCCTACCTCTACCCCTCCTGAACCCGTCCAGAGCCAACCTCTCACACCTCCACACTGGGGCATTTGTGTCCCTCATCTGCACGTGCCCAAACCATCTCAACCTAGTTTCCCGTATCTTATCCTCCACCGAGGTCACTCCCACTCTGTTCCGGATATCATCATTTCTAATTTTATCCCTCCTTGTATGCCCACACATCCATATCAACATCCTCATATCCGCAACTTTCATCTTATGGGTGTGTGAAGTCTTGACTGGACAACATTCCGCCCCACACAGCATAGTCGGTCTAACCACCACCCTATAGAACTTGCCTTTAAGTTTTGGTGGCACCTTTTTATCTCATAACACTCCAGATGTGAGCCTCCATTTCATCCACACCGCCCTAATACGATGTGTGACATCGTCATCAATCTCTCTATTCCCATGGATAATAGACCCGAGGTACTTGAAGCTTTTTTTCTTAGAAATGGCCTAAGTACCAAGCCTCACCTCCACGCCTGTCTCATGGTCGCTCCCGTTACTGAACTTGCACTCCAAGTATTCTGTCTTAGTCCTACTCAACCTGAACCCTTTAGACTCCAAAGTCTGTCTCCAAACCTCCAGCTTAGCATTCACTCTGTTGTGAGTCTCATCAATCAGGACTATGTCGACTGCAAATAATATACACCATGGCACCTCCCATTGGATTTGTCGCATCAGTATATCCATCACCATGACAAATAGGAATGGGCTAAGAGTTGATCCCTAGTGCAGCCCCATCATCACTGGGAAGTGTTTCAAGTCTCCTCCTACTGTCCGTTCCCTGGTCTTGGCTCCATCATACATATTATTGATTGTCGTAGCGTACGCAACATGTACACCTTTAACCTCTAAAATTTTTTATAGAACCTCCCTACGGACTTTGTTATACGCCTTCTCGAGGTCGATGAAAACCATATGTAAGTCTTTCTTCCTCTCCCTATACTGTTCCACCAACCTTCTAATAAGATGAATGGCTTCAGTAGTCGAACGCCCCGGCATGAATCCAAATTGGTTCTCAGAAATAGACACGCCTCTTCTCACCCTCATCTCCACGACCCTTTCTCAAACTTTCATAGTGTGGTTTAGCAGTTTTATACCCATATAGTTGTTGCAACTCTGGTTATCGCCTTTGTTCTTGTACAAAGGAATCATTGTACTCCACCTCCATTCTTCGGGCATTCTCACCGTCTTAAAAATGACGTTAAATAACTTTGTTAGCCACTCCAAACCTACCCTACATGCGTTCTTCCAAAATTCTAGTGGGATCTCATCAGGCCCGGTCACTCGTCTCCTGCACATCCTGCGCACAACACATTGAACCTCCTCAACCTTAATGTTTTCACAATGCCCAAAATCCTAGTACCTACCAGAGTGCTCTAGATCTTTTAGCACAATGTCTCTATCTTCGTTTTCATTCAAGAGTTTATGGAAGTAAGATTACCATCTCCGCTTAATATGCTTGTCCTCCACCGGTACTTTGTCGTCCTCATCCTTGATGCATCTTACATGGTCCAATTCCCGGGCCCTCCTCTCCTTCACCCTGGCCAGTCTATACAACTTCTTATCCCCGCATTGTTCCTCTAATTCCACATTTAGACGTTCAAAAGCCGTCGTTTTCGCCGCCATAACCGCTAACTTTGCCTTCTTCCTCGCCATCTTATACAATTCCCTATTCGTCCACTTCTCCACCTCATCCTTGCTTTCTACCAATTCCGCATACGCTGCTTTATTCGCTTCCACCTTCTCTTGAACTTTACCATTCCACCACCAGTCCCCTCGATGCCCACCACGACTACCCCGCGAGACCCCTAACACTTCTCTAGTAACCTCCCGAATGCAACTGACCGTCCTGTCCCATATACCGGTGGCATCCCCACTACTACCCCAAGCCCCCTTGGCTATCAACCTCTCCCCATATCATTTGTACTAGTCACTGTCAAACTCCCCCATTTGATTCTTAATCTGTCATCCACAACCCTCCTATTCTTCTCCATCTTGATCTCCAAATGCATCACCAAAAGCTTATGTCGCATTGTAAGGTTATCCTTAAGGAAAAACCTTGCAGTCTTAACAAAGAGCGTTGTCAACCTTTCTAAGGAGCAAAAAGTCTATCTGAGTCTTAGCCACCAAACTACTGAAAGTCACCAAGTGCTTCTCCTTCTTCAGGAACCTCGAATTGACTATCATCATCCCAGAAGCTCTAGTGAACTCCAAGAGTGAGACGCGTTCCCCATTTCTGTCCCTGAAGACAAAACCTCCATGCACGTCGTTATACCCCCCGGAAGTGGCCCGATATGTCCATTGAAATCACCCCCTACAAATAACTTTTCAGTGGATGGTATACCTCCCACCACTTCGTCCAAATCCTCCCAAAAGCGCCTCTTCTCCTCCTCGTTCAATCCCGCCTGCGGCACGTACGCACTAATAATGTTCATATTGAACCCTCCAACTAGCAACTTAATCGCCATCAACCTATCACTAACCCTCCTAACCTCTTCCATCCGATCTCTTAGCTCGCTGTCTACCAAAATGCCTTTCTCCATTCTTATACTTCGACCTCCCTGAGAACCATAACTTATATCCGTCTACATCATTAGCCTTAGGTCTTACCCATCTCCTGGACACAGGATATATTAATCTTTCTCTTCTTAAGAATCTTAACTAGCTCTATGGACTTCCCCATTAAAGTCCCAATGTTCCAGGACCCTATTCTCAGCCTAGCATTTCCCTTACCCCACTTACCCCCTAACCCTCACCCCCACCCCCGTCCCTGACCGAGAACATGACCCTAGTCCACTATCAGTTATCAAAGCCACTAAAGCAAATATAAAGTAATAAACTACTCAAAGTTTACCCTAAAACAGGAATCCAGGGGCAAGTAAAATCACTACGCCAAGAACGAGAATCGATTTTCTTTCATAATATATAAGAATATTTCTTTCTGGAAAAAAAAAAAAGGATAGCCACGGACAGTAACAGTTCCAGATTTTTAAAGTGATGGGTGCTCCGCATTGAATGAGAGAAAACTACACCTTATGAATTTGTGTCCCGGGTAAAATAGGATTGAGTGACGATGGCCAATCAGAAAGGAAAGAAAGGAAAAAGGAAAAGCAAAAAAAGAAATGGTTGAGTGTCCAATCAAAGCCATTGAATTATTTTTTATTACAAAAGAGCATTCATCGTATCACAAAAGTTACTAAACTATTAATAATTTAGGGGTTGTTTATACTAAAATAATCATTAAATTATTTTATACCATCAGAAACTCAGTTATTTCTCTGATTCTATCAAAGTATTAAAGTCAATACTAGAAAATATTTTCATATTAATTAGACTAAGTTGGATGACTTTTTGGTTAAAATTTATTTAGCTACTTTTTTATGCTTAAACAAAATTGATTGAATTATTTATTACGAAAAATAATGTAACAAATTTGTTACAATAAAGTCAAAGTTGAGCGATTGTTGTTTCAAAAAAAAAGTTGAGCAATTATTCGTGAGAATACTCGCGAATATAATAGATAAGAACCTTAGGTATTATCAGATTGTTGACAACTTTGAAAATTAATTGTTCTCTCATATTATTATAATATTGTTGATCTTTGAATAAAATTAACTCTTAAGAAATGAAAAAAAAAAGAGAGGTAAATCCACGTTTGTAGGAACATATAGAACCAGGAAAATGGAAAGAAGTTTATCAAAACTAGTTAAGGGATAACAGTAAAATGAGAAGTAAAAAGAAAGAAACGTGAAAGTAGCCAAGGAGAGAATTGATCCTCATAAATACAATAATAGACTAGGGAAAACAGTCAAATACAAGTGAAATGTAAAAGTAAATTAGGGGCGAATCAAATCCTTGTTTTCAGCACTAAACTGCCGATAAGTACAATAATAGACTAGGGAAAATCAAGGAATTCAATCCAAATCTCTTTAGTTGTCGATAAATACTTCTCATCAACCATTCTTCGGAGTTCTAGCAAGCAATCCACCAGAGGCTGTGACTTTGGACTGCGATTCCCTGTAACATTAAAACCTGTCAAAACACAACGTCCGCTTGAATGCTTTGAAGATATGACAGAATGTTAGGTAAAGAATGAATCTTGAGTCTAACTCAACCTCAAAAGCTAGCATGTATGGTAAGTATTGTCCAAGTTCATATAAATAGTTCATGTTCCTATTCCATATCCGATGTGTGACTCTTAACACTCCCCGCACGCTCAGACCTTGTTAACTAGAGCGTGAATAATATAATTTGGGGATCCAACATTGGTGAACAAAGAATTGGAATGAGTCTGACTCTGATACCATGTAAGGAATGAATTTTAGGCCTAACTCAACCCCAAAAGCTAGCTTAAAGGAAGAAAGATTGTCCAGACCATTTAAGGAGACCAATGACCACTTATTCCACCGATGTTATTTAAGAGTTCATCAAGAGCAAGTCCTTCCATGACGGACATGGTCAAGATCTTAACGTGATGGAACATGCATATATTACACATCAAGCGACTAGATATTTCAAACTTATATGCAGCGACTTGTTCTGCATCAATATTCAACACAACTTTCACTACAAGTGAGTCCCACATAGGGACCTTCAAATTTGCATTTTGCATAATCTAAAGGAAAGTTAATTTTTCTTATATAAAAGAGTGCAGGTGGTTAAAAGCTTATGTCATTAGTTAATAAAGATAAATTTAATTTGTCAAACTCGTGTTTAGCCCATTTTGTCACAATACCCTAATCATTAAGGAAACACAAACTTGAATTAGTTTCCAAAGTTCAAAAATAAGTTCTACGCTTTCAACAACTTTAGTAAACATAATATGTATTCATTTTGTGCGCAGAGGAATAAATAGTCATACCATTTTCAAAACACATAGTAAATCTATCTATCTATATTATTATAAAAACACGAATATAAATGTTGATTGACCAAAATATCTTTCAAATATTGAATAACTTTTATATCTTTTTACATTAAGATTAATATAAATTAGCAGGTTATTTTGATAAAAATAGACAGATTTCACAGAGATACTACTTCCGAATGAAATAGACTTCTTATCGAAATCCAAAAAAATAACAGAGGTTGGCCCTGAGTTGGATCTTTAAATTGGTATCTGTTTTCTTTTGAAGGAAATTGAACTGGGTTACCTACGTGGGTCAACCCGAACCCATAGCAAAATATTGGAGAATCTTGGGGAACTATGTGTTCTTGTAGATTAATTATTTTCCTTTCATTGGCATCAGAGCGTAGGGTTAATTTTTTTATTTTCTTAGTCTATCCATAATCACGATTAGAACAAAAAGTTACTTAAACAGTAACGATTCTCCTATATTTATGGGGTTTGTATTTTTTCTTATTCATGAAAAAAATAATTCCTTGATTATTTTCATTACTTGAAAGAATATATATACAATTTACATATTTTCATAATTGAAAAATCATATTCCTACTCTATTCCTCAAATCTTATTCTATTTGGAGACTAACTATACAAGTATGGTAAGTGTACAATACTAATTAGACTACAACATTAATTACATATTTGTACACACAAAGGATTTTCCACGGATGGGCAGTGGGCAGTAATAACCGTATATACCATAAATATACACATGTATATTGTGTGTATATTATGCATATTTAATACACACCCGCAATCATAGCGGGGGATCTTCGAACGCTGAGACTCTCCCTAAAATCTTCAAAAAGGATCGAGGGAAGACCCTTCGTAAAGATGTCGGCAATTTGATACCTGGACGGGACATGGCAGACTCGTACCTGACCACGAGCAACCTTTTCGCGAACAAAGTGAATGTCCATTTCGATATGTTTAGTGCGCTGGTGTTGAACTGGATTACCCGACAGATAGATGGCACTAATATTATCACAATAAACCAAGGTCGCTTTCTGGATAGGACAATGAAACTCTAACAGCAAATTACGTAACCAACATGATTCAGAGATCACATTAGCTACCCCTCGATACTCATCCTCGGCACTGGAGCGGGACCAAGTCGACTGACGTTTCGCAGACCAGGAGACCAAGTTATTACCAAGAAACATACAATAGTCAGACGTAGACCGGCTGGTGTCTGGCCAGCCACCCCAATCAGCATCTGTATACGAGACAAATGCGGACGTCGAGAAAGGATATAAATGCAAGTCATAGTCAAGTGTACCCTGAATATATTGAATGATGCGTTTGAGTGCATTCATGTGTTCAACCCTGAGATTATGCATAAAGAAACACACCTGTTGTACGGCATACGTAATATCTGGTCTCGTGAATGTGAGATATTGAAGGGCCCCTGCAAGGCTGCGATAGCGGGTCGGGTTCTCGTATGGTGCGCCGGCTGTAGCACCCAATTTGGGTTTAGTATCAACTGGAGTGGAAGTGGACTTACAGGATGACATCCCAGCCCTCTCAATGATCTCGGCTGCATACTTCATCTGTGATAAGAACAAGCTACCGGCATGACGAGTGACAGCAATCCCCAAGAAATAACTCAAGTGCCCCAAGTCTTTCATTGCAAATTCATAACTGAGCAGTGTCATGATAGACTGTCGTAACCCATCGGAAGAGGCAGTCAAGATAATATCGTCCATTTATAATAGTATATAAGCCAATGAAGACAATGATAGATGAACAAGAAATTATCCGACCTGGTGTGAGTGAACCCAATAGTCAAAACATAATCGACAAACCTCTTATACCAGGCCCGTGAAGACTGCTTAAGCCCATATAAGGACTTTTTCAACAAACATACATGATGAGGATATTTGGGATCCCTAAATCCCAAGGGTTGATGCATATAGACCGTCTCATTGAGATCATCATGTAAGAAATCGTTTTTCGCATCCAACTGATGAATGGGCCATGCTTTCGACAGAGTCAAGCTGAGCATAGTGCGAATGGTGGTCGGCTTGACCACCGGACTAAACGTCTCCCCACAATCCACACCAACCTGCTGAGTCTTACCATCACCCACAAGCCGAGTTTTATGCCTTGCAAACGAACCGTCTGAATTGTCCTTATGAGCGAAAATCCACATAGACCTAATAATATTAATATCATATGGACGGGGCACCAACTCCCACGTCTTATTATCAATAAGAGCATTATATTCATTGGTCATAGCAATTTTCTAATTCGGGTCATTTAATGCAGACATATGATTACGGGGTAAGAGTGATTTGAGGACATTAGAATTTAAATTAAAATATATTTTTGGTTTAAAAATACCCCGTTGACTGTGAGTGACCGGGCTATGACTTGGAGAAGAATTGGACGGGTTGTGGGAATTTTCTGGGCTCGGGACTGATGGGCCAGCAGGCAGTGGGCTCGGGACAGACGGACCAGTTTCGTCACTACTGGCGAAACACAGTAACGAGAAACAATGACGATGCGAGAACCGGACCGGTTCCGGTATTAGATAATCTGGACCGGCCCAATTGGCGAAATCGGCCCAGTGACGAAACTGGACACAGAGTCTGCGGCGGACCAGTGGGACCAGCGGGCAGTGGGCCCGCTGGAGGGTTTGGGGTGCGGAATATGTCTGAAAAATGGTGAATAATATACGAGGATATACCATCATCCAAAAAATTATACGAACTCGGCACGAAATTACTAACCTTAGCAAATAGAAATTGGGATTCATCAAAAATTACATGGCGACTAATGATGATTTTATTAGAGAATTAATCAAAACATTTTGTAACCACGATCATTAGATAGAAAACCCAAAAATACACACAGAGTAGATCAGGCTTGAAGTTTGTTAATTGTGGTGGACTGAAATAACGGATAACATAAGCACCCAAAGACCCTAAGATGTGAATATGAAGGGATCTTATTATATAAAATTTGAAGGGAGGATGAATATGTCAAACCTTTGGAAGGAAGAACGTTTAGGAAATATGTAGCCATTTGTAGCGCATGATGCCAAAAAGACGGGGGTGCGGACGCATGAATTAATAAAGTGCGGACAATGTTATTGATGGTACAAATGTTGCGTTCGGCTTTCCCATTTTGTGAAGACGTATGAGGGCAAGAAAAATGAATATTGATCCCATTATTGGCACAAAATTCCCGAAACACCCCGTTGTCATATTCCCTGTCATTATCACATTGAATATTTTTTATTCTCTTTCGAATTGGGTTCTAATGATTGCTCTAAATTTTACAAAGATGGAAAAAACTTGAGATTTTTTCGCGATTGGAAAAGTCCATAAAAATTTAGAATAATCATCCAAAAAGAGAACATAATACCGATGACCCAAAGAACTAAGAACAGGAGACGTCCATAAGTCGCTATGAATAATATCAAATGGCATTAAAGTATGAGAAGTTGATTCTACAAATGGCAACCTAACAATTTTTCTTAAATAACAAGACTGACAATTCGGAGTACTATGCGTACCCTTACATAAAATAAAATTATTTTTATCTAAGGAATACAAAATAGATTACCCCTGATGACCAAGACGTGCATTCCACAAGGAAGGAGTAAGGGCTGCAAATGCTGATGGCAAGGCTTGACTCGATAGATCGAAACTTGGCGTGATAGATTAAAGATCTCCCCTACTATCACACCTCATGAGAGGACTCCCCGTCTTGAAATCCTTCACATAGAAACCAAATGGATCAAATTCAATAGAAACGGAATTGTCCGTGGTGAATTTACGGACATACACTAAGTTTTTAATCAATTTGGGGGCATGTATGGTATTTTTCAAGATAAGGGGTGGATGGGGGGGGAGACAAAGTTTTATGACCATAACCACGAATTGGAATAGAATTATCATTACCAACAATTATGCCACGAGGGTTGCTCAAATTGGAATAAGACGAGAGCGTACCTGAATCGGATGTCATATGGGTAGTGACACCGGTGTCCATATACCAATTTTGGTCCAGAGGATTTAAACCAAGCATGTGCATTGCGGCTTCGATGTCGGTAGAAATGGGGGCTACTGCGTGATGGGCTTGTGGGGGCCGAGGCCCAAGTACTCCTGCTTGCTGCCTTGGTCCATAGAAATTATCGTAAGTGGGCCACTGCATGTTGGGCCTCTGCTGTTGCTGGCCAGCCCACTGCCAGTGAGGCTGCATCACTGGGCTGCCACTGTTTGGCCCAAACTGTAGGGCCCACTTCCACTGCATAGGGGCCCACTGTGGGGCCCAAAACTGATGTTGCTGACTGCCCCGAGGGGCACCACTGTTCCGGTTGCCGTCGTGATTTTTGCCATTATTTTTCTTATTTTCTCTATTTTTGCCACCACCGTTGTTGCGGTTTTGGCCCGAGTTGTTGGAACTGGTAGGATGAATAGTGGACTCGGTATCATGACCACGGGACTAGCACTGGTAGCCGCCTTTTTAGCCATGCTTGCTTTTTCGAGTGTAAGCATAGAACGAGCCTGATAAAATTGCGAAAGAGGATTGCTTTGACGAAGAAGTGTGCAACACCACTATAGGCCTCGGAGAGGCCTGAAACCATTTGTAGAACCAAACGATCATTCGAAACCGGCGCGCCAACGTTGCGGAGTTGGTCTGCCTATTCCTTCAATCTTTTGCAATAAGCCGAAACGTTAGGAAAATCTTCCATATTGACGTGAGAGAAATCCTGCTCAAGAGTAACAGCTCTAGAATTTTTATTATTTTGGAATATATCACGTAGTCTATCCCAAGTCGCATGCGCCGTAGCGTCGGGTTCAATAATCATTTGTAAAAGGTCGGTAGAAATTGTGGAATATATCCACCGAAGGACGGTAGCATCAAGAGTCGTCCACAACTTAGGATCATCCTCACGTCGTGGCACCTCCGTATCCTCAGGAGCCGCGGGGATTATGGGATGGATGACTTGATGCGAGCGTGCGTGAATTTTGAACAGTTCGGCCCACGTCGCATATTGGACGTTTTCTATTTCAAGAACAAAAGTTATGTTATTCTTGATGTTAGAAACTGTAAGGGAAGGATGAAACATGTTCCGTGATGTAGACATACTGATAGAACAATATGTGATTGAGGGATTTGGAAGAGAAATTGGGGAAGAAATAAGGCAGTGAGCACGGAAACCGAGGTTGGAGTCTTGGAAACGGTGCACGAGGAGGAGGATTTTGGGAGAGAAAAATATAACCTAGACTTCTGATACCATGAAAGAAATAATCCCTTGATTATTTTCATTACTTGAAAGAGTATATATACAATTTACATATTTTCATAATAGGAGAATCATATTCCTACTCTACTCCTAAAACCTTATTCTATTTGGAGACTAACTATACAAGTATGGTAAGTGTACAATACTAATTAGACTACAACATTAATTACATATTTGTACACACAAATGATTTCCCACGATGGGCAGTGGGCAGTAATAACAGTATATACCATAAATTACATAATATACACATGTATATTGTGGGTATATTATGGATATTTAACACTTAAAGACATTGTCTTGGATGGTGATTTAAGCAACATGACTGACCATTCATTTTTTATCCGAGTTTTTAAATTTATTATGATTGGAAACTTCTCAATTAGTTGAGAATTGGGATATGTTTTTGTATTATGTTTAACGCGAAAGACTGTTTTTCCGTTTTCATCATGAAAATGTTTAAAATATCTATAGCTAGTCCCACTATGATTATGAGATTGTAGACAAATTTTATGGTGTATGTAATGGAAATTAAATGCACAATATATTCTTATTCATATGTTGTTAATTTTCTGGAAAAAAAATCATGACTCCTGCGGGCACTTCTAACAGAAAAGGAATACGAGTTAAAAAATTCATGACTCCTGCGGGCACTTCTTATATCAATAGCTTACATATAAGATTTCAAAGATGGTAAGAAGATGAAATATATTGATATTAAGTGTAATTTTGTGTTAGAGGCATAGTTGTACATAGAGAAGTGAACATGAAGTACATATCTATGCATCACTTGGTAGTATATCTATTAACAAATCTCATAGTATTTATTACTTATTAAAGATATGAAATTATTGAGTTTTTATACGTATTTATATTTTCTAATTTCTCTGGATCATGTTCACGTAAAAATTACATTTTGTAGTTAATGTTAGTTTATGCCTAATTATTCATTTTTGTTGGTTCAGGTAAATATAATATTTTATGTATAGTACATAAATTCTTAGTATAAGAAGTATGTTAGACAGACAAGATTGACATATTCCTCTATTGTCTAAGTGACCGATAGACATGAGACAATTATAAATAAATTATAATCAAAAAGAGCTTAAAGTTTATAATAAGAATGTCATTTTTATGTTTAATCATATGTGATTAAAATGAGTTAATCCGTTCTTAATGCCAAATGTGATTTCTGATGGATAAAATTATTGAATAGATATGTGAGCTCAAAGTTAAACCTTGATGTGTCATAGAATTATGACACATTTGATGTCTTTTGACGCGAGTTTTACTTATTTTAAGTAATTTTGTGTTGTTTCTTATGTGTTTTGTTGTATTTTAGGTGATTGGCATAAAAAAGGAAAAGACGAGAAAATTTTCATAAAAAGAGACCAAACTGTGAAGATTAGAAGCCCAGTCGAGAGAAGCAGAAATCACGGTCCGTGAAACCTTAATGGAACAAAGAGCAGATGAAGTGGAATGACGACTGAAAAGTATGGACCGTAGATAATTCTACGGACCGTGAATCCAGTGTGAAACCAAACAGAAGGCATCTCAAAGTGAGCTATTCTATGGAAGAATTTTACGGACGGTGAATTCATTCTACGGTTCATGAAAGTGAGCGTAAAGAAAGACCTAGCTAAGAAATATTTCAGATTTACGGTGGCCTGCAAAGATAATTGTGTGAACAGTGAATCCCAGCGTTAAATCAAAATAAAACGCGTCTTAAAGTGAGCTATTCTACGGCAGAGTTTTACAGACCGTGAATTCATTCCACGATCTGTGAAAGCAAGCGTAAAGGAAGATCTAGCTCAGAAAGATTTTAAATCACAGTGGCCTGCAAAGATTTTACGGGCATTAGATCCATTTTACGGTCCATAGATTCCATCATCGAGGGCAGTTTCATCGAAAGCTTTTTCACGACTTGGGCCTTTATAAATAGCTAAAGTAGGGTTCTTGTGGGACATTCTTGTTTAGATTTTATATTCCATTAGTTATAGCATTAAAGACAACTCCCTTGAAACTTTAAAGAAGAATATTCTCTCTTTTTGTCATCTTCTATCTCATTGTAAGCTTTAACATCACTTTTAATGCTTTGTCTTGTTTTCAAAACGTAGCTAAGTTTTTAATACTAAGATTGTGGACCCAATGATGGTGTTATGTTAATGGGTGTTTACCATTGAATATATGCATAATGGGTTATTGAGTTATATTTATTTCTTAATATTTAAAGTTGGTTGATGGTTGCAAACATTAACATTTGTCATAAACCCCTTTACTTGGGAAGGTGAGTTAGGGTTTGATAGAAATGAGTAGCAAGAACTCGGGGCGTTAACTCTCATTTAATAAACTCACTTAGGGATAAGAGGAGTTTACTTGGCACAAATTAATCGTTTTTCATTTCAACTTTTTTATAGTTGGGAAAATTATTAAGAGAAGGGAGAGAGCTCTTGTTGCTATGATCGGAGGTCATGGGTTCAAGCCGTGGAAATGCAAGGTAAGATCGTACAATATACCCTTGTGGTCCGGCCTTCCTCGGACCCCGCGTATAGCGGGAGCTTAGTGCACCGGGCTGCCCTTAAAGAGAAAATACTCTCTAACTATTGAAAAATATTAGAAAGTTATTTAGAGATTAAGTGCATATTAATTAATGACCCATTAGAAGTATATCACATTAATACTTATAACATTACACTTCACCAAAATGAGGACACGACCTTAATTCTTTTCTCCAATTAAAGTGATATAGAAATCATTATAGCTATTAGAAATACAAACTCTTGTACACCTTATCGGAATAGAATTACGACCAAAGTCAAGTAACACACTCTAAAAGTAACCCTTTTCACACTATATTTCCTGTAGGATTTGACCCCAACCTAGTTGAGTTACTATATTTGACAGCCACCGCTTTACGCCATTTGTTAGATGTAGTTTAAGCGTATGAGTTGTCTGATGTATTATCTGCACAATATATAATTTATAAAAATATTCGCTTCATGGGTCATGAGTCAATACAGTGATGCATGTCTCATAGCATGTATGCATATGATGACCCACAAGGGCGATACAATTTTAATCTCTACTTGTTATCGTGTGAAACCCTGAAAATTATAAGTCACATTGTATGCTCATGAATTTGATCAGTTTCTTGAGATTCAATCTGATGTTTGCTATCTTAGAATGTTGCTAATAGATCATGCTTGACTCGGTCTGGCGGAACATTTTTAGAAAACATATCAGATTGAGATTAAGAGATTCATGGAAAGAGGAAGATCATTAAGTATTATCACATTAATTGTGTTCATTGACGGTCCTTTATGTTTGTCTTTGAAACCGGGATGCCTTTTTTTTTATAAAGAGAAAATACTCTCAAACTATTGAAAAATATTAGAAAGTCATTTAGAGATTAAGTGCATATCAAATAACGATCCATTAGAAGTATATCACATTAATACTTATAATATTACATTTCATCAAAATGAGGACACGACCTTGATTCTTTTCTCCAATTAAAGTAATATAGAAATCACCATAGCTATTAGAAATACAAACTCTTCTACACCTTATTCGAATAGAATTACGACCAAAGCCAAGTAACACACTCTAAAAGTAACCTTTTTCACACCATATTTCCTGTAGGATTGGACCCCAACCTAGTTGGGTTACTATATTTTACAGCCACCGCTTTATGCTATTTGTTAGATGTAATTTGAGCGTATGAGTTGTCTGAACTATTATCTGTGCAATATATAATTTATAAATACATACGCTTCATGGGTCATGAGTCAATACTATGATACATATCTCATAGCATGTATGCATATGATGACCCACAAGGGCTATACAATTTTAATATCTACTTGCTATCGTGTGAAACCCTGAAAATTATAAGTCACATTGTATGCTCATGAATTTGATCAGTTTCTTGAGATTCAATTTGATGCTTGCTATCTTAGAATGTTGCCAATAGATCATGCTTGATTCGGTCTGGTGGAATATTTCTAGAAAATATATCAGATTGAGATTAAGAGATTCATGGAAAGAGGAAGATCATTAAGTATTATCACGTTAATTATGTTCATTGACAACGGTCATTTATGTTTGTCTTTGAGACAAGAACATAATGATGAACTCAAATTTAAGATATAGAGAATGTGAGCTATATAAATGTGATAAGTGATCTGGGTACTGCATATTATAATCTACTCCAAATTTTAATAATTGAAATGCTATATATTTCTAACATTTGAATAGCGATGAAGCTCTCGAAGTATATACTGGTCACATGGTCTAATCATAATGTATGAAAGTTAAAGAATAGGAATGAGAGTTGATCCACTAAGTGTGAGTGATGAAGGAAATTGGACTGGGTCACCCATGTGGGTCAACCCGAATTCATATTAAAGAGATAAATAATATATAATTAATTATAAATTTAAATTAAGAAAAAAAAGGAAGAGACACAACAGTAGGAGTTTCCTAACCGTTATATCGCTTGAGAGCGATAAAAAGGAGTTCAGAAGAAACTCACGTAACTTCTCAATTTGAACTTTACAGAAATCTTTCATTTCTTCTCTCAATCTCTCAAGTTCTTGCGAAAGGATTCTTTTTGAAGATTCTTCCCCGAAAGTAAGAATAAACTTCTGTAACAGGTATGCAATTATAGCTTGTGACTATTTCGGTGTAGTTCGTATTTCATAAGCATGTGATTGCACTATTAGACTAGTGAAACGAATTCAATGATCATGCAAACTGTGTGTTTGGATTAATTCTTATCCCTGAGTTGGATCTTTAATTTGGGATCTGTTTTCTTTAGTGTATTTCAACAATCATATGGTAAAGAAAGGTTTAATAAATGATAAAATATGAGGGAACTTTATGAAATTTTAAGTACATGTAAGGAAATAATTACAGGCCTTTTTTTTTCTCAAGACTATAACAATTGAATAAAAATAAAAATTATGTTGACAAATATTAATTAAATAATGGGTAGGATTCAAGAATCAGGTTGAAGTATATAAGTCAATTGTAGATTTTGGTTATGGGTGGTTAATAAAATTGACACAATGTTTAAAAATAATAATTAATAATCTGTTTGGCCAAGGTTTGGAGAAGAAAAAATTGATTTTTAATGGTTATTACAGAGAGTTAGTTATTTGGCCAAACTTTCAGGAAAATATAGATGTTTTTGAGTAGTAACAAAAGTTATTTTGTAAAACCTGAAAAAATAGTTTTTTCTCTCAAAGTACTTTTGAATCCTCGACCAAGCATAAATTAATGCTCCGATATTGACAAAGTGTTTTATAATTTGATTAGTAAAATGCAAATTATTACTCTCCAAAAATACTTTATCAAAAAGCACTTATAATAAAAAACACTTTTCAAAATAAATAAATTTTGAAAGTTTAATCAAACATGAAATCTATTAAAACCACTAATTTGGATTGAGAATAAGCTCAATTAATGTATGCCAGGGTTCAAATATATCAATGGTCATGAAGCTTAATCTCCAATTCGTGATATAACATATATCACGTGAAATTAGCGGAAGGGATCACAGAGATGGCACTACCAAAGGAGCCGTTAATGGGTCGATAAACCTGGCAGAGAGGCAGTCTTAACTCAAAACAGATTCAAAAACGCCCTAACATCACCTCGGCTTAGCGGGCTAAAAACAGGATCATCAGCCTGAGCTTCAGACATTCCTCCTGGAATATCCTCTGCCCAACCTTAGTACCTTCTCATATGAATCTTTTCTAATTAAAGCATTTTCACCATAATACTTAGTAGTCTAGTGTGACATAGTTCAACACAAAGTAGTTTAGCCTATCATTTTAGGCTAAATATATGAAAAATTAAATTTAAAAAGAAAATTACCTAAGATCGATGTGTTGCGCCCAGAGAGAGAGATGTACTGTAAACTTTAAACTTTTATTTATCAAAGAGTATTTTACAAGTAGACAGAGGATGATTTCGAAAACCTGCCCTTAAACTAAAACTCAAGATCCTTATATACAAGATTGAAATGAAGAGAAAACAGTGAAATGACCAATAATTTACAAATGTGACCGACAAAGAGAAAAAGTGGCACAATACATATGGCCGGCAAAGAAAAATAAAAGGTACAATTATGCATCGTTGCTTTATTAAAGCAAATTATTTTTCTCAGCAGATAATGCTGCTGGGTCCCATCTTTTATTCTTTCTCTTTTCCCTTGGATTTTTCGGAAGTGGAAGATTCTTTCATTTGTTCTTGAAACCTTTTGAGATATTCTTCATTATCTGTTGTTTGATCAAATGGTTCAAATGGCTGAGATTCTCCTGCCAGGACATTTTCTTCCTCATCTTCTTCGCCTGTATTAAACGAAGTCATTGATGCATCTGAGGGAAATTCCTTTTCTAAATTTCTCATTAAATCTTTTTTACTTCTGCCATATATGAGGCTATGATTCCTGATTTTAAAATTACTCTTTTTTCATCTGGAGTCTTCTTGCAATCTGCTTAAAAGGGCAATGAGCCTCATGCTCCTGCTTTGTTTGCTTTATCTCCTTATACTGAGCTATGTTAGCAGTAATTTGGTCTATTAACTCTTGGCCAGGGATAACATCATCCTTTGATTTTTGAAGAAGTTTCTTCCAGAATTTTGTATAAACTTTTGAATGGTTCTGGTAAAATTGCTACTGATGGACCATAATTAATTCATCACCGAGAAAACCAATTTGGTATGCTTTGTTTATAAACATTAGCACAGATTTTATGAACCACAAGTGTTTTCTATTAGGATTCTCGTATAGCAGAGCTCTATTAAAGCTTTCAATGTAATCCCTGTAATTAAACTTTACTTGGACTTTTGCTCAGGATGAAGGTATTCCCTCTTCTTAAGCGTACTCAGCCCCCATTTATTATCTGGAGAAAATATTTTTTTTATAATAATTTTTGAAAAGTTATAAACTTTTCTAGTATTTGCCGGATAAAAATGTTGTATTTCTACTGATCCGATTGACGAGAGTATTATCTCATAGTTCATCCTCGATTTATAAGTAGGAGTGGTATATGATACCGTATCCAAATACCTTTCCAGTATTTGCCAAGGTTCATTTTTCCATTGGAGATCTTTATTGTCTAAGATAAGTATTACCTCTCTGTTGTTACTCTGCTCATATGAAGCAATGTCTTCTTGATCATTTTCAGTAATGACCTCTGAATAAGAAGGTGGCATCTCACCATTCTTTTCTTTGGATTTTATAAAATCTATGAATTGCTGGTATAAAGGACTATCCTTATTAATATTGGATGATCTTGTCATGTCTTCTGCTATTAGCCTCTGTTTCCATCTGGACGAGAGTATTACAACTCCCTGTTCCTCCCCTTCCTCTATAAGAGTTAGGATTTTTCTGCCAATTTTGCCTCATCCTGCATATTATCAAATTATTAGAGTTATTAACTCAAATATTCTCTTGTGAGAAAATCAGGGAGACTATTATTTGACCCTTTCTTATATTGGATATCAAAATCAAATGGAGCTAATAAAACTTGTCATCTTGCAAACATCTATTTAGAAACATCATGTTTACGGTCCTTATTGAACATAAATTTAGCCGATTGACAATTAGTTTTTATTAAAAACTTTTGATTATATAAATCACCTTGCAATTTTAAGACACTTTTAACTATTGAAAGAATTTTATTTAGCAACAATTGAGTAATTTTTTTGGCTATCATTCCATTTACCAGAATAAAATTGTACTAAATATTCCTGCTTATTTAATGGAGAGTATTGTTTTAAAATTCCTCCATATCCTATGTCCAAAGCATCTGTTTCTATAATTTTTTTCCCAAGTAGGATTGGCTAGCATAAGACAATGAAGGTTATTAACCCTTTTCTTAATTCGTTAACTGCTTGCGTGTGATCCTTAGTCCATGGTTTAGGGATATTTTTTAATCTATCATATAAAATAGATGTGTCCTTTGCCAAGTCTTTATAAAATGGCGAAATATAATTCAAACTTCCCAAAAATCTTTGAAGTTGGATTTTATCGGTAATAGTATCAGAAAATTTAGAAGCAAATTCAATACTTCTATTTATAGGAATTATTTTCCCTTTCTCAATATTATGGCCCAAAAATCTTATCTTTGTTTGAAAAAGAGCCATTTTAGGTTTAGATATAACTAAGCCATTTTGAATAATATTTTTTTGAATATATCAAGATGTTTAAAATGAGTTTCTATATTATTAGAAAATATTAAAATATCATCTATATAAACGATGATGAAATTACTATATGGTATGAAAATATCATTCATAATATTCTGAAACTCATAAGGGCCATTTTTTAATCCAAATGGCATAACATGCCATTCAAATTGCCCAACAGGAACATTAAAAGCAGTTTAATACCTGTCTATTTCAGCAATTTGAATCTGTCAGTACCCTGATTTCAAATCAAATTTTGAAAATATTATGGCACTATTAAGCCTATCAAGTTAATCCTTTTTATTTGGAATAAGATACCTAATCCACTTTAAAGATCTCCAATGGAAAAATGAACCTTGACAAATAATGCAAAGGTATTTGGATACAGTATCATATACCACTCCTACTTATAAATCGAGGATGAACTATGAGATAATACTCTCGTCAACCGGATCAGTAGAAATACAATATTTTTATCCGGCAAATACTAGAAAAGTTTATAACTTTTCAAAAATTATTATAAACAAAATATTTTCTCCAGATGAATGGGGGCTGAGTACGCTTAAGAAGAGGGAATACCTTCATCCTGAGCAAAAAGTCCAAGTAAAGTTTAATTACTGGGATTACATTGAAAGCTTTAATAAAGCTCTGTTATATGAGAATCCTAATAGAAAACACTCATGGTTTATAAAATCAGTGCTAATGTTTATAAACAAAGCATACCAAATTGGTTTTCTTAGTGGTGAATTAATTATGGTCCATCAGTAGCAATTTTTGTTGGCTTTCTATTGTAAAGCAGTACGGGAAGTAAATAAATATTACAAGTGTTCGAAAGGATATACAAATAGTCAATCTTCAAAACTGCCGCAAAGTTGTTGAGTCTTGAATCTTGATAACCTGAATCAAGAAACACTAAATTTGGATGGTTACAACTGTGTGCTGAGTCAAGTGATTGCTCTCTGTCCTTAAGACAAGATTGCCCCGTATATATGCTTTTACGTTAGCCGGCAATAGTCTCCCAAGATAAAATAACACTTTAATCTCAATACTACAAAGAAAATAGGTTGAATCTGACGAAGAAAACAAATACGAATCGACTTGCTGAAGAAGTGGAAAAGGAAGGAAGAGTTTCTGTTTTAGTCCCAACGTTTTGGACTGAATTTCAGTATCTCTTCTGTTTGTCTCTGTGTATATAAATGTTGTCTCATTTTTGCTGGTTGTTTATTTCTATTTTGTGTATTTTTCGTGTATTACACAATTGAGCCAAACAGCTCAATAAATAGCACAAGAGAGGCTGCTCAACCGCCCAAGACATGGTTGTTTAAAAGCCATTAGTGAGGGCTGTTAATGGCCATTAGGGAGGTTGTTAATGGCTGGTAAATAGCCAATAAAAGAGGGTTGTTTATGGAGGAGTTAACAGCCAAGTAATGGCTGGTTAATGCTCCAAAAATCAGTCCAAACGGTAGGCAGAAACTTTCTGCCTTCCGTTGTTGCCAAATTCACCTTTCCAGAAACTCCAGGGACCAAACTATAAATATGAAGAAATTTGGGGGTCCGAATAGATAATATCATAAAGTCCCACGACCCGTGACCCGTGGCCCGAGACCGACACCGGACCGGACGGGACGAGCGGGCGGCTGCGGCGCGCGTGTGGGCTTAGCCTTGAACCCAAGCACATCTAGGTCCTCCCTCCTTTAAACACATGGGATACCCCTTGGGGTCCCAAACCCTTAACCAATTTAGAGACTTATAAAGAGAGCAATTCTTCCTTTTCCCACCGATGTGGTAGATTTGTCCCACACCATATTTCAATGCCTCAAACACCTTAGTTCGTGGACCAATATCTCTTTCATTTCTCAACGAAATTTGACGATTCTTGGTCCTACGGTCATCTACTCACTTAATAGATTATGCATGTGTGAAGAGACAAAGCCTCCAACATGCGAAACACTAGTGTTTAATTCATTAAACATGGGTGGACGCACCTCCCTGCCAAAGGCAAATTTCCAACAATTTTACCAGAACCATTCAAGAGTTTATAAACAAAGCTTTAATAAAGCTCTGTTATACGAGAATCCTAATAGAAAACACTCATGGTTCATAAAATCTGTGCTAATGTTTATAAACAAAGCATACCAAATTGGTTTTCTCAGTGGTGAATTAATTATGGTCCATCAGTAGCAATTTTACCAGAACCATTCAAGAGTTTATACAAAATTCTGGAAGAAACTTCTTCAAAAATCAAAGGATGATGTTATCCTTGTCCAAGAGTTAATATACCAAAATAATTGCTACCATAACTCAGTATTAGGAGAAAGCAAACAAAGCAGCAGTAGCAGTAGCAGGAGGCTCAAAGCCCTTTTAAGCAGACTGCAAGAAGACTCCAGATGAAAAAATGAGTAATTTCAAAATCAGAAATCATAGCCTCATATATGGCAGAAGTAAAAAAATATTTAATAAGAAATTTAGAAGAGGAATTTCCCTCAGATGCATCAATGACTTCGTTTAATACAGGCGAAGAAGATGAGGAAGAAAATGTCATGGCAGGAGAATCTTAGCCATTTGAACCATTTGATAAAAAATAAGATATTGAAGAATATCTCAAAAGGTTTCAAGACCAGATGGAAGAATCTTCCACCACCGAAAAATTCAAGGGAAAGGAGAAAGAATAAAAGATGGGACCCAATAGCATTACATATGAATATGTTAATATGTCATCTATATTCCTACTCTCTTCAGTGTTGTTAGATGATGAAAAGATCCGCCCAGAAAATTATGAATATGTTAATATGTCATCTATATTCCTACCCTCTTCAGGGTTGTTAGATGATTAAAAGATCCGCCCAAGAAAATGGTATCAAAGCTTGTAAATGGAATAAGTTATAAACAATGAAAACCCGAGAAGAATATGCCCAAGTTAGATGATTAAATAAAAGGATGCTCATGCTAAAAAGGATAAGACACCGAGTATTACAAAGACAAAATCACACTGAAACATTAGTAAAATACTATAGTGATTTAGTAGAATTAAAGAAACTAGGACTAGCAATAAAGAAACTGAAAGATTACGAGAAAATAAAAGAACAGGCTGACTTAGCAGAAATAAGTTCTAATTTGGACGATGTTATAAGAAATTACATAGTATTGATAGATCTCAACACCGAATTAGATAGAATAAACCAAGAAATAGCACATCGTAAAGAAGAACTACGAATGACAACAGAACACTATTGATGAAAATAGACTGATAGAAAAACAAAATAAATTAGAAGAACTTAGAATGATAGCAGAAAAACCTCTTACATATAATAGAGATATAAACCAACATATAATAAGTTGCAGAATAAGTATAGATCTAATAAATAAAAATGATAAAAGCTTACAAGAAAATGCTAAAGAAGTTTATGAACAGGAAAGTACTATTAAAGAATTAAAAAATAAAATAGTATTAAAAGACGAAGAGTTAAGACAGAAGGAGGAATAAAATATGAAACTTCTAGAAAATAAATTAAGAGAAATAATCAGAAAAGATAATGAATTAAAGGATCTAAATGATATAATAGAAGAATAATATAAATACATCAACTTATTAAAATATGGATAAAAGAAATGAAATAGTAGAAGACTCTAAAGAAACATATTATTAGATGAATACATATGAAGGAGGATCAACACAAACACTAAGCTTTAAACCAGAAACATATCAGAAGATACAAGATGAAAAAGAAGAATTATTCATAAAGAAAATATTTAAAACAAAGTGGTTTGAAAGAAATAAGGTACATAGCACACAAACATGAAAATATAATAGATACAATGAGTGTAAATGGAAGAACGAAAATAAACTTGATAACAGATGAAGTAATAAAAAGAGAGTTATCAAAACTATCTACTAAGGAAGCTAAAAAATATAGAAATATATACTTTGGAGGAGTAGAATTTACTATAAAAGCATACTTTTAGAAAAACATAGATACACCTATACAAATATACATATTAGATGATAGGATATTAGGAAATCTACAAGATGCTTTAATATCAGTAGTAAAAGGAAATTTAATATATCAAAAATTAAAATTTACTGTACAACTAGACTTTAGTATATCGTTAAAAGATGAACACAAAGACTTAGCCTTAACACTATATTATAAACTAGATGAAATAACAATGCCATCGTGAAGTAAAGTCATAAGTATTGAAACAAAAATGATATATGCCATAACCGGAAACCACCATGTAAAGAAACTACATGAAATGAATATATTAGTAGCAAGAATGTACCAAGAAATATTAGAACAAATAGAACATAAAGAAAATTCCAAAATAACCATACCAGAAGAAATATATATGGATTTTAATACAAGAACCCTTACACCATCCAAAAGACTAATACCAAAAATAAAGGGATCTAGATTAAGTATTACGAGAGAACCAACAATGTCACGACAAACTAGTGTTATACAACCTAGAATACTAGATTTAATAAATATAAACACAAATAGATTAAAAATTAAAGTAATAATATTTAAAGGAATGATAACAACAGACTGTATAGCCGAAGTAAATACTGGAGCTATAAAAAGTTTTATACATATAAGTAAAATGGATGAAAATGATTGTGATTTAATAGACCCACAAATTTATAATTATCCTGAAAATGAAAGAGAAATAATAATTACCAAAAGTATTAATTTAAGATTCAAGATCCAAGATTTGGAGTATAAGATAAATATAGGAGTAATAGAATATGATAGTTTTAATGAATTACTTCTAGGAAGTGACTTTTTAACCATGATAAATTATAAGATAAATAATAATGGAATTGAAATAAATGACCAAGGGAAAACAAGATTCGTAAATAAGGTATGAACATACAAATAGAAATAATAGAGAAAAAATAGAAATTAAAATCGATAAGAAAAGCTTTATCAGAAGAAATATTCTCACAACTCAAATACTTAAAATATAAAGCAAAAAAAAATAAAACTGGAAGAAAAGATAAAACAGTTAGAACAACAATGTGAAAAGTTTGATAAAATATGGATAGATATGAAAAACGGATGGAGAAAAAGAATTAATAATCCTGACGAGCTCTAACGAAAAAATTAGTGCATTATGGGAAGAAATAGTAGTAAAAGAACAAATGAAGAATACATTACTATTAATGGATGAAATAAAAGAAAACCAAACTAAAATGCAAGAAATAATAAGAGAAGAATTAACAAAATTATGGAATGTATCTGAGATACCAACATTTAAAATAATATTGGAAAAACTAAACATATTAGTAGAAGAAAAAAGTAAAGACAAAGGTAAACAAGTAGAAGAAGATGAACCTAGTACGAGCAAAGAAAACACTATAATTAGCACTACAACTCAACAACCAGAAATAGTACCAATAGATGCTTGGAGAAGGAGTAAAGAACCAATAATGATAGATATAAGTAAAATAAAACCAAGACTGCCAAAGAAAGTAGAAAAAATATTAGATAGCCTAGCAATATTGAGTAAGAAAAGATAATTTTAAATAGAAAATCAAGAACCTAGTGTACTTACGTTTTTAAGAAACCATGGAAAAAATATACTGGAAAGAGAACGATACAAGTATGAACCAATGAAAAGAAAAGAAAAAATCACACCAGACAATAATTCAAAAAATGAAAACATGTACTTAAAAGACGTAGAGAAAACAACCAACGAGTATTTAAATCTAAAATTAGATAAACAAGAACGAAAATTATGTGAGTTAGAAACAGAAAATACCAAATTAAAAATACACAATAATGAGGAATGGTACAACAAATATAAAAAATACAAACACAAATTTAAAGATACAAAGAAAGAATTAAAAGAAACCAAAGTAGAACTAAAACAAACAAAAGAGGAATTGAAAGATGTGAAACAAGAATTAACTGATGAAAACAAGAATTATGAGAATTAAAAGATGAAATAAAAATCCTAAGAGAAGAGATAAAAAGGTTAAAAGGAAAAAAGAAAGTAAGAGATAATAGAACAAGTGAAGAAACTACATCTAGTAGTGAAAAGACTGAGAGCGATACTAACGAAGACAACAACATTGAATTAGTAAACCAAGAGGTAAAAGTAGCAGAATTCATAGAAGAGGAAGAAGACTCAGAGATAGTAAAGAAAAATAACTAGATAATAGTAGCCTTACAAAAAATGAAAAGTTTAAATGCAATCATAGAAGAAGAACCCGAAAGTGATAAAGAGGATGAATTTAATAATCCTATAGAAACAGAAATAGAAACTGATGATATAATAAATGAAGATGCAAATGATTACCCAGAAGAAGAATTAGTAGATCCCAACCTGGAAATAATAAATAGAAGACAAACTAGATTACCAAATCATATATCAGTAGGACAACAAACTGAATTTAAAGAATTTGTAGGATCAATGGCACAAGGCGTAAATTACAATGGATATTTCTTAGATTTAGACAATGTTTATGATGAACAAGAAATAGGAAGAAGAATAAATGATTGGAATCTTGGAATGTATATAGCATTAATAAACTCCACACAAACAGAAAACCTAGAATATATGTATGACTTGATATCTAAAACATTAATTGGAAAAGAAGCTTATTGGATAGAATCCATAGCATACCAATTAAGAGGAGAAGCATTTAGCCATGCAGGAGATTGGAAATCTATGCTAATAATATTTGATATCATACTAAAAAGAGAATTTTTAGGAGAAAAATGGTTGGTAGCACGAGAAAACGTACTAGCAGAAAGAAAAACTGAGATAATAATGAATCTAAATAACATGAAATGTTGTAAAATTAATAAATTACTAGAATATACAATAAGTTTTAGTAAGTTCTTTTATGAAGCAAGATTCTTGCCAGAAGAAGGTTTAATATACCAATAACTTTATTATAACCACCTACCTATACCTTATAACACAGAAATATCAAAGGAATACACTCAACTAGAACCAAGAAAAAATACATTAGGAGAAAGAATAAGAGTACTAAGAGCATATCTAATGCGAAAATGTGAAGAATATAGGATGCAATAAAAGATTAAAAAAGATAAGAAAATAGGATTAAGAGAGGTATGTGGATTTACGGAAAGAAGATTAGTATTCGGATGTGATGAAAATAAAAGAGAAAAGAAATATAAAAGCCATAAAAAGAAATATCAACACAAAAGATATAAAAGATATAATAATTACAGCAGACAAAACCAACAAACTTATTACAAACCTTATAGGAAAAAGAGATTTAAAAGGTATAGAAATACCCCTGAAACCAGGAAAAAATTTAAGCATAAGAGAAAATTTAGGAAAAGAAAATATGTAAAACCAATTGAAGAAAAAAAACTTAAAGAATGTAAATAGACGCGACACAATTTATAATGAGTCTACAACAAATAAAAGAAGAAAATAATAATTGATACGAATATGAAGATTTTTATGCCAGTCAAATTGATGAAGAAAGTGAATCAGAAAATATTAATTTCATTAACCAAAACTCAGAAAGTGAAAATAGTTCTGACTAAATGAAGTCGCAAGAAGAAAGAAAGTTACTAGAAGAAAGAGACTACTGGATGCAATATGAAAGGTATGTTCGCAATAAGCTGGTGGATATGTAAAGCAGTACGGGAAGTAAATAAATATTACAAGTGTTCGAAAGGATAAAAAAAATAGGCAATTCGAATCGCTAGCAAGCTTGTTGAGTCTTGAATCTTGATAACCTGAAATCAAGAAACACTAAATCTGGATTGTTACAACTGTGGGCTTTGAGTCGAGAGATAACTCTCTGTCTTTAAGACAAGATTTCCTCGTATATATGCTTTTACATTAACGGGCAATAGTCTCCTACGATAAAACAACAACTAATCAACACTACAAAACAAATAGGTTGATTCTGACGAAGAAAACAAAACACGAAACGACTTGCTGAAGAACGAAAAAGGAAGGAAGAGTTTTGAGTTTTCTGTTCACTGTTTGTGGACAGAATTTCAGTTGTTCTCTTCTGTTTCTGTGTTGTATATTGTAGTCTCATTTTTTGTCACTCACAATTGAGCCAAAAGGATCCAATATATATAGCATAAGGGGAGGGACTCATCAACTGCTAAGTAATGGTTGTTTATGGCCATTGAAGGAGGGAGTTAATCAGCCACAGCCAAGTAATGACTGATTATGGCCATTGAAGGAGGGAGTTAATCAGCCAAGTAATGGCTGTTTATGGAGGAGTTAATCAGCCAAGTAATGGCTGGTTACTGTGCAATAACGCTCTAAAAATCAACCCAAATGGTAGGCAGAATTTCTGCCTTCCGTCATTCCCAATTTCATCTTTTCAGAAACTCTAGGGACCAAACTGTAAATATTAAACAAATTGGGGGTCTATCAGAAGAAGCCCAAAGCTCAAGGCCCGTGACCCGAGCCCGGACGGGACGGGACGGGACGGGCGGGCGGCAGCGCGCGTGTGGGCTTAGCCTCGAACCAAAGCACATCTAGGTCATCCCTCCTTCAAACACATGGGTTACCCCTTGGGGTCCCAAACCCTTAGCCAATTTTGAGACTTATAAAGAGAACAATTCTTCATTTTCCCACCGATGTGGTAGATTTGTCCCACACCATATTTTCATGCCTCAAACACCTTACTTCGTGGACCAATATCTCTTTCATTTCTCAATGAAATTTGATGATTCTTGGCCCTACGGTATACAGAACCCTAGTGTTTAAGTCATTAAATACGGGTGGACGCACCTCCCCACCAAAGATAAATTTCCAACATAAGCTTATTACAACTACTAGTGCAATAGAAAATAGATACTATAGTGATAGGTACAATAAGATTACAAAAAGCCTTAGCAGAATAGGAGAAAGGTTAAGTGAGATAAGATGGAAGAAATTACTAGAAGAAGTAAAAGAATGGAACAAGATGAAGAGCTTCAACAAAGATTAAGAGAAATGGATTTAGAACGAAATAATAATTAAATGGTAGCAATCTACATAGAAGCTCATATACAATACAAACCTAATAAAGTGATAAAACAAAAGATTTTTATTGCAGTGGAGCAGACTTATGTCTAGCAAAGAAAGAAGTATTAGAACCACACAGATGGAAAAGATCTAAAACACATAGAACAAAAGTATCAGGCTTTAACGAACAAACAAAAGAATTAGATATAGTAGCAGAAAACATGAAAATAGTATTAGGAAAGATAATATTTAGACTACCAGTTATATACCAACTAAATGATATGAAACAACAAGTATTGTTAGGAAATAATTTCCTAGACTACTTTAAAACGCAAGTGATAAATAACAATACTTTCAGCCTACAAACACCTTGTAAAAATGGATAATACTAAAGAAAATATTACCAATACATACACTAAAAATATGTAACATAAGATCGGATAGGAATAATAACCTACAGTTATTAAGAGAAAATATACCTCAATATACTAAAAATAAATTTTGGAGAAAATCCGATGCAACTATGGGAAAAGAAAAAATATATGCTGAAATCAAACTAATAAATCTTAGCGATATAGTTAGATCTAAGCCTATTAGATATAGCCCAACGGATCAAAAGGAATTTGAAACCCAACTAAAAGAGTTATTAGAATTAAAATTAATACAAGAAAGTAAAAGCTCACATAGTAGCCCAGCCTTTTTAGTTAGAAAACATAGTGAACAAAAAAGAGGAAAGGCTAGAATGGTGATTGACTATAGAGAGCTACACAAGAAAACTGTATTTGATGGATATTTTTTACCATACAAAAGAAACCTTATTAATAGATTAGGAAATAAAAAATGGTTCAGTAAATTTGATTTTAAAAGTGGATTTTGGCAAATAAAACTAAAAAATGAGTCAAAAGCTTTAACAGCATTTAGTGCCCCTCAAAGACACTACGAATGGAATGTACTACCCTTTGGATTAAAGAATGCACCACAAATATTTCAAAGAAGAATGAACCAAGTGTTCAGAAAATTAACAGAATAATGTATAGTATATGTTGACGACATATTAATATATAGTGATGATTTGGAAAATTATATAAAACATCTAGAAGAATTTATAAAAACTGTGAAACAGCATGGAATATTATTATCTGAAAGGAAATCTGAAATCTTCAAAAATAGTGTAGAATAATTGGGATACATAATAGATAATGAAGGATTACAATTACAGGAACACATTGTAACAAAAATAAAAAAATTTAAAGATAAACTAGAGAGCAAAAATGAAGTACAACAATTTCTAGGAGTAGTAAACTATGCAAGGAAAAAGTGAAAGTCTTGCCAAAATATAGAATACCAACAGAACTGGATCAACTAGAACTTTTTACTGATGCCAGTGATATAGGATGGAAAGCAGTCCTCATAGCATATCATAAAGAGGATATAGATAAAGAAAAACCACTAATCTGTGGATATGGAGGCAGAACATGGAAGCCAAATGAGAAAAAATATCATATTAACAAGAAGGAACTATTAGCATTAAAATTTGAAATAAAGAGATTCCATTATCACCTATTACCAGTAAAATTCGTCGTTAGAACAGATAACACCCAAGTAAGAGCTTTCATTACAAATAAAATAGACCATTTGCTAGAACTAATTAAGAGAAGAAAATGGCAATCGTTCTTTTATTGTTATGATTTTATTGTCAAAAATATATCCGGGACTAAGAATATTCTAGCTGATTTTCTTAACAGGTACAACGATGTCAACCAGCAGTGACAAATTTGAAGAATATATTACCAATGTTATAGGAATCATCAAATAAAACCAAAAAATTATTACAACCAAAATGGAAGAAAATACACACTTGCTAGAACAGCTGACAGAAGCCTTTAAAGACTTCAAAACCCTACAAACCTTGAAATCTTCCCAAACCCCTACAGAAAAACCAAAGACTTTCACATCTAAACTTGCAACCATGCCAACCACTATACCATCACCCATAACAGCATCGTCTTCAAAGGCAGTAACAATGTGCGACAAAGTGAAATTCTCACCTGAGTATATTATAGCTTACGAGCAAATTAATAAATTTTATGATTATAAATCAAACCCACACATTTTAAAAAGTGCAAAATTAAGAAAATACCCAAGGTTTTTATGCAATAAAAAATCAAACCCTGATATAGTTCTTAAACCCTTTACTTATGGATTTATAGATAAAATACTAGTAGATGAAACTTTTTATAATATTGCTAAATTACCCAATGTTTTAGTAGAATCTGCTAGGTTAATGATGGAATCATTTGGAAGAGGTATCTACGGCATACAACTGTTCGACGCCTCGACAGACTTAACAGGAAAACCTATCATTATATGCCAACTATTTAAAACAGAAGGAATAGCAATATAAGCCAGAGATGACAAAGACCTGAAAATGAAAATACCATGTACTATAGAAAAGTTTCAAGAATGGCTCAGTGTCACAAGAGCCATAGGACTATCAACCCTGAAATCAAAAATTGAAGATATGCTAAGAGCAGGCAAAGCCAACATTATTGAAAACTCCAAAGGAGGAGAAACCGAAGAAATTATCACTATACTACAACAACGAGGTACTCTCACAAGACACCACACACCTTACCAACATGCATGATAGAATCACTAAGATGGAGCACAAACACTCCAATGAGACAGTAAAACAGTACAAACTCTTAATAGGCCAGAGGAAAAGGCCTGTTATAAGCATAAATGAGGATACTACGCAGGTTACTATGAAAAAAGAAGGATCACCTAATCCTTTTTGAATGAAACGGCCCAATGTAGTTTAAACTACATAAAGCCACAATGTAAAAAATTAATATGGCCCAATGTAGTCCAAACTACAGTAAAGCCGATGTATTACCATACTACTAAAAAGATACCGTTCCTATTCTATAGGAGTATCAAAACATTAAAACGATATCATTCCTATTCTATAGGAGTATCGTCGAATAAAAAAATCCATCTTTTTGTGAAAAGAAGACAGACAAAAGATACATCTGTGCAAAGAAGACACATGTAAAGATGCCTGTGGAAGAAAGCAAAAGCCACCGGACCCACAAGGAATCAAAGACAGAAGATGACAAGCCAACAAACGTTGAAAAAAATGGCAACAACGACAAACAACTTTAAGAAAAGCATGAAAGGACAAGAGACAAAACATTATTTGCTTTAGGACTTTTGTAACAATAATGTATCGACTTTATTAATTTTTCAGCATGCCAGTAGTGAAAGGCAACCGAGGTTATCTATATAAAGAGCCTCATTGTAACTTATGAAAATCAATCTTTGGAAATACAACAACTTCAATCTTTAAAACACTCTCTCATGTCTAGCTAAAAACCCTTCTAGTCTATAGCCAATATCAAGATTAATATCATAATACCATAAGATAAATACTTTGAAAGCTTATACTTAAGAACCGTATTAGTCCATAAACCACCATCTCTTAAAAGAAAATTTAAGAAAGAGTCTGTCGAGCAACTCCAAGCACCTAGGCCATTTATCCTGTCACCAGAGAGGAAAAAATGGAGGCAGAGCCAGGGTGAATTGAGTATCTCCGGTGATCTTAAAATTCTGCTAAGAGGTATGTTTTCAGACTATGTGTTTCTAATTATAAACTTGATAAGTATACATCTCTGCAATTATAATGTTAAATATTGATAAAAGGTTATAGACTTTTATTTAAAAATGAATTTTGAGTTAAAAATACCTGCTTCCGTACTACATGCCTGTTATTTGTTAAACCTACATATGAATATGTTAATATGTCATCTATATTCCTACCGTCTTCAGGGTTGTTAGATGATGAAAAGATAAAATTATGAATATGTTAATATGCCATCTATATTCCTACCCTCTTCAGGGTTGTTAGATGATGAAAAGATCCGCCCAAGAAAATGGGCATTATCTGTTGAGAAAAAGAATATGCTTTAATAAATCAACGGTGCATAATTGCACCTTTTTAATTTGTTTTGTCGGCCATATGTATTGGGCCACTTTTTCTTTTTCTTTTTCTTTTTCTTTGTCGGCCACATTTGTAAATTATTGGTCATTTCACTGTTTTCTCTTCATTTCGATCCTCTATATAAGGATCTTGAGTTTTAGTTTAAGGGGAGGTTTTCGGAACCACCCTTTCTCTACTTGTACTATAGTATTTTACATCTCTCTCTCTCTGGGCGTAACACATCGATCTTAGGTAATTTTATTTTTTAATTTAATTTTTCATATATTTAGCCTAAAATGATAGGTTAAACTACTTTGTGTTGAACTATGTCACACTAGACTACTAAGGTTAGACAGAGGATATCCCAGGCGGAATGTCTGAAGCTCAGGCTGATGATCCTATTTTTAGCCCGCTAAGCTGAGGTGGCGTTAGGGCGCTTTTGGATCTGTTCTGAGTTAAGATAGCCTCTTTGCCAGGGTTATCGACCCATTAAAGGCTCATTTAGTAGTGCCCTCTCTGTGATCCCTTCCGCTAAAATGATATTCGTGATATACCATATATCACGTGAAATAAAATGGTCTACTTTATAAATTGACATTGTTTTCTTTACATTGATACTATTAAATGAGTGAACTATTATCCTTCGTATTTAAATGTTCTCGGTTGGGGACGGATGCGAGGGTTAGTGGGGGTAAGTGGGGTAAGGGTAATGCTAGGCTGAGAATAAGGTCTTAGAATATTGGAACTCTAACGGGGAAGGCCATAGAGCTAGTTAAGATTCTTAAGAAGAGGAAGATTAATATAGCATGTGTCTAGGAGACCAAATGGGTAGGACATAAGGCTAAGGATGTAGACGAGTATAAGCTATGGTTCTCGGGTAGGTCGAAGTATAGGAATGGGGTAGGCATTTTGGTAGACAGCGAGCTAGTCAATGACAGGATGATGGCGATTAAGTTGGTAGTTGGAGGGTGCACTATAAACATTATTAGTGCGTATGCGCCGCATACGGGCTTGAAAGAGGAGGAGAAGAGGCATTTTTAGGAAGATTTGGATGACGTGGTAGGAGGTATGCCAACCACTGAGAAGTTATTTGTAGGAGGGGATTTCAATGGACATATCAGGACACTTTCGGGGGGATATGACAACGTGCATGGAAGTTTTGGCCTCGGGGATAGGAACGGGGGAGGCGTATCACTTTTGAAGTTTGCTAGAGCTTTTGGGATGGTGATAGCCAATTCAAGGTTCCTAAAGAAGGAGGAGCATTTGGTGACTTTCCGTAGTTCAGTGGCTAAGACTCAGATAGACTTTTTGCTCCTTAGGAAGGTTGACAAAGGTCTTTGTAAAGACTATAAGGTTATTCCGAGGAAGGATCTTACAACCCGACAAAAGCTTTTGGTGATGGATTTGGAGATCAAGATAGAGAAGAAGAGGGTTGTGGATGACAGGTTAAGAATCAAATGAGGGAGTTTGACTATGGCTTGTGCAAATGAGATGGGGGAGAGGTTGATGGCCAAGGGGGCTTGGGGGAGTAGTGGGAATGCGATCGAAATGTGGGACAAGACGACCAGTTTCATTCGGGAGGTTACTAAAGAAGTGCTAGGGGTCTAGCGGGGTAGCCGTGATAGGCATCGAGGGGACTGGTGGTGGAATGGTAAAGTTCAAGAGAAGGTGAAAGCAAAAAAAAAATGGCGTACGCAAAATTGGTAGAAAGGAAGGATGAGGTGGAGAAGTGGATGAATAGGGAATTATATAAGACGGCGCAGAAAGAGGCAAAACTAGCGGTTACGGCGGCAAAAATGGTGGCTTTTGAACGTCTATATGTGAAATTAGAGGAAAAAACTGGTATAAAAAGTTATATAGACTAGCCAAGGCGAGGGAGAGGAGGGCCCGAGACTTGGATCACGTGAGGTGCATCAAGTATGAGGACGACAAAGTGCCGGTCGAGGACGCGCATATTAGGTGGAGGTGGCAGTCTTACTTCCATAAGTTATTGAAAAAAAAAGAATATAGAGACATTGTGGTGGGAGATCTGGAGCACTCTGATAGGTATAATGATTTTGGGTATTGTGAAAATATTAAGGTTAAAGAGGTTTAGGGTGTTGTACGCAGGATGCGCAGGGGACGAGTGATCGGGCCTGATGAGATCCAGTTGAATTTTGGAAAAGCGCAGGCAGGGCATGTTTGGAGTGGCTGACGGAGTTGTTTAACGTCATTTTTAAGACGACGGGGATGCTCGAAGAATGGAGGTGGAGCATAATGATTCCTTTGTACAAGAACAAAGGTGATATCCAGAGTTGCGATAACTATAGGGGTATCAAGCAACTAAGCCACACTATGAAAGTTTGAGAAAGAGTCGTGGAGATGATGGTGAGAAGATGAGTGTTTATCTCCGAGAACCAGTTTTGATTCATGCTGGGACAGTCGACTACAGAAGTCATCCATCTTATTAGGAGGTTGGTGGAGCAGTATAGGGAGAGGAAGATAGACTTACATATGGTATTTATCGACCTCGAGAAGGCATACGACAAAGTCCCCGGGGTGTTCTATGGAGATGTTTGGAGGTTAGAGGTGTACCAGTGGCATACACTAGGGCAATCAAGGATATGTATGATGGAACCAAGACCAGGGTACAGACAGTAGGAGGAGACTCGGAGCACTTCCCAATGATGATGGGACTGCACTAGAGATAAACTCTTAGCCCATTCCTATTTTCCTTGGTGATAGATAGACTGATGTGACAAATCCAATGAGAGGTGCCATGGTGTATATTATTCGCAGACGACATAGTCATGATTGATGAGACCCGCTACGGAGTAAACGCTAAGCTGGAGGTTTGGAGACAGACTCTGGAGTCTAAAGGGTTCAGGCTGAGTACTTGGAGTGCAAGTTCAGTGACGGGAGCGACCTTGAGACAGGCGTAGAGGTAAGGCTCGGTATCTAGGTCATTCTAAATAAAGGGAGCTTTAAATACCTCGGGTCTATTATCCAAGGGAATTGAGAGATTGATGACGATGTCACACATCGTATTGGGTCAGGGTGGATGAAATGAAGGCTCGCATCTGGAGTATTGTGCGATAAAAAGGTGCCACCAAAACTTAAAGACAAGCTCTATAGGGTGGTGGTTAGACCGACCATGTTGTATGGGCGGAGTGTTGGCCGGTCAAGACTTCGCACACCCAAAAGATGAAAGTTCTGGAGATGAGGATGCTAAGATGGATGTGTGGGCATACAAGGAGGGATAGAATGAGAAATGATGATATCAGGGACAGAGTGTGATTGGCCTCGGTGGAGGATAAGATGCGAGAAGCTAGGTTGATATGGTTCGGACACGTGCAGATGAGAGACATAAATGTTCCAGTGCGGAGGTATGAAAGGTTGGCTAGGGACGGGTACAAGAGGGGTAGATGTAGCTAGAGGAAGTATTGGGGAGAGGTGATTAGACGAGATATGGCGCAGGTGCAACTCACTGAGGACATGACCTTAGATAAGGGGTTATTGAGGAAACGTATTAGGGTAGAAGGATAGTAGGTGTTAGGGTAGAAGGATAGTAGGTATTGCTTCCTTTTGTCTTATTTACTTGCATTAGCTATTGTTTCCTTTTACTTCTTTCTTTTTCAGAATGCGTTGTCATGATTTACGCACTTTGTGTGTCTTACTTTGCTTGGGTTTGTGCTTTGTCTTGAGCCGAGGGTCTCTTGGAAACAACCACTCTACCTACAAGGTAGAGATCCCCAGACCCCACATTGTGTGATTTCACTGCGTATGTTGTTGTTGTATGGTCATGTACTTTATACAAAGGATTTGATTTTTTTTTTGGACCAATGTCTAGGAAAATTTAGATGATAAGGAAGACGTAAAAAAGGAAGAGAAACATAAGCAATGAATTTGTATACCTTAAATTATTCTTACACATAGATAATTTCATATTGGATAAGGTTATGATGTTTAGGACTTTAAGGTGGTACTAATATTAATTTAAGACTTAAGTCATCCGTCGCCATCTAAATTTTTCCACAAATTCTCCTTAGACACCTCAATTTAGAATTGCAAATATCTTAACAGCAAAGAAATCTGAGTTTGGAAGGATTGAATTCCGTCCTTTATCTGTAGAATCACATTGCAAATATCTTCATTATTAATTAAGGTCAGCATTTTTCACCAGAAAGATAAAAAAATGTTGTACCAATGAAAAATCAGATGGGGAGGGAAATGGGATGGAAAAGAAGGCTAATAGTTGGGAAATGAAACGAGGGGCTGTTAGGTTAGTTGCTACGGTGGGGAGTTCCAGAATGAAGGAAGACGGTTGGGAGGGTGGGTCTTTTAGAAAATAGTTTGTTTTTTTATTATTAAAATAAAATTTTAATTAATTAAATAGGTTTTAAATAGTTTTTTTTATCTTCTTATGATTACTTTTTAAATAGGAGTAATTTTTTTACCCAAATGTCATGTGTCATTATTTAATTCGTTACTTTGCTATGTCATCCGTGAGTACTACACACATTTTATACCTTTGGTTGATTATCAAAAAAGAGTTGTGGTCCAAATTCGCAATGATATAGGTGTTCAATATACATGTCTGAGTTGAGGTGTCTAAGCGGAATCTGTGGACAAGTTTAAGTGACGGTGAATGACTTAAGCCTTAATTTAATTATACGAAACTTAGAGAAAATTTGGAAAATTTTGTATTTGAGTAGAAGTCAATATCTTTCTATTAATAATAAATTGGTTAAATTGTTATAAAGACATAGAAACAAGGAAGATACGCGTAATATTATAAATCACAGGGGAGATCTCAAAAATTATTCCTAAATTTAAAAAATACAAATAGTGTTTGTAAACAAAAAATTTAACCGTTTTATGAGAAAGAAAAAAAGAAGAAGAAATTCTTCAATAAATCATACTCCTTCCGTCCCAAAACATTTTCTTAGCTTGACTTGACATAAAATTTTAAAAATAAAGAATAAGTTTTGAAATGTGTGATCCAAAAAAGCCTTAAATATTTGTATTGCTGTAAATTATCTCATAAAATTAAATTATTTCTAAATATATAAATATGTCAATCTTTTAGGAATAAACTAATGAGAAAAATAAAATAATCTTTTTTGGTCGGAGAAAGTATACCGTATGGTCAACAAAACCAAAAGAAAAAAGAGAGGAGAAAAGAAAGGTCAATCTAGAAATCAGAAGTAAAAGCAAGGGTAATAATGTAAAGTAACACAATATTACGGGTCGGATCTAATATCCACTAATCACCTCCACCTAGACCTCCCAAAAAACCCTAACTATATATAAATGCTTTTCATTCCCCAATATGAAACCCTAGAAGCAGTCCCAAATCGCCATTGCAGAAGGCTCTCGTAATTGCTCTTTCTATTTCTTCAAGTGTTTCAATTTTTATGTGTTTTGAATTTTTGTGTCTGAATTTCTCGTTTATTTCTGTTCAATATTTTTGGATATAGAGAAGAAAAAGAAGAACAAATGAAGGTAATTGCTGCTTACTTGTTGGCTGTTTTGGGTGGTAATGCATCACCTTCAGCTAAAGACTTGAAGAACATCCTCGGCTGTGGTAACAACTTTACTTGATACTCACACTTTTTGATTTTGTAGTATACTGTCGAACATTTTTATTATTTGGAGTGTCGAACAGTTTTTGTTTTCGGTTTAAATTTAGGTTTTTTTTATAAAATCTTGTCCTAGGGACGTTAATTCAATAGCAAAGGCGTATTTCATGAGTTCCGATCCTAGCTGGTGAACCAAATCTGATAGTAAAGTGAAAACAGAATCTTAGAGGTGGCAAATGGGCTTTATTTGGGCGGTTTAAAATGGGCTGAGTTAACAAATGACCCGCCCAAAGTTTACTTGGGCTGAAACGGATTGGGATGAATTAGGCTGAAATGCATGTCATAACCCAACCCTCTCAATTCTTATTTTGTTTTTATTTTTTTATTTGTTATTTTATGATTTTTTAAATAGCTAATAAAACTATTTTTTCTGTTATTATGACTATATATAATATCAAATAAGAAAAGTATCTTTTTGAAAGTATTTTTGCAAGGTTTACATATCAACCCAATTTGGGCTCTGCATATTAGCCCATTTTTAGATGGGCTGAAATGGGTTGGGCTTATATGGGCTAAGCTAATAAATGGAATGACCCGCCCAAACTTAAACAGGTTGGGCGGGTTATAGTTTAAATGAACATAGTAAATGAGCAGATTTAACCTTTGAAGTAACTTATTGGAGCCTATAAAATTTGGGATTAAGCATTGCTACGTACTGAGAATATGAGAAGTTACTTAAGGTGGCTTAGCATAGACTTGGAATTTATTTAAGAAGTATGTCTTCCATCCCAAAAGAAAGAGGGAGGGGTTTTAAAAGTACAAGGATTGACAAATTTAATATTCAGTGACATTGATTTCTTGATGTTATTGAAATAAAATTTCCCTTGTTAAGAATTACAGAAAACTAGAAATCTTATTATGTTTGGTTGAAATAATGTTAAAAATGTAGCAAACAATGATTCGACAATTTAAATAATAATGATGATATTCTTTTAGGGATAGAAAGAATAACTCTTGCGCTTATTTTCGGGATGCGGTTGGTGCTACAGAATTTTACGAAGTTGACACGTACTCCATTCTTGCGTGGCTGTTAACATATGATGTAGACTAGGTTTCTTGACTAGAAACTATGTTGCTAGTCCCTGTAATTATTTTTGATTTTTCTCTTTCTTTTCAGTTTTGTTGTTGATTGGTATTAACCTTGCATAGGTATATATGGGTTATGAATACTGTGTAATCTTAGTTTCTTGTACAAGGAAACACACAATCATTAATTTGCAGTGCATTAATTCCTTGAGATGTCTTGAGGAGATCTGCAATTCAGCTACTTCTACAGCGAATTATGTTACCTTATTATCAATAACTATTGCATACACTACATGTGCATGTGTTTCTTGTGGCTGGTTGTTTGTTTCACACTCACATTTGTGGTTCACGTGCTCTGCAGTTGGTGCTGAGGCTGATGATGACAGAATTCAACTGCTCTTGTCTCAAGTTGAGGGCAAAGATATCACCGAGCTGATTGCTGCTGGCAGAGAAAAGTTGGCTTCAGTACCTTCTGGCGGTGGTGCTGTTGCAGTTGCTGCACCTGGCGGCAGAGCTGCTGTGGCAGCCCCTGCTGAGGAGAAGAAGGAAGAAAAGAAGGAGGAGGCGAAAGAGGAGTCCGATGATGTATGTCTCCCAACTTAGAAGAGCTATACTTTTAATTGTACACTGTGTTGTGTATATCTTTATTATCCTTTGCATCTGTTAACGTTTTTTTCTGGCATTTCTTTTGCAGGATATGGGCTTCAGTCTATTTGATTAGAAGAATACAATGTTGTTCTCTCCGTATGATGCAGCATTCCTTCTCTGGTTCCCCCTTGAGATTATTCTAGGAAGTTTCTTGTCTAGTAATGGATTTTGTTATTAGTCGTCTAGTTGAAGAACCTTGATTTTGCTTTTGTTTACTTGTTTGAGGCAGATATTGGAAATTATAACGGTGTTGATTTTAAATTTCATCGTGTTTTGGTGCGTCATTCTTAATTAAAAGTTACAGTAACAAGTTTGCTAGTGAGGTTGACTATTGCCTTGATGTTAGCTTGCGACTTCCTAAATGGTTGTATTGGAAGTGACCAATGCTAGTCTTTACTTTCCATTTATAAGGGCAGTAAATTTTGAATTAGGTTAATATCATATATGACTGCAAATGCAATGAGTTGTCATAATGAAATTTGTATAGTTCTGCGTGTGTAATCTTTCTTGCATGATTTTCATATAACGTTGGTCTTATGTTCTGATAAAGGGATATCATGTGATGGTCATATAACTAATCCAATTATACTTTGAATTTTGGTTTAATTTAACGTGGGAAAAGAGGGACAGGTCAATCCGGTTTGCCTTAATTTGTGCTGTCAGGCTTTAATAGTTTGTAGTTGCGAAAGAATTCATTTTTGCAAAAGTATGCATGGACAACAAGAATTCATTTGATCAAAGCTCAACTTATTGAGGAGTTGTTATGATAGCAAACAAGTTCATATTGAGCTTGGATATGGGACTTGTGAGATAGTCATGTACTTCTGTATTTTATGAAAAAATTATAAAAATCGTCAAAATTTGTAATGGTAGACTTTGCAAGCCAAGTTCTTTTAATTACGAAGCTAACTTGTGAACATCACATTAGTATGCAAGGGTAGATGGAAATGGGCACAGTAGCTGGAAGATGGACGACCCTTTTGAAAAATTTGGTCGCAGGAACATTAACACGTATCCCAATATTTTGATTTTTTCCCACTAATTACCCATAGTCAGGAATAAAATAATTGAGGAAAAAAATATTACGATGATAAAAAAAAAATGATTGAAAAAAGATAAATTGGCTAGTACTCATTACTTAATTAAGAAATCCAAGAATTTTATTACACAAAAAGGGAAGAAAGAGCTTGAACGGATGAAACTATATAATTAAACATACAAGGTAATTGAAGGGCAAAATTCATAATAGGTCACATAATTAAAAAAGATTCACAAAATTCATATAACTTTATTTTGTAATAGAATAATCACAAAACTTTTACCTTACTAATACAAAGTCACAAGGTAGGAAAACCCACTTTCAATGCACTTGTAATTTTTGCTCCACATAACCAATTTGTATTTTTAAATATAATAAATATAGACTCAATTATAAAAGGACCAACTCAGAAGTGAATAAGCTTTAGTATCTGTCAACTGAGATATTTATGTATAGACTACTCTGTCTATTCCCTATTTTATCTGGAATTAGGAAGCCAAGTTTATTTAAATGTATGCAATTGTTCTTTTGAATAATTAAAAATAGTAATAACATTGGTTATTAATCCTTATATTTGTTGGATGGAGCATTTGATTCCAAAATTTTTAGTTTCTCATTGTGATATTTGTTGCACAACTAGCTAGAAAAATGAATACTACTACCCACGTGGACTCTTATGACATAGACTTATGTTATTTTCGGGCCATTATATTTCAGTTGATATGATCGAAATAATAGGGAATTGTTCTATAAAAGTTTGTTATTTCTTTTAGGCATTACCAGGGTTGATTACATCCAAATCGTAGCCTTTCTATCACAAATTATATTTCTGCTCCTCTAGTTACTTCTAAAGTACAAATGTCAAAAAAAGAAAAAGGACATCGATGTGTATTAATGTCCACATAGGTTGTCGAAAATGAATTTTCTCTTCTTTTTTTTCATATACTTCTTGCTATGAGACTTGGACAGCATGATCGAACTCTGTAAGATTGTATTAATCTCTCTTGGTGAGTCTTTCTCATTAATACAAATATATATAATGTGTACAATGTGGAGTCCTAATACAATAAGGATCTTGTAATTACTATAATTATACAACACTAAGAATTACAAAATATATGATCACTAATACACCCCTTCAGTCGTAGCGGAAGGAGGTCGGACGCTTAGACTGTATTTGAAATCGAGGAGCAGGTGTCTAGGTAGTCCTTTTGTGAATATATCTGCATATTGATACGAAGAAGACACATGCAACACCTTAACATGTCCAATAGCAACCTTCTCACGAACAAAATGTATATCCATCTCAATGTGCTTGGTTCACTGATGCTGAACCGGATTATGAGATAAGTATATGGCGGATATGTTATCACAGTATACCAAAGATGCCTTACGCAAGGGACACTGAAGCTCTAAAAGGAGGTTTCAGAGCCAGCAGATCTCAACAACATTTACAACGCCTCTATACTCTGCTTCTGCACTCGAACGAGATAGAGTGGCTTGCCTATTGGCAGACTATGAAATAAGGTTATCCCCTAAGAACACATAGTAGCCGGAGGTGGAGCGTCGCGTGTCTGGACAGCCTGCCCAATCTGCATCCGTATATGATAACAACCTGATCGGTGCAGAGGGGTATAGATGTAATCCATAATCAAGTGTGCCTTTAAAATATCGAATGATACGTTTAAGAGCAGTAAAATGAGGCTCCCTGGGGCATGCATAAATAAGCACACATGCTAAACAACATAGGCAATATCAGGCCTGGTGAAAGTAAGATACTGAATTGCACCTGCAAGACTCGTATAAATAGTGGGATCGGACACATGATCACCATCAACAACACTAAGCTTTGATTTTGAGTCAACCAGGGTGGACATGACCTTGCAATTCACCATCTTAGCCCTGTACACAATCTCATCTGTATACTTACGCTGACATAGGAATATAGTATCTGCAGATCTGGTCACTGATATCCCCAAAAAGTAACTCAACTTCCCCAAGCATAGCAAATGCGGCTTTAAATAGTGCATTGATCTCATTTTTCAACACATCATATGAAGTAGTAAGAACAATGTCATTCACATACAATAACAAATAAGCAATGTTACTACCTCGATGAAATATACAAAGAGAATTATCACACTTGCTGCATACAAACTCAATCTGCATAATGTAATTTGCAAAGCTTTCATACTACGCTCTGGAGACATGTTTCAAACTATACAGTGACTTACGAAGACAGCATACAAAATGAGGGGCGTTTGGATGGATAAAGCCTGGCGGCTAGTGCATGTAAACAGATTCTTTCAAATCCCCATGTAAAAAGACATTTTTAACATCAAGCTGATGAATCGACCAATGCTTACCCATATCAATACTTAGAACTGTGCGAATGGTAGCCGGTTTAATAATAGGACTGAATGTCTCACCACAATCAATACACACTTGCTGATTAGTGCCATTAGCCACAAGTCTCGCCTTATATCTCTCTAGGTCACCACTGTTTCTATATTTGTGACGAAAAAGCCACATACATTGGATCACATTCACCCCATCCGGTTTAGGAACCAAATTCCAATTGTGTTGTTTCGTTAAAGTATTAAATTCCTCACGCACGGTTGCATTCCAAATAGGGTCTAGTTTGGCAAAATTCTAGGCTTTTGGGAATTGAGGAAATGGTTTATGCGGATAGATTAAAATAGACTTTGGGTTTGAAAATCATGTGTTGGGCACGGGTTTCCATACAGTGCGTAGGGGCAGAGGTAGGTTAAGTATTTTGGTGGGGAGTCAGGCCAATGGAAGGGGAGGTAGTGACAGTGTCAGGTGGGGTTTGGATTTGGTCGACGGGGTCTGGTGACCGAGCAATGTTGGGAGGGGTCAAAGTTCTGGAAAGATCATCCGGTGACGGTGAGATGTTGGGTATTGTGTGACGAAGTGATGTGTGTTTTGTTCTGGGTTTGATACAAAGACGATGATGGGTGTCGGGAACTGGTACTATTGCGAGGAGGGGTGAGTTACTGGATTGACGACGTTGGGTGGTGGCGACACAGCGGTATTTGGATGCGGGTGACGGTGGCTGGGAAGTATTGTGGCGGGGTGCGACAGAGAGATATCTGATCAATTGTCGGACTCAGAAGTGGCAATCGATGTTGACCGAGGTTGGTCGGATCGATTGCCGACATTGTCAGTGGCGTTTGATAGAGATGTGTGGTTCATGGTGGCGGTACGGCAGAGTTCGGTGAGTATAACTATGGCTGTTGACACCCAATTTTGTCCCATCTTTTCCGATTTATTTTGCAATTTTAAATATTTTTTTTACACCTCAAAAACAATTTTAATATATATATATATATATATATATATATTACTTTCAATATCATTATTTATTATTATTATTATTATTATTATTCACATTTTTTACTATCATTTGCCTTTTAAAATCACAATCATAGTTTTTTTCCTAATACTCCATGTTATTTTATTTTCGCAAAATGGCATTGCATTTCTATTTTTAATTAAGTATTAAGCATTTTGCAAATATTATGTTTTTATTATTATCACATCGTTATTTTATTTTTTATAATTTATAATTTTTCTTCAAAGCATTTTTGTTAATAATAAACCCCTCTTATTTAAAAAAAAAAAACAACAACTCCCCATCTTTTTATTCTACCCAATCCACCCCAAAAACCAAGCCCAACCCGTGACCCAACCAGCCAGCCCACATCGCCCCAGCCCAGAACTCCCAAACCCAACCCCTTTTATTTATTTCCCCCCTTTAAACCTGTAATATCACGTACTTTCGGGTCACAGTTTGAATCGCTAGGCGTGTGTAAATAGATCCGAGTATTGAGAAAATTTTGGATCATATTTATGTATGCTAATATAGAGTTTAGCATAAAAAAAGAATAAAATTCCGAAATAATTTTGGACGTAACAAATGTGACTACGGGGATCGAGAATAAATTTGGAGTATGCATAAAAAGTTATGGACTAGTGTCATATTACAAGAATTATGACATTGAATATACGAAGGTCTTATGAGTTATTAGGATTTAAATGAAGTGGGATTTAGAATTAATTATGTGTGTAATTGATTAATTATGGGGTGATTAATTATTGACGGGGAGACAAGATTAAGTGGGAGTTGTGTACGTGTAGCATGGTAAGGAGCTACCTAGATGACTAATTAATAAAGTCTATTAAGTGGGCAATATATTACCTATTAAGGCTACACGTACTAAGCTAGTAATTATGGGGAATCATTGGTTCACGATTAGGGGGGGGGGGGGGGTGATATTATATCTCCATTTTGAGAATTCTTGAAAACAAAGGAATCGTCCAGCAATTCTTAATGTCCCATTTATTAAGCAATCGTGAATCCCTTCCATTTACTCCTCCAAACCAATTTTCCATGTTGTAATTGTTCCATGAAGCAGCAACGTCATTCCATTCCTGTAGCAATTAGAGATTTCATTGTTAATCCATAAATAATTTCATTACCAACATTTAACTTCCATTTGAAGTCCACCAGTGATATGTTCGACAGTCTTAGCAACTCCAATTTAACCATTGTTAGTTCGGAGAGCATTCGAGGTATGTTAAGGCAAATTATTTCTTTCTTTTGGCATGTTTCATGTAACGAAATATAAATGTGATATTGCTCCATAATTTATTCTACTCCTAGTAGTTAAGAATATTCATGTTATTGATTCCTATATTAAAAACATGTCTAAATATATTCCTAAGTCCTTATTAAGGCATACGGAAAAGATGTTAATATTTACGGCGTTAACCGAAGGTACAAGGAAATTATGTCATTCAGGATATTTTATTGTGATTCATGCATTTTCATTTACACCGCATTCATGTTTTACCCAAGACCGTCTATTGGGGACGGGAAACGGGAAACGGAAAACGCAGACCACCTGATCAGCTGGGATATGATAAATGATAAAACATGTATGGCTTAATGAAGGAAGATGCCTGATTAAGGGCCAATATATATATATATATATATATATATATATATGATGTGGGGAGGAAGATGCCCTTGTGTGGCCAGTATATATGTATTTACCGCATTATGCATGATATTTAGACATATTATGCCCACAGAGGCCGACATGAAATGATGCACACATAGGCTGTTATGGTAAGGAAGATGCCCAATGGGGTCGATGTATATGTATACTGCATTGTGCATAACTTTTAGACATATGTGTTAGGGCCCTCAGAGGCATTTACTGTTGGTCAGTTGTTTCTGTTTCAGTTGTTGTTATATCCATATTATACTATTGTTCATGCCTGACATACTCAATACATTAGTCGTACTGACGTCCCTTTTGTCGGAGGACGCTGCGTTTCATGCCCGCAGGTTCACATAGGCAAGGTGACGGTTCACGTTAGTTGATTGCGAATCCAGCGAATTTTTAGAGCACTCCCTTTGTTCGGTGTGTTGGTTTAATTTTGGGTACGGTACATTTTTTCTTGTATATATGTGGGTATGGCGGGGCCCTATCCCGACTTTTGATGTTGCTACTCTTAGAGGCTTGTAGACATGTGTCATGTGGATAGTGGTCTTGTATGGCCTTGTCGGCCTTGGTATGGGTATGTATATATAGAAGATGGTACTAAGATGGGTACCTGATTTTTCATAATTTCTTTCGGCTTAGTCCGTAATTAACTATGACTAGATGTTAAATGTACGAATGACGGTACCCGGCGGGTGGGATCCGGGTGCCCATCGCAACCCTCCGATTTGGGTCGTGACAAAACCAAACAAACCCTAATCCCTAAAAACAAAAACAAAAACAAAAACAAAACCCCTTTCTCTCAAACCCTCCCATAGGCCGCACCTAACCCCACACCGTCACCCGACATCGCCGGTCATCGCCACCAACCCCTGACACACCCCATACCCTTATCCCTGAAAATCCACAACCCATCCCCTTAAAATCCGTCCCAAATCGTCACTTTATTTTGAAATTTAAACTCAATCGAAAAGGGGTATGGGGGTTAACGTTGAGGGGGGGGAGGGGTCCGAATCCATCTATAAAACCCCCTTTTGTTCTTCATTTTGGAGGTGGAATTTTGAGGTCTGAAAATCGAGTTTTAAGTTTTGAATCCCGAAATCATCTTAAGGGTATTTGTTCTTCTTTGCATGTGTTCTTCATCTTAAAGAGTCTGAAATATAAGTTGAAAATCTGCTTTTTTATTGTTGTTCTTCACTGTTTTTTTTTATTCTGAATGTGGGTCGGGTCGGGCTTGCTTTATGTTTCGGGTTGAAACCAGTGCCAAAAATCCGAAAATAAGGTTGGTTCTAATATGATTTATTGTTAATGATTATCTTTTTTACCTTTGATTGGTTATCTGAAATTTGCAATGGAAACAAATGTGTTTCTCGAATTCGACACTGTTTTTTGGTTGGGTCACTGTTCCGGTCGGGTCGGGCCAGAATCCTGGTCGAATAAAATTTCTAGATTTTTGTGTTTAATATTTTATTGTTGGTTATCTAAAATTTGAGAAAATTGATTCGGATCGGGTCATCGATTAGGGCGGGTCAGCCTGGGTCGGGTAAGATTTCCAGATTTTTGTGGTTAATATTTTGTTGTTGGTTATCTGAAATTTGCAATAGGAAACAAATATGTTTCTCGAATTCGACATTGTTTTTCGATCGGGTCATTGCTCCAGTCAGGTCGGGTAAAAAATTCTAACAATTGGCTTTGATATTTTTGTTGTTGGTTATCTAAAAAAATCTGGAAAAAAAAATTGATTCTGTGTCGGGTCACTGCTTCGGGTTACATTTCAGATTTCGGGTCGACCTGAAATCTGAGTCATCTATCCGGGTCTGTTTTTTAGAATTGGGTCGAAATACCTAATTCTCTTTACTGTTTCGTCGTCTATCCGGGTCGGGTCACTGTTCAGAACTCGGGTAAGATTTTCAGAAGCATCTCGAGTTCTGTTTCGGTTCAAAATTTCAGAATTCATGTCGGACGTTTTAAGTGCGGATTGTTGGTTTATTTTGGTATTTGAACATCCTTTACTCGGCTATTTTGTTATTTTATTGATTTGAACAAATACTACACTTTGGCCAATGAAATTAAATTTGAGGCCGTGTCCCTCTGAAAAATGGTTCTCGATTTCGGCTCTTTCTATTTTGGTATTATTTTGCTGATTTGAACATGATACTACATTGGCCGATGAAAAAATATCCGTCGATTTTTTAGGCTTCCACAGTTGGAAAGACGGAAATAAAACTTCTGGGCAATGATGAAACTTAAATCTCTTTTTTCATCCGAGAGACCAACATGTTCGGTAGCCAAGGCAACTAAAATGACCAACGAGTCATATGTTCGCAACCACGACGTGATTGGAATGATCTTTTCAAAATTTAAGTCTGAGCCCTCCGTAATAAAAACATTTAATATTTTGGGTACGGATCCGAAGTTATTTATATTCAATTGTTTCTAACCGTTTGTTCTTGACAGCTTGCAAGGAACACAGTTAAAGAAGACAAGATACTCCTAGGAGATGATTTATTTTATTCCTGTTTTATTTTCTTTAATTCAGCTTTATTTTGTTCTGTATTGTAATATTATTTATTGTACTTGTGTAATTATTGAAATGTTTAGAATATGTTACTTATAATTAATTAATAGGGTAGTCTAAAACTGAAAACCCGTCTCTAGTTTATTTATTTTAGGCTCGGGTAGATTTAAAATCGGAAACCGCTAGTTTATTTATTTTAGACCCGTCGCCCATATTTTCAAAACGTTAGTTTATTTATTTTAGGTTCGTCGCTCATACCTTCAAAACGCTAGCTTACTTTTGAACTTTTCAGAATTTTCAAAATTATTGGTCACATTTTATTCACACTATTAATCATACAAAATAGAGTTTTATTTTTATACGATTCGTTATTAAAAATGACTTCTAAAATATCACCTTTTTTTGCATTACCAATAAGTTGTTTTCTTCTTACTAAATCACCTTGTATATATATTTATAAACAATGTCATACAAAATGCATACTTGTACAAATACATTCTTTCATTAACTACTTGCAACATTATTTTAATTTTATACTTGTAAAAAACATGCATTTTTAGCATAATAATTAACCTAAGTTTGACCGGATAACCGCAAGTTAGCGGATCTTAAAGGATACATAACCCCTTCCCTTTAGGATAATAAAGAACCCTTACCTAGAATCTCATTAGTTTCGCAAACCATTAAATTGGAGTTCACATTGCAGCATTTAGTTAGCATTTAAGTGCCCTAATTCACCTTAGAATAATTAGGTGGCGACTCCTCAACAAAGCATTATTTTTATCAAATTCAGAGGGAATCGACGCCATCGCGTCGCGAGCCGCGATAAAAAATGGGCGCGACAACGGCGAGTGAGGTGTCAGACTTGTCTAGAAAGGTATAGTCCGTGTTTCAAAAAATTTGATGTTTGCAAAAGAGAAAACTGTCTCGTCAAACGTGACGTGACTTGAAACGTGAATTTGACGAGTGGATAAGTCATAGCACAGATAGCCCCTATGATTAGATGGAAAACCTATGAAGACACATAAAGTGGTTCGGGGTGCTAATTTACGAGGGCCAGTGGACGCAATATTTGGGTAGCAGAGGAAACCGAATATCCGAAAGTGATCATAGGAGGGGATTCAACGGTATAAAATTTCGGCTGGTGTCATGTTATGAAGTGTACTAGTGGATAAAATATTAAGGATGTATTCTATCATTTTGACTGAGTAGACCCAAAATGAGGGAGGGGGAGAGGCATGAAAAAGGAAAGTACGAACCATGTTATTTATGGTGCTCATGATTCATTATGCTTTTCTATTTTGAGTGGAGGTGCGGGAACACGAAAATCGAAAAACCAAGCCATTATTTTTACAGAATTTGTGAAATATTGAATTATTAAATTCACGATCATTATCACACTGAAAAGATTTGATGACTTTCTCAAATTGTGTTTTGATAAAAATACGAAATTCAAGAAACTTGGCAAAAACTTCCGACTTAAATTTTAGTGGGTGAGGTGAAGATATTAAGTTTTTAATAATGTTTGGAGCATACATGACGTTATTTAGGGAGAAGGGTGGGTGAGACGGTTGGGTGTATGTTGTGCCGTAACCATGAATTAGAATGCGATGACTATTACCAACAGTAATATATTGAGGATACTTTAAACGAAATAGTTTGAGAAGATTACCTGCAGAGCGAGTGAGGTGAGAAGTGGCTCCCGTATCCATGTATCAATTTTCATCGGGCTGTTGAAGGTTTAGTGTGTTGAAGGCCTGGCCCAAATCAGTGGGGGCCAGGCTTGGGCCGAATTGCTGTTGTTGACCTAATATGAAATTAGCTTGTTGGGGCTGGATCGACGCCTGCCTTGGGCTTGGGAACTGGCCCAGAATGCTAGATTGTCCTGGGTTCTGGTAGTGGGCCGTTGGGTTCTGGTAGAAAATTGGAGCCGAGGCCCAGGGTCCAGCATTGGGCCACTGCCTTGGGCCAACCCACAACGCGGCTGCATTGGGTACTTAGTGTTGTCCACCGCGTCCTTGCCCACCGCAGCCTCGGCCACCCTTCCCCTTGCCGCCGCGGTTGGGTATTGTCCAGCGGTTGCAGTATTTTGAGCGGGTGTTTCAACTGCTAACGCCTTCTGATTGTGCTCGTCCTGCTTGGCACGCCGCGTTTCTTCCAGTAATAATTGTAAACGTGCCTTGTTGAAGATGGGTAGTAGATCGGCATGTTGTATCATCCTGGCCAGAGTATCGTATTCACCTTTTGGTAGACCAGCAACCAATTGAAGAACCATCTTTATTTTGGAAATGGGCTTTCTGACGTTGGACAACTGGTTCGCAACTAGTTTCAACTGCCTACAATACTCGAACAGTTGGCGAGATATTCAAGACGTGTGTTGTTGAATTGTTCCTCCAAGTATACAACACGAGTGTTTTTGTTGTCTTGAAAAATTTCTTCCAAACGTACCCATAATTCATGAGCCGAAGCACCCGTTTTCATAATTGTATGAAGCAAGTCTTTGGAGATGGTGCCGTAAATCCATTGTTTAACGATGACATCGAGGTGACGCCAAGTGAATTCTGCGACGTCAATAGGGCGGGGAAAGGAGTCGTCAATATCTTCAAGCACGTTGTATGTGCAAGCGTGAATACGAAAGAGTTCGACCCACGAGGAGTATTGATCATCTTCTTGGTCAAGAGTTATGGAAATAAAATTCTTGATATTTGTAACGGCGAACGCCGGATGGAAAGAAGACGTGGAAGAGGGAGTGAGAGGGTTTTCTATGACAACTGCAGAGGAGGCGGAAGCATTAGGAGGGAGTAGACATGGTAGCCACAAAATTGAACACAAAAAAAGAATTGGGAAAAAAAAGAATTGGAGTCGCCGGTTGGCCGAAGTCAGGGGGGATGGCCGACGGCGGCTTTGGAGAGGAAAAAAAGGTTTAGATTTTGGCTCTTGATACCATGTGAGATTGTATTAATCTCTCTTGGAGATCCTTTCTCATTAATACAAATATATATAATTTGTACAATATGAAGTCCTAATACAATAAGGATCTTGTAATTACTATAATTATACAGCACTAATAATTATAAAATATATGGTCACTAATTGTGATATTTGTTGCACAACTAGCTAGAAAAATGAATACTACTACCCACGTGGACTCTTATGACATAGACTTATGTTATTTTTGGGCCATACTTATATTTCAGTTGATATGATCGAAATAATAGGGAATAGTTCTATAAAAGTTTGTTATTTCTTTAAGGCATTACCAGGGTTGATTACATCCAAATCGTAGCCTTTCTATCACAAATTATATTTCTGCTCCTCTAGTTACTTCTAAAGTACAAATGTCTAAAAAAGAAAAAGGATATCGATGTGTATTAATGTCCACATAGGTTGTCGAAAATGAATTTTTCTCTTTTTTCATATACTTCTTGCTATGAGACTTGCACAGCATGATCGAACTCCAAAACGAAATCTCACAGTTATATATGTAATGATAATTGATAATCCACCAAGGCCACAATAAACTGACGTTCCAGAACTATTAACTTTATTAACTCGAATTTGTTTAGCTTGTTTGGATATAGATTTAGTTGAATCTTGAAAAAATAATAACTCTGAAGTTGTATTAAAAATAGTTTTTTAAAGTTGAAGTTGTGTTAGTCCGGTGGTTGACCTTGTCGACGAAGAAACCGAGGAGGAAGTTGCACCTCTTCAAAGGAGGAGCAGGCTAGATGGCCCTACCACTTTTTCCGGAGAAGATACTCTGCTCTCCCGAGCTCCTTTTGCCCCGGTTGCTGGGGTAAATACGTTGCCGGTCTCCTCCGGATGCGTTCTTAACCCCTCCAATGCTTTACTTTACTTTCCCTTTCAGGACAACCTCCTATGCGGGGAGGACTACAGAGAATGATTGACGAAAAGGTTTAGCTAGCCATCGAGAGGGACTCAACCCTACATTTGTTGGCAGCAGAGGCCAAACTCACTTAGCTTGAGGAGCTCGAGGCCAAGTCGAGCAAGCGGAGGCTGAGAAACCGGTTTACGGACAGGAAGCTGACCTCCTCCGAACTCAATTGGATGAGTGGAAGTGGAAATGGAGCCAAGCCCAAGACTCCTTGACCACCATCATGGAAAAGGTTTCCGAGGTAGAAGCAGATGTCTGGATTCTTGAAGAAGCTCTCCGGGCCAAAACTGAGGAGATTGCTACAGCCCGAAAGGAGAATGATAAGTTGGAGGAGAAGTTGATTGCCATTGGGATCAAGAATAAAGAACACACCGAGGTCAATACCAGACATGCGAGTCCAAGCGGATCCTCAAAGAGAACTCCAACCTCAAATTCAAGGCCTGGATGAACGAGGCCAGACTTCTCTCCTTAGCGAGGCAGCATGAACTGGACAAGGTCCACTCCGGGTGAAACATGAGGATGAGGACCCTCGAAGAGCTCAAAGCCGGCAACATCCGTAAACATCGATGAGGAGATCGTCGAAGCTTTAAACTTGGAATTTATATCTACCGAGAGCTCAGTAGAAGCTCGGAGCTTCGATAAAGGTGAGGATGATTCCTTTAGGTCTGGGGAAGACGAGGAAGAAGACCTCTTGTACCTTTATTTGCTTTATTTTTTTATTATTTTGGACTTATAAAGTTTTTGTTCTTGTAACCACTCCGGGCAACCTTGTGCCCGAGAATTTTAATGAAGAACCGAAAAACCTCTGGGGTTGCCTTACTGCAATGTATTATCGGGGAGTTTTAGTCCTAGAACGGTGGGAAAAACTCATATTTTTCCTCTTTGTGTAATTAGGATGAAAATTAAAAATTGCGAACAAAAATTATGAAAATAATAGACAAAGAATTACGAGAATTTTTGGTTACGCGGAAAAACCCAAATGAAGAAAAAAACTGTGGGACTAGTAGTCCAATTCTTCCACTATAAGATGATAGTAGGATCTCACCCAAATTGGATGGATAACAATATTTTTGTCTCTCAATAATAATTTATGTGGAACACTCACTAACTTGAGAAAAATGGAGAATTTTTCTCAAGTACCCTCACTATAAAAGTGGCTCACTCTCTCTCTCACTCACTCTCTTCACAACTTGTGGATGTGGATACTCAAGCCTTCTCCAAGTACTCGTATTTATAGGGCATGAACAAGCTAGAAGACTTTAAAGGTTGTCTAAATTCAACTCCCAACAAACTAGTAATTAATGCATGAGTCATTCTAGAGAAATCCAACTCTAGAGAATTACAACTCTAGAGAAATTCTATTATAGAGAAATTCTATTATAGAGAAATCCAATTATGTGTGGGCATCCCATAATTAAGTAGGGATAACCCAACAAATCTCCCCCTTCCCGACTTAATTGGGGGGCACCACCACACCGACACCATCACAACAATCATCAAATTTCTTAGTCGGTATAGCCTTGGTCATCATGTCCGACCAATTATCATCGGTATGAACTTTATCAAGTTGTAGCAGCTTTTCTTCTAATACATTGCGGATCTAATGATATCGAACATCAATATGTTTCGATCGGGAATGATAGGCTGAGTTTTTAGCTAAGTGAATAACACTCTGATTATCACAAAGTAGAACATATTTTTCTTGCTTTTGACCCAATTCTAGCATAATTTTTTTCAACCACAACATCTCATTGCAAGCTTCCGTGACTGTGATGTATTTCGCCTCGGTGGTAGATAAGGTAACACATTTTTGGAGCTTAGACTGCCAAGATACAACTCCCCCTGTAAATGTTGTCAAATATCCTGATGTCGATTTTCTAGAGTCGACATCTCCTACCATATCTACGTCTGTGTAACCCTTTAACACAAATTTTCATTTTCCAAAGCACAAACATTTCTTGGTTGTTCCCCGGAGATACCGAAATATCCACTTGACTGCGGCCCAATATTCCTTTCCGGGATTTGATAAATGCCGACTCACGACACCAACTGCATAAGCAATATCGGGTCGTGTACATATCATAGCGTACATGAGACTGCCAACTGCGGAAGAGTATGAGACACTCTTCATTTCATCCATTTCTTTCTCACTTTTTGGACTTTGCTTCTTACTCAACTTAAAATGTCTAGCAAGTGGTACACTAATCGTATTGGCTTTGTGCATGTTAAATCTTTCAAGAACTTTCTCAATATATCTTTCTTGGGATAGCCACAATAGTCTCTTAGATCTATCTCGAGTGACTTTCATACCAAGGATCTGCTTTGCCGGTCCCAAGTCTTTCATAGTAAAAGAATTGCTCAAAGCCTTCTTGAGAGCTGCAATTTTCTTCTTGTCTTGCCCAACGATTAACATATCATCAACATATAAGAAAAAGTATAATAAAATTACCACTAGCATACCTCTTCATGAATACACAATGGTCGGTGAGAGTCTTCTTGAATCCATGTTGCGTCATGAAAGAGTCGAACTTCTTATACCATTGACGTGGTGCCTGTTTTAGACCATAGAGACTCTTTTTGAGATGACACACTAGATGCTCTTTTTCCGGAACTATGAACCCCTCTGGTTGCTCCATATAGATCTCTTCTTCTAGGTCTCCATTTAAGAATATAGTCTTGACGTCGAGTTGTTCAACTTCCAAGTCTAGGCTAGCAGCTAGACCCATTACAACTAGGATAGATGACATCTTCACCACAGGGGAAAATATTTAATCAAAATCAATACCTTTCTTCTGATTGCATCCCTTTACAAGAATTCGAGCTTTATACCTAGGTCTAGGAATGTTCTCCTCTGTCTTGAGCTTGTACACCCATTTGCATCTCAAAGCTCATTTCCCTTTAGGCAGCTCTACTAGATCATATGTATAGTTGTCATGCAAGGATTCAATTTCCTCTTGCATAACTTTTTCCCATTCTCCTTTATGGTCGCTGCTCATGGCTTCTTCATAATGTTGAGGCTCCCCCTCATTAGTGAGGACCACATACTTATCTTGAGAATATCTGGTGGAGGGACGTCTTTTTCTAGTAGAGCGTCGTAGCTGAGGTTGTGCTGGAGCATTTGTTTCCCCTGTCGCTTATTCATTTAACTAAGATTTTTCATTTGTAGATGAGTCTTCTATTTGTTGCTCAATATTCTTATTTAGTTCTACAAGTGCATCATTATTAGTCTCTAACTCTTTTCCCCTTGTATCATCTCGCACCACAGGGGATGGTGTAGAGTCAGAATGGATTATGATCTTGGGTTGTGACTTCTCTGATTGCTTGAAATCTTTGATAAGTCTGATCCTCAAATAAAACAACATCTCGACTTCTCACAATTTCTTTTTAACTGGATCCGACAATCGGTAGCCGAACTCATCCTTTGGTGAACCAGGATAAATGCATTGTTTGGTCTTTGAGTCAAGTTTGGCTCGTTTGTCCTTAGGGATGTGGATGAATGCGCGACAACCAAACACCTTGAAGTGATCATAAGACACCTTCTTTTCAGTCCAAACTTCATCTGGAATACCCCTATCCAAAAGACCTGATGGTGAGATATTGATGATATCAACAACAGTTTTCACGGCTTCTCCCCAGAATGACTTAGAGAGCTTAGCGTGAGATAGCATACATCGAACTCTTTCTTCAATGGTTTGGTTCATTCTCTCAGCAACATCGTTTAACTGAGGTGTCTTTGGAGGTGTTTTCTCAGGTCGGATGCCAAATGTCTTGCAATAATCTTCAAATGGACAACGGTATTCACCACCATTATCAGCTCAGACACACTTCAACTTCTTTCCCGTCTGACGTTCCACCAGGGCATGAACCTCCTTGAATGCCTCAAGTACATGGTCTTTGGTATTCAACAAATACACCCAAACCTTTCTAAAATGATCATCAATAAAAGTCACAAAATATAATGCACCTCCAAGAGATTTTTCAGTCATGGAGCAAACATCGGTATGTACCAAATCAAGAACATGCTTTCTTTTAAATGGACGGTTTGATCTATGGAATGAAACTCTATGTTGCTTGCCAGCTAAACAATCAGTGCAATGATCAAGTGTTTTACCTTTCACCTCGGGCAGGAGCTCCTTTTGGGCAAGGATTTGCAATTCCTTTTCGCTCATGTGCCCTAGCCTCTTGTGCCATAGCTCCAAAATTAAATTATCATGGGCAACATTAGCTTCCCCCTTGCATAGGCGTCCATGTGTAAAATACAAGAAACCTTCATTTTTGCCTCGAGCAATGACCATGTTTCCGTTGGTGAGCTTCCATTTCCCAACACCAAAATGATTCATCAAACCAGCATCATCGAGCCTACCAGCAGAGATAAGACTAAGGCGCATATCTGGGACATGCCTTACATCCTTCAACATGAGCTTACAACCAGTCCTGGTTATCAGTTGAACATCTTCTAAGCCAACAATCTTGCTTGTGACTTGATTTCCCTTTTTCACGGTACCAAAATCACCTTTTTGATATGACGAAAATAACCATTCATGTGGAGTAATGTGAAAAGAAGCACCTGAGTCGACAATCCATAGGCTATCATTATAAGCGAGATTGAGATAATTATCTTCTCCAATTAGAAATACGTCTGCTTCATCCTTGACTGCTACTGCGGTAGTGCTGTACTCTTCCTTCTTCTTCGGGTCAACTTGATCTGGTTTGACAGTACCGTTCTTCTGATCTCTCTTGAGATAACGACATTTGGATTTCTTATGACCCATTTTGCCATAATAATAACAAGTGACTCTTGAGCGGGACTTGGATCGTCGTCTTGACTTATCACGTATCTTGTTTCTGTTCCTTCCACGACTTTCACTTCTTCCTCGATTCTCCACTATATTAGCCTCATTTTGTGTTGATATGCCACACTACTTTCTCCTTGCTTCTTCATTTAGAAGGTTGTCGGTGACACTATCTATAGTGAGCTTTCCTTCCGGAGCAGAGTTACTGAGAGTGACAACCAACATATCCCAGGTAAAGAGCTTAAAAGTAGCAAGGCTTGCAACTCATCATCAATCTTTATCTCAATATTGGTTAGCTGGTTTACTAGTCCCTTGAAAGTGTTCAATTGCTCAATCATGCCTTGACCATATTTGTATTTCAACTTCACCAACCATCTTACTAGACGAGCTTTGTTTCAGGGGGTCTTTTTTTGAATCATAGACTCAAGTTTTGTCCATAATTCATGGGCATTAGTGTAAGTGGACACATGCTCAAATAAACTTCGATCAATATACTTACGGATCATGACAACCGCTTTTCGGTTTAAGAGCTCCCATTCTTTGTCAGATTTCTCCTCCGGTTTATTTGCATTTGTGATTGGCTCATACAAATCCTTCCAATATAAGTGAACCTCTATCATCAGCTTCCAGTAAGAAAAATTCTCCGCTGTGAGTTTGAACATGTCACCATCATGAGTGACGGTAGACTCCATCGTAATTCACACAAGAAGAGTATACCGTTGAACCTTGCTCTGATATCACTATTGGAAAAAACTTGTATTTTCTCTCTTTGTGTAATTAGGATGGAAATTAAAAATTGCGAAAAAAAATTATGAGAATAATAGACAAAGAAACACGAGAATTTTTTGTTACGCGAAAAACCCAAAAATGAGGAAAAAAACCGTGGGTAGTACAATCCTTCCACTATAAGATGATAGTAGGATTACAAGATCTCACCAAATTGGATGGATAACAATATTTCTCTCTCAATAATAATTTGTGTGGAAGACTCACTAACTTGAAAAAATGGAGAATTTTTCTCAAGCACCCTCACTATAAAAGTGTCTCTCTCTCTCTCTCACACACACTCTTAACGTGGATGCTCTTACTTGTGTTGTAGATGCTCTTCACAACTTGTGGATGTGGATACCCAAGCCTTCTCCAAGTACCCGTATTTATAGGGCCAAAATGAACATGCTAAAAGACTCTCAAGGTTGTCTAAATTCAACTCCCAACAAACTAGTAATTAATGCATGAGTCATTCTAGAGAAACCAACTCTAGAGAATTACAACTCTAGATAAATCTCATTCTAGAGAAATCCATTTCTAGAGAAATTCAATTATATGTGGGCATCCCATAATTAAGTAGGGATAACCTAACATAGAAGGCAGTCATTCTTTGAACCTTAGTAAATTCTTCGCTTTAGGACTACGAAGTTAAATAGTCTTTCAGAATTTACTAACCTTCCGAACTCTTAAGCCCTAGAAGTTTTTGCCTTAAGCTGTCACTACACGATTTATTTTAGATATTCACACTTATCTTCAAGGCTTTGGTGAAGACTTTTGCGACATAATTCCTGAGGACTTACCTTCCAAGATTTTCCATACTTTTGTACAACTCTCAAGCTCCTTAGAAAAGTGTTCCCGAGCAGATTTGGATATATTAAGGCTTTTCCGATCTTTTGATGAGCAAAAGTCTGGGATGTTCGCCCACTAGCTTTTATAAGCGGAGACTTTATTGTTCGGTTTACAACCTTTTACTTAAGAAAGTTTTCTTTTATAAGATAGCCCTTATGTTTATAGTTCTCTCGAGAGGACGTTCCCTATCATTCTGGCAGAAATGTTGGGTATGTTGAACAACATTCGCATACAACAAACTCTTTTAACATGACAAAAGTTTGTGCAACATAGGAAATTTTATTCATTGTTTTCACCCGAATGAATCGGGTTATTTATGGTTGGGACCACGTAAACTAATAAATTGGCGCACCTATTTAAAAGCCTGACTGTATCATCCCATAATTTGGTTAAAAGGAGAGTTTATTCTTAATTGTGAAAAAACATTAAGAATAATTAGGGTCCGATTGGTGAAAGAAGAATATCATTAACATGACAATAATTATGGAAAAAGGATATAGTGAAGCCACCTGTCCCAAAGAAAAGCCCCAAAAGACAACTCCATTCGTCCCATTTTATTCTCAGGCGCTAGCCCAATTCAGCCCACACTAAAAAAAATAGACCTTTTGTGGCAATTTTTAGTCGCCACAAAAGGTTTGCTATAAAAGAACAGACCATCTGTGTCAATTTTAGTCGCCACAAGATCGAAACAGGACTATTTATGGCGACTTTAGTCGCCACTAAAGATCAACGAAAAAAATCATATCTAGCCTTTAAAAATATTTAAAACATGTATAATATGTATAGAATTAGTAAGTATACGTTAATTGAACCATCAAAAAATATCCCAAAAACATGTATAATATGTGTATAATTAGTAAGTATACATTAAATATACATTTATCAAAATAGAAATTATACGTTGATATACATTTATTATACACAAATTATATAATAATGTATCATTTTTTCCATATAACAATGATACATTTTCTGTGATGATACATATAAAAAAATGATACAATTTATATACATTACAGAAATTAGTTGAAATGACTAGAAAATATAATTATTTTAAAAAAACTAAAAATGACTTTTAATATTCTTGGACCACCTAGTGCCACCATTGGCCATTTATGTCCTTGTCCCAATAATTATTAAGGCCAATTTGGGCCCAATAAGTGAAAAAGAAGGCATATTAATGCCTGACCTTAAGCATTTTTGCCTCTACCCGTCCAAAACTTCTCCAGCCCCCTCACTGTGTTTCTCTCTGAAATTACCAAATAGACAAATTAAAATCTTCTGCAGTTGTCTTATACATCACTGTATTGGTTAGTTTTCAATTTGTACTGTATTGTTTCTTGCTTTTGTTTTAAATTTTTGGTTATCTATTCGAATTTAAGGGTTTAAATTTGTATTCTAAATTGCTACTTGGATTCTCTGGTCATTAATTTGGTTGATTTTCATTTTTCCATTAGTTTAGTTCTATATTTCTTCCGAATTTTGGGGTTAAAAGGTCTAGCAGAGGTAGGAGTTGAAGTTGCAGATGAAGTGTTTGATGAAAGTCCTGAACAAGCTTTGTCTTGATTGATGAGAGAAATCAAAATGGGTTTCTTGAATCCAAATATGCCCCATGATTTTGAAAAGTTTTCTGGATCCGAGCCTTGGATAGTTGACAAAAGTATCTTTGTTGCTTTGTATTTTTTTATTCGAAATTTATCAAGTAAGTAATACTACTCCCTCCGTTTTGAAGTGTTTGTCTGCCTTTGACTTGACACAGATTTTAAGAAAGGGAATTTTTTTTTTCAATCTTGTGTATCTTAAATTAAAGATACGAAGAATATGCTAGAATGCCTTTTAATCTTGTGGTCTTAAACATGCCACGTAAAAAGTTGTAATTAAAGAGTTATAAAAAAAATGGAGACAAACATTTTGGAAAGAAGTAAAGTAAGACAAACATTTTGAAACGGAGGGAGTAGCGTATTTGCAAACTACTGCTCTCCTACTTCTCTTAAATTAAACTACTGCTCTTCTACTTCTCTTAAATTTTCTGTTTTTATTGTCAGTAATTTGCTCAATTTAAGAGAAGTTAGTTCTTATAACAACCCATAAAGCAAGTTGGTATAATAAAAGCTACCATAATTAGACTTATGGGGTTTTCTTTCGAAAGACTCTTTGATAGGAATGCTAGATGAGGTGAATTGTATAAACTTAAGCTGGTGAATGAAAAGAATCTGATGCCGTTGCAGGGGGCAAATCAGAACCAAGTGTTTTAATGTAGACCCTCTTCGAGTTTGCCTAGAGAAAAATGGGTTTTCTTCATTTTTTCAGTTCTCATATGATGCAATTTATGCGTGATGGTGTGTATTCCTGCCTTTATCTTGGGCTGCATGATTTAGTAAAGGATGCCTAATTGGAATGCTTACAATATGAATTCCTTTTATCAATCTCTGTATATACAATTTTGCTGAAAGTTTTTCATTCTCCAAAGACGAGGAATTATTTGGTTACCTAACTAACGTCATATAACACTAAAAATTGAATATTTGATGGGCGGAAAATGAGCTTTACACCTGCTAGCAGTATTCGGCTATTCGCTAGTCGTCACTCACATAGAATCCCCTAAATCCCGTAAACTGGTTGCCTTCTTCTGTCAACAAAGCAACGTTGGCAACTTCTCAAGTGAGTTTTCTTTTCAAGGGAAACTCTCTCTCTTTCCTCTTTTATGCCATTACGCTTCTTTGAGATTGTGATTTTTCCCTCTGTTGAAAATAACGTTGACTGCTTGTGAGAAAAAAGAGAGGCAAATTTCGGAGTTTAAGATGTGGGTTCTCTTTTTCATTTGGTATGAACAGAACTTGGATTATTTAAAATCGAAGAGCTGTAGTGAAACCTCTGAAAAAAGGAATATTCATCAGTTGTGCTTCAATAAGAAAGGGTGAGACATTCACGAGACAGGCCAGCAATATAACTTTTATCCTCCTGAAATCCTAGTTTTTGTCGAATCGGTGTTTCTTTGCCCAAATAATGCATTCATAAACAGCTTTAAAGATGTACTCTACTTGGTACTTGGTACTTGGTACTTGGTTTAGGAATAAACTTTGTCTGCTTTTCCTCTGAAAGCCAGTGCCACAAAACCCATATAGAATCCTTTCGGAGCAAATATCCCACGAATGTTTCAAAGATTTGCTTTGGTTTTCGTTTCAACTTTCTTTTTCAATAACTTAAAGGAGTACATAGTTTAAAAAATTCAAAATTTCAGTTTTCTACCGCTTTTGACTTTTTCTCTGCCTATGATTGTCACTTTGTATTATTTGATTTATTTCTTGATGGTGAAAGTGAGAAGTGACTGTTCTGCATTTGTTTTTCCCCCCTTAAATGGTGTACTTTAGTATGTAGTTGGACAATTATGTGTTGTGCGAGATCTATATGAACACTACAACTAAGAAGGATAATAAATAAAGCAAAGAATAAAACAATGGTGAAGATTTGCAGTTATTGAGGCTAGGAATTCTCCCAAAAATAACAATATTCATAAAACCATGGATAAGTCAATTATTCCATTTTATCCATATTTAAAAAGTGCCATTTTGCTAGCACTACTTGGAATTCTACGTGAGAGTGAAACGCAAACTAAACTTTAAAATGCTCAATTGAAGTCAACATGAAAAGGTCCTATCTCAGAGGTCCATAAAAAATGTGCCCTAGTGTTGGCCTGTCAACTTGTTAACGTCTCTTCTGCAGAGGGACTGCAAAAGCGACCAACCAAATGGCGCAGTCATCCACCGTCAACGGCGGGAGTACGGTAGAGGAATGCCAAGACATGATCCGAAGAAGTCTTAGAAGTATGTTCTTCACATCTCCATATCTCTTTCCCTATTAATTTTCTTGATACGGTTTAACTTCACATTCAGTTATTAACATCCATTCAATTTTAACTCTTAGTTTTTGGTTTTACACTTACTTTACTAGTTTAAATTTACCTCAAAAGATAAATTGTGACAACTTACGGGAGGACACAAATACCGACAAGTTAATCTAGACACCATTGTCATAAAAGAACTTTATAATATAAAGTCATTTGGTATTGAAATAAGTGAACTTGAATAGAATAGAATGGATTTACTTAGGGTGTATTCGGCATAGAGGATGTTTTCCAATTTTTTCATGTTCTGTTGGTCAAATTTTTCTCTAGGAAAACAAGTTCCTTAAAATGAGGAAAATGACTTCCCTAGTGGAAGTAGGGAAAACAAGTTTTACAAGTAGCATTCCACATTAATTTTGTCCGCCCCACCCTCCAACACACCCCATCCCCAGCCCCCATCCCCCACCACCCTACACCCCTACACCGCACCCCCACCTCACATAGTACAACAACAACAACAACCTCCCATAATATTTGTCTAGATTATATACAAATGCTTTTAGGATAATATTTTTTGCTTACGTACCGAACACAAGAAAATATGTAAGAAACCACTTATTTTCCTGCAAAACATTTTCCTTCACACCGAACACACCCTTGATTTATATAAGCTGACTCAAACTAGTTTATGATTGAGCTGTGATTGAATGATGTTGATTGATATGCATTTTTATTGCAGCTCCGATGGTGAAGTTCTTAAAGGAGCATTTAGAGAAATCTGGTTGTCGAATTGGTGATAACTTCATAAAAGCTATCCATTGCGACAAGAAGGTCAGCGGCGGCTATCTCCGCGGACATGGGGTAATCAACCGCAATTTCTTATTCCTTGACTTTCAAAACCTATTAGAGGTTCAGGTGGTCAATTTTAGGTTTCTACCAATTATGGGGTTGAAGAACATTTCGTGTAGCATTATAAACAAGTTATGCTAAATTTGTGTCTTTGAGTTGGCAAATTCAATTGAAACCCTGTGGGTCAGTGGAGGACAAACACTTTTTGAATGCATAATGTCAAAGATGAACTCAACATTAAGTTATGGGTGCAGACATCTCTACACCAACTTCTCTTTCGTGATAATGGATGTGGACTTAGTATTAATATTCGTTAAAATATTTGAACTCTCTCTATATATATAGAGAGTTTTTCCAAACGTAGAGGGTGCGCCCCGCAGCTCATGAGCTGCATGTAAAGTGCGAATAGTTTGATCACATTTTTATGCCCTTTATTGCTTAATATTTTTATTGTCTCTATTTATTTGATATTTGGTCACCCTTTTTCATGTCAAGAATTGTCAACATAGCACTCTTGAATGCCATTTTCAGCACTAATATTTTTTCCTCTTGATGGTTTTGTTGCCTTTCCTTGTTTCTGTTTTTCTTAAGTGTTTATGTGCATGTGGTTATCTTTGTTTTCTTTGTTGTGTTGGTTTGTCTTACATCCTCAAGTATTTACTGACCTTTTTTTTTTTTTTTGGCTGTTAAGATAATTGTGTGCAGTAACTACATGAACATTCAAGATGAGGTGAATCAAGTTGTCATACATGAGTTAATTCATGCATATGATGACTGTCGTGCTGCAAATTTGGACTGGGCTAATTGTGCTCATTATGCTTGTAGTGAAGTTAGTGTTCTCAAGTCTCGCTTTTATGCTAATTCTCGTACTTTTAAGTTGGTTTGACTATTGAACATGAATTCTTTGTAACTGCTTTTACAGATTAGAGCTGGTCATCTTAGTGGTGATTGCCATTACAAACGGGAATTACTGAGAGGTTATCTTAAGATACGGGGCCATGAACAAGTGAGTTTTATGTTCAACGTGTTTGCTCCTATAATAATCTGTGTAGAGTTGTATTTTGCTTCACCTCCATTATGGTGTCTTTCTTTCCTGTCCTAGCTGTAATTGTGTACATCGCGGACAACACATTTACTATTTAGTAGTTAATAGATGAGGATGCTGAGATGGATGTGTGGGCATATAAGGAAGGATAGGATTAGAAATGACGATATCCGGGATAGAGTGGGAGTGGCCTCGGTGGAGTATAAGATGCGGGAAGCGAGGTTGAGATGGTCTATTACTGTAGGCATGCTTAGCATAGCATACGAATAGGCGTAGTATCGCTCTATAGTCTTCTGTAGTTTTATTTCTTCTGCTATGCGTTCTTTAATGTACTTGATTTATCTCATTTGTTTACGTAGTTGCTGCTTCTTTTCAGGATGCGCTATCATGGCGTATTCGCGTTTGCTATCTACATTTTCTTACTGCTTTAAATTTTTGACCGGGTCTGACTTTTTTTTCCTGCTTTGCTTGTCCTGAGCCGAGAGTCTCTCGGAAACAACCGCTCTATCTACCAAGGTAGAGGCAAGGTCTGTGTACACTCTACACTCCCCAGACTCCATGTTGTGAGACTTCACTGAGTATGTTGTTGTTGTTGTAATTAATAGAACGAAATAATATAAAAAGCACCAGTATAGCTGATTTTATATAGATGTGGGAATAATTATATTGGAGAGAAAAAAATGAGGCTGGAAAGTTTGAACCAGGAGTTGCATCTTCAAGCCCATTGGAAACACCCCTGCCCCCAGTTGAATTGTTTAGTGTACTGAAGCCAATATGTAGCAGCTTTGAACTTGTTTCCTTTCTTTGTGGCATAAGCTTGATAAAAAGTAGTTGTCTTTCTTATTGACATGTCAAATTTAGGACTTATAAGGAATGTGTCCCAACTTAGATTGTCAATCAATTCTTTATTTTTTATTTGGTGGTAGAAAAATGTCCTAAATTTTGCTATAAAAAAAGTTTTTGCCAGTATTAAAATTATGTGCATAGTTGAATATTTAGTTGTTGATTCGAAGCTTCATGTTCATGACAAGATATAACATTTAAGGATCTTAAAGAAAAATGTTGACATTCCCGTGGTCTGAAGTTTGAATAGACAGAGTCTCTTGCTTATGAGCGATGAAATGAAGAAGTCAAAAGAAGTCGCTGCTTTGAGTCACATGCCCTGCTTGTGGGCAACACAAGTTCCTTCAATTACCATTATGCTGCATAGTAGATAATAACAAGGGAAACATTGACTCTGCTAGAGCCATTATTTTTATGTGATATATGTCAATCTTTTCATTGGAACATTGTTTCTTGCAAGCTTTATTTGTCTTACGTTGCATGGGCTTGTGCATTGTCTTGAGCCGAGGGTATCTCGGAAACAGCCGCTCTACCTAGGTAGAAGTAAGGTCTGTGTACACTCTACCCTCCCCAGACCCCACATTGTGGGATTCCACTGGGTATGTTGTTGTTGTATTGTTTCTTGCAAGCTTTTGAGCCACCTGGTATTTGGTCCAATATATCCAAATGGATGATGTTGCTTAGTTACTTAGTATTCTACAGCCATCAAAGGAGAAAAGCGGAAAAAAGTTCTAAGGTCCATTTGAGGCTTTAAGCACAAAATGCAAATAACGCGTGGGCTTTAATGAAGAATGGCGCAAATGGAGAAAAAATACAAATATGTATGCGTAGCCCACGACTAGAAGTTATAAGCATGAATAATTAGTATAAGGACACAAAAAGTGATTTTTGTACGATAAAGTGAAATATCAATTGTTTAGTGTCGCTACTTCAGGATTATGCTCACTGGCGGAGAAAAGTATGCCTTAGAGCCTTGATCACGACACTGAAGCGCACGTAAAGCGAGGCGAAGCGCTCAACATGTTTTGCGCCTCGCTTCAGGGCTTAAGCGCTTTTGACGACACTGGACTATGCTAGCTGCTAGCCTGTTTCATTGTAGTGCTGACTATGGCTGCCTTTATGTGTTCTCAAACGCGATCCTGTATTACTTAACCTAATTCTTTTTCAAAGGTTTTTTGGGGTGGGTGGGGAGATTTAGTGTGAATTGAGCAGGTCTATTTAGCTGATTGACATTATTTTGAGTTACATAGCCTTATATGAATGGACAACTATAGATAAAGGGATAAAGGCCCTAATTAGCACAACCATAGACTTCCACCACTAGAAATGAAAGTACAACTCTGTGAATGGTAAATTTGGCCGGTGACATTGATTGATACGTGATCCTCTTTTTTGTCTTCTTTGAATAATTTTAGTTTATCTCCTTTTAAGTTGCCGCTGTGGTACTAATGGCTTTTCTCTTTTTGAGCTTTATATCTACCCCAGACGTGTTAACATTAATCTCTCGTAATAGTTCATGGGTTTGGGCTGATTTTTGAAATCATGGTCACTTGACAACTCCTTTTACTTCAAGTCTCAAGTTCTTTTCCCAGTGATCCTACTCGTCACTTTTTATACATATGCCTCAAAGTTACTTCTGTTGTCTTTAATTGCTGAAGTTATAACATCATTGAGTGCACGTTTACTAAGTTCTTCCCCTATCCTAACTGTTTTGACCTACATTGCATCTCCGTCCTTCTCAATATGCTTTTTTTAGGGCCCAAATCAATAGTTTGGAAACCACCCCCACCTCCAGTTTCTTTCCCCAACTGTTAAGGGTCCCACATTAGTTTAAAAGAACAGCTCTAGTCTCTTTATATGGTTTTAGAGAATCCCGGGGTGTTAAGAGTCCCCTATCGGTTGAACGTAGCGCTGCACTCTCTTTCTATGGTGTTGGACAAGTTTTACCACATGAGTTGGCTCCTCGTTTTGGGTTAGGTTCTGTGTTTTTTCTTCTCTTTTTTGGGTTACAATCAGACACCCCTCCCCCCTCCTCTTTTTCCTGACCAGTTAGTTTTGTTTGATAGGACTAGATTTTGTTTTTGGTTTTTTTCCTCTTGGCTGTTCCTAAAAATTTAGTAGCAGGGAAAAAGATTCTAGTCAATTTTTCTCATAAATTTTACCCATATAAAAGCATCTACATTGTTTTAAGGCTACAGTGATATTTATCCAAAAGTTGGATTTGCTAAACACTCTTTCCCCAACACCTAACCTAAAGCCAATTTCCAGGACCTTTTTACGGAAGTACCAAATGCTGCAGTTTTTGTATGGGATTCACATTTAGAAAAGATTCACGACACAGTAGATAGTACTCATCTACCTCAGCCTTTGATCCCGTGTACCTTAAGGATACTGTATGTGATGAAAAGATAAAAGTACTTCACATTGATCCTTCAATACATGGGCTGTCTGTATATAACTTTATATAGATCCTTCTGTGCATGTTTGACAAGACTTCGCTTAATAGTTGATTAGTTTCTAACTTTTTTCCTTCTGCACTTGGCCCTATGAAGGAATGTGTGAGGCGAAGAGTTATGAAATCAATGGCGGGTAGCCCGTATTGTTCGGAGTTGGCTAGTAAGGATGCCATGGAAGCTGTCTGGGATGTTTGTTACAATGATACTAAGCCCTTTGATAGAGCCCCTTGAAAACATAATAATAACCAGGAGCTTCACCGAGAGGAGCCTTGGAAAACAATTGTTCTTACATGTGATTAACCAATCAAGAAAAAGCTCAAAATAGTCCTATTTAAGTTTGGGCTTTGACTCATTTTCGTTCTTTATGTATTTTGTGGAGAACTGGTAGTAGCTAAATTGGTAGCCATTCAGTCCTAACCGACATTACCTTGAAGAGGTTATACCTTTTTGATGCCTGTTATTATGATACTATTGGAGGTTATTTAATATCTAGGTATGGGGGACGGGTCTTTAATTTTTGCCCCTTAAATTTGTGATTTTTAATTTGTCTTTCAACCACTTTTGGCGCGGCATAACTTTAGATTTCGCTCGACAATTTTTACCTTTACTTCGGTATATATATTACAATTTCCACATAAAATATGCCGAACAAGATAAATTTTCAGCACTCAATATAATTTGGAAAACAACGCAAGTGTAAATTTCGCTGGTGAAAGTTTTACATTTAGCTCAGCATATGTATCATAACATCCACACAAGTTATGCTGAACAGGACAAAACTTTCAGCACTCTAACTTAATATGGAAAATATTACACAACTTATGCTGTGAAACTTAATTCCTACAGAACTTGTGTCGAGAGAGGTAAAGTTTAATTTTCGAAGATAAAAATATTACATTATTTATATCTAGCGAGGTAAATCTGAATATTTTTATTAAATGAACAGTATATGCAAAAAATTAAAGACCATTGCGAGGACAATCCGTGCAAAAACTTCACAAGGGACATGGACAAATTGAAATGGAGCAAACGAGACCATCTCTGCTCTGATCAGTTGGGAAGAGAGATTTTATAGCAGTCCATAGAGATGACAGTGGGATGGTTCCAATGCGGGTTCAACCTTAAACCCGCAAAAAATTCGACCCTCACTTTTTTGCTCACTCGTAAGGGTCGAGACCCCCACAAAGGGTGAGGGAGTCGACTGAACATCGTATCAATCGCATAAAACCCGCCCACATAGCATAGCAAAAAACAATTAACCATAGAGATCATAAAGGAGGACCAACATAATAGCGGGGGAAGTATGTACATAATAGAGAAGAGTAATGAGGGAGTTACATTTTTGTAATGAATATCCATAAAATAATATATATGTTTTTATTATTTTACAACACGAACTATATTTCCAATCTTAACAAGTTGGCAGTGCTTCCACTAAACCTTATGTGCAGGGATATCATTGTCGCGACATGGGTTATAATGGATAGAAAGGACCACCATTGCAGCAACAATAAGTAATTTTTTAATTAGACGTCATGGATAAAAGTAAAAATAGTTATGTATTGTCACGAGTAAAGTAATAAATAGATAAGAAGATATTTAAGTAGAGAGAGAAACATACACTCCCTCCGTCTCAAAAGATTTTCTTACATTCCCTATTAGTTTGTTTAAAAAGATTGACACATTTTTATATTTACAAACAATTTAATTTTATGTGATAATTTATAACCACACAAATTTCTAAGATTTATTTTGAATCACACATTTCAAAAGTCTTTCTTTATTTTTTAAGTTTTATGTCAAGTCAAATTAAATCAATCTTTTTTAAAACGAAGAAAGTAATATCACAAAGTATATTAGAGATATGTAATAGTACTAAGAGTGGGAAATAGATGACGAACCCACTGATGTAATACAACATTACCGGCCATAGTAATAACATCATCATTAAAAGGAAAAAGAGGAATTTAGAGTTTTTTTTTAATTAAATGTATTACATATGTCAAATTGCACCAAAGTATTAAGTGAAATTCTAATTGGTTTCTTATGTCGGAGACTCGGAGGCATCTTATATAGGGTGAATCTTATGAGTGTAGCTAAATTTCTAGTTATAGTTCGAACTCTGTTTACATATAAGAAATAAATTTAACTAAATATATAAATACAATCAAACTTTTTTTTTATAATGACATCGTTTATCTAAAAAATTTTATCTGCTATAGCGAGATACTAATATAAAAAATATGTAATATAACACAATATATCAATCGGTCCCAAAAAGAACATTAGATCGTTATAGTGAAATGTTATTACGAAGGATAACTATTATAAAAAGATCTAACTGTGTAATAAAATTACACTTATTTATGAATTCAGAGATTGAAGTTCTAAATACACCTTCCATATATAATTTTATATATGGTGTTGTTTACCAAATGATTCATTGTTCATACATATATTTATAACAATTGTTGAATTCCTTAAACACAAAAGAGCCTTTTTTTTAATCCCATATGAAAATCGCTATTCTCAGCCATGTAGACGTGAATCGACAATAAAGCACTTATCTTGATAGTAGATGAAAAATCTTAGGCCATTAACTGCATTTTTTTTTTACATAAAATCTAAATATTTATTTAGTTTGTATAGGTCTTAATCATTATGATCATGAACAAAGTTTTAATATCATAAAGAAGTTTTTACCACCACTATGCTCACAACCATCAGCTCCACACCCAACCCACCCCTTCAACTCACCCCACCACCACCCCCACTTACTACCCGCCTATCCTCACCCTACTATCAATAACCACCTCTGCTATCACAATTACCACCCCCACCCCTCCACGCCACTGCACCACCACCACCTCACCCACCCAATCCCCACCCCAACACCCCCATTAGCCACCCACCTCACCTACCACCCCGTTCCACCACCACTAATCACCTCTGTCATCACACCACCACTACTGTCACCAACCATCTTTGCTATTATAACCATCACTGCCAACCACCACTACTGACAACTACTAATGTCAGTCACTACAACACTATCACCTCCATTATTATAATTATATCGACATTCATTGCTGTTGCTGCCGCCACCACTACCGTCGTCGCTGTCGCCATCACTATCAGCCGCCACCACCATTACGGTCATTACTTACTACTAACCAATTCTACTATCATAACTAGAACCACCGCTAACTACCATCAACACTATCGTCAACCATCACACATTCTTCAGCCACCACTACCAACATCTCCAATTACTAACATCAACCAACTTCACCACCACCACCACTACCAACCGCCACCATCGCTCCAATCACTACAACACTAATCACCTCCACCATCATAACTATCATCACCACAACCACTACAAAACATCTTCACCATTACTAAGCGAACATAAATATTTTATTTTCTTTTATCAAATAATAACTTTATTTTATTAGATTTATATTTATTTTTCTAATATTTAGTTAGTTACTTTTTTATTTGAATATATATATTTATTATATTTAAATAAATACATAATGTACATTCAGAAGTTGAAAAACAAACAGTCTTAATCATTCGTGTTCAGATCTAGACATAACATCTTAATCATTCAAATGTGCATTCAAATTCACACGTCTTAATCTTAATGAAAACAAATGAGGTCGAAGTTTGTCATGCATATCATGTGCGGCAGCTCGGAGATAAAATAAAGTTTAACAACATAATAGGATAATCTATCTATATAAAATAGGAGAGGCAAAAGAATGTTGGGATGACAAGTGTCATTACCATAAAATTCCAGATTTAAAAATCTAAAATGTAAAATAATAATATTTCTTTACACAAATTTATCAATAGAGAATGGGAGAGACATAGTAATGTTGGGATGACAAGTGTCATCACCATAAAACTCCTGATTTTAAAAACATAAAATGATAAATTTCTTTAAACGAATAATAAGAAAAACTCACGATTGAGTTTTTTAAATTTTGAATTTGATTTTAATTTATCCCTATCTATTTTTTTTTGAATTAGAATTAATTGGTATCGTGCAACCATAATTCAAGCCCATTTGTACCCTTTTATGGGGGAGTCCCCACGTTTTTTTTTTAAAAAAACTGACCACAAATCTTTAACTAATTTTATTAATAAAAATTGCATATTTTTATCAACTATTTAAACTTAATGAAATTTACAGTTTTTTTAAATCATTTTCCACATCCTAAATATTTGAGGGTTTGAATTCAAAGTAAAATCATTTTAAACTAAAACATGAAACATTATATATGATAAGATTTTATTATATCCCAAATATGCCATTTTGTGATTTTAATTATTGAATCCCACAATTCACGAAAAATCAAAATGAAGAGTTGTAGCAAAAGAAAAACAAATCAAGTGTCATCACCACAAGAAATTAAAATAAAAAATAATAAATAAAATAATAGAAAACAGCTACAGTTGAGAAAAAAAAATGCAAAAAGCAAATTACTCAACAAAATAATAAAATCTCAATTTAAAAAGACAAGATAAAAAAGAAAACTGCTAAATATTAAAACTTCCTCATGTTTGTTTGCACCCGTATTCTTTTCCCACGATCTCATTTATTCCAAATCTTTTTCCACGTTTGGACTCCTTTTTTAAGGGAGTAATTTTTTTGAATTTTCTAAAAGCATATCCTGATGGGAACATATAAAATTGCTGCGATGTGACTCATAACGAGGGCTTAGTGCATTAATTTGCCCTTATATCCTGAATCTGCCGTAATTAAAAGAGTCCTATATTAAATAAACAGTTTTTATGAATAAACTAAAACAGTTTCCAATACTACCGCATATTTTCAGGAAGAAAAAAACTGTTGCTCTTCACGTCTTCAGTTTCATTGGCACGAAAAGTACAGAATGAATCAACAATCAACAAACGAGAAGTATCCAAACTCACGACTTGAATGAAAAATTGCCATTGGAAACTCGGAAACTCTGATCTTTCATATCAGCGTAATTACTATTAAAACATTGGTAAGAGAAAGTAAACTATGTAGAATTCTGAAAGTAAACTATGATTTCAAAAAGATGATTTTGGAAAATGTGAAGACTTTAAACAATACTCCATACAGGATTAGAAGTTAATACTAATTCTTAAAGAAATAATCCCCTTGATTATTTTTATTAATAAATGGGGTATATATACAAGTTACAATCTTCAAATATTAAAATCATATTCATACTATACTTCTAAATCCTAATCATACTTGTAAAAGAATTCTACAACTATGGTAAGTTTGTATACTAGTTTAATTACAATCATAATCCTATTTGAGCACGGTACCGTGCTATATTCTGTCACAACCCCGTAATCACAGCAGGCGGTTGTCGCTGAGACTGTCCCTAAAATATTCAAATAGAAGTAGAACCGAGGGAAGACCCTTAGTAAAGATGTCCACAATTTGGTACCAGGAAGGGACATGTAAGACGCGTACGTGTCCACGAGCTACCTTTTCGCGACAAAAGTGAATATCCATCTCGATATGTTTAGTGCGCTGATGTTGAACCGAATTTCCAGATAGATAGACTGCACTAATATTATCACAGTAGACCAATGTAGCTTTTTGAATAGGATAGTAGAAGATTATGCAACCAACATGATTCAGACACCACATTGGCTACCTCTCGATACTCGACCTTTGCATTGGATCGTGATAATGTAGCCTAGTGTTTTGCAGACCATGAGACCAAGTTATCTCCAAGAAACATACAATAACCAAATGTCTAACGCTTGGTATCATGACAACCACCCCAATCAGCATCAGTATAAGACACAAGTGTAGAGACGGACGAAGGATAAAAATGCAAGCCATAATCAAGTGTGCCCTTCATGTATCGTATATTGCGTTTGATCGCATTCATGTGCTCAATCCGTGGATCACGCATAAATAAACACACCTGCTGAACTACATATGTAATATCAGGTCTGGTGAAAATAAGATACTGAAGTGCCCCTGCAAGACAACGATAGTGGGTGGGATCCTCGTATGGTGTGCTAGACGTAGCACTCAGTTTCAATTTGGTATCAACCAGAGTGGAAGTAGATTTACAAGATGAAATACCAGCTCTTTCAATGATCTCAGCAGCATACTTCATTTGTGACAAAAATAGACCTCCTGAATGACGAGTGACAATAATACCCAAGAAATAACTCAAGAGCCCCAAGTCTTTCATAGCAAATTCAGAACTGAGAAGCGACATGATAGACTTGCGCAGATCATCAAAAGAAACAATCAATATAATATCATCGACATACAATAAAATGTATGCCAGAGAAGTACCACGAAGATATATAAACAGAGAGTGACCAGACCTGTTGTGAGAGAACCCAATAGTAGATACATAATCTTCAAACCTTTTATACCAAGCCCGTGGGGCCTGCTTAAGCCCATACAAGGACTTTTTCAGCTAACAGAAATTATGAGGATGACTGGGGTCTCTTAAACCCAAGGGCTGATGTGTATATACTGTCTCCTTAAGATCGCCATGTAAGAAAACATTTTTCACATCCAACTGATGAATGATCCATGTTTTTGAGAGAGCCAAACTGAGAACATTGCGAATGGTAGCCGATTTGACCATCAGACTAAACGTTTCACCACAATCCACGCCAACCTGTTGAGTTTTACCATCGCCTACAAGACGAGTCTTATGCCGCTCAAAAGAACCGTTAGAATTTTCCTTATGAGTAAAAATCCACATAGACTGAATAATATTAACACCAGATGGACGGGGCACTAACTCCCACGTCTTATTTTCAATAAGAGCATTATATTCGTCGGTCATAGCCAATTTCCAATTCGGGTCATGTAGTGCAGACACAAGGTTACGTGGTAGTGGAGATTTAGGGATATTAGAATTGGGATTAAAATGCCATTTTGGTTTAAAAATACCTCTCTGAATACGAGTAACGGACCATTGACTCGAGGTAGAATTGAGTGGATTTTGGGCAATTTGTGGTATGGTGACGGACTGGCCAGCAGGCATTGGGCCTCCTGGCCCAACAATTGAAACTAGAGTAGGTACGGGAGTGGGCTGAGGCTGGCTAACAGTATCGAAATCGGTACTGGGCCGTGATATAGGCCCAGTGGGCAGAACAGTTGGGCAGGGATGTATCAGACCAGTGGTGACGGGATTTCGTGGGCCAGCAGGCAGTGGGCCTGCTGGATCTTGGTCATGGGATTCTTCGGACAAATGGTGAATAATATATGGTGAGACTCCGTCATCCAAAAAATTATACGAACTAGGCACGAAACTACACACTTTTGCAAACGGAAATTGAGTTTCATAAAAAATATCGTGGCGACTAATCATGCTTCTATTAGTGGATAAATCAAAACACTTGTAACTACGATGATTCGATGGATAATCCAAAAAATACACAAGCGGTAGAACGGGCCAGAAGTTTGTTAATTTTAGTGGATGGAAACATAGGATAACATAAACACTCAAAGATCCTAAGATGAGAATACGAAGGATCTTTATTGTAAAGAATTTTAAGTGGGGAATGATATGCTAGGTTTTTGTTAGGGAGGATGTTAAGTAGACATGTAGCCATTTGTAATGCATGATGCCAAAAGGAGGGGGGAGGGGGTAAGGAAGTATGGGCCAACAGGGTGCGAACAATATTATTAATGGTACAAATTTTTCTTTTGGCTTTTCCATTTTGTGAGGATGTATGAGGACAAGAAAAGCGAAATGTGATGCCATGATTTGCACAAAATTCCCGAGACAATCCATTGTCATATTCTTTTCCATTATCACATTGAATATTTTTAATTTTCCGTTCAAAGTGGGTACGGATGAATACTCTAAATTTTAGAAAGTGAAAAAAACTTGAGACTTTTTGGATAAAGGAAAGGTCCACAAAAAAATTAGAACAATCATAAAAAAATTAGACATAATAACGATGGCTCAACGAACTTAAAACGGGGAATGTCCATAAATCACTATGAATAATGTCAAAAGGCATCAGAGTAAGAGAAGTAGAGGCTACAAATGGTAATCTAACATGTTTCCCTAACGGACAAGACTGACAAAGTGGAGTACTACGATTACCCTTACAAATAATAAACTTATTCCTATGCAGAGAAGATATAATAGATGATCCAAACGTGCATGACACAAGGAAGGAGCAATATCGACAAAGGTAGATGACATGGCTTGACTCATGGAAGTGGTGGTGATAGGATAAAGTTCTCGCCTACTATTTCATCTCATTAGAGGTATTCCCGTCTTGAAATTCTTCACAGAAAATCCAAAATGATCAAAATTAATAGACACCGAATTATCAATAGTGATTTTTCGGACAGACACTAAATTCTTAATTAAGTGAGGGGCATGAAGGATGTTTTTCAAGACTAGATGTGGATGTAGGGAAAAGATTTGTGTGACCATAACCACGAATTGAAATTGTATTCCCATTACCAACAACAATGACACATTTTTTGCTCAAATTGAAATAAGATTAGAGAGTACTTTGGTCGGACGTCATATGAGAAGTGGCTCCGGTGTCCATGTACCAATTTGCGTCCGGGGAATTAAAGCCAAATGTATGCATTGCGACCTGAATATCTATAGGTGTCAGGGTCGGATTTGGGCCTGCAGCATTGAAGGCCTGCTGGGGCCGAGTCCTAAGCCCGACCCACTATCGTATCAGAAGCAACAATTTTTTCCTGAGAAACTGGGTCTGGACTGTTGCTGTGATGTGGCCCAGTTTTCGGGAAATGGAGCAGGCGGGTAGTATGGGCCGTAGGGGCTGCTAGGCTAATGGCCGCTGGCCCTACACCACTGCCAGGGGGCCCACGACTGGGGCTAAGTGGCCTGCGGCCCACTGCTGCTGCCTCCACTGTTACGTCCCGCCCCACCACGGCCGTTACCACCTCGATTGCCATCACAATTTTTGCCATTATTTTTACAATTTTGACCATTTTTTCCGCCACCATTATTACGATTTTGGCTCAAACTTTTGGAAAATAAGTGAGGGTCGTCTGACGTGGTCATTATTACGATGGAATGTGCCTTGATAGCCGCCTTTTTAGCCAAACCGACTTCTTCTAACATGAGCATGGAACGAGCCTGATAAAATGGAGGCAAATGTTTACTTTGACGAAGTAGTGTACCAATGCCATTATAGGCCTCAGACAGGCCTGCAACCATTTGAATTACAAGACGATTAGTAGTAATGGGCGCATCAATGTTGCGGAGTTGGTTTGCCAATTCTTTCAGCCTTTTACAATAGGCCGAGACGTTAGGAAAATCTTTCATGTGGGAAATTTTTGTTATCTTGGAATATATCACGCACCCTATTCCAAGTAGCCATTATCGTAGTGTCGCGTTCAATAATCGTCTGCAAGAGGTCTGTAGAGATCGTAGAATAAATCCATTGTAGAACGGTAGCATCAAGGGTTGTCCATAACGTAGGATTATCCTCGGGGATAGGCACCTTCTCCTTGCCAGGTACCGAGGAAATTATGTGATGGAGAACTTGATGCGAGCGTGCGTGAACTTTGAATAATTCCGCCCACGTCGCGTATTGGACGTTTTCCATTTCAAGAATAATAGAGATGTGGTTCTTGATGTTGGAAACTGTAAGGGCCAGATGAAACATATTCTTTGACGTAGACATGATGAAAGAACAATATGTGAATTAGGGATTGAGAAGAAAATTTTTGGAAGAGAGGAGGAAAAACAGTGCATGGAAACCGAGACAAAAAAAACGAGAAGAGCGGAAGAGTTTTTGGGAGAAGGTAATTTAGTCCTAGACTTCTGTTACCATGAAAGATCCCCTTGATTATTTTCATTAATGAATGGGGGTATATATACAAGTTACAATCTCCAAATATGAAAAATCCTATTCATACTATACTTCTAAATCCTAATCATACTTGTACAATAATTCTACAACTATGGTAAGTTTGTACATTAGTTTAATTACAATCCTAATCCTATTTGAGCACGGTACCGTACTATATTCTTTCAAATTCGTATACAAAGTTAGGGGTTTATCAATATACGACTAGTTGAATCTTGAAATTATTTTATCCTGTATATTTATGATTATATTAATCAACTGACCGCGCATTGCGCGGGTATGTATACTAGTAGTAATGAAACGGATAGGTAAGAAGAAAAAACATTCAAATTACTTTGCACCTTATATAGTGGTTCATGTGGCGAATCATAATACAACTACTTGAAAAGTAAAACAACATAAAATTTATTCAGGTCAGAGGCTAAGTAAGAATTCCAACTTTATAAATTTTGAATCGAAAAACAACGATTTCAAGTGTTAAAATGAATTTTAAATTTAAAGTAATCATAATTAATAGATTTCTTAACATAAATAATCAATTTGAGCAAAAAATATTAGACTTCTACCTTCACCTCTAAGCCGATGATATAATATTTTTGTAATCCCTCTATCTAGAATTGCTTATGAGATTACGAACACAAATACTCCTTATTTTTGTCCTTCGAGCATTTCTGAATATTTCATAAATGTCTATAGTTGAAGTGTCTGATCATATACTCAAAAGCGACTATTTTGAAGTGTGAGACGTTAGAGGAAACATATATCTATTTACTTAATTACATTATATATCAATATGTTCTCTTACGTGTGGGTTTAATTTTTTTTTTCATGAGTCATTCACGCGAAAATTCTTTTTGATTATAAGTGATGGTAAAACTCAAAACTAGGACCCTCTATTTACTCTAATATCATTCAAGTTAAAGTATGTGACCATCTCATCGCAAAGTTTGATTATTAGCAAGAACCACACTTATTTACTTAGAGCCTGTTTGGATTGACTTATTTTAAGTGCTTTTAAGCCAAAATAGCTTTTAAGCGCTTTTGTAGTGTTTGATCAATATAAAAAAGTGCTTCTAAGCATTTGTTTTAACGCCAAAATAACAAAAATAAGCCAAAAGTGATAAGTTAGAATTTCAAACTTATGACTTATAAATCAAAAGTCATAAATCCATCTATATGGACTCTTAATTATATTATACCTCAACGACTAGTATATATAATAATCCTCATGAAACCGGTTTAATGTGATATACTCCTAGTTTATATTAGGTAAATGGTCATGATACCGTTTCACATGTGACGAATATTTATTCTTTCTATATCGTTTCACATTTAACAGAATAGTGGTCTTTTTCTTCTATATATACATCATATCCCTTTTGGTAAGATGGTTAAAGTCTTGTGTTCTAATTCCCAGTATCATTTTCATGTCGTATAAAAGCTTCATCACCTTCACTTTAATTGTCTTTGTTTTGCCTAATAAAAGCAAAAACACGTGTGCCCTAGTTTGCCACCATCTATCTTTTAAAAACAAAAATCATCTAGTGTCACCTTTACATGATAGAGAGACGATTTCCGATGATCCCCAACTAAGAAAATATACTCGATGTATGAATATAGGAAAGAAAAAGAGATAATAAAATAACAATTGTACAAAATAAATATAGTAACATATATCAATATATATATATATTATATATTGGGGAAAAAAACTACGCGACTACCTAAATCATACAACTACAAGTACGATACCTCTATGTTACCTATTAACCATCTACCTTAATCCTCGACCTCCGTACCTTCCTATCTAATATCATGTCCTCAGTCAACTAGAGTTGTGCCATGTCCTATCTATTCACCTTCCCCGCTCCCCAGTTCTTCTTCGGTCTACTTCGGCCTCTCCTAACTCCTGCTACAACCAGCCTCTCACACCTCCTCACTGGCGCATCCTCACACCTCCTCTTCACATGTTCGAACCATCTCAGCCTCGCTTCCCTCATCTTGTCCGCCATTGAGGCCACTCCCACCCTGTCCTGTAAAACTTTGTTCTTTATCATATCCCTCCTAGTATGCCCACACATCCATATGAGTATCCACAATTCCGCTACATTATTTATGGGCACTCTTGTCTGACCAACACTTTGCACCATACTTAATTTGAAGTCTAATAATTCGATTTCACGATGCGAAATTCACGTTGGGAGGTAAAGCATTTCCAATCAAAAGATGTTTGTTGTTGCAGGGATCAAAATAGCATGACATCATGCAGAAATTAACAATTATAAATCTTGAACGACAATAAATTAAGAATAAAATTAAAGAATTATACTAAAAGATGCATAATCTAAATATATATGATTTGATAAATTGACCTACGTATGATAAATTGACTTATTCACTTTTGATACAAGCATTTTCATAATGCTTTAAATTTTTTATCGGGTCTGACCGTTTCTCTTGCTTTGCTTGTGCATATGCTTTTTCTTGAGCCGCGAGTCTCTCGAAAACAGCTGCTCTACCTACCAAAGTAGAGGTAACGTTACACTCTACCATCTCCAGACCCCACGTTGTGGGACTTCACTGAGTTTGTTATTGTTGTATGAAAAGTTAATATAAAAGAAAGCATAAAACTATTGAGAGAATAATCTTCCTCTAAACAAGACTCTTTAATCCTAAAATACTATATTATAGATGGGTGAATGACATATATACACACACAATAAGGAAAATATTTGCGAAATATGACGAAACTCTTTAATTTACAAAACATAACATATTTTTATCTTTCATTCAAATTTATTTTTTAAAGATATTTTAAATACTTTTTTCTTAAAAAAGTTTTATTTTTATTTTTATTTTTTCCGCTTAATGCTTAAACAATCGCTCAAAACTTTGTGTATGAAAACTGTATGAAATGTGTATATCTCGCTCAAGATTTAAAAAGTTTGCTCAAATTTTGTGTATGAAAAATGTCTGTAATGTGTATATCTCGTTCAAGACTTATACATTACGCTCAAAAATTTATGTGAAAACGGTATGAAATAAGTATATCTCGCTATAGACCTTGAAATTTCACTCACATATAAAGTTCATGTTAGGTTTTTTGATAAATTAATACATCTATAACAACATTGTATACAACTTTCATACAATATTGAAGGCTTAAAATTTCCGCTCACAATTTTGTTTATGAAAACTTATTAATTTTTCACTCACATAAACACATTTCAGACATTTTTCGTATACAAAAATTTGAGTCATTTAAGCCTTGAACAAAAAAAATTAATTTTTTTAAAAAATAAAAACATTTTTTAAAAAAAGATCTATTTTTAAAATTTTAGTATTTTTTAAAAATTAATTAATTATTTTTAAAAAAACTAAAAAAGTGTGAAAGATGAAGATCCGTCATGTTTCGTAAAATATTGTTAAGTTTTGTAAATAAGGAAAACTATTTATATATTTAATAATAAAGAGTATTAAATAGCTACCCTATGTCAATTTCCCTTGATTAAATACACTTTATCCTAAAGAAAGTTTGAGAACTAAACCTTCCTTTCCAAGCACAAAAAGATACTAGCATTCTCTTATTCTTTACTTATTATGAATATGAAAAAAAAGAACTTAGGAGAAATTCTAATTCTTCGAAATAACAATTCGTTTTGAAGAATTAATGATTAAAGATGTTGGTTCACTCTTTTTTCATTTGAAATGGGGAATCATGAGTTCTTTTATTCCTTTAAAACTCTTGTTATTATTACTTTTTCAATATAAAAATGAAAACAAAAATGAAAAATCAAAAGGTTGTTGTAGTTTGGAATATTATTTGAAAACACTATTAGAAAAAAAAAGGATTTTACTGATATTCAGTGAGAAATTTGTGATATAAAATGTGGTTTTCCGGAGGGAGTACCTTTTTAGACTCGTGAATATTTGAATCACTTTTTCAGACCATATTTATTAGTAAAAAAAATGAATTCTGATTAAAAGTCTATTATTCAAGCTTTAAAAACTTATATCGCTAAAAATAATGGAGTTCAACCAGATTCTTTTACCGTTTTGGCCCCAAACAAATGTATAATTGGAACAAATGGTGAGTATAACCAAAAATTAAATAATTAGATAGTTGGAACTACACTAGTTTGGATTTTATTCCTTAACTAAAAATAATGGAGCTCTAGGAAAAAAACCACAACTAGAATAATTAGACAATATATTTAAAGAAAAAATAAAAAGAATTCACAGTTGAAACTTCATTGTAGCTAAAAAAATTCATTCTTTGACTAAAAATAATAGAGTTCCAGTCAATTATTTTACAGATTTGTCAGCTGGTAAAGAGAAGATATACACAATTTGACAAATACATTGTTATAAAAGATAAATAAAAAATGCATAGTTGGAGTTTTATTGTTATGTATTAGCTAAAATATTCTAGTTGACTAGAAAATATTCAAGTTTCCGTCAAGTTTTTTATAAATTTGTCCAAGAAAAGAAGAAAGACATAGTTGAAACGACTAGTCATTGCATTTAAACAAGAAATATGAAGTTTTGGGTAAAATAATATTCATTGTATATTAAAAAGAACGGGAAGAAATACAAAATTGGAATGAATAAACTATTATATGTGATTATATATGTGTGACCATTAACGGTTGAAAATAATTTACTTAGAAGCAAATTTTGTTTATTTTCCCACTCCTAGATGCTTAAAAGAGTATATTTACCTTCTTTGTCGCATTAGCATCTAAAGGATTAAAGCTACCAAATTGGCAAATAAAAAAGATTAATTAAATCTAAAATTTATTAAAATTTACACCGAATAAATGGTGTCAACTTCAGGAAATCTCGAAGTATTAAGCAAGAGACTTGTTGGGTTCTTTGAACATGGAACAAAACCATAATTATGTAGTCATTTTTTGTAAGTAGTGCATGATTATCTTCATTGTCACTTGATCACGAAAGAATGTGTTGCAGTAGATGGGGCTGCTCTTTTCTTAATCAGAGATATCGAGTTCGAGCGTTTGGTGGAGAGTGCTGATGTTCGGCCTAAAATACATATATTTATGTATTGTTGCATCACATTTTAGTATTTTAATTGTCTTTTAAGTATTAATTATAGTTCTTATACTTAATATTATATTTTTATTATGTAGAAATAAAAAATAGTATGAAGATGAAGAAATTTGAAGCAAAATTGAATAAAATGTGAAAAATTTGAGAAAAGAAAAGGGAACGTCACGTTGAAGAATAAAGGAATAAATTGTTTGTCTACTTGACTAGATGAGATGGTTATTATTATCTAATGATTGGCCCATGACAGTAATGATTGAAAATTAATTATGGCCTATTTATTGTGGCAAAGGAAAGAAGGGAAACAAACAATCACCTTACCTGGCCATGAATAACACAAGAAAAGGTGAAGCAGCAAAGAAAACTAGCACGAGAAAGCTGGAATTGGAAAAAGGGTACCTGGGTTACAGGTGTGCGTCGCAACAGTGCCGCGGATAAAACACGTATCTGAAGTTTAGTTGGCTGTTTGCAGCGTTTCCCATTATTTTTTCGGATTTGAGTTGGATTTAGTTTTTAGAAGTCCATGCCTTTTTGTACTCTATAAATATATATTCTACATAATTTTTACATTACTTTAGTATTACTTGTGATCTCGAGTTCATAACTTTTGGATAACTTATCACCCTGAGTTCAGAACATTTGACCTACAGAGAGAGAGCTTGGAGCCGCCGTGGAGGCCGGAGTTATTGGATTTACCTTTTCTTCTCCTTACTACTAATTTATGTCTCTTTGTATGAATTGTTGTTTTTTCTCCATGTCTATGTGGAGTTAAACTTCGCATTCTATGGTTGTGGTATAACCATAAATATTGATGTTTGAAGACTATTTTAATCTTAATACGAGTTGTTGATTTTGATTGTTTCTTTAATTCTATGCGTAATTACTTGATTATTTGGCCAACAGTTAAGTTCTATCGACTATCTAATATACATGCTTGAGAAAGATGTTGTTAGATTAGAGTAAGGCTGGCCAACGGCCTCGGTCCCAATTTAGAAAAAAAAACGGGGACCAGACTCGATCCGGGACGGGACCTGGTCTCGTCCCGCCCCAGGCCCGATCCCGCCTGACCCACCTCGTCCCCGCCCCGATCCCGTCCGCCCCCTTCCCCTTTGCAAAAATGACCGTTTCACAACAACCATTTTATATTTTGGTCGTTCTGCAATGGCCATTTTTGGCCTTTCCGACCCCACAACCCCTTACCCCCTTAATATTTATTTTTAACCCCTAAGTTAATATATTTATACTTTTATCCTATTTCTCAACTATAAATGCCTCATTTTCATCTTTATTTTTTCTCACAAATCTTCCTACAATCTCTCTAATATCTCAATCTATCTCTCTACAAGTCTACATTGCCTACTAAATATTATATTTTATTGCTCTGGCATGGGACAGCGTGGGTTCGATTCCCCGCAAGCACGAAGAAACTCTGCATGTTGGGGAATTTGACCTTGTCTCATTGATCAGTTGTACGCTCCCAGAAAAACTGGTCACCGGAGCACATCCCGCGATTTACCTGGTAATAGTGTTGAAGGACCGGTCCTATTACCTCCAGGACGTCTGGGTAATACCAGTGAAGTAGTCAGGCGCAAGCCTGGAAACCTTGATTATCAAAAAAAAAAAAAAAAAAAAAAAAAAAAAAAAAAATATTATATTTTATTTGTTCATTTGTATAATTGTATCAAAGTTCAAAAATTGGGAATGAAGTTGGCAACTAGCTTGAGGATCATCCATTGAGCAAAATTTCAATTTCAACCTCGATTACACGTCGACGTTACGTCGGCGTTTGGTACCTTCGTTCCTTTTTTGAATTATTATTGTTACTTTATTTTAATTATCGCACTTACTTTTATTATCTTTCATTATATATTTGCATAATTTAAATGGAACGCCTTGGACGTATGATTAGGGGTAAGGGTACGAGTGCTTCTTCTAGTAGGGGTAATAAGGGCAATTGTACTTCTTCTAGTCATCCTATTTCTAGTCTCGATGATTTGATTAATTACACTAATATAGATGAAACTGATTTTTTTAATGATATAGATATACCATTAGATGATGAGATATATTTTGCAACTGAACCAGACTTTAATTTAAACGATAATCTAGATGACACACCCCTAGTGCACCTCAACCTCAAGCTCAGCCTGAGTCTCAGCCTGAAACTGCAATGCCTCATATTCCCCCTAGTATGAGACGAGGCCCCACACAACGACCATTAAAATCAGCTGCATGGTTATTTTTTTATAGGGACAAAGAGAATCAAGTAGTTAGATGTAAAATTTGTAAACATGTTTATCAATTTAAAATGGAAAAAGGTCAGAGTGGGACGAGAGGTTTATTAATACATGTACAAAGCTTTCACAAAGCTAAGTGGAATGAATACGAGGCTACATAGTCGGGTGCGCCAATGCGCTCTGAGTCAGGATAAGGTTCGCATAGTGTCCCGGACCAAGTACAAGGTCAAATTAACCCAAGAACGGGGGGAATTGTAGGTACTAAATATGATAAACACAGAGATAGGGAATCAATAGAAAATTAGTTGCGGTGGAGGGTTTGCCTTTTGCATTTCCTCCTTCTCCTCCTCCTCCTTCTCCTCTTCTTCTTCTTCTAGTATTGAGAACCTTAGAAATAGAATGTTTAGTGGTTCCACTACTGACTAAGTTAGCGAGTTTGATGTTTTTGTTTTACAGGGTGTTATACCTTACCAAACAGTTCTCAATGAAGAAGGACGTGAAAACTTGCTTAAATACTGAAGGAAAAATGAGAAGACATTTCCAGTAATAGCAAAGATGGCCCGAGATGTGTTGAACATTCAAGCGTCATCAACAACGTCTAAAAGTGCTTTTTCAGCAGGAAGATTTCAAATATGAGAGCACAAACACTTATTAGAGGGAGACATCTTGAAGATTACAGTTCTTTTCAAAGATTGGATACGAGTGGAGCGTAGAAAATGCGGTCAACCAAAGATCAACGAAGAAGACGATGAAAACTATAATGAAATCTTGTCCGAGGGAACTGGAAGCGACGTCGACCAATTTGGCCAACAACTTTCAATTTCAACCGAAGAACCACAAGACATTGTGAACAAATTAGAAAAGGTGTTTTTAAATATCTAATTTTATTGCAATTTTATTATGTAATTTGTAACTTTTGAATAACGAAACAAAGTTGCAATTTTGAAATTGTATTACAAAATAAATCATATTTCTATTAAATAATATCTCATTCAATTATTTAAGTGTTTATAACTTTATATTAACCATTTTTTTTTTAAATTAAGTGTAAAAAAACAAAATTGAAGTACCGATCCCGACCCGAACCTGCCCTGCCAACACCGGTCCCCTTTTCCGGTGGGACGGGGGACGGGACAGGGCATCTCCCTGTCCCGCCAGTCCCGGCCCGCCAGACTCGCCGGAGTACTGGTCTCGACCTCCCCTCATCTCGCATGGTCCCCTCCCGCCGAGACCCGCCCCGACCTCACCCCGCCCCGCCCCGTTGGACAACCCTAGATTAGAGAAGAAGTAAAGAAGGTGTGATCTGATTATCCCTACAGTTGAACTAGGATTTGTGATTGGGATAGGAATATACTAGACATAATATTGCGTTCTTAACATGTCAATTCCAAAGGAATATAGGTGGCGAACTGTTTTAAATAGACGAGTAGTGGTTCTGGAGAATACTACGAGAGTTAATAATCCAATTAATTAGCAATCTTCGATAATTCGAATTAAGTAGAAATAGTTTGATAACTCAATAGATTCTCTCTCTAACTTCCTCAATCTCAGATCTGATCAGCGACTAATATTTTTCAACGGCCACCTCCAACGGTAACAACCCTCTTCCTTTCTCTCTCCTCAACCAACCCCATTCCTCCCTCCATCTCCTCATCCTCTGTTCCATCACATTATCAAGGTCACTACTGGAGGCCACCAACAACACTCACACGACTCCATCTAGGACTTCGGCGTTGGCTAGACCAAATGGCCAGATTTCGACACCAAAATTTGTCGGAATCCAAACAAACCCGTCAAGAAAACCACCAATCGACCACCCCCGGTGATTTCTGTTCCTTAATTTTCTCCTTCGCATTTTGTCCTGCGTTGTTTCTCTTTGCATTATTTTTAATCATGTATCTGCTGATTGTTTGCCGGTTTGCGTGGTTAGTTCTTGGAATTCATTGGCTTAGTTCAGTTCCAATTTGATTTTTGTTTGTCCATTATTGATTATTGTTGTCAGTTGTGTGCCTATTGTTTATTGAGCATTAATTAGTGGTTCAGTAGTACTCCTATTTGTTTATTATTTATCGAATAGTGTCCCAATTTGCATATTGTTTATTGAATAGTGTCCCTATTTGTTTACTAGTGTTGATTGAATATTGTTCCTAGTTACTTACTATTTTTTATTCTTTGAATTGGGGAACCTTGATCATTTCTTCTTATTTCTTGCTTGTTAGTCGTATTGCTTCTACCTCTCTGGTCTTCATTCTTATTGCTAATTTATCTTTGTTTGGCTGTCGAATTTGTTTCGTAATATATTGATTCCTGCCCTTAGTATATTACTATCTTGCATTTACTATCATTCTTAGTGTTCCTACTGTAGGTGTAAACCTTGGATTAGACTATTAGTTTATATCCGTTTTAGTGGCTTTGGTGACTGATGGTAGACTAGGGTCATGTTCTCGGTCGGGGACGGGGGCGAGAGTTAGGGGGGTAAGTGGGGTAATGGAGATGCTAGGCTGAGAATATGATCTTGGAATATTGGGATTTTAACGGGGAGGTCCATAGAGCTAGTGAAGATTCTTAAGAAGAGGAGGATCAATATAGCATGTGTCCAGGAGACCAAATAGGTAGGACCTAAGGCTAAGGATGTAGACGAGTATAAGTTATGGTTCTCAGGTAGGTTGAAGTATAGAAATAGAGTAGGCATTTTGGTAGACATCGAGCTAAGAGATCAGGTGGTAGAGGTTAGGAGGATCAATGACGGGATGATGACGATCAAGTTGATAGTTGGAGGGTTCACTATGAACATTATTAGTGTTTACGCACCATATGGGGGCTTGGAGGAGAAGGAGAAGAGACGTTTTTGGGAGGATTTAGATGAAGTGGTAGGAGGTATACCACCCACTGAGAAGTTATTTGTAGGAGGAAATTTGAATGGACATATTGGGTCACTTTCAGGGGGTTATGACGACGTGAATGGAGGATTTGGCCTCGGAGACAGGAACGGGGGGGCACATCTCACTTTTGGAGTTCGCTAGAGCTTCTGGGTTGGTCATAGACAACTCGAGATTCCTGAAGAAGGAGGATCACTTGGTGATTTTCCGTAGTTCGGTGGCTAAGACTCAGATAAACATTTTGCTCCTTAGGAAGGTTAACAACGGTCGTTGTAAAGACTGCAAGGTTATTCCGATGGAGTATCTTACAACCCGACATAAGCTTTTGGTGATGAATTTTGAGATCACAATGGAGAAAAAAAAGAGGGTTGTATATAATAGGTTAAGAATCAAATGGGGGAGTTTGACCATGTCTAGTGCAAAGGAGATGTGGGAGAGGTTGCTGGCCAAGGGGGATTGGGAGAGTAGTGGGGATGCGATCGGTATGTGGGACAGGACGACCAGTTGTATTTGGGAGGCAGCTAGGGAAGTGCTAGTGGTCTCACGGGGTAGCCGTGGTAGGCATCGAGGGTATTGGTGATGGAATGGTAAAGTTCAATAGAAAGTGGAAGCGAAGAAAGCAGCGTATGCGAGATTGATAGAAAGCAAGGATGAGGTGGAGAAGTTGACGAATAGGGAATTGTATAAAATGGCGAGGAATGAGGCAAAGCTAGTGGTTACGGCGACGAAAATGGCGACTTTTGAACGCATGTATGTGGAATTAGAGGGAAAAGACAGGGATAAGAAGTTGTACAAACTAGCTAAGGTGAGGGAGAGAAGAGCTTGTGACTTGGATTACGTGAGGTGTATCAAGGACGAGGACGGTAAAGTACTAATGGAGGACGCGCATATTAGGTGGAGGTGGTAGTCTTACTTCCATAAACTCTTGAACGAGAAATGAGATAGAGACATTGTGCTGAAAGATCTGGAGCAATTTGGTAGGTACCGGGATTTTGGGTATTATAGAAGCATTAAGGTTGAGGAGGTTAAGGGTGTTGTTCATAGAATGTGCAGGGGACGAGCGACTGGACCTGATGAGATCCTAGTTGAATTCTAGAAGAGCGCAGGCAGGGCAGGTTTAGAGTGGCTGACTGAGTTGTTTAACATTATTTTTAGGACGACAAGAATGCTCGAAGAATGAAAGTGGAGTACAATGATTCCTTTGTACTATAACAAAAGTGATATCTAGAGTTGCAACAACTATAAGGGTAACAAGCTGCTAAGCCACACTATGAAAGTTTGGAAAAGGGTCGTGAAGATGAGGGTAAGAAAAGGTGTGTCTATTTCCGAGAACTAGGGCGTTCGACTACAGAAGCCATTCATCTTATTAGGAATTTTGTGTAGTATAAGAAAAGTAAGAGAGACTTACATATGGTTTTCATCGACCTCGAGAAGACATACAATAAAGTCCCTAGGGAGATTCTATAGAGATGTTTGAAGGTTAGAGGTGTACCAGTGGCGTACACTAGGGCGATCAAAAATATGTATGATGGATCCAAGACCAGGGTACATACAATAATAAGAGACTCGGAGTACTTCTCAGTGACGATGGGGCTGTACCAAGGATCATCTCTTAGCCCATTATTATTTGACTTGGTGATGGATGGACTGATGCGACAAATCTAAGGGGAGGTGCCATGGTGTATGTTATTCACAGAAGACATAGTCCTGATTGATGAGACTCACTGCGGAGTGAATGATAAGTTGGAGGTTTGGAGACAGACTCTGGAGTCTAAAGGGTTCAGGCTGAGTAGGACCAAGATAAAATACTTGGAGTGCAAGTTTAGTAAAGGGAGAAACCTTGAGACAGGCACGGAGGTGAGGCTTGGTACTTAGGTAATTCCAAATAAAGGAAGTTTCAAGTACCTCGAGTCTATTATCTAAGGAAACAGAGAGATTGATGACGATGCCACATATCGTATTGGGATAAGGTGGATGAAATGGAGGCTCACATCTGGAGTCTTGTGCGACAAGAAGGTACTACAAAAACTTAAAGGCAAGTTCTGTAGGGTGATGGTTAGACTGAATATGTTGTATGGGGTGGAGTGTTGGCTAGTCAAAACTTCAAAAATCCAAAAGGTGAAAGTTGCGGAGATGAGGATGCTCATATGGATGTGTGGGCATACATGGAGGGATATGATTAGAAATGATGATATCTAAAATAGAATGGGAGTGTCCTTGGTGGACAATAAGATGCAGGAAGTGAGGTTGAGCATGTGCACAAGAGAGACACAAATGCCCCAGTGCGGAGGTGCGATAGGTTGGCTATGGACGGGTTCAGGAGGGTTAAAGGTAAGCCGAAGAAGTATTGCGGAGAGGTGATTATACAGGATATGACATAGGTACAACTTACTGAGGATATGACCTTAGATAGAGGGTTGTGAAGGATGCAAATTAGGGTAGAAGGGTAGTAGGTAGTCGAGTGTAGTCCTACTTACACCTACAAACTGGTAGTGTAGTGTTTTTATTGTAGGCCTGCTTCGCCTATCATACTAATAGGTGCAATATTACTTTATAGTTCCTTGTAGTTTGATTTCTGTTGCTATGTGTTCTGTAGTGTACTTTGTTTATATAATTTACATGCAGTAGTTACTACTTTCTTTTTGAGAATACGCTATCATGACTTATTCGCTTTTGGTACCAGCATCGTCATACTGCTTTAAATTTCTTGTTCGGGTAGACTTTTTCTCTTGTCTTGCCTTGCTTTGCTCGCTTTGTTCATGCTTATGCTCTGTCTTGAGTCGAGGGTCTATCGGAAATATCCGTTCTACCTACTAATGTAGAGGTAAGGTCTGCGTACACTCTACCCTCCCCAAACCCCACATTGTGGGATTTCACTGGGTATGTTGTTGTTGTTGTTGAGTTTGATGGCTCAATAGGATTGGTGAACCAACCGCAGCCCTGGATCATTCATATCATTGATAATATAAAAACTCGATCTTTCTTAGTTAAAGTTTATTATTATTTTTCTTTTCTTTTTAGATAGTTTGCAATTATAACCATCGAATTTCATCTCTTGTTCAGATAATTATAATTAGTTTATTTAGTTGACGGTTAATTACAAGTTCCTGTGGGTTCAACATCAAATTTCAAAAATTACTATATTACTTGTATGACCACATATAGTTGCGTGTGCGTTTGGTAGCAACAAATTTTTGGCGTCGTTGTCGGGGACTTAGAGATTATCTATTTTTCTATATTAGACTTTTACTTTTATCTTTAGAAGTTCATTTTTATAAATATTATTATTTTTGTAATTATTTGATTTTTTCTCTTAGTATGTTTCTATTTCTCTCATCATGACATCTTGGGATGAAATATACGAAGATAAGGTCATTGATGAGGACTCTTGGTTGAAAGAAAACTCTTATGGCCCATATTTTTGGTCTTGTCGTGACCTGGCATCTTGGAAGTGTGAATATAAATATGGGAGTAAGGGTTGGTATTGTGACAATTATTCTCGATAAAGGAAATATGCGGAACAACGTTGTCTTCTAACAACGTCGATGAATGATTGGTCTAAGGAGAGAGTTGATCTTGCACAAGAAATTGATAGGTTTGGCTTGGCTATGCGCAACTTGGATGCAGATTTGAGTGTAAAGTTTGATGTGTTTAACGCCTAACAATTTAGTAATGAGTTGTGTGAAGATGAAAAAGATCTTCTCGGTCAAATTGAGGAGTTAAAAGGATAATACCAATCATTAGACCATGTTCTTGTTGATGATGCCGAGGTTGAGGGAGTATATATTATTGAGGATGTAAAAAATAAAGCAGTTTTGGAGTTGGAGCGTGTTGATCCCCATTCTAAACATTTTTCTATATTATGTTTGGTTGTGACATAGAAATCGAGCCTTCCAAGCCTTTGGAGAAGTGTATATATGAGGAACAAGACTCGTACATTCTAAAATTTGTCACACCAAAAAAAAAATGACATTCCTCACTTAAGGGCCAAGAAGTGCAAGATGCGACACCTATTACTTGGTTCCGTTATTTTCACACCACCACCACTACAGAAGCGTGATAGAAATTTTGATGCAAAATTAGGGGCACAATTCATAACCTCAAAGTGGAAGGAAAAGTGATGGCGTCGTGCCACAACTTTAAATCAGGCGCTTGTTGGGAGATAACCCAACTTGTATTTTATTTTATTTTTATTTTATTTTATTTTATAGTGTTACATTTTGTTTTGTTTTGTTTTTGTTTTGCAGATTAGGAAAAGTATGAGTACCCGAAGTTGAAGCTGAGGAGCATGTTTGGGCTTAAGAGCAGGGTCGTCCCAACCCTTGATGTTGAGGATTATGCTGTCCTAGAGGGCCTCAAGGAGTATTTCTTACCTTACTTTGTTTTAGTTTGCTTGTAGATGCATTTAGGGCACTACATGTCTTAAGTGTTGGGTGAAAAATACGTCCCTGTGTATTGTAAAATTTTGAGGTTAAGGATAATGACAAATATGTCGTAGGATGTTTTTAGTAGTTTGTGAGACTTAGAGTCTTAAAAGAAAAAAATCAAAAAAATTTCCAAAAATTCTTTTGTTTCTTTTATTTTTCTTTTGTAACTTCTTAAGTTCCTCATTAGTGGCATACACCACCCACCCCCTGAGGTTTTTTACGGCCTCAGTTCTTTTTCGTGGGAGGACCTTTGAACCAGGTAATTTCTTATTTTTAGGATTAATTTTTTTCGGAGTATTAAAAGAGAGAGAAGAAAGACCTTTGTGACTTGTTTGATACTAGCATATTTAAGTCTAAGCTTGAGTATTACTTTTCTGTGAGTGATTGAGTAGTGAAAAAAATAGCAGACTTTTTGACATCTAGACTCGGAGTTTTAATTCTGTATATAACTTATTCTTATTTAGTATTTTAAATTATTTTTTGAGTATTAATTATAGTGTTTTGTGTTTAATATTATATTTTTATTATGTAAGAATACAGCGGAATGATAAAAAATTTGGATAAAAAGCCAAAATTTGAGAAAAGAAAAGGGAACATCACGTTGAAGAATGAAGGACATAAATTGTTTATCTACTTGACTAGATGAGATGGTTGTTATTGTTGGGTTTAAATGATAGATTGAATGGGAAATGGAGGGAGTTCCCTCTTGCTCTATAAAATAATCATTTGTCCCACATCGGTAGTGGAAAGAAAACTGGGAGTTGTCCCACATCGGTAGTGGAAAGAAAAGTGAGAGTTGTCCCACATCAGTAGTGGAAAGAAAAGTGGGAATTCTCTCTTGCTTTATAAAATAAGCATTTGTCCCACATCGGTAGTGGAAAGAAAAGTTCTTCTACTTATAAGTAGAATTACTCCTTCTTGTCAATAAAAGGGTTGAGGGGGCAAGGACCCCTCGCGCCGTCGTCGTCGTTCGCTCGGCTCGGCTTCGGCTTCGGCTTCGGCTTCGGCTTCGGATCTGATTGATTGATAATCTTTTTGGACCAAATTTTCTCTAATTTTTAATTATTTAATTAATTATTATTTAAATAAATTAATTAACTTATCCAATCCTACCCGTTAGTGACCCTGACCCGCGACCCGACCGGATCCGCGTGTCTGACCCGCGACTCGGTTTCTTTCCCACATTTAAATTTCCCACCAGTTTTAGTGACTGTTCAGAAGGGTTGCAAACCTTCAGAAACAGTATTTCCATGGTTATAAATTCATTTGATTCCTCAGAATTTTAATTACTAATTTTCTGAACTACAAAATCTTCTTCTTCTTCTGCACGAATAAATTCTGTGTGATATACTACTGTTGAGTGGTTTGCCGCTACCAGAGTTTGGAGTACTACTATTCGGTAAGACAATCGTTCTATCCCGGGGAGGGGATATTCCATCAACCTCGAGTACTGTGAGGGGAATAATTTCCTTAAGGACACACTTTGAACTAAGTGGGCTCGATTATATTCTGGAAAAATAATTTTCCAACACTGATTCTGTTTATTGTCAGTTATTATTGTTTACTGGTTTTTTGCAATACAGATTAACAACAATCTTAAGGAAATTATAATTTTAGATTAATCTGTATTTTATTTTGGAGACTAAAACCTGTGTGGTTTTCTACTCCGTGTGAAATTTCATATTCTGACTTGAAGATATAAAAACTTCGTTGGAATATTAAAGTTCATACTTGTACAATGATTTGAAGAACATAAAAAAAAAAAAACTTCATCGTTGTTGTATTCTGGTTTGGAGATTAAAACTTGTGCAGTTTTCTACTCCATATGAATATTAGTATTCTGACTCGAAGATATAAAAACTTCGTTGGAATACTAAAGTTTCATAATTATACTACAATTTGAAGAAATAAAATCTTCATCGTTTAAGTCTGTGATTGAATTGCTATTCTGGTTTTATTAACTAAAACAGTTTGTCGATTTGACAGTGACAAACGAATAATGGCAATTGAGACTGGAACTACCTGTACAATTATTGCACCAGCGGTTACTCCTACAACCCATACCGCTGTACCACCGGCTGAGAAACCTACGAAGTTCACCGGTGCCAACTTTAAAGGATGGCAGCAAAGAATGTTCTTTTGGCTTACCACCCTTGTCATGCAAAAGTTCACCAGTGAGGACCGTCCTGTGCCTGCCGCCGACATGCCTGACAACCAAAAGTTCATGGTTACTGAGGCTTGGAAACAGGCTGATTTTTTGTGCAAAGGCTACATTTTGAGTGCCTTAGAAGATGGCTTGTACAACGTCTACAGTGCGGTAGAGACTTCCAAAGAACTATGAAGTGCACTTGAAAAGAAGTACAAAACTGAAGATGCTTGCTTGAAGAAGTTTGTGGTTGCCAAATTCCTAGACTACAAAATGGTGGATGGAAAAACCGTTGGAACCCAAGTTCAAGAGCTTCAACTTATCTTCCATGACCTTATTCTTTGAAGGTATGGTAGTAAATGAAGCGTTCCAAGTGGTACAATGATTGAAAAGTTGCCGCCCTCGTGGAAAGATTTCAAGAATTATCTTAAGCACAAAAGAAAAGAAATGAAGTTGGAAGATCTTGTGATTCGTCTCAAGATCGAGGAAGATAACAAAACCGCTGAGAAGAGGTACCGTAAGACTTCACCAATTGAAGGGGCAAACATCGTTGAAGATGCTTTGCTCGAAAAAGAACAAGAAAAGGAAGAGGCCTTCGGAAAGGAGAAGGATTCCAACAAGAAAAAGTTCAAGGGCAACTCTTTAATTGTGGGAAAGTGGCCACAAAGCCCCGATTGTCGTCTCCCGAAAAGAACAAGGGAAAAGGACAAGCCAATATGGTGGAAAAGAATGATGATATGGATGATCTGTGTGCAATGCTATCGGAGTGCAATTTGGTTGGAAACCCAAAGGAGTGGTGGCTTGATTCTGGTGCCACTCGACATGTTTGCGCTACAAAAGAAGCATTTGCAACCTATGCTCCCGCTGGACCCGAAGAGGTACTTGTTTATGGGAAATACTTGCAACAGACAAGGTTGAAGGATATGGGAAGATACTTCTGAAGATGACTTCCGGCAAGGTCCTGACTCTCAACAATGTTATGCACGTTCCAACAATTCGGAAGAATTTAGTTTCAGCGGGACTACTCGTCAAAAACGGGTTTAAATGTGTGTTGGTTAGTGAGAAAATTGTAATAAGTAAGAATGATTTGTTCATAGGAAAGGGCTACCTCACCGAGGGCCTTTTCAAACTCAATGTAATGGTTGTTGATAGTATTAATAAGAATTCAGCTTCGTCTTACTTATTGGAGTCAAATAATTTATGGCATGTTCGTTTAGGACATGTCAACTACAAAACCTTGCGAAAATTGATCAGTTTAGAAGTATTGCCTAAATTCGAGTGTAATAAATCTAAATGTGAAATCTGTGTCGAATCTAAGTTTGTTAAACATCCATATAAGTCTATTGATAGGAATTCAAATCCTTTAGACTTAATTCACACAGATATATGTGATATGAAGTCAATACCATCTCGCGGTGGGAAAAAGTATTTTATAACTTTTATTGACGATTGCACTCGATATTGTTATGTGTATTTGCTTAATAGTAAGGATGAAGCAATTGATGCATTTAAGCAATACAAAAACGAAGTGGAAAATCAATTGAATAAAAAGATAAAAATGATTAGAAGTGATAGGGGAGGAGAGTACGAATCTCCTTTTGCAGAGATATGTTTAGAATATGGAATTATTCATCAAACTACTGCCCCTTACACACCACAATCAAATGGAATTGCGGAAAGGAAAAACCGAACATTAAAGGAAATGATGAATGCCTTACTAATAAGTTCCGGTTTACCGAAAAACTTGTGGGGGGAAGCTATCCTTACAGCTAACCGAATACTCAACAGGGTACCCCACAGCAAAACACAATCTATTCCATATGAACTATGGAAAGGAAGAAAACCCAACTTGAAATATTTCAAAGTGTGGGGGTGTTTAGCAAAGGTTCAAGTTCCTTTGCCCAAAAGGGTAAAAATCGGACCAAAAACTGTGGATTGTGTTTTTATTGGTTATGCTACAAACATCAAAGCTTGTCGGTTTTTGGTTCACAAATCGGACAATCCCGAAATTCATGTTAATACGGTAATTGAATAAGATAATGCTGAATTCTTTGAAAATATTTATCCGTATAAAACTGAATGTGAGTCGTCAAGTGAAAGATCTAAACGACCGCGGGAAGAACCAAAGGAAAATACACCAAGTAAAGTGGATGCAAGGCGTAGCAAACATCAAAGGACATCTACTTCCTTTGGACCAGATTTTGTGACATTCTTGCTTGAAAATGAGCCTCAAACATTTAAAGCAAATGATGTCTTCTTCTCGATTCAAAGATTTTGGAAATAGGCAGTCAATAGTGAGATTGAATCAATTTTGAACAACCATACATGGGAATTGGTTGATCTTCCTCCTGGAAATAAACCTTTAGGATCAAAATGGATTTTTAAAAGGAAAATGAAAGTTGATGGCACTATTGACAAATATAAGGCAAGACTTGTGGTCAAAGGTTATAGACAAAAAGAAGGCCTTGATTACTTTGACACATACTCGCCGGTAACAAGAATAACATCTATTCGGGTGTTAGTAGCATCAAGGTCGTATATGGTCTTGAAATCCATCAAATGGATGTCAAGACAAACTTTCTTAAATGGAGAATTGGAGGAAGAAATTTACATGGAACAACCTGAGGGCTTTGTGGTTCCTGGTAAAGAAAGGAAAGTGTGCAAACTTGTTAAGTCACTTTATGGACTTAAACAAGCACCCAAACAATGGCATGCGAAATTTGACCAAACAATGTTGGCAAATGGATTTAAGATTAATGAGTTTGACAAATGTGTTTACATTAAAAATACTCCAAATCATGAAGTCATTGTTTGTTTATATGTTGATGACATGTTGATAATGAGTAGAGATATTACCGATATAATCACTACGAAGCGTATCTTTGGCTAGCAAATTTGATATGAAAGACTTAGGAGTTGCTGATTTGATCTTAGGCATCAGAATTCATAAAACTCCACAAGGTCTAGCATTATCGCAGTCTCATTATATTGAAAAAGTACTTGACAAGTTTAAGTATTTAAATTTCAATGTTGTAAAGACTCCAATTGATATACGTTTTGCACTTCAAAAGAATAAAGGTGAAAGTGACTCACAATTGGACTATACACGAGTTTTGGGAAGTTTGATGTATATTATGAATTGTACACGACCAGATATAGCATGTGCTATAAGCAAGCTGAGTCGATTCACGAGTAATCCCAATCAAACTCATTGGATGGCAATGAAACGAGTCTTGGGGTATTTAAAACACACCCAAGACTATGCTTTGCATTATAACAAATATCCCGCCGTGATCGAAGGATATAGTGATGCAAATTGGATCACCGGATCATTTGAAGTTAAATCCACGAGTGGTTATATTTTCACAATTGGGGGTGGATCAGTGTCTTGGAAATCATCAAAACAGACATGCATCGCCCGCTCTACAATGGAATCTGAATTTATAGCTTTAGACAAGGCCGGTGAAGAAACTTAATGGCTCCGGAATTTCTTAGAAGATATTCCATTCTGGCCCAAACCTTTGGCTCCTATATGTATACATTGTGACAGTCAAGCAATAATAGGTAGGGCAGGGAGCGTAATGTACAACGGAAAATCTCGTCACATACGACGAAGACACAATACCGTTAGACAACTCCTCTCTAGTGGCGTTATCACGATTGACTATGTAAAGTCAAGAGATAACGTGGCGGATCCGCTTACAAAAGGCTTATCTAGAGAGGGAGTTAGTAGATCATCAATGAAAATGGGGTTAAGGCCGAGGACAAGTCATCATGGCGGTAACTCTACCTAGCAGACTGGAGATCCCAAGAGCTAGGTTCAAGGAGATCAAACAAAGTTGTGACTGACGGTTCAACATTGTCAAATAACTCAACCCATTCTCGGATGAAGACAATGTTCAGAAATAAGGATAAAACCTTATGGCTTGTTAATGAGTTAATAAAGCATTAAGGTTCTTTAATGATTATCTAAATCTGGCAATGTATGGCCAGATAATGTGGATATAGGACCACATATTTAGAAATCACCTATGTGAGTGTTAAGTGTAAGCTGCTTTAAAAGGGAATGACAGTAAAGGCCCATTCTCTACACACTCATGAAACCAGGAGGTGTTCATGGCTGAAACGAACACAACCGTGAGAACCATAAACGGTTGAGGGTTGATTGTGTGACTTATGTTGTCTAGGTATACAACAAAGTTCGATGGTTCAAAGATATCAAATCTACCGATTGATCGAGTATATCCGATATAAGTTCACTACGGAAAGTTCAAAGGGAAACCTACTTATCCAGATGCAGTCAATTCTCGCTTGTATATCACACTTGTCCGCGCATTCCTTTATCTTATAGCCATTCCCCATTCATGTGGGGGATTGTTGGGTTTAAATGATAGATTGAATGGGAAATGGAGGGAGTTCCCTCTTGCTCTATAAAATAATCATTTGTCCCACATCGGCAGTGGAAAGAAAAGTGGGAGTTGTCCCACATCGGTAGTGGAAAGAAAAGTGGGAGTTGTCCCACATCGGTAGTGGAAAGAAAAGTGGGAATTCTCTCTTGCTTTATAAAATAAGCATTTGTCCCACATCGATAGTGGAAAGAAAAGTTCTTCTACTTATAAGTAGAATTACTCCTTCTTGTCAATAAAAGGGTTGAGGGGGCAAGGACCCCTCGCGCCGTCGTCGTCGCTCGCTCGGCTTCAGCTTCGGATTGGGATTTGGATTTGGATTTGATTGATTGATAATATTTTTGGACCAAATTTTCTCTAATTTTTAATTATTTAATTAATTATTATTTAATTAAATTAATTAACTTATTCAATCCTACCCGTTAGTGACCCTGACCCGCGACCCGGCCGGATCCGCGTGTCTGACCCGCGATCCGGTTTCTTTCCCACATTTAAATTTCCCACCAGTTTTAGTGACTGTTAAGAAGGGTTGCAAACCTTCAGAAACAGTACTTCCATGGCTATAAATTCATTTGATTCCTCAGAATTTTAATTACTAATTTTCTGAACTACAAAATCTTCTTCTTCTTCTGCACGAATAAATTCTGTGTGATATACTACTGTTGAGTGGTTCGCCGCTACCAGAGTTTGGAGTACTACTATTCTGGTAAGATAATCGTTCTATCCTGGGAGGGGATATTCCATCAACCTCGAGTACTGTGAGGGGAATAATTTTCTTAAGGACACACTTTGAACTAAGTGGGCTCGATTATATTCTGGAAAAATAATTTTCCAACATTGATTCTATTTATTTTCAGTTATTATTATTTACTGGTTTTTTGCAATACAGATTAACAACAGTTATTATCTAATGATTGACCCATGACAGTAATGATTGAAAATTAGTCATGGCCTAATGATTGTGGCAAAGGAAAGAAAGAAAGGAAACAAACAATCACCTTACCTGGCAATGAATAACACAAAAAAAGGTGAAGCAGAAAAGAAAACGTAGCACGAGAAAGTTGAAATTGGAAAAAGAGTACCTGGGTTACAAGTGTGCGTTACAACAGTGCCGTGGATAAAACACGTCTCTGAAGTTTAGTTGGCTATTTGCAGCGTTTCCCGTTATGTTTCTCGGTTTGAGTTGAATTTGATTTTTAAAAATTCAGGTCTTTTGATATCATATAAATACATATTTTACAGGATTTTTTTATATAACTTTGAAATTATTTGTGACACTGAGTTCATAACTTTTAGATAACTTGTGATTCTGAGTTCAGAACCTTTGACCTAGAGAGAGCGCTTGAAGCTGTCGTGAAGGCTGAAATTATTAGATTTACCTTTTCTTCTCCTTACTATTAGTTTCTATGCCTCTTTGAATAAATTGTTATTTTTTCTCCATGTCTATGTGGAGTTAAACTTCGCATTCTAATGTTGTGGTATAACCATAAATATTGACGTTTGAAGACTATTTTTTTTATCTTAATATGAGTTGTTGATTTTGACTGTTTCTTTAATTCTATGCATAATTTCTTAATTATTTGGCCAGCAGTTAAGTTCTATCGACTATCTAATATACATGCTTGGGAAAGATGTTAGATTAGAGAAGAAGTAAAGAAGGTGTGATCTGATTATTCCTACAGTTGGGCTAGGATTTGTGGTTGAGATAGGAATATACCTAGACACCGTGCTTAATTAAATACCGTGGACGAATTGCGTTCTTAACAAGTTAATTCCATAGGAATATAGGCAGCGAACTGTTTTGATTAGATGGGTAGTAGTTCGGAAGAATACTACAAGAGTTAATATTTCGTGTTAATTAGCAATCTTCGATAATTCGAATTAAGGAGAAATAGTTGATAGCTCAATAGGATTGGTGAACCAACCGCAACCCTGAAACATTCATTATTTCGTGTTAATTAGAAATCTTCGATAATTCGGATTAAGGAGAAATAGTTAATAGCTCAATAGGATTGGTGAACCAACCGCAACCCTGAAACATTCATATCATTGATAACATAAAAATTCGCTCTTTTTTAGTTAAAGTTTATTATTTATTTTATTTTATTTTTAGATAGTTTACAATTATAACCCTCGAATTTCATCTCTTGTTTAGATAATTAGAATTAGTTTAGTTTAGTTGACGGTTAATCACAAGTCCCCTGTGAGTTCAACATCTTCAAAAATCACTATATTACTTGTACGACCACGTATATTTGTGTGTGTGTTTGAGAGCAACAAGTGCTTCTCCCAAATGACCCCACGTGGTGTGAATTCGGATATAGTCAGACTCCATTAATACTGATATGGACATTATGGGAAAACAAAAAAAAAATCTTCATAGTCACTTCAGTGGCAGCTCAAACTATGTCATTATATTGTTAGTGTTAGACAAAATTCATATTAATCATTAGGATAATATTGATTAGGATAATCCAATTACATCATAATCATATCATTAGAATAATATCATGTCATTAGGATATCATAACATAATCATATCATTAGGATAATATCATATCATATCATTAGGATGTAAATATCATATCATAATCATATATTCTTAGGATATCATATTAATCATGTAATATATTCTTAGAATCCTAGAGATGCATATATATGATTGTATGGATAAATGAAAGAGTATGAGATTATTTTCCTTCATGGTATCAAGAGCCACAAAATAATCCCCAAAATATTTTCTCTTAGTCGGACACACATTCTCTTAAGCCCCCCTTCTTGTAAATTTGACCTTGAATGTGTGGTACTCAATATTCTGTCACTGTTTCGGTCTATCTCTCTCCCAAACCACCACTCATTTTCGGTTTTCTTCTACTTTTATAAAAGAAACAATGTCCGACCAACAAGAATTTCATCCCACTCTTGCCGTAAACCACATCAAGAACTTTATTCCAATTATTCTTGAGATGGAAAAAGGGCAATATTCTTCTTGGGCAGAGTTATTGAAAATCCATTGCCGAGCATACGAAGTCATAGTCCATATTATTCCTCCCAAGTCTTCATCAGAGACCACCACTGTTGACAAACAATTATGGTCTCGCTTGGATGCTATTGTCCTTCAATGGACTTATGGCACCATCTCTAATGACCTTTTGCACTCTATTTTGGAACCGGACTCTACGGCTCAACAAGCTTGGGAACGTTTGCAAAACATACTTCAAGATAATAAAATTTCTCGGCCAGTTTATCTTGAAAACCAATTCACTGATGTAAAATTGGACGACTTTGCAAATGTATCCACATATTGTCAAGAATTGAAAATGCTTGCCGATCAACTATCCAACGTTGGTGCACCGGTGTCGAATCAAAGGTCGGTTCTCCAATTAATTGCGGGTTTGAATGAACAATATGATGGTGTCGCAACGTTCATTCAATAAAGTAACCCGTTACCACCTTTTTATGAGGCTCGTTCATGGTTGATTCTTGAAGAAATCCGAAAGTTGAAACAAGCGTCGACATCGGCATACATTGCCGGCACCACCCTTCTTTCCACAAACGCGATGTCGGATGATTTTGGAGCCCAAAATTCTGGTTCGGGAGGGGCTCCAAATCGTCACAATAATCGACCAAAAAGGAGTCAAAATCGCAACAACAACAAAGGAAAAAATAATGGTGGAAATGGGAGGGGCATAAATGTCGAAAATTATTCCAGTGGAGGGGCTGATCGCGGGCAGTAGGAGCAGAACTGACCCCGCTACAACCACAACAGTATGGTGGCAGCGGTAGTGGGGCAGTTCCCATCCTTGTCTTGGAACCCATAACAGTGGGCCCCACGCTGCCCATATCCGACAACCCAATGAGCTAGGCCCACTTCCAAAAACTAGCAACCCGGAATTGTCGGTTCTCGTCCACCACAAGCTTTTGCAGCTCATGGACCATCTTGCGCAAGATATGCTCCCACGAATATTGAACAGGCCATGAACAACATGAATCTAATGTTCCCGATGATTCGTGATACATGGACAAGGGGGCGACATCACACATGACGACATCTCAAGGTACTCTCTCGTGTTATTTTAATATGAGCAGCAATAAAAATATTGTTGTTGGCAGTGGGCAGAAAATTCTAATTCATGGTATTGGTCAATTACATCTCAAACCCCCTCACCCACCCTTACATTTGAAGAACGTCCTATATGCACTCAAACTGATTAAAAACTTAATATTTGTACGTCCGTTTACTATTGACAATAACGTTTCTATTAATTTTGATCCATTTGGATTTTCTGTAAAGGATTATCAGAAGGGGATGCCACTAATGAGATGTAATAGCAATGAAGAGTTGTATCCCATCACTTCCACTACCAACAACCAAGTCACCGATCCATCCACCTTTGCATCTATTTCTCCCAATTTATGCATAACCGGTTGGGACACCCGGGAATATCAGTGTTCAATTTTCTTAGAAATAATAAATTTGTTGATTGTAATAAATTTGTGGACTCTCATGTTTGCCAGACTTGCATTTTTGGGAAGCTTGTTAAGCTTCCTTTTTCCTTATCTACTTCAAATACTCTTTATGCCATTTGATCTCATGCATAGTGATTTGTGGACATCATCGGTTTTAAGTTCGGCAAGTCATAAGTATTATATGCTCATTTTGGATGATTAGTCAAATTTTTTTGTGGACATATCCAATAGGAAAGAAGTCGCAAGTCTTCACCGTTTTTAAACAATTTAGTATTTTCATCAAAAACCAATTTGAGAAATTCATTAAATATTTCTAATGTGACAATGGGAGAGAATTCATAAATGACCAATTTAAGGAATTTTGTCACCAAAATGGAATGTCTTTTCATCTTTCATGTCCACATACTTTTCCTCAAAATGGGAAAGCCAAAAGAAAAATCCGAACAATCAACAATCTAATTTGCACAATTCCTATGCATTCATCCACACCACCATCTTTTTGGCATCATGCCCTTCAAATGGCCACATATCTTTTAAACATTCTTTCTAGCAAGCTACTCTCAAACCTATCACCCACACAAATGTTGTACCATCACATTCCTTTTTATACACATTTAAGGGTTTTCGGGTGTTTATGTTATCCCTTATTTCTATCCACAACCATCAACAAACTTCAAGCCATTTCCACTCCTTATGTCTTTTTGGGATACCCACAAAATCATAGGGGCTGATATGTCTACTAGAAAAAATATTATCTCTCGTTACGTGGTTTTTGATGAGTACACATTTTCGTTTGCTAAATCACATGTGGCGTCCCCGCCTTCATATGAATTTTTGGATGTGAGAATACATCCAATTTTAAATCATCATCTACATGCCCAATCCAATACCGGATCAGCCCAAAATGAACCACCAAATATAGTGGCCCAACAACAAATTGGATTGGACCAATCCAAGTCGAAGAGCCCACTGCCTCTTCCTCTTCGGCCCCAAAATAGGCCAATAAGCCCAGCTCCACTAGTCCACAATCGGCCCAATCCACAACCCGATAGCCCACTGCCCTATCCAATGATCTTGGTCCCACCTCAAACTGTTGAAAATTGTGCCATGCACGAAAATTTTCAGCCCAAGCGTCATTTTAACCTAACATCTTCGGTTAACCCATCACCACTTCCCAAAAATCTCAAAGCATCCATATCATACCCGGATTGAAAAACTGCCATGTTAGACATAATTGATGCTCTTAATAAAAATAAGACTTGGGAGTTAGTACCCCATCTATCTAATGTGAACATAATACGTTCTATGTGGTTTTTTTTGTCATAAAAATAATTCTGATGGCTCTTTTGTGAGACACGTAGCTCATTTTATTGGTGATGACAGGTCTCAGCAGGTTAGCGTGGATTGCGGTGAAACATTCGGTCCGGTAGTTAAACCAACGACTATCAGGATTGTTTCAGTCTGGCTTTATCCAAATCATGGTCCATCCATCAGTTGGACGTCAAGAATGTTTTTTTTTGATGGTCACCTACAAGAAAAAGTTTACATGCACCAGCCTTTGGTCTTCCGAGATCCTACTCATCCAGATTATGTTTGCTTGTTGAAAAATCATTATATGGTTTGAAAAAGGCTCCCCGGGCGTGGTACAACCAGTTCGCAGGGTTCGTATCCACACTAGGATTCTCACACAGCAAGTCCGATCAGTCTTTGTTCATTTACAAGAAGGGAATGACATGGCATATATTCTTCTCTATGTGGATGACATCATTCTCACATCATCATCTGAGTCAATTCGCCAGTCTATTATGTCTTTCCTTGCGTAGGAATTTAATATGAAGGATTAGGCCCTTTAAACTATTTTTTGGGAATCGCCGTAACTCAATATGCTAATGGTCTATTTCTCTGTCAAAAGAAATACGTCGAGGAAATCATTGACAAAGGCGGTATGTCCTCATGCAAAACGTCACATATGCCGGTTGATACGAAGGCAAAATTGAGTAACTCTACGGGTACTCAATACAGTGACCCAACACATTACCGCAGCTTAGCAAGGGCATGACATTATCTAACTTTCATGAGACATGATATCTCTTATGCGGTCCAACATGCCTGTTTACATATTCATGATCCAAATGAAGAAGACATGGGGGCTCTTAAATGAATTATGCGGTATGTTAAGGTACTCTTGATTTTGAATTATATCTGTATAAGTCCACCGTTTCTGGCCTCACATCTTATACATATGCTAATTGGAGTGGCTGCCTAGATACACGGCGTTCACCTCTGGTTATTGTGTGTTTCTAGGAGACAACCTCATTTCGTGGTTGTCAAAACGCCAACCGACACTATCCCGATTAAGTGTTGAGGTAGAATATCAGGGGGTAGCTAATGTCGTCGTTGAATTATTTTGGCTCCGTAATCTTCTTCTGGAACTTCATTGTCCGATCGATAAAGCAACTGTGGTTTATTGTGATAATGTGAGTGCAATATATCTATCTGGTAACCCTGTCCAACATCAACGCACAAAATACATAGAGATGGATATATTATTTGTTTGTGAAAAGGTTGCTCGTGGACAAGTCCATGTTCTCCATGTACCGTTCCGTTATCAGATTGCAGATATTTTCACGAAGGGTCTTCCGCACGTAATTTTTGATGATTTTAGGAACATTCTCAGTATACGAAAACCTCCCGCTAAGACTGCGGGGGGCAGTTAGACAAAATCAATATTAATCATTAGGATAATATTGATTTGGATAATCCAATTACATCATAACCATATCATTAGAATAATATCATATCATAATCATATCATTAGGATAATATCATTTCATATCATTAGGATGTAAATATTATATCATAATCATATATTCTTAGGATATCATATTAATCATGTAATATATTCTTAGGATTCTAGAGATGTATATATATGATTGTATGGATGAAATGAAAGAGAATGAGATTATTTTCCTTCCGTTAGTATTCCTTTCGCTATGTAACGTGAAAAATGATTGACACTTAACAGTTTTTTTCTAAAAATCATTTACACTTGTTTTGATGAGGAATCTCTTGACTACTTGAAGCATGTCCCTTTTGACCAACTAAACAAGATTCCCATCTTCTTCTACTTTAAGAAATGAGGTAAACTCTAATAATCTAAAAATAATATGTATTTATAAAGATGTAGTAGTATGAATAATTGGTTCTTTTCCTTATTTCTTCCGTGTATTTTACCTTTGAATTATCTATTGGTGGGAAATAAGTGCCATCACGAGCTATGATTTTTGGATCGTGACAAAATATTTTGAAGAAACACGGAACATAAGAGTAACAATTTTTTTAATAGTATAGTTGTAAATATTTATGGTATTATCAAATAGTAACAATCGGTTTTGGACGCCTAAGCTAGCTACTTTTGATTCTTCTCAGGTGGGGTGGTACTTAAATTATTAAAAAGAAATAACAACAACAACATATTAAGTGTAATTTCACAAGTGGGGTCTGAGTAGGGCAGAGTGTACTCAGACCTTACTTCTACCTTGGGAGGTAGAAAAATTGTTTTCGATAGACACTCGACTCAAGAGAAAGCATATCAAAAAGAAAATAACAAGAGAAAAGTAAGACAAAACATTTCGAGAAAGGACTAGGAACATCACATAATAATAGAAATAAAAGGACAAGAACTACAACAGAAATACTACAAATGATAGTAAGGAAGGATACACGAGATAACACCCTACTACCTATTAACCTTCTACCTTAATCTGTACCCTCCAAACCCTCATATCTAAGGTCATGTCGTCGGTGAGCTGTAAATACGTTATGTCATGTCTAATCACTTCACCCCAATACTTCATTGGCTTACCTCTGCCTCTCCTGAAGCCATCCATAGACAACTTCTCACATCTCCGCACTGGGGCATCCACACTTCTCCTCTTCACATGTCCAAACCATCTTAGCCTCGCTTCCCGCATCTTGTCCTCCATCGAGGCTACTCCTACCTTGTCCCGGTTCTCTTTATTCCTATTCCTATCTCTCCTCGTATGCCCACACATCCACCGCAATATCTTCATTTTCGCAACTTTCATGTTTTGAACGTGAGTATTCATAACTGCCCAACACTAAGTCTCATACAACATAGTTGGCCTAACCACTACTCGAATTTAAAAAAATGAAACAATAAAAATATATTAATTGCGCTAATGCCATATTTTTTTCGTTTATTTAATCTACATTCAAATCTTAGTCCATCTTAAAATTGGCAATCACATTTTCTTCACGAAATTATACTAATTAAAACATGATATTGTATTACTTTGGATTTGCTTACAGTGTCTACTGTTGGAAATTTGCCTTTAATGGGGAGGTGCGTTCACCCATATTTAATGAATTAAACACTAGGGTTCCACATGTTGGAGGCTTTTTCTCTTCACACGTGCATAATCTACTAAGTGAGTAGATGACCATAGGGCCAAGAATCGTCAAATTTCGTTGAGAAATGAAAGAGATATTGGTCCACGAAGTAAGGTGTTTGAGGCATGAAAATATGGTGTGGGATAAATTTACCACATCGGTGGGAAAAGAAAGAATTGCTCTCTTTATAAGTCTCTAAATTGGCTAAGGGTTTGGGACCCCAAGGGGTTACCCATGTGTTTAAAGGAGGGAGAACCTAGATGTGCTTGGGTTCAAGGCTAAGCCCACACGCGCCGCCGCCGCCGCCGCCCGTTCGGGCTCGGGCTCGGGTCACTTGCCTTGGGTCTTGGGCTTCTTATGATATTATCTCTTTGGACCCCAAATTATTTAATATTTACAGTTTGGTCCCTGGAGTTTTTTAAAATATTGAATTTGGAAACGACGGAAGGCAGAAAGTTTCTGCCTACCGTTGGAGTTGATTTTTGTGGGCGTTATTGTGCATTAACCAACCATTACTTGGCTGATTAACTCCCTCCATTAACATCCATTACTTGGCTGAATTACACCCTCCTTCAATGGCCATAAACAGCCATTACTTGGCAGTTTACTTCCTCCTTCAATGACCTTAAACAACCATTTTCTTGGCAGTTGAGAAGTCCCCCCTTATGCTATATATTGGAGCCTTTTGGGCTGAATTGTGGGAGCAACATATACACAGAAAAATGAAACACACTATACACACAGAGACAAAACAGAAAGTCCAAAACGTGAGCAGAAACGTTGGAACGAAAATAGAAACTCTTCCTTCCTTTTTCATTCTTCAGCAAGTCGTTTCGTGTTTGTTTTCTTCGTCAGAATCAACCTATTTTCTTTGTAGTATTGATTAAGTGTTGTTTTATCTTGGGAGACTATTTTCCGTTAACGTAAAAGCATATATACGGGGCAATCTTGTCTTAAAGACAGAGTGCCATCACTCGACTCAGCACACAGTTGTAACAATCCAGATTTAGTGTTTCTTGATTTCAGATTATCAAGATTCAAGACTCAACAAGCTTGCGGCAGTTCTGAACATTGACCTATTTATTTATCCTTTCGAACAATTGTAATATTTATTTACTTCCCGTATTGCTTTATAATAACCAACATCTACACGATTTGTTTTTCAACAATAGCAGCCACGGTAAATGGTATTTTCTATGAACGAGTAATTCTATTACTCGATTACCAAAAATAAATTACAAGTATTTTCACTAAAAAGGTGAAAATGATTGAGAAGAAGTCACGTTTCTTTACAGGTTATCCCATATCACATGTTCCAAATTCCAATCAACCTGTACATTTTATTCTTGATTATTCTATAACACTAAAAAATTCAACAACGCATCATTCAACTGCTGATGTTATTATCAATTTTTAATATTTTTTTAAGGAAAACTACCAACACATCGAAACACTAAAATATATGTGAAAAACTACTTAACTATTTTCTTGATTTTTTTCCTTTGCACACATGCATTAACATATTAAAAACCCACTACATGAATGTAGTAGACTAATGTTATGACCATCTTTTACTTCCCTTAAATAACCCAAACAACACCATATATATATATATATATATATTTTGTGTATGTCTGTCCGTACATATAATTAACTTATACAATATAGACAGATCTGTTTCTAACAATCATTCTTTTCAACAAGTTTTATTATGACGGTCAAATTTTGTTAAAATTGAACGATTTTTTCATGTTATGTTATATTATATGTTCTCTATAATATTACATTAAAAAAATATCAAGATAAATGACATTGTTATAAAAAAAATTAATTAAGTGTATATATCTATGTTCTATGTGTGTTTGTAATATTTGTGTTTTCATAATAGGAAAAAGTAGGGACCAAGTGTGACCCACATCCACCCCGCTTTTCTCCCTTGCCCCCTCCCCCAGGGACTAAACTGTAATTTTAGCGTCTGAATTGGTATTAGGCCCGAGTTTCCACGTGCCTTTTTATTTCAACAATAATTTTTTTTAAAAATAACCCAAGGTGTGGATTGAAGAAAATAAATATCCCATACCACGTGTTTAAATTCACCTTATCTTCCCACGTGTTTCATTTTTTTTTCAACTTCTTCCTCATACTATATTTATTTGTCACCACCTTTTCTGTCTCCATTAGCTTCATAGTACCATCCCTACTATACTACTACTACTACTACTACTACATCTCTTATTTTTTTCTAAACCATATTTTGTTCTCTTCCAATGGTTATTGAATATGACCAATCTTTTTCTTCATCAGCATCATCTTCCTCCGATCATGATATTCTTGATAATAAAGAAAAAAACATTGATATTTCGTCATGTTTGACGAATAATAACGTACAATTCAAGAGGAGGGCGGGGAGGAAGAAGTTCAAGGAGACGCGACATTCGTTATATAGAGGAGTTAGGAATAGAAACGGAGATAAATGGGTGTGCGAAATACGTGAGCCCAATAAGAAATCAAGAATATGGCTAGGTACCTTCTCCACTCCTGAATTAGCAGCTAAGGCGCACGACGTTGCAGCCCTAGCTCTCCGGGGAAGTAAAGCGTCCCTTAACTTCCCCGATTCAGCTTGGTCTCTCCCCAAAGCTAAATCTTCTACCCCTCGCGACATCCAAATCGCGGCTCTCCAAGTTTCCAAAGAAGTTGTGTCCTCTCCCATGAAACACCCTTTGGAGTTAGAAGAAACTTCATGTTCTCAAAGGCCAAAAGATGATCAAAAGAATTCTTTAATGAAGTTTATGGATGAGGAGGCCATGTTTAATATGCCAGTATTCATTGATAGCATGGCAGAGGGAATGCTTCTAACTCCACCAGCTATGAAAAGAGGCTTTAATTGGGGTGATGTCGAGGAAGACGTTGAGTTCACTCTGTGGAAAGATTGATCCCACATGTCTGTTTGTGTTGAGACTTAGGTCTTATTTGTTTGAATAGGCGTATGAATATTAAGAGGTATATGAGACTAATACGAATCTGAATATTCAAATATTATTTTAAGATCTTGAATACTAAATAATTAAAATTATTTATTTTCTCAAATATATGAATATATTAAAGTTTTTTTATTTAAAATTATTATATATAAGTTCAATAGACCCACTACAAGAAAAGGCTTCTTTTGCGGAGGTTTTTTCTTAATTTTGTGGCGGTTTTCAACCTCCGCAAATGGAATTGTGGAGGTTTTAAGAAACACCAAGGTTATGTGCGCCACGACGCATTTTGTGGCGATTTTTAAAAACCTCCACGACGACCTCCGCAAATTGAAAGCGTAATTAATGGGGGTTTTAAAGTCAACTAAGGGTGGTCTGTGACCTCCACAACATGATTTTAATACTCCAAGATATTTAATTTATGGGGGTTTTTAATTGTCACAGTATGATTTGAATTTTTTTAAAAATAATTAGTGGCGGTGTACAACCGCCACAATATAAACTTTATATTTAAAAACATTTTAATATGTTGGGGTCTACAATCTCCACAATATAATTTCATTATTTTATAAAATTTAATTTGTGGGGGTCAATTATCGTCACAAATTGATTATTGAAATGTGTTTTCTTCTCGTTAAAAAGTGCATTGCGTGATTAAATAAGACCAATCTTGTATAACAATATGCATATCAAATAAATAGTTTACTTAATAATATATAACATAAATCAAATTTCATAAAAATAATCCATAATAGCAAAAGTCATAAATTCAAATACTTTACTACCTAAGAAACTGAAGCAATATAAAATAATGTATGCTAAACATTACTACTATTTTATAGAAGCAAAAGTGGTTCCATACTGAAATAAATAAAATTTTAAGTATTTGCTTGATCATTTCCATTGATGTCACCCAATGATCCTCTTATATTCACTTGTGAAGTAGATGCACTCCCGACGTCATCGCTAGGCTGAAATAATAAAAAAGCATAGTCGATGAGAAATTTAAAAGCTAACGTCTAACTAATTAGAAATCAATATGCAATACATTAACTAAATCGGATTAAATGGAGCATTAGGGGAAGGAAAGCAATTCAGATTTCTGATAAATACAATGGTTTTGAACAACTGTAAAGGATAACATAGAAAGTAAACAAGTTAAAGAAAAGTGAAAAGAATTACTATGTTAGATAGATGAATATGCCTCTTCATTAGACCTTAGGCCATTGAATCTAAGATTTTTTCAATGCTCTATATAAGTGGCTCATTCTCCTATTATTCATAATGAACTTGTAAGCTATAGACACAAAAAGCTCTCACTTTACTAAACAATTAGAAGAGAGAGGATTTCTTTTTATTGTTTTAAGAGGAGATTCACTTGGCTTTTATATTTGATATAATTCATTTACTCCTCATCGATTTATCATTTTATTCATGACTATCAGTGGGTGCAGATTATGTCATTCAGCTAGGGCACTTGTACAAGAAGAGTATATTCTGTTAAAAGTTTTGCATTCTAATAGTACTTTTTTATCTTTGAAGGTTATGTTTCTGCTGTTATTTCTTTATTCAGAAGAAGGAAAAAGTTTTGCATTATGATATTTAGTAACTGGAGTGTTGTGTGCTTAAGCAATTGATAATGAAAAAAAATCAAACTTTAAACTTTAAAGAGCTACTACTACTGATGAATTCCCCTCTTTGAGACAATATCTAGATATTAAATTGGTCTACATATCAAATGACTTCCTACGGAAATATTAATTTTTATGAAAATATGATTAAGTATATACAAATTCTTTCTAAATATGATTTCACACAAAAAAGCAGACTTCTCATCACACAAGAAATACACTTACAACAAGAGAATTAGACATATATAAGTAGTTACTATTCAATCTCAATAGCATATACATATGAGCTAATGGAAATATTCAGATTCTTCTCATTTAAGTTCCAAGAAACTAAATCAAATTTAACAAGATTTGTACCTTTTCAATTAAGATTAAAATAAATTGATACTCAAAATGCAATCCAAATAAAGCGTATAAGCCTTAACTAAAACACATTTACACTAGATAGAATCAAGTTGACATAGGCGGTTCAAGATGTTCATTATGTTTCAATAATTTAACCAACCCACATGAAAAGATAACGGAGAAAACATATAATACAAAAAAGAAATTCCAATGTTCTTACTTGTGGTTGAGGAGCAAACAGATTGGAAAAATCTTCAAGAACCCCTCCTTCCTTGGATATCATGTAATCCTTCAGCGCAATCAAGGTTCCTTCTAATTGAGACTCCAAACACGCAACCTTTTGATGCAAATAGGTAGAAGTTGCGGATGACGCATCAAAGCTAGTTGAAATGTTCATATCATTAAGTCGTCGCTTGAAATTATTGAATGTATTTGAAGGAACTGCTCACATACCCATACATCGTACCTTCCCAGAGTGCTCTGCCCCTAACACCTTGCCGATAATATCATCTGCAGAAATTTTAGACTCACTGCCTTGACTCAGTTAAATTTGTTCCTACAAGCAGACAAATTATCAATTAGTATTATCAAATCATATATATACCTCTGCATTTTATTGATTAACCTACTAGTTGGCTAGTCATGAAATTTATTCTTGAAATTTACTTGACATTCAACAGTTTTATGGTAATTAGTAAAGGTTACCATTTATGAAAGCACACGCCTTAACCTCATCACTAAATTCTGTAAAATCAGTCACCATATTTGTGTTGTCATCCACAATTCATTAATAAGAGACAAGATAAATAGATTCACAGATCCTAGGGGGAGAAATCATAAAAGAAAGTGTGTCGCTTTAATTTCATGCTGTGATACTTTAAACAATGAAAAATTATACTGAAAAGATGTTAGCATGGTGCATGGCTCTGCCAACATTAGTGTAGCAGAGAACTACTCCAGCTCTTTAAAAGAGTAGACATCATCTAAACTACGAGTACCAAAAGCCTTCATTTTGCATAATACTTAATTTGTATTTAAACACCCAAGTTGCAAGGAGTCTCAAGTAAAGATAGAATAACCATGACAAGTGAGACAACGTAATGCTCCTCTTACAATTTCAATAAAGGAATGAGAAATATGATTGTGGAACTTCTAAGAGTTTGGGTAATATGAAGTTAGGAAACACAATATTCAAATTTGAACTTGAAAAAGATAATTGGAAATGAATTTAAATATGAACTCACCACTATAGTCCTTGCCTCGTCATTTACAAATGAACCATCCTTTCTTTTATGAGTTTCGATAAACATCTTACTTCGACTAGGATTTTGTCCAGTTTCCAAGAAAATTAGGTACATTGTAACAAAACATTCGAATGAGATAAAAGAGAAGAAACACTATTAAGTTAATATGAATACCATCTCATGTCGTCTTCTCGAGTTAGCTTTTGAACCTCCAGCGTGAGGAATTTTTTGCTTGGGTCGAATTTCTTTATTTTTTTTACAAATATCCTATTAACATAAACAAGTACAACTTAAAAAGTTAGTCTAATAATTAATCATAATTTCAATAAAACCTATTGAGATAATCACAATCTTACAATTGTTTCTTCTTTTAGACAATAAGCAACAAAACCAGCCCACTGATCTCTATATATACCCACTGACACATTTCTTAAAATTTCATTTCTGCACTTTGCTAAGTCATAAAATTCATCCCACAACCTTTGTCTATGTGTAGTCCACTTTTTATTTAAACTACCATTGCAATATCTGTATGAAATGACATCAGTAGTCCTAAAAAAGAATCGAGGCTTCAAATAGAAAAAATACAAAGTTAGTGTTGTATACATGCATAAAAATCTAGTAGCAATAGATAATATATGTGTAACACCTTTAGCAATGTTTCAAAGCAGTCTTTCATATATATTTTAGGAAGACCCGACGGCCCTGACCACATGTCAAAATTAATTGGAAACAAATTGCCATCAATGGCTAATGATCCACAATATCCAGCAAGCAACCCTTGCGCTTCTCCATATGGTGCACCATAGTTATCAAAGTTTACAATGATGCGTTCACCTATAGGCAGGTTGTTGACCTCATTGACCTTGACATTAATATGCTTGGTAGCGTTGTTTGAGTCTTTAATAAGAAAAAAAGTTACTCAACAAAAAGGAAAAAAGTAAGATATTTATTAAGTGAAGTAAACATATATACAAGGCATATACCTATTGCCTCTACTCTCCAATATTGTGTAGATACCCATCCAGCAGGGCGTGCAAATGTTGCACGTGGATTAGAAAGCTGAGTCAGAGCTTGTTCTTGTTGCGGGACTTCATCAGCTAGTGAGGAATTTGGTGGAGCATGTGGAGGGGCTTGTAACAATGTTGAGGGCTCTATAGCATGTGAACGGGATGAAGTTGTTAATGAAAAAGAACGTCCATGAGCATCATGTGATCCACAAGCCAACTTTAGTGGATTCTGAAAATGTTTAACCTTTGGCATGGCTACATATTCATATAAAAATAAAAAATTAGTGAATCAAATATGGTGAAGCACTCATTGAGTAAACATGGAGCTATAAAGTAAATAGTAGTAGTAAACGTTGGCTAAAAAAGATTATTTTTTTGTGTCAGAGTCATGAAACCTATCGATATAAGGGAGCGGACGAGAAGAGTCACTTGCACTGCCCTATATAAAACGAAGAGAAGGAAAAGAAGGAATAGGGAAGAAAATGGATGGTCTGGCATCGATATCAACAAGTAAAAGTAAGCATAACATAAACATTTAGGTTGTTTAAAACTAAAAAAAAGTAGCTAAAAATAGTATTGCATCTCTGGATGAGGAAATGTACAGAATAACTTTGCTGCATCTCTAAATCAGGAAAACAAGCATACATCTTGTATGGTTAAAAACATTGCTGTCAGGGCTCAAAATTATCTAACCTCTTAATTACTTTCATGATCTATTTAATAACAGCCACATGAACAGTCCAGTTATATCATGTATAAATATAAACTCTTATTGACCTAGGAATATTTATAAGACAACTAGCCCCCATCTCATTGCCTGGTTGTCTCAGATTCTTCTCTAGTCTTTTTACCACAACGATTACTTGACAAATGCAAATAGAATATATCATAAGTACATGAATAACCGATTATGCAAAATAAAATTTAACAGAACACATAGATTAAAATACACAGAGAAGAATTGGTAGGTCGCTACAAACTAGTTTATGAAAAAGATCCGATCATAGTTTTCTAAACTGTTTGAAACCATAGATCAAAAGAACAAAGAATTAAACAGGCGCACGATGTGGTTAAAACTTAAAATAACATAGATGAAAACTGACATGACTGTCCTGACTTCAGATTCTACCTTGAAGAGCTCTGGAAAGATAGGAGTTTCAACAAAATAAAAGGTGAAGCAAGTTTCATAGACGGTTTTTATCAAATCACTAAAAAGACAGTTTCTAAAATAGGAGTGAAATGAAAAAATAATAATGGAGGGAAGGAAAAAAAAAATAATGGAGGGATGTAGCTGGCTCTATATGGACTCTGCTTCCCGCAGATGTAAAATCTGAATTTATTTAGAAATTAACTATGAAAAGAAAAAAAAAAGTATTTTGATTACCTAATAAAAATATTTAGGGTACGATTTGTTTACAAATTAGTGTTTAGTATCAGTAAATTTTGATACTTTTGTTTGCCTATGGGAACACACATGATTAATACTGGGCATAGAGTCAAACCTGGCTCGTCTACCGTCTCGGCTCTATTCCACTTTGGTCTATTCTGAGGCGCATTTAAAATTCTTTTTTTTTAGCATTATACTAATTGTATTTTTATAATTACAAGTTTGAATCTACTATTTGTTGTAACTGTAATAAATTTTTACACATAAATTTATCATTCGCATAGTTAGTACTAGTTCAGATGAAGCAACAACTACATTGTTGCATTCACCCCTAGCTTAGCCCAAAAGAGGCATGATTCGGCTCGACTAGTTTCATATTCAAACTTGACTTGGCTCCGCTCAGTCAAAAATCGAGCCCAATTGAGATGGCTCGATTCGTTTAGCTCGATTGATCGCGTAACTCGTTAGTAATTAGAAAGTAACATTCAATCACTAGGCTCAAGTACTAAGTAAAGTTAACTTTTAATATGTATATATATATTAATGCAATAGTTAATATTTGTGAGTTTGTAATTCTATACATATGTATTCAATTGTAAGTGAATTGTTTAACATCGATTAAAGAGAGATATAATTCGGCTCGACTTGTTTCATTCAAATTTGACTTGGCTACGCTCAGTCAAAGATCAAGCTCAATTGAGCTGGCTCGATTCGTTTAGCTCGATTGATGGTGTAACTTGTTATGTAGTAGTAACATTCAAACAACAGATTAGATAAAAATGGAAAAAATCTCTATCTTCGGATCTTCTTTTTGCCATGGAAGAATGTGATGGAAAAAGGAACAACAAACTATGAGAATTTTAACCTCTAATTACAATAATTCACAAAGTTAACTAAATTGTGTAATTTTAATTCAATTTTTGTTATATTTAAAAAATGAAAAAATAACTTATAATTGCATTAGTTAGTAATCGTCAATTTGTATCGAATTGCAACATTTTCTTAAACAACTGAAATTTGATGTATTTATGGAGGTTATCAAAAAAAACCACAAACAATCGCCACAAGCAGAATAATTTGGGGAGGTTGAAACAAATGCCATAAATTAAATGTATAGTGGGGTCTTTACAACCTCCACATTTAAATCGCCATAAAAAGAACTATTTTATGGGGGTTGGCAGGAACGCCATAAATTGAATGTATAATGGGGGTTTCTTATGACCCCTATAAAAAAACCGCCACAATTTAGCAGTTTTTTTGTAGTGACCCTTGTGGTCCGGCCCTTCCCCGGACTCCGCGCATAGCGGGAGCTTAGTGCACCTGGCTGTCCTTTGTTATATATATATGTAAGTTCAAAGAAAATAGTAATAAATACATAAACCAATATTTTTAAAAATTGTATTATGGTTGGTGGTGGTGATGACTAACAGTGGTGGTTGCGGGTGCTGATTGAAGATGGTGGTTGGTGATGATCGTGGTTGCAGGTAATAGCTAGTGGTGATGCTGACTGACAATAATGGTTAACTATTGTGGTAGACGATTGATAATTGTGATGGATGGTGACTAATCATAGCTATGGTTGGTAATATATAGTGATGGCTAATAGTGGTAATTGTCCATAGTGATTGATTGTTGTGGTAATGGTGGTTGGTTACAATGATTGTAAGGATGGTGGTTGTGGATGGTGACAGTAATCAATGGTGGGCGGCAGGTGTGGTGCTAGTTGATATGGGTAGGCAACATTAATGGTAATGGTGGTTAGTAGTGAAAGTAGGTGAATATATAACGTCTTCATAATATTAAAAATTTGTTATAGATATTACTCATTCAACTCCATTCAAACTCATTAGTGGTTGAAAAATGTAAAACAAACAACTTAATGATTAAAATTTGAATTATTAAGATTTAGTTTTAATGAATGACTGAGATTTCAGACCTTCATTAAGTGCAAACAATGCGGCATAAGATGTTGTACATTCAAGTATTTCCGCATACAACGCATTTCATTATCACTCCATCCACTTTTCTCACTACCTACCACCACCTACCATCGCCGGTGTCACTGTCCATCACAATCAACTATCACCACTCACAATTAATCACCAGTTACCATCATTAACTATCATCATTAAGCAATATTATTAGTTTTACCATTACCATTAGCTAATTATTATCCAACTAATGTGAAAATTCTCTGCGAAGTAAAACAAGTAGAAAATGGACCGGTTAAGCAAAGAGCAGAATTGGAGGATGATATGTATATGCAACACAACATCTATCAAGAGTAGTTAGAGGATCATATTTCCTTGATAAATGGAAAAATTCCAAGTTTTAAAATTAGATGCTACTCCTTAAAGATTATTCTTTTTTTGTAAACTAGTTGTATAGTTTTTTTGTTTATGAATCAGTCGTATATCTCTTAAGGCTCCAGTAATGTAAAAACTATTGTATTCTAAAAGGATAATATGCCTTTGTTCATCTATAGTTCTTTGAAAGGAACCTATGGTGAGTGAGACATAACTATATAGGAGTTCAAACCCCCTTTGCTGGTAATATTTAAGAGTTCGAAAGATAATTTCATAAATTAGTAAGGTGTCATTGTAATCCCATGAAAGGAATTATTTGTCTCGAAAGACATACAATTTGTTAAATACAAATAGACCTAGCGAAAAATATTGGACATTATAGAAGGAACAAAAAATTCACAGTTGAGTAGGATTAATTAAGTTTTAATCATGTCAATACATTTGATTTTAGATCTAAAAGTCTTTAATCTTATTTAGGATTTATATGGCAGTAGCAAATATAAAGAATCTCTCCCCTTTTTATTTTGAATGAAGCAACATAAATATTCTAAAAATTTATATACTCATTTTCAACTTACTTGAGAATGTTAAATGCGGTGCAGCAATAGTTGTTGAATAGTAACAAGGTGAAGTTGTAATTCCCAAACTTCAAGAAATGTTCCAATTCAAAACACTACTTTTTTTACCGAAATTATATTTTCTTCCACCATGGTATGTGTATTATATTTGAAGAAGAATTTAGATTATAATTATATGGTGCGCAAATTAATTTTGGATGGTCGGTAACTAGGTGAACGACAATACTTCTATTTAATAATAATAATTTGATCAAGCCCAAAGTTCTACTGGCCTTCTCCTTTGTCTTCGCCATGACATGTGGTTTTTATATTATAAAAAAAGTAGAGAACAAATTGTTTTGTAATTAGTATCCAAAAATGATATTTTATTTTTCAATCGTAACACGTGAACTTGAGGTACCAGTAGAACAGTAGACACTTGGAAGAATATATTTATATAATATATAGAGGATAATGATTTGTCATGAGAGTATCATTATTTCCCACTCTTGAGATCCATAAAGTGCCTTAGAAAATCAACATATGTTTCATAAGAAAAAATATTAATTTTATTAAATATTACCACGTAGAACACATGAAAGGTCTGTTGCACGTACGGAAAAATATAAAGTTTAAGGAATCTTGAACTAGGTTATTTGTGAAAGAATAATTTTTCAACCTAATGTTTTAATATTTATCTCTTTTCAAGAGATTCAATCCCAGTACAATAAAAGATTTCCTCATTAGTAGTATTACTTTGACTTGTAAAAAAAAGCGAAAAAAAGGAATATATGAATTTGGAAAAGAAGAGAGACCTGATAAGTGGTGTAGAATTTATCGTACATGAAGCTAATAATTGAAAGTATATTTATGTCATAGAAACAATCTGTATTAGAACAAATGTACTTTATAAATATTCATATTATTATTAATGGAGATTAATATTTTAGCATTTGCAATTATTGAATTATTATTTGATTGTTTGTAATTATTCATTAATGTGCATCCTTTGAGCTTACGTTGTCATTAATAGAGTGAGATATTCATGATAGAGCGTAACTCTTAAAATAGTCTCAACTAATGATCATCGAGAATGGGATATCGATGATATGTGATAAGTCGACATGTGGTCTGCATCACATCCTTAGAGGATGTAGTATGTCTCACCTGCTACGAGTAATGACTACTCGTGAAGGACACATGGATACTTTGGAAGTATTGGTATACCATGCTGATATAATGTTTGTTATACTTGTCTAAAGTATGATCAGCGTGTGAGAGATAGAAGTCCTTAGACTTGAGGTCGATACGTGCCTTGTCTACAAAGTAATGCACTATGATCCCGTCCTAAGCTCAAATGCCTTATAGGTTGAGATACGACTTGTATTGGGTATATTACGATGTGGATTGAAGGTGTTAGTTAAGCCAAGATTAGGATTCATTCCTCGAATGTATATTCGAGAGAACACTCAGATTCTCAGTGATATATGGTTGACTAAGTCGTTGGCTAACGCAATAGACATATTTAGAATATGGTCTAGTCGTCAACTAATATAGATGAGATACAATGATTAAGCCATTTAGATAGACGCTTGACAAATCCTAAACTTGATCGAGTGTGTCGTGAATAAAAGAATTTTATCTTACCACATAAAGGTTAAGTTTACTGGATTCGCGTAAACGTACTTCACATATTGAGTTCGTTCTTTCGACACCGTCTAGGAGTTCCGTGTAGACCTTAATTTGATTAATGTCGATATGAGAAGGCCTGTAGGGTCACACTATGTCGATTGTCCGTTTCGATCTAAGGATGTATTGAGAGAGTAAATTAAATGTTCTATTTGGAATCGAGATATTTAAATGAATAAGACTTATTTTAATTAAGTCAAAATTGGATTGAATTAAGAATGCACGAAAAAATAAATCGAGACAGTGCAAGAGCACGTCAAGCGCCGCGGCGTCCATACCCTAGGGCCGCGATGCCTTTGCCTCAAATTTTGGGTCAGGCCCAAGGTCAAACCCTAATCTGGTTTTGACCTATTTTTCAACTATAAATAATGGCATTCATTTCATTAATCACACACCAATTTCTGAAAATCATTCTAAGCCTTAGAGACTTAGAATCAAATACTCTCTCGAACCTCTGCCGGATTTTCTAGCTTTCTGAAATAGAAATACATTGAAGCTTGGAGCTTGCAATCGGAAGGGAAATTGCGTGTGCACCTCACAGTTGATAAAGATTCCAGATAATTCTAACTTGTAAGTATATGCTTTATGTTACAAGTTTAATTGCTGTATAACTATACCAGAAATGTTGTTGGGGTAAGTAAGAAACAAAACTTTTAAACTTCCGTTGTGCCTTACTTATATGTTTTGAACCCAACAAAATCCTTCAGTGGTATCAGAGCTCAGGCTGGTTCAATGGTTATATAACAATTGAATAGAATAATAATATGGGTTAAACAAAAATTAGATTAAAACGAGGTTTCTTGAAATCCTAAATGTCTTGTACGAATGTTGACCTTTTGATTTCACCCTAAATTATCTCCTACGCTAACTCGAGAAAGTCATTCCGCTCTAACTCGAACTAAGCCAAAGTGCGTTGTCCGACTCATTGCACGGTGCACGGCTAAGAATGAGTAAGAACAGATGATGGTCGATATGGGCGTTATTGATAATGATGGGTGATGATAAAGGACCTGTGATTTGATCCCTAAATTGGATTTAGGGGTCGAATGATTCTGAGAATCAACACAGAAACGTTTGTCAGGACATGAGCACCGCAACCCTATGGTAGGGCGCTGCAGCGCTTGCTGGGGTTTCAAGATGGCGCCGCGGCGCTAATGCTTCGTTTCAAAACATGAACTCATTGGACAATAGGCGTCGCAACTCCATAGTGGAGCGCCACGGCGCTAATATATTTGCAGAACCAGAAATGTTTCTGTCTCAGCAGCGCCGCGGCCCCACCTATCCAGAAACAAAAAAAAATTCAGATTTCAGGATGTTTAACCCAAGATTATCATTATACAATATATTATTTGATAAGTATACTGTTTATGTGCTAAATGTCAAAATGTTTGTCATTTACGTTACTAGAATAGTGTCCGCTATAACTGTCTGTGCAGACGGCGCCCAGTATTTGATTAAACCATCTTATATCATGCATATTGGGTTGACGGTTCCCAAACTATATGTGTCATTAGTTTTGCATGATGTTAAGATGTCATATTGGATATGGCGTAAAAGAGTTGATCTTGGTTAAAACCCTCAATTAAAATGTTCCCTAAAATTTTAATACAAGTCTCATTTAAAATGAACGCGTCGTCCATTATAATTGATTGTAGTGCAAAATCCTTTTCGGCGAGATGAGTATTTATGCCACAGCATTTGCTCTAAGTCTACGAGGACTCAGACTCTTTCATAGATGCATGTTAAATGTAGAAGTGGGTGATAAACCTTCATGAGTATTTACACCACAGTGTTTGCTCTATAAGGCAAAACTCACTTAGATATATAATTGCAGTCGCATAACGGTTGACTTGCTAGGCTATCTTAGCGCCACAGTGTTGGACAAGCCGAGGGACGCAGATTGATTGTTTAAAACATTCGGTCAAACATGAGTTACAGATTGTTTGTAATTGGTTTAGAGACCTACCAGGTTGTGCTGTTGAAGTTATCAGCCACAGCAAACGCGGAGATAGCATGAACCTGGATCATGGCTCATTATGACCATATTTGATATGAGTCTGTATTCTTCCATGGGGTCGAAGAGTATGTTAAAATAGTAGGAGCTAATTAAACTAAAAACCATGTTAATTAATTAACGAATGTGTTAAATATAAATTATATTAGAGTTTAATTTCAAGTCTATTTGTTTCTTCAGTCGTATAAAATGTCGAATCTATCGCTGAAAATATTGGTCGAGACAAACAAGTTGACTGGATCAAATTACCCTGACTGGTTAGGAAATCTACGATTGGTGTTAAGACTAGAAAGAATTGAGTATGTGTTAGACACAGTATTTCCCACAGTCCCTGCTGAAAACTCTGATGAATATGCCCTGTTTGACAAGGTGGCTTATCGAAACGTTTGAACGATGTTGCCTTGGCAAAATGCATAATGTTGTCTTCCATGACTATGGAGTTACAGAGGCAACATGAAAACATGGGCCCCAACGAAATGCTAGAACACTTGAAAAGTCTCTATGAAAAACAGTCTCAAACAATGGAGTATGAACTGTTGAGAGACCCTTTCAAATGTAAGCTGAACGAAAGGGGACAAATTCCAGCGCATGTTCTAAAGAAGGACTACACAGCTCCAAGAAGAGGCAAAGCACTAGGTGCTTCTACCTCTACTGGACAAGGTATGTTTGTAATTGAAATAAATATGACTACAAGTAACTTCTACTGCTGGGTATTGGATACCGCGTGTGGCTCACACATTTGTAGTAATGTGCAAGGCCTAATTAACGGTAGAAAGGTTGGACCTTGGGAGGTAGACATGCGCGTTGGAAATGGAGCACGAGTAGATGCTGAACGCGTGGGAACTTATAGATTAGATTTGCCTTCAGGCTTTTGTTTAGAACTAAATAATTGTTATTTTGTTCCCTCATTAACGAGGAATATCATTTCTATCACAATGTTAGACATTGAGGGGTTTTTCTCATTCATTGCCAATGGCAGTTATGTAGTGTCTTTTAATGGTTTTGTTTGTGAAAATGCTCCGCTTGTGGATGAATTGTATATTTTAAACTGTAGTGGTGAAATTTTCAATATGCAAAATAAACGAGCTAAGATAAGTAATCCAAGAAACCCCACTTACTTATGGCACTGTAGACTTGGTCATATCAACGAATCAATGATAGCAAGATTGAGGAAGTTAGACTACCTCAAACCATTTGACTTGGAGTTTTATGGTAACTGCGAATCTTGCTTGAGAGGAAAGATGACCAACAAAACACTTTCTGGGAAGGGGGTACGAGCCAAAGAAGTACTTGAGTTGGTCCATACTGATGTATGTGGGCCATTTTCAACTCAAGCTAAGGGAGGCTTCCCTTACTTCATCACTTTTACAGACGATTTCACAAGGTTTTGGGTATGTGTATCTTATGAAACATAAGTCCAAAGCCTTTGAGAAATTTAAGGAGTACAAGTCAGAAGTAGAGAAACAACTTGACACAAGTATCAAGACACTTCGATCGGATCGAGTAGGTGAATACTTAAGTAAAGAATTTCTGGATTATTTGAAGCTTCATGGAGTCCAATCACAATGGACACCTCCTGGAACGCCATAGATGAATGGTGTTGCTGAAAGGAGAAATCAAACCATATTAGATATGGTTATATCCATGATGAGTTTCTCAGCTCTGCCAACATACCTTTTGGGCTATGCATTGCAAAGCTCAATTTATATTCTGAACAAAGTTCCTTCAAAGTCAGAAGAGAAATTCCATATGAGATATGGAACGACAAGAAGCTAGCACTTAAACACATGCGACCCTGGGGGTGCCCTGCATATGTAAAGAAGATGCTTACTGACAAGTTGGAATCTAAAAGTGAGAAATATTATTTTGTAGGGTATCCAAAGGAAACTAAGGGATACTACTTCTATCTTCCTGGAGAACATAAGATCATTGTTTTCAGGAACGCAACTTTCCTTGAAGAAGAATATGTCTACAAGGAATATAACTGCACAGAGATAGAACTTGATGAAATTCAAGAACCACAAGATAACATAGAAAATGAACCCTTGTCGAATGACCTAAACAAGGATTCAGTGGGAGTATCTGGTGAAGATTGGGTACTTAGAGTACGCCCTTCAGCCAGTGGGAGTGTTGTGAGAGATAGTGCAGAAATGCAAGACTCTCATACACAACTAATGGAAGATGATACAATAGTTGTACATCATCCCATTCAGGAAATACATGAAAATGACATTCCTGAAAGCTCTCAAGGTGATGGATTGTCCAACACTCGAAGACCTTCCCACAATCAGAGTGCAACAAACACTGAAACACAGAATATTCAACTCCGTATGACCACTAGGAGTCATCGTCCGCCTGAAAGACTTAATCTCCTTGTTGAAACACACAATGGGATAAATATTCCTGATGACGATGAACCTACAACCTACAACGAAGCTATGTTAGCCATTGATTCGCAGAGATGGCAAGAAGCCATGAAATCTGAGATGGACTCGATGTACATCAATCAAGTTTAGAACTTGGTTGATTTGCCAACAGGGGTTAGACCCATAGGATGCAAATGGATCTTCAAGAAGAAGATTGATGCATATGGCAAGGTACAAACTTATAAGGCAAGATTGGTGACTAAAGGTTATAATCAACGGCCTAGGGTCGATTATGATGAAACCTTTTCACCTGTTGCGAAGATTAAGTCCATTCAGATTTTGCTTGCAATAGCTGCATATTATGACTATGACATTTGTCAGATGGACGTCAAAACTGCTTTCCTCAATGGTAATCTAGTTGAGGAGGTGTATGTGAAACAACCTGAGGGTTTTTCACCTAAGTCCAAAACAAATGCTGTAAACAAGCTACAAAAGTCCATTTATGGGCTTAAGCAAGCTTCAAGGAGTTGGAATATTTGCTTTGACAAAGCAATCAAATCGTTTGACTTTGTTAGAAGCAAAGAAGATCCCTGCGTTTAAAGTAAGCGCAAGGAAAGGAGTATTATGTTCATTGTTATATATGTAGATGACATATTGATAATGGGAGATAATAAGACTCTCATGCAATCAGTCAAGGAATGGTTATCCAGCACCTTCATGATGAAGGACTTGAGTGAAGCTTGCTACATTCTTGGAATTAGGATCTATAGAGATAGACCTAATAAATTGTTAGGGCTGTCACAGTCCACACACATAGACAAAGTGCTAAGACGATTCACTATGGAAAACTCCAAGAAGGGTAATCTTCCTACAGGTTAAGGGATCAAGTTATCAAAGAAGGATAGTCCTTCTACTGTTGCAGAACTTGAACGCATGAAAAGAATCCCATATTCTTCAGCTATAGGATCTATCATGTATGCCATGACCTATACGAGGCCAGATGTGGCCCATGCACTTAGTATGACTTGCAAATTCCAGCAAAATCCTGGGGAAGAACACTGGAAAGCAGTCAAGAGTATTCTTAAGTATCTTAGACGAACTAAAGAATATTTCTTAGTCTATGGTGGACAAGAGAAACTGGTATGTACTGGGTATACTAATGCTAGCTTCCAGACAGATCTTGATGATTTCAAATCTCAGTTTGGATATGCCTTCATTTTCAATGGCGGAATAGTGAGTTGGAAAAGTTCCAAGCAAGCTACAACTGCTGATTCGACAACGAAGCTGAGTACATTGCTTTGGATCGGAAGCTGGGAAGGAAGCTGTCGCGATATCTGAGTTCCTGAAGGAACTAAGGGTTGTTCCAGGTGCCACTTTTCCAATAACGATTTATTGTGACAACACTGGTGCGATAGCGCAAGCTAAGGAACCAAGATCAACCAATAGAAACAAGCATGTACCAAGGAAGTACCACATACTCAGGGAGATGGTGGAGACAGAAGAGATTAGATTAGACTATGTTCCCACAGATGATAATCTAGCTGACCCATTTACTAAATTATTAAGCTTAGTTAAGCATAATGGTCATTTTGAAAACATGGGTATTAGATACATCGGAGATTGGCTCTAGGCCAAGTGGGAGATTGAAAGTATATTTATGTTCTAGAGACAATCTGTATAAGGACAAATGTACTTTATACATATTGGTATTATTATTAATGGAGATTAATATTTTGGCATTTGCAATTATTTGATTGTTTGTAATTATTCATTAATGTGCATCCCTTGAGCTTACGTTATCATTAATATAGTGAGATATTCATGATAGAACGTAACTCTTAATATAGCCTCGACTAATGATCATCGAGAATGAGATATCGATGATATGTGATAAGTCGACATGTGGTTTGCATCACATCCTTAGAGGATGTAGTATGTCTCACTTGCAACGAGTAATGGCTACTCGTGATGGACACATGAATACTTTGGAAGTATTGGTATACCCTACTGATATACTGTTTGTTATACTTGTCTAAAGTATGATCAGCGTGTGGGAGATAAAAGTTTTTAGACTTGAGGTCAATACGTGCCTTGTCTACAAAGTAATATACTTTGATCCCGTCCTAAGCTCAAATGCCATATAGGTTGAGATACGACTTGTATTGGGTATATTACGATGTGGATTGAAGGTGATAGTTAAGCCAAGATTAGGATTCATTCCTCGAATGTATATTCGAGAGAACACTCAGATTCTCAGTGATATATGGTTGACTAAGTCGTTGGCCAACGCAATAGACATATTTAGAATATGGTCTAGTCGTCAACTAATAAAGATGAGATACAATGATTAAGCCATTTGGATAGACACTTGACAAATCCTAAGCTTGATCGAGTGTGTCGTGAATAAAAGGATTTTATCTTACCACATAAAGGTTAAGTTTACTGGATTCGCGTAAACGTACTTCACATATTGAGTTCGTTCTTTCGACGCCGTCTAGGAGTTCCGTGTAGACCTTAATTTGATTAATGTCGATATGAGAAGGCCTGTAGGGTCACACTATGTCGATTGTCCGTTTCGATCTAAGGATGTATTGAGAGAGTAAATTAAATGTTCTATTTGGAATCGAGATATTTAAATGAATAAAAATTATTTTAATTAAGTCAAAATTGGATTGAATTAAGAATGCACGAAAAAATAAATCGAGACAGTGCAAGAGCACGTCAAGCGCCGCGGCGTCCATACCCTAGGGCCGCGATGCCTTTGCCTCAAATTTTGGGTCAGGCCCAAGGTCAAACCCTAATCTGGTTTTGACCTATTTTCAACTATAAATAATGGCATTCATTTCATTATTCACACACCAATTTCTGAAAATCATTCTAAGCCTAAGAGACTTAGAATCAAATACTCTCTCGAACCTCTGCCAGATTTTCTAGCTTTCCGAAATAGAAATACATTGAAGCTTGGAGCTTGCAATCGGAAGGGCAATTGCGTGTGCACCTCACAGTTGATAAAGATTTCGATAATTCTAACTTGTAAGTATATGCTTTATGTTACAAGTTTAATTGTTGTATAACCATACCAGAAATGTTGTTGGGGTAAGTAAGAAACAAAACTTTTAAACTTCCGCTGTACCTTACTTATGTGTTTTGAATCCAACAAAACCCTTCAGTAATGATGCTAGTTTTGCCTATAGATTGATCTCCCAAAAAACAGCAACTTGTACTTTGCTAATGGCGACACCACCGGCATTATTTTGAATATGATTTTCCTTTCCTTCTTCTTTTTCTTCTTCTCCATACACACACTCTTTCACCCAAATATATTTGCAGGCGAAATAATTATCTTTTCAATATAGCTGAATCTCTTTTCGGGAGACAGTTGAGTTATGATTTTCCTTTCCTTCTTTTTCTTATTTTCCACACATACACTCTTTCTCTCTCTGGATGATTAAATCTGAATCGAAAGAGAAATTAAATTAAGTGAAAAGACACGCACAGCTCTATGCCTGCCTTTGAATTCTCTATTTATATACCACTCTCTCCACTAACCGCCAACTAAATGCCCAAGTTCCAAATGCACACTTTTCCCCTTGTGACAAAATTACTTCCATTCTCCATATACATAAGTTAACCTTCATAGTCATAAATTAAATGAATAATACATATCTCACTTAATCATCGCTTATTGATAAAAGTTTAAATTTATATAAAGGACATTTGTATTTTCTTTAGTGGCGCATTTTCTCCTTTACTGACCTTACGTCGTGCAAATCAAGATTAGTTTTGTAAATATATCGTAATTTAATAGCTTACTATATTGAGTAAACGTATTTCTATAATTAACTTTACCTTGTAGTCTTGAAGTTTCTGAAATTGTCAAAAATTTATTTGTTAAGTAACTTCACATTTAAAAGATTTCTTTTTATTACTAAATCTTACCATTTTATTTGTTTGAATTAGATAAATGGGGAAAGTTGATGTCATGTGACTAGGAGGTCATGAGTTCAAGTCGTGGAAACAGTCTCTTACAGAAATGTGAGGTAAGACTGCGTACAATAGACCCTTATGGTCCGGCCCTTCTCTGGACTCCGCGCATAGCGGGAACTTAGTGCACCGGACTACCTTTTTTTTTTTTTTTTTTTTTTTACATAAACGGGGAAACGTCATGAAAAGAACTAAATTCTTATTGTTCACAATATGCTACTCCAAATGGACTATTGGAGTTTCTCCGTCCTTTCTACGTTATTCTTTTTTTAAGTAATAAGTTACTTTAGAATTAAAATCGTTAACACATCAAGTAGCATTGACTTTAATTGGTAATCATGAGAATTAGTGATATTTTAATACCAGAATGGCAAAATGGAAGAAATCCTTGCTTTTACTTTAGTAGATTTTCACTATTCTTTCAACAAAAAAAAATACCACAAAGGATTGTCATCTTGTTGATGCAACTATATATGAAGATTCTCTATACAATATTTTCGAATATCACCGGTACTAAGAAGTAACGCCAAAAAGAAATTTCAATAATTTAATTAGCAACGGAACTTCTTTGCATGTATAATGATTTTGCACTTGCTTAAATTGTACTACGTAATACTATCACCAGCAATTTGACTTTTACAAACCAAATGGTTGTTTGATGTCTATTACTATCATCGAAAAGCTCAGGGGTTGTTTGGTAGAATATATAAGACTAATGCTGAATATAGTGTATTAGTAATGTTGATATTAGTAATGTTGACATTAGTTATGCTGACACTATTTCTTATTCACTGTTTGGTTTGGTGCAATAAAACATTGCATAATTTATATAAAAATTATTTGTTTATAAAAATAACCTCCACATTCTTTAACTTTATACACTATTTTAATTTGTTGCAACAATTTTACTATATCTTCAACGACTATTTCTATTGCAACAATTTTATTGCAACGTCCGTTCACTCTATATAATTTGAGTTACTGTGATAGATTATATTCGTGATGTTAAGCAACACTCAATTAAAAGAAAAGGAAAAAAAAAAACTAACACCTCTCGAAATTTTTACCCAGCGTACACCAAAGATTTAACTGAACCATGCATATTGTTATACAAAAAGAATTAAGATGGCAGTGCAAAACTCCTCTGAACTATGCATATTGGCAGTGAATAGCGATCTAAAATTCTTATGAATAATTTATATGGCAGTGAATCCACCCCAAAGGACGCAAAAATGGTGTTTGCTTAGTTTATCAATTTTAATTATTGGGTAATTAAAGTTATAGCAGTAGAGGATGCTAGGATTTCAATTATACTTGGAAAAGGTTTTGAGGATTTTAGGAGCAATTGTCTCTTTAGTCATGTTAAACATGCAAGTATTAAAAACCCTTGTATTAGTAATACCATGGTTTCCTAGGCATTAGTGATACATAGCATAATATAAAATAGGATGTATAACTAATACAAGCATTAGTTATACATAGTTTAAAAAAATGTATCAAACAAGGAATAACTAATGCACAAAGCTAATATATGCATTGTTGTTCTCTAATACCTTCTACCAAACTAGCTATTAGTGTTATTTCGCAAAACAAATGGAGTACATTGTGAATTTGTGAAGTGTAGAACCAATTTCTTTTCCAACACTACAAGAAAAATAGGCTACGATGACAGTTCACATGTGACAGAAATACAAATGTCACATCTTTTTATTAAATTTACATTTTTTCTTAACATTCATGTGACAGGTTTTTTAAGTGTCATATAATTATGACATTTGTGTGACGAGTTTTTTAAGTGTCATTTATTTATGACGTTTGTGTGACAGTTTAGTGAAATGTCACATAAATAAGTGATTTGTGTTTTAAATTGACCAAAAATGACGCGTTTGACTGTTTAAAATGACACTGTTTTTATTATTATTTAGGGGAAGTTGTTCCCATCCCCGAACAACGAAGGGGCAGTTGTTGACAACTGCTATTTACCCTCCAATACTTTTATTTAATTATTCCAAGTTTTTGAGTGACGAACAGAGTAAAATATGCATTTACAAAGTGAAAATGATTTGACAAAATCACCTCGATGTCATTTTATCATTTTATTTGGAGAAATATCATCGAATATATTATTGTATATCATTTGCCTATTTTTATATATTTTTAAAAAATATCTATCAATTTTTTATAATTTAAAGAAGACAATTATCTAAGTAATTGTCTAAATTAGTAATTATTAAATTAATTTATATTTTACTTCGTGATTTAAGGAAATTGATTAATTAAATAAAGTACCAAATAGTATCTCATTTTATTTCTCAAATTAATCTCAAACTTTAAAGATTTTTTACATTTTTATGGATTTTATTTAAAGACAGGTTTTAATTTTAGTTTTGATTGATTTTAATTGGCTAATTTGGCCACAATTTAAATTAAAGGATCCATCTTTGCAAAATTATCTCTCAAATCTCCAACCCCTTTATTCCCACGATTTGGGTCTATTTTCCATTTTGTTCTGGTCAGGCCCAGTCCAAAAAGGACTTGACCCGACCCAAAACATGTTTAAAGGGAATTACGCCCTATCTCTTCTCGTTTTTGCAAAGTGTAGCCCTAGCTGCCACCCTTCTCTTCGTCTCTCTAGCCAAAAATGGCAAAAGAACAGACGCCTTTCGTTTCTTGCAGTGTTTGTTCGAGATAGGGTCTTAATGACCCTTGTCTTCTCCTCCCTCTCCCCGCCAGAGTTCCACCACGCGCAAGGTAAACCCCTCTATTTTCTCTACGAGCCATTTAATGGCTTTTATCCATTTAGTTGCGATTTCTCGACCAATCATTGGTTAGATGTCAAACTTTTTTCAAATTAAATAAAAAATAGGAAAATTCTTTAAGTTGGGTTACTCTTCCCCTTTGTGCTTTAATGGTGAAGAACAACCATGATTTCATATTTTAGGGCTGGACTTTTAGCTCATCAATTCAGAAATTTGGTATGCTTAAATATTTTGCTCACTGTGTGAAGTTGATTAAGAGGGATGAGTGCTTGTTTGTGTTGAAATTGTGGGCGAAATAGAGTCTAAATGGACTAAAAATGGCAAAGAAAAAAGATGCCCAAAACCTGTTTGAGAAAATGCCTCTGAAAATACTGAACTGGGCGAAGAAGGAAGCTTCACGATCGCGTAGCGTAAGAATCTGAAAAATAAAAATGCCCTTCGCAATCGCGAGATGACAGTCCGCGATCGCGATGAATTCCTAGTAGTCCTAAAACAGTAGCTTCGCACAACAAAAATTCCCTTAGCAATCGCGAGATGACAGTCCACGATCGCGATGAATTCCCAGCAGTCCTAAAACAGTAGCTTCGCACAGCTTAATTCGAGACCTTTTTGATCCATTTATTTGGCCTAGTTGTTTCATAGTACAATGCTTTTGGTGCTCAAATAAGTGTTTGACATATTTATTTATTTGACCATGATTTGAGTTAGTTAAGATCTAAATGTGAAATTCTTTACATGTTTGATATCAAATACTGAATAGTGATACAAAATTTCCAGTTCTTCAAAAGACTTGGTTCGTGAAGTCGCCAAATTTCCCTAAGATAGTAAATTAGCTCAATTTAATTTTGCAAAAAAGTAGTAAAGCTCATAATGAAACCAATGTTGAATATTGGCTCAAATATCAAGCCCTTTTTGTTCAAGCCATCATTGCTGAGGTTGGCAGCCAAGAGTTAGGCCATCCACCATTGAAGACTTATGTGCATGTCTTCATGCATTGTACATGGAGGAGAGAGGGCATTTCCTCATCTATAAATAGATGAGATTATTGTATAATTAAAACATCCCAAAATCAGAAAAGAGAGAGCTATCAGTTGGGAGAAAGAGAGAAATACTCATTCTGTATAAGAAAGTATATACGAGTATTGGGGAAACACTTTGGGAAACACCTGAGAGATATTATTAGTAGAAAATCTGTATATGTACTTTGTATATTTCCTATTCTGTTTAATAATATCTACTGCCTCCCATGAAAGTACGCAAATTGCCGAACCACGTAATTCTGTGTGTTTTGCTGTATCGCTTTGATATATCCTATACCGCTATTTATTGATATTTATTGCTTCCGTGCATAACAAATTGGTATCAGAGCCAAATATAGAGCTATTATATATCAAATTGAAGCTCTCGAAGAGACGAATCCAACACCGCACGAATCAGCTCAATCAGAGGTTGGACGCACCGCCAGGAGTCACCGGAGTGCTACTGCCAGTAACCTACCCGAGTCGTTTGACCGAGCTACCTGAGTCATTGAACAAGTTGGTCCATTTTTCACCCATTTTCAACCGAGTCAGACCGATTCCTAATAAATTGGACCATTCTAGATTCAACCGCGGACTCTATTTTTTCAAATAAGGAGGTTGGAATTTAAGTGGTCGATCTGTGACCCTCCGGTCTTTCTTGGGAACTTACTTAGAAAGGTGGTTCTATCTAGGAAACTGTCCGGATCTATCATGTGTTGATAGGACATCGGTATTTTTTTACAGTCTTTCCTGGAAATCATATAGTCTGTTATCTGTTTGCACTTATGGTTGCGATAGAGAGACCGAGAAAGGTGCATAAGTTGATATCGAAAGTTCTAAAGGAGAACATCGTGACATGAGAAGTTCTGGCTAACCAAGTGGTTCTGGAAGAAGAACAATGTTATCCAATGCAAAGTTTGAGATGGAGAAATACCAGGGCACCAATAACTTTGGTATGTGGCAATGTGAAGTGTTAGATCTGCGTTTTAGAGAAGCTTATGATATTGCCTTGGAAACCAAGCCAGAAGATTATTCCAATGAAGATTGGAATTATGTCAACCGTCAAGCTTATAGAACCATCCGATTATGTTTGGGAAAAGACCAGAAGTATTTTTTCATGAAAGAAAAAGTGGTTGCAGTCCTCTGGAAGAAGCTAGAGGACAAGTACATAACAAAAAGTGTAGAGAACCGACTCTACCTGAAGAAGAAACTTTTTCGTTTTTTGTTCAAGAAAGGTACCCTATGATTGAGCATTTGGATAATTTCAATAAAATTTTGGCTGATCTCCAAAATTTTGATGTCGAAATTATTGATTAAGATAAAGCGTTGTTGTTGCTGAATTCTTTACCTGAATGCTATGAACATTTAACCACAACTCTGTTATATGGTAAAGAAGAGGTTAAGTTTATAGATGTTTCTAATGCTTTGGTGAATAATGAGTACTGGAGAAGGAGCAACATGATCATAAAGACTCAACACCAGAAACACTGACTGCAGCCAAAGGCAGGTGGAACAACAAATCTGGGGGGCCGAATAATAGGGGTCGATCTAGATCCAGATCCAAGTCCAGATGAGAGTCATCAAGAAGACATCTTTCGAAGGACGAGTGTGCCTATTGTCACTAGAAAGGGCACTAGAAGAAAGATTGTCCCAACGAGGATAAGTCAACTGCAAATATTGCACAGAAGGTTGATGAAGAAGAATTAGCCTTCACAGTTTCATCATCAGACATGTATTCAGACAGATAGATCCTTGATTCTGGATGTTCCTATCATATGTGTCCGAACATACATTGGTTCTCAGTTTTGAAGAACTCGACAGTAGAGTTGTGCTTATAGGCAACGACAATACCCGTCGGACAAAAGGGATTGGAATAGTATGACTGAAGATGCACGATGGTACAATCAGACGACTTACGAATGTGAGGTACATTCCTGATCTAAAGAAAAACTTTATTTATTTAGGTGTTCTAAATTCTAATGGTTACAAGGTAACATTGGAAAATGGAGTCTAGAAAGTTATACGAGGTGCATTTGTAGCGATGAAAGGTACCAGAAAGGCGAATCTGTACTTCCTAGATGAGAGTACTGTTACAGGAAGAACAACTGTCTCTAGCAGTTCTGAAGAGAAGATAACTAATTCTTAACGCCTTTGGCATATGCGCTTAGGGCATGCTGGAGAGAAGGCTTTGCAAGGCTTAGTGAAGCAAGTCTACTGAAAGGTTCCAGGACTGGAAAGTTTGATTTCTGTGAACACTGTGTACTAGGAAAGCAAACAAAGGTCAACTTTGGTACTGCGATTCATCGCACTAAGGGAACTTTGGATTACATCCACACAGATGTGTAGAGACATTCCCAGAATGCTTCACTAGGAGGTAAATGGTGGTTTGTAACATTCATTGATGATTTCTCTAGATATGTTTGGCTATACACCATGTGTCACAAAGATGAAGTTCTGGATATCTTTCTTAAATGGAAGAAAATGATCGAGACTCAGACATGCAGAAAAATTAGGAGACTCAGATATGACAATAGTGGTGAATACAAATCAGAACCTCTCATACAAGTTTGCCAAGATGAAGGGATAATCAGGCATTTTTTAGTTCCCCGTACGCCGCAACAAAATGGAGTGGCTGAACTGATGAATCATACTTTGGTTGAGAAAGTTTGTTGTATGTTGTCTCAATCCAAATTGAGCAAGGCATTTTGGGATGAGGCCTTGTCATATGCAACCCATATAGTCAACAGACTTCCTGTGACTGCACTAGATAGGAAGATTCCTAAAGAGGTATAGTATGTACAACCTCTTTCTGATTATGATTCCTTACGAATATTTGGATGTCCTGCATATTTTTATGTCAGAGCATCCAAACTAGATCCCAAAGCAAAGAAAGTTGTCTTCTTAGGCTTTAGTGAAGGAGTTGAAGGATTCAAACTTTGGTGTGGTAAATCCAAGAAGATCATCTTGAGCCAAGATGCCACATTTGACGAGTCTGTTATGCGGACACAGACAACTTCAGAGAAAGAGTGAGAATCCGAATGCACTTTCTAAGGTGGAGCTTGAGACACTAGAAAAACCAGAAAAACCTGTTCCGATTACAGATCATGGTGAAAGTGAAGATCAAGAAGAGATCTCAATTGAGGTAGAGGTTCCACCAGCATCACCACCGATCAATCAGCAACCATAATCTATTGCCACTACTCCACCGAGAAGGGAGATTAGAAAGCCTACCAGATATAAAGACATGGTAGCATTCGCACTTCCAGTAATTGATGATGATGTCCCATGCACTTACAGAGAAGACGTGCAGAGTATTGACAAGGTGAAGTAGAAGATGGCGATGGATGAAAAGATGAAGTCTCTACACCAAAATCAGACTCGAGATTTGTTTCAAATTCCCAAAGAAAAGAAAGCTATTGGCTGCAAATTGGTCTATGCCAAGAAAGAAGGTGTACCTGGTAAAGACAACATCCGATATAAAGCCAGACTAGTAGCAAAAGGCTATGCTCAGAAAGGAATATATTACAATGAGGTATTCTCATCTGTTGTTAAGCATTCATCTATTCAGTTACTATTGGCTTTGGTAGCACAGTTTGATCTCAAGTTTGCTCAACTCGATGTCAAAACTGCATTTCTCCATGGCACTTTGAACGAAGAGATCTACATGTCTCAACCTGATATCTTCAAATTTCCAGGATGTGAGAATTGGGTTTGCAAGCTGAGCAAGTCACTGTATGGTTTGAAATAGTCACCGTGACAATAGTACAAGTATTTTGATAGCTTCATCAGAGAACAAAAGTATATCCACAGCCAGTTTGACCACTGTGTGTATTTCCAGAAACTCCAAAATGGTACTTTCATTTATTTGCTCACAAGAGATAGAGTTGCAAGCACAGTCTATCTGACATAGACTAAGTATTTGAAGAAAGTACTTCAAAGGTTTGACATCAATGAGAAGACCAAACCAGTAAGTACACCGCTTGCTCCTCATTTTCAGTTAAGTGCAAATATGTCACCCAGTACAGCTGATGAGAAGAAGCAAAGTGAGCGTGTTCCATATGCAAATGCCATTGGTGCCCTGATGTATGCAATGGTATGCACCAGACCTGATATTTCGCATGCTGTTAGTATGGTGAGCCGCTACATGCACACCCAATAAAAAACACTAGCAAGCAGTGATGTGGATTCTACGGTACATCCATGGTACTATGGATATTGGTTTGAAGTTTGAGAGAGACAAGACTGATGGTAAACACCTAGTCGAATATGTGGATTCTGACTACTTTGGAGATCTGGATAAGCGTCGATCTACTACTGGTTGTGTGTTCACAATGGTAGAAGGACCAATATGTTCGAGATCAACAATGCAGTCAAATGTAGCTTTGTCTACTACTGAGGCAGAGTATATGGCTGTAACTGAAGCATTCAAAGAAGCTATCTAGCTTCTCGGGTTGACCAAGGTTTTGGGCATTATTGATAAGAACGTGAAGATTTTATGCGATAGCTAAAGTGCCATTTGTTTGGCACAGAACCAAGTCCATCACGTCGCACAAAGCACATTGATGTTCGATTTCATTTTATTCGGGAAATCATCTATGAAGGGAATGTCATTCTTCAGAAATTCGGGACTGCAGATAACCCTGCAGATATGCTTATGAAAGTGGTTACTGGGATCAAGTTTCAACACTGTCTGAACTTTATCAACATCTCTCGAGCTTAGAGCGCCTAGGGCGCGTTTGGAGGCAGTGTTATGAACATTTCGCCAAGGTGGAGATTGTTGAATATTGGCTCAAAGGTCAAGCCCCTTTTGTTGAAGTCATCTTTGTTGAATCCATCATTGCTGAAGTTGGCAGCCAAGAGTTAGGCCATCCACCATTGAAGACTTATGTGCATGTCTTCATGCATTGTACATAGAGGAGAGGGGGCATTTCCTCATCTATAAATAAATGAGATTATTGTATAATCAAAACATCCCAAAATCAGGAAAGAGAGAGCTATAAGAGAGTATATGTGAGTATTGGAGAAACACTTGGGAAACACCTGAAAGATATTATTAGTGGAAAATTTGTATATGTACTCTGTATATTTTCTACTCTGTTTAATAATATCTACTGCCTCCCGTGGAAGTAGGCAAATTGCCGAACCACGTAATCCTGTGTGTTTTGCTGTACCGCTTTGATATATCCTATACCGCTATTTATTGCTTCCGCGTACAACAACCAAACCCTCTACTTTGTGATGTTAAGATTTGACACAGTTTTGATTTACAGTAAATAATTAATATTTCATGAATATTTGCGTCAAATACTGGATTGGACATCATATATCTAAGTAAAATATTAGAAATTATATTTGAAAAAAGTTTTTCAACTTTAACCTTAATTACTTATTTTTTTTCAACTTCAATCAAATATTGTCAAAACACCTACACATTTTGTGAAAGGATTAAATGTTTAAAATGACTCGCGACCTCTTTCTCGACAAAAGTTATTGAGTGACATGCAAGGCATTACTTTGCTGACTATTGGTGTTACACCCTGTATTTTTGCGCTAGTATGAGTCGTGAGTAAAGTAACATAAACCCAGAGAAATTAAGATCTCTTATATGGATAGATGGTTTATAAATATTTTGTTCCTAAAAAAAAATAGGTTACGTGAGGATTAGAGGTTGAACGAATCAGAGAAAATAAGTTTCATTGATGTTCAAAATATTGAACAAGTTATACGGACCATATGGATTTTTTGTCATACTCTTGCATGCAAATCGAGAGCTTAGTATATAAAAGGATGCAGTCCCGAAATAATTTAAGATTTTAAAAGTATGATTTGGATAGTTACTATTATTACTATTTTCGGATATTGTAAATTATATACATGGTATGAGAAAGTTTATAAATGAGATTTTCTTTATTATAGAGATAGAATTATTTTCTCATAAAAAAAGAAAGTTATCTTTTTAGCAGTTTTAAGAATTTATAGTGTAAAATTTGTACTTGTGATATCATGTTGGATAATTCGAATTTGATAAGATAAATTTTTTATTAATAACATAATACTTATGAAATATTAATATATGATTTAATTTTATAAAGTACTTATAATTTATTTACAATAGAATTTTGTAGTTGGTTAATAAAGAAATCATTTAAGATTATGGATAGAAATATGTGGTGATGCTTGATCCATGTGGATCTTGATTAATGGGTGGCTAGTGATTACATGTATATATATAAGGGTGTTGTGGCATATTATGGTGATGACTAATTAGGGGTAGTCTAGGGGGGTTACACGTGTAAAATGTAATAGGATTACATAAAGTTTTGATGCAATTCTTGGCATTTTAGCACAATAATAGGGTGTTGCACGTCCTTTTATTTTTAGATCTTTCTATTTTACACGAGAAAAATGTACCATCAATTTGTATTTACTACTCATTCTTATCATTTTGACTTGGTTTTGGATTATTTTGCACATCTGGACATTTGCTCTAAATTAACAAACAAATTGTGATTCATAAGAACTCCTCCTTTTACTCTTTCGACAATTAACAACCAAAATTTCAATGCCAAACCTTTAGCTCGGTAAGAAATTGGACTTCTTAGGGTATTTGAAAATTGTGGGACCATCTTTAGCTACGAAGCACCCAAGGTTAAGTACTTATCGGAAGAATTGACTCATTGTAGTCATTTGAAGATTGAACTAAGGTATGTTAAGGCAAATCATTCCTTCTTTTGGCATGTTCTGAGTACGAAATGTAAACGTAATATTATCCCATAAATGATTCTACTCTTAGTAGTTAAGGATGTTCATGTTATTCATTCCTATTATCAAAGCATGTCTAAATATGTTCCTAAATCCATATTGAGGTATATGAAAAATATGTTAGTATTCATAATGTTAGTCGAAGGTGAAGCGATATTACATCACTCCGACAAACTTATAGTGTTTTAATATCATATCATTCATGCATTGTATTCATGTACATACCTTGACCTCTAAGGAGTTATATACTCTACTATATGTATGCATTATATATATGTATGAGATATGAGAAAAGGGAAGGCGTTATATACGCACACCACCTACAGCTGATACAGATATACACGAAAATGATTATGCCCACAGAGGCCGATATGATATGATGAGATGCCCACAGAGGCTTGATGGCGCTATATATGCATATGTATATGCATGACCGCATTGTGCATGACATTTAGGCATATTATGGCCCTCAGAGGCATTCTGCACAGACATGATACTTATGCATATTATGGCCCTTAGAGGTATTCACTACTGGTTGGTTGGTTGTTTCTTGTCTCTGTTTGCTTTTATGTCTCTGTTGTGCTATTCTTTATGCCTGACATACTCAGTACATCAGTCGTACTGACGTCCCTTTTGTCGGGAGATGCTGCGTTTCATGCCCGCAGGCTCAGGTAAATAGGGTGATGATCCGCACTAGTAGGTTGCTGGTTCAACTGATATTAGAGCACTCTATTTGTTCCAGAGTTGCAGTCTAGTCGTGGTACGCTATTTGGATATGCATAGGGGTATGGCAGGGCCCTGTCCCGACCTTATGATGTTACGTACTCTTTAGAGGCTTGTAGACAGTTGTCCTGTGTATAGTAGTCATGTATGACTTTGTCGGCCTTAGTATGTATGTATGCGTAGGTTGGGTTCTTCCATTTGCAAGAGTTTACGCAGTAACTTTCCAGTTTATTATTTTCATGTGTTAGCAGGTTACCTAGTGACGGCCCTCGTGACCATGCTTAACTACAGTTAGCTAGTAAATATATGAAGAGTGTGGTTAGGGATGGCAACGGATCGGATCTGGACCGGATCCTACTAGATCCAGATCCAGATCCGTTTTTCATACCTGAATCCAGATTCGGATCCAGATCCGTCGGATCCATAAAAATCAGATCCAAATCCGGATCCATCGGATCCACTGGGTCTACGGATCGGATCTGGATCCACATGTAAAAAAAATTGTCTTGCTAAGAATGTAACCTTGCTAAGAATTTTTTTTTAAACTGACAAACGATTTTTACTTAGCTAACAATTTACTGTGTTTCAATTTTGAAATGTTCATATGAGATATTTTGTTCGTTGTCTCGTTTTGATTGTGAGCTATTAATTAAAAATGTTGGACAATGACAATAGTTGTGAAAAATGCTGACTAGTATTTTCACAATGCAGAACTTGCATGTGCTTGGAATCTTCACAAATGAAATGAATATAATTTTAACTACTTGTCTATGGAGATGTTAGTCATTCACTAATATAACATTGATTTTATTATCGAAGTTACCTCTTTATTTTTGGGTTTTTGAGTTAACGCGGGGATAAATTAAACTTACTTTGATGTGCTTAACAATTTTAAGAAAATACTTATAAAATTACATTCTAGAATATGAATATATTTAATAAAAAATGGATCCACGGGTCGGATCTGGACCGGATACGGATCTCAAATACAAGATCCAGATTCGATCCGTCAGAAATGGATCCGGGTTCGATCCGGATCCGTTGGGTCCAAATTTTGAAGATCCATATCCTATAAAACGGATCTGGATCCACCGGATCCGGACCGGGTCCAGGATCCATTGCCATCTCTAAGTGTGGTACCCGGCAGGTAGGATCCGGGTGCCCGTAATGACCCTCCGATTTGGATCGTGACAGTTGGTCACATCTATTTCATTTTAAAGATCGACGAGTGCTTGTGCACCTAGGGGCACTGAATGAACTAACAATTGTACTGAGTTGACTTTCAGCACAATACACTTCATCTTAAATTTAGAATGTATTTTATGAAAAGCCTTGTTTCCTCTTTAATCATAGAAATGGCAAACTCTGTTCAAGAAAGGACAGTGAAACTAATGCCACGACAACTTTATTTTTCCTGAAAGTAAAAAAAAAAAAGTAGCCCGATGCATTAAACTCCCGCTATGCGCAGGATCCGGGGAAGGGCCGGACCACAAGAGTCTATTGTATGCAGCCTTACCTTGCATTTCTGTAAGAGATTATTTCACGGCTTGAACCGGTGATCTTTTGATCACATGGCAACAACTTTTACCAATTTTGCTGAAAGTAAAAGTGGAATATATGAAGCCACCCACGGAACCCGTAACCCCAGTAAGTGCAGTTGAGTTTCAACCTCAAACACCAATATCATATTTACTAAAAAACTGTCGCCAACAAAATGTAAAACTTTCTTCACATTTGCACTCCTTCAAAAATGGAACGACACCATCCGGTCCTGAAATCATGTGAATACTTATATCACGGGCTAAAACCTTCAGGTCGTTAGGAGATTCTGCAGTTCAATTTATTGGATGAATTTTAGAGAAAATTCACCAGGAAAATTAATGAAATAAAGAAGCACTATCCCAATCCACCACCTTATAACTACACTAAGGGCCGAAAAGAAAATACCCTGAAATCATATGTTTATGCAGTATTGGACAAGTGGTTGAGAAGTAATAGTTAATGAAACAGAAGGAATAGAAAAATACAGTAAAATAAGAGTATAGTAAGTGGGAAGAGGAGGTAGGAAAGGGGAATTAGAACCAAGGAGCACAGAACAATCATATAGAACCTATTTGTATACTGCATAAACATATGATTTCAGCCACACATTACTTTTTCTTTTACTGATAGTCATACTCCAAGCGCAATAACCACAAAGGATTTCATATTAATTTCTCGACAGGAACAGCAACAAGAACTGACATCCGCAACAATGACATTAGTAAACTAGCTAGTAGATAACCTCCTATAAGAAATTGCAAGAGATAAAGTTGTTTTCGTCACCAACTTTCAGGTTAGAAGTTAGAACTGAATCTTTGCTTTGGCATGCTCAAACCTGTCATGATGGCCTCTCAGAGCTGCTGGACCTACCCTAAAGTTATCTCATTGTCACTGCCAAAGCATGATTGTCGAAGAATACGCAAGATCATAAACTATAAAAGATTCATTACCTAATACTTGCAAACATGCAGTAGAAAATGACAGGTCGCTTGTATGACTTTTTCATCCACGTACAATCGCAATGATATTTATGGAGACTTATCATTATGATTGTATTATCTATATGTAACGACTCGAAAAGTCGTTTTGCGCTTTTTGCTTTAAAACCCCTAAATTATCCTTCCTGAGTCTTTATTTGCTTGCTTGTGACTTGTGCGGATGGGTGGAACAGTTCTCGAGGTAATCATGTAGGTTTCGGATCCTTTTTGGTAGGTATGAGAAATCCCAAGTTAAGAGAATAGAGGGGTTTGACTCATAGTTGACTTTTGGGTAAACGTGCTCTCTTTGTAATTTCGTCGGATTCATTAGCTCCAGAACGATGTTTATGACTTAGTTGAGCCTTTGGTTCGGGTCCCGAGGCAGTCAGGTGTGTTTTGGGGGCTTGATTGTGAAATTATGGAATTAGAACTTAAGAGTTGACTTTAGTCAAACCCGAGCCTTAGAGACCTTTTTCGGAAATTCCGAGTGTGGGTGCAGGTCTGGAATGTGTTTTCTGCTAGGAATACATGTTTGGTTTGTGTTTGGGAGGTCCCGCGAGTATTTCGGGCTGGACCTCATGAGTCCTCCATGGGTCACGTGACAGCTACTGCAACAACGTGTGTATACCGGGTAATATGACCATTGCATACATACATATCATTTTCATTGCATTCATTCATATCCTGATATGTAGTTGATGCTATGTGTGCTCAATGTTGATCTTTGATATACTTAAACTATTTTGGTTTGATGGAAGAAATACTGTTAGTTTAGACATGAGAGGAGTATTCTGACAGGTCTAGACGCCCTAAATGGGGTTACGCTGAACGTTGTTATAAACCTGAGAATGTGAGAGTACTTGTATAATATCAAACTGTAGACTTATTGTTAGATTAGTTAACTGATTATTTTTTATGTTTAACTAACAATTAGTAGAGAGGTATCGGAATGTACCAACCCTCGCCACCGTTACAACTAGGATCGGTCGATGATGCTGTAGAGTATACATGTTTTCCGTACTCACTCTACGCTTACTGGACTCCATGTATAGGTTACTAAGCCGGACGACGGAGGAGCACTTGGAGCATAACTTACTTGGTGATCGATTGAGGAGTCCAAGGTAGCCGTTGATGCATTCCCGACACTGGAACTCTTTTCTCTACATTATGATTCTGTCCTTTACATTCAGACAATACCGTTATTTCACTTTCTGACTATATTCGTATTTAGAGTTGTGTACTCATGACTACCTGATCATTGGGGAATTTTTTTAGATTTTGTATTTTGTTGTTAATTACTTCGTCTTTATCTCTTTAACTTCTGCATTTACTTTCATATTATTATGATTGAATGATTAGCGTTCATCTACGAGTTAGGATAGGTGCTTTCACGACACAATGGGATTTTAGGTCGTGACACATTTGGGAGGAGGTAGTAGGAATGCACAGTAGAGGCCACCTATGGGAATACCTGAGCGAAAGGGCCCGTAACAATTACTAGCGAGGACCTCCGGCCGAAGGGAAAACTAATCAGGATGTCCTGCCACACGTTATAAATATGATTTTTTGGTTGACCCATGATCGCAGGCATGTCCTTCATAACCACCGAACAATTGAAGATTTTTGCAACCCGGGAAAAAAGATTTAGAGTATTACCAGAAGAAAGTATCATCACTTTCATTGATGAGGATGAGGCCGATGTCATCTTTCTACATAATGATGCTCTAGTTATACTGTCCCCATCAACTACTTCCAGGTGAAAATAATATTGATCAACCCCAGAAGTTCCACTAATATTATTGGGTTGAAGGTGGTTGAAGAAATGAAGATGTTGGATAAGATTCTCTCGGCCGCTAGGACACTATCTGCTTTTAATATGGCAAGTGAAACCACTAAAAGAGAGATCGATTTACCGATGTAAGCCGAGGGTGTCATGAAGAAAATAGAGTTTTATATCATTGATGGTGACATAAGATACGATGCAATATTTGGAAGACCATGGCTTCACGATATAAACGCGATCCCTTCAACATTATATTTACTGGTGAATTTCCCGACGCCGGAAGGAATCAAACGAATTAGAGGAGAACAACCTGCAGCTAATGAAATATTCGACATAGAGGAACCGGAGGTGATCACAAATCACAAATAATAATTAAAGAAGGTGGAGCCGGTCCCGAATGAGGTCCAGAAGACTCCACTAGCAAAAGTTGATCTGATAGATCTGGAGGAAGAATTCTCAGATAGGTACCAGGTCCCTAGGAATTTTAGGTGGCGAACGAGTCTGATGCCCCCAAGTCAACAACTGAGGAACTTGAACAAATAGCTTTACCCGATGAAACTTCGGAAAGAAAGGTATATTTAGGCACGAGTTGATCCCAGAGCTCAGGAAGTCTATTCTTCAATATCTTATAACTAACATTGATTGTTTTTCGTAGTCCAATAAAGATGTGATAGGCATCCCTCCATAAGTCGTGACTCATAAGTTGAGCATGAATCTCAGTTTTCCTCTTATGCGGCAGAAGAAGCAGCTCATTGCGAAAGTCCGCAACAGGTTTGTGAAAGAAGATGTATCTAGGCTACTTAACATAGGGTTAATCCGGGAAGCCAGGTTTGTGAAAGAAGATGTATCTAGGCTACTTAACATAGGGTTAATCCGGGAAGCTAGATACTATATTGATTATCCAACGTAGTTGTAGTGCCTAAAAAGGGAAATACATTTAAAATGTGTATCAATTTTAAATACCTAAATAAAACATGTCATAAAGACTTGTTCCGCTACCAAATATAGATCAAATGATCGATGCTACTGTCGGGCACGAGGTCATGAGTTTCCTCGACGAGTTTTCGGGGTATAATAAAATAGAATGCACCCAAAATATCAAGAGAAAACATATTTTAAACTAATTTTGGTGCTTATTATTATAATGTTATGTCTTTCAGACTAAAAACTATTGGACCCACCTATCAGAAGCTTATAAAAAAATATTTGAAAAACAAATAGGAAAGATTATAAAAGTATAAATAGACGATATTCTTATTAAGAGTCTTCATGTGGGAGACCATTTCAGTCATTTGTAGAAAAAATTGAAGTCTTGAGAAGGTTTAACATGAAGCTTAACCTGGAGAAATGCGCGTTTGAAGTAGGCTCTTGAAAATTATTAGGCTTCTTGGTATTTTAAAGAGGGATTAAAGTAAACCAGATAAAATCAAAGCCATTGTAGATATTCTAGATACCCTTGACAACGTGAAGGCGGTGCAACAGCTAATCAGACGTATAACGGCTCTTAGCAAATTCATATCCCGATCTTCAGAGAAGTGCCACAAGTTCTTTTCACTTCTTAAAAAAAAGATTTACTTTGACTGGACACCCCAATGTTAGCAGGCCTTTCGTGATCTAAAATCTTACCTGTCTAGTCCTCCGCTCATGTCATAGTCAAAGGATGAAAATCAACTCCTTGTACACTAGCTATCTCGGAAGTACCGGTAAGCGCAATTTTGGTACAAGAAAAAAATGGTACAAAATTCCCAGTTTATTATGTTCGTAGAGTCATTTAAGAGGCCGAGATACGATACCTGCTTTTTGAAAGACTAGCTTTTTCATTAGTAAGTTTATCACGAAAGCTCTGACCATACTTTCAATGCCATCCCATAGCCGTAGTAACCATGTTTCCCCTACGAAATGTACTGCTTAAGCCTGAACTCTCAGGGTGAATGGATAAGTGGGCAGTTGAGTTGAGCGAATTTGATATTAAATTTAAACCCCGGATTGCGATTAACTCTCAGGTCCTAGCAAATTTTATTGCTAATTTTAGTCTGAGAGTAACCTCGTAGGCGGAAAATAAAGTCGCTCTGATCTCGGAGACTACTCCCGGGGTTTGGATACTACACACTGATGAAGCATAAAATGTTAAGGGATCGGTCTGGGAATAGTATTACATACTCCAATCAATTTTTTTAAGGCAGACGATTCATAATACATTTTTAACTAACAATTAAGCCGAGTTTGAGGCTATAATTGCAGGTCTTGAATTAGCCCAGGGACTGGGACTAGAGATAATGGAAGTCAAATATGATTCCTTGCTAGTGGTAAACCAGGTGGATGGAGTGTTTGAAGCCAAATAAGAGTGCATGTCAAGGTACCTCGAGAAGGTTCTGAGTTTGCTTTTCATGTCTCAGGAATAGATAATGGTACACATACATAGGGAGGAAAATATAGAAGCTGATACACTTGCAAATTTAGGCTCAAGCACGAAAGCTGAAAGCTCAAAAGCCGAATCAGTGGTTTAGTTGCTCCACTCAACGTTGGATCATGCGGGGTATGATGAAGTGAATTTAAAGAAGCCTAATATGAGATTCGAGGAATGAATTCATAGATTACCTCAAGCACGGAAAGTTGTTGGAGGACCCGAAATCATCCAGAGCCTTAAGGACTAAAGCTGCTCGATACCATATTATCAATGGAATGCTTCATCGGCGGTGATACTATGGCCCTTTATCATGATGCGTGTGTCCGGAAGAAGCTGACTACGTGATGAGAGAGGCATATAAGAGAATATGCAGAAACCACTCAGTAGAATCCTTGATGAGAAATCTTATGAGGGCTAGATATTACTAGCCCCAAATTGAAGAAGACATGAAGGCATTCGTGAGAAAATGCGAAAAATCCCAACGTCATGCTCAATTGTTGCACCAACCGGGAGAAGAGCTGCACCCGGTGGTCTCCCCATGACCATTTATGTAATGGGGGATGGACATAGTCGGACCTTTGCCTTCTTCCGTGGGACATGTATTACATATATTGTTTATAACTGACTATTTTTCTAAATGGGTTAAAGCAACAACATATAAAGAGCTTCGAGAGAATGAGGTGATAGATTTATTTGGCAACATAATATTTGTCTCTTTGGTATCCCAAAGGAAATAGCTTGTGATAACGACCGATAATTTATTGGAGCTAAGGTCATCAAGTTTTCGTAGGATCTACATATGAAGTGCATCACCTCCACCCCCGATCATCCTAGTGCAAATAGTCAGCCAGAGTCAACGACCAAGACAAAAATAATAACTTTAAAGAAGAAAGCTGGAAGCTGCTAATGAAAAGTGGCCTTCCAAGCTTCCTAAGATTTTATGGGCGTACAGAACTACAACAAAAAATGGTACAGAAGAAACTTTTTTTTCTTGGTTTACGGCGATGAGGCACTGATCCCAATCGAAGTAGGGACTCCAAGTTTGTGGTACTTTCGGTCGGAAGAACAAACTAACTCAGAGTAAATGATGGTTTAGTTAGATTTGCTCGAAGTTCATCGGGACCTTGCATATGTACGGATGGTGTCCCAGAAGCAACGTATGGAGTGATATCACAACTGTCGTGCCAATCTCCAATATTTCAAACTCGGGGACTTGATAATCTGGAGAGTAACCCAAAACACCTGAGAGCTGAATGTAGGTAAGCTAGACACGAATTGGAAAGGACCATACATAATCACCATGATTGCCGGCAAAGGATCTTAACAGTTAGTATATCATGAAGGGAACTAGCTTCCAAGCAACTGGATCGTAAGACATTTGAAGAAATATTATGTTTAGTAAGGAAAGTATGAGTTGCATTCTTTTCCTTCGACCTATTTTTGTCTCAATTAGAGTTTTTCAGCAAGATTTTTAATGAGACAACACCAATAAAAGATTATTAAGTCCTTCTACAGTGTGTTATCCAGTGCTTATACTCATGCTAAGACTGAAGTAATTTTTTGCAAAATTACATTCATGTATATAGGCCCATGGAAAGGCTTACATGTAACCACCAGAATTTTGAGATCCGATATCACCAAGAGCTTCAAGTCAAAAGCATGATATCACCAGTGACTGCCCATTCAGTAAAATATTACACATTTGTAATCGTATTGACCACACTAGATGTCAGTTGAATTTTTCTTGCATTTGTTTTTACATTTATGAGTTGAAGGAATAAATAAAAATAATAATTTAATGATAAATTCTTGCCATCTAAAGCATAAGAATTAAGAAAATGTGTGTTATCTGAAGCATATAAAAAATTTGTGCCATAATAAATGGGAGACGTCCTCTTCTAAAGAACCATAAAAAATAAGGGTTCTCTTATAGAAAACCTTAAAGAAATAAAAGGTAAAAAACGTCGGCTACTTGAAGCTCCCAAGTAAGTATCGACCAAGACTAAAGTTAACCTGGAATCGATTATAAGGCCATGAAAGCCCAAAGAAAAGAACATTTTTAAATGAATGATTTGATTAATGTCTTTTCAAAGTCGTTGTAGGCTTTAGACTCAAAATGTAGAAATTATTGAAGATAGTTCAAAAATCTTGGATTCTACTTCGAAAATGGAAGATTTATGAAATATTTTCTGTAGAATAAAAGCCAAGGCTTAGGTTGTCTATAAGATTGGAAAGTATTCTCCTTTTATTCAAAGCATGAAATAAAGCTTCAGTTAATAGGCTTGCAAACAGTGAATGTTTCATTCATTTAAAGATAGATCAGGATCAAAAGTGACCCGAAAATAAGATAAACCCGCGTGAAAGGGATCGGCATGCTCGTCCCATTGTCCGTCGGGGGCGGTACTTTTCTAAACACAAAAATAAAATTCGCGCAAAAGGCAATGACACACTTGTTTCATGGTCCGCCGGGGGTGTTTCACAAAAAATATAAAGATGGCAATCCAAAATACGAAAGCTAAGCAGGAGGGGCTAAAACCTCCTTTGAGGCGTTGGATTAAAAGTTTGTGATTTACATTGGATTTTTATTTCACCCAAGACCTTTAACTAATCGATTTTCAGTCCTATTTGTTCTAAAAAAAAATTCTTTCTTTGAGTTGTGCTGTGGAGGTTCGAAGAGACCCCTCAGAGATCCAACAAATTGAATCGGCTGTCACTCAAAACGGTAATAGTTTATCCCTTTCAAATTCTACATTTATAGTTAGTTTTAGCCTTAGTTAAATCATTTGTATGATAGGATTGCTTTGGTAATGTGTATGATCATATGAATGTTGTTGTTAGGGAAAATCAGTCCATAACTAAATAATATGCTAAATATGTGTTTAAATTGTAATTTTGTTAAGTAGTCAACAAGGTTAAGTTAAACATGTGTGCTATGTTGATCACTTCATGCTAAGATTAACATTAGAATGCTAGGTGAAGGTAGGGTTATTTACTGTCTATGGTCTGAGATGATTTGGAAAAAAAATGAAGTAGCATGCTTAACTTTTTGTAAAGTTAATCCATCTCCCATAAACCATTTGCATAGCTGATTTAGATTTAAATGGTCTGCCTTGTTTGAACTGATGGTTTGACAAGTCCTTTCTTGTTTTGACAATAGTTATTTTCTTTTAAAATGAGTGCCGCAGTGATCCTGAATATTATTGCTTAGGTCAAATAGAACATCTGGAGCTATGCCTTAATCTATATGGGTTTTCTATTCTAAACAGTTGGTTCAGAGGAGTCATTTGTAATCTATGAGAAACTTGGTGCTAGATAGCATGGGATAAGTGTTGAAATGATAGATGTAACGTATGGTAAAGGGCGCTCGAAATTTACTAATGTGGAATTAAGTTTATCCCATTATTTATGACTCGAACAATTGGGGTCCCGCACGTTGGAAACGTCGTTTCCACACGTGCACACGTAGTGCGAAGTATCGCAAATTTCAATAGTGAAAGAGATATTGGTACGTACGTAATACGTTTGAGACATAGAATGATGGACGGTTATTGGCCCAATGACAAGTATTCCACATTGGTAAACGAAGGAAGAAGTGTACGAAGTGTAAGATGAAACGAGTCGGAAATCGCCGCGGAGCCGTGAAGGGTCGTGGCGCAACACTGTCGGAGCCGCGGTGCAACACTGTCGGAGCCGCGGCGCCGGGACGCCGCTGTAACATCCCGTACTTTCGGGTCACGGTTTAAATCGCTAAGCGTATGTAAAATCGCTAGGCGTGTGTAAATAGACCCGAGCGTTGGGAAAATTTATGTTATATTTACGTATGCTAATAAAGAGATTAGTATATAAAAGAGATTAGGCTCCGAAATAATTTTGGACCTAACAATTGTGACGACGGGGATCGAGAATAAATTTGGAGTATGCATAAAGAAGTTATGGACTAGTGTCATATTACAAGAATTATGACATCGAGTATATGAAGATCCTATAAGTTATTAGGATTTAAGTAAATTGGAATCACAGAATTAATTATGTGTATGATTGATAAATTATGCGGAGGCAAGTCAATTAATTAAGTGACCGTGTATGTTGGTGGTATGTGGCGTCGATTGGCAAAGCCCCACCGCCAAGGTTTGGCTAGGTTTGGCTAGGTGGGGGGACATGATGATGAGCATTCATTATGTTCTCAAATTTGAGGAATTATATATTGACTTGAAGATCAAAAAAATGATCCAGCAACTTTACTTCATTTCCATTCATTAATAGTTAGTGCTACTAGATAGGAGACTACAATTCACCTCCTTCAAAAGTAAGAATTCCAAACCCCTTCTGCATAAAATCAAACCAAAACATTTTACTTGGTTTTGGAAAAAAAGAAAAAACGTACGAAGTAGCAGTAACATTTTCCAATTAACCCAACAATATTTACTATAGCTCACCTGGAATTAAATTTGAATCCCTAAATAATTGAGGCAGTGATAATATTTAGGCAAGGCAGAAATCGTTGTGTCTTCTTTAGTGTTATAGTTCCTCGTTTTTTTTTGGAAGCTCAGGGAAGTACGGACTGATTTTGTTGTGGTTACTGAAGGGGCGGTATCCGAGGTATGTTAAGGCAAATTATTTCTTTATTTTGGCATGTTCCATGTAACGAAATATAACCGTGATATTATAGAAGTTAAGAATATTTATGTTATTGATTCCTATGTTAAAAGCATGTCTAAATATGTTCCTAAGTCCTTATTAAGGCATACAGAAAAGATGTTGATAATTACGGTGTTAGCTGAAGGTAAAAGGATATTGTGTCACCCAAGATGTGCTATTGTTATTTATGCATTTTCATTTGCATTGCATTCATGTTTTACCCAAGACCGTATATTGGGGACGGAAAACGGGAAACGCAGACCACCTGATCAGCTGGGATATGATAATGATAAAGCCTGTATGGCTTAACGAAGAAAGATGCCTGATTAAGGGCCAATATATATATATATATGATTGGGAGGAAGATGCCCTTGTGTGGCCAGTATATATGTATTTACCACATTATACATGACATTTAGACATATTATGCCCACAGAGGCCGACATGAAATGATGCCCACAGAGGCTGTTATGGTAAGGAAGATGCCCAATGAGGCCGATGTATATGTATACCGCATTGTGCATGACATTTAGGCATATGTATTAGGACCCTCAGAGATATGTACTATTGATCAGTTGTTTCTGTTATTATTATATCCCTATTATACTATTATTCATGCATGACATACTTAGTACATTAGTCGTACCGACGTCCCTTTTGTCGGGGGACGCTGTGTTTCATGCCCGCAGGTTCAGTTAAAGGAAGTGACGGTTCACGTTAGTTGATTGCGAATCCACCGGATTTTTGGAGCACTCTATTTATTTCAGAGTTGCAGTTGGTCGTGGTATAGTATTTTTGCATCTGCATATGGGTATGGCGGGTCATGTCCCGTCCTTGTGATGTCATGTATTCTTTAGAGGCTTGTAGACATGTGTCCTGTGGTTAGTTGTCATGTGTGGCCTTGTCGGCCTTGGTATGGTATGTATATATGAAAATTGGATTTCTGGTTAAGATTTTCTATAATCTTTTTCGGCTTAGTTCGTATTCAATTGTGATTAGAAGTTGGTTGTATGATTAGCGGTACCCGGCGGGTGGGGTCCGGGTGCCCGTCGCGGCCCTCCGGTTTGGGTCGTGACAGTCGCGGCGCTAATTGGTGGTTGGGCTACTAGAGCCGATGCGCCGCGACGCTAATTCGCAGAGCCGCGGCGCTTCGGAGGCAGAATGCTGCGACGGAAAGATGGAAAGTTCTGACTCTTGGGTTGGTTTTGGAGCATTGAATCTCCATTATTTGGCACATGAATTCAGCCATTATTTGGCTGAATGTAACCCCTCGATGAGTGCCATTACATGGCTATTGAAGGTCATTAGTTGGCTAGTTTAAGAGTCATTTCCTTACATTATAAATTGAGGCATTTGATTCAATTGTTCAACACACTTAGAAAGTTTTCTGAAATCTTCTTCTTCCTCTCTAGTAAGAATTTCTATATTCAATGTTCTTCAAGAGTAACACTTGAGTTTCCTTAGCTCATTTGTTAAGTTGTTGTTGTATCTTGGGAGACTATTGCTTGATAACGTAAAAAGGAGATATATGGGGCAATCTTGTCTTAAAGACAGAGTGTCATCACTCGACTCAGCAAATCACAAGGAGTTTGTATCGTTCTTGATTCTAATTTGTTGTAATCTTTAGTTTATCCTTTCTAGGAATTTGTAATATTTACTTACTTCCCGTTTCCTGCAATTGTTGTAACCCACAAAAGGTACTGAAGTCTCAGGTCCAAAGGTTAGTCCCCAAGACATAGAATAAAAATCAGAAAGAACTGGTCCCCGGGGCATAGCTGGATGGCAAAGGAGGGGAACTTAAAATTCAGCTGGAGGCCTGCAGCGTGAGTTTGAACCCTGGTGGGAGCAATTTTCTCTCTTCTGGGGTAGGACCTTGTAGGTGATATCAGTTGCTCTGTCCTCAAACTCTGGTCATTCAGGCACATCCCGCGATTTACTGGTAGTAGTACTGAGGGACCGGGACTACTATCTCCAGGAATAGTCTGGCGTAAGCTGGGAAGCTGGATATCAAAAAAATAAAATCAGAAAGAACTGTGTAAACCTCAGATCTTGCCTTATCTGTCAATTTGAAATAAGAACCAGTGAAAGGAGGGAAGGGGTTGAGTAAACTGTTAGCCTTTATTTGAATGTGGAAATTTCATAGTTGAGACCCTAGATTCTTTGAATGATTTGGTTGTCACTTGGTTTCTTTTTGGATGTATGGACATGTTTTTTTTCCCTGATGCACACAGATAGAAGATCCTTTATATTTGCTTATGTTAGAAGCTGAACTTGCAACTTTGTAAACTATACATGTTTGACTTGACCTAATGCCTGAATTTGGTCCCTATAGTCCCCTAAGAATGTTTTCAAACTCATTTTTCATCTTCCATCTGTTAAATATAAACCATTTGAATAAGATGTGCTATCTAATTGTTTGTTTCCTTATGTATTCCCTGCATGATTATCTGAAATGGTTCAAATGCTAACTGTGAGACTGTAAAGTTAGAAGAAACAAGAGAATTTAAGTTAAATTAGTCTGTGATTAATAAAATAGTTGAAGCATGATTAATTGAGTCACAATGTCCTAATTAATTGTGGACGTGGACAGTAGCTTTGTGAATATGTCTACAGTTTGGTGCAAATAATATGGAATGAATTTGATGAACATAGCTCATTGAACAACCTTTTCTCGCAAAATTTTTTATCAAGTTCTAAGCACAAGATGAAATGTTGATATTCTACACAACCAAATATTAGTCCTATACGATACCTAATTTTCACCTATAGGATGTAACACATTAGTTTTAAGTGTAGTGTTTGTGGAATAATAAAGCACAATAAAGAAATGATACAATAATTTTTACGTGAAAATCACTCGGCTCACAAGGGTAGAAAAAACCACGACCCACACCTATGTAGGATTTAACCCAAATTCCACTACAACGTGAGCCCGTGCAAATTCAAGTTACAAACTCTGTAACCTAGGAACTATAAGCTCGTAGTAAGCCTACTCCAAGTTGATCCCCAACTTGAAGTTGAATTTGACTAATAATTTATACTTAGAAGTATGCTTCTAAGAAAGTGGATAAAGGTACAACTCGACGATCAATCCTCATACAAGAATCTCGACTCAAGAACTGTAAACATAAACTCTGTAACACAGCTTCTTTAACCTGCTTCGTCGTATTAGATCGCACTAATGAAATCAGAACTCTCTCAAATATGCTTTTTCCCATCCTGCTCCTCATAGTGTGTGCTTCTTGATCATGGTTTGGTTTACCACACACGGAACTGTTTCTGCACTTAATTTGCTCAAGCTTTTATTCTTCAAATCCTCCATTCTTTTCTGAGCCTGTATCCTCGGTTTCCATATATCTATGTGTGATTAAGATTTTGCGACTAGTGATCATGGTGGATCCCTCTCAGCATCCTTGAGTTCATAGGAGTTCAATATTACGAACAAGTCCTCCATTCGTATTTTTCTTCACTCACATGTTTCTTCAATTATTATCACATTTGGCATCCATGAATGAGAAAGGCTCGTCATGATTTTTCTAGCTAGTTCTTCGGAGGAGAATTTCATTCCAAGAGTCTTAAGTTCACAGATAATGTTGGAGAATTTGACAAACATGTCCCAAACTAATTCCTTTTTACACATGGAGAAGAATTCAGACTTTCTCATGAAATTATTGAGTCTAAGGAATTTTCTCCGAGACATGCATTCATGTGCTTGTTTCAGGCATTCCCAAATCTCTTTGGCGCTGGAGCATCTAGAGACTCTGTTGCACTCATTGCTACCCGGACCACAATATAAGATATTCAGTGTTGTAGCATTTTATTCCACTATTCTAAACTCATCAGTAGCAAATTCCTCGCTGGTTTTTTGACATTAGTGGTTAGTTTGTGATCTTCCAGAGCTCATCATTCAACCCCTTTAGGTAGGTTTCCATACGATCTTTCCACAAGGCAAAAAAATTACCATCAAAGAACAGTGGCTTGCAAACAATGATCTTCTGTTGTGTCGACTTCTTTGTGCAACATTCATCGTGATCTCTTCAGATGTTTGCCTTTTAGGTGAGAACATACTCTGATACCAATTGATATTCTGCATGACAAAATATTAATCCTACACAACACCAAATTTTCCCTCTATAGGATGGAACATGTTACTCTACCTATTTTAAGCGTAGCGTCTGGGAAATTATAATGACCCATCCGGTCATTTTAGGTCAAAGACCATTATTTGACTATTTTACCCTTCCTGTAGACTCTATGTGGGGTTTGTGGTGCGGGGGGTGGGTAGCATAGATCCCGAGGTTCATTTACGTGAGTTTCGGAAGAAAAACCTAAATTTAGAATCATAGAGTTGATTAGTTTGACTCACAGTTGACTTTCGAGTATATGGGTTCGTTTTCGGGTTCCATTGCTTCCAGTAGTGTCACGATCCAAAATCCCCCTTGTGCCGTGAAGGCACATACCCGAACCCGTAGGCGAACCCCAAACATTTAAACATCAAATATATATAAGTAAATGCGAAAAATTAAGGAAACAACACAAGTATTATTAAGTCTTAGAACTTGATACATAAACATTGAAAGAAAACCTCAAAATCTGGTTGTCATGAGTACAAAGCTACTAATCGAATACAAGTCTAGAAGTTTAAATACAATCACTGTATTAAATACAAGACAGAAAAGTAAAATATCAAGATGAAGAGTTTCAGTGCCGGGATAGAATCTACGGCTCACCCTGGACTCCCAAGCTGAATCTCCAAGCTCTGCATCTAAGCATCTCCGTTGGCGTCCGGATTAGTACCTGCACATAGAGTGTAGTAAGTGTAGAGTGAGTATGGGAAGCACGTGTATCCAACATCATCATCGACTAACCCTAGATATCACGTGACTCATGGGAGACTCATGAGGTCCATATACCCATCCGATCCGATCTGATTCCAGCTCTGTGGTTGAAGTGTTATCATTAGTCATCACTCTCGTATCATGTACCATATCCAACAACAGGCTTCCTAAGCCCCTTATCAGCAGTGTCTCAACAGTCAAATGGAAATTCAATATGTATGAATGATATGAATATGTGTACACCATGCAATCAACATAATCAACAAAATCGATATTATAAATTTCTTATCAAGTATTTAGACGAGATGTAGAGTGATGAATGCATGACAAGTCAAATAAGAATATGATATCAAACATGGATTTGCACCTAAATAATCAGCAAACATACCAACATAAGCAGATTTATGCACCGCGCTCACAGCTCGAAGGGCTAAACACATAACTCCTTGAAGTATATTAAACTAGTTCATTAATTATCTAAGTTAAACTAGCTCGAAGGTCTAAACACATAACTCTTCACTAATACAGGACGCCCATTACTCCATTACTTCCATTAATTCATTAACAATATACCAACACATAAATGATATACTAGAGTCTAGTAAATCTCAACTTGCCGATTCAAAGCCAAAAAAACACGCAACAACTTTCCCCTTCCATTGAGCCTCCTCATCAGCCCACTCTGGTAATTTATATTAACTACATGAAATTACGGGTCTATCGATGTCCATAATGCTAAATAGTTCTAGAATCTTCATGTTAAACGACAAAGGAACTCTGGGCCCACATTAATAAAATACGAACTTGATCGCTCACATAGTCTCATAAAATGCTAGATAGCTATAATCCCAAGTTAATTGCCTAACAAAGCCCAAAAGGATCTTCAATTTCATGAATTGGTAAAAGCCCCAATTCTAAACCTAGATTTTCTGCCAATTCCCAAAAATAGTTTATAACATGAAATTGATCAATTAATCATCATCTACTAGTTAAATACATCACTAGTTTACAATATAAGCATCAAAGAATCAATACCCAATCCCCAATCATCAATTGCAACTCTCTTATTCACCATTTCCCTTCTTAAGAAGCATACTTAAAATGTAATGTTACTAATACACATTAATGGAGGGAAGAATGATTACCTTAATGATGTAATCCTCTTGATTTCTTCAATATCCTACTGCCCAAGCCCGAGTTCCAAGGAGAATAACTTTTGAGGAATGAAATGAATTCAAGGTCATAAACTCACTTAAATTTGCATAGTGTTTCCTCTCCGGCGGAGTCGATTCCGCTGAGGCGGACACTCTCCGACGGAAAGCCCATCCGCTGAGGAGAAAGTCACTTAAACACCCATCTCTCGTTGGGGTAAGGCAAGCTCCGTTGTGGCGCATGCGCCCCGGTGAGGAAACCATCCTCTGAAGCGGATCAATTCCCTCCAGCCTAGTCTCGCTTCAGTGAGCCTAACCTCCGTTGAGGCGGACCCGCCGAGGCGAACGCTTGGTCGCTGGTGTGGACACCAATAACCAACAACAATATAAAGTTATCCAATCCCCCGCCAACCACTCGAAACACTCTCGGGACCTCCATAAACCAAACATGCATTCCTATCAGAAAACACATTCAAGACCTGCTCACACATTCAGTTTTCTCAGAAAAAGTCTGTAACGCTCGGGTTTGACTATAGTCAACTTTCAAGCTTTAATTTCATAATTTGACAAACTAATCTCCAAAATAGATCGGGGTGCCTCGGGACTCGAACCAATTTCTCAACTAAGTCATTAATGTCGTTTCAGAGCTAATGAGATCGACGAAACTACGAACGGAGAACGTTTTTCCAAAAATCAACTATGGGTCAAACTTCTTCTAATCTTTTAACTTGTATTTTCTCAAACTTAACAAGATGGGTCCGAAACCTACCCGATCTCCTTAGAACCGTGCCACCCATCCCTACAAGTCATAAAAATTGAGATAAAGCTACGGGAAGGGTATTTTTGGAAAATAAGTCCAAAAGTTCAAAACGACCAAATGGGTCGTTACATTGTATACCACTCAAACACACGTTCGTCGTCGAACGGTAAAGAAAAGTACCAAAGTTGTCGAGTAGCCGGAGAACCTTCGTCACAAACCTCATGAAAAAACTTCACATGCAAGAATCATGCTAATAGTACTACTTGTCCACCTTACCACTCAAAACTTCCTTGAATTAGATCAAAACTCAAATATCCATTTTTCCAAATCAGAAACTTCTCCCTCAACTGGTTTACATATATTTGAACAGACTCTGCTCAAATTCCTTGGCTCTGATCCTAACCACATCTCTGAACGCAATTAATTGATTACACAATTTCCATCATCATCACTTTAGTCCTTAGTTGTAGGCATAACCCAGTACCAAGCTTTTACGAGTCAAATATTCCAATTTCAGTTATCTCTCCCCCATACCATCCAAGTCGTCTTTAGTACTAAGAATCTGTAGAAAACACGTCATCATACGCCGAGAGTCCAAATCATGACTCTATCTCTCGCCAAGAAGAATATGCTTGTTTTGAGCCAATTTCCATCATTTCTATCCAAAAGTTGACCTTACCCATGGTCAATTGTGATAATTCCAAATCCGTTAGTTTCGTTTTATCAAGATGAAACTATTGAGCTAACTCTATTAATCCAATTCCTCTTAAGCCTCCCAATATCGTAATATGCGCATCATCGTAGTGACTATCTTAATTTGCCAAATCGGTAGAAGATCGTCTGATCATTCCAAGGTTTCCCATATCCATTTGTACCTTCTCAAACCATCACCAAGTACCCGCATAGACCATTACAACTGTCTGAATAATTGCAATCAACTCAATATCATCAAATCAACTTGCAACCCCAAATAAAGCCCGATAACTCTACCATATCTCTGCTTTACACTGTAAGTCTATCAAATCTCTAAAAATGGATTACCGGACTATCCATAAATCGTGAAAATATATCCATAAGTCATTCGACATTACATGAACGATTCTGACCCGATGCAAAGTGCACAACTCCTCGAATGTCGCCAATGGTCACTGAACTGACAAAGTCCCTTCACAAAACCAATCATAAAATGCCCATAGGTCTGGGGAGATCAATCCCAATCTGTTGCTCATCAATGTTCAACGCCACGATAGCGTCCCTGACTTTAAAAGCTGAAATCTACCCGAGTCATCAACTTAGTACCGAGGAACTACACACTTAAATCTTCTTGTTCTCCACTCACAACTGATACGAAAATCTTATAGAACTCCATAGAATTTGAATACGTCGAGTGTTCCTTCATGCGCTTTCACTTAGCTTGTTCACTACTCCAAATACTTCGACGCAAGGCCTGAAGCAAATCCAAAGCATCAATTCCCGTAGTCCATGTGCCTTACCACACGCAAATACTCTCACATCATTATTACTTGATGTACTCAACCATGCTATCCTGCCGGTAATGCTTCGACACAGTTTACTATCACAAACATCATTTCATTTAAAAAATATAGTTTAACCTTCAAACTTAAGAGATTTCAAGTTTCCCCTTATTAACCAACTCTAACGCATTCTTTCAAGAATGGTATGAAATTATCCACTCGTACCACACAATCCGCCCTCCCATAAATCTTATCACATCAGTTTTCTGAAGCCCGAGTCTAACGATCGTCAATCATGAATTCCCATGGCGCTTTGCCATGACACTTAGTCAAATTCCGTAGACTTTCTTCTTCCAACCTACTTAACAATTACACTTTATCTTAAATAATGCGAGATAATTATACCATGTCTCATACTTGATTCAAGTAATCACGTCGCTTAGAATTTAAATCCTTTTCTTAAGGTGTACCCTATGCCTTTCAATTCAAGGTCCAACATGCCTTTATCATAACTCTTCAATTTCCATATTCTTCCAAAAATCCCATTCATCGCTATCGACTGAAAATCACTCGAACCCACTCGAGAGTATACCGAAATATCAGTAAATCTTACAAAATAGATGAGTCAATCCTGGAGATAGTGGTAAACCACACTCGAACAACCGAAGGTTTTGCTTACCTCACTCGAATCTCAAAACTAAATACTTTTCTGATTCACGCGCATTATATGAACAATCCTTCACGAAGCCTCCCACCAGAAGTACTGATCAACCTATAGTCACTCTACTTTTAGTTGTATGGCCTTCAGAAAGGCAATCCAAAATGGCATCAAAGAGAGGAGGTTCAAGCTAGACGATAAGAGTATGGCTGAAATGTCCATTGATACCGACCCCTTTCCCGCGGTACCAATATCTATGGTATCTTTTGCTAAGCCCGACGAGTCAAGAGACACCAAAGGGAAACAACCGATTAAAATGATGTGGGTCCCAAAGAAACCTACCGAAGGGGCCTACATGACACTCGTGATGACAGACAACAGCTAGGAGCAGTTTTCATGGCCGCCCTAAATACTCGAGGGACGTTGAATGAGAACTTCAGGAACAAACCATGAGATTCAGAAGGATCCCTATCGACGCCAGGCATAGGCCTGGGGGGCAAGTACGGATGCCAATCAATCGACAGTCGAGCATGCCTCGAATAGATGAAGAAACACTCCCTAAAACCAAATAGAGGGTGGTCGAGTTTAACATGAACGAGGGTGTTTTATCCTTATGTATCATGGTAAGAAATGAGGATCATACGAGACCCCGGAGAATAATTAAACCAGCCGCTAACACAGAAGAGGGGAAGTGGTCTATTAATTAGGCTCTTGGAAAGAAAGAGGAACCACCGAAAGTCACATCCAGGACTCAAAAAAGAAGGATGCAACGTGTCAAGGCCTTGCGTAAGATGCAACAAATATTGTATCTAATTTCCAACACCAAGGCAGCAAAAAATTAGGAGATTCTTGAGTATGTCGTAGTCGAGGATATCGAGCGGGCATTCGGCTCAGTTGTTTTAGGGGCAATGTCGCTTGAAGGAGAGACGTCGGGTCAACCAGAGCTAGATGAACAGCCTACCAACAACCTGACGGAGGAACCCCGACAATAGAATGTGGCACCGAATGGACTTCTAACTGAGGCAATCCCATAGATCGTGCAGAGGATTCAGTCAGAGGATCCCCAACCGATCCCCATTTGTCTCCAGAAAATGAAATATATGAGCTCCTGATCAGCCGAATTGAATGAAGGAGGGAACTCTATCCTCGACTCACTTATCCATGACCTGGTTGATGAGATGTGGGCAGATATTGAGATGGTCAGCCTAATCCCATATGAGTTCTGGGCCAGCCGCTCCGCGCTGGATAGCCTAGAAGGTGATGTTTGCGTAGAAGATGCAGAATGGGCAATAATAGTCGATACTACGGCTAGGGACACTTTGAGCATTGTATTTGGTGCACCTACAAAAGAGATGGTTAAACACCTCAAGCCCCTCTATATGAAGGCTTACATCAACGGCAAAATCATTAGCTTAGTGTTCGTCGACAATGGGGTTGTGTTGAATGTGATGTCGCTGCTTACTTTGAAAAGCCTCAACAAAAGCAGAGAAGATCTCATCCCAACTAACATAAAAATGGCTAGCTTTATGGGAGAGGCTTCTGAAGCGTTGGGGATTTTAGTGGCAATCATTATAGGTCCCAAGACGGTCAGGTCTACCTTCTTTGTAATAGATGGCAAGCCGTCCTACACCATTCTGCTAGGCATGGACTAGATTCAGACTAGCCGATGTCTTCCTTCTACCATGCATCAAAAGCTCATCTTTTGAGAAAGAGACAAGATAGAAATTGTTCCAGCGGATGATAACCCATTCCAACCAGGGGTTCAGAACGTTGAGGTTGTCCTCTATTCACCTTATGTGGCTCCCATATCATCGACCTGCTGCTTGAGATTTAAGTGTTTAGCCGAATTCCAACCCGTTCTAATCAGGGGGGCAATTGTTAACACTCAAAAATAATTTAAGTGTTTAGCCGAATTCAGTGACAGCCGAACTGTTCCAGAGCCGAATTTACTCCTAGCCCTCGACTACAAGAATTTCATCGGCTATTAAGGCATCTTATCTGAGTTGTTAGTTAGAGGTACGACTGGATTCACTCAGATGCAGACGCCTCAACGACCAAGTCAAAAAGGTTTTCGAACCCCTATAAGTGGTAACGACCAACAACAGCTAAAAGAAAGGGCCATTATCGGAGCAAGGGGAGTAGAGGGCGAGAAAATCGGCACCACCTCCCCCATAGTCGGCCATTGAACTTAGTGGGTTACTTGATGGCTGCCATGGAGGGGGCACATTTGTATAGTTTTTTTTTTTTTTGTACTATAAATAAAGCACATTCTTTGTATATAGACACACAATCAATCAAACAACTCTAATTTTATCTATTTTTATCCTTTATCCTTTATTTATCCTTTACTTTACTGTACTCAGCTGCATTCATGTTTCTTACCTCTTAGTTTACTCATACCACCGTCCTAACGCTTTCTGGAGTAGTTGGGGAACCCATTGCTAGAAATTAGAGTTCTGTTTCCAGCCCAAATCTCTTAAGTTAAAGGAATCAATTTATCATCTGATTTCGTCAGCCGATAAAACGGCAAACACATCGGACGGTAACAGAAAGAAATGGTTTTTTGGCTGTAGCACTGCTGGTGGTGGCTAAATAATTGAATGTTACGTTCATAGTATTGAGTCAAACAACTCCAAATAATACTATTCAGAAAAAGCAGGCAAACACTTAGCACAATGCTTGGACGCATTCTAAAGATCTACCTTCACTAGCCAATACCCGTTTAGCTAATTCCTAAAGTATTCAACAACATGCAACATAAGCATCCAAAGATGACGACTTCTAATACTTTTCAGTAGCGAGTGCTAGACGATGATTAATCATATTGGGACTTAGACACGACACAGACATTGAGGAACATGACCACTTAGTGAGGCCTAGGAGACAAGGCTGAAGAGAAGAAATTCTCACGAATAAGTATAATTTCGCAATTGACTAATGCCTAGTGGAGCAACCACGTGGAGGTAGGCGTCCCACGAGTCGTGTATCTATTTCTTGGAGAGTTGGAGAAGAAACAATTGTAATATATGTGGAATAATTATCGACTAATTCTGAAAAATAGTCGTTGTAAACAGATTCAATTTACAATGACTTAGCCGTCCTCCGAGGGTTAACACCTCATAGATCAGATCGTGAACTCTTTTAATAAAGTTAAAATATGCATTAATTCACAATGATTTAGTGGTATATAGTAGTGTGTATGCAATCTATCATGAATTTATTAACTTGGTGTAATTAAACATCGGATAAATATTTACCATCATTAACCAGCCAAATAGAAACTATTTTCGTATAGGACTACATCTCTAACTAGTATATGATTTTCAATTCAACAATTGAAGAGTTAATGAATAAACTGTAGAATCCAGTGAAAGGGGAATATTAAATAATCAATATTATTATTGAATGTTCTTGGATAGAATCAATGTCAATTTTGAAAAGATATTGCCATTTAGAAAAGACGTAGTGCAAACAATATTTCCAATTAGAGGAAGGTCTTTTCATAATAATGGCTCTTGATAAACATGAATAATCAGGATGATTATTAACTGATCTCGTTAATAATTTTGGTTAATTGATAACGTACATATCTAAATTATATTGTGAACTACTCAACTCAAGATGCAATTGTAACCATTCACCGAGTTATTTTACGAACTAGCTACATAAGATACACAGGGAATGATTTGTTTTCACTAGAGTCGGAGATTAGTTATTATTGGGATGGCAAGCGGGGGGAGGTTGAGTCATAACCTATAAAATCACCTACCCCGCAAAGTAATTTTTTCTGCTTTCAGTTAAGAGTCTCACATCGGATATGGAAACATGGACTCATTATATGGACTTGGACAATCCTCACCCTACAAGCTAGCTTTTGGGGTTGAATTAGGCCCAAGATCCATTCTTTTCATGGTATCAGAGTCAGGCTCATTCCAATTCTTTGTTCACCGATGTTGGGTCCCCAAATTATATTATTCACGCTCTAGTTAATAAGGTCTGAGCTTGCAGGGAGTGTTAAGAGTCTCACATCGGATATGGAATGGGAACATGGACTCCTTATATGGACTTGGACAATCCTCACCCTACACGCTATCTTTTGGGGTTGAGTTAGGCCCAAGATCCATTCTTTTCACTTTCGACTCGCCCGAACTGCTAAGACTCGCCCCTCCCCTCCCTGCCCTGCTTAAGTTTTATTGTATTTTACTCTTCTCATTTGCTATAAGACACAATATTAGGTTATAATACACCTCTTATTTCCCTTGTATAAGTAACTTTTTTCAACTATTGAACATATTTTTCCTCACCCAACTTTTATTTACTAACCTCTAAAAAACGCTAAATACCATATAGCCCCCTTAAACTTGACCGGCTTAGTGCCTTTGCCCGTCTATGGACCGGTTTACAACTTTTACCCGTAGTTTTGAAGATGCATACATGGGGTTTGCGCTTCGGTGACTGTAAACACTCTAACCACGTGGGTGGCACACAGACACGTTGAATCTCTGATTCGTGAATCATGGTAATGAGCCATGTGGAACTTAGTTCGAGGGGGGATTGTTGGGTGTGCGAACAAAATCTCACATTGGTAGTTGAAAATAAAAATGAGCTACTTATAAAGTGTTGAATACTCTTAATGATGTGAGATCTTCTGGAAAAAACCGTGCGAACTTGGCCCAAAGCAAACAATATCACACACCATGCATGTTAAAAGTATTTTTGGACAGTTTAGCCCAACACGCACAACCCAGGGCAATTCTCGGGACTTTTCCAACTCTGTTCTTTTGCTTCTTTTGGGTCGTTTCTCACCCTATACCTTTTTTCCAATTAGTCTCCTAGGCATATAACATATTCACATATCCATATATCCTTGTTACCTTCGTGTAGGTTTGGACACTTTCGAGATCACTTTTTACGTACTTAAGTAGCCCCGATATTTCTTTTGTTTAATATCGAGAAGTTGTGAGTCTTCACAACACTAAGTTTTATTAGTCATTCCTTAAAAAGAAAAATGAATTCATAGTACATGTGTCAAAGTATTTAAATTTTAGTATAAAAATTGGATGTTCGTTGATACACCAAAAAGAATACAGGAGTGTTTACAAATATATGATTAATCTTCGTCAAAGAAAAAAAATCGTTTGTCTCGTCTAATAATAATGGTACTATTTAAACTTGCACAGATGGATCACAAAGGGTCCATGGAATATACTGGAAATCAAAGCCATAATTAATTCTGCGAAGAGAAAACAGGACAGCCTATATATCCTCTAATTATAATACTTCAACGTTACTATATATATACATAAAAATATCTAAGGAAAAGACGAAATAATTTGAAGGCCAGTAACTTAAATTATTAAAGTTGTGTGGTGGATGTGAAATTGTGGATCTACCTCGTATAACTTCATGTTTTCACATTATTAAAATTATTTTTGTGTGGTTGATTAGTATTGGGAATCAGCAGGCTCAATTTATCTACATGATTGCTGAAGATATTTCTATCATGGCGAATGGTGTGTGATTGAAGTATGATTTATTAGTATTATGCTTAAACTTGACGGTTAAGAGTCTCCGCTGAAATGAAATGGAAATATGGACTCCTTATATGCAGTTGGACAATTCTCACCCTACAAGCTAACTTTTGGGGTTGAGTTAGACTCAAGATCCATTCTTTACATGGTATCAGAGTCAGGCTCATTCCAATTCTTTGTTCACCGATTTTGGGCCCCAAAATTATATTATCCACGCTCCAGTTAACGAGGTCTGGGCGTGCGGGGAGTGTTAAGAGTCCCACATCGGAAATGGAATGGGAACATGGACTCCTTATATGGATTTGGACAATCTTCACCCTACAAGCTAGCTTTTGGGGTTTAGTTATTCCCAAAATACATTCTTTACATGGTATTAGAGTCAAGCTCATAACAATTCTTTGTTCACCGGTGTTGGGCCCTCAAATTATATTATTCACGCTCCAGTTAACAAGGTCTGGGCGTACGGGGGAGTGTTAAGAATCTCATATGAACTCCTTATATGGACTTGGACAATCCTCACCTACAAGCTAGCTTTTGGGATTGAGTTAGCCCGAGATATATAACAAACGTTCAAAGAGTCGCTACTTAGTTGCCTGACCCATTTTAATCTAAAGTCCATCTTCACTGTTGATACACAATTCTATATAAACATATATTCTCATTCAAATCTTTTCACAATCATTGAAAGCTTTTAATTCGTTAGTCCAATAAATTAGTAGACTTTCTCATCAAAACCTTTATTCATTAATGGTCATGAAAAATTGCTAATTAACAGTTTGCATTTGATATTTCCGTATATGAATTATTATTCTATTTTATCGTCACCAATATGTGCGTCTGATGTATAGATTAACATAATTAATATATGTAAAGAGATATTTTTATGGAACTTACTTGTTTTTTCACTTTCAAATATAAGGGTTAACGGATTAAATAAATAATGAAATTAAGAATCAAAGACATGGTTTAAAAAAAGGAAAGGTAAAATAAGTACTCCCCGTATCAAAAAATAGTGTTCACTTAGCTATTTGCACACCCCTTAAGAAAATACTGTTTTATAAGCAACAATAAGTAATTTGATTAAAATGTCCTTAATTATATAAGTATTGAGATTTGATCACCTAACACTTAATAAGGGAAAATCTGAAAAAATATGGTTAATTCTTTCTTGATTTGGTAAGTAGACACTCTTTTTTATTCAAACAATAAAAGGTAAGTGGACACTCTTTTTTATCTGGAGAGAGTAGTAACTAATAAGCTTTTTATACTGTTGTTGTGGTGATGGCCAACGCTGCGCAAATCCAGATTAATCGGACTCAATATGAATATCAACTACCGGGAAATTAAACCAAAAAAGAAAAACATAAGCCAATAATAATAATAATAATAATAATAATAATAATAATAATAATAATAATAATAATAATAATAATAATAGAAAGAAAAGCAATAATCCTATATGATATGCCTTTTAGCAAAAGATAATAACATAAAAATGGTAATAGAATTACCAACCTACACTACAGCTCACATTATTAAACATCTTTAATACTATATCTAAAGCCATACATTAGCCACCAAATGTACAACTTTGAAATATGACATCCCCCAAATAATTGTTTTTCTTAAAAAAAACAATTTTTTCTTATTACTTCGCAATTGTTATCGCCTTCTCTTAGCCACTCACCGCTCCGTCTTAAACAGGGAGTAGCATTGTATATCCTATTATTTACGTAGTGTTGACAAAAATAAGCTAAACAAATAAACCATGTCATTCTTAATAAGTGTGCGTCTTTTTCGATAAAATAAAAAGAAAAGAATAATTTAAGGGAGTTATTGTTTTCTAGCTAACAATAAGTTGAACTTAGAGCCCGCTTAGGTAAGCTAATTAATAGTTGTTGATATATATAAAGTGTTGAAGAGTATTTTTAAGTGGGTTTTATAAATACATATTTGAATATAAAAACTTTAAAATTGATTCCTTTCAGTTAGAAAGTGCAATTATATTATTATCAGCTGACGGAAAGAAAAATACATAGCTAAAAATAAATTAATTTTATAGTTAATTACTGTAGGAACAATTATATACTTATTTAGTTATTCATTGATATGATATTCTGCACCACCAAATATCTATTCTAAGCGATAGCTAATTTTTGTATATAGGATGAAACACGTTACTCTACATGTTCTAAGCGTAGCATCCGCAGAATAGTAAAGAACAGTAAAACAAGGAAATAATAATTTTTTTACGTGGAAACCATCCGACTCACAAAGGTAGAAAAAATCACGACCTATACAAATATGTAGGATTAAACCCAAACTCCACTACAACGTGAGCCTGTGCAAATTCCAAGTTATAAACTTTGTTACCACTAAACTCGAATTCCTATCTCACTAATCTCCCTAGACTAGTAAGCCCACTCCAAGTTATCCCAACTTGAAGTTGAATTTGACTAACTATTTATATATACTATGTGTATGCTTCTATGAAAGTTGATAAAGATACAATTCGATTGATCAATCCTAATACAAGAATCTAGACTCAAAAACTGTAAACATAAACTCTGTAACATAGCTTCTTCAATCTGCTTCGTCGTATTAGGTCACAGTTATGAAACAAAACTCTCTCAAATATGCTTCGCAGTTATGAGATCAGAACTCTCTCAAATATGCTTGACAGGGTTTGCTCTATATTCTAATTTTCTCTCTTTGTGAGTGCGTAACTTTCTTCACGGCAAGACTTGGATATATATATATATATATATATATTGGTTTTCAACGCATGGGCTAATCCTAAACCCTATATGATACGGCTCATCATGGTAAATAGGATTTGAGATTCTTGCATCTTCACAGGGCTTCAGTTTCCTTGTAGGACTCTGAAATATCTTGATAAGTATAGCAAGAAATTCTGCAGCATTATACGCCAAGTCTTTACCCATAAACCACAAATTCTACTCGCAATAAGACTCTGAGCAGGAACACATTACATCTGTTCCATTCAACATTGTCTCGCATTTGTGTCTGATATGGAACATGTTTGTATACCTGGTTCATTTCCTTTCTTCTTTATGTTTGATTCGTTCAACTTTGTATTGCATCTGTCTGCCTGGATGGATCAAGTTCGCAGAACTGGTTCATTCATCATTGCCTTACCCTGTGTGTTTGCTCTCTTATACTTCTGATCGATGTGTTTCTCTGTTTCTAAGATAGAACATGTCTTTCTTAGATAATACATGTCTACTGACCTGGTTCACTTTCCTTGTGCATCCTTGCTACGCAAGCAATCTTGAGGTGCTTAGTTCACCTGATTTATTTCATTAAGTCAGACACACTTGATATGTTCATTTACTTTTTCAATCATTAAAACCAAACTCTGAAGCATTTCATTAAAGAAAAGCACTTGATATGCTCATTTACTTTGTCAATCATCAAAACCAAACTATGAATTTCTTACTAATGCCAACATTTACGTTCTCAATAACATAAGGATAATAGGTGACAAAAAAATAATGTTACGATTTAGTGAAATTATATTGGAACTGAATTATTGGAGTAAATTTTACGAACCTAGCTTGTTATGTCACATCATACACCTAATAGTCCATCTATTATGTCTCTCTTCTTTTAACCTTTTAAATTTTAATCAATTCAAATTTTACTCAAAGCAGAAAAAAGAGAGGACGAATGTAATTTAACTTGATCAAGTGAGAAGGAAATAATTGCTTTCGTTAATTTCATGTGGCAAATTCATTAAATTTCGAAATTACGTATAGTACTGAATCTATTTCAGAACTTTAAGTTTGGTTCAGACAGTGACAATGTTTAAAACGTGACGAGCTAAATCCATTTGAAAAGCTTGTTGAAGTAATTTTTTGATTCATAAGCCACATGGAATCACAAACCATTCAATGACATTCATATTAATGAAAGTATGTATGTCCTAGACACAATCATTATTAGGGACAAATGTACTTGAACACTAAGATTAATATTTATGGCATTTGAATTATTATTTGATTGTTTGTAATTATTCATTAATGTGCATCCCTTGAGCTTACGTTATCATTAATAGAGTGAGATATTGATGATAGAGCGTAACTCTAAAATAGCCTCGACTAATGATCATCAAGAATGTGATATCGATGATATGTTATAAGTCGATATGTGGTCTGCATCACATTCTTAGAGAATGTAGTATGTCTCACCTGCTACTAGTAATGGTTAATATTGATGGACACATGGATACTTTTGGAAAAATTATTGATATACCCTGCTGATAAACTATTTGTTAGACATGTCTAGAGTATTATCAGCGTGTGGGATATGAAGGTCCTTTGACTTGAGGTCAATACGCACCTTGTTTATAGAGTAATGTACTTTGACCCTGTCCTAAGATTAAACTCCTTATAGGATAAGATACGGCTTGTGTTGGGTGCATTATGATGTAAATTAAGGTGGTAGTTGAGCCAAGAATAGGATTCATTCCTCGATTGGATATTCGAGAGAGCACTCAACTTCTTAGTGATATTAGGTCGACCAAGTCATTGGCCAATGCAAGAGACATATTTAGAATATGGTCTAGTTGTCAACTAATATGGATGAGATAAAGTGATCAAGCCATTTGGATAGACACATGGCAAATTCTAAGCTTGATCGAGTGTGTCGCGAATGAAAAGGAATTTATCATCTCACATGAAGGTTATGTTAGCTGGATTCATGTAAACGTACTTCATATATTGAGTTCGTCGTACGACGCAGTCTAGGAGTTCAGTATGGACCTTAATTGGATTAGTGTCGATATATGAAGGCCTATAGGGTCACCCTATGTCGATTGTCTCTTCGATCTAAGGGTGTATTGAGAAAGTATTAAATATTCGATTTGGAATCGAGATATTTAAATTGATAATAACTATGGGATAAATTTCTATTAGATGGAAATTATTTAATTAAGTCAAAATTGAATTTTGGATTTAATTAGATGTGTTGAATATATAAACGGAAATCGAAATTTGACGTGTGGCGCCGTGGCGCCTGCTAGGCTGAGCCGCGCGCCTGACTGGTAGCAGGCCCAGTTCGACTGGGCCACTTCACCTCGATTTTGGGCCGGATTTGAGCCCACTCCAAATCTGATTTTGACCTAGTTTTTTTGCTATATATACAGTACCTCTCATTTGTTAAATACACACAAGAATATACCAATTCTTATAAAAACTTTCTAGACTTAGAGTCTAGGACGAAACTCTCTCAAACCTCTGCCAAGATTTTCTGGCTTTCTTGACAGAGAAATACACCGTAGCATAGTGCTTGCAGTCGAAGGGATAGTCGCGTGTCCACCCTTTAGTAAAGACTCCAGCTAATACAACATGTAAGTGTTCTAGTTTTATGTTACAGGTTTTGATTGTCATATAACCATACCAGAAGAAATTGTTGGGGTAAGTAAGAACAAAATTTTAAACTTCCGTTGTGCCATACTTATGTGTTTTGAACCCAACAAAACCCTACACTTGATTCTAGTCCTTCGTTAACAAACGAGTTATAATGACATCTTATGGTAAAAACATCACAATTCCATCCGATAAAAATTTACCTGCATCAGATGTTTACATCAAATTAACACTCTCTGATCATTTTTACTTGTTCATTTTTTACTTGGAACACTCTTGAACGAGTAATAAATAAAATGACAAATTTATATATCATCCCTAATTATTATAAATTATCTAAATAATTGAAATCAATCAAACATACTTTGAAAGTTGTGTAGCCACTAACAATTCTTTGAAGTTTCCAACTCAATAATTAAAAATAAAGATAAAATATGTATGAAATAGCCAATTATTTCTTTACTTTTCAAGATGAATTAATTTTAATGTAATTGACAAGTAAAAATGAACGAAGTGAATGCATGCATGTCATATATTTGAATTTTGACTTCTTTTACTTAACCCTAATTGATTAAAATGTATTTCTATTCATCAATCACTCTATCATTGTAAGTTGGATTAATTTAATATATTAATTTAATATATACCCTCGATATGAATAAATTTTTACACTCTCGTACCTAATTTTCTTAATTAGAACCTACGAAAGTAGAGATGTCATGAAGCTCACAAGTCGGTGCAATTGCAACTTGTCACTAGAACATTGCATTGGATTTAGACCACAAACAAAGCCACCAATGCTGAGGAAGTCTCCACTTCCGGCCCCATATATAGCTGAAATAAGCATTTGCCTAACCTTTTAGATCGTAATCCCTCAGAATAAAAAAGAGTGTACACTTAGTTATTTATATTTATTTAAGAAAATATTAACTTCTAGATAAAATTAGATAATTTGACTAAAATATCTCTAATTAAATAATTATTAGAATTTGGTCACCTAACACTTAATAAAGACAAATCTGAAAAAATAAAATCAATTCTTTTTTAATTTGATAAGTGAACACTCTTTTGACTAAAAAAATAAATGCTAACTGAACACTCTTTTTGAATCAACAAATAAAAACTAAGTAAACACTCTTTTTTATCCAAAGGGGTAGTATAATATCGCCAAATACTGCCGACACCTCTTACGTGGCACTTCAAAATGTTCCGTTTAGCTTTTCATTTTATCAAAAAACTTTTTTCTAATATGAAATCAGAAAAAGGAGGGACAACTTGAACCGTGAGAATTGAACATGTACTTACCGTGTGAAAGACTTCCACTATTACTGCCCAACACAAAATTGGGACAAAAATGCTTTAACCAAATTATGCAATATAAGTTTAATAATTATAAACTAAAGTAAGAATACATATTCTTTTTTATAACCGTACTATCGGATCAGTTGCTCGCATCTCGATTAATTTTACATGATATATGTTACCTCCCACCAGCAACAGGTACTAGGTAACTCTATTCATCAAAGCTAGATCAGATTGAAAGAAATCACTTAGTGTATTGTCTCTACTGGGAATTAAACCTGAGACATCATGATGTTCAACCAACTTCATTAACCACTAGGCCGCACCCTTAGATGCAAAGCAAGAATATATATGAGAGAAAAGATGGAATAAATACTTGTATATTTTCTCATGTATACACCTAATCACATAAATAAATGTAATTACAATTATAACTAAAATCTTAAATCAAATTACTATTTTTTCTGGAGGGTCAAGAAATTGGGAAGGATCAAATTATTATTGCTCTTGAGCCAAATTTTCCTCTCATAGTTTCTTCAATTTGGATGTCGAACCAGACCTTTTATTTGGTGCATAAATCTGATCTTAATGAATCAAGAGGTTAGTTCAACAAACAACATCATCAAGGGGAGATAGATCCATAAAAGCTTAAACAAATATTCTAATCTACAAGTTTATTAACAATTTTATTTGAAAAGAGAGAAAAATCTGCAATCTAATTCATTTTCATAAGAATATGCATGTAAAATATTTTATAAAGCTTATCTTAAAATAACATAGACACTTACTGTTGATGTTTGAATAGAAAATGTGGGGTATTTTTGGAACTTGTATGGAATTAAGAAGAAATAAAGTGATCAACGGACAGAAAAATCGAATCAAAGGTTGCAACTTTTCAGAACAATTACAACATTTGGTATGAATGGTTGTAACTGTTCATATGCTACTCTATATAAAGAAGGTTGATCACTTGGTTGAAGAGAGACACAACAAGACAGAAAAAAAAACTACAATCAATCAGTTTTTTTCACAATTAATGATTTAAGATTGTGGCTTCTACTTCTTCTTCTTAAAAAATAAGTTTCTGAAGAACACATATAGTAAATTCGCCAGAAGTGAAGTTCTTGTGCTAGAACTCTCACTTAGATAGTTGTATTCTCTAGACAGACGTCCGTAAAACTGCAGCACAAGTGGGGGCGAATTTTTGTCTAAGGACACTGCATCAAGCAGGCCTCTATCGACACCAAGTTAGCATGTGTTTTCAATTTGTTGAATTCATTGTTGTTGATTTCAAGTTATTTTGAGTTATTATTATATTATTGTGCTCAAATCATTTCATCATTGATGATACTAGATTGACACTAACAATCTAAGACAAAAAATTCCAATTCAAAAAAAAAAATTCCAGATTTTTTTTTTCTGATTTGTTGAGGTTGCAAAAATTTTCAGAGAATTCAATTTCCTTATTTGCAAAGATGGATCAATCTGGATCGTCAATGGTGAAAACCATGTTGAGAAACCTGAGAAATTCAAAGGTTCTGATTTCAAACGCTGACAACAGAAGATGTTGTTCTACTTGACAACTCTTCACGTGGCAAACGTATTGATTGTTGAGGCTCCTATGGCTTTTCCAGAAGGAGAAGGGGAGAATACTCCGATTGATGCGGAGAAGGCTGGAAGGCTGAAAGACATTCAAACTTAGGAAAGTCAGGAGTTTCTTTGCAGAAACTATATTCTCAATGCCTTGGATGATTCTCTCTACGACATCTACTCCACGTTCATAACGGCACGGGAGTTGTGGAAATCGTTGGAGAACAAGTACAAAACTGAGGTTGCTTGTTCCAAGAAGTTCGTCATCGGAAAGTTTTTGAACTTTAAGATGAGTGATGCCAAGGCAGTTGTCAAGCAAGTGGAGGAACTCCAAATCATTGTTCATGAGTTAGAGGTTGAAGGTATGGGCCTTAATCCGAATTTCCTTGTTGGTGCTATTATTGAGAAATTACCTCCCTCATGGAAGGATTTTAAGGTTTATCTTAAGCATCTAACTGAGGAAATGAATTTTGAGCAATTGGTTCTGAAATTTCAAGTTGAAGAGGATAACCGGAAGAATGAAAAGGCATATGTTGTTTCATTGGAGCCTAATGCTAACATGGTTGAAGGCAATGCTTCTAAGGCCAAGTTTCAGAAAGGCAAGGGCAAATTTAATGGTGCCAAGCCATATTTTGCAACCGGGAGGAATGCATTCGCCCCTCAAAGGACCAATGCATTCAAGAAACCACAATCAGGACTCTGTTGGGTATGTGGCAAACCTGGACACAGAGCAAAAGATTGTCGCCTTCGCAAGAATCAAGGTGGTGGTGTTGGAGGTTCGAGTAATGTCAACCAATCCAACCGGGCTGAAACTAAAAACCAATTCATTGGGGTTGTGGCGGCTCAAGCAAATCTGGTTGCAAATTCAACCGATTGGTGGATGGACACGGGTGCTACAATGCACGTATGTTCTGAAAAGGATATGTTTTCATCCTACCAGGCCATCAAGGATGGAGAACCATTATTCGTAGGGAATGCTTCTTTTGTGAAAGTGGAAGGGAAAGGGAAGGTGACTTTACAACTCACTTCCGGGAATGATCTTGTGCTCACTATGTGTTGCACGTGCCTGAAATTTGTAAGAATTTGATTTCTGGGCCTGTTCTTAGTAACAAGGGCTTCAAAATTGTATTTGAATCTGACAAATTTGTACTCACCAAGGGTGGGTTGTATGTAGGTAAGGGTTACCTCAGTGAGGGACTCTTCAAACTATCTGTTGTACCTACTAAGGCAATTGCCATTATTAATGAAAATGCAGGCACTAGCACTGCTTCTATGTATATGGTTGATTCTCTTTCTTTATGGCATTCACGATTAGGCCATGTTAATTATCGCTCTTTACAAAGAATGGTGAAGTTAGGCATATTGCCAAATTGCTCTATGAATAAAATGACTAAGTGTGGAGTTTGCATAGAATCAAAATATGCAAGTCATCCTCATAAATCTGTAGTGAAATCAAATGAAGTGTTTGGTTTAATTCATAGTGATTTATGTGATTACCAAGCAACCCCATCTCGTGGCGGAAAGAATTACTATATATCATTCATAGATGATTGCAGTAAATTTTGTTATGTACACTTTATACATACCAAAGATGAGGCTTTGAACGTATTTAAAATATACAAAGCAGAAGTGGAAAATCAACTTGACAAAAGAATTGAGATTCTAAGGTCAGACAGAGGTGGTGAATATCAATCAAATTAGTTCAAAGAATTCTGTTCTACTCATGGTATAGTTCATCAAAACACTGCGCCATATACTCTAAAACAAAATGGAGTTGCCGAACGTAAGAATAGAACATTGAAGAATATGATGAATTCAATGTTGATTAGTTCGGCTGCACCCCTTAGTCTATGGAGTGAGGCGTTAATTACTGCAAATATGATATTGAACAAAATTCCTCAAAAGAAAAATGACCAATCTCCCTATGAGTTATGGAAAGGAAGATCGCCTACTTTCAAAAGGATGGAAGTGTGGGGTTGCCTAGCGAAAGTTCAAGTTCCCTTACCAAAGAGACCTAAACTTGGACCAAAAACGGTGGATTGCATATATATTGGCCATGCCAATAATAATGCAGCATATAAGTTTTTGGTGTATCATTCCGATGTTGAAGGTATTTACAAAAACACACTTATGGAATCTGCTGAAGCAGAATTTTTTGAGGATATTTTTCCTTACTCTTGTTCCTAATCATAAGAAAAGGACACTACCTCAAGATGAGTAAAACCAGAACACTAATAATGATGAAAATCTTACTTCATCTGTTCAAGAAGAAATTTCTGAACCAATGAGGAGTAAACGTGAAAAAATTACCAAAGATTTTGGACCGGACTTCATGACCTTTTCCGTTGAAGGAGAACCTCAAACATATAGGGCTGCTATGGACTCATCCGAATCACCTTATTGAAAAGAGGCTATTCAAAGTGAGGTAGAATCCATTGTGCAAAATAATACATGGATATTGGTTGATCTCCCTCCGGGACAAAAACCAATAGGCCATAAATGGATTTTCAAACGGAAATTAAGGCTTGATGGTACTATAGAAAAATACAAAGCTCGTATAGTAGCCAAAGGGTTTTGACAAAAAGAAGGTGTAGATTTCTTTGATACCTACTCACCAGTAACGAGAATAACGTCTATAAGAACGTTAATTGCTATAGCGGCGATTCACAATTTGGAAATACACCAAATGGATGTGAAGACCGCATTCTTGAATGGTGAATCAGATGAAGAAATTTACATGGAACAACCCGAAGGGTTTGTTGTTAAAGGTCAAGAACGAAAGGTTTGTAAATTGATTAAGTCTTTATACGGACTTAAACAAGCTCCAAAGCAATGGCATAAAAAGTTTGATAATACGTTATTATCAAATAGTTTTCAAATAAATGAATGTGATAAATGTGTATACATTAAATAATGTAAAGATGCATGTGTCATTATATGCTTATTTGTTGATGATATGCTAATTATGGGAACGGATAAAGATGTAATTAACCAAACTAAGAAGATGTTGCATGCCGCTATTGATATGAAGGATATGGGAATAGCGGATGTCATTCTTGGTATTAGAATTCAAAAGAATCTGATGGTTACATCTTAACACAATCCCATTATGTTGAAAAGGTCCTTAGAAAATTTGGACACTATGATGATCGACCGATTGTTACACCATTTGATCCCGCTAGTTACCTTAAGAAGAATGAAGGTGAAAGTATGTCTCAATTGAAGTATACACAAGTTCTTGGAAGCTTGATGTACATAATGAATTGTATGAGATCGGATTTAGCATATACAGTGAGTCGACTAAGTCAATACTCACATAATCCTGGAAAGGCTCATTGGTTTGCACTAATAAGAGCACTCCGATATCTACAGCATACAATGAACTATGGATTGCATTATACAAAATATCCTCATGTGTTAGAAGGATATTGTGATGCTAATTGGATTTTCAACCAGTCGGAAAGTAAGTCCACAAGTGGTTATGTATTTACACTTGGTGGAGCGTCGGTATCTTGGAAATCATCAAAGCAAACGGTAAATACGCGATCAACTATGGAAGCAGAGTTTGTAGCCTTGGACAAAGTTGCTGAAGAGGCAGAATGGCTCAGAAACTTCCTAGAAGGTATTCCGTTGTGGACAAAGCCTATGACCACCATTTGCATACATTGTGATAGTATGGCTGCTCTGACGAGGGCAAAGAATCAGATATACAATAGCAAGTCGAGACATATAAGGCGACGTCATAATACAATACGAAGCTTGCTGAAGAATGGAATTATTTCCATTGATTATGTGAAATAAAAGGACAATATAACGAATTCTTTGACAAAAGGCCTTAACAGAGAGCAAGTCGTATTTACATCGAGGGGAATGGCCTTAAAGCCAACACAATGAGTCGTTAACTGGCGGAAACCTAACCTATCATAATTGGAGATCCCATGGTTTAGGTTCAATAGGAAAACTAGTTGGGGAAGACTCAATGAGCATAAAACACACATATGCTCATTCCTATGGTGTACTAAGTGTGTTAATCCGTTGATGTTTTAAGGGTTGAATCTTATTCTTAATAATACTAAAAGCCTTATGGTGGGATAGTACTGACTATTCTTGTTTGGTATTACCTATATGAGATTGATGTGGGGTCGCATCTGGGAGAACCGATATGGCTACGTTCTCTAGAAAATCTCACGAAGAAGGAGTTGTTAACGACCGAAATGAACACAACCGTAAGAATTGAAATATGTTGATATGATATGTGTGATACTTGTTGTCTTGATTTACTACAAAACGTGAATAGTTCAAGACATTTCGTCCACTATTTCACAAAGTAGATTCGATAGGTATTCACTACGAACGGTTCAAGTCCAAAAGACACTGTTTCCGATGCATGTCATATCGCGTTGTTCAGAAATAACGAAAAGTTCCTTATTATCTTATTTTCTATCCAAATGTGGGGTATTGTTGATGTTTGAATAGAAAATGTGGGGTATTGTTGATGTTTGAATAGAAAATGTGGGGTATTGTTGGAACTTGTATGGAATTAAGAAGAAATAAAGTGATCAACGGACAGAAAATTCGAATCAAAGGTTGCAACTTTTCACAAAGGTTGCAACTTTTCAGAACAATTACAACATTTGGTATGAATGGTTATAACTGTTCATATGCTACTCTATATAAAGAAGGTTGATCACTTGGTTGAAGAGAGACACAACAAGACAGAAAAAAAAAACTACAATCAATCAGTTTTTTTCACAATTAATGATTTAAGATTGTGGCTTCTACTTTTCTTCTTAAAAATAAGTTTATGAAGAACACATATAGTAAATTCGCCAGAAGTGAAGTTCTTGTGCTAGAACTCTCACTTAGATAGTTGTATCCTCTAGACAGACGTCCGTAAAACTGCAGCACAAGTGGGGGTGAATTTTTGTCTAAGGACACTGCATCAAGCAGACCTCTATCGACACCAAGTTAGTATGTGTTTTCAATTTGCTGAATTCATTGTTGTTGATTTCAAGTTATTTTGAGTTATTATTATATTATTGTGCTCAAATCATTTCATCATTGATGATACTAGATTGACACTAACACTTACTACTACTAATGTAGTCCTCCACAATAGTACCTAAACAACAAATATGTTTAAACTCTCGGTTAACTATGAACAAAAATCCGAAGGATCCAGATTGTTATTCCAAAAATGAAGAAAATAAAAGGTATAAATTATTTAAAAAGGAACAAAAAATTATTAAAATCAGAAACTACAGTACGTGGACAAACCTGCTTGCAATTGCAAAAAATGTATACTAAATAACCATGGAATTAGAAATTTGTAGTTATGAATCTCAAAATAAAATGTTGAGAGAATACCAACAATAAAAATTATTCATTAGCAACAAAAGTCATATACCAACAAATCATCAAAAATGCAACAGGTAAAATAAATTTAGTTCGTGTTAGAATCTTTTCCGATCTGTTAAATAAAATTATAACGGAATATTAAAAATAATAATGTGCAAGATCAAAATTAAATAATAATAATAATAATAATAAAGAGAGTGAACGAAAAAATAAAGGGACTAACCTAGCATGAGAAGGATGACATAATCCTTGATGGAGGACGAGACTATTTGCAGAAAGAATTCGGTGCCATATATCTTATAGTAACTAAAATGATAATCATGGTCTCAATCCTTATTTATACCATTAAATAATTAGAGAGATGTAATAAAGATTAATTTGCACATTAAATAATTGAAGGTTATAAACATTAATGATTGTGAGTTATGAATATTAGTAATGCTAATTAAGAGTAGAAGTTAGGAAGATGGCGGAATATAAATTATGAAAATAACTTTTTAATATAAATAAAAAAATGATAGAAAAGATAAAATAAATAAATAGAATACTTAGCCAAGGACACCACTCTTCTATTTTCTAGTTTTTATTATATATAGATTCAATTAAGCATCCGAATATAAATAGAACCAAAGAAAGTGTTTAGGAATTAAATTAAACATAATTTATTTGTCTCGGACATTTTTCATTCATCCAAATTTAGTATGACAATACTCGTTAATCTTTATCATTGCTTTTGCAACCTCTTACTTCTCCGCGTACATAACGTTTGCAATTATTATTTGGAATGTTATACTTTAGCTGGTCGGTCAGAATAAATTGCATCAGCTAGCTATATATATATATATATATATAATTTTTTTATCCTAAAGTATGTGATAGATTTTTTTAATATGTTCTAACAAAAATGATACATTTCTATATTTAAAAATAATTTAAATTAAATTTTCCTCGTTATCTTTAATTAAATTATTTAAAACCACAAAAATACTTATGGTTTATTTTAGATCATAGATTTCAAAGTCTTCCTTCTTTTCTTATATTTCGTATCTAGTCAAATTATATCACATAAATTGAAACGGAATGAGTATTATATATAATATTTGTGGTCTAAAATATGAAGGTGTTTGACTGGATACAAAATTTAAGAAAAGAAAAAAAACACTAAAAATATGTGGTCTAAAAGACCAAAATAAATTTTAAATATTTATATAATTATAAATCATCTCATAAAATAAATTTCTAAGAATGTTACTCCAATATAAAATGGAACACAGGAAATATATATGTAAGGGGATGGGAAAAAATGTCGTTAAGATGAAAGTTGGACCAACAGGCAAACCAGCAATCACCCAGTAGGTTTATTTCAGTACCAATACCAACTACCAAGTAGATCTTTTTCTCTTCATATGACTGGCGTAGTCGGTAATAGGTAAATCAGTGAGCTTTCACAAGTGGAGCTCATTATTTTATTTTCTTTTATACCCCTACTACTCTAATATAAAAGCTCATATACCTGGCCGCCATTTTCTTCATTCCTCTTCGGACATTAGGTTTTCAGTTTACCCTCTGCTTTACTCTTAATTACAATTCTGCCATTGTCCTTATATGATCCCCGCCGAGGCGGTCACCGGAAAATCAAGAATCACTTCCATCTCCGATTCTCCACTACTTCAGGTAACAAATCTATTTGCAAGTAATTATTGTTGTTTAAGTGAGGTTGAGGTAGAGGTGTCAAATGGACGGATTGAACTGAATTCGAGGGTCAAAATGAGGTAAGTTAACAAATGGGCGTGTTATTGACAATGTCTAACAGATACATGAAACATGTTGCGAGAAAATTGGCTAAAATGTGTGTCATAATCCTATCCGTCCAATTTTTACTAACTTATAATGACTTTATTTGATCTTTTACAATATTTTAGTACTTTATAATTTTTTTTTATTTTTTATTAGGGTTATATAACATATCAAATAACAAAAAAAAAATTTGACAAGATTTTTCATTATTTAATTTGGACTACATATTAGTCCAATTTTTATGGGCTGAATTAATAGATGAACGGGTCCCAAACTTGAACGGCTTTGGGGTTATATTTTCATGGGTTAATTTTGCCGCCTATAGTTGAGATTGTTCATGAGTTGATTGATCAGTGTACTTTTTTTTTTGGTATAAGTAAGCTAATGTTGATTAATCGGTGTACCTTAGGTAACAAAGCTAGTTGCAAGTAATTACTATTGTCTAAGTGAGGGTGAGGCTGTTGGTGAGTTGATTGATCGTTGTACTTTTTTGTTGATATAGTGAAGCCTATTGTTGATTAATCGTTGTACTTTTCTTTTTTTGGTAGAATTAAGCCTATTATTGATTGATCGGTGTACGTACTTCAGGTAACAAAGCTATTTGCAAGCAATCAACTGTTATTCAACTATGATGCCATCTCCGAGAACTCACCGGAGAGGTGGTAACGACGAGAAGAATCGAAACAGAATTAGATTATCAGAGAAATCCATGTCGTTTCACGGACAGAGCTCAGCGAGCAGCAAGCCGGATTTGTTGCGAAGGCCGAGGACAGTGCCGGACTTGCTCGCTGGCAGTAGAAGTTCCGCCGGAGAATCGACTATGGTGAACATCCGTCCAATGAAGTTAACGAAGTTGCTGGTGAATGTGACGATTCAACGGAGTGTTGGACCTGTACAGGTGCTCATATCGTTGGAATCGACGGTGGCGGATCTCATCGCTGCCGCTTTACAGCAGTATTTGAAGGAAGGAAGATGGCCGGTGCTTTCCTCTGTTACCGCCGGCGCTTATGATCTCCATTACTCGCAGTTCAGCTTAGAAAGTAAGAGCCAGTTTTTTGTACATATATTTACTTTCCTTTTCTAAGTTACTAATTTATTCCTTTTTTACAAATAGTTTACTTATTAAATAAAAATAAATTATGATATAATATTAGAGTATATTTATAATTTTAGAGTATTTGTAATTTATAATTTTAGGGGATAAGATGCGTCAAGCGAGGTTGAGATGGTTCGTTCACGTGTAGAGGAGAGACACAAATGCCCCAGTGCGGAGGTGTAAGAGGTTGGCTATAGACGGGTTCAGGAGGGGTAGAGGTAGGTCGAAGAAGTATTGGGAGAGGTGATTAGACGGGATATGGCGCAGGTGCAACTTACTGATGACATGACCTTAGATAGGGGGTTATGGAGGACACAGAATTAGGGTAGAAGGGTAGTAGTTAGTCCATCGTAGTCCTACTTACGCTTACAAACTGGTAGTTATAGTATTATTATTGTAGGCCCACTTATTCTATCATACTAGTAAGCGCAGTATTACTTTATAGTCCTCTGTCATTTGATTTCTGTTGCTTGTTCTCTAGTGTACTTTGTTTATTTTATTTACCTGCGTTATTTACTGCTTTTTTTTTTCAGGATGCGCTAGCATGACTTATTTGCTTTTGATACCAGCATTTTCATACTGCTTTAAATTTCTTGTACGAGTCTGACTGTTTCTTGTGCTTGTGCTTGTGCTTTGTCTTGAGCCGAGGGTCTTTCGGAAACAACCGCTCTACCTATCATGATAGAGGTAAGGTCTGCGTACACTCTACCCTCTCCAGACCACACGTTATGGATTTCAGTGGGGATGTTGTTACTTGCTTGCTAGAGTATTTAAGCTATGTGAATTGACTTATTTTTAGTTCTTTTAAGTAAAAATAATTTATAAACACTTTTGTAGTGTCAGAGTAAAATACAAAGAGTATTTTTAAGCTCTTGTTCTTAATCAAAATAACAAAAATAAGCTAAAAGTACTTATATAATTAAGTCAAAAGTCATAATTTCATCCAAACATAATCATAGTATTACGGATACATAGACAACTATTTTTCTTTTCTGAGTGACAAGTGTAGTTTTTCGAAACAATTATTTGTAGTAATTTTAAAACAAATTTAACTTATGATGAAACCTTACCAAAATTAGGTTATAATGTTATATATGATTATCTGTACTGACGTTCCTAAATTTTTATAAACAGTATTATATTACGTAAATTTTTTCATTTTTTGGTCAGTTCAAATTTTTTTTTTTTTTATATTAAGTAGAAACTTAATTTTAAGCTTTTTATTTTATTTTGATAAGATAATTTATAGTTACCGAAATTTTTATGGTTTATTTTAAATAGTATTAAAAAGTTTCTCATAAATTATATATTCAGTTAAATATCATTACATAAAATTTGGACAAAGAGTAAATGAATAATTTCCGACTTGTTCGTTACAAATTAATGTATAAATTTATGTAAAAAACAAATTACGAGAATTTGATCTATTATTAATACTGTATTATCTTTGAATGGTGGATTCAGGTTTGGACAGGAAAGAGAAGCTCAATGCTTTGGGGTCAAGAAACTTCTTTATGTGCCCAAAAAATGGTGGCCTAACGACGTCGTCTTTAAACTGTGGAAAACAAGCTGATACAGCTACCAAGATACCTTTGCCATGGCTCAAATTCATGGATTTGTTGCTCTGAAAAAATTAATATTACAGCCTTGCAACTTAGTAATATTTCCTTTTTAACAATATTCTAAGTTGATTCCTAGGTTAATTCACTCAATATTCGAAAAAGAGGCATTACACTCAGGGTGAAACCACAGGAGAGGGGAGAGGATCCTTCCACACGGGACTCCCGGATTACTGTGACAGACTTTTGTCTCTGACTAAATCCTTTAATGGTACGCAGTCGAAAGTTATTTTAGTAGCTACCGTTTGTAGTTGGTCTTAAGTTGAGAAAGATGTAATTAAATTATCTCAACATTATGTAACATAGTTTTCAAGTACTAAATTTGAAATGTAATATACTAGTACTACTGATATTTTTACTTTTTCTGTATATTTTCATGAAATTGTTTACTATTACGTCTCTCATTTCTATTTACACACGGCACTAGGAAAATGTGTTGTTTCTTGCCAACCAATTAAATCTAGCCACCAAACGATCCATTAAAGGAGATGAATAGGACTTGTACTACTACTCCCTCTGTATCTAATTATTTGCGCCCTTAAGAAATATTAATGAAAAGAAATATTTATTTTTATTAATGACAAAATTTTATTAAAGATAAAATTTAAAATAAATAATTAATTGTATTTTAAATTTTTAAAATAATAAATAATTTTAAATAATTATATTTTTAATAACTACAACAAATAATTTGAGACAAAGAGAGTACATATTAAGCGTCTTATTGTCAAAACAACATTTTGACCTATAAGAAAAAATATTGAAGATATTTCTCTCTAATGTTTGAAGTTGGTGTGGATCATTAATGAGCATACCTATCTAATCCACAAACTCCAAAAGACTTCTATTTTCTAGGGTGGCACTAATAGTTGTGAATATGTATGGCATTTACCCAAGTATATATATGTGGTCAGTATTGTATCTCTTTTAGATCTAACTTCTAAGAAGTGTGATACCATGCATCTTTAGTTTATTTTATCAGTTTTGATCAGATAGTCTATTGAAAATAAGCTTAAGCTATCTACCCGACAAAAACAAAAATAAGGTCTGCGTATATCATATTCTCCTCAGACTTCACTTACGGGATTACACTGCGTATGTTATTGTTGTTGTACTCTAGATCAAAACACTTCGTTGGAAATATTAGTTTCCATGCGCGAAAGATTTCATTAAAATTATATTTTTGGAAATTTTTAAGAAACCAATTATAGATTCATTTGAGAGGGGGGTATCACGTTGGCGTATTACGTTTATTTGAAACGAAAAGAACGTAGGTAAAGTTAGTATTCTAATTATTATTATTGGGGGTGTAATTTAAGTCTTCTTATTCTGCGTCATCATCCACTAGTCAATTTGAGATAATAAAAGGGTACATTTAGGAAGTATCAAATTATTTAGTACTGTCTAATCAAATGAAAAGTTTTCTTAGGCGTGTCACATGTGAACCATTTCTGATTTCGCTACTATAATATTTTTCTTAATAAAGGAGATTAACAATCCTTTTCTTTACAATCATTTTCAACAAGAAACGTAGAAAATACCTAAAAGCTAAGTTATCCATAAAGTTGAGTGTCAAAGCTCAAAAAAGATATTATGACTAAGAATACAATAGTTGTTATCTAAATGCATCTATTGTTATATATTATTAAGAAGTTCAATTATATACATTGACAATAACTATTACTAACTTTTTAAATAAATAAATTGATTGTAAATATTTTTATGTTAATTTTTTAATAAAAATTAAAAATTATCATTACATATACTGACACACCAAGTAAAATTTAACATGTACAGTAATGTGAGCCTAGCCCCTCATTAACAAACTGTTTGGCAGAATCACTTCATGAACTACCAAATTTTTGTCTTATGCAGATAGGATAACTTTAAAATGAGATTAAGTGGTGCATTCGTTAAACACTGGTGAAAGAAATAATTCTCTCAATTATTTTCATTAATGAATGAGTATATATACAACTTATAATGTTTCATAATATGAAAAATCATATTCCTATTCTACTCTCAAAACCCTATTCTATTTGTACAAGAATTCTACAATTATGGCAAGTGTACAATGCTAATTAATTATAAATAATATGGTACAAAATACTCTCCAAACTGTGATATACTTACCATGTATATCACATACAGTTTGGTAAGTATATCACGGACAATGGCCTTGTGTTTCCGTGATATACACGGTATACACAAGGCATTGTATATGTCGTGTATACCACAATATACTTTCACACCCCCGCAGTCATAGCAGACGGTCTTCGTATGCTGAGACTTTTCCTAAAATCTTCAAATAGAACCGAGGCAAGACCCTTCGTAAAGATGTCTGCAATTTGATGCTTGGAAGGGACATGGCAGACGCGTACTTGTCCACGAGCTACCTTTTCACGAACAAAGTGGATATCCATCTCGATGTGTTTAGTGCGTTGGTGTTGAACCGGATTACCAAATAGATAGATGGCACTAACATTATCACAATAAACCAAGGTAGCTTTCTGAATGGGGCAATGAAGTTCTAAGAGAAGGTTACGTAACCAACATGATTCAGAGACCACATTGACTACACTTCGATACTCGGCCTCCTCACTAGAGCGTGATAATGTAGACTGTCGCTTGACAGACCATGAGACCAAGTTATTACCAAGAAACATACAATAGCCAGACGTGGAGCGTCTGGTATCTGGACAACCACCTCAATCAGCATCCGTATACGAGACAAGTGTAGATGTCGATGATGGATATAAATATAAGCCATAGTCAAGTGTTCCCTAAATGTATCGCGTTTGAGCGCATTCATGTGCTAAACCCTAGGATCATGCATAAACAAACACACTTGTTGCACATCATACGTAATATCCGGTCTCGTGAAAGTAAGCTATTGAAGAGTTCCAGTAAGAATGCGATAGTGAGTGGGATCCTCGTAAGGTGAGCCAGCTGCAGCTCCTAGCTTGAGTTTGGTATCTACTAGAGTGGAAGTAGACTTACACAAGGACATACCAGCGCACTCAATGATCTCAGCAGCATACTTCCGTTGTGATAAGAATAACCCACCTGCATGACGAGTAACAGCAATCCCCAAAAAGTAACTCAAGGGCCCCAAGTCTTTCATAACAAACTTAGAACTGAGCATTGTCATGATAGATTTGCGCAAAGCATCAGAAGAGGCAGTCAATAAATATCATCTACATATAATAGAATATAAGCCATGGAAGTACCACGACGATATATGAACAATGAATTATCAGACCTACTGTGAGTAAACCCAATAGACAAAACATAGTCCGCAAACCTCTTATACCAAGCCTGTGGGGCTTGCTTAAACCCATACAAGGACTTCTTTAATAAATAGACATGATGAGGATATTTAGGGTCTCGAAAACCCAAGGGCTGATGCATGTAAACGGTCTCCTTAAGATCACCATGTAAGAAAGAATTCTTCACATCTAATTGATGAATGGGTCATACCTTTGAAAGAGCCAAACTGAGAACAGTGTGAATGGTAGCCGGTTTGACCACCGAACTAAATATCTCACCACAATCCACATCAACCTGTTGAGTTTTACCATCACCTACAAGACGAGCCTTATGTCTCGCAAAAGAGCCATCAGAATTAGCTTTATGAGTGAAAATTCACATAAACCGAATAATATTAATACCAGAAGGACGGGACACCAACTCCCATGTCTTATTTTCAATAAGAGCATAATATTAGTCGTTCATAGACAATTCCCAATTTGGGTCATTTAATGCAGCCACTGAATTACGGGGTAGTGGATTTAAGAACATTAGAATTTAGATTAAAATCTCTTTTGTTTAAAAATACCCCGTTGACTACGAGTGACCGGTCTGTGACTAGGGGGAGAATTGGATGGATTTTGGAGAAAATTCGGATGGTGACGGACTGGCCAGCATACAGTGGGCCTGCCGGCCCAACACGAGAAGTTGGATCAGGACGTGAAACGAAGCAGGGGCAGAACTCGACTGGAAATTCAACCCAGTTGCTGGACCCGGATGTGAGGGACTGGCCCACTGGCCAGATTCGACGGGACAGGAGGTCTAGCGGGCAGTAGGCCCGCTGGTGGATTTTAGGTGTGGGACAAGTCTGATAAATGGTGGACAATATACGGGGATGCATCGTCATCTAAAAAATTATACGAACTAGGCCCGGGACTAGTTACTTCAACAAACGGAAATTGGGTTTCATAAAAAATAACATAGCGACTAATTATAATTTTATTAGACAATAAATCAAAATATTTGTAACCACGATGATTTGATGGATAACCCAAAACACGCAAGGGCTAGAATGGGCTTGAAGTTTGTTAATTGTAGTTGACGAAAATAGTGGATAACATAAGCACCCAAAGACCCTAAGATGTGAATACGAAAGAGTCTTATTATATAGGAATTGAAGAGGGGATGAATATGTCAAACCTTTGGTAGGAAGTATGTTAAAAATATAAGTAGCCAGTTGTAGAGCATGATGCCAAAAGGAAGGGGTACGGAATCATGGACCAATAAAGTTCAAACAATATTATTAATGGTACAATTTTTCGTTCGGCTTTTCCATTTTGTGAGGAAGTATGAGGACAAGAGAAACGAAAAAGTATGCCATTAGTATCAAAAATCCCGAAACAATCCATTATCATATTCTTTGCCATTATCACATTGAATATTTTTTATTTTTCGGTCGAATTGGGTATGGATGAATGCTCTAAATTTTAAGAATGTGGAAAAAACTTGTGATTTTTTCGCTAATGGAAAGGTCCATAAAAAAATAGAATAATCATCCAAAAATAGAACATAATAACGATGGCCCACATAATTTAAAACGGAAGATGTCCATAAATCGCTATGAATAATATCAAATGACATTAAAGTACGAGAAGTAGAGGCTACAAATGGTAATCTAACATGTTTCCCTAAAGGACAAGATTGATAAATTGGAGTACTACGCGTACCCTTACAAGAAATAAATTTGTTTTTGTGCAAGGAAGAAACAATGGACTACCCAGGATGACCCAAACATGCATGCCACAAGGAAGGAGCTAGAGCTGCAAAAGTAGAAGGCAAGGCTTGACTCGAGAGACTGGATGCGGGTGGATAGGATAAAGATCTCCCCTACTATCACATCTCATGAGAGGTATCCCCGTCTTGAAATCCTTCACAGAAAATCCAAAAGGATCAAAATCAACAAAAATTCAATTATCAATGGTGAATTTAAGGACAGACACCAAATTTTTAATTAAGTTAGGGGCATAAAAGGAATTTTTTAAGACATGACGTGGATGGGGGGGGAGACAAAGTTTTATGACCGTAACCACGAATTGAAATTGAGTTGCCATTATCAATAATTATTCCACGATTTTTACACAAATTGGAATAAGACGAGAGAGTACCTTGGTCAGACGTTATGTGAGAAGTGGCGCCGGTGTCCATGTACCAATTCACATCTGGAGGATTCAATCCAAGTGTATGCATGGCATGCTTCAATATATGTAGGTGTCGGAATCGGATTGGGGCCCGTAGCATGGAAAGCCTGCGGGGGCCGAGGCCCAAGCAGGCCTCCTTGTTATCCAGGCCCAGAACTGTGTCGGAACCCACTGGCCGGATGAGATAAATTGGGCCTGAAGGGCTGCTGGGTGGCCCACTGTCCAGGGACTGGAGAAGCTGGAAAATAGGGGCAACTGGCTACCGGCCCAGCCCCACTGCCAGGGGGCCCATGGCTGGGACTAGTTGGCCTGCGGCCCACTGCCACTGTTTTGGCCACTCCCACCACCGTCAGAACCACCACGATTACCACCGTGATTTTTGCCATTATTTTTTCTATTTTTCTTGCCACCACCATGAGCACGATTTTGGCCCAAACTATCAACAAAAACGTGAGCATCGAACGAGCTTGATAAAAAGGTAGAAGTGGATTACTTTGACGGAGGAGAGTCCCCACGCCATTATAGGCCTCAGATAGGCCTACAACCATTTGTAGAACAAGATGATTATTGGTAACGGGTGCGCCAACGTTACGGAGTTGGTCCGCCAATTCCTTGAGCCGTATATAATAAGCCGAAACATTTGGAAAATCGTCCATGCTGACTTAGGAAAATTCCTGCTCAAGGATGACAATGCGGGAATGTTGGTTGTCCTGGAATATATCACGTAATCTATTTCAGGTAGCCATAGCCGTAGTGTCTGGTTCAATGATCATCTGTAAAAGGTCGGTAGAAATAGTGGAGTAAATTCACTGAATGATGGTAGCATCAAGAGTGATCCATAACTGAGGATCCTCCGCATGAGGAGGGATAGCAGGAGGAATTATGTGATAGAGGACTTGATGTGAGATAGCGTGAATTTTAAACAACTCTGCCCACGTCGCATATTGGACGTTTTCCATCTCAAGAACAATATGGATGTGGTTCTTGATGTTAGAAATAGTAAGGGTAGGATGAAACATGTTCTTTGACGTCGACATAACGAAAGACCAAAGGATGATCGAGGGATTTGGAAGAAAGTTTGGGAAGAGAGGAGGTAAAAACCGGCTCGAAAACCGAGGAAGGGCTCGGAATTCGAATCAGCCGAGAGAAGCGGAAGCTTTTGGAGAAGGAGGTATGTGAGACCTATACTTCTGATACCATGAAAGAAATAATCCCTTTGATTATTTTTATTAATGAATGAGTATATAAGCAATTTACAATGTTCCATAATATGAAAAATCTTATTCTTATTGTACTTCCAAAACCCTATTCTATATGTATAAGAATTCTACAATTATGGTAAGTGTACAATACTAATTAATTACAAATAATATGGTACAAAATACTCTCCAAACTGTGATATACTTACTATGTATATCACAGACAGTTTGGTAAGTATATCACGGACAGTGGCCTTGTGTTTTCGTGATATACACGGTATACACAAGGCATTGTATATGCCGTGTATACAACTGTATACTTTCAACTGGGTTTAATTTCTTACGGTCAAGTGCCAGACCCCATTTGTGGTATTACATTGGTATGCAGATAGGATAACTTTGCTGAAAAGTGTATTCTTTGCCATTCAAACTTTTTGGGCACAGATGTTCTTGTAAACGTGTAAATATATTGTAACAATATATTCCCTACCCATAATTAAAATATTTTCATATATTGTGTAAATATAATTATGGTAAGACTATGATTCCTCTTTTGTATAGGCTTAGGATTTCTATTGTATAAGGGATGAATATTGTACTTTATATATACCTTGATATTAATGAAAGACTCCTCAAGGGAGATTAATATCATCTAACATGGTATCAAGAGCCAAATAAACAAAACCCTAAAAACCTTTCTCTTCCACAGCCGCCGGCTGCTTCTCCTACGCCGCGGCCCTCCCGGATTTTCTTCTTATTTTTCGGGTTTTGTTCTTCCTTTCTTCTCTTCTATAAATGGCTATCCCTGATTCTTCCACACTTTCTGACGCCTCTACCTCCACAAATCCCACCACAAAGTCATCACCACCGTTTCATCCCGCCCTTACTGTTTCCAACATCAAGAACCATATTTCCATTATTCTTGATCAAGAAAACAACCAGTATTATCCCTGGGTTGAACTTTTTCGCAATCATGCATGTCTATATAACGTGCTTGACCATATTGATGACACTACTCCGCGCCCTACGGAGGTTGATGATTCTATCTGGCATCGTCTCGACGCCGGCGTCAAACAATGAATATATGGTAGTATCTCTCAGGATTTGCTCCTTACTATCATAAAATCTGACTCCACAGCCCTTGACTTGTGGAATCGTTTGGAGAAAATTTTTCAGGACAACAAGCACACTCGTGCCGTGTATTTGGAAGAACAGTTCAACAAAATACGTCTTGAAAACTTCTCCAATGTCTCTAAGTACTGCAAGCAGCTTAAACTTCTAGCGGATCAACTCTCCAACATCGGCACGCCAGTCACTGACGATAAAATGATGCTACAAATGATTTCTAGCCTTACTAAGGGCGAATATGATACTTTGGCCACCATTATTCAACAGCCAGATCCGCTACCGAGTTTTAACAAAGCTCGCTCACAATTGTTGCTCGAAGAAACTCATCGTGCTAAGCAGGATGAGCACGCCCAACAGGTGTTAGCTGTCGACACGCAACCCCAAGATCAGACGCCACCGGACAACTCCCAACAGCGGCAGGGCCGCGGCGGCAAGGGTGGAAAAGGCCGTGGCAGTAGAGGAGGTCGTGGCAAGGGTCACGGTCAACAGAACCAACAGCAGCAACAACAACAGAGATCGCAGAACAATTGGGCCACGGCTCCTCAGCAGTTCGTCTACGCGCCGCGGCGCCCCAGTACAGAGCCGCGGTGCCCCGGTACAGAGCCGCGGTGCCCCAGTTTAGAGCCGCGGTGCCAAGTCCATTCCGGTACCAGCAGCCATACAATCCGTATTCTTACTCCGATTTGTTAGGCCCCGCTCCAGCCCCACAGCAGGCCCACTTCATGCAAGGTCAGGTCCCGCAGCCCTCCTCCGGCATGACACCCACTGAGTTGGGTCAGACTTTCAGCACCCTATCTATGCAACAGCCTGACAATACTTGGTACATGGACTCAGGCACCACATCTCACGTCACCCAGTCTGCAGGTACTATTCCTAAACTGTTTTGTTTAAAGCATCCTTAATATGTTACAGTTGGTAGTGGACAGCGCATTCCAGTTAAGGATGGTACCTCATACACACAACCTCCTCATCCACCCTTCTCCCTCAAAAACACCCTATATGCCCCACACATGATTAAAAACCTCTATTCTGTCCGCCAATTTACTCGTAATAATTCTGTCTCTGTGGATTTCGACCCTTTTGGTTTTACTGTGAAGGATCTTCATACGGGGACACCTCTTACGAGATGCAATAGCACGGGGGATCTCTATCCATTCACTTCCACCTCCGCTGCCAGATCTTGCTCTCCCGTCACTCTAGCGGCTATTTCTTCTTCAACCTGGCATAATAGGCTTGGTCATCCAGGAGTCTCAGTTTTTAATTTTCTTAGAGGCAACAATTTCATTGCTTGTAATGGAAAACTTGCCCAAAATTGCATTTCTTGCTCTTTAGGCAAACATATTCATCTTCCGTTTAAATTATCTACTAGTGTTACATTCACTCCTTTTGATATCATACATGCCGATTTATGGACATCTCATATCCCTAGTTCTCTCGGTCATAAATACTATCTTGTGTTGCTTGATGATTTTTCACACTACGTTTGATTATACCCTCTTAAATTTAAATCGGAAGTGTTTGTCAAATTTCTTGAGTTTCGCAATTTCATTCTAACACAATTTGGAAAAGGCATAAAATCATTTCAGTGCGATAATGGTCGTGAATTCCATAACTTTATGTTTCACCGCTTTTGTACCAATAATGACATGGTCTTTCGCTTCTCCTGCCCTCACACCTCACCACAAAACGGTAAATCTGAAAGAATCATCCGCACCATTAACAATATGTTCGCACCCTATTAATTCATGCCTCCCTCCCTCCACCCTTCTGGGTCTATGCTGCTAAAATGTCAGAATACACTCTAAATATTCTCCCTACTAGCACTCTTCACAATATGACCCCTACCGAAATCCTCTACCATAGAATCCCCTCTTATGATCATCTACGGATTTTTGGTTGTCTGTGTTATCCCAACCTTAGCTCCACCGCCCCTCACAAGCTCGCTCCTAGGTCCACTCCATGTGTCTTTCTAGGATTCCCGCCGAACCATAGGGGCTATCTATGCTATGACTTGTCGACTCGTCAGATCCACATATCTCGTCACATCACATTCGACGAGACCACATTCCCGTTTTCGAATCTTCCAAATATCCAAAAACCAGACTACTCATTTCTTGACGAGTCTGCCATCTCTCCCCTCATAATCGAACAACTCACATCCTCTGTTCCGTCGTCAGAGCCGCGGCACCCAAACTTCAGAGAAGCCTGACAACCTTCTAGCGCCGCGACTCTCGATCCAGGAGCCGCGACGTCTCCGAAGGCTTCGCCCCCACCCTCTCCTTATCCGACTTTACCCCCCGTCTCAGACACCACTCCGCCACCCACTGTCCCTACCCATCCAATGGAAACTCGTTCAAAGAATGAAATCTTCAAACCCAAAGTCCATTTCAACTTGTCTGCCCAAACCATCTCTCCACTTCCAAGGAACCCAAAATTGGCCAAATAAGACCCTAATTGGAATGCGGCTATGTATGAGGAATTCAATGCTTTAACTAAATAGCACACGTGGGATCTAGTACCTAGACCTGAGGGGGTGAATGTCATTCATTGTATGTGGTTATTTCGTCACAAGTTCAGAGACAATGGGGATCTTGAGAGGTATAAGGCCCGTCTTGTGGCTAATGGCACAAATCAGCAGGAGGGCATTGATTGTGGTGAGACCTTCAGCCCGATTGTCAAACCGGCTACCATCCGCACAGTTTTGAGCATAGCCATAGGCAAACACTTGCCGATCCATCAGCTTGATGTGAAGAATTCATTCTTACATGGGGATCTGAGAGAGACAGTCTACATGCATCAGCCACCAGGGTTCACCCATCCAGAAGTTCCTCACTATGTGTGCCGTCTCCGTAAGTCACTATATGGCCTGAAGCAGGCACCCCGTGCGTGGTATGATCGCTTTGCCAGGTATATCTTGCAGATTGGGTTTGTATGCATCAAGAGTGATACATCACTTTTCATTTTTCATCGAGGTAGTAGCACTGCTTACTAATTACTTTACGTGGATGATATTGTTCTTACTGCCTCCTCCGACGGATTGAAAAATGAGATTATTGCCTTGCTCAAGTCCGAATTTGCAATGACTGATTTGGGGAAGCTGAGTTACTTTTTGAGGATATCAGTGACCAGGTCTGCCAATCATATGTTCTTGTGTCAGCGTAAGTATGCAGAGGAGATTGTGTACAGGGCTAAGATGGCGAACTGCAAAGAGGTGCCTACTCCAGTTGATTCCAAATCTAAGCTCAGTGCTATGGATGGTGCTCCAGTCTCTGATCCTCCTCTGTATAGGAGCCTTGCAAGTGCACTTCAGTATCTCACATTCACCAGGCCGGACATAGCTTATGTTGTTCAGCAGGTGTGCTTATTCATGCATGCCCCCAGGGAGTCTCATTTCACTACTCTTAAGTGTATCATTCGATACATTAAGGGCACTCTTGATTATGGTTTGCACCTATACCCCTATGCACCAGACATGTTGCTTTCATATACGGATGCAGATTGGGCAGGGTGTCCGGACACGCGACGCTCCACCTCCGGCATTTGTGTTTTTTAGGGGATAATCTGATTTCTTGGTCTGCCAAGCGACAGGCTACCCTATCTCGCTCCAGTGCCGAGGCTGAGTACAGAGGCGTTGCAAATGTAGTAGCTGAGATTTGTTGGCTCAGAAATTTACTGTTAGAACTTCGGTGTCCTTTGCGTCAGGCATCTATTGTGTATTGTGATAACATCTCTGCCATCTATCTTTCTCATAATCCGGTTCAACATCAGCGAACCAAGCATATTGAGATAGACCTACACTTCGTTCGTGAGAAAGTTGCGTTAGGCCATGTCAGAGTGTTACATGTTCCATCATCCTATCAGTATGCAGACATATTTACCAAAGGACTTCCCGCACGCTATTTCTTGACTTCAGAGCCAGTCTCAGCGTCCGGCCTCCTCTCGCTCCGACTGAGGGGGTGTGTAAACGTGTAAATATATTGTAACAATATATTCCCTACCCATAATTAGAATATTTCCATATATTGTGTAAATATAATTATGGTAAGACTAGGATTCCTCTTTTGTATAGGCTTAGGATTCCTATTGTATAAGGGATGAATATTGTACTCTATATATACCTTGATATTAATGAAAGACTCCTCAAGGGAGATTAATATCATCTAACAGTTCTACCAAAGAAAACCATCCAGCTCATTGAAACAATTTGCAAAACATTCTTGTGGACTGGATTAGCAGAAGTTTCAAAGAAAGCTTTAATAGATTGGAATAAGCTATATTAGCCTCATGTTGCTAGCTATGTCAGTCCTATGTTGCTGGTGGACTCAACCTTGTGACCGTAGCAACCTGGAACAAACAGTATGTAAGCTTCTCTGAAATCTAAGCAAGGAGAAAGAGAAGTTGTGCATCAGATAGGTCGATGCATACTACATAAAGGGCCGACCAGTATGGGACTCCAAAGAGCATCCAGGGTACTTCAGAATATCTTTAAGGTTAAACACAATCTAAGGAAAGCAGGTTACACCCTGAATACAACAACAACATGTTCAGTGTAATGCCACAAAATGGGGTCTTCCGACCTTACTTCTACTTTTTGGGGGTAGAGAGGCTGTTTCCGCTAGACCCTCGGCTAAAACAAATATAGTCTATTCAGGATTGTAAGAAAAAGAGAGGTTGTTTCCGCTAAGACCCTCGGCAAAAAATATGTAGTCAATGCATGATTGCAAGAAAAAATAAAACAACAAAATATCCAGACTCCAAGGAGATTTCCCAAAGGTTTGCTGGAGGAAGTTAGTGTTGTAATAACAAGGGCAACCCCAAGTAGATCTTCATCCTAAGGTTAGCTATTATGGAAAGACTGGTCACAAAAGATAGACTTGTTAGATGGGGGATAACAACTGAAGCAGAATGTCTCATATGCAGTCAAGCAAATGAATCAATTCAACACCTCCCTTTGGCTTGTGTAACTTATTATATCTGGGCTTAGAGGAATACAAGAATCTTTCAGCATTAGAATAGATAGATCTTCAGTGGTTATTACCAGATTGGTTATCCAGGAAATGATTTGTGTTTTTAAAGAACAGCTCGAAATTTATTTATGCGCAGACCAAAAACATATACGTTTAGAAAACACAACGCAAATAGAATTACACTATTCTACCATATACGGTAAAGCAAATGAATCAATTCAACACCTCCCTTTGGCTGGTGTAACTTATTATATCTGGGCTAAGAGGAATACAAGAATCTTTCAGCATTAGAATAGATAGATCTTCAGTGGTTATTACCAGATTGGTTATCCAGGAAATGATTTGTGTTTTTAAAGAACAGCTCGAAATTTATTTATGCGCAGACCAAAAACATATACGTTTAGAAAACACAACGCAAATAGAATTACACTATTCTACCATATACGGTAAAGCAAATGAATCAATTCAACACCTCCCTTTGGCTGGTGTAACTTATTATATCTGGGCTAAGAGGAATACAAGAATCTTTCAGCATTAGAATAGATAGATCTTCAGTGGTTATTACCAGATTGGTTATCCAGGAAATGATTTGTGTTTTTAAAGAACAGCTCGAAATTTATTTATGCGCAGACCAAAAACATATACGTTTAGAAAACACAACGCAAATAGAATTACACTATTCTACCATATACGGTAAAGCAAATGAATCAATTCAACACCTCCCTTTGGCTGGTGTAACTTATTATATCTGGGCTAAGAGGAATACAAGAATCTTTCAGCATTAGAATAGATAGATCTTCAGTGGTTATTACCAGATTGGTTATCCAGGAAGTTCATTATCGAGTTAGTTTGGATTCTAAACTGGATGATTATATGTAATTGTTGTTATTGAAATACGGGTTAAATTTTTTAATGATCCTATAAAATAGACGGACAGGCATAATTTCATGTCAAATGATTTTTGTGTTTAAAGAGCCGCTCGAAATTTATTTATGCGCAGACCAAAACAAAGATGTATATATATGTTTAGAAAACACAACGCAAATATATAATATTTCTTGAACAAAATCATTTCGTAATTACAAGTCCAATATTAACAAAAGATACACGTGCAAATCAATTAAATTAGGAATGCTTTCCATATTAATGACCTCTCAAAACAATGACCCACAAACGCATCTGTTGCAACAAACATTTTCCCATTTCACAATTTCTCAAAATTTGGCAATTAGTCCCCTCAATCATCCTCCTCTAATTGTCAACTTTACCTTGTATCTAGCTCATTCTATAGTTACATCAACTATTCTATTAGGACTACAATGGTATACTATATATATGACATTAATAAGAGAACTTTATCAAGGAGAATTACACTATTTTACATGGTATCAGAAATCAAACTCTAGCCTCTTGTTAATCCAAGATCTCATCATGTCACGACCCAAATAGGAGGGCTGCGACGGGCACCCGGACCTCACCCACCGGGCACCACGAGCCGTGTACTTAAAGTTTATCCATAACTAATCACGACCACAAGGGCCGTCACCCAGTACCCTGCCGACGTATGAAAATAATATACTGGAAAAGAATTATGTAACATCTTACAACCGGACAACCCATCTTATATACATATACATACCCAGACCGACAAGGCCATACATGACTACTACACACAAGACATATGTCTACAAGCCTCTAAGGAGTACGCAATATCAAAAAGGTCGGGACAGGGCCCCGTCATACTCATATATACATGAAAAAATACATTGTATCGAGATTAGTCCGACACTCCAAAACAGGGGGGTGCTCCAAAATCCGCTGAGTTAGTAACCTACTAACGTGGATCATCATCTTGCCTACGCGAACCTGCGGGCATAAAATGCAGCGTCCCCCGATAAAAAGGAACATCAGTACGACTGATGTACCGAGTATGGCAGGTATAAGAAATATCATCACAGGGATATATAATCATCTGAAACAAAACAGTCGACAAAGATAGCTGATAGAAACAACCGACAACATCAACAGCCAACAGAAACGGCTGACCAGCAGTAAATGCCTCTGAGGGCCCTAATACATATGCCTAAATGTTATGCACAACGCAAATGTGGTATACATATAAATATTGGACACACAAGGGCATCTTCCTTTCCATAACAGCCTCTGTGGGCATCATTTCATTTCGGCCTTTGTGGGCATAATCATTATCATATTGGCCTCATTGGGCATATTCATTTTCGTGATAATCTGTACCATCTGCCGGTGGTATCGCGTATCTAACGTCATTCCATATAGTAGTGTATATAACACATGTGGGTCCAGGGTAATACATGAATATAATGCAAATGCATAAATGACAATAAAACATTTTGAACTTATCGGATGACATAATATTCTTGTACCTTCGGCTAACATTGGGAATATTAGCATCTTTCCCATATACCTCATTAAGGATTTAGGAACATATTTAGACATGTTTTTTTTAACATAGGAATCAATAATATGAACATTCTTAACTACTAAGAGTAGAATAATTTATGGAACAATATTACGGTTACGTTTCGTACTTAGAACATGCCAAAAGAAAGAAATAATTTGCCTTAACGTACCTTGATTTTACCTTCGAATGACTATAACAAGTCAATCCCTTTGATAAATATTTAATCCTTAATTGCTTATACGGGCTCGTAGAAATTCGAAATAATCTTTAACTTACTTGCAAAGAACTTGAAAGAATTTTATAAAAAGTGAAACTGTTAGCAATGTTGCTACAACAATTCCGTAAACAAGGAAATGAGAAAATAAACTTGTGTTACTTTTATGTATACGAATGAAAACTTATCAGAATGTATAAAACATTCTCACTATTTAATGAACATGACATTTAGGTGATATAGCTCCACCTAACAATGTATAGGCGGTGGAGCATGATATGTTGACAAGTGTTGCCCCTAAAAATAATTAAATAGGCATCATATTTATCCTACTATTTATACGTTAATGTTACAAAAAAAACATTTCTTTAATTAACTAATTTAATTTCAAAATCCAAATTATGTTATAAAGATGACAAATATTTTATATTAAGACATACACTAATATTGAGATACCTACAAAATATGTTTCACCACATTCTAATATTATTTCTAACCACCGTCGTCTCACTTGTTATGTCCTAAATTATTTCGGGATCACATCATTTTATATACTAAGCTCTTGATGTGAATTTCTAATTATAACAAAATTTTCTCAGCACTCAGGTCTACTTACATACGTCTAGTTGTTCAAACCATCGCCCGAAAGTACGTGATGTTACATCCTTCCCCTCTTAGAAACATTCATCCTCAAATTTTGGGGTGATGTATCTAATCCCCGTCATGTAGCCTGAAAACATAACCCCCTCTTTTCACGGAGTCATATAATATAACATATATCATTACATAAGACCTCACAGGGTCTTCAAGCATTAAGTATAAAAATATGAAATAGAACTCACCTTATGGTTCTCTCGGAACCTCGGCGTTGGTCTGAAATAGGTAGGGATATTTGTTTTTCATCTTCTCCTCCACCTCCCATGTCATTTCTTCTACGTTCTTATTCTGCCACAGAACTTTCACGGAGGCTACTTCTTTAGTCCTCAACTTGCGGACTTGTCGATCTAAGGTAGCAATAGGAACCTCTTCATATGATAAGTCCTCTGTAATCTTCACATCATCAATCAGTACAATCCGGGAAGGATTTCCAATACATGCTCTCAACATAGAAATATGAAAAACCGGATGAACAAACTCCAACTCCAAAGGCAAGTCGAATTCGTAAGCTACTTGACCGATTCGTTGAATTATGCGATATGGCCCAATGTACCTTGGGCTGAGCTTGCCCTTTTTCCCAAATCTCATTACACCCTTCATTGAAGAGATTTTCAAGAAGACCCAATCATTTACCTGAAATTCTAAGTCTCGTTGTCGCACATCTAAATACGACTTCTGACGACTCTGAGCAGTTAACAGTCGTTCTTGGATCAGCTTTACCTTCTCTATGTATTGGTGTACTAAGTCAGGTCCAAATAACTCTGATTCGCCTAGCTCGAACCATCCGATAGGAGATGTACATCTCCGTCCATACAAAGCCTCATATGGAGCCATTTTAATGCTAGCATGATAACTGTTATTGTACGCAAACTCAATAAGGGGTAAATGATCATTCCAATTTTGCTTAAAGTCCAACACACAAGCTCGTAGCATGTCCTCAAGCGTCTGAATCATACGCTCGGCTTGCCCGTCTGTCTGAGGGTGGAAAGTTGTGCTAAGATTAACTTGGGTGCCCAAACCTTTTTAAAATGATTTTCAGAAGTTAGCTGTAAAATGTGCACCTCGGTCAGATATAATAGAAATAGGCACACCATGAAGGCGAACAATCTCTTTAACATACAACTTCGCATAGTCCTCGGCTGTGTAGGTAGTTTTGACCGGCATGAAATGAGTTGATTTGGTTGGTCTATCAATAATTACCCAAATAGAATCAAACTTATGATAAGAGCGAGGTAAACCCATAACAAAATCCATATTAATCATTTCCCATTTCCACATCGGAATCTCAATATTCTGAGTCAAGCCACCGGGCTTTTGGTGCTCTATTTTTACTTGCTGATAATTAGGACACTAAGCTATAAATTCTACAACGCTTCTCTTCATGTTGTTCCACCAATAGATACCCTTCAGATCATGATACATCTTAGTAGATCCAGGATGAATAGAATATCGTGAATAATGGACCTCCATCATAATTCTATCTCGTAATCCCGCTATATTTGGAACACATAAACGACTCTGGTGCCTGAGAGTTCCATGTTCGTCAATCTCAAAGGTTGTGATCTTCTTCTGTTGAATGTCTTCTTTGATTTTTCTCAAACTAAGGTCTTCCCACTGATGTTCCTTAACTTTCGATATAAGGGACGATTCTGACACATTCTGAATCACAAAACCACCATGCTCTGCATCTATTAGTCGGACTCCCAAGCTAGATAACTGATGGAGCTCCCTTACTAATTCCTTCATTTTGACTTGCCTCAACATCGAGGTGACCATCGACTTACGACTGAGCGCGTCTTCTACAACATTAGCTTTACCAGGATGGTATAAGATGTCCACATCATAATCCTTCAATAATTCAAGCCACCTCCTTTGTCTCAAGTTCAACTCTTTCTGTTTAAATATGTATTGAAGACTTTTATGATCCGTGAAAATGTCTACATGAACACCATAAATGTAGTGCCGCCAAATTTCCAGCGCATAGACCACCGCGACCAACTCCAAATCGTGCGTCGGATAGTTTTTCTCATATTTCCTCAATTGCCTTGAAGCATAGGCAATCACTTTACCATGTTGCATTAGCACACATCCTAGACCTGCTCTCGAGGCATCACAATACACAGCATAGCCTTCAGGACCCTCTAGGAGAGTAAGGACTGGTGTCGATGTTAGTTTGCCTTTTAATTCTTGGAAGCTCTGCTCATAGGTATCGGACCACTGAAACTTTATGGCCTTTTGTGTCAACTTTGTTAATGGTGCTGATATGATAGAAAACCCTTCTACAAGCCTCCTATAATAGCCGGCTAAGCCCAGAAAGCTGTGAACCTCTGATGCAGATGTGGGCCTCGGCCAATTCTTCACCTCTTCAATCTTCTGAGTGTCAACTCTTATACCCTCGTCTGACACTAGATGACCAAGGAAAGCCACGAAATTGAACCAAAATTCACACTTGGAGAGCTTAGCATACAACTTATGATCTCGGAGCGTCTGTAGTACTGTCCGCAAATGATCCACATGTTTTGTTTCCGAGTGAGAGTAAACCAGAATATCATCTATGAATACTATCACAAATATGTCCAGAAATGGGCGAAATATGATGTTCATTAGATCCATAAATGTTGTCGGTGCGTTTGTGGGTCCAAATGACATTACTAGGAACTCGAAGTTCCTATACCTTGCTCTGAAAGCCGTCTTCGGAATGTCCTTCTCTTTGACCCTTAGCTGATGGTACCCCGACCTTAGGTCGATCTTTGAGAAACATTTTGTGCCTTGTAACTGGTCAAACAAATCATCAATTCGGGGAAGAGGGTATTTGTTTTTAATAGTGACTTTATTCAGCTGTCGATAGTCAATACACATCTGTAACGAGCCATTTTTCTTTCGTACAAATAATACCGATGCACCCCAAGGGGATATGCTGGGCCTAATAAAGCCTTTTTCAAGCAGACCTTTTAATTGCTCTTTTAATTCTTTCAATTCAGCTAGAGCCATCCTATAATGAGGAATAGATATCGGCTGAGTGTCTGGAAACACGTCTATACCAAACTCAATCTCCCTTTCGAGAGGAAGGCCTGGAAGTTCGTCTGGAAATACATCAAGAAACTCATTAACCACCGGAATTAATTGAGAAGTAGGTGGTTCGACATCGACATCTCTAGCCCGAACAAGATGGTATATATAACCTTTGAAGATCATCTTTCTTGCCTTAAGGTATGAAATAAATCTACCTTTTGGCGACGTCGTATTACCCTTCCATTGAAGGACTGGCTCTCCTGGAAATTGAAATTTAACAATCTTTGTTCGGCAATCAACAATAGCGTAGCACGATGCCAGCAAATCCATGCCCATAATAACATCGAAATCAATCATTTCTAGTTCTACCAAATTCGCTAGGGTCTGACGGCTACAAATTAATATTGTACAATTCTGATAGATTTATCTAGCAACTACCGACTCACCAACTGGTGTAAATACCACAAATGGATCTCTTATCAACTCAGGCTCCATACCAAATTTACAGGCAATGAAAGGGGTGATATATGATAGATTAGATCCTGGATCTAACAACGCATACACATTATGTGAAAAGACTGATAATATACCTGTAATAACATCAGGTGAGGACTCCTGATCCTGTTGTCCCATCAATGCATAAATGCGGTTTTGGCCCCTACCTCTGCCTCGACCGGATAGTGTCTGTTGATTTTATCCTGAAGGGCGTACTGAATGTGATGAAGCTGCTGCAGATACGATCGGCTGGGCCTAAACACCTTCACCTTCTGTCGGGCATTCTCGCATAATATAACCAGGTTCACCATAAGAATAACACACATTTGATCTTCATTATCACGACCTTGTATGGGTCTTACCACACTGTTCACATCGAGCCAACGGCGGCCTCATCTGGATAGAATCCTCTCTATAATAAGACCCTGATGCTCGTGAACTCTGACCTGGTCTCGATTGAACAAACCAATCAACCCTCGACCTTAAAAATAGTAATGATGCGTTAGCTGCCGGGTAGGATGGGCGTCTATAAAGTTGTGGTCTGGGCCCACCTCTGAACTCCCCTACGTCACTTACAGATTGATCCCTCTTATCCTGGCCCTTATTATGATCTCGATCTACCCGTTGTTGCCTCTTACGATCCTCCAAAATCTGTGTATAAGCATGAATGCGAGCAATATCCATATTTGGATTCAGAGAAGCCGTAGTACACTCATTGACCAAGTGCGGCCCCAACCCAGTAACAAACTTATGTACTCGGTCACTCATCTCAGCTATAATCGTAGGAGCATATCTGGCTAATGAATTAAACTGCAAGTTATATTCTCGAACACTCATGTTGCCTTGCTCAAGACGTAGAAATCTATCCTGCCTGGCCCGTCGAAGCTCGACCGACAGAAAATGCTAAGAAGTCCTCTGAAAACTCTCTCCATCCTGCTGGTGGAGCACGTTGTCCCCTAGATTGCTCTCATGTCTCATACCAGGTCACCGCGATATCCTGCAGTCTATAAGAAGCAAACTTTAACGACTCAGTATCGGTAGCATCCATTACCCGCAAGTACGCTGTATCTGGTCCAGAAAATTCTACGGGTCCACATTCAGGTCCGATCCCGTGAATACCGGAGGGTCTAGGTTGATGAAATCCCAAGCTCTCGCACTAGCAGCTCTATCAGAAGGACTGGGAACCTGACATTGGGCCTTAGCGGCCACCAATCGTGTCAAAAACTTTACAACACTTCGCATATCAAGATCCACATCTGGAGTATCAAGTGAAGGAACTGGGGGTACTGCAGCCCCACTAATCTCCTCTGGAGGTGGTGAAGTCGGGGAATCATACGAAGGAGTTGTTCTGTGGGTCTCACTATGGTCCTCACAAACGGGTGGCAATCGGCTAGTACCTTCGCTTGCAGCCATATCTAACGCCCTCATACTCTTGAACTTTTTCCTTGCTTTAGGCATTGCTGGAATCATAAACACGAGATGTATTAGGAATAAAATGCTTATAACTCAGCTCTACTACACGATCTATGAGATGAAAGAACGGAAATCATCCATGAATGTTAGGTAGCCTCCTGCTTATAAGTATGGTGCACAACATATCCATAAACAAGACTCTACACAGCTTGTAGACTCCCTTGAACAGACATTCTCTGATACCAAGTTTGTCACAACAAAAACCGAAGGGCCGCGATGGGCACCCAGACCTCACCTGACGGGCACTACGAGCCATATACTTAACGTCTATCCATAACTAATCACGATCACAAGGGTCGTCACCCAGTACCCTGCCGACGTATGAAAATAATATACTGGAAAAAAATTATGTAACATCTTACAACCGGACAGCCCATCTTATATACATATACATACCCAGGCCGACAATGCCATACATGACTACTACATACAGGACTTATGTCTACAAGCCTCTAAGAAGTACGCAATATCAAAAAGGTCGGAACAGGTCCCCGCCATACCTATATATACATGAAAAAATACATCGTACCGAGATTAGACCGACACTCCGAAACAAGAGGAGTGCTCCAAAATCCACTGAGTCAGCAACCTACTAACGTAGATCGTCGCCTTGCCTACGCGAACCTGCGGGCATGAAACGCAGCATTCCCCGACAAAAAGGGACGTCAGTACGACTGATGTACCGAGTATGTCATGTATAAGAAATATCATCACAAGAATATTTAATAATCTGAAACAGAACAGTCGGCAAAGATAGCTGATAGAAATAACCGATAGAAACAGCCGACAACATCAACAGCCGACAGAAACACCTAACCATCAGTAAATGCCTCTGAGGACCCTAATACATATGCCTAAATGTTATGCACAATGCAAATGCGGTATACATATAAATATTGGCTACACAAGGGTATCTTCCCGTAACAGACTCTGTGAGCATCATTTCATTTCGGCCTCTGTGGGCATAATCATTATCATATAGGTCTCATTGGGCATCTTTCTTTTCGTGATAATCTGTACCAACAGCAGGTGGTGTCGCGTATATAACGACATTACCTTTTTTCCATCCCCTACATATATATAATTCACACCATATAGTAGTGTATATAACACATGTGGGTCCAGGATAATACATGAATATAATACAAATGCATAAATGACAATAAAACATTCTGAACTTATCGGATGACACAATATCCTTGTACCTTCGGCTAACATTGGGAATATTAGCATCTTTTTCATATACCTCAATAAGGATTTATGAACATATTTAGACATGTTTTTTTTAACATAGGAATCAATAATATGAATATTCTTAACTACTAAGAGTAAAATAATTTATGGAACAATATTACGGTTACATTTCGTAATTAGAACATGTCAAAAGAAAGAAATGATTTGCCTTAACATACCATGATTTTACCTTCGAACGACTATAACAAGTCAATCCCTTCGATAAACATTTAATCTTTAATTTCTTATATGGGCTAGTAGAAATTCGAAACAATCTTTAAACTTACTTGCAAAGAACTTGAGTGAATTTTATAAAAAGTGAAACCGTTAGCAATGTTGCTACAACAATTCCGTAAACAAGGAAATGAGAAAATGAACTTGTGTTACTTTTCTGTATACGAATGAAAACTTATCAGAATGTATAAAACATTCTCACTATTTAATGAACATGACATTTAGGTGATATAGCTCCACCTAGCCATGTATAGGTGGTGGAGCATGAAATTTTGACAAGTGTTGCCCCTAAAAACAATTAAATAGGCATCATATTTATCCTACTATTTATACGTTAATGTTACAAAAAAACATTTCTTTAATTAACTAATTTAATTTCAAAATCCAAATTATGTTATAAAGATGACAAATATTTTATAAAATTTAGACATACACTAATATTGAGATACCTACAAAATATATTTCACCACATTCTAATATTATTTCTAACTACCGTCGACTCACTTGTTATGTCCTAAATTATTTCGGGACCACGTCCTTTTATATACTAAGCTCTTGATGTGAATACTTAATTATAATAAAATTTCCTCAGGACTCAGGTCTACTTGCATACATCTAGTTGTTCAAACCATCGCCCGAAAGTACGGAATGTTACACATCAGCCGTCGCACTCACAATCTCGGAGGTTGTTTGTTCAGCCAATCCAATCATATGTTCTCCCTATTAGAGACACGATCTAGTTTAGTAGGCATAATTGGTCCAATTGCCCATTGTTTCTTGTTCTATGTACCTCCTACTTGTGCCAGCAAATCAAGAAACTCGCCTTCGATTACTTTGCTTGTATTATGTATATCACATGATTTAATATCCAAATATGGACTATGAGAAGCTCCGCGTGCCTTGATTTTATCTGTCATAATCCCTGCTTTCATATACTACCCGTATACAGTTTATATGCGACAGTTCTACATTTTTTGTCTCTAATACATTTCTGATACCCTCATGGCGTCACCCGCGGCCCACATAGTTTCACCCGCTTCCTCATTCTCAACACCTGGCTTCACAAATAATCAGCCGCAGGCCTAGTACCCGACTCAGTGGTCCAGCCCACGTTCTTGGCAATAGTTCGGTCACTGGGCCCCGTCAACCAGCCCAGTTCACAGGCAAGGCCCAGCGGCAACGGTGGGCACTGCCGAGTCCCACTATACCGCGACCTAGCCACAGTGGGCAATGTCGCCCAGTCCCGTTCCAGGTCAGGCCCAGCAACAGTGGCCACTGTCGAAGCCCACTATCAGGTGGCCCAGCACCACCGAGCCCCTGTCCAGCCACCAGGCCCACTACACAGCGGCCCAACAGTTGTCGTCCAGTCTTAGTACAACAGATTTGGGCCTCACTTTTCGGTTCTTTAAAATTTCCGCTGCCCGATAATGTGTGGTATATAGATACCGGTGCCACGTCTCACCTCACCAATAATTATGGTAATCTTCCTCAACTGCGCAATTTAAATACTCCTCAATCTATTATGATAGGAAATGGTAATCGCAATCCAATTCAAGAGTTTGGCCACATGCTAACACCACTGCTGCATCCCCACTTCTCCCTTAAAAACGTCATATATGCCCCTAACATTATCAAGAACATAATCTCTATTAGAAAATTTACCACCGATAATTTTGTACCCATTAATTTTGACCCGTTTGATTTTTCTGTGATGGACCTATGTACCGGAAAACTTCTTACGAGATGCAATAATGAGGGGGACCTTTATCCTTTCATATCCACGTCCGCTGTCAGTGTCAATCCTCCCACACCTATAGCTATCATCTCCTCCTCAATGTGGCATAGTAGACTTGGACATCCCGGAACTCATATTTTTTATTTTCTTTGAAATCACAATTTAATTAAATGTAATAAAGGGAACAACCGCTCTACCTACCAAGGTAGAGGTAAGGTCTGTGTACATTCTACCCTCCCCAGACCTCACGTTGTGGGATTTCACTGGGTATATTGTTGTTGTTGTTGTTGTAATGAAGGGAACCTTGACCATAATTGCTCCTTTTGTCATCTAGGAAAACATGTTAGACTTCCATTTACGTCGTCTGTAAGTGTTACTTTCTCTCCCTTTGATATTATTCATGCGGATTTATGAACATCTCCTATAATTAGCAACCTAGATCATAAATATTATTTGGTATTTTTGGATGACTTCTCTCATTTCCTTTGGGTCTATCCGCTTAAACTTAAGTCTCAAGTTTACTCCAAACTCCTTGAATTTCGTACATTGGTTAAAACGCAATTTGAAAAAGACATCAAAACATTCCAATGTGATAATGGTCGTGAGTTCAATAACTCCCATTTTCATAATTTTTGTGCGGAAAATGGTATGGTTTTTCGTTTCTCCTGCCCCCATACTTCCCCTCAAAATGGTAAACCCGAAAGAATTCTCCACACCATTAACAATATGATTCGTACGCTTCTTTTTCATGCGTCTCTCCCCCTACTTTTTGGGTATATGCATTAAAAATGGTAGAACACATTCTTAACATATTACCTACCCGTACGATCCAAAATAAGACACCCACCGAAATTCTCTTCCGTCGGATCCCTTCCTATGATCACCTTTGAATCTTCGGTTGTCTTTGTAACCCAAATCTGACCTCCACGGTTAAAGATGGCAGTGGATCCTAGACCCGGTCCGGATCCGGTGGATCCAGATTCATTTTATAGGTTATGGATCTTCAAAATTTGGACCCGACGGATCCGTTTCTGACGGATCGGATCTGGATCTTGTATTTGAGATCCGTATCCGGTCCAGATCCGACCCGTGGATCCATTTTTTATTAAATATATTCATAACCTAGAATGTAATTTTATAAGTATTTTCTTAAAATTGCTATGCACATCCTTGCAAGTTTAATTCTCAAAACAAATTTAATTTATCCCTGCGTTAACTCAAAAACCAAAAAATAAAGAGGTAACTTCGATAATAAAATCAATGTTATATTAGTGAATGACTAACATCTCCATAGACAAGTAGTTAAAATTATATTCACTTCATTTGTGAAGATTTCAAGCACATGCAAGTTCTGCATTGTGGAAATACTAGTAAGCATTTTCCACAACTATTGTCATTGTCCAACATTTTCAATTAATAGCTCACAATAAAAAAGAAACAACGAACAAAATATCTCATATGAAAAATTGAAACACAGTAAACTGTTAGCTAAGTAAAAATCGTTTGTCAATTCAAAAAAAAAATTCTTAGCAAGGAAAAAAAAATTTACATGTGGATCCGGATCCGATCCGTGGACCCGGTGGATCCGATGGATCCGGATTTGGATCTAATTTTTATGGACCCGACGGATCTGGATCTGGATCTAGTAGGATCCGATCCAGATCCGATCCGTTGCCATCCCTATCCACGGTCCCTCACAAATTAGCACCTCACTTCACTCAGTGCATCTTCCTAGGTTTCCCGTCGAACCATAGGAGGTACTTGTGCTATGAGTTATCCACAAAAAAATCTTAATTTCACGCCATGTCACGTTTGTTGAGTATGTTTTCCCGTTTGACATCATCCAAAAATTTCAAGACACTGATTATGGTTTCCTTGATAACTCGGACACCTCCCCTCTACTCCAAAATGCACTACAAAATCCGCACCCTTTGGTCGTCCCACCACCCGTCCCATCGATCCCACCCCACTGCCAGATCCCTGCCCAATCACTGCCCGAAATTACGCTCGCCACACTGCCCCAACACACTACCCAGACCCTACCCGCCACCCTGCTCATCCCCTACCCAGCCCCTGCTCGTCCCACTGTCCAGCTTCACTGCCCGTGACACTGCCTAGTCCCGACCCCGCTGCCCATTCATGTCCGTCACCACCCAGTCTCTCTACCCCACCCGTGACCGTCCTTACTCACCGCATGGAAACCCGTGCACACGCGGCATTTTCAAACCAAAAGTTCACTTTAACCTCTCAACTCAAACCATCTCACCAATTCCTAAAATCCCAAAATTAGCCAAACTTGGCCCGCATTGTAATGCAGACATGCGAGGGGAGTTTAATGCGCTTACTTCACAACACACTTGGGATCTTGTTCCTCGACCTGAGGGGCTGAATGTAATCCATTGTATGTGGCTATTTCGTCATAAGTTCAGAGATAATGGTGCCCTTGAACGTCACAAGGCCAGACTTGGCGTAAATGGCACAGGGCAACAAGAGGGTGTTGATTGTGGTGAGACTTTTATTCTAGTGGTTAAGCCGGCTACCATCTGCACGATTTTGAGAATTGCTATGGGGAATAATTGGCCTATTCACCAGCTTGATGTAAAGAATGCTTTCTTACATGGGGATTTGAAAGATACCGTCTATATGCATCAACCGCCATGTTTTGTGCATCCGGAGGCTCCTCATCATGTTTGTCGTCTTCGTAAGTCGCTATATGGGATGTTGGGGTTTGGTATGAGCGGTTTGCCACTTACATCATACAGATCGGTTTCGTGTGCAGCAAGAGTGATCATTCATTGTTCATTTTTCTTCGAGGTACTGACACTGCATACCTTATGTTATATATGGATGATATTGTACTGACAGCTTCTTCAGATGGCCTGAAGCACGAGATCATTGTTCTACTCAAGTACGAATTTGTTATGACTGACTTGGGTAATTGAGTTATTTTTTTGAGATATCATTGACCAGATCCGCACATGTCATGTTCTTATGTCAGCGTAAGTATGCAAAAGAGATCGTCTACAGGGATAAAATGACAAACTGTAAGATAATGCCCATTCCCGTCGACTCCAAGTCCAAACTAAGTGCAGATGATGGGGATTCGGTCAGTGACCCCTTCTTTATAGGAGTCTCGCAGGTGCTCATCAATATCTCACCTTCACTCGGCCAGATATTCCATATGCGGTTCAGCAGGTGTGCTTGTTCATGCACGCTCCTAAGGAGACTCACTTTACAGCTCTTAAGCGTATCATTCGGTACGTTAATGGCACTCTTGACTATGGACTTCATTTATATCACTCAGCACTGACTAGATTGATCTCCTACACAGACGCAGATTGGGCAGGCTGCCCGGACATCCGTCGCTCTACGTCCGGATATTTTGTGTTTTGGGGGGATAACATCATATCGTGGTCTACCAAGCGGCAAGCCACATTTTCACGTTCGAGTGCAGAAGCAAAATATCAAGTGTTGCGAACGTTGTTGCCGAACTATGTTGGCTCTTAAATCTCCTTAAGCTTCATTGTCCCATACGTAAGGCATCTTTGGTTTACTGTGATAACATATATGTTGTCTACTTGTCTCATAACCCGGTTCAGCATCAGCGAACCAAGCATATTGAGATGGATATTCACTTTGTTCGTGAGAAGGTTGCAATGGGTCACATTAGGGTATTGCATGTTCCTTCTTCGTATCAGTACACAGATATCTTCACAAAGGGGCTTCCTCGGAATCGTTTCGACTTTAGATTCGCTCGCGTCCGGCCTCCTCCCGCTCCGACTGAGGGGGTGTGATAGTGAATATATATTCACAATATATTCTGTAATTAATATTTAGTGTAATTAAGGTAAAATAGAGATCCTAATTCTATTACTACAATTGTAATTAAGGTAAAATAAAAATCCTAATTCTATTAGGACTACAATTATATACTATATATATATATATATATATATATAACAATTAATAAGAAAACTCCATCAAAGAGAATTACACTATTCTACCATATACGGTAAAGCAAATGAATCAATTCAACACCTCCCTTTGGCTGGTGTAACTTATTATATCTGGGCTAAGAGGAATACAAGAATCTTTCAGCATTAGAATAGATAGATCTTCAGTGGTTATTACCAGATTGGTTATCCAGGAAATGATTTGTGTTTTTAAAGAACAGCTCGAAATTTATTTATGCGCAGACCAAAAACATATACGTTTAGAAAACACAACGCAAATATATAATATTTCTTGAACAAAATCATTTGGTAACTACAAGTCCAATATTAACAAAAGATACACGTGCAAATCAATTAAATTAGGAATGCTTTCCATATTAATGACCTCTCAAAACAATGACCCACAAACGCATCTGCTGCAACAAACATTTTCCCATTTCACAATTTCTCAAAATTTGGCAATTAGTCCCCTTAATCATCCTCTTCTAATTGTCAAACTTCACCTTGTATCTAGTTTATTGTATAGGTACGGCAACTAATTCCAGAAAAAAACTAAAACAAATAAATAAAAATAAACCGCACACAACTTAGGCAGCGCTATCACAATCTTTTCATAACCATGGTGTAAAGTACAGTAATATTAAATTTTGATTATGGTAATTAAATTACGAGTCTAATACGTGATTTAAAGTGCCTCCTGCCGTGTAAACAAAGTCACATGAAGTTGGTGAGGCGTTTGAAAAATGATATTGAGAGTATCAAATAAGTTGGATGAGTGTTGGATTGATAAGTAACAAAGACAGTCAAAACAAAACTTGAAAATTGAAGCCAACTTCAGGGACACCATTGAGTTTGAGTGAGTCGCTATTATGTCGCAAAACGGCAAAGGACCCACTTGAATTGCATTTTTGTACCGAACTTATGCTAGACAAGCCACATTATACGTAACTTTATCCGAAAAGACATAGTTTATATAAAACTATTTCTTGCAAAATTAAATCACAGATAAGGATAAGGCGGATTTCTTTTTTTGTTTTTTCGATGTCAAGGGTATTTGATCATTTTTTTGTTACTTAAAGTGTCCAAGAACAAAACTAAAGACTAGCAATTTGAGGGACAAAAATTGAAGATCACCCCCAAAATAAGGGCATTCGTGTGAATTGTCCCTTAAATTGGACAGGGAGTGCGATCACTAGCCCATTGGGATAGGTGAAAAGCCTCGAAAGCAAGACGAGAAATGGGATGCAGCTACAATATTGTGAATCGCGAAAAAACTCATCAGGGCTGATCAAAAGCCACGCGAATCTAAGTTTTACTTTATGCACCTCAAGTATTCTGCTAAATACCCTCGATGGAAGGTTTAAAGCATCAGGTGCCAATCACGTTGTCATCTTGAGACGTGACAAATCTAACTTTTACGCACATGAATACCAACTCCCTTACAAAATAATTCAAGTTCAACCCGTCAATGACCATGTAGTGAGAAAAGATGAAATGCCTGAACATCAAGATACTCTTCACAAAGAAGTTACAGACTAAGTTGCCAAAACCCTCAAGAAAATCTCCAAAAAGTACAGATCATACACACGGCTAGTAAAGTCATCTGGACAGAACAAGTTCACCAAGGTCCGATGCAAAGTTAATAGCTAACAGGAGTCTTGTCATATACCTATACCTAAAAGCTGCATTACTCCAAAATAAGAAAGAGAACAAGAAATTTAGTAAACGCCGTCTCATTTGGCAGAGAAGCCTGTAAAAGTTCTTCCAACTCTTTCCTGCAAATGCCTTAGTCAAACCAAACCTGTTGGGACAAATCTCGAGTTAGCTCCAACCACCTGTCACACAGTTCATGGTAAGCTGTAATTAAAATCACGCTCTTATAGTCCTTATATGCAGGGAACCTGGACCTGCAGAACTCATTAAACCTGTAAGACTAACTTCCACAAACAAAAATTCAAAACAAAGAACAGTTGGGAAAGCTACTAGCCTGGATGTGCTCTGGCCAAAGAACCTAGCTGCATACAAGCATAACACATTTGCAAGACATTCTTAAACAGACCCCACAACCAAAATGAGAGAACAACCTACATGAAAAGGAAAAGAAACATTTCGGTGGACAAACTAAGAAAACACCTAGGAAATAAAACATTAAGATGGGATAGAATTGGCACAAAACTGAATAAACTCGATGAACTGCAATGCCAATGATGAATTAAATGGGGAAACATAATCATTAAGGATTACCCTAACTTGTCTAGAACTAAGGTGTACGTAGTTGTTATACAAAACCAACGGCAATCTAATTGGGTAGTCCTAACCATCATGGGAAAGTGTGAGGCAAAAATGATAGCTTTACAAAAATGGTACAAATGTCTCCTCTGTTCTAGAAAAGGACACTCTTTCCTTTTTAGTCTATATCAAAAGGAGTAATTTCTATCTATAATTGGAAACTCTTTAACTATAATAATGTGTATTTGACAATATTTTGAAAATTATGCTTGATAGTGACCAGTAAATTATGAGGTACACTTGTACTTACTACGCTCATACCAATCTTCAGCAATTTAAAATGCCATTTCAGTTATTAACACTATACAATATCTTCCCACTACATAATGAAGATAGATGGTTGATAATTTGAATGGGCCAGAAATATTACTGAATTTTGAGGATACTCAATTCAAAAACACTAAACTGTCATAACAGAGTCAGAGACGTTTAGATCCTATATTGACCTTGAAGAACACTTTATCATAGAACTCCCAGAAAAATCTAAATTAATACCCAAAACTGTCCCAAAAAACCATAAAGAAAGTATAGTTCTCATGTGAAAGAAAGGTCAAGTTTGTCTCAAGACATAAAAGCAATGAGCTTTTCATAAGAGGGAGAAGGCAAACTGAAAGAAGGATGACTAAAGCAAAGTTCTGGGAGGAGAAGGAAACTAGCAGAAAGGTTTAAAAGGTAATGATATGACAGTGTAAAATGCATGATGCAGAGGAAAACATGCAAAAGACAGAAAAGCATTAAAAAGGGTTGAAATTTCACATTGGATAGCACAGAATTGAAAACCTGCACCACCTGCACAGTGGAAAATGGTAGTAAGGTATATTTCATGGCAGGTGGCCTTTCTTAGAAGACAATTGACGTTTTGGAAGAAATCAAAACATAAACCATAAGTGAGACAAGGAGACAAACCTCTACAGGATATGGTAATTAGTATCCCATCTCATTGCTTCCGTGGTTGTAATTAGTACCATCTGCATTAGTCCTGTTAGAAAGTTCTGCCTCTTCTTTTTCCCTGTTCCACTGCTCAATTCTTGCACGTCTCTCTTCACTACTATCCCTAGTTGGACTTCGATCCCTCCTGCTATGAGGGCTCCGGCTCCTACCCCTCCTATGGCCAGGACTCATAGTATGCCTCCTGCTCCGACTCTCATGATAATAATCTCTATCATCATATTTTCTACTACTATGACTCCTGTGTGAGCGCTCTTCATAGCTATGATGCCTGTAAGGACTTCGGCTTCGGCTGTGCCTTCTCCTATACCTCCCAAACAACTGGCGTCTCAACTCCCTGAGAATAGAAGGATGAGTCATCAACAATTAAATCTGTAAGGACTGAACAAATCGTTAAAAGGTTCTCAAAAGAAAAAGTGAACTGGCAGTAACCTGCTGATCCTTTTTAGGTGCATAAAGTTGCAATATCCACCACGGTTGCAGCTATTCTCTTCATACTGTCTACAGGTGGCTTCACGAAAATCTGTTACAGGAGAGAAATCAACAATGATGGGCCTCCCTGCAGTTACAAGCAGAAGTTTGAGGAAGTAGCCATATTTTGAAGTATCTAAACAAGAAACACAACCAAAAGATAGCTGTCAACAAACCCACTAGCCATAATACTAGCAGACTGGTTCTAACTCTAAAAGGGCACAGCCACAATGCAAGTTACGTGTTCGGCAGAACCCAATAATTTTGCCTCAAACCCAATATTTGGGTTTAAAAATTATTTAATATGTAAAAATAATCTATTCATGACCAATAAGCAGAACGAAAAACTAAACATCCTGGCTCCGCCTCTGGGGTCTAAGACTTCTTACCATGTTAAACTATCTCACTTTATGTTCCAATACTTCTACAAGGAAAGGGTAAGTGCAACAAAAATATTACCAGCATAAAATCTTCCAGTAAGATTTTTAAGAGCATTTGCAGCCTGTTCCTCCTCTCTAAACTGAACATAAACGTTGCCCACCTGCATGTGCACATTATACATAAAATAAAATGCCAACCAATAATCTAAATCAGCTCCAGAAAAAGCACAGATGGCTTGCCATATGATCCGCCAGATTGTCACAAATATTCAAGCTCTCGATCTCTCCATACTTGTTCAGTTCTTCAAATAAATCTTCATAAAAATCCTGCAACAGCACCAAAATAGGTCATGCCATTAAAACTATCCACCTAAAGAACCTACCTAAAAGATATTAATATGAGAACATAAAGCATGAAGAAGTTTGCTAGTATCTTTGTTATACTTCATAACTGTAGCAATTGGCAAGTATCATGAAGCATTAGAAGACTCCATCTACAGATAAAGCTACAGATAGAATCACGTATTAAACGTCTCAAATTAAGAATACCACTTACATAATGTCTCAAAACTTAAAGCTTTTTGCCGATTGAAAAAATGTAACGACCCGTTAGGTCGTTATGAACCTTCCGTCTAATTTCTTGTCATATCCCCTTGCCCGGGCATTCACCAATGACTTTTACCCGTGAAAATTGTGAGAAAAAAAATAACTCTTACAGTCCGGAAAGAAGATTAATTGAAGGGTAGGATTGCTGAGGGAGCAGTGTCCGCTCCCGCGTGATCGTGTCCATGCGGGCGGACGGATCAAATCCGCTTCCGCGAAATATTTTCCACCTCGGCGCTGAGGTGAGGTGTCAAGTGTCTGTGGTCAGCTTTTACGCCGAAGCGTATCTGCTCCTGCGGGATCAGGTCCGCAGGGGTGGAAACGCTCTGTCCAGAATGATTTAATGACCTAAAAACGCCCCACTTTTCAAATATGTTGTACCTCGAAGTTGGGGCCAGTCTAGGGAGAAATTGCTTGCTGAGGTCTTGGACCAAAAATACTCCATGGGAGGTAATCTCTCCACCTCTTTTGATTGCTTTTCCATGTTTCTAGTCTTGGGGGTAAAATATGAATTTGGGAAAATGAGTTGGAAACTCTATGGTAGTTGAAATTAATTGAATCGTGAATAAAGGATGTAAAATGATTTGGGTAAACCTTGATTCTTTCTAAATAAGTAATTGTATTGATGAAATGACCTTGTTGAAGAGTTTAATTTGATTATGAAAACCTTTTCTTATTTGGGAAGAAACTTAGGGTTTGTAAATTAAGGGTTTTATTGAATTATGAAATTGGGGGTCTAATTAAGGTTGTTTTTCAAATTAACTTCGGGTTATAACTAGTAAGCATGTTTTAGGCCTTGTTGAGTAATAAAGTTTGGATTTTTGTCACCATAGGCACGGGATAGACTTTAGGTATTCTTTTGTATAGTTAAAGGCTAAGTCCTTGTATGTGCTTGGTTCGATAGTAACGTGTAGAACATGTGTGTTAGACTATGGTTACTATGAGGCGTCCCGAAGAGTCCAGATGTGCGTAGAGGGTCGACCGATTGTGGCACCTCAGCATTGAGGTAGGTTACGGTTTACTTTCACTAGACTCTGATAGAAATACGTAATTAGTTATAAATATTGAGGGATAATTGGGCGTGTTTGGGGATCCCACTCAGTCGGTGGTGATGAACGGTTTACTTATGCTGGCCTGGTTCCAACGGCTGATTGATTGAGTTTGTCATCATATTTGCTATTGTTTGTTTATTCATCACACCTGCTTCCGATATGATATCTTGATTTGTACTTCGATTGTTATGTTGTTAAATTCTTGGAAGCATGTGATATTCATCTCTATACTTAATTGCATCTCATTAAATCATGATTTCTTGTCTGATACTGTCATTTGCATTCATACACTCATGGTCGTAAGATATTAATATGAGAGGTATGGAATGTTGTGGGTCCAAAAGACCGAAAAGGTGAGATTACTTATGAGACTATGGCAACACTGAGATGATGATGATGATATTCGAGGGGACGGATTGTACGCCTGCAACAGTTATTATTCAGCCAGAAAAATTCAAGAGAAGTATATGGACTTGGCGGGTCCCATGGGTGGCGTTTCATAATAAAAACTTGAGCGTCAATATACTGGAGGATAAGATATCTGGCATATGCATTGGATTCATATCATACATTCAGCATTACGTTGATATTGATTATCTGCTGATAACTTGGTTGGATGTTATGGAAAAATGAATTGTTGAGGTTTTTCCTTGAATTGGGTTGTTGTCATGTGGGTTGTTCTGATGTATGTTTGACCATGTAATTACAACTTGCGAGTCTAAAGTGTTGCTATCAAATTGTAGCTTGTATTCTGAAATGCTTGTTCTAATTTAGGGGAGCTCAGTTAGTAGATGTTTCCTTAGGATTTATAATTCATTTTGTAATGGGTCTGGTGGGAGACTGTTGGTATGATTCACGAGGTAGTGTTGTGTAGTCTTGTTTGTATGTCTCATATGTATGGAACTTGTTGATGTGTCTTATATGCGTGGACCTTCTCCTTCTCGATAACAAAGAAGAGTATTGTAAGGGAAATCACTTAGGAATTATGAAGGAAGGCTAAAGAACCTACGCCTTGCATGAAAATGTAATTGTTGTACACCATTGTAAGAACTAAGGATAACTAATGTTAACAAAGTGTCTTTAAACCTAGAGTCAAAAGGGTGGATCATTAAGGTAATGGCTAAGTGAAGTAAGCGTTAATTTAATGAATGGGTCGACTATTTGGCGTGTGAGGTCAAACTTGTTGTTTAGAGTTAATGAACCTAGTTGTGGATTCGGTGCTTCCGTGATTGATGAACTTATATGAGCTTGTGTGGTTGGGTGCCTTGTGTTTAATCAGACTTGCATGATATGTGGGTTTTTACATGATTTCGAGAATTTATTGTATGTATAGGGTGATTATCGATTTAAGACCCATAGGGGGATAGCATGACTTTTATCTCTTACTGGGCTGTTAGAGTGGGTTTATGTGGTGTCAACTTGATATTTATCCCTATTTGTGTGTCATCCGTTGTTGTCGGCCTATGATGTCTACGGGGTGCATTGTGTACTCATGCTACGCTAGCTGCATCTTTTACGTGGATGCAAGTACTCGGTCTATTCAGGTTGCAGTTTGGAGAACGGGAAGTTGAGGCAGGCCACTTATCCTGGTAGCCTTAGTTTCCATCTCATACAGACTGCCTTCTTCATTTGGGGCAGTATTATTGTATTTCTCTTTGTTTTGGGAAAAGAAAGTTGTTATAAGGATCGGTTAATAATTGTGTTTTAATGAAAACTGATATTTTATTCTGTGTTTCTTCTCTTACGCATTTTCTTAATTTGGGATTGGTTCGCCTGCTGAGGGATTGTATAGGTGTCACCGCAACGCCCGTGGTTTTGGCCATGACAAAAAACAAAGAGCTTTTAGCATAATTCTTTTTGTTCTACAATTTTTCAATAGCAAACTTTAATGCTCCTTGTGCAACAAGGTAAACCTGAAGTAGGACTAGAATTGGGATGACTATCCTTAAATAGGACATCACGAGTAACTCAAATTCCCAACAACAGCTATATATTAATCATTAATTCTCAATCCAAAACAAGTTGTGATCGGCTATAAAAACCCTCAGATCCGTTCTATTTTAATCACACCTATTTCATTCCAATACTAAATGATGAATTCTAAACTACACTTATGTTGCTATCTATTCGAACCCAGTTCACTAAAACATAAGATAACTATATGAAATCCAAAACAATTAGCGAGGGTCGATCATAAGTAATCATTACAAATCAATCATTTAATAAACAAACTACACCTCAATCCCTAACTAATTCACCATATGGTTCCTCGAACCCGTTTTGATAAATCATGAAATAATTCGATGTTATAGATAAAGGGTTGATTATTAAAAAAATCAGAAAATGATGAATCATTTAATTTACGACCTGTTAGTCATTCCCAAACAAGTAGAGATCGACCATATAAATTGTTTATACTAGTCCCTCTATTCGAGCAAACTTTGCTAATGCATAAAATAACTAGATAAAATCCACAAACGAGCAGACAATTTGCTAGTTTTAAAAACATTTAGATCACTAAATATCAACGGATTGACTACACCTGAAAGTTGAAATTGATTTTTTACCGCACAATGTTAAATAAACATTAAGATCACTACATAACAAAAGTTCAACTACGCCTCCATTTCACTAAACCACAAAATTACTCAAAGGATAGTAGAATTTTTGGTCCCTAAAGTTTTGGTATATTTTGATTTTGGTTCTTGTGATATCTAATTAAGCACATTTACCCTTTAATTAACCGAAATGTGTGTTTTTAGTCCTTTTATGTAAGATGTATGTTATATTTGAACTACTTTCAGAACTATATTTACATCCAAATATGGAGTAACAGTACAAACTTACCATAACACATTGGTAATTAAGTGGTGGAATGACTAATAATTATGATATTGGCATAATTCATAAACATGCCCTTAAACTTGGCCTCGGCTGTCAAGTATGCCCTCCAACTTTGAGGGTGCGTCTACTTGTCTCCACTTTTAACCGTTGAACACTTTAACTTACAAAATAATCATCTAAACAACTCCAAAATTTATGTGTCACATCAGTGCCACATCATCATTTGCATTTACGTGTTCAATTTATACAAGTTGAGATGTCTAATTGTGCATACTCAAATACTTGACAACTGAGACCAAGTTTGAGGCATATTTATGTATTATGCCTATGGTATTCCCAAGCAAAAGGATCACAAGTGCATGTTTAAATAAATTGAAGGTTAAATGTGATATGTCAGATATCACAAGGATCAAAATTAAAATTTACCAATAATGAAGGTTGATAATTTTGATTATTACTTTTTGTACCTCAAAATGTTGTTGCATTTTGCTCGGATCAATAGGCTGACCATGTACATCGACACCAGGAGTAATCATATCAGGCCTTTGGTACATATTAGAAAGGAGAAGTGTTGGGCTAATACTGGGCTTTGTATGAAGCCTAGAACAACGATCTCCATGTCTACATGCACCAATTTTGAAGTAAAATGGACAATTCACTCTGTCTTTCTCTGTACCAAAAATTGATGCCAAATGCTCTGCCATTACAAGTTCAATTTTTGCGGTGATTTTCCTAGGGTTTTGTGGGTATGAATGAAGTGGAAGGAGAATTTATATTGATTTAAGAAACTTCGATATTTGCTTCTTCTGGATAGTTCTAGAAGTGTTTCTATTTTGTTCAATTTATTGGACAGTTTTCATTTTATTTTATCTTTTAAATTAGGGAATTCGCAGTGCTACTTTCTTATTGCGCTCTGGCCAAACCCCGGCTCCAAGTGTAATAGCCAAAAATTATGTGTTGTGATCTTTAATTTTTGCTCTTCAAATTTTAGTCTTTAATTTTGCCCTTTGTTACTTTAAATAATAAAAAAATGATCGAAAATATTTTTGATATCGAAAAATAACAAAAAAAACAAATTAGCCTACACACCTAATTCTACAAGGCATAAGTTTATAAAAGTTTTACCTTATCCGGCATAATTTTTAATGAAATTAAATTTTCCGTCATAAGTTGTGTAGTAATTAATTTGTTGGACACTACACAACTTATGTCGAAATATTTAATTCCTACAAAAATTATGTCGGACAAGGTAAAATTTCTATAAACTCATGTCTTGCGAATTAGTTACTACACAACTTATGTCCGATAATTTAATCAAACAAAACTTATGTCAGATAAGGCAAAGGTTCTCTAAACTTATGTTTTGCGAAACTTTATTTGGTAAGATAACAACGAATTCATCGCCTCTGTCGGAAATATAACCTAGAATTTCTGATTTCGTAGACCAGCGAATAAAGATACTTTGGCCACAAATTTTTATCAAATGAGAAGCATGGGCAAAAATTAAAGACCGTCAATTTGAGGAGAAAAAATTAAAGACCAATCCATATGAAGGGAAATTCGTGCAAAAAAAAAAGGATGTAAATTGCGCTAAGCAAGTTGTTCGAAATTTAATTATATAAACTTTGATCAATATTTTAAAATATAGTTTTACCATAGAAAAGTTACAACTTACTTTTTATATAATTTTTGAATCTCTAAGTTTAAATTTTAAATTTTAAGTTGGATCTAATCCCATTTAATTTTAAAAGTTTAATTAAATTAACTTGAACAACAACAACATATCAAGTATATTCCTACAGGTGAGGTCTACAAGAGTGGGTGTACGGGAACCTTAACTCAACTTTTGTGGATAGAGAAGTTGTTTCCGATAGACCATCGGATTCAAGAAAAATATTTTTTTCAGAATATGTTTGAAAGATGCAAGAGTCAAAGATCGTGACGAAATAATGAACAAAGAAAAATATTAACAGTAAAATTAATAGAAATAATCAAATTGACTTTCCAAAAACAAAGAGTACCCATAAATTGGGACGAAGCGAGTATAACTTAATTTATTTGAAAAATAAAAAATAATAATAAGAGATAATTTTAAAGACATTCCTCCACCATTTGTGATATAACATTAATTATCTCTATAATTTATAATATTATATTTATCTTCTCTAATTTGATCATTTTAACAATTATTTTAATTTATTTTTATTAATACTGAATATAATTCGTCTAATTTATCTTTAGTAATATATGTCGGATATTGAAAAGCAGTACGGGAAGTAAATTACTATTACAAGTGTTCGAAAGGATAAACAAATAGGCAATGTTCAGAACTGCCGTAAGCTTGTTGAGTCTTGAATCTTGATAACCTGAAATCAAGAAACAACCAAATCTGGATGGTTACAACTGTGTGCTGAGTCGAGTGATTGCACTCTATCCTTAAGACAAGATTGCCCCGTATATATGTTTTTACGTTAAGGGGCAATAGTCTCCCAAGATAAAACAACACTTTAATCTCAACACTACAAAGCAAATAGGTTGAGTCTGATGAAGAAAACAAATACGAATCGACTTGCTGAAGAAATGGAAAAGGAAGGAAGAGTTTCTGTTTTTGTCCAACGTTTTTGGACTGACTTTCTCTTATGTTTTGTCTCTGTGTATATAGTGTGTCTCTGTTGTGTATATTTGTGTCTTTCCTCACTGTTTTGCAGTGTTTTTCGTCACTGTTTTGTGCTGCATTTTTCTGTTTGTATGTACAACACAATTGAGCCAAAAGGCATCAATATATAGCATGGAGGAGGGACTCTTCAACTGCCACAAACATGACTGTTAATAGTCATTATGAGGGTTGTTAATGGCAGGTTTAAGTCCATTAGTGTGGCAGGTTTAAGGCCATTAGTGAGGTTGTTCATGGCCATTGAAGGACGGCTGATTATGGAGGAGTTAATCAGCCAAGTAATGGCTGATTAATACCCCAAAAATCAACTCCAATGGTAGGCAGAAAGTTTCTGTCTTCCGTCGTTCCAAATTCAATTTTCCAGAAACTCTGGGGACCAAACTGTAAATATTAAGCAATTTGGGATCCAAAAAGATAATATCAGCGCGTGTGGGCTTAGCCTTGAACCCAAGCACATCTAGGTCCTCCCTCCTTTAAACACATGGGATACCCCTTGGGGCCCCAAACCCTTAAACACTTTAGAGACTTATAAAGAGAGCAATTCTTCCTTTTCCACTGATGTGGTAGATTTGTCCCACACCATATTTCCATGCCTCAAACACCTTACTTCGTGGACCAATATCTCTTTCATTTCTCAACGAAATTTGACGATTCTTGGCCCTACGGTCATCTGCTTACTTAGTAGATTATGCATGTGAGAAGAGACAAAGCCTCCAACATGCGGAACACTAGTGTTTAATTCATTAAATATGGGTGGACGCACTCCCCGCCAAAGGCAAATTTCCAACAATATAATCTTTTGTTAAATTAAATTTATAACATTTTATGAAAAGCTCCTTTATAATAAAACAAACATGACATTGGTAGAAAAAGAAAGTACTTTTTTACCAGAAAGAAAAGATAAAACAAATCAAATATTGAACAAATTTTACTTCCCCAACATTCACTATAATCGTTGGTGTAATCTAACTCCAGGTGCACATAAAGCATCTAGCTCAGAAATGGACAATCAAATTATAAAATCTCTTTCAATTATAGAATTTAATTATGGTGTGATTATTTCTGATTTGATTCAAAGAGATATTTACTTGAAAATTAACAAGCCTAATGTAAAACTAGTTCATGTTCTTCAATTGCTATACAATTTCAAGCCTAATGTAGAACTAATTTATGTTCTTCAATTGCTATACAATTTCAACTTCAAAATTATCTGAAAACTTTAGGGATCATAACTTGTTAAATTTAATAATAAAGGATATTTGGAAGGCTTCACAAATACATTCCATGTGCAAAATCTAGCATTATGTTAGAAATCCCACAAAATTATCAATTGATTTCAGATTTTTATGTATTTATCAAATTTTGTAAGTGTTAGTTTATTACAAATTCACAGTATGAAATGTATAAGTTTTTTAGTGAAAAAAAAAAAGAAAAACAATTTTGATCTGCTTGAACCATACAATCCGCTGGACTTTAGAAGTATGGTTTCACTTTATAAATATGGAGGCGGTTTGCCCGAGTGGTTAAGGGGGAAGACTTAAGATCTTTTGCACATAAGTGCAGGCGTGGTTTGAGACCCATAGCCATCAGTTTTTTTTTTATATCCAGCTTCCTGGATTATGCCAGACTATTTCTGGAGATAGTAGTCTCGATCCTTCAGCACTACTATCAGTAAATCGCGGGATGTGCCTGAATGACCAAAGTTTGAGAACAGAACAGCTGATATCACCTACAAGGTCCTACCCCAGAAGAGAGCAAATTGCTCCCACCAGTGTTCGAACCCAAGTTGCAGGCCTCCAGCTGGATTTTAAGTTCCCCTCCTTTGCCATCTAGCTATGCCCGGGGGATGCCACCAGTTTTCTTGTTTCATTTTTCGTCCCATTTTTTATTTCCTTATTTTTCCTCCAAGAGGTAATTTTGTTTTCCTAAGAGAAAATTATGTGATCTCTCTTTATCTAGGATAATTCTGTATTGTTTCATTTGTTTTGTATCTTGATATTTTGTTGTCTTATCTTTTTTACAATCTTGCATCGACTATTTTTCCTTTGAGCTGAGGGTTTATCCAAAACAACATATTTCCTCCACAAAGATAGAGGTAAAGTCTGTGTACATTATATTCTTCCAGACCTCACTTATAAAAGTACACTAGTATGTTATTGTTGTTGTAAATTCCTTTTGTTGTCCTACTATATGTCTATAAAACAATTTTTTGTGATAAACGCGCTACTAATCATGTCAAGTTGGCAAATTTTATTATTGATTCAGTGATGAAGCAATACTATGAAATTAAACAAAAATAAACTTATAAATCAAACATTAGTTGTTCGGGCAGCTGTAGAGAAAATGTATTACCCTTTTCTTCATTTTCTTGCTATATTAAAGAAAAGAATTAATCTTCGTTTGATATACGGGATGAGATAAGTAAAGATATTTCATGGTTGGGATATTTCATTAGATTATTTTATCCCACTTTCTACATGGGTTAGTAACCCCACCATTTTTAGTACAAATGGTGGGATAAAATAGTCTCACTAAAAATGGTGGGATAAAATAATCTCGAGACTAATTAATATCCATCACCAAATGCGGAATAAAATAATCCCACATTTAATCTTGAGGTTATTATCCTTAAACCGGGATTTGACATCTTTTCAATTTTTAACCTTTTGTTCTAATTTTTCTAATGGGAGAAAAAAATAAACTGTAACCTATTTCTATTGAATTTCATCCGTACAATAATTGTTCCTTGCTGAGTTACAACAAATAAGCAAGAGAAATAAATATTCACTAAAAATTATTCATGATATGTGATAAAGAACTTGAAATAAAACGTTACTCCATTAAAAGAAGTCCAAGGAATTAAAAAGGAAGTTACATTAATTTGAATAGAAAAGGATAATTAAGGAGGATATTTATTAAAATGTAACAGCGGTTTCTCATAAATGAGACTAAACATTCTAGATATGAAGAACGCATCCTTAAAGTTGTTTTTTCCTGTGGCAATTTTTATTGTTGCAATAGGTTTTTGCAACTCTCTCTCTCTTTCTCATTTTCCTTGTATGTCACGACACAAAGTTACAGTGTTTGGTTAAGTTTATAAGTTGGTCAAACCTTTATATAAGTAATATTTACTTTATTTATATGTTAAGTAAGAAGAGGAGCTTGGAGTAACAAGTTGATGTCATGTGACCAGGAGGTCATGAGTTCAAGCCGTGGAAACAGTCTCTTGCATAAATGTGAGGTAAGGCTGCGTACAATAGACTCTTGTGGTCCGGCCCTTTCCCGGACCCCGCGCATAGCGGGAGTGCACCGAGCTGCCCTTTTTTTTATATATGTTAAGTAAACACACAAAATACTTATAACTTTAAGATTGTATTAATCTCCCTTGGAGAGCCTTTCTCATTAATAAAAAATATATATAGGTGTACAATGTGAAATCTCTATACAACAGGGATCCTAGTTCTACCATAATTACATAACCCTAAATATGGTAAATACAATAGTGGTACACACATGCTAATACACCCCCTCAGTCGGAGCGGGAGGAGGCCGGATGCTAAGACTGGATCTGAAGTCGAGGAATAGCTGTCTAGGAAGGCCCTTGGTGAATATATCCGCATACTAATATGAAGAAGGCACATGCAATACCCTGACATGACCGAAATCAACCTTCTAACGAACAAAGTGGATGTCCATCTCAATGTGCTTGGTTCGCTGATGTTGAACCGGATTATGAGATAGATATATGGCGGATATATTATCACAATAAACCAAAAAAGCCTTATGTAATGGACACTGAAGCTCCAAAAGAAGGCTTCAGAGCCAACATATCTCGGTAACAACATTAGCAACGCCTCTGTATTCTGCTTCTGCACTAGAACGGGATAATATGGGTTGCCTCTTGGCGGATCAAGAAATAAGATTATCTCCTAAGAATACTGCCTGAGGTGGAGCTTCGCGTGTCCGGACAACCTGCCCAATCAGCATCCGTATATGACAACAACTTGTTCGGTGCGGAGGGATAAAGATGCAAACCATAATCAAGTGTGCCCTTAACATATCGAATGATGTGTTTGAGGGCAGTAAAGTGAGGCTCCTTAGGGGCATGCATAAATAAGCATACATGCTGAACAGCATAAGCAATATCATGCCTGTTGAAAGTGAGGTATTGTAGTGCACCTGCAAGACTCATGTAAAGAGTGGGATCTGACACTTGATCATAATCCAAAGCACTAAGCTTTGATCTAGAGTCAACTGGAGTAGCCATGATCTTGCAATTCGCCATTTTAGCCTTGTATACAATCTCCTCTGCATACTTACGCTGACAAAGAAACATAGTATCTGCAGATCTAGTCACAGAAATCCCCAAAAAATAGCTCAACTTCCCCAAGTCATTCATAGCAAATTCTGTTTTGAGCAGTGTAATGATCTCATTTTTCAACAAATCAGAGGATGCAATGAGCATAATATCATCAACATACAATAATAAATACGCAATGCTACTACCTCTATGAAAAATAAATAGAGAATTATCACACTTGCTGCACACAAAACCAATCTACAGGATATAGTGTGCAAAACGATCATACCACGCTCTAGGGGCCTGTTTCAAGCCATAGAGTTACTTACAGAGATGACATACATATTGAGGAGCTACTGGATGGACAAAACCAGGCGGTTGATGCATATAAACAAGTGCGTATTGACCTCAAGTCAAAAGGCATTTATATCTCACGCGCTGATAACACTTTAGACATGTATAACAAATAGTTTATCAGCAGGGTATACCAATACTTTCCAAAAGCATTCATGTGTCCATCACTGGTAATCATTACCAGTAGCAGGTGAGACATACTACATTCTCTAAGAATGTGATGCAAACCACATGTCGACTTATTACATATCATCGATATCCCATTCTCGATGATCATTAATCGAGGCCTTTTAAGATTTAAGCTCTATCATTAATATCTCACTCTATTAATGACAACGTAAGCTCAAGGAATGCATATTAATGAATAATTAAAATAATTCAATAATAATTCAATAATTGTAAATGCCATAAATATATTAATCTTATTAATAATACGAATGTGTTCAAGTACATTTGTCCCTAATAATGATTTTCTCTAGGACATACATACTTTCAATCTCCCACTTGGCCTAGAGCCAATCTCCGATGTATCTAATACCCATGTTTTCAAAATAACAATTATGCTTAACTAAGCTTAATGGTTTAGTAAACGGGTCAGCTAGATTATCATATGTGGGAACATAGTCTAATCTTATTTCTTCAGTTTCCACCATCTCCCTGAGTATGTGGTATTTCCTTGGTACATGCTTGTTTCTATTTGTTGATCTTGGTTCCTTAGCTTGCGTAATTGCACCAGTGTTGTCACAATAAATCGTTATTGGACAAGTGGCACTTGGAACAACGCCTAGTTCCTTCAGGAACTCAGATATCGTGACAACTTCTTTACCAGCTTCCGATCCAGCAATGTACTCGGCTTCAGTTGTCGAATCAACAGTTGTAGCTTGCTTGGAACTTTTCCAACTCACTACTCCGCCATTGAAAATGAAGGCGTATCCGGATTGAGACTTGAAGTCATCAACATCTGTCTGGAAGCTATCATCAATGTACACAGTACACACTAGCTTCTCTTGTCCACCATAGACTAAGAAATATTCTTTAGTTCGTGTAAGATACTTAAGAATACTCTTGACTGCTTTCCAGTGTTCTTTCCCAGGATTCTACTGGAATTTGCAAGTCATACTAAGTGCATATGCCATATCTGGCCTCGTACAGGTCATGGCATACATGATAGATCCTATAGCTGAAGTATATGTGATTCTTTTCATGCGTTCAAGTTCTGCAACAGTAGAAGGACTATCCTTCTTTGATAACTTGATGCCTTGACCCATATGAAGACTTCCCTTCTTGGAGTTTTCCTTAGAGAATCGTCATAGAACTTTGTCTATGTATATGAATTGTGACAACCCCAACAATCTATTAGGTCAATCTCTATAGATCCTAATTCCAAGAATATAGCAGGCTTCACCCAAGTCTTTCATCATGAAGGTGCTGGATAGTTATTCCTTGACTAATTGCATGAGAGTCTTATTGTCTCCCATTATTAATATGTCATCTACATATTTAATAATGAAGACAATACTCCCTTCCATGCGCTTACTATAAACGCATGGATCTTCTTTGCTTCTAACAAAGTCAAACGGTCTGATTGTTTTGTTAAAGAAAATATTCCAACTCTTTGAGGCTTGTTTAAGTCCATAAATAGACTTACGTAGCTTGCATACTACTTTGGGCTTAGTCTTTGATGTAAAATCCTCAGGTTGTATCATATACACCTCCACAATTAGGTTACCATTGAGAAAAGCAGTTTTAACATTCATTTGCCAAATGTCAAAATCATAGTATGCGGCTATTGCAAGCAAAATCCGAATGGACTTAATTTTCGCAATAGGTGAAAAGATTTCATCATAATCGACCCCAGGTCATTGATTATAACCTTTAGCCACCAATATTGCCTTATAAGTATGTACCTTTCCATATGCATCAATCTTCTTCTTGAATACCCATTTGCATCCTATGGGTCTAACCCCTGTTGGCAAATCAACCAAGTTCCAAACTTGATTGATGTACATTGAGTCCATTTCGGATTTTATGGCTTCTTGTCATCTCTGCGAATCAATGTCTAACATAGTTCCACTGTAGGTTGTAGGTTCATCGTCATCAAGAATATCTATCTCATTGTGTGTTTCAACAAGGAGATTAAGTCTTTCAGGCGGACGATAAGTCCTAGTAGTCCTATGGAGTTGATTATTCTGCGTTTCAGTGTTTGTTGCATTCTGATTGTGAGAAGGTCTTTGTGTGCTGGACAATCCAGCACCTTGAGAGCTTTCAGGAATGTCATTTTCATGCATTTCCTGATTGGAATGATGTACAACCATTGTATCATCTTCCATTGTTTGTGTATGAGAGCTTTGCATTTCTGCATCATCTTTCACAACACTCCCACTGGCTGAAGGGCGTACTCTAAGTACCCAATCTTCACCAAATACTCCCATTGAATCTTTGTCTAGGTCATTCGACAAGGGTTCAACCTCTGTGTTATCTTGTGGTTCTTGAATTTCTTCAAGTTCTATATCATTGCAGCTCTGTTCCTTGTAGACATATTCAACTTCAAGGAAAGTTGCATTTCTGGAAACAATGACCTTATGTTCTCCAAGTAGATAAAAATAGTATCCCTTAGTTTCCTTTGGATACCCCACAAAATAATACTTCTCACTTTTAGATTCCAAATTGTCAGTAAGCATCTTCTTTACATATGCAGGGCACCCCCAGGGTTGCATGTGTTTAAGTGCTGGCTTTTTCCCATTCGATATCTCACATGGAGTTTTCTCTCCTGACTTTGAAGGAACCATGTTCAGAATATAAATTGAGCTTTGCAATGCGTAGCCCCAAAGGTATGTTGGTAGAGTTGAGAAACTCATCATGGATCTAGCCATATCTAATAGGGTTCGATTTCTCCTTTCAATAACACCATTCAATTGTGGCGTTCCAGGAGGTGTCCATTGTTTACTTAAAGTAATCCAGAAATTCTTTACTTAATGAAGCTTCAAGTAATCCAGAAATTCTTTACTTAAGTATTCACCTTCTCGATCTGATCGAAGGGTCTTGATACTTGTTTCAAGTTGCTTATCTACTTCTGACTTGTACTCCTTGAATTTCTCAAAGGCTTCGGACTTGTGTTTCATAAGATACATATGCCTAAATCTTGTGAAATCGTCTGTAAAAGTGATGAAGTAAGGGAAGCCTCCCTTATCCTGAGTTGAAAATGGCCCACATACATCAGTATGGACCAACTCAAGCACCTCATTAGCTCGCACATCTTTCCCAGAAAGTGGCTTGTTAGTCATCTTTCCTATTAAGCAAGATTCTAGGACTCTAAGTCAAATGGTTCTAGATAGTTTAACTTTCTTAATTTTGCTATCCTTGATTCATTGATGTGATCAAGTCTACAGTGCCATAAGTAGGTGGGGTTTCTTGGATTACTTATCTTAGCTCATTTATTTTGCACATTTAAAATTTCACGACTACAGTTTAGAACATACAATCCATCCACAAGCGGAGCATTTCCACAAACAAAACCATTAAAAGACAATACATAACTGCCATTGGCAATAAATGAGGAAAATCCCTCAATGTATAACACTGGATAGAAATAATATTCCTCGTCAATGAGGGGAAAAAAAAATAATTATTTAGTTCTAAACAAAAGCCTGAAGGTAAATCTAGTCTATAAGTTCCCACGCGTTCAACATTCACTCGTGCTCCATTTCCAACGCGCAGCTCTACCTCCCAAGGTCTAACCTTTCTGCTGTCAATCAAACCCTGCACATTATTACAAATGTGTGATCCACAAACAGTATCTAATACCCAACAGTGAGAGTTACTTATAGATATATTTATCTCAATGACAAACATACCTTGTCCAGTAGAGTTAGAAGCACCTAGTGCTTTACCTCATCCTGGAACTGTACAGTCCTTCTTCCAGTGCCCCTTCTTCTTGCAGTTGAGGCACATCTGAAGCTACCTTTGCCTTTTTCTGAACACCTCATCTAGGTTTCATAACTGTAGGTGCATCAACTGTCTTACCCTTCTTCTTCTGCATGTTCTTACCCTTGGGTTTGAACTTGCTATAAGAGCCCACCATGAGCACAACTTTACCTTTAGAGGTAGATGATTCAAAGGTCTTCAACATGTTGTGAAGCTCTGGAAGACTCGCCTTGGTCCTATTCATATTGAAGTTCACAATAAAACTCTCGAATGAACCAGGAAGAGAATTTAGGATTAGGTTGACAGAGACATTTATAGGCAGCTTCGTTCCAATTGAAGAAAACCTTTCTATCAACCCAATCATCTTCGGAACATGCGCTGACACATGACCCCCTTCGTTCAGCTTACACTTGAAAAAGTCTCTCAACAGTTCATACTCCATTGGCTGAGACTGTGAGTCATAAAGACTCTTCAAGTGTTCTAGCATTTCGTTGGGGCCCATGTTTTCATGTTGCCTCTATAACTCCACATTCATGGAAGACAATATTACACATTGTGCCGAGGTAGCATCGTCTAGATGTTTCTGATAAGCCACCTTGTCAAACAGGGCATACTCAACAGAGTTTTCAGCAGGGACTGTGGGGAACACTGTGTCTAACACATACTCAATTCTTTCTTGTTTCAACACCAATCGCAGATTTCTTAACCAGTCAGGGTAATTTGCTCCAGTCAACTTGTTTGTCTCGACCAACATTCTCAGTGATAGATTCGACATTTTATATATAGTCTGAAGAAATAGATAGACTTGAAATTATACTCTAATATAATTTATATTGAACACATTCGTTAACTAATTAACATGGCCTTTAGTTTAACTAGCTCCCACTATTTTAACATACTCTTCGACCCCATGGAAGAATACAGACTCATATCAAATATGGTCATAATGAGCCATGATTCAGGTTCATGCTATCTCCGCGTTTATTGTGGCTGATAACTTCAACAACATAACCTGGTAGGTCTCTAAACTAATTACAAATAATTTGTAACTCATGTTTGACCGAATGTTCTAAACAATCGATTTGCGTCCCTCGGCTTGTCCGACACTGTGGCACCAAGACAGCCTAGCAAGTCAACCCTGTAATGCGACTGCAATTATGTATCTAAGTGAGTTTTGCCTTATAGAGCAAACATTGTGGTGTAAATAATCATGAAGGTTTATCACCCACTTCTACATTTAACATGCATCTATGAAAGGGTCTAAGTCCTTGTAGACTTAGAGCAAATGTTGTGGCACAAATACTCATCTTGCCGAAAAGGATTTTGCACCACAATCAATTATAACGGACGACGCGTTCATTTAAATGAGACTTGTATCAAATTTTGGGGTACATTTTAATTTTGGGGTTTTAAACAAGATCAACTCTAGCATGCTATGTCCAACAAAGCATCTTTAATTATCATGCAAATGACTAAGCACATATTGGGTACCGCCTACCCAGGCATGATATTAAGCGGTTTAACAAATATTAGGCGTCGCCTACCCAGACATGTATAATGCGAACATTATACTAATTATCTAAATGACAAACATTTAGCACATAAACATTATATTTATCAAATAATATATTGTTAAATAATAATCTTGGGTTAAACATTCTGAACTCTGATTTTTTTTATTTCTAGACAAGTGGGGCCGCAGCGCTAATTATTAGAGTCGCGACGCCACTGAGGCATAAGCCTTTCGGCTTCTGCAAATGCATTAGCGTCGCGGCGCTCCACCATGGAGTCGCGGCGCTGGCAAGGCAAAAACCTTTCGGCTTCTGCAAATGCATTAGCATCACGGCGCTCTACCGTGGAGCCGCGGCGCTTATTGTCCAGTAAGTTCAGGATTTTAAGACTAAGTATTAGTGCCGCGGCACTCCACCATGGAGCCACGGCGCCGACTTGATACCCTAGCAAGCGCCGCAGCGCCCTACTATAGGGTCGCGGCGCCGACGTCCTGATAGAACGTTTCTATGTTGATTTTCTACAATCGTCCAAACCCTAAATCCAATTTAGGGATCAGATCATAGATCTTTTATCGTCACCCACCATTATCAATAACGCACATATCGACCATCATCCATTCCTACCCGTTCTTCGTCGTGCACCGTGCAATGAGCTGGTTATTTACACTTGGCTTAGTCCGAGTTAGAACGGAATGACTTCCTCGAGTTAGCGTAGGAGATAATTTAGGGTGACATAAAAAGGTCTACGTTCAGTCAAGATTTGCAGGATTTCAAGAAGCCTTTTTTTAATCTAATTTTATGTTTAACTCGTATTATTATGTTATTCAATTGTTATATAACCATTGAACTAGCTTGTGCTCTGATACCACTGAAGGGTTTTGTTGGGTTCAAACACATAAGTAAGGCACAACGGAAGTTTAAAATTTTGGTCTTACTTACCTCAACAATATCTGGTATGGTTATATGACAATCGAACATGTAAAGTAATAACTCAAAGGAACACTTACAGGCTATGAACTATGGAGTCTTTACTTAATATCACTGAGAAGTTGAGTGTTCTCTCAAATATCCAATCGAGGAATGAATCCTATTCTTGGCTCAACTACCACCTTAGTTTACATCATAATGCACCCAACACAAGCCATATCTTATCCTATAAGGAGTTTAAGCTTAGGACAAGGTCAAAGCACATTACTCTATAAACAAGGTGCGTATTGACCTCGAGTCAAAAGGTCTTTATCTCCCACGCGCTGATAACACTTTAGACATGTATAACAAATAGTTTATCATCGGGGTATACCAATACTTTTCAAAAGCATCCATGTGTACATCACTAGTAATCATTACTAGTAGCAGGTGAGACATACTACATTCTCTAAGAATGTGATGCAAACCACATGTCGACTTATTACATATCATCGATATCTCATTCTCGATGATCATTAGTCGAGGCTATTTTAGAGTTACGCTCTATCATTAATATCTCACTCTATTAATGACAACATAATCTCAAGGGATGCACATTAATGAATAATTACAAACAATCAAATAATAATTCAATAATTGCAAATGTCATAAATATATTAATGTTGTTAATAATACGAATGTGTTCAAGTACATTTGTCCCTAATATGATTGTCTCTAGGACATACATACTTTCATTTAGGGTGTACATTCGAACGCTTAGGATGTAAGTCTCACAGAACTAAGCCTCACACGTATACCTCGAGGCATTTTGCTAGTGCCCCGCCCCCGGGTGAGCTCTGAGGCGAGTCCCAATACGGCATGTTAAAACACTGCTCCTAACAAGAAATTAGAACAATATGCTCAATTAACTGAAAACAGATAGTGAAAAATGATTTTATCGTTTAACTGCATTAATTTTAAATATGTTTTGTTTGAGTTGGGTCATGGATGGGTTGTATCCTTTTGAATTGTGTCAAAGTTTTATGTGAACCAATAAATAAAAGATACATTACTAATTAAAATTTAATTAAATTCTATATAATTGTGTCTTTAATGAAGGGACAATTTTAAGCCTAAAAATAACTTTAGGAGTAACTTTGATTCAATAAGTGGAAGCAGGGCTTTTTGACTCATTTCTAATACGTTAAGGGCCTTTTTTATCCAATATGTGGAAGGAGGAGCGTATTTAACCCAATAGGTGGAAGGACATTTTTGAACTATTTCTAATACGTTGGGAGCATTTTTTACCCTTTCCGTAAAGAAAAGTATCATGTTCAAAACAATGGATAAATTGCAAAAAAGACTCGTGGAAAGTAGACAGAGACTTAGTTGATACAAACCTGTGAATAGAAAAACGAGACTAGAAAAAATCTCTATTGCTTTAGATTGTTTTTTTTTTTTGTTGGTAAAGAGGAAATTTATTCATTAAACATAAATTTAAGAGTCATTATATAGAAGATTAGGCTAGACAACACAATGCATATTCTGACTCTTTAAAAATTACAAATAACAAAAAGGGGAAGATTGTGATAAATCATCAAGCTACCAAAAATATTTAGCTCACATTCTTTCTTGCTAATTAGTCCCCAATTCCACTAGCTTCTGTAAAAAAATATTTTTTGCTTCACTCATGAGGATAGCTAAATTTTCGTACCTTGTTTAGATTTATTGGTTCATCTATTATTTTGCGCTATTTTGGTCATTCTTTATATCGAAGTTTTCTTACGGATTGTCCTTCAAATGCACTAGTCTTTAATTTTTGCCCTTCTTAATCTTTGCTCCTACTGGTTTAATGAAAATATTCAGACCTGTTTCATTCAGTATAAGTTTTGTAACATTTATTTTCGAAAATTGAACTTTTGCTTCGCTCGGCATAAGTTCAGTAGGAATTAAGTTATGCAACATAAGTTGTGTAGTATTTTCTGAATTTATTGTAGTGTTTAGAAATCGGAGTTATGCTTTTAGGGCATATGTTCTTTATCCTTTTTGAGTTCATGAATAACGTGCATGTTTTTGTGGAGTTTGATGTGTTTTCGATCATTTTTATGTTGAGTTTTGAAAGTTTTGTTTTGTCTGGCATAACTTATGGGATATTATGATACGAAAATATAAACTTATGTCGCGCGAAATATAAACTTATATCACGCGAAAAGTACAAAAAAGCAAAAATTTAAAACTAAAAAAATTTGAGGGACAAAAATTAAAGACCACCTCAAAATAGTAGCATTTGTGTCAATGACCCTTTTATATTTAAAGGTGCAGGAGATAAGATATGATCCCCTATTCTTAGTAGAACTTATATATAATTTCGTGTTGAATTCGATAAATGAACAAATTAGTTATTTCCCTAACCTAAAAGATTAAGGTGGTGAAGTATATAATTAATCTTCACAACTAATTTTTTTCAATAGTAATTCTTTTGAAAGACAGTTTTAAGTATTTTGGGTCTATTATTCAAAGAAATTGGGAAATTGACGATGATGTCACGCATCGTATTAGTGCAGAGTGGATGAAATAGAGGTTCGCGTTCGGAGTGCTGTGTGATAAGAAGGTGTCACCAAAATTTAAATGCAAGTTCTACAAAGTAGTGGTTAGACCGACTATGTTGTATGGGACAGAGTATTGGCCAGTTAAGACCTCCCATGTTCGGAAGATGAAAGTTGCGTAAATGAGAATGGTGCGATGGATGCATGGACACACTAGAAGAGATAGGATTAGGAATGAAAATATTCGGGACAAGGTGAGAGTGGCCTCGGTGCAGGACAGGATGCGAGAAACAAGACTGATATGGTTTGGTCATGTGAAGAGAAGAGCTACGGATGCCCCAGTGCGGAGGTGTGAGAGGTTGGCTATGGACGATTTCAGGAGAGGTAGAGGTAGACCGAAAAAGTATTAGGGAGAGGTGATTAGACATGACATGTCGCAGTTCCAGCTTACCGATGACATGATCTTAGATAGGAGGTTATAGAAGACTCATATTAGGGTGAAAGGCTAGTAGGGATCCCGTTTATCCTTTTATACGAGTAGTCGCAGTATTGCTCTAATAGTTTCTTTTCCTTTGACCTCTGCTACTATTTGTCATTTCTTATACTTTGATTATCTTATTTCTCTGTGGTAGCTACTGCTCCTTTTTTTTTCTAGACTGCTTATTCGCTTTCATTATTTTCATTTTCATATTGTTTTGAATTGTTTATCCTTATCTGAATTTTTTTGTGCGTTCTCTTGAGTCAATGGTCTTTCGGAAACAACTATCACTACCCAAAATTCCATTATGCAGTGAGGGTACCTACCCTAACATGTAGGCGAACCACTAACATCCAAACTCAATCTTATTAAGCAAATGCGGGAAAAAAATTAAGGAAAACAACATAAGTATTATTAAATCTTAGAACTTAATACATAAACATTGAAAGAAAATCTCAAAACCTGATTGTCATGAGTACATAGCTACTAACTAGAATACAAGTCTGAAATGATATACAAATCACTATATGAAATATAAAGGACAGAAAGGTAAAATAACAAGAGGGAGAGTTCCAGTGCCGCGATAGTATATGCGGCTCACCCTGGACTCCCAAGAAAGATCTCCGAGCATCACGTATGAGCTCCTCCGCTAGCGTCCGGATCAGTACCGGCACATAGAGTGCAACAAGTGTAGAGTGAGTACGAAAAGCATGTGTACTCATCGGCATCGTCGATCGATCCTAACTATAGTGGTGGCAAGGGTTGGTACTCCTTATACTTCTCTTCTTGCTTTGTTGATCAAATTATACATTTTATAAGAATTACAACCATCTAACTAAAGATACCACCATCGACTGAATAATAAAGTACACTATTTTTCAAAGATCATACTAATGTCTTCTAACTTTACCTCAATTAGGATAAGTTTAGCAATAAGGTTTCAACCTACACCCAGAAAGATCATACTAAAGTCTACCAGAAATCAACATCGAGTACACATAACATTAAATACTTATCAGGAATATGAATGAATACAATGTAGATGATATGTATGTATGTATGTATGTATGCATGCAATGGTCATATGTATCAGGTATACACACGCTGCTACAGTAGCTATCACGTGACTCATGAGGTCCATATACCCATCCAATCCCATTGGATACCAGCTCGAGGGCTGAATGTCATATTGTTATCACTATCGTAATCATGTACCATATCCCTTAATCCGACTTCCCAAGCCGCTCTCACCAATATATCAACAGTTCAATGCTAAATGTAGAATGTATGGATGATATGGTTATGTGCATACCATGCAATCAGCATAATCATTGTACCTAATATTTATCAGTTTCTATTCAAGTGTTTAGACGAGATGTAGAGTGATGAATGCATGATAAGTCAAATCAGAATATCATATTGACACGGCTACAAACACAAGTAAATAATAATCATACCAACCTAAGTGGATTTATGCACCGCGCCCGTGGCCCGAAGACTAAACATATAAACTCCTTCATATGAATTATACTAGTTCATTAGTTACCCAATTAAGTTCATTGTATTCCTATTAGTGCTCGCCACCTCACTAATATAGGACGTCCAAGTTCCCATTACTCCCCTTAGTTCATTACATAGAATACCAACACGTAACGCTACAGTAGAGTCTAGAAAGTCTCAACTTGCCTTATAATGAAGTCTCATAGCTCACGAATAACTCCAAGCTTTGTTCGCGCGAAGATTAAACCTCCCAAAAGCTCCATCGTATCCAAACTCACTGAACAAGTTCAATCTAGTCAAATTAGCAGTTTATGAAGTTAGAAGAGCCCAACAATAGCCATATTACTATACTTTATTTTGAAATCTACAAATGGACCCAAAAAGCCAACCCTGGGCCATAAGGGTAAAACTGGAATTTTATTGCGAAATCGATTTACCCATAGTGTAATAGTAAGAATATCGAAAATCTTTGAAACCCATCAATAAATCGACCTTCAATTTAATAATTTACTTCAAACCCTATTTCATGACAAACTCCAAATTTTCAAGCTCAAATCATGAATTTTATTATTCAATCTCGTATTAATAGAAGGTAGAACGATAAAAGGGATGTAAGAAACTTACCCCACAAAAAATAATGAAAAATGCTCTTGAAATCACCCAATTCCGAGCTCCCAAACTCCCAAAATCAAAACATGAACAATGAATCACGAAATAGGATTTTTATTCTGCCCATCAATCCCCTTAGTCGCGACCACGGGTCCCCAAAAAATCAAATCTTCACAATTGCAGCCCAAGGCCTCACGACCGCGTTGACCAGTTGAGACAGAAGTTCGCAATCGCGGTCTGTGCCACGTGATCGCGAAGAGCAACATCAGCAGGTGCACACCAGATTTTTATGGTGTGTTCCAATCTCGGAAATGACTCTCGGGACTCACTCTTACCTACCAGATACAAATCAAATGTGTATTTCGATCATAAAACACACATCGGACATGCTTATGCACTCGAAACACCTGAAAAAGGTCGTCTTGACTCGACGTTGACCTTGGTCAACTCCAATTCTTATGTTTTAGCTAGTTTCTCCACCAACGACTCAAAACTCATTCGGAAACCCATAAACACCAACCAAGGGTGCGACTTGACTGTAAACTATGCTACGAAGATGCTTGAATTGATGAAACACCCATATGAGGTCGTTAAGACACTTATCCACAAAAAACATCGTAACTTTCTCAAAATAACATAACTCTCAACCAAGTACCCAAATCTTACTTGAACACCTCGGGACCCGAACCAATGACTCGATCAAGTCCTAATTCACATTCTGGACCTAATGGAATTGATGAAACTTCAAAAATGACATATTTACCCAAAAATCAACTATGAGTCAAACCTCTCTTCTCTTTAACTTAAAATCTCAAAGTTTACTAAAATCAATCTGAAACTCGCCCCATTGCCTCGAAAACTGTGTCACCCATTCCTGCAAGTAATAAATGACGAGATAGAGCTACGGGAAGGGTATTCTTGGGAAGACATGTCCAAAAGTTCAAAATGACCAAACGGGTCATTACATCATCTACCACTTAAACACACGTTCGTCCTTGAACGGTAAAGAAAAGTACCAAAAATGTCGAGTAGCCGAAGAACCTCAGTCATAAACCTCATGAAAGACTTCACATGAAAAAATCACATTGATAACACTACTTGTCCGCTTTACCAGTCAGAACTCCCCTTGAATTTGTTTAAAAGCCTAGAATTTCCTTCACGACTGATTTTATTATATTTGATCCGACTCTGCTCATATTCATTGACTTTCATTCTAACCATACCTCTGAACGCAATTGATTGATCCCACAAATTCCATCATGGACACTCCACTTCTTTAGTTGGAGCCACAACCCATTACCAAGCTTGTACTGGTCAAATACTCAAATTCCACTAATATTTGTTCCACACCCTCCAAAGTCATCTTTAGTACTAAGAATTCTTAGCAAGCATGTCGTCATACGTCGTGAGTCTAAATCATGACTCTATCTCGTCAGAAAGAATATGTTTATTCTGAGCCAACTCCCAGCCTTTCCATCCAAAAACTGACCTTATCCAAGGTCAATTGCGCTTATTCCAAATCTGTTAGTTTCGCTTTATGAAGCTGAACTATTGAGCTAACTCTCATCATTCAATTCCTCTTAAACCTCCAAATATCATAATATGCGCATCATCCTAATGACTATTTGAATTTGCCAAATCTGTAGAAAATTATCTAATCATCCCAAGGTTTTTCATATCCATTTGTACCTTCTCAAACCATCACCAAGTACCAGCATAGACCATTAGAATTGTCCGAATAGTTGCGACCCAATATCAGCAACTCAACTTGCAACTCTAAATAAGGCCTGATAAATTTGCCATATCTCTGTCCTGAACTGTAAATCTATCAAATCTTTCAAAAAGGGATTACTGGACTATCCATAAATCGTGATAATATATCCATAAGCCACTCGGTATTACATGAACTATTCTGACCCAATGCAAAGTGCACAACTCCTCGAATGTCGCCAATGATCACCCGAACTAACTCAATCCCTCCACAAAACCAATCATAGAACTCCCATAGGTCTGTGGTGACCTATTCCAATCCGTTGCTCATGAATATTCAACGCCACGATGGCTTCCATGACTCAAAAGCTGAAATCTACCCGAGTCATCAACTTAGTACCGAGGAACTACACCTTATAATTTAAATCTTCTTGTTCTCAACTCACAACTGATACGAAAATCTGACAGAACTACATAGAATCTGAATACATCGAATCTTCCTTCTCGTTTTCACTTAGCTTGTTCACGATTCCAAATACTTCGACGTAAGGTCTAAAGCAAATTCAAGGTGTCAATTCTCACAATCCATGTGTCTTACCACACACAAATACTCTCACGTCATTATTACTTGATGTACTCAATCATGATATCCAGCCAGTAACGCTTCGACACAATCTATTATCGTGAACACTGTTTCACTTTGAAAATGTAACTTTAACCTTCAAACTTAAGAGATTTCAAGCTTTCATCTTATTGATCAACTCTAACGCATTCATTCAAGAATGATATGAGATTATCCACTGGTACCACACAAGCCGCCTTCCCATCGATCTTATCACATCAGCCATCTGAAACCCGAATCTCACAATCGTTAATCACAAATTTCTATGGCGCTTCGCCATAACAATTAGCCAACTCCCGTGGAGTTCCTTCTTCCAGCCTACTTAACAATTACACCCTATCTGAAATAATGCAAGATAATTCCATCATAATTTACACTTTACTCAAATAATCTTGTTGCTTTGAACCAAATATGTCTTTATCTTAATTCTTCAATTTCCATTTTCTATCCAAAATCGCATTCGCCGCTATCGATCGAAGATCACTCAAACCCACTCAAGAGTGTATCGACATATCATAAATCTTGCAAAATAGATGAGTAAATCCTGGAGATAGTAGTAAATCACAAACTCGAACAATCGAAAGTTTTCCTTGCCTCACTCGAATCTCGACACTGGATATTTATCTAAATCAAACGCATCATATGAACAATCCTTCACGAAACCTCCCACCAGAAAATATTGATCAACCTTTGTTACCCCAACAAGATCCATTATTGCCGATGTAATATTCCAAACCGTCAATGCAAGTCCATAACCTGCAGGGCAATCTCACTTACCATTCACAAAGTTCTACTAACTCTCTCATACCGTTCGATACCAGCATCTTTGCTATGATCTCTTAACTGAATAATACTTCTTCTACCTTGGCTTACAAGTCCATCAACCAAATATCAATACACAAAGTACTATAGTGAATTCACTCTTCTTGGTTTCAGCTGTTATCATTGATCTCTACTTCAATTTCTGAAATATACTTCAAAACTCAAGTCAGTTAACATCTACCATTGATCTACCATTTTAAATATCCTTATCGGCTAACACATCACTCAAGGGTCCTTATAGGATGCTTGCCAAAAAGAACCATCTCTCGCCTTGTCTCGTCAAATTAGAATGCCTCTAACAGATCATGCAGTTATCCTCCTCGTTCCGTCAATTTCAAAAAATTGCATCACTATCATTTGCGAAAACTTGCGTAGTCCTAAGCAATACGTACAATGCCCATATTCTTTATCCATAATTAAGTGCAACCACCGGTAACTCCTTAAGCAATACATCTTCACCCTGGTCCATCGCTAGATCCATCCTCATAAGCCTATCCTTGTACATCCAGGTAGTCTACAATATAGTAAAAATATCTATCAATCCATCTCCCATTAGCATCCACTTTATACCTAGAGCAGTCTCTTCCATTGACATCTTAGCGAATTTGTCCCACTTATTCTGAGGCCATTGTAGAGAATTCATATATCACTCGTCCTTACTCCACTACCGCAGTGCCATCCTGTTGCACTCCACTTAGCCTTTCATACTCCCATGAATTAACAGACTTAGCACACCTCACATTCCTATCAAATGAATACTTTACCATTTTGACATTTTTGTCACCATGCTTAAACTATTTGAATTCTCTTAAGTACCACCCAACTCTGTGAGAGGGAAAGAAAACTCCTCATATGAACCTTATAACAAGTCCTACCACCTCTGATCTCATTACCAAGGGTCACCTTTCACGTCATTGTCCTTTATCAATTCTCTTCACAGTATTACCATGGTCACTGTCCTCTTATATGATCAGTCAATCCTCCCAAGTCTAAGTTTGTCTTCAAGATACCAATATATGTACTATTCCATTACTGGATCGTTTACTTGTCGTTGATACACCCATGTCATAAGACTGTTGTAATAAATCTGGATGACATTGAAGTATTCCCACATCAATCACACCTCTAGTAAAGCATCCTTGACATGTAAAACCTACTCAAGTGCAGTCCTCAAAGTCGTAACGCTTATTACTTAGTTACTTTGCTAACCATATGAACTCAAATCTCCAACTCCCTCCCCATCACATGTTGAAGATATGAATATCATGCAGTCATTCGTACCATCGCTCCAATGAAAGAGTTATTAAAAGAGCGTTTAAAGTGAAGAACATGCTCAAATAGATTTACGAGAGAAATGGTGGCAACCGAGGAGGTTATCGGGGGCTTTGGACCATTCTTCCAACCGTCATGAGTTTGGAGGACTTAAAGAAAACATGGAAGGAAGATTTTAAGGCCACCAATATGTTCAAGTGACTATTTTTTATAATTTAGTCGTTCTTGTAAAATGATTATTTTTGCAAGACTAGTATAAATAGTCTTTAAGTCTTTCACATTAGGGTTATTTAGTTTTTGGATGAACATTGTGATTTAGGCTCCTTTGTGAGTTTTGGGATGACTCCTCTCATCTCTCCAATCGAACTCTCTTGATTACTTGGGCGAGTGTTCCCTTGTATGAGTTCAATTTCTCTTTTACCTTGGATTGAATCTAATAATTAATGCATTTTAATTGTTAGATTACCCATTCTTTTCTTCTAAAATATATTCTCATGCCTTTCTATTTCATATCTTGTATCTTATCTTTTTTGTTTGATTGTGGTTCAATTTATTGTTTTTGCATTTTGAATTACATCAATTGATGTAAGTCTGGAAAATTCCAATAACATAAAGGGTTTTCTACTTGACATCAAGAGCTTAGAGTTTTTCAAGAGAGCATGAAAAACAAGCCAAGAAGAGTTTAACATTATGTAGTGGAGTCTTTTGGTCATTAGTATAATGAGGCATGTAGTGAAGGACATTTATGACCTTTTCTACCTTATTTAGCCCTAGTATAAATAGAATAAGATAAGGTTTATTTTCTTAGTTTTGAATCACATTTGATGTTTAGGCTCTTGACCCTCTTATCTCTTTATTGAACCTCTCTTGGATTCTTTAAGTAAGAACTCAATGTATGAGTTCATTTTTCTTCTCCCTTGAATTGAATCTAATGATTATTGCATTTTAATTATTATATCATCCCTTCTTTTCTTCTAAAGCCTATTCTCCCTTGAGGTTTTGCTTTTGCTTGTGCTTATGCTTTGTCTTAAGCCGAGGGTCTCTCAAAAACAACCGCTCTACCTACCAAGGTACATGTAAAATCAGCGTACACTCTATCCTCCCAGACCCCACATTATGGGATTTTTACTGGGTATGTTGATGTATCCTCGTATATTATCTTGCTTGTTTGTGATTCAATTTATTGTTCTTGCATCTTGAATTACATCAAACTAACTAAATAACATTATATTATTCTCTTTTGATATATTTACTGCATAATTTACCGTCGTTCAAAATTTGTTTTGTTAGCTTCCGCATGACATTTTATTATTTCGATCCCACGCAAAATACAGTTCAAAATCTTAATCTGGTGCTGCAAATTGAGGAACAGGCATGCGATCGTTTAGGGCCTTTCCTTTATTTTTCTTTTGTTTCCACCAAAATTTAACTGAATCTCGAAATGAGTTAATGAGAAGAATAAGATTATTATTGCATGTAAATTTGTAAATGGCGCTTAAAATAATCAGCTCTCAAATATAACTACTTTGTTTCGTTTTAACAATCTCATCGTATGTCTAGAAGCACACACCATAAATGCAATAGCAGAAAAGAAGACATAATACAGCAAATTGGGAAAGTCAATTATGGTAAAAGCAAGCACTTGGAAGCCACTAGTAATGTTTCTCAAACATAGACATTGAAGAAAAAGGACAACTTAATCGCACGAATAGATTATAATAATTTAGGAGAATCTCAGTGGAATGATACAACATAATGTGCCGATAACTGTTGTAGCTAAGGCTCTAGTGACATTACACCAACATATGACATAATTTCCTAGTGAATCTATTGTCACAATATAGAAATCATGATGCTTATGGCTGTGAGCTATTATAGATTTGCATGAAGTTGTTGACAAAAAGAAAAATGTGTATGAAGTCAAACCGAGTAGACGAAGATTCCTCATAAGAATATGAAAGCCTGCCAACATGAAGCACACGCTAAAGCTCTGCTCCGACTTCATTCAATTTGCAGTTGTCTTTGACATCGCCTGCTTGACAGCCTCAGCATATGTCCTATGTTGGTATGTGAGTGTGGATTCAAGCAAGTCCCATAGGGGTGTCTTTGGATTCCAACCTGGTCATCAGTCAACCCAAGAGTCAAATTATTTTCGGGCTTTCAGGAATGGTCATTTCTCAATATATAAAGAAACAGATTATTACCAAGCTGTCGGTTAATTATGGTCATGTCTGGAATTCGCTTGTCACTGTCATCATACCCCTCGCCATAAAATTCTTTAGAACTTACATCAACAGTGGGTGTTTCAAGAGAAGATTCTCCACTCACCTTTGAGTACACCTGATATAACGCAAGAGAAGGAACTGAGAATGCGGAACATATTCCGTGTGAAATATAAAACTGCAGCAATACCCATGGCCAGAGAGGCAGGAGGAAAATGAAAGTGGTCACTTAATTACCTGAGTCATCATTTCAGCTAGCTGCCTGACAGTAACTTCGTTATTAGGATTGCCCACGTTAAAGATATGGCCATTGGCCCGTGCAGGATTTTCCTGAGAGAAAAATCGCATGAATCACACAATAGAACATAATGCATTTTAAAGAACAAGAATAGAGGGTTGAATAGGTCAAACTTACAATCATCAGAAGAACAGCTTCAACGGCATCCTTGATATATATGAAGGTTCTCTGCGAGTGTCCACCGTCCACTAGTTTTAGTGGTTCATGTCTTAAAAGGTTCTGCAACGGAAATAATGAGATGATGAAATTAAAACACAGTCTAGTAAATATCAGGTGACTTCAAACTCAACCCAAAATAACAAAGAAAAAACAATACATACATTACTAAAGCAAGCCAACACTCTTGGAACACCTTCACTAGGACCATCAATCCCAGGTATAAAATCCATTCTAGGACCAATCCAATTGAAGGGCCTTACAATGGTAAATTCTAAGCCGTTCTCAGCACCCTCAGCTGCGAGACATAACAAGTGAGAAATATATGATAAGAGATTCAACTTTACAACAGCCAGATGAAGGTATAGTTTCACACACCATAGATTAACCTCTCAATCAATTGCTTTGCGCAGGCATAGGACCATCTTTGCTTCTCAATGGGTCCAAAAATGCAAGGAGATGCATCTTCCGAAAGAACATAATAAGCAGGATCCTAGAAATGAATGGTATCAGAAAGCATTATATGGTAAAAGATGCCACACCAACAGCTAAACATACAGTCCACTACTCAAGTCGTGTTAAATACTCTTTCCACATTGCTAATTAAGATTTAAGTTAGACAGTAAATCAAGCAACTTGAAAGAACATAGCGTTGAAGTAATTAACCCTGTGCTTCTGGGAAATGGCGTCAATTCATACATACGCTCGCCAATTACCAACCTATTTTATTACGTAAAATAATTTTACTAAGATGGAAAATTCCCCATTGCCAATTACTAACTTCCATGGTACATGGGTCTGAGTGGGAAGTCGATTCTAGGTTTATAACCACACAAATCTCAAACTTGAAAATTCTCGAGTTGTTACCATGCAATTCAGAGGGAGGAAGGAAATTGTTGGTAGGTTGGGAAAAGGTAGTGAGGAAGTCCCAAAAGCTGAAGTAGAAGATTGAACCAAAAAGGTCGAGAATATAACTTTGAACAATGTCACTCAGAACAATAAACCAATGAAAATAAGCAATTTACACATTGTACCTGTAAAGGATGGGTAAATTTAGTGCTCACAACTGTACTTATCCTAGAACCTATTGTTGTTGTATAATGGCCAAAATTTGCTATAGGCTTACCATTGTATTCAATGAGACAGATATCATGAGGATGATAAATCATTTGAGTGTACATAGAAGGTAAACCTGGTGGGAGCAGCTAATGTACCCCCACATGTACAAAACCCAGAATCTTACCATAAGGGTGCCAAAGACGCTTGTCCACAAATTCAGTATTCAGTTATTTGACTACATAAAACAACACTAACACTCCTTTTGAAACAATTTTCTCTAACTTATAAAGCACATTCATTCGCTAGAACTGCAGAGTATGTCAGCTAGCTATTCTAAAACTATTCTTTCTTTAATAGAAGTGGTGTCTGTCCAACTTACACGCACCTCAACTAATTCCACGAGATACATGCTACCTCCCACCCGCACAAGTACCGACTGCCGAATAACTCTATCTATCAAGGCTAGGATGGAGGGAAAGAAACCACCTAGTGTTTTTGCTTCCACTATGATTTGAAACTAACACCTCATGGTTCCCAACCCACTTCATTGACCACTAGCTATGCAGAAACTATTACAGACAAAGACAACTAGCTTTCTAAACATAGAGATGCATAAAAATGTAATACAAGCCTGAATAATATTTACATACTAATTCAATAATGCCTCCTAGACCTACATATAACAATTTCGTGCAGTCCCAGAGCCAGAATACATGACCAATACACTGAATAGGCCTTTTGTTTCATGTTTCATTGACATCCAATACCCAAGACTCGTTACCGCATAATAGGGTGCTTTGTGGGATAACATTTGCTACTAAGATGGGTGAGTTTGAACATAAATTATTATACTCACTTGCCAGTTTCAAAAAAAAAACTATTATACTCGCGCAAAAGATGAGAGAAACCAAAAATGGATGGACAAGCTGAGAATACACTTGGATTTCCACAGTTTGCCACAATGAATGAGACCTAACAGTCTAACACACCAGGAAAGCATTAAAGAAAACTATGGAAAGAGAAAACTATGGAAAGAGAAAACTGAGGAAGAAATAACTCCGTCTCAAATATATTTTTGATTAAAAAAACTTCAGTACACGTCTTTTAGAGTATAATATAACAAACATTCTAGATTAACTAACATGTCGATATCATTTACTAGGTTGGTTGGAGATTGTAGCTAATGTAGGGATACATGTGGGATTTAGAATATAACAGAAAAATTTGTCCTAAAAGAAAAATTGTTAAGTAATGGAATATAACAGGCCTAAATGGTACACTATAGACATAGAGAATCCACGTAGCTGACCTCAACTCAATCGGGATTAAGGCATATTTGTCGTTATATCAATATCATTTTACACAAAATTACAGTATCGTTCGCATCACTCGTACCATATTACCACTTCTTTTTTTCTTTTATTTGTTTGGCAAGAGAAGAGGACTTATATCACAGTTAGAAGATAGTTCAAGAACTCAATTAGGATTAAGGCATATTTATTGTCATATCAATATCATTTTACACTAAAATACAGTATCGTTCGTACCATATTCCCACTTCTTTTTTTCTTTTTTTTTGGTGAGAGAAGAGGGACTTATATCACAATTGGAGGTTAGTTCAAGAACTTCTATGATATGAAACATGACACAAAAAGGAAACAACAGATCAATGTTAGAAACTGAATTCTTACCTGCAGCAATGGGCTGTCTTGCGGTAAAAAGGCTCCTATGGTTTTCCCATAAACTTCACAAGTGGAAAAGTGAATGAGACGCTTTCCATTTTCTGAGCAGTACTTGACCTGAATTATCAATTAACATCAACTTCACACCTCAACTACCAACAGAAAAGGTGAAATCTTTCTAACAAGTGACATCCCACCAGCACCAAAATTGTGCTTTATGAGATACAAATAGAAATCCCTCTTTAAACACATTCATTTTTTATAACAACTATGAGAAGTCAGAAATCCAATATACACACCACTGGTAGAGCATCAATGAAGTTGCTGTAGATTGTGTCAAGTGGACGCGTATTATAATCAGCTGGAGTGCAGATCGCAGCAAGATTTACAACCTAGAACAAAAGAAAAAAGAAAAATTAGCAATAGTCATGGACTTCGTTCCTACAGAATTCTTGAGAAAGGCGTCTGAAAGCACGCAAAAGTTTAAACTAGTCCGTAATTACAAGCTAAACTAAATATGAAAGTTCTCCCTAAAATCCAGACCAAGAATCAAGTTCAGATCGAAATAGATCTCAAATTCACATATAGATCCCAGAATATCAAGCTCGTCTTGAAAAGAGCTACAACTAAAAGAAAAATGAATAGACAATCCTAAGAAACAGTAAGCTAAGAGAAGAAAAATAAGCTTCTACTAAGTGAAGCATTTTGCAGAAAAAAAAAACCGAAACTAATGTCCAAACTAACGCAAACACTGAAAGATTTACCGAAAAAATGCACCGAGTAAAGTGATGAAGGAATTATAGATGCAACATAAATGGTAGAGTGACCTATGAAAAACTTCGAGCTAATCAATGAAGTAAGAAGAAACATAGTTTTTTTTTGATAACCTAGATGGAACATAGTTTTGTAGATGGCATTGGGGTTCTGCTATCAGATCCATTGAGATTCAGCTCTTTATTCTTGGATTCTTAAGATTTTCTATAAAATAAGAACCAAGGGAAATGCATCAATAGAAAATTAACAATAAATCAACCAAAACAACATTAATACTTTAAATTCCGATGAACTAGTGATGAAAATAACGCCAACAAGTACTGTAAATTGCAATGGCTTCACTATTAGATCCATTGAGATTCAGCTCTTTATGCCTGGATTCTTAGATTCACTACAATAAAATAAGTAGCAAGGAAAATGCACCAATAAAAGAAATCAACCAAAGAAACATAAGTACTTCAAAATTTGGATGAACTAGCAACGAAAAAAACGCCAACAAGTACTGTAAATAACCAAAGCAACACATTTAATCCTCTGTGCTCTTTATGATTGGCTTTGCTATCAGATCCATTGAGATTCAGCTCTTTATCATTGGATTCTTATAATTTTCTATAATATAAGTAGCAAGGAAAATGCACCAATAGAAAAACAATAAATCAACCAAAACCACATTAATACTTTAAATTCCGATGAACTAGCGATTGAAAAAAACGCGAACAAGTACTGTAAATTGCAGAATGGTAGTCCTCTGTGCTCCGATTTGTATAGAAGATAACGCCAACAAGTACAAAATAACTTTTTTTAAGCGGAAATAACGCCTAACAAGTATTATAAATTACCAGATCTGCCATTTTGATGAGTCCTTCAAGACGAGAATCATTCTTAATATTGATTCGATGGAACTGTATACGACCGGTCCAAGGTAGCGAAGCCGGTTCAAGTAAATGCTTGATTTTATCACTGTAAACATCCACGGCAAGCACCGTGTGCTGCGTTTCAGACATAAGTTTCTCACATAGGTGGGACCCAATGAAACCACCAGCACCGATCATGCATATCGTTATTGGATTTATGGTATTGCCGTCTAGATCTACTCTACCTGCCATTTTCCTCACAACAAAAATGAAATTTCACTCTTTCTCTCTCTATATTTGTTGAATTTTGAGACAGGTTTGTGGAAGGAAGGAAAAGGAGGGAGGAGAGTTGCTTTGTGGCTCCACTGTTTTCATGGTGTTTATATCTATTTTTTTTATATCCAGCTTAGTAATCCGATCAAATCGCGTGATGTGTCTGAATGATCAAGCGTTTAAGAACAGAGTAACTGATCGTAGGATGTGCCTGAATAATCAGAATTTGAGAACAGAGCAATATAAACTAAGAGGTCTACCCACAAGAGAGCAAATTACTTCTAGCAGGTTCGAACTCACGCTGCAGGCCTCTAAGTTCCCCTCTTTTACAATTCAGCTAGGCCCGGAGACATGTTTATATTTATTCTTACACCTTGTTTTGATGGTTGTTACATATGTTTTTTTGTATTGTATTATACTTATACTTCCTCCATTTCAATTTCTGTGATGTAGTTCGACTAAGCATAAAAATTAAGAAATAATGAATTTTATGATGTAAAACAAGCCAAAACATTTGTGTGGTTATAGATCATATCGCTAAGCGTTAAATGTAAGGTTTAAAATTAAATCATTGTCAAATAAAAAAATGTGTCATTCTTTTTTGGATTGACTAAAAAGGAAAGTATGTCGTATAAATTATGACATAAGGTGTATTATTTTGATCAATATAATATTTGAATAGATAGTAATATTATTTTTTGTTTATATTATGTCAAACATCATCAATATGAACATACAGTATATTATAAAAATGTAGGATGAAATAGCATCATTAGATAATATGCATAGATAAAATTAGAAGAAAAAAATAAGTAATGATGCGATAAAATCAAATTTGAAGCTTTTGATTGTTACGTAATGATGAATTTAATAACATGATATAATAAAATTTTAATAACAATTACAATAAATAATATATTTAGATTAATAACACGATACAATACAATTGGTAACAGCCATCCAAACAAGTTGTTAATTATTGGTTTCGTATGGTCAAGGGTTTATGGTTCTGGATTTTTCTTTTTTTAGTAGGGCTTAAATCATAAATTTCAAATATTTTTAAAATTTATTTAAAATTTATGAAGTTAGAGTTGAAAATGAAATTGTGTTTATTTTTATAAAGTAGAGAATAAAATATTTTATTTTTAAATTTATGAAGATGGGGTTGGAAAATAAATTTGGAGCAATTTTCAAAAATCTGAAATCCAACTCTGAATTAGATTTAAATTTTTATAACCAAATACTAATTTTAAAATAAAGTAAAAAAATATTTTTTTTAAAAAGATAAATAATTCTCAAGATCAAACCGATCGTTACAGTAATGCAGAAAATCAGAGGGTTAATGGTGCACGATTAAATACCAAGTGTTTATTTTTAGTGGAGTTCGAGGTCGCGATATATGCTTAATTAATACTACTCCCTTGTGTGGCATCTTTCGTCTTTAGAATGTCAAACAATTGTTTTTATTGCTTTTATATTTTTAATTATTAATTATTATGATTTATAGTAGTAATATTTTTTAAATATAGAAATTCTATTTTAAAAAATAAAAATTATATCTGAATTCACAATTAAATTTAACTCTTGATATGTAAATGGTTCCACATAATTTAAATAGAGGGAGTATAAATTTTCCGCTTAACTAGTATTACTAATAGATTCTTAGTTGTTTAATATATTCTGATTAATCGAAAAGAACTGTTTTCTAAAAGCTTAGCTCCCTTTTTGAGCTTAAACATTGAATATCTTAAATCGTAAAAATTGTTAATAATTGTGTTTTGAAACAGTAATTAATAAATCAGTTTTGTTTATTAATCAAAAGCAGGAAAAAAATGCTTGAACAGAAATTTTGAAGAAGTAGAAAAAATCTTCCGAGCCCACAAGTAATTTGTGTGTCCGCAAGGAATTATAACCCCTCATTGTTGTCAAGGATATGAGTTACTCCCTCCCAAAATAGAACGGAAAACATTTATGTAGTAGCTGCAGTACAAACTACAAAACTTCGGCGAACTTTAATAGGGTAGCAAATCACATGACACTTACCATTTTTATTTGAAACGATGCACTTAATATGAAGAGAAGAAGTTCATGATATTTGTGTTGTTTTAAAAAATGAGGCGAAGCCTCTGAAATTTATAGCCAATATTTTGAGCGAAAATACATGTTCTGAACATGTATGGTGTCTGTTCGGGTAAGACTTGCCTTTTCCAAAAAGAAAATGATCGCAGGGAATATTCCGCGAAATTTAAATTAAATTTTGCGTGGAAATAATATTAGATAATATCATAAATGGAAATTAAATTATGAAATTGAAAAATAAATTTGATCCAAAAAGATTATCAATCTATCATTTGACCAAATTCAAATTTCAATCTCAATCCCAATCTGAAGCCAAAGTCGAGCCGAGCGACAACGACGCAAGGGGAGACTCGCTCCTCAACTCTTTATGAGCTAGAGTATGTGCTTTCATATATAAAAAACAACTCTCCCTTTCCACCACCAATGTGGTGCAAAGTTCTCTTTCAAAAAGAACTTTGCTCAATTTTTTAATTTTGCCTCCATTTCTCATTCACACCACCTTGTCTTTAATGCCTATACTTAAAAGCCAAAAAATCCTCCACATGAATGGTGAATGACTATAAGGAAAATATGCATGAAAAATTGTGTGATTCGCAAATAAGGATTAATCGCATCTGGATAAGTAGGTTCCTCTTTGAACTTTCCGTAGTGAATATATATCGGATATACTCTGTCAATAGGTAGATTTGATATCTTTGAACCGTCGAGCTTTGGTGTATACCTAGACATCATATGTAACACAATTAAACCTTAACCGTCTTTGATTCTCATTGTTGTGTTCATTTCAGCCATGATCACCGCATGATTTCATAAGTGTGTAGAGAATTGGCCCTACAAAACTCTTCTTGAAACGGCTTCCACTTCACACTTACATAAGTGATTCCTAATTGTGTCATCCTATAGATACAACATTTGATAAACCCATATCAATATTAAAAATCATTAAAAAGCTTTAATGTTTTATACTTGTTACTAAACATTATCTTCATCACGAGAATGGACCAAAGTTGTTTTTTGACAATGTTGAACCGTCAATCATAACTTTGATCGATCTCTTTGAACCTAGATCTTGATATCTTCAGTCTTCTAGGTAGAGTTATCGCCATGATAACTTATCCTTCACCATTGTCCTATGCCATTTGATGATGTCTCAACTGTCTCTCTAGCTAGGTCTTTTGTAAGTGGATCTGAACATTATCATTTGACTTGACATAGTCAATTGTGAAAATTTCACTAGAGAGTAGTTGTCTAACGATATTATGTCTTCGTCGTATGTAACGAGATTTTTAATTATACATAACGCTCCCAACCCTTCATATTGCCGCTTGACTATTGCAATGTATACATATAGGTGCCAAATGTTTGGATCATTCTAAGAAATTTTTGAGCCATTTAGCTTCTTCACCGGCTTTGTCCAAATCTATGAATTCAGACTCCATGGTAGAGCGGGTGATGCACGTCTACTTAGACGACTTCGGTGATATTACTTCTCTACCAATGATAGAAACATATTCACTAGTGGATTTAGTTTCTGTTGAACCAGTGATCCAATTCGCATCACTATATTCCTCAATTACAACGGGATACTTGTTATAGTGCAAAGCATAATCTTGGGTATATTTTAAATACCCAAAACTCATTTCACCGCCATTCAATGAGTTTGGTCAGGAATACTTGTGTATCGACTCAGTTTACTTATAGCACAAGTTACATCAGATCGTGTATAATTTTTTATGTACATCAAAATTTTCAATACTTGAGCATAATCCAATTGAGACTTGCTTTTATCTTTATTCTTTATAAATGAATGATTCAAAACAATTGGATTTCTTGAGACTTAAATTTAAATATTTGAATTTTCAAGTATCATTTTGATATAATTAGATTGAGACAATGCTAAGCCTTGAGGAGTCCTTTGAATTTTAATTCCTAGAATTAAATCAACAGCTTCTAAGTCTTTCATATCAAATTTACTAGCAAACATGCGCTTAGTAGCATTTATGTCGGGAATGTCTTTACTCATTATAAACATATAAACAAACAGTGACTATATGATTTAGAGTGTTCTTAATATAAACACATTTATCACAGTCGTTAATCTTAAACTCGTTTGGCAACATTGCTTGGTCAAATTTCGCATGCCATTATTTGGGTGCTTGGTTTAGTCCATAAAGTGATTTAACAAGTCGGTGCACCTTTTTTTCTTTTTCTGGGACTACCAACCTTTCGGGTTGTTTCATATGGATTTCTTCCTTCAAATCTCCATTTAAAAAGGTCATTTTAACATCCATTTGATAGATTTGAATATCGTACACAACGGCTAACGCTATTATCATCCTAATGGACGTAATTCTCTTTACCGGCGAGTATGTATCAAAATAATCAAGACATTCTCGTTGTCTAAATCATTTTTGATAACAAGTCTTGATTTATATTTATATAGTTCCATCATCCTTCATTTTCCTTTTGAAAATCCATTTGGAACCTAAGGGTTTGTTTCCTTGAGGAAGATCAACTATTGATTGTCTCTTTTCAATATTGTGCTTCTTAGGAAGACATAACTTCTTTAAAAGTCCGAGGCTCATTTTCCAACAAAAATGTTAGAAAATCTGGTCCAAAAGATGTAGATATCCTTTGACATTTGCTATGTCTTGAATTTTTCTCACTATAAATATTGTCATTTTCTTTTTTCCAAGGCCATTTAGATCTTATGCTCGATGTCTCACATTCATTTTTATACGGATATATATTTTCAAAAAATTCAGGGTTGTCTGATTCAATTACCGTATTCACATGAATCTCGAATTTTTATGATTTATGAACCAGAAATCGGTATGGTTTACTATTCGTTGCATATCCAATAAAAACACAATCAACTGTTTTTGTTTCTATTTTTACCCTTTTGGGTTAAAAAACATACTTTCGCCAAACACCCTCACAATTTGAAATATTTCATGTTAGGATTTATTCCTTTCCATTTATCTATAAGGCATCCATCATTTTCTTTAAGGTTCTATTTTTTCTTTATGCAATCCCATTAGATTGAGGCAAATGAGCAGTTGTTTGATGAATAATGCCACATTCCAAATAAATTTCTTCAAAAGGATATTCATATTCGTCACCCTATCACTTCTGATCATTTTAATCTTTTTATTTAGTTGTGTCTCAACTTCACCTTTGTATTGCTTGAATGCATTAATTGCTTCATCTTTACTATTAAGTAAATAAATATAGTCATATCTCTTGTTGTCGTCAATAGAAGTTATGAAATACTTTTTCCCACCGTGAGATGATATTGACTTCATGTCGCAAATATTGGTGTAAATTAAGTTTAAAGGATTTGAATTCCTTCAATTGACTTCTAAGGATGTTTAACATACTTTGATTCTACACATATTTGACACTTGGTTTTATTACATTCAAGCTTAGACAATATTTCTGAATTAATCATTTTCGCAATGTTTTGAAGTTGGCGTGACCCAAACGTGAATGCCATAAAGAATTTGACTCAAGCAAGTAAGAAGAAGCAACAACTTTATTCATTTCAATCGACATTCAATTAAGCTTGAAAAGACGCTCATTTAGGTAATCTTTTCCTGCATACCTATTATTTTTGCTAATTACATTTTTTTCAGAAACAAAAATGCACTTAAACACATTTTAATGAAAAGTGCGACAGAAACTAAATTCTTGCGAATATTTGGAACATGGAGAACATTGTTGAGCGTTACCATTTTTCCTAATGTCATCTTCAAACATGTCTTTCCAACTCCTTCGACTTCAGCAGTTGGGGAGTTTCCCATAAAGATAGTATTGTCTGGACCTTGGGGAGTTTCCCATAAAATAGTATTGTCTGGACCTGCGGTAGAATAAGATGCAAACAATCCTTTGTTTAACACATACATGACAAGTAGCTCCAGAATCAATCTACCATGCTTTAGAGTTTTTCAACCGAATTACATTATGAGAGCATGACACATACGTTCTCCACTTCCTCGTTCATTTCAATTATATTCGCTTGACGCTTTTTGTTTTCTTTTTTTGGAACTCTAAATTCCGCAGCCTTGAACTTTTATGCAATTGTGGCAACTGCCTTTGAATTTCTTCTTCGGCGGAAAATTCTTTGGTCCAGATGACCTCTTTCTCTTTTTATCATTCTTTGGTGCATCTTCAACGATATTTCCCCCGCAATTATTGAACATGCTCGTGACTTCTTTTCTGCAGCCTTGTTGTCTTTCATATTTTCATGGGTCATTGTTTTCGTTTGTGTTTTAAGTAATTTTTAAAGTCTCTTCACAACGGATGAAACTTTTCGATAAATGCTGCTCCTTGAAATTGAATCATTTATGACCATACCTTCCATGGATAAATTAACATTAGTACCAAAATCAATATATTTAATAAAAATATTTATTCGGATCATATCTTCCGTATGGCTTGTAGTTCTTGGACTTGTGACATAACATACTTGTTGTCCACCATTTTGAAGTCCAAGAAATTTTCAGCCACAAATTTCTTTAATCCAACGTTTTTTATTTTGTATTTAATCCACGAATTGTGCCCCCCTAAGATGTTGCATGAGTTGACTTGAGTGCGTCTACTTTGCTCCCCCTGAATGTGTTGATATCTTTCTCACCCTTTGTCATCAACAAAAAGGAAAAAGAACAGCCAAAATAGCAAGCAAACAAGCAGCCATACAAACAAAGCACATAATAACTAATTAGTCTAGTTATAGGACATGAAGTCCACGAGTAGCAAAAACACAGAACCAGAGTAGAATATTGTCTTAACAGTACATCCAAAAGAACCCAACATGTTAGGGCTTTAAAAAGTAACTTACAGTTTGGCATATACCAGTCTTCAAGTCCTCAAACTTCTCCAACAGTACTTCCTGCATGGTATCAAACTTAGTAGATATAGGAGTAAGCTCATCCAAAGCGGTGAAGACATTTTTCAATGTCTTGAGAGCATCCTTGGAGGTTCGTTCAAGCAGTATCCGCAGTTTTGATATATCCGACCCCGTCTCTTTAGTCGCCTCCTTGAGTTTGTCCAATTAAAACTGCTTGGATAGAAAGAGATCCTTCAAACCATCTACCTTGGTGTTCAAAGAGACCAGAGCAGAGAGAATGTCTGCAGAATAGGACAATGGAGGAGGAGAACTGGATGAGGCTTTGACAGGAGTGGGAATAAGAGGAACAGAGGGTTCAGAGTAAGAGTGGCCAGTGGGCCGGGCTCGGGTCTGGCGGGGTCGGGGTCGGGGCGGGACGGGAGAAGGGGCGGGGTCGGGTCTGGCGGGCTTTGGCGGGGTCGGGTCTGGCGGGACTGGAGCAAGTCCCGTCCCGATCCCGATCCCGTCGGGCTCGGGTCGGGTCGGGCTCGGGTCGGGTCGGGCTCGGGTCGTGATACGGCGGGTTTTTTTTTTTTTTTTAAAAAAAAAAAAACATATGTATAAAAAAAATTCAATAAACAAAACAAGATAGTATAATAAAAACATCCCAAGGCTGTTTTTGTGCCTCTTATATTATTTAATAGACATATGATTTTTTTGTAATACAAATACAATTGTCTAAAATCTAAATTGCAACTTTGTGGTGTTGTCCAAAAGTTACAAATTACATAATAAAATTACAATTAAAAAAATTACATTCTCAAAAAAACCTGTTCTAATTGCTTGATGATTTCATGTGGTTCTTCGGTTGGAATTGGTATTTGTTGGTCAAATTGATCCACGTCGCTTCCACTACCTTCCCGTTAAGATTTCGTTGTAGTTTTCATCATCTTCTTCGTTGATCTCCGGTTGACCGCACCTTCTCCGCTCCGCTCGTATCCAATCTCTCGAATAATACCGCAATTTCCAAGTCCGTCTCCGCTAATGAGTGTCTCGTGGTCTCCTATTTGATATCTGCTGCAGAAAAAGCGCTTTCGTACGCAGCTTGACGACGCTTGAATGTTCAAAACATCTCGAGCCATCATTGAAAGTGTCGGAAAGGTCTTCTCATTCCCCTCCAAATATTTCAAAAGTCTTCATGTCCATCTTCATTGATAACTTCTTGATACGGTATTTAACCCCGCAAAACAAAAATATCCAACTCGCTAATTTGGTTAGTAGTAGAGGTACGACCGCACATTCTATTTCTGAGGCTTTCAATACTAGCCGCAGAAACAACATGTCTTTTGTGAGGTTGTATTGAAGATGAAGAAGATGGTATGGAAGCTGGTAAGTTACTAGCATTTTCTTGTTGATAAAATCTATATATATTTTTGCATTGGTGTTCTACGCTAGACAATACTTCTTCTTTAGTTTGTTCAATAGGTGGTGGGTGATTTAGATTTTTGGGACTTGGAGGTGGTAGTACTTCTATACAATCGTAAATAGTTTCAATTAGTGATTTAGTACCGTCTATTTTAATAGTAGGATTTAATACAGAACCAATAATATAAATAGAGGGAATAGGAATAAAATATTTTTTTATTTTGAGAAACATTTTTTTAATAGCTGCCTTATAAGTCGGTTTTTCCATATATTCACTAAGTAATAAAAATATTAGAGTTATATAAAATAACATAGTTGAAATAGTAGGATAATATATACCGGAAAATTCTTTTGTTGCTTGAAAAAATTTCTCTAAAAATACAATAAGTTCGGAAATTTTTTCCCAATCACTATCTAAAATCATATCACCGGCTTTTTATTATGAGAGTTAAAAAATAAAGTTATAGGTAATTTATAGTCATAAGCAACAAGTAGTTGCTCGTATAAAGAATTCCACCTAGTGGATACTTCTTGTGGAATTTTTCTAAAAGGTAGTCCACAATCATGACAAATTTTTTTATATTCTTTTCTACGTTGTACTTTATTACTTTTAAAAATAAAGTTTATAGCAAATTGTATTTTACTAAGAATGTCTTCAAAAAGTGATAGACCATCCTTTACAATTAAGTTATATATATGGCACGCACATTTTATATGAAAATGGTCTGGAAAAGACGGAGTTAAGCTATTTTTTAAAATTGTAATTGCGTAATTGTTATTAGAAGCGTTATCTAATGTAATAGTCATAATTTTATCGGTAATTCCGTAATAATCGCACACTTGATAAATATTTTCTCGCAATAAAAGTACCAAAGTGTGCCTATCATCTATATATCTATACGCTAAAATACGTTTTTGCATAGACCATTTATAATCTATCCAATGACAAGTTACGCTTAAATAATCATGGTCGTTAGTACTACGACCTATATCGTACGTGATGGATACTTTGCCATTAAAATGATATAATGAAAAACGTAAATATTGTTGATATTCATGCGCGAATTTAAATACATCTCTCTTAACAGCTTGATCTAGGAAAACCGTTAAAAGCAGGATTATATATATCTCTAATGTAATGAATAAAACCGGAGATGAAGGAAATGAAAAAGGCAAACCCTCCACAAGAACTAATTTTGATATTGCTTCCCTATCTCTATGTTTATTGTATTTAGGGCCTACAATTCCCCCCGTCATAGGGTTAATTTGACCTTGTACTTGGTCCGGGACAATATTAGTATGTGAACATGTCCCGATGGAGCGGGCGTTTGCGCACCCGGTTTTGAAGCCCGGTATTGGGCATACCTAGCCGGATGAGCACTTACTACGTGTCTAATTAAACCCCCGTCCCACCGTGACCTTTTCCGCTTTTAAATTTTAAAACATTTTTACAAATTTTACATATGGCTACTTGATTCTCTACGTCCCTATCAAAAAATGTCCATGCATCTGATTTTAATGGTCGTTTTGCCGGACCTCGTCTCATACTAGGGGGAATAGGAGGTATTTCAAATTGAAGGTGCACTAGTGGGTGTGTTGTCATCAACATTAGTGGGTATATCATCTAGATCATCGTCTAAATTAAAGTCTTCTTGAGTTTCAGAAAATAGCTCCTGGTCTAAATCTAATGGTATTGTAGGAAAATGTTGAGTATCAACAAAATCATCCTGTGTAGGAATAAGATGACTAGAAGAAGTACCCTTGCCCTGGTTGCCCCTACTAGAAGAAGCACCCTTACCCTTACCCTTAAACATACATTTTAATCCTTCCATTTTAATTATGATAATAAATAAATAATTAAAGACAATAAAATTAAGTGATCTAAATTCTAAACTAAATAAACAGACAATAATAATTTAATGAAGGAACGAATGTACCAAACGCCGACGTAACGTCGACGTGTAATCGAGAGGTTGAAAATTGAAACTTTGCTCGATGGAAGATCCTCAAGCTAGTTGCCAACTTCACTACCAATTCCCAAATGAATAAATAAAATTGAATATTTAGCAAACAATGTAGAATTGTAGAGAGATATATTGAGAAATTAGAGAGATTGTAGGAAGATTTGTGAGAAAGATGAAGAGAAAATGAGTTATTTATAGTTGAAAAATTGGGTTAAAGTGTAAATATAATAACTTATGGGTTAAAAATAAATATTAAGGGGTAGGGGGTTGGGGGAGGGGGGGGGGGCTAAAATGGCCGTTGTTAACGGCCATATCTAAAATGGCCGTTGGTGCAACGGCCATTTTTGCAAAGGGCGGGCCTCGGGGTCGGGGCGGGCTCGGGGCGGGGTCGGGTCTCGCGGGCCTGGGGCGGGCTCGGGTCTCGCGGGACGAGACATCGTCCCGTCCCGAGTTCGAGTCCCGCCCCGTATTTGTTTTTTTTTTTGCGGGGTCGGGGCGGGACCGGGACGGCTCGGGACGGGCTCGGGACGGGCTCGGGTCGGGCTGTCCCGGCCCACTGGCCAGCCCTAGTTCAGAGTCCTTGCGCACCCATTTGGAGTCAACAAGCATGTAGGCCATGCTGCTGAAGGCCCTGGCATTGTAGCGTTGGGAGGTTGAAATAGAGGAGTATCTAGAAAAACCAATTCCACTAGCCTCAAGAATTCTAGTGATAATCATGCCATAGGGAAGGGATGTGGAGTCAGAAGCACTCTCAATCATATTGTTGATAATTAGGGAGGATAGTTTGAGCTTAATTTTGTGGACAATGCAGTAGGTAATCAGGGTATCACACTGAGTCATGGTGGAGAAGGATCCAGTTCTAGGAGAGATGGTGGTGGAGGCAATATGAGCAATGACGCGAGTGAGAATAGGGATTTCATTGGGGGTTAACTGATTTGAAAGATTTACATCAGGGTCAACAATTTTTTCTTTGGCATGTTCATGGGAAACTTCAAAACCTTCATGCCATGAGTGTTTGGCAGAGATAGAAAGACTAGAGCAGTTGCATTGAAGGACAACATCAAACATGGAACAATCAAAGTGAAAGAAATAATCCCCTTGATTATTTTCATTACTTAAAAGGCTATATATACAAGTTACAAAATAGGAGAGAATCCTATTCCTAAAACCTTATTCTATATATTTATGGTAATACACTAATTATGGTAATACACTACTAATTATATTACAATATTACCTAAACTGGGAGACTAAATATTACCTAAATAATATACACTAATTTCGGTAATTAAGAGAACCCGAGAGGAGCAATATACACAATATACACATGTATATTGTGTATATTTAACACACCCCCGCAGTCATAGCGGGTGGTCTTCGAACGCTGAGACTGTCCCTAAAATATTCAAAAAGGACCGAGGGAAGACCCTTTTGTAAAGATGTCGGCAATCTGATATCTCGACGGGACATGACATACGCGAACTTGACCACGGGCAACCTTTTCACGGACAAAGTGAATGTCCATCTCGATATGTTTAGTGCGTTGGTGCTGAACCGAATTACCAGAAAGGTAGATGGCACTAATATTATCGCAATAAACCAAGGTTGCCTTTTGAATTGGAAAATGAAGATCTAACAACAAATTACGTAACCAACATGATTCTGAGACCACATTGGCTACCCCTCGATATTCAGCCTCGACACTTGAGCGGGATAGAGTCGCCTGACGCTTTGCAGACCAGGAGACCAAGTTGTTGCCAAGGAATATACAGTAGCCCGACGTAGACCGTTTGGTGTCTGGACACCCACCCCAATCAGCATCTGTGTATGAGACAAGTGTGGATGTCGCTGAAGGATTCAAATGCAAACCATAGTCCAGTGTACCCTGAATATACCGAATGATGCGTTTGAGTGCATTCATGTGCTCAATTCTGGGATCATGCATGAATAAACACACCTGCTGGACAGCATACGTAATATCCAGTCTGGTAAAGGTAAGATACTGAAGGGCCCCTGCAAGACTGCGCTAACGGGTCCGATCCTCGTAAGGGACACCGGCCGCGACACCAAGCTTGGGCTTGGTATCAACTGGAGTGGAATTGGACTTACAAGATGACAACTCATCCCTCTCGATGATCTCGACTGCATACTTCCGTTGTGACAAGAACAACCCATCGGAATGATGAGTGACAGCAATCCCCAAAAAATAACTCAAGGGCCCCAAGTCTTTCATAGCAAACTCGGAGCTGAGATGGTCATGATAGATTGGCGCAAGGCATCGAAAGAGGCAGTCAAGATAATATCGTCCATATATAACAAAATGTAGGCTAAGGACGAACCACGATGGTAGAGGAACAATGAATTATCTGACCTACTGTGAGTGAACCCAATAGTCGAAACATAGTCAGCAAACCTTGTATACCAGGCCCGTGGTGACTGCTTAAGTCCATATAAGGACTTCTTCAACAAATAGACATGATGAGGATGGTTGGGATCCCTGAACCCCAACGGCTGATGCATATATACTGTTTCCTTGAGATCACCATGTAGGAAAGCATTCTTGACATCCAACTGATGAATAGGCCATGTCTTCAAAAGAGCCAAGCTAAGCACAATGCGAATGGTAGCCGGCTTGACCACCAGACTAAACGTCTCCCCACAATCTATACCAACCTGCTGAGTCTTACCATCACCCACAAGCCGCGCCTTATGTCGAGCAAATGAGCCATCTGAATTCTCCTTATGAGCAAAAATCCACATAGACCTGATAACATTAATACCAGATGGACGGGGCACCAACTCCCACGTCTTATTATCAATAAGAGCATTATATTCATCACTCATAGCAATTTTCCAATTCGGGTCGTTTAAGGCAGACACATGATTACGGGGCAAGGGGGATTTAGAGACATTCAAATGTAAATTAAAATGTCTTTTTGGTGTAAAAAGACCTTGTTGACTACGAGTGACCGGTCTATGACTCGAGGAAGAAATGGGCAGATTTTGGGCTCGGAACGGACTGGCCAGCAGGTAGTGGGCCTGCTGGCCCAAATCGGCAAACTGGAGCATGAACTGGACCCGGGCCCAGATTGCCGGATCGGCCCAATCGCCGGAACCGATCCAAAGGATGGGAAATTGCGACGGAACAGTGGGGCCAGCGGGCAGTGGGCCCACTGGAGAATTTTGGGTGCGGAACATGTCCGAAAAATGGTGAGTAATATACGGGGATATACCATCATCCAAAAAATTATACGAACTAGGCTCGGGAGTATGAACTTTATTAAAGGGAAATTGAGTTTCATAAAAAATTACATGGCGATTAATGATGATTTTCTTGGAGGATAAATCAAAGCATTTGTAACCATGATGATTGGAAGGATAACCCAAGAACACACACGGAGTAGACCGGGCATAAAGTTTGTTAATTGTGGTGGACGGGAATAACAGATAACACAAGCACCCAAAAACTCGAAGATGAGAATAAGAAGGATTCTTATTATATAAAATTTGGAGGGGGGAAGAATATGTCAGACCTTTGGAATGAATTATGTTAAGTAGATATGTGGCCATTTGAAGAGCATGATGCCAAAAATATGGGGGTACGGAAGCATGAAGTAAGAGAGTGCAGACAATGTTATTTATGGAACGAATTTTGCGTTCGGCTTTCCCATTTTGTGAAGATGTATGAGGATAAGAAAAATGAAAATTGATCTCATTATTAGCACAGAACTCCCGAAACACCCTATTGTCATACTCTTTTCTGTTATCACACTGAATATTTTTTATTTCTCTTTCGAATTGGGTTCTAATGAATGCTCTAAATTTTACGAAGACGGAAAACACTTGAGACTTATTTGCAATTGGAAACATCCATAAAAATTTAGAATAATCATCCAAAAAGAGAACATAATACCGATGACCCAATGAACTTAGAACATGAGACGTCCATAGGTCGCTATGAATAATATCAAATGGCTTTGAAGTATGAGAATTTGAGTCTACAAATGCAACTTAATAATTTTTCCTAAAGAACAAGATTGACAAATTGGAGTACGACTCGTACCCTTACAGAAAATAAAACTATTTTTATCTAAAACTAACAAAATAGAGGATCCCGGATGACCAAGGCGAGCATGCCATAAGGAAGGAGAAATGGCTGCAAAGGCTGATGGCAAGGCTTAACTCGATGGACTGAAATCGGGCGTGATAGGATAAAGATCTCCCCTACTATCACACCTCATGAGAGGACTCCCCATTTTGAAATCCTTTACAGAGAAACCAAAATGATCAAATTCAACAGTAACAGAATTGTCAGTGGTGAACTTTCGGACATACACTTAGTTTTTAATCAATTTGGGGGCATGTAAAGTATTTTTCAAGATAAGGGGTGGATTGGGGGGAGACAAAGTTTTCTGACCATAACCCTGAATTGGAATAGAGTTACCATTACTGACAATTATACCCCGAGGGTTGCTCAATTTGGAATAAGATAAGAGAGTACCTGAATCGGATGTCATGTGGGTAGTGGCACCGGTATCCATATACCAATTTGGGTCCGGTTGAGTCAAACCTAGTGTGTGCATCGCAGCCTCGATACCGGACTGAGTGGGACCAGCTGCGTGGTGAGCTTGCGGAGGCTGGGCCCAAGAAGCCCAGAACTGGACTGTTTTGGGCCGTAACTGCTGGGACTGGAATTTCTGGGCCAGTGGGCAGTGGGCCATGAAGGCTGCTGGAAAGCCCATTGGCCAGATGCTGGAATGTGTTGCGGAGGTGGGCCGTAGGGCCACTGTCCACTGGTCCAAGCCCATGGCCCAGAGGCTGATACCAGTGTGTCGGTGGCCCACTGTAACCTGGATGGGGTCCACTGCCACTGTTTTGGCCATCGTGACTGCCGTCGGAACAACCGCGTTTGCCCCCGCGATTTTTTCCATTATTTTTCCTGCTATTTTTGCTACCCCCGTGTGATCGGTTTTGGTTTGAATTGTTACCAAAATTTTGAGGACTAGTGGAGGAAGTCATCATGACCACGGGACTAGCATTAGTAGCCGCCTTTTTAGCCAAATCGGCTTCTTCCAAGGTAAGCATGGAGTGGGCTTGATAGAACCTTGGAATTCCAGCGCCACTATAGGCCTCGGGTAGGCCAGCAACCATCTGTAAAACAAGACGATCTTCACTAACTGGCGCACCAACGTTGCGGAGTTGGTCCACCAATTCCTTCAACCTTTTGCAATATTCTGAAACGTTCGGGAAATTTCTATGTTGACGTGGGAAAAATCCTGTTCAAGGGTAACAGCTCTGGAATTTTGATTATCCTGGAATATGTCACGCTGTCTATCCCATGTAGTCATCGCCGTAGCGTCTGGCTCGATAATCATCTGCAATAGGTCGGTGGAGATAGCAGAATAAATCCACTGAAGGACAGTGGCATCAAGTGTTGTCCATAACTTAGGATCATCCTCGCATTTAGGCACCTCTGTATCATCAAGAGCCGCAGGGATGATGTGATGGATGACTTGATGCGAACGAGCGTGAATTTTGAACAACTCGGCCCATGTCGCGTATTGGACGTTTTCTATTTCAAGAATTAACGGGATATGATTCTTGATGTTAGAAATAACAAGGGCATGGTGAAACGTGTTCTTTGACGTAGACATAACGAAAGAATAAGAGGTGAAAGAGGGTTTTGTAAGAGAGATTATGAGAGCGGGAGAAAAAATTTGGTAAACCTGGGGGGGGGAAGGGGTCTCGGCCGAGAGAAGCCACAAAACTTTGTGAGAGAAAAATTTTGTGTGACCTAGACTTTTGATACCATGAAAGAAATAATCCCCTTGATTATTTTCATTACTTGAAAGGCTATATATACAAGTTACAAAATAGGAGAGAATCTTATTCATATTCTATTCCTAAAACCTTATTCTATACATTTATGATAATACACTAATTATGGTAATACACTACTAATTATATTACAATATTACCTAAACTAGGAGACTAAATATTACCTAAATGATATACACTAATTTTGGTAATTAAGAGAACCCGAGAGGAGCAATATACATAATATACACATGTATATTGTGTATATTTAACACAAAGAAAATACGGGTACCTAGGATAAGGGTTTCAAATTCATCGGGGCTAAGAAGACGAAGATTCACATAGAATATACAGATAAGATTTTCATAAACTCTAGGGGAACCTAAAAAGAAGTTTTCCCACCCTTGAAACTCAAAAAAGGCTTGAGATCGCATCGAAGAGTTTGGAGAAGATTTAGATCAATAATGCGGCCTGGATTAACAAATTTGTCTTTAAAAGAAACTAACACTTCAAAGGTTTTGGTAGTCCAAAAATCATGGTGATTATCATCAAAACATTCAGTTTCAATCTAGAATTTCTTTGGAGAGGATTGACATATGGGTCGCTTACCTAGTTTCTTGTCAGAGATGGAGTCTCCACCACTGGAGAGATTGTGATCAGTCATGAGTGGGTGGTGAAATCAGAGTCAATTTGGACGGGTTCCACTTTGCGAGTGTTTTTTCCCTTTGGTGCGAGAGCTTTTGCGAGTGGCAACAAAAGAGGTTTTCGTGGGTTTGGCCATGGTGGAAGAGAAGAGGAGATGGTTTTGAAGTGAAAGAGAGAGTGAGAAGAGGAGGGAAGATGAAGAGTGGAGAAGTGAGAGAGGCGACATGACGTTTGAAGGGAAACATCACACAATAAAGTGATAAACTAGGCAGCGCAGAGTAATAATGACGTCTTGGAACTCAAAGCGCACTGACAGAGGATTTTAAAGAGATTTAGGCGAATACATTCATACCATAAATAAACAAAGAAAATATATGCATATATCGTAACAAGAAAGTAAATAAAATTTAACACAACTCGATAGGAAAGGAATTTTCCTTGTAAAAATTATTTTGTGACAGGGTTTTCCAAAACACCAAAAGATTTTCGGAGAGCACAACATCTTTATTCTAAAAAAGGATTAGTAAAAATATCAACGAGTTGATTTTCAGTGTTAACAAAACAAATATCATTATTACCCTTAGTAACATGATGTCTAATAAAATGATGCTTAATTTCTATATGCTTAGCCCTAAAATGATGTACATGATTCTTTGATAAGCATATAGCACTGAAGTTATCACAAAATATAAAGATGTTTTTAAATATAAGATCATAATCACTGAGTTGATGAGACATCCAAATTAGTTGTGCACTATATTGACCAACAATAATATAATCAACTTCCGTAGTGGATAAAGAAAAGAAATTGATCCCTGTTTCTTGCTATTCCATGAAATCAAGGATTGCCCAAGTAGCTAACAAGAGACACTCGTACTTTTTCTGTCATCTTTATCACCTGCATATTCAGCGTCAGAAAATCCTTGAAGAGTAAAATTTTTAGTACCAGGATTCCATAAACCATATGAACTAGTTCTAACAAAATATCAAAGAATCCGTTTAACCGTTGTTAAATGGGATTCCTTGGGAGATGATTGAAAACTTGCACAATCTACATACACTAAACATAATGTCTGGTCGACTAGCAGTTAGATATAAAAGAGAACCAATCATTCAATGATATTTTAATTCATCTATAGATGTACCTTTATCATCCTTATCGAGGGAACATGTAGAACTCATGGGAGTTCCCAAAGCTTTTGAGTCAGCCATTCCATATTTTTGAACTAATTCCTTTGTGTATTTGCTTTGACAAATGAATATTCCTTTTTTGGACTGATGTATTTGTAGTCCCAAGAAGAACGTTAGTCCTCCAATCATTCTCATTTCGAATTCACTTTGTATGAGATTTGATAATTCTGAGCGACTGAGGCGAAGGTTTCATCATAGTCGACTCCTTCTTGTTGTGAGTAGCCTTGAGCGACTAGTCTTGCTTTGTTTCGTACAACTTCTCCAGCCTCATTTAGTTTGTCTCTAAATACCCACTTTGTACCAATAACAGAGGCTCCATCGGGTTTAGGAACTAGTGTCCAAACTTTGTTCTTTTCAAATTGATCTAGCTCCTCCTTCATAACAGATTTCCAATGTTCATCATTTAAAGCTTCATCGATCTTTTTGGGTTCAACTTTGAGAGATAAATGCAATGTTTGCATTGTTCCTTGAGGCTTCTCTAGTTTTCATTCCTTCATTTAAGTCTCCAATGACAAACTTCTTTGGATAGTCTCGCTCCTCTATTTATTTGGAATATGTTCAATAATAACAGAAGTTGACTTGGGTTGATTGCCAGTCGACTCTTGAGAGTTGTTTGTTCTAGTTGATGAAGATGTATTAACCTATAATTCTTCATCATCATCTACAATTTTACCTTTCTCAACCACACGATTAGAGTCATCAAATATTACATGAATTGATTTCTTCAATAGTAGAAGTGCGTTTATTGAAAACTCTATAGGATCTGCTAGTGTTAGAGTAACCACGAAATATACCTTCATCACTTCTAGGATCAAACTTACCCAAATTGTCTTTACCATTGTTGTGCACAAAACATTTGCATCCAAATGGATGAAAGTAACCGAAATTTGGTTTCTTACCTCTCTATAGTTCATATGGAGTCTTTTTCAAAATGGTTCTAATCAGACACCTATTTAGGATGTGACATGCAGTGCTCATAGCTTCAGCCCAAAAGTGGTGTGGAAGAGAATGTTCTACGATTATGGTTCTGGCCATATCTTGAAGAGTTCTATTCTTTCGTTCAACCACTCCATTTTTTTGAGGTGATCTAGGTGGGGAGAAATAGTAGGAGTAACCTTGCCCATTGTAAAATTCTTCAAATGTTTTGTTCTCAAATTCCCCTTCACGGTCACTCCTTATTGCAGTGATGTAATAACCTTTATCACGCTGAACTTTCTCATAAAAGAACTTAGAATTTCTCAAGGTATCATCTTTGTTAGTAATAAAAATAATCCATATGAATTGAGAAAAATCATATACAATAACAAATGCATACCTTTTTCCTCAAATGCTAGCAGTTCTAGTGGGACCAACTATGTCCATGTGTAATAGCTGCAAAGGTTTTATTATAGATACAATATCTTTAGAATTGAAAGAGTTTCTAGTTTGCTTAGCTTATTGACAAGCGTCACATATGTAGTCCTTTGCATAATTTAATTTTGGTAGTCCTATTACTAGATCAAGTCTTGAGAGTTTCTCAATCAGGCGCATTCTAGCATGACCAAGTTTCTTGTGCCATATCCATGGATCATCAGTCATTGCTGCCAAACATATGTATCCAACTGAACTCTTAATAGAGTCTAGTACATAAACATTTTTATTTCTGCTTCCAGGGAGAACGATTTTCCCAGTTGAATATTCAATAACGCATCCGATTTTTTGAATCTCGCTTATAGGTCAGAATCACACAGTTGACTGATGCTCAATAGATTGTAGTTGAGACCCTTCACCAAATAAATGTTTGTAATATCACATGAGCTATTAAAAACAATTGTTCATGTACCAACAATTGTTCCCTTTGAATTATCTCCAAATGTGACTGGTCCTCCGTCGTAATCAACTACTGATTTGAACAAGCTTTTATTTCCAGTCATATGATTTGAACAAGCTTTTATTTCCAGTCATATGATTTGAACATCCACTATCTATATACCATTTACCTTTTGACTTCTTCTTGTGGAGTTCCTGCAAAACAAAGTAGTCACTTTCTTTTAGGTACCCAAGTTTTCTTGGGTCCTTTTTGGTTAGTTTCATAATTTCTTGAGTTTTTTGGCTTCAAACCCAACCATGTGTAGCAGAATAGTGAAATCTACATTTAAAATGTTTATAACCAATTTTACCACAATAAAAACAAAAATTTAGGATACATTCTGAGAAATCAAACTTCCATAGAAGAGAAACAAATGAAAGACTTTCATAAGAATTCTTGTAGAATTGATTTTGAGAAAGAGGTTTTCAGTGACTGATTTGGTAGTCGACTTATGTGACATAGATTTCTTACAGTAGGATTTTCTGTCAGTTGAATTGAAAGATCTAGTCGACTGATCAATCTTATAATAAGAAGTGGACTTACCAATAGTGTTGCATGAAGTTGTTTTGTCACTGATAGGTTTCTTTCCAGATGACTTATTACTCTTAGTCGGCTGGTTAGATATAATTGAACTATGACTGGTTGATTTGCGCAAGCCATTTAGTTGTAGTTGCAAATCACTAATGTCTTCTTGAAGAACTTCCTTTTCTATTTCACAGACTTCTAACTTAATTTCCCAATCTCTCTTTTCTCTTTACGATTTTCTAAGTTCGTTAAAAACTTTATCTAAATCTTCTAGGGTCTGATCTAATAAATCTTGAGTATAGGACGGATGCTAGATCTTACCTCACTAGTTTCTCTAGTTGACATGAAGCATATGTTTCCCAAATCTTCACCTTAATTGTTAGAGATTTCATCTTTACTCCAGCTGCTAAAGACTTTGTGTCTTTGATAGTTTCTGGATGTCCTTCGTTTGGATTCAGGGAACTCTGAGGCTATGTGACCATATTTTCCACATCCATAACATTTGCCATTATTTTGTTTTGTTCAAAGAAAGGTTTTCCCTTTTCTGTAGCTTTGATTTCCCTTCCTATTGTTTCCGACTCTCCTCATGGCTTCCATGATAGATCTGGATATCATTACAACTTTTTCTTCTTCTATATTATCATCTTCATGCTCTTCGGTCTGAGATTTGAATGCCACTACCTTTTTCTTATTTTCTTCATGTCCTGGCTTGTTTAGATATGTTTTCTCAAAAGAAATTAAATCTTCTCAGACTTTATCATAAGTAAGATTCTTTAGATTTATGCTTTCGAGAGAAACAACCTTAGGATACCTCTGTGGAGGAAGACATCTGAGAATCTTCCTTATGTTATCCACAGAGGAGAAAACGTTTCTTGATGCCTTAAGCTCCCCTAGAATCTTGTTAAACCTTGCAAACATATCTTCTACTATTTCTTCATCTTTCATCATGAAGGTCTCATATTCATAGACAAGAAGACTAACAATAGTTTTTTTGACTTTGTCAATTCCTTCATAGGTGACTTCAAGTTTGTCCCACATCTCTTTAGCAGTTTCACAAGTGAATATCTTTTCATACTCTTCTCCACTAATTGCATTGTATAGCAAATTTATGGCTTTTGAGTTTGTTTGTATCATTTCCATCTGATCATTTGTGTAGTCGGCTAGAGATGCCAACTCAACAATTGATGTGGACTCCTCATTCTGTTTATTATCAGTTTTGGATTTTGGCATAGGAATGTCACCTAGCTTGATGAGTCTCCAGATTTTGACATCATATGATTTGATGTATGTTTCCATCCTCACTTTCAATGAGAGAAATGCTTCCCATTAAAGTAGGGAGGCCTAGTTAGTGAGGTTCCTTCTTGAAATAGGTCTCCAGCAGTTACGTGATTCGACATGATCTTTTCTCACTTGCGGTTAGGCAAATAAAATGTGAGACCTTGATTTGATACCAATTGAAAATGCAAGAGGGGGGAAGGGGGTGAGTTGTGCCTTTTTGCTTCAAGTCAACTTACTTAGAGTAGTAGTCGACTCTAAGTAACTGTATTGTAACAATGAGAATGCAAAAGTAAAAGCAGTAAAGTAATGACACCGAATATTTTTATGTTGGTTGGGATGCAATGTGGATGTTAGTCCAGTCTCATTGGATTGCAAGTGTGTTCTCTGTCGCTCTTTGTAATTGTTCTTTGGTACAGTGATGATAGAGGGTAGTTTCTACATCAACTCTCAATCACTCAATATTCTTTTTATATAATGCCTCACCAACAATGTTTTTCTCTCACTCTTTTTTTTATACACAATAAAATACTAGGTATTACAATGCTTATGAAAAGTAGAGCAAAGAACTAAGAAGGTTGAGATCAATGTATCTTCATCTTCGTCTGGTGATGGCTTGATATATAGTGATATTGATCCTTAGAAAGAGGGATTTAATGATCATATTTCAAAGAATAAGTTTAAGAGCTTTCAATGAATGACCATTGATCAAGATCTTCTGATATGATGCTTTGCTGCGTGCCTTTGATCTTGATATTGTATAATATCTCCTTGGTCTTGTTTCCTTCTAAGCATTACAGTTTTGTGCGCCGTGGTACTTGATTCTTTAATTAAACCTTCAATCTTCCTTGACTTGTACGCATAGTATCCTTATGAGATATTTTCTTTCCTTACTAGTTGTTGACTTCCTTTTAGTGTGCCGTAACAATCTTGTCAAATATTCCTTCGTTGAAGAATATATGCCATATGAATCTTCTTGTTCCTTTTTTCTTTTTGTACCTACACAATTAATTAAGCCATCATTAAAATCAATACCTTAACACCTCTAAGTCATTGAGAATATAGTCTTTACACAGAAAATCAGAATGTTTCCACGCCTCAATTGCCACAAATCTCTCATTCTCTGGAGTTCGCTCAACCAAGATGAGAATGTCCTCATTGATAAATCTTTGTAGACTGAGGGTGGTCAAGTAGAAAAAATATTTTTTGCTACCACCTTTTGAAGTCGATAGCGGTAAACGTTTCCGACTTCTCTGCCGTAGCCCTTGCTGGTGCCGGAGTCGTGCAACTTGACGATGCAGTAGCCGTTGCCGCAGTGGCGATAACATTCATAACATAATCAATTTATTGTTCTGTTCTAGTTGTCATTTTTCTGAAAAAGAAATTGACACACACAAATGATATTTAGTAAATCAGTAAAGTTTTTAATCTTCAAACCGAATACAAATGACTAGATTAACTCGAGGAAATTTTTATATCTTCAAATAAAGTAACAATATGAGTAGAAAGTCACAAGGACTTTAATCTCCAAAATAGTATTTTTTTTTACAATAAAGTTACTTTTTTCATTCTTTCTTTTTGAGCAGATTAACGGAATACAGAAACAAAATTTATAATTCCTTAAGCTTGTTAATAACTGTGTTCTGAAATAGTAATTAATAAATCAATTTCTGTTTATTAATCAAAAGCAGAAAAAAAAATGCTAAAACAATAATTTAGAAGAAGTAGAAAAAATCTTTCGAGCCCACAAGTTTCTTGTGTGTCCTTAAGAAATTATAACTCACTCACTATTGCCAAGGATATGGGTTACTTCCTCTCAAGATAGAATGGAAGAATGTTTCTGTAGTAGCGGCAATGCAAACTACACAACTCGGGCGAACTCAAATAGCGGAACAAATCACACGACACTTACAATATTTACTTTAAAACGATGCATTGAATATGAATAGAAGAAGTTCAGGATTTTTGTGTTGTTTAAAAAATGAGGCGAAGCCTCTGAAATTTATAGCCAATATTGTGAGCGGAAATACTTGTTCAGAACATGATAGTGTCTGTTCGGGAAAGACTTTCCTTTTCCAAAATGGAAATGGCCGTTGAAAATATTTCGCGAAATTTAAATTAAATTTTGCGCGGAAAAATATATTAGATAATATCAGAAATGGAAATTAAATTATGAAATTAAAAAATAAATTTGGTCCAAAAAGATTATCAATCAAATCTGGAGTCGAAGCGAGCCGAGTGACGACGACAGCACGAGGGGAGACTCTCTTCTCAACTTTTTATGAGCTAGAGTATGTGTTTTCATATATAAACAAACAACTATCCATTTCCACCACCAATGTGGTACAAAGTTCTATTCCAAAAAGAACTTTGCTCAAATTTTCAAATTTTCCTCCATTTCTCATTCACACCACCTTATCTTTAAAGGCAATGTTAAAAGCCCAATAAAAAATTCGTGGAATAACTTGATTTCCGGTTTGTTATGAGCTTTTAGCTACTATTTGAAAATTAATAAGGTAATAGTCACGTTTTATAAATTTGGACAAAATATCTTTATTTAAAATAAGAAAAAAACTTATAAAGGTTTGAACGCATTAATCGTTTCTTAATTTTGAACTTGTAATGATTTGAACCCATGAATCATTCATGGGGTTTGAAACTTGAGCAATTTTTTTAAACCCCATGAATCGTTTTCTGATTTTGAACTTATAAAAATTTGAATCCAATGAAATCGATCATGAAGTATGAAACTTTCGCAAATTCTTGCACCAAAGTTATTTGATTTTAAACTTATAAAGGTTTGAACTCGATGAATCGTTCATGGGTTTGAAGCTTCAATATTTTTTTAGATTAAACTTAAACTCTATAAAATAATAATAACGCTCGGATAACTTTATACACATCTCGACAAATTGATCTGATAGTATACCACCGTCTACAAACAAACAAATATATATATATATATATATATATATATATATATATTAGATAAACTTACTCACTATCTAAGCTTGGATAAACATATGTTGAATAGTGTAGTTGAGATTCAGTCTTGCAATCTCCGGAATGTTGCATCTATCACAAAACATTTTCGTCTTAGATTTACCATACATAAAATAGGGAAAGAAAGGAATAATAAAACAAAGCACATGAGTTAATAATGAACATGCAAATTCTCCATGAATGAATAATTGTGATTTTTGTGGACAAAAGAACAACCTTTGGACTTTCACCTCATGTGATGATGGGGAATTTGATGAACCCCTAACATACATATTATTGACAATACCGCGTCTTTCCAAAATCAAATTAAACTGTTTTGCATTCGATGAAATTTATATTCAATTGAATTTAGTGTGTTTAACATGAAATAAACACACATACAAACACACGTGTTGCATCGGTAAAGTACAATCTATTTAGTACTAAAAAATATTTTAAAAGTTGAATACTCATCAAAATTAAAAATTTAAATTCTGCATCGGCGTTGGCAAGATGTCCTACGAGAAGTTAGGCCTAGTCATAGCTTGGTTAGGGTATACTCTTCTGGAAATGAAGAGAAAGTGATTCCATTTGAGCTATGATCGAAGAGCATCGTGTTAAAAACAAATAAAGGAGAAGATTTTTGGGCCAGTATGTATATATGTCAAGGATCTGGCCAATCTAGATAAATTTGAGCCCCATCGGTCTCGGTATCGTCCGATAAGGAGCTTGGTAACCGGGCTTTTAAGAGGTCGGGTTAGAGAAGTGGGCTGGGTAAAATTAGCCCGATATGTCCCGAGTCAAATCCTATTGGGCCCGCCCGGGCTAACTAAATGTTTGAAGTTTTTGCACGGATTTCCCTTCAAACGCACTAGTCTTTAATTTTTGCTCCTCATATATGTTCTGTAATTTTTGATTATGTTGTTTATTTAATATAAATATTCAGATCTGTTTCGCTCGGCATAAGTTCTGTAACATTTTTATCTTCGGAAACTGAATTTTTGTCTCTCCCGGCACAAGTTCTGTAAGAATTAAGTTATGCAACATAAAGTGTAGTATTTTTCAGATAATGTTGAGTATTGAAAGTTTTGCCTTTTCCGGCATAACTTGTGTGAATGTTATGATACATATGTCAAAGCTAAACATAAACTATGTCGAGTGAAATCTAAACTTATGCTCTTTTTTAGATTATGTTGAAAGTTTTCCCCTTGTCCGATATAACTTGTGAGATGTTATGATACATATGTCGAAACAAAAATTAAAAACCACAAGTTTGAGGGACTAAAATTAAAGACCACCCCGAAATAGGGAATTTGTGCGAATGACCCTGTATTTCATATATTTAATAAAGGGAAAATTACGCTCTATGTCTAGTGAGAGAAAATATAACACGCTTTAGCCCATCTTTGTGTATAAGCACCTTTTATATAATATTATACACTTTTATACAAGGTTGATATATTATGTATAATGCTTTCCCCTAGGTATAATGTTATATAATATTATATCATGTTGAATATTATTGTATAAAATGAAAATATGGCTACATGACGTAATATTTTATGATAGGTTGAATATTTTTAAAAATTTCCCTTTAATAAAACTAGTATAATATCATTTTTATGTTAATGTTATTAAACTTGTAACTTACAAGTGAACATACTAAAGACCAGAATTTAAGAAAGAAAACAAAAGGGTATTCCGGTGCATTAAGTTTTCGTTATGCGCGGGGTTCGGGAAAGGGCGGATCACAAAGGTCTATTGTACGTAATCTTACCCTGCATTTCTACAAGCGGCTGTTTCCAAAATTTAAGAAAGAGTAAACACTAAAACTAAAACTTTAATTTGAAGAAAGTATTATTTTAAAAAAACACTTCACAGTCTTAAGAGGCTTAAATTAAATATTTAATTAATAGTACCTTGGAAATGAAGTAATATTATGTATAAACTATAAAATGAGATGGATAAATAGTTAACATCTTAGTGTTCTTGCAATTCAAGACAATTCCAGCAAGTTTTCTCCACTAGCGGTCAAGAAAAAGATTATAGAATTCTCCTTTCCATTTTTTCAACTGACAACACGCAAAAAATGACACATTAAACATGTTCACCGCAATTCAAAGGAGATGAGTAATTGTTGGAAATTATTACATATAGAAGTACCAATTAGAATTAATCTTAATTATTAAATGAGTAAGAGGCAACAATTGCCCATAAAAGAAAAAAGAGTTTTAGATGTAAAAATTCAATATGAGGTACGTTATTAAAAGTGTTACTTCGGGCTAGATTTTTACAGCTACTTTGGTGCAATAAAAAATGACATTCAACTTCAGAGATATAAGGAATAAGGAAAAATCATCTAATAAACACTTAAATAGTTTCTAAAAACTCTGAAATATATTCACTTAATAGCTTTGTAAGAACAAGAAGAGTAACATTTAAGGAACTGTTGAAGAGATTGAAAACATAAAGTGCCAAAATATGAATATTCCAAGTGTAGATATTCTACAATGGGATAATGAAGGTGTTGGAAATTTGCCTTTGGCGGAGAGATGCGTCCACCCATCTTTAATGAATTAAACACTAGTGTTCCGCATGTTAGAGGCTTTGTCTCTTCACACATGCATAATCTACTAAGTGAGTAGATGACCGTAGGGCCAAGAATCGTCAGATTTCGTTGAGAAATGAAAGAGATATTGCTCCACGAAGTAAGGTGTTTGAGGCATGAAAATATGGTGTGGAACAAATCTACCACATCGGTGGGAAAATGAAGAATTGCTCTCTTTATGAGTCTCTAAACTGGTAAAGGGTTTGGGACCCCAAGGGGTATCCCGTGTGTTTAAAGGAGGGAGGACCTAGATGTGCTTGGGTTCAAGGCTAAGCCCACACGCGCGCCGTCCGCCCGTCCCGTCCCGTCCGGTCTCGGTCACGGGTTGTGGGCTGTAGGGACTTTCTGATATTATCTTTTTGGACCCCAAATTGCTTAATAACTACTCCATAAATCGCCCTCCTTCATGACCATAAATCAGCCTCACTAATGGCATTAAACATGTCATTGTTAGCCTCCCTAATGGCCATTAACAACCCTCATAATGGCTATTAACAACCTTGTTTTGTGGCTGTTGGGCAGCCTCCTCCATGCTATATATTGATGCCTCCTTTGACTCAATTCGTGACTGAAAAACAGACATACAGACACAAAAAATAGCACAAACAGACCACGAAACAGTCAGCAAAACAGTGTTGACAAACAGTGAGGAAAGACTCACATATACAGTAGATATACACAACAGAGACACACTATATACACAGAAACAAAACAGAAGAGAATATAGAAACTCTTCTTTCCTTTTCCATTTCTTTAGCAAGTCGATTCATATTTGTTTTATTCGTCAGGCTCAACCTATTGGCTTTGTAGCGTTGAGATTAAAATGTTGTTTTATCTTAGGAGACTATTGCCCGCTAACGTAAAAGCATATATACGGGGCAATCTTGTCTTAAGGACAGAGGGCAATCACTCGACTTAACACACAACGTTGTAACCATCCAGATTTAGTTGTTTCTTGATTTCAGGTTATCAAGATTCAAGACACAACAAGCTTGCGGCAGTTTTGAAGATTGGCCTATTTGTTCAACAAGATTCAATTTCTGAATATTGAATGTTTGTTCATTCTTTCGAACACTTGTAATATTTATTTACTTTCCGTACTGTTTTATAATAGAGTAACCAACAGAAGGAACGTGTTAATATAAACTAATTACATAGCACATAAACGGGTCATCGATGGTCCTCACGGTATATGGGACGAATCCCTTATACCACCATCTAAATCCTAGCTTAATGCATAGAGAAGAAAGCGTGAAAAAATACCTATAGTTCTATCTCTAGTATATCTAATCGTATATTGTAAGTATAGATATATAGATGAAATGAGGGTTATTAGTAATTATAACAATTAATATATTTTTGTTAGAGTAATTATGAGGATATTCCATAATTACATCTCATTTATTATAATTGATATATTGTAATAAATTATAATTATTATGATTGTAATTAGTATCTTATATTTTAGGTAAAGTAGATTAGTTTTCCATTGTTCAAGCCTAGAATGAATTTATATTTTACCATAATATTAATCAAGAAATCATTTCCTACATGGTATCATGAGTAAAGATCCTTGCCCTAATTCTTTTCTCTCTTTTACACATTTTTTTCTTCCCTTTTTCCTCAATGTTTTTGGCCTACCCTAAACATACAAACTCTAAACCATTGTTTTTTCAAAAACCTAGCAGACTTTTACAAACCACCCCCCCCTTGGGCGAACTCCGTTCCCAAACCCTAGGGTTTTCTTGTTTCTTTTTCCTCCACTTTCATCTAAACACCATTTCCTTCTTCTCTTCTTTTGATTCTAAGTGGAACCTATGACCGAAATTAAACCTTTCATCTCGCTCTTGCCGTTAATAACATCAAGAACTTTATCTCCATAACTCTTGAAATGGAGAAAGGGTAGTACACCTCATGGGCAGAACTCTTCAAAATTCACTGACGTGCTTATGAGGTGATTGGTCATATTCTTCCGTCTGTCACCGTGGGATAACACTACGGTGGATAAGAAATTATGGTCTCGATTGGATGCTATAGTCCTTCAATGGATTTATGACACTATTTCAAATGATCTTCTCCATACCATCTTGGAACCCAATTCTACGGCTCAACAGGCGTGGGAACGGTTGCAAAACATTTTTCAAGATAACAAAATTTCTAGGGCCGTTTATCTTGAACACCAATTTACCAATGTTAAATTGGATGACTTTTCCAACATCTCAGCCTATTGTCAAGAATTAAAGGTACTTGTGGACCAACTGTCCAACGTTGGTTCGCCCGTCACAAATCAAAGGTTAGTCCTTCAGTTGATTGCGGGGCTGAATGAACAATATGATGGTGTTGCTACGTTCATTCAGCAAAGCAATCTGTTACCTCCCTTTTTGAGGCCCATTCGAAGTTAATTCTCGAGGAAACGAGGAAAGCAAAGCAGGTATCATCAGGCACAACCACCGACGGAATGACTCTCGTTTCCACCAACTTATTTTCCACTGATTTGGAGCCCCAAAATTCTGGTTCGGGGGGCCATAACCTCATCAATATAATGACAAAAAACGGGGTTCAAACCGTAACAATAAAGGGAAAAATAATGGTGGAAAGGGACGAGGCCGGGGAGGAGGACAAACGCCGAAAGCGGCTGGGGCCGGCCCCGAGCAAGGCGGGCGGGCAATGACGGTAACCGGTGGGGCGGCGGGCCGGGCGGTGGGGCAGTACCCACCGCGGGCCTGGGCCCCATAGTGGGCTGCCCCACCATGTCCATATCCTACTTCTTCATGGGCTAGGCCTCCTTCAAATCGCCAACTCGGTATTCTAGGATCTCGTCCACAACATGCATTTTTGGCACAAGCACCATCTTCGATCGGATATGCACCCATGAATATTGAACAAACCATGAGCCACATGAATCTAAATATTCCAGATGAGTCGTGGTACATGGATACAGGGGCTATGTCACACATGACGACATATCAAGGTAGCCTTTCATCTTATTTTAATACGAGCAGTAATAAAAATATTGTTGTTGGCAATGGGCAGGAAATTCTAATTCGTGGTATTGGTCAGGTAACACTACTCTTCCCCCACCCACCTTTATACTTGAAAAATGTCTTACATGCACCAAAATTGATTAAAAACTTGATCTATGTTAGACGTTTTGCAATTGACAATAATGTTTCTCTGAATTTTGATATGTTTGGGTTTTCTGTGAAGAATTTTCAGACGGGGATACCGCTCATGAGATGTAATAGCACGGGAGACTTATATCCTATCACCTCTTTTTCCAACAATCACATGGTCAAACCTTCCACCTTTGAGGCCATCTCTCCTAGTATATGGCACAATAAGTTGGGACACCCAGGAGCACCGATTTTTAATCAATGTAGGAAGAATAATTTGTTTTCTTGTAATAGACGTTTGGACTCTTCTGTTAGCCAAACCTGTGTGTTTGGTAAACATGTTAAACTTCCGTTTTCTCCGTCTACTACTCATACTTTTATGACATTTGATATTTTGCATTGTGATTTGTGGACATCACCCGTTTTAAGTGCTGCAGGTCATAAATACTATTTGCTCATTCTGGATGATTATTCGAACTTTTTGTGGACCTTTCCCTTAGGACATAAATCACAAACCTATAACATTTTGAAACAATTTAGTGTGTTTATCAAAACTCAGTTTGACAAAACCATTAAAAATTTCAATGTGACAATGGGGGGAAATTTCTAAATGCCCAATTTGCAGATTTTTGTCACCAAAATGGGATGTATGTACGTCTTTCATGTCCACATACCTCTTCTCAAAATGGAAAAGCCGAAATAAATATTCGAACAATCAACAATATGACTCGCTCTATCCTTGTGCACTCGTCCACACTACCAATTTTTTGACACCATGCCCTTCAAATGACTACATATCTTCTAAATATTCTTCCTAATAAACTAATCTCCAATGTGTCACCCACTCAGGTTTTATACCACCGTCTCCCATCAGTTACACATTTACGAGTTTTTGAGTATTTGTGTTATCCCTTGTTTCATTCCACCACCATTCGCAAATCATAGGGGATATAAGTTCTTTGATATGTCAAGTGGGAAAGTCATTATTTCTCCTCATGTCATCTTTGATGAATCTACCTTCCCATTTACGACATCTCGAGCGGCATCCTCACCTTCATATGATTTTCTGAACGACATAATTCATCCAATATAAAATAATATTGTTAAACAAATCAATAAAAATCATGCTACATAAAATAAAATGAAGGGAATTATAACTAATGAAATAACGAACAAGATTTCCATTCTAACTTTTATTTAATCAAAATAAAGTGGATAGTAACAAATCAATTGTACGTGAAAAAAAGGACACCATATATTTAGATCAAGCAGAATTGAAGAATGAGCGTGACAACCTAAATGAAGAGAGGGATTGATGGGTCAAGAAACTTCACAGAAAGATTGCACCTTGACCTATTAATTAGATTTGCTACTTTAATTTTTTTTGAGAAAACTATTTAATTTGAGAGCTCAAAAAAAAAAATACTATTAATCTGAACTAGGGTGGGCAAAAAACCCGGAGAACCGAAAAAACAGAACCGAACCGAAATTCGGTTCGGTTTTTTCTCGTTTTTTAAAAAAAAAAACCGAATCGGCATTTAGTGATTCCGTTCGGTTTTTTAATTTTGGATACGAACCGAACCGAGAAACCGAATTAAATATATATATTTTTTTATTTTTTATTTTTTATTTTTTATTTTAGGTTACTACTATCTCTTGAATCATAGCCATTGAAGCTAATCTATGAAGCTTTTATGAAAGCCGCATGCGGCATGCCCTTGATTAACATATCACGGAAGCATTGACATAAAATCTAGGGAGAAAAAATAGTTGTAATTGATAAAAGTTTAAATGGTCATAACTACCCGATTTTTTTTTTATTTTACGTATTTTTTCAAAACGGGGCCGGTCAAACCGCCGAAAGGCGGGCGGTTTGGCGCAGCCAATTTTTAGAAAAACGTCTGTTTTCCCAATCAATTTGTGTTTTTCCCCAAATCGATTTCTAATTTTCTTTTTTCTTTTTTCTTTAGTAAACATCTCACGATACACAATAGATTTCAACGTCGAAATTTCATGATAGTGTAGGTGTGAATGTCAATTTCAGTTTTGGAAATTCAATTTTTTTAAAAAATTAAAAAATTCCCCGACCCGACCCGGCACACTAGAAAAAATCGATATAATCCGATACGTTCGGCATATAAACCGAACATATCGGTTTTGTTTAAAAAAAAAGTTGTATTCATTTTTTTTAAAAAAAAATTAATTTTTATTCGGTTCATATTTTTCGGATACAAAACCGAACCGAACCGATATACGCCCACCCCTAATCTGAACTGAACTAAAAAAATACTATTCATTCCCAAAGTCTTCTTTTTTTAACAAATGGCTAATGGTTCCTTTTTTTTGCTTCGTGCTTCTCTCCATTTGTCTACTCTGCCTATCCCTCCAACCAAAGACACTACATGGTATATTTGCCCGTGGAATATAATGATTTTGGGGACCGTTAATATTGATGATCGTCACAAGAAATCCCCTAATCTAGGCAAAATATATTCTATAAATAATATTTTGAAAAGCGAAAACACAAAAGTCTAATAGATGTATAATCAGTTGTATGGTAAATGTTATTATGTATTTGACTGCTTATTATTTCTACATAGGCTGTTTAGCATAATTTTTTTCCTTGATTGAATTTTGTTTCTAGTAGGGTGTTGTTGGAACAGATGTGCTACATCTTCTGAAGTTAGTTTCATACATAGAACACTATGTAGTTACTTGGAAAGTGAAGAAGATGAGCTAAAACTTCATGGAAGCTCACTTAAAGTTAACTTAAAAATTCAGGTTTTTGAAATTGGAATTTGTTACGATATCAACTATATATCAATTCCCTTTTTATTTTGGAGTATTAACTACATCCCAATTCTCTTCGGTGAGTACGGAGTAAACTACTTGCGGTATGTGATTTTCCTCATAGCCACCAGTATTGAATCTCTGATTTTTTTAAAGCAATTATTATGTATTTATCATCCTCTTGTTTTCTAAGGACCATTATTTAGAAAAACATTATAAAAAATCCTCTTTTATATAGGATATGGTGATATATCGTTACCTTCAATCTATCAAACGGGTCTGACCATAAGCTATTGGGTTCACGTAAACCCATAAGTTATAAGCTAGCTCCGCCTCTAGGGCTCAGGTTTCCATATTTGACTATAAACTCAATTACTTATATTATATATTAAATTTTAAATTATGAATCCGCCTTTGCCAGGACCATTTTTTCACTACTACAACATTTATAAGGACAACTCAATGTGGGACACTTGATAAAGTTGTGGAGAAGACTTCCTAGAGTCCTTTCGACTTAATCAACAAGTTTTCGAGTCAATGTGGCCGGGGCTGTGTTTTTACTACTGCAACTTTTAATAAGCAGACAACTTGATAAAGTTGTTGAGAAGACTTGCAAGAGTCGTGTTGACTTAATTACTGTTTGAAAGGAAGAAAAAGAAAAGCTCTTTAAAATCAACAAGTCTTCAAGTCAACATCTCCATTAGGGATGACAACGGATCGGATCTGGATCGGATCCTACTAGATTTAGATCCAGATCCATTTTTCATACTTGAATCCAGATCTGTCGGGTCCATAAAAATCAGATCCAAATTCGGATACATCGGATCCACCAGGTCCACGGATCGGATCTGGATCCACATGTAAAAACATTTGCCTTGCTAAGAATGTAACCTTGCTAAGAATATTTTTTTGAACTGACAAACTATTTTTACTTAGCTAACAGTTTACTGTGTTTCAATTTTGAAATGTTCATATGAGATATTTTGTTCGTTGTCTCGTTTTGATTGTGAGCTATTAATTAAAAATGTTGGACAATGACAATAGTTGTGGAAAATGCTGATTAGTATTTCCACAATGCAGAACTTGCATGTGCTTGGATTCTTCACAAATGAAGTTAATATAATTTTAACTACTTGTCTATGGAGATATTAGTCATTCACTAATATAACATTGATTTTATTATCGAAGTTACATCTTTATTTTTTGGTTTTTGAGTTAACGCGATGATAAATTAAACTTTTTTTTAGAATTAAACTTGCAGGGATGTGCTTAGCAATTTTAAGAAAATACTTATAAAATTACATTCTAGGTTATGAATATATTTAATAAAAAACGGATCCACGGGTCAGATCTGGACCGGATACGGATCTCAAATACAAGATCCGATCCGGATCCGATCCGTCGAAATGGATCCGGGTCCGATCCGGATCCGTCGGGTCCAAATTTTGAAGATCCATATCCTATAAAACGGATCTGGATCCACCGGATCCGGACCGGGTCCAGGATCCACTGCCATCTCTAATCTCCATGCATCATCTTTATTAGCGAATATTCTCCGAAAATTATCTGTATATTTTGTAATTATGATAGATGTATATTTAAGGTAATTTAGAATTTTAATTGTATTAGGAATCAACCTTTGTAAGGTAAGTTATGATTCGTACCATATTAGGAATCAACCTTTCTATAGCTATATATATTGTGAATAATGAAAGGAATCCCTAAGGGAAATTATTCCATCTTTCATGGTATCAAGAGCCTAAAACCTAAATCCCTTCTCTTCCTCATTCTCAGCTGAAATCAGCATTTTTTTTCTGATTTCACAGGAAAAAAAAAAACAAATTCTGGTTTCTTCCTCCCTTTCTCGGCCAAACCAGAAAATTCCCTTCCCTCGGCAGGCGGCAACTATGTCTTCCCCCACAAATTCTGGTTCATCCACTGGCACACTTGACAACCCCTCTCAACGTTCAGTATCTTCTTTTCATCCGGCATTCACCGTTAACAACATCAATAATTTTATCCCTATAATTCTTGACCAAGAAGACTGTCAATATTCCATGTGGATGAAACTATTCTACATTCATGCATGTGCATACAACGTGCTCGATCATATTGACGAATCTGTTCCTCGTCCCACCGATGTTACAGACTCAATCTGGCGTCGCCTTGACGCCATCGTCAAACAATGGATCTACGGCACCATCTCCAAAGACTTGTTGTGCACTATCATGAAAACAGGTGCTACGACACGTGGACTATGGGTCTGGCTAGAAGAAATCTTTCAGGACAATAAAATACTCGGACCGTATATTTGGAAGAGCAATTCAATAATACTCGCCTCGAGAATTTTAACAACATGTCCGAATATTGTAAGCAACTGAAACTCATAACCGATCAACTATCCAACGTCGGGACTTCTGTTTCAGAAACCAAGATGGTGCTTCAACTTGTTGCGGGTTTACCAAAAGGTGAATATGACACACTCGCAACAATGATTCAACAAGCCGATCCTCTCCCAAGTTTCAACAAGGCACGTTCACAACTATTGTTGGAAGAAACTAGACGTGCTAAACAAGAGGAACATAATCAAAAGGCGTTAGCCGTTGACGGGATAGCAACATCTGCGACCAGCAGCAACTAGCCATCACAGCATGTCCAGCAGCAGCAGTAGGCTAGTGGCGGCAGAGGTCACAACAACATAGGCAAGGGCCGCGGAAAAGGCCAACGCAACCAGTGGCACGGACAGCGAAAAGAATCGCAAAGAATAAAGAAGAATGGTGGTCCAACCAAAGAAGCGGCGGTGGCCCAACCAGGCGACACCGGGCCTCGCATGCATGCCCGTACCCGACTGTAGGGGCCCAGTTCCAGCAGCCTTGGTCGACTGGCCTCTTGGGCCCTGCCCCAGCCACCAGGCAGGCCCACCAACATCAGCAACACCACCACCTGGTTGCAATCCAGCAGCAGCAGCAACTGCAGCAGCCTAGCGGCCTGGCCTCGACTGATTTGGGCCAGGCCTACACCACCGTGAACCTTCAACAGCCCGACAACAATTGATACATGGACACCGGAGCCACATCTCACCTCACCCCATCGTCAGGTAACCTATCTCAACTACGTCGGTTAAAGTGTCCTTAATTTATTACTATCGGCAATTGTCATCGCATTCCAATTGAAGGTTACGGTAACACACACACCAAATATCCACACCCACCTTTCTCCCTAAACCACATCCTATACACACCTAACATCATTAAAAACTTAATCTCTGTTAGAAAATTCACTAGCAATAATTCTGTGTCTGTCGAATTTGACCCTTTTGGTTTTTCTGTGAAGGAACTCAATAAGGGGAAAATTCTTACACGCTGCAATAGTGTGGGAGACCTCTACCCATTCACTCAATCTTCCGCTGTCAAACCACAAGCACCTCTATCCCTTGTGGCAATCTCTCCCTCCACTTGGCACAACAGACTCGGACACCCCGGAGACCCAGTTTTTACTTTTCTTAGGACTTCTAAGCGTATTCAATGTAATAATGGGAAAATTGCCCAACACTATTTTTCTTGTCCACTAGGCAAACATACTCGTCTTCCATTTATGTCATCAAACAGTGTTACTTTTTCTCCCTTTGATATTGTTCATGCTGATTTGTGGACATCTCCGATTGTTAGCTCTTTGGGTCATAAATTCTATCTAGTATTCTTGGATGATTTTTCACATTTTGTCTGTATTTACCCACTGAAATTCAATTCTGAAGTTTTTACAAAATTCCTCGAGTTTCAAAAATTCATTAAAACACAATTTGAAAAATCTATCAAATCATTCCAATGTGATAATGGACGTGAATTTAATAACTCGGCATTTCACAATTTCTGTTCTAAATAAGGCATGGTTTTTCTTTTTTTCTTGTCCCTATACTTCTTCCCAAAACGGAAAGGCTGAAAGAATTATACGGACCATCAATAACATAGTTCGCACACTTTTGTTTCATGCCTGCCTACCACCGCCTTTTTGGGTCTATGCTGTCAAAATGATAGAATCCCTTCTTAATATTTTACCAACTAGCACACTCCAAAACAAGACCCCTACCGAAATCTTATACCGTAGGCTACCATCATATGATCACCTACGTATTTTTGGATGCTTATGCTACCCCAACATGGCCTCTACTGCACCTCACAAACTTGCCCCTCGCACTCTGCCATGTGTCTTCCTTGGTATATCTTCTAATCATCGTCTCTTGTCACGTCACCTTTTACGAGACAACCTTTCCTTTTTCAAATCTCTGGAAATTTCAGACCACCGATTGCATCTTTCTCGATGAACCAAGTCTGTCCCCGGTCATCCAAAATCTATACCAATAGCAGCCCACTGTTCCGATAGTCTCGCCACTGTCCGGCACCACCCCAACAACTCCCTGCTCACCCCTACAGCCCCCAGTCGAGTCACCTGCACCACCAGTGACACTGCTGCCCATCACTCTAGCAACCGGTCCCCTGACACTGTCCGAAACCGATCCCCGCACACTTTGTCCGAAACCGATCCGGCCTGACACCGTCCGAAACCAATCCAAAGACACTGCTTTGTCCGAAACCGGTCCGGGCCGAACTACCACCCCATTGGTCCGTAACGAGCCGGTGGACCAACAACCTCTCAGCCCCGACCCACTGCCACTACCGTCTCATCGCATGGAGACTCGTGCACAACACATGATATTCAAACCCAAGGTTCACTTCAATCTCTCCACACACAAACCTTATCACCCATTCCAAAAAATCCAAAACTAGCAAAACTGGACCCAAATTGGAATGCGGCCATGTGCGAGGAATTTAATGCTTTAACCAAGCAGAACACTTGGGATTTGGTACCTAGACCCGAATGTGTGAATGTTATCCGGTTTATGTGGCTATTTCGGCACAAGTTCAGAGATAGTGGTGACTTAGAGAGGTATAAGGCAAAACTAGTCACCAATAGCACTAATCAGCATGAGGGTATTGATTATGGTGAGACATTCAGTTCGGTTGTTAAACCGGCCACTATTTAGACTGTTCTCAGTATTGCTATGGGTATGCATTGGCCGATTCATCAGCTTGATGTCAAGAATGCATTCCTTCATGGGGATTTGAAAGAGCCTGTGTACATGCATCAGGCTCCTGGCTTTGTTCATCCGGCAGCTCCGCAGTTTGTGTGTCCTCTCAGGAAGTCATTGTATGGATTGAAACATGCACCCCGCGCTTGGTATGATCGTTTTGCCAGGTATCTTCTGCAGATTGGTTTTGTATGTAGCAGGTGTGATAACTCTCTCTTCACTTTTCACCGAGGTAACAACACTGCATATTTGCTATTATATGTCGATGACATTGTTCTTACTGCCTCATCTGACGGTTTGAAGAATGAAATCATTGCTCTTCTCAAAACTGAATTTGCTATGACTGACTTGGGCAAGCTAAATATGAATTTCACATCCTTCTCTAGCAGCTTACACATAGGGTTAGCGATCTTGGAGAAATCCTTGATAAACCGTCGATAAAAGCCAGCATGCCTTAGAAAGTTGCACACCCCTTTCACAGAAATCGGGGGTGGCAGTTTCTCAATCGCCTCTACATTTGCCTTGTCAACCTAATGCCCTTTTTTAAGATCTTGTGCCAAGAACAATACCTTCTCGAACCATGAAGTGATACTTTTCCCAATTTAGCACCAAATTCATTTCCTCACAACGTGTAAGAACAACATAAAGGTGGCGCAGACACTCATCAAAAGAATCCCTGAACACAGAAAAATCATCCATGAATACCTCCACATATTTTTCCACCATATCAGTGATCAAGCTACACATTTTTGTAATCGGCTTTTTAATAAGTTGATGTATAAGTATGGGGTGAAGCACAAAGTGGCGATTGCATACCACCCTCAAACGAGTGGTCAAGTGAAGGTGTCTAATTGTGAAATTAAATGTATTCTTGAGAAAACAGTGAATGTTAACGTAAAATATTGGGCATTGAAACTTGATGATGCTCTCTGGGCATATAGGAACGCATACAAAACGCTTATTGGAACCTCTCCTTACAGGTTAGTTTTTGGTAAAGCTTGTCACCTTCCCTTTGAGCTTGAACACAGGGCGTATTGGGCAATCAAGAAACTAAATTAGACATGGAAGCAGCGGGTGAGAATCGGTTGTTGCAGTTGTGCGAACTTAATGAATTTCATTTTCATGCCTATGAGAACGCGAAACTCTACAAGGAGAGGACCAAGAGAATGCACGACAAACATATTTAACGTCGTGAGTTTGAACCTGGGCAATAGACATTATTGTATAATATCAGACTTAAGGTGTTCGGGGGAAACCTGAAGAGTAAGCGGTCTGGCCCGTTTGTAATAGTTCGTGTAACCGCCCATAGAGCAATTGAGCTGAAACCGCTAAATCCAGAGGGGACATTTTTTGTTAACGGGCAGAGGGTAAAGCACTATTTTGGAGAGACTGATCCAGCAAAGGTCGCAATTGAATTGGAAGAGGCTTGAGAGAGCTTGCGTCGTGCCACGATATTTTATCAAGCGCTTCTCGGGAGGCAACCAGAGTTTGTAATAGTATGATAGTGAAAAATAAGAAAAATATAAAAAGATGTCGTGCCACGACCTTAATTAAGGCGCTTGTTAGGAGGTAACCCAATTTTTATATTATAGTGTCATGTTTGTTCATGTTGCAGGACTAGGGAAGGAGCAGGAACTCAAAACGAGTCAGGAATCAAGTTTTTTTTACTCAAGGTTTGCTAATCACGCTGCATGTGTGACACACATAGGAGAAAAGTAATGATAATTATTTTCTCGCGATGGGTACCTAACGCGTGTGCAGCGCTGGTGCCTCAAGATTTTCTGAAAATTAAAAGTATGCATTAGGTACCCGACGCACATGCAAGGCGGGTCACCAAAAAATCCCGCAGAATGATTTTGTGCAATGGGTACCCGACGCGTGTGCACCAAAATTTGCTGAAATATAATTATGTGCGTTAGGTGCCTGGCGTGTGTGCAGCGCGGGTACCCAAATTTTACTGAAAATTAAATTCTCATGATGTGTCCCAATTTATTTTTTAAAAAGATATAAAGAGTGGGAGGCGACACTTAGTTTATTTTTCAACTTTCAAATCGACTCCCACCAAAAGTTTCTCTCAAGAAAACCTCTCCCTCTTCCTTTGGGTCCGAACACAACTCCAGAGCTCAAATTCATTTTCCATTAACACATCCAAGGTAAGAAATCCACCTATACTTCATAATTTCACTTTAGTTGTTGAGTTCAAAGTATTGGAAAACCTAGGGATTGGGGTTTTTAGCAATTTTTGGGTGGGTTTTGGTATTGTATGATGATACTTTTTTGTATAATGTTTTTGAAGGCTAGGATATGATTCCTATGGCAATATGAAGTGGCTTACCACCCTATATTATTGTAAAAATCATAAGGATGATACTATGCCCACAAGGTGTTCATAAAAATGCCTAAACTAAAATTGTTGTGTAATTGTGAATTCTTAAGTATCATTGTACTATTAAATGATTCTATGTACCCTTGGGGCACCTAATTAGGGCCTAAATTGAAAGAAATTTATGAAATTTGAACATGTGAATCCCCACGCTAAGTCCTAAAACATGAAAGTGTTTTGTTTTATTTGTTTATTTTGTCTTTGTAGTATAAGACTGGTTAACTTCTTTTTTTTGTTTTCAATTTTGTACTTAGTTGGAAATAAGTGTGGGGTTGGTTCACCCCCGATTAAAACAAGTGTGGGGTTGGTCCACGACCCTTTGATTTAGAAATGAACTTACTCTTCTGGTTATGGTATTTGCAGGCAAAATGGTTAACCCAAAGACAAAGGGCAAGACAACCACATCATTCTCATCCCAAGGCACAAAGAGGGGTCGAGCTAACCCCTCAAAGAGCAAGAAGAGTATCAAGTCACAATCTGGGGGAAAGCAACCTACATTCCCTATTCCTAGAGCGCCAGCAGGAAGGCCCCAAACAAACTTTCATCATCATTTGGCATAGACCTTTTATGACGAATATGTGAACATGATGGCTACATCAATGAGAGGGAAATCAATCAGGCCCCTCTTCAGCATTGATTCTGGGGTATCTACAACCAAATCTTCGCCATGAGGTGATATTAGTCTTTGAAATGCATGTGCCAATATATATCGACTTGGTTCTTGAGTTTTCCACCAACATAAGTCTGGGGCATACCAAAGAGGAGGGGCAATGGTTGGAGTCCATCTACGTGCGGGGGTGTGAGATCGTCGTGATAGCTAAGTCTTTGTCCACACATCTGGGTTTCCCAACCACACCATTGAGCCACTTAAGGACTTCATCTACAAGCCGAACTATCAGGCTATTCGTGAGACATTATGTGGGCTTGATTCGAAGGCCATCTGGTCAAGGCACCTCGGAAAATATAGGGAGCACAAAAGCTTGAAAATAGGGAACTTCACTGAGGAATCACGAGTTTTGCTGCGGTTGCTCAACTACAGAATCATGCTCTTAGACTATTACACAGATATATCTAAGAAGAGGGTGCGTCTCATATACTTCTTGATGACAGGGCGACCGGTGAATATCGACTATTGAATGATCCAGGCGATGATTAAAGTTTGACAATTCAAGTCCAACCGACTCAATTTTGGCAATACCTTGACGACATATTAGTTGAGGATCAATGATAACTTACCGAAGCCTGGTAATAGAACTTTTCTGGGGCTAGATGATATGTTTGAAATCTCAAATATCAAGGGCCCAGAGTTGAATGCTCAGCACCATCGCACCCCATCTGAGGAGTGATCCGCCAAATCTATACTTCTGGCCCAAATGTATAAGATGACGATGATTGCGGGAAATAAATTTAAGATGGACTTCTCAAGTGTTTTCGTTGATGTCCCGCACACTACACACTCCCGAGTTCTTCTCAGAGATGACACGCATATGCCGAATGATTAGGATGTTAATTTAGCCGAGCTTCGTGAAGCTGATTTGGAGGTGGGGAAAGACGTAGAGTCACATGCCCTAGATGATGAGGATGACAATGAGGTCCTGACAGATGTGGACCCTGAGCTAGAGGATTACTAGGCCCTAGTGGGCCTCAGAGATTATTTCTCACCATACCTTTGCTTTTTAATTTTATATGCATTGGGGACATTGCATAAAATAAGTGTGGGGTAGGAGGTATGTTTCGAGTCGGAGGGTATGCATTCCTTAGGAGTTTTATTTGCTTTAATGTTTTTAGAGTAGTTAGTAGTAAAAGTTGGAAAAATAAAAATAATAGAAAACTCACAAAAACACAAAAAGATTCTTTTAAGTTTTATAGGATCTTTGGTTGTGGTGTGTAGTATCTGTTAGGATTTTTTTTCTTTTAGTCATAGGATAGGAATTTACCGATGTTGGATGGATGACAATTGTCTTGAGGGAAAATTAGTCCAGCCCGTTAGACCATTTGAATGCTATGTGCTCGGGTTAGGTAAAATATTGACGATATGAGTGATTCTTGGTTTTGATTGAAAACATGCCTTGAAAAACAAATAACCTTTCTCAAAACAGTTAACTTAGATTTTGTAGACTCATGTATGACCCATTCAACATTCTTTGATATGTGTTGCTTATTTTAAGGGACAATATGGATCCCTCTTGCGTTGATTATGTGCCATGTGTGCGTGAGCTTATTTAATTTATAATCTATGCTTGGTATTGATGTCTTTGACTGCTTAGTATTTCTACATATACTACAAGAAGAAAAACATTTGTCAACAACAACTTTTGTTGCCATATATTGAATGTTGTTGTCAAAAATATTTTTTGAAACAACAAAAGTTATTGCATGTCGTTGCAATAACCTCTGATGCGAAAAGTTTTCGCAATAACAAGTTGTTATTTTTTGTTGCCATTTATATTTTTTAACAGCAATATATTTAATTTTTGTTGCCTTTTATATTTTTTAGTAATAATATATTTATTTTTGCTAAACTTTTGTTACTTATTCTATACTTTCTTATAGTGATAGGCTAAGTTTAGCATGAAAAAACTTTTTTTCGTAATTGTATTTTATATCTAGTAGGGAGTTGTTGGAACAGATGAGGTACATCTTTTAAAGTTAGTTTCGTACATAGAACACTATTTAGTTGCTTGGGAAGTGAAGAAGATGGGCTAAAACTCTGTTGAAGCTCACTAAAACTTAACTTAAAAATTCAGATTTACGAAATTAGAATTTGTTACGAAATCAACTATATATTAATTTTCATTTTATTTGGGAATATTAACTACATCTCATTTATCTTCGATGAGTACAGAGTAAACTACATGCGGTAAGTGATTTTCCTCATAAATAGCCACCAATATTTAACCTCTGATTTTGGTGAAAGCAACTTATTGTGTATTTATCATCATTTCTTTCTTCTAATTAAGGACCATTATTCAGAAAAACGTTCAGAAAAAGCCTCTTAATATATAGGGTATAGTGATATACCTGTAACTTCAATTCTATCAAAGAAGGTCTGGCCAGAAGCTATTGGGTTCACGTGAACCCATAAATTATAAGCTAGCTCTGTCTCTAGGGTTAGGTGCCAATATTTGACTATAAACTCTATTAAGAGTCCAGGTCGATAATGTAATGGAAATATGAACTTCTTATATGGACTTAAACAATCCCCACCCTATAAGCTAGCTTTTGAAATTAAGTTAGTCTTAAGATCCATTATTTACATGCTATCAGAAATCTAAATCCCAAAACCTAAATTTTTCCTTTTTTTTCTCTGCGTGTCAGAGCAGCCACAGACATGTGCTCTCTTCCCTTTTTCCTGCCGCCAGGCTACATACATGCCTCAAATACGGACATCGAGCTACTATGCTCTCTCCCCTGTTGCTCTGCGTGCCAGAGTAACATACAAGCCTGTCCTGTCCCTCCATTTTCCTTCTCTCGAGGCCACCCGAAAAATATCAACTACTTTTTTTAGTTACTCCTTCTTCCCGAAAACACAAGTAAATGGCTTCCTTGACCCCCAACAGCCTGATAATGTTCTTAATATTTATATATATATATATATTGCCTCATCATCAGTGGTTCTCACGGTATATTGGACGAATTCCTTATACCACAGTCTAAATCCTAGCTTAATGTGATATAGAAGAAAGCGTGAAAAATTACCGAGAGTTCTATTTCTAGTATATCTAATCGTATATTGTAAGTGTACATTACATAAAAAATAAGGGTAAAAAGTAATTACAAAGATTAATATATTTTTATAGTCAATTCTCTTCGGTGAGTACAGAGTAAACTACTTGCGGTATGTGATATTCCGTTACCTTCAATTCTGTTAAATGAGTCTGATCAGAAGCTATTGGGTTCATGTAAATTCATAAATTATAAGCTAGCTTTGTCTCTAGGGTTAGGTGTCAATATTTGACTATAAACTCAATTATTTATAGTACATAATAAATTTAAGATTATCGTAATTAAACATAAACTTCAAATTCTCAATCTGCCTTATTTTTACTAGTGCAACGTTTATAAGGACAACTTCATCAATGTGGGACACTTGATAAAGTTGTGGAGAAGACTTGCTAGAGTCCTCTCGACCTAATAAACAAATCTTCGAGTCAAGCAGTCAACATCTACATGCATCATCTTTCTAAAACTAAGCATTAATCTTCAACTATTATACAGTTTTTAATATCTATATATACATATTGCCTGGCCAAGAAGAAAAAACATATAAGCAAGGTAGCTACTTGTCACACATACTTTTCAATTCCTCGTCTAAAACATTGCACACCATGAAAGTGTTAGCAATAACACTATGGGTTCTCTTGTTTTTTATTTTGAAAAACACCAAGTTTGTTGTTTGTGTAGGTATTTGCAGAGAAAATGAGCAACAGGTGTTAGATAGCTTGAAGAAAGAAGTAGATGATCCCACAAATTTTCTCGCTTCTTGGGTTGTTGGAAAAGATTGTTGTGAATGGGAAGGGGTCGTGTGTAACAATCTAACTCGTCATGTGATTGAGCCTACTTTCTACAGACTTTGACACGTATGGGTCTACTTTCTACAGACTTTGAACTCATTTTCTTTTGAGACAGTTTTAATTGTGTGATCAGTTACAAAGTAAAACTTTTCCGTTGGAGCTTTTAACTCTCACCATCTTATTTTTCTACCAAAGTCAACGATACATATAATAATATATCCATGCATGCCATAGACCTTATGCATGCATGCAAAAAAACTCATAATTTTACAGTATTCCAGTTAGTGGTCCTAAATTATGCAACATATATAAATATCGTTGTCCTCACTAAATTTTTCAGTGAAGTTTTTGCTTATAAATTAGTCATTGGCAGAAATCGGGATATCTAATAAGGATCAATAGCCTTGAGTGGCTGCCAAGTCTTTTGAGTCTTGAGCACCTGAATATGTATATTGTGGATCTCAGCAAAGCAACTAACTGGCTACAGGTCATTAACATGCTTCCTTCTCTTGTTGATCTCAGTTTATCTCATTGTAGTCTTCATCATATACAACCTCTACTTCATCACAATTTTTCTTCACTTGAAACCCTTGATCTTTCTGAGAACATGTTTAATTCTCCTGTTCCCAAATGGATTTTCAACCTTGCCAAACTTGTTTCTCTTGATTTGAGTGACTGTAATTTTACTGGCCCGTTTCCTGAGGGTCCAGTTAACTTTACTTCTCTCACAACCTTCAAGGCTTCTCATAACTCTTTCAATTATCTTTTACCCAGATGGTTGTTTGATCTAAGTAACCTTGAACATCTTGATCTCTGTTCTAATGATATTGAAGGTGTAATACCGAGTAACATAACAAAACTTAAATATCTCGATCTTTCTTATAATATGCTTTCTGGAAAGTTACCAAATGTAATTGGAAAGTTAGGGAATTTAGAATATCTTTATCTCTCAGGAAATCTATTTGAGGGAGAAGTATCTGAAATATTCAACGGTAATTTTGTTTCAGCCGAAATGGGAAATAGTTCTTTGATTTGGTTGAGTCTATATGACAATAGGCTCACTGGAACACTTCCGGAAAGTCTTGGCCAACTTTCAATGCTAAAAACCTTTGCCATTTCTAACAATAGGTTGGAAGGTGTTGTAACAGAAAGTCATTTTTCTAAGTTGACACAATTAAAATACATTTTTGCATCTAAAAATAATCTGACTTTAAAAGTGAGTGAAAACTGGATTCCACCTTTTCAAGCCGAGCGCATCAAAATAAGCGGTTGTAATATAGGCCCTCTGTTTCCCATGTGGCTCCGAACTCAGAAGCTGATAAGGGATGTTGACATATCAGATGGTGGAATACAAGGTGAGGTTCCAACTTGGTTTTGGAACTTGACTTCTCAAATTCTATCTCTCAATCTCTCTCACAACCAATTTGTTGGTGAGGTTCCAATCATATCAGTACCTTCTATTGAATATGGAGGTCCTTGGTTAATGTACTTGGGTTCCAACAATTTTAGTGGACCACTACCGCAGATTTCAACCAATGTATCTGAGCTAGATCTCTCAAAAAATTCTTTTTCAAAAGGTTTATCTAACTTATTGTGTGAAGCAAAGAATAAATTGAGGATCTTAAACCTCGAGGGAAATGATTTATCCGAAGAAATTCCTGATTGTTGGATGAATTGGCCAGAGTTGAGAGTTTTAATATTGAGGGACAATAATTTGATTGGAGGCATACCAAAATCCATGGAGGTTTTGAGTAATTTGCAATCCTTGGACTTGGGAAAAAATCGACTTAATGGTCCATTTCCTTCATCCTTGAGAAACTGCACAAAACTGCAGAAAATAGATTTATCTGAGAATGAGTTCGTTGGGAAATTACCATCTTGGTTGGGAATGAGGTTTCCAACCTTGATAGTCCTTATCCTTCGGTCCAATAAATTCGACGGTGAATTGCCTCAAGAACTTTGCCACCTCAAAGATCTTCAGATCTTAGACCTTGCAAACAATGCATTTGTTGGAATCATACCGAGGTGTATTGGCAATTTCAGTGCAATGGTCAAAGGGAAAAATGAAGTGGACGATTTAAATTATTCGTTTTATATGGGAGTACTAATAGAGAGTGCAACGGTGACAACCAAAGGCAACATGTATGGATTTGTCTAGCAATAATCTTTCCGGAGATATTCCTATTAGTCTGACACGTCTGGTAGGATTAAGATCATTTAACTTTTCCAAAAATAACCTAACTGGTAGGATTCCAAATGGCATTGGTGACATGAAAGTATTGGAATCTGTTGATCTTTCAGAAAATCAACTTTATGGTCAGATCCCACAAAGCTTTTCGAGTTTGTGCACTTTGAGTTTCTTGAATCTGTCTGATAACAATTTATCAGGAATGATACCACTGAGCACTCAACTTCAAAGCTTTGATCCCACGAGTTTTCAAGGAAACAAACTCTGCGGGCTTCCGCTCTTGGTGAACTGCAGTTCAGGTGGTAAAGTTCCTAATGGTGAGTATGAAGAAGATGAGAGTGACAAAGATGAAGTGGATTGGTTCTACATTTCAATGGCAATAGGGTTTGCACTAAGCTTTTGGAGTGTATGTGGTTCATTTCTTTTGAAGAGATCATGGAGACATGCTTATTTTCGTTTCTTAGACCGTAGCTGGGAAATGTTGATTGCAAAGGCTCCGATATGTTGAGAGATATGATTAAGGATATTTCTATTGAAAAGATGTAGTTTCTTTCATATTTCCTATTTTGTTTTCTTAATCACACTGTTGTGAGACATATAAGTATTGCTCAAAATAAAGATATGTGTATCCATCATAAAAGTTACTCCCTCCGTCCCAAAAAGATTACTCTGGTTTGACTTAGCACGAAGTTTAAGAAATAAAGGAAAACTTTTGAAATGTATTATCCAAAACAAGCCTTAAATATTTGTGTGTGTAAATCATTTTAATAAAGTTAACTTATTTCTAAATATAGAAATTGTGTCAATCTTTTTGGGATAAATTAATAAGGAAAATATGTCAATCTTTTTGGGATAGAGGGAGTAAATAGTATTGTGTACGTATTTTATAAATAATGAATGTTGATAAGTTTATTCAACTTGATACTAGCTCTAATTAAGATACTCAATTCCAGATCATGTCCTATACCCATTGAATAAAATTGGTGTCACGACTCTGTTTTGTAAAACAACCAGTTACTGTAAGCGCGGTCCTAAAAGTCACTTTAGATTTACCGAATATATTATTTTGTAAATATAAGAAGAACAACAAAACCAGTGTGGTCCTATAAGTGGTCTGGGGAGGGTAGGATGTACGCAGACATTACCTCTACCTTTGTGAGGTAGAGGTTGTTTTCGATAGATACTTAGCTCAAAAGAAAAGTAACGGACGCATGCTTATAAGAGAAGAGACATACAAAATAAATGTGCAACAGATAGATGAAAAGCTACAAAATAAATGTGCTAACAGATAGATGAAAAACTACAAAATAAATGTGCAGTAGATAGATGAAAAATTATTTTGATATTGAAAATTAAGTTACTGTGGTATGTGTAGCCATAAATGACATCTTAGTGCTTTGGAGTTGGATTGTATGATCTCTGAACTTATTTCTAATACTGGTGCCCTATTATAGGTGATGCATTTGCATTGTAACGAATATAATACGAGCAACATAAACAATACCTTCTTTTGCCCAATGAGTTCAATGTTTACTGTAAATATCACGAAAATTGCATTTCTTTTATGAGTGATAGACTTTTATGCTACTTAAATTCTACCTAGTTGCTTAATTAGGGTGATGATGAAAACTATCCTTTTAGGTTTGTCATTTCCAACAAACACGGGCTTGTTTCACCACTGGAAATTGATGTTGAATTTTGACTTGATTGTTTTATTTTTATTGATTCTTCCCCTAGTTAAATCCTAAAGTAGAAGGTCAATCCTAGCTTATACGATTGTATTAATTTCCCTTAGAGAGTTTTTTTTTTATTAATTTAAATATATATAGTGTGTACAATGTTGAATCCTAGTAGAATAAGGATTCTATATTTACCATAATTATACACTACTATTAATTATAAATATATGGTGAATATATTAAATATTCACTAATACACCCGCTCAGTCGGAGCGGGAGGAGGCCGGACACTGAGACTGGATCTGAAGTCTAGGAATAGCTGTCTAGGAAGTCCTTTGGTGAAAATATCCGCATACTGATACGAACAAGGTACATGAAACACCTTAACATGACCTATAACAACCTTCTCACGAACAAAATGTATATCCATCTCAATGTGGTTGGTTCCCTGATACTGAACCGGGTTATGAGATAAATAGATTGCGGATATGTTATCACAGTACACCATAGAAGTCTTACACAAGGGACACTAAAGCTCCAAAAGAAGGTTTCAGAGCCATCAAACCTCAGCAACAACATTTGCAACTGCTCTATACTCTGTTTCTGCACTCGATCGGGATAGGGTGGCTTGCCTCTTGGCATACCACGAAATAAGATTATCTCCCAAGAACACACAATAGCCGAAGGTGGAGCGTTGCGTGTCCGAACAACCTGCCCAATCGACGTCCGTATATGCAATCAACCTGGATGGTGCAGAGGGGTAGAGATGCAATCCATAATCAAGCGTGCCCTTAACGTATCGAATGATACGTTTAAGAGTTCTAAAATGAGGCTCCCTAGAAGCATGCATAAACAAACACACGTGTTGAACAACATAAGCAATATGAGGCCTGGTGAAAGTAATATACTGAAGTGCACCTGCAAGGCTCCTATAAAAAGTGGGATTGGACACTAGGTCACCGTCAACAGCAATGAGCTTCAATTTTGAGTCAACCGGAGTAGGCATGATCTTGCAGTTCGCCATTTTAGCCTTGTACACAATTTCTTCTACATAATTACGCTGACAGAGGAACATAGTATCTGCAGATCTAGTTACTGACATCCCTAAGAAATAGCTCAACTTCTCCAAGTCAGTCATAGCAAATTCGGATTTTAGCATAGCAATGATCTCATTTTTCAACATATCAGAAGAGGCAGTGATAAAAATATCATCCACATATAATAATAAGTATGCAATGTTACTACCTCGATCAAATATAAAGAGAGAATTATCACATTTGCTGCATATGAACCCAATCTGCATAATGTAATTGGCAAAACGGTCATACCATGCTATGAGGGGATGTTTCTTCAAACCATATAATGGCTTACGTAGATGGTAGACATAATGAGGAGCCTCCAGATGGACAAAGTCTGGCGGCTGGTGCATGTAAACAGTTTCTCTCAAGTCCCTATGTAAGAACGCATTCTTCACATCAAGCTGATGAATTGGCCAATTCTTACCCATAGCTATGCTCAAAACCATGCGAATGGTAGTCGTTTTAACCACCAGACTAAATGTACTAAATAATCAATACCCTCATTCTGATTAGTACCATTATCCACAAGTCTCGCCTTATGGCGCTCAAGGTCACCAATGTCTCAGAATTTGTGATGAAATAGCCACATACAATGAATCACATCAACCCCATCCGACCTAGGAACCAGATCTCAAGTGTGTTCTTTCGTTAAAGCATTAAATTCCTCACGCATGACCGCATTCCAATTTGGGACAAGTTTGGTAATTTTGAGATTTTAGGAATGGGGGATATAGCTTGTGTGGATAGGTTAAAATGGACTTTGGGTTTGAAAATCCCGTGTTGGGCACATGTTTCTATTTTGTGCGATATGACAGGGGCTGCGTGCGTAGAGGGGTGGGTTGCGGTCTGGTCAGAACTCGGGACAGAGGCTGATTGTAGGGGTGATGGTGACTGGGTAGGTTCCTGTGTGTGTGTGCATCGAGATAGATCTACGGAATAGAGGTGACCGGTGGTTGGTTCCGCTGACCGTGACTGGGTTAGTGATGGTGGGTTGCATGTCAAATCAATGGGGTGATGTTGACTGGGGTTCGGGTTCAATTATGGAGACGAGGTAGGTGTGGGCGAGGGTGACTGGGTGTGGTGACGGTTACTGGGTGGAAATGTGACAGTCGATGTGCGTAGGTGTTCGACGGGAGATGAATTTGGGGGAGTTGGTAAATTTGGATTGTCAGACTGGTTGGCTAGTGGGTGGGGGGACGGTGGCAGGTTGGATAGGCACTGTCGAAGGAATTTTCGACAGGGCAGGAGTTCCAGTGATCGGGTCGGATGTCGCCGAAATAGTTGAGGTGAGAGTTCGACGAAACAATTCATGGACCATAGGGGAGGTTTTTGACTCACTGAGATAGTTGTAATCCGTGTTCCTGAAATTTGGGTGTTTGCAAATGGGAAAAGTGATTCATTATATGTGACATGACGAGATACGAGGATCTTACGGATGGACATGTCATAACACAGATATCTCCTATGGTTAGGCGGGACGTGGTGCTAATTTATGAGGGGTCATGGAGGCGAGATTTGGATAACAAAGACAACCGAAGATCCGAAGATGATCATAGGACGGGACCCAAAAAATGAAAAACCATGCTGTTATTTTTGCAAAAGATGTGAAATGCGAAATTGTTAAACTCATGACCATTATCACATTGGAATGATTTGATGTCTTTTTCAAACTGTGTTTTGATATAAATACGAAATTCAAGAAACTTGGCAAAAACTTCAGACTTGAATTTAAGTGGGTAGACCCAAATAAAGTGAGAAAAATCATCTAATAAAAGGAGATAAAATTTATGACCCAGTGAGCTGGTAATGGGAGATGTCCATAAATCTGCATGAATAATATCAAAGGGAGCAATTGTAACACTTAAAGAAGACTAAAACGGAAGGTGAACATGTTTTCCTAAAAGGTAAGAAAAACACCGTTGGGCAAGTTTTCCATTATTACATCGAATAAAATTATTTCTTCTAAGGAAATTAAAAATAAGAGTGCCTGGGTGTCCAAGTCTATTGTGCCAAGTTGACGGAGAGATAGGTGAGCGGGAAATGGCAGCGGAAGTTGATGGGAAAGGATAGAGATCCCTTATGCTATTGCATCTCGTAAGAGGTGTCCTCATATGTAGATCCTTCACAGTAAAACTAAAGTGGTCAAAATCAAAAGAAACGGAATTGTTACGAGTAAATTTCCTCACATATATTAATTTTTTAATGATGTTGGGAGCATACATGATGTTATTTAGGGAGAAAGGCGGGTGTAGGTGGTACTATAACCTTGAATCGGAATGTGATAACCATTACCAACCATAATAAATTGAGAATACTTTAAAGGAAACAATTGGGAAAGATTACCTGATGAGTGGGTGAGATGAAAGGTGGCTCTCGTATCTATGTACCAATTTTCATTGGGCTGTTGTAAGTTCAAAGCACTAAAATCCTGGCCCAAATCGCTGGGGGCCAGGCCGTACCCATTCTGATTCTGCTGGGTCGAGACCAGGTGAGCCTGCTGGGCGGTCGACTGTGGCAGGTGTGGGCTTGGTCCCGAGCCTAGTATGCTTGCCTGCCAGGCCTGTGGAAATTAGCCAGTGGGCTGCTGAAACAGACCACATGGTGAGGCCTAGTTTGCTGGGTTGGGCCAGTGAACTGGGCTGACCCACTGAATTTGTTGAGAAGAACTGAACTGCGCTACTGACGGGCTGGACTGTTGACAGAGCGACCTCCTTTCCTGAGGCCTCTACCGCCTCTACAGTTTCCACGACAACTGCCTTTACTGCTGCCGTCGCAGTTGTTCCGCGGGTGGTGGTTGTTTGGCGGTGGTGGCTGGCCAACGGTGGTGTTGTTTGTTGCGGGGGTTTCAATTGCGAACGCCTTTTGATTATGTTTGTATTGCTTGACATGTCGGTTTTCTTCCAACAATAATTGTGAATGGGCCTTGTTGAAAGTGTGTAGTGGGTTGGCTTGTTATATCTTAGTGGCTAGAGTATCGTATTCACCCTTCGGTAGACCAACAACTAGTTGGAGGACCATCTTCATTTCGAAAACAGGCGTCCCCACAATGGACAATTGGTCTGCAACTAGTTTAAATTTCTTACAATACTCGTACATGTTAGCAAAATTTTTAAGACGAGTATTATTGAATTGTTCCTCCAAGTATGCGGGCCGATTGTGCTTATTGTCCTGAAAAATCTCCTCCAACCGTATCCATAACTCACGAGCCGAGACGCCGGTCTTTATTATCATATGAAGCAGGTCCTTAGAGATGGTGCCATAAATCCACTGTTTGATGATGACGTCAAGACGGCACCACGCCATGTGATCAACCTAGATAGGGCGAGGGAATGAATCGTCAATATGATCAAGCACGTTATAGGAACATGCATGAATGCGGAAAAGTTCAACCCATGAAGAATATTGAGCATCTTCTTGATCAAGAACTGCATGAATGAAGTTCTTGACATTGACAATTATCAAGCAACAATAACTTTAAATCAATACTTCAGTAAGTACCTCATAAAAAATTAGCTCTGAAGGTAAATCTTTAGTTTAACTTGGAGTAGATCATGAACTGAAATATGAATACTCAGGAACATAAACAGGAAAAAATAAAAGAATTATCATTCACAGCCAACACCAGCGGATATCCTGCCAAAAAAAGAAATCTATTAAAGTTTGCTAACCAAATACGACTTTTGTGCAATCCATTTTTCTATATGGAAGTGGAAGAAAGAACAGGAAGAAGAGTTGAGGAGGCGTTGTAAAGTTGTAATGGGTGTGAAAGTGAGCGACAATTGTAGCATACGTTAGAAATTGAGATATTAATAGTATTTTTTCCATTAGAGATACTAATCCTTTTGGAAATCCAAACATCTCACTAGCTTGTACTGTCTTCGGTATAGAGCTTGTTAGTATTATCTGTATCGTAAAAATATGTCTGAAGCGAAGACTATTTGACCGAACAAATGACATGCATAGAAAGGATCATAGTCAACCATAGAATTGATCAACACCAATCAAATCAACGATTAGTTGGATCATCTTAGAGTTACCAACCGGACGTGCCTCTTTAGCACGGGATACCAGGAATTTGGAATCACCCCACTGGAAAGGTTTAGAAGCCCGGACAAAGGATAACCTAGATAACGGCCATTCTCCCAAATCCCAAGGATTCCATTTAATCCCACAATCTTAATCATGTAACGACTGAAATGGGTAGAGATCACGGACGGTAGTTAAAGTTAGTTATCCTATAAAATCCCCTACTTTCCCACGATTGTATCGTTCTAATTTTCACATGATTACACACGACTCTTGAGGTTGTCCTCTATAAATATTCATGTTCATCACTGCTTTTCAACATTTTTTGTCATCTGAGAAAGGATAATCAATAAGAATCTCTTCTCTTTTATTTCATCAATTATTTATTCTTAATTATTCACATCGTTATCCTTATTACTTTGGTCTCATTTTATTCACGATATCAAAACATTAACATAATTTGAATAAGGTAGTGAAAGTATGTATGTCCTAGAGACAATCACTATTAGGGACAAATGTATTTGAACACATTCGTATTATTAATAAGATTAATATTTATGACATTTGCGATTATTGAATTATTATTTGATTGTTTATAATTATTCATTAATGTGCATCCCTTGAGCTTACGTTGTCATTAATAGAGTGAGATATTGATGATAGAGCGTAACTCTTAAAATAGCCTCGACTAATGATCATCGAGAATGGGATATCGATGATATGTGATAAGTCGACATATGGTCTACATCACATCCTTAGAGGATGTAGTATGTTTCACCTGCTACGAGTAATGGCTACTCGTGATGGACACATGAATACTTTGGAAGTATTGGTATACCCTGCTGATATACTGTTTGTTATACTTGTCCAAAGTATGATCAGCGTGTGGGAGATAGAAGTCCTTAGACTTGAGGTCAATACGCGCCTTGTCTACAAATTAATGTACTTTGATCCCGTCCTAAACTCAAATGCCTTATAAGTTGAGATACGGCTTGTATTGGGTACATTACGATGTGGATTAAAGGTGGTAGTTGAGCCAAAATTAGGATTCATTCCTCGAATGTATATTCGAGAGAACACTCAGATTCTCAGTGATATTAGGTTGACTAAGTCGTTGGCCAACACAATAGACATATTTAGAATATGGTCTAGTCGTCAACTAATATAGTGAGATACAATGATTAAGCCATTTAGATAGACACTTGACAAATCCTAAGCTTGATCGGGTGTGTCGTGAATGAAAGAATTTTATCTTACCATATAAAGGTTAAGTTTATTGGATTCGCGTAAACGTACTTTACATATTGAGTTCGTCTTCCGGCGCTGTCTAGGAATTTCACATAGACCTTAATTTGATTAATGTCGATATGAAAAGGCCTGTAGAGTCACACTATGTCGATTGTCTTTTCGATCTAAGGATGTATTGAGAGAGTAATTAAATGTTCGATTTGGAATCGAGATATTTCAATGAATAATGATTATTTTAATTAAGTCAAAATTGGATTTTGGATTTAATTAAGAAATCACAGAAAATAAATTGAGACAGTGCAGGAGCACGTCGAGCGCCGCAGTGCCCATACCATAGGGCTGTGGCGCAGTGCAGGAGCACGTCGAACGCCGCGGCGCCCATACCCTAGGGTCGTAGCGCCTCTGCCTCAATTTTGGGCCAGGCCCAAGGTCAAACCCTAATCCGGTTTTGACCTATTTTTCAACTATAAATAGAGGGATTCTCTTCATTATTCATACACCAATTTTCTGAAAATCATTCTAAGCCATAGAGACTTAGAATCAAATACTCTCTCGAACTTCTACCGGATTTCCTAGCTTTCCGAAAGAGAAATACATTGAAGCTTGGAGCTTGCAATCGGAAGGGCAACCGCGTGTGCACCTTATAGTAGATAAAGACTCCAGATATTCTAGCTTGTAAGTTTATGTTTTATGTTACAAGTTTAATTGTTGTATAACCATACCAGAAATGTTGTTGGGGTAAGTAAGAAATAAAATTTTAAACTTCTGTTGTGCCTTACTTATATACTTTGTACCCAACAAAACCCTACAGTGGTATCAGAGCCCATGTTTGTTCAATGATTATATAACAATTGAATAGAATAATAATATGGGTTAAACATAAAATTGGATTAAAACGAGGTTTCTTGAAATCCTACATGTCTTGAACAAATGTTGACCTTTTGATATCACCCTAAATTATCTCCTGCGCTAACTCGAGGAAGTCATTCCGCTCTAACTCGAACTAAGCCAAAAGTGCGTTTTCCGGCTTATTGCACGGTGCACGGCTAAGAACGAGTAAAAATGAATGATGGTCGATATGAGCGTTATTAATAATGGTGGGTGATGATAAAGGACATGTGAATTGATCCCTAAATTGGATTTAGGGGTTGAACGATTTTGAAAATCAACACAGAACATCGGTGCTGCGACCCTATGGTAGGGCGCCGTGGCGCTTGCTAGGGTTTCAGGGAGGTGCCGCGACGTAATGCCCCATTTTAAAAAATATGGACTCATTGGACAACAGGCGTCGTGGCGCTAATGCATTTACAGAAGCATAAATGTTTCTGCCTCTGCAGCGCCACGGCTCCATGGTGGAGCACCGCGATGCTAATGCAATTGCAGAAGCAGAAATGTTTCTGTCCTTGCAGCGCCGCGACTCCATGGCGGAGCGCCGCGACGGTAATGCATTTTTTCAGAAACCAAAAGGCTTCTACCTCAGTGGTACCGCGGCTATAATGATTTGCGCAGCGGCCCCACCTGTCCAGAAACAAAACAAAAAATTTGAGTTCAGAATGTTTAACGAAAGATTATTATTATACGATATATTATTTGATAAGTATATTGTTTATGTGCTAAATGTCAAAATGTTTGTCATTTACATTTCTAGAATAGTGTCCGTTATAACTGTCTGGGTAGGTGGCGCCCAGTGTTTGATTAAACCATCTTGTATCATGCATATTGGGCTGATGGTTCCCAACTATATGTGTCATTAGTTTTGCATGATGTTAAGTTGTCATATTGGATATGGCGTAAAAGAGTTGATCTTGGTTAAAACCCCGAATTAAAATGTTCCCTAAAATTTTAATACAAGTCTCATTTAAAATGAATGCATCGTCCGTTATAATTGATTGTAGTGCAAAATCCTTTTTGGCGAGATGCGTATTTATGCCACAACATTTGCTCTAAGTCTACGAGGACTCAGACTTTTTCATAGATGTATGTTAAATGTAGAAGTGGGTGATAAACCTTCATGAGTATTTACACCACAGTGTTTGCTCTATAAGGCAAAACTCACTTAGATACATAATTGCAGTCGCATAACGGGGTTGACTTGCTAGGCTGTCTTGGCGCCACAGTGTCGGACAAGCCGAGGGACGCAGATTTATTGTTTAGAACATTCGGTCAAACATGAGTTACGAATTATTTGTAATTGGTTTAGAGACCTACCAGGTTGTGCTGTTGAAGTTATCAGCCACGGTAAACGCGGAGATAGCATGAACCTGGATCATGGCCCATTATGACCATATTTAATATGAGTATGTATTCTTCTATAGGGTCGAAGAGTATGTTAAAATAGTGGGAGCTAATTAAACTAAAGATCATGTTAATTAGTTAACGAATGTGTTCAATAGAAATTATATTAGAGTTTAATTTCAAGTCTATTTGTTTCTTCAGTCGTATAAAATGTCGAATTTATCACTAAAAATGTTGGTCGAGACAAACAAGTTGACTGGATTAAATTACCCTGACTGGTTAAGAAATCTGCGATTGGTGTTAAGACTAGAAAGAATTGAGTATGTGTTAGACATAGTATTCCCCACAGTTCCTGCTGAAAACTCTGATGAGTATGCCATGTTTGACAAGGTGGATTATCATAAACATTTGAACGATGCTACCGTGGAAAAATGTATAATGTTGTCTTCTATGACTATGGAGTTACAAAGGCAACATAAGCTTTTGGAGTGTGTGGTTCATTGCTTTTGAAGAGATCATGGAGACATGCTTATTTTCGTTTCTTAGACCGTAGCTGGGAAATGTTGATTGCAAAGGCTCCGATATGTTGAGAGATATGATTAAGGATATTTCTATTGAAAAGATGTAGTTTCTTTCATATTTCCTATTTTGTTTTCTTAATCACACTGTTGTGAGACATATAAGTATTGCTCAAAATAAAGATATGTGTATCCATCATAAAAGTTACTCCCCCCGTCCTAAAAAGATTGATCTGGTTTGACTTAACATGAAGTTTAAGAAATAAAAGAAAACTTTTGAAATGTATTGTCCAAAACAAGCCTTAAATATTTGTGTGTGTAAATCATTTCATAAAGTTAACTTATTTCTAAATATAAAAATGTGTCAATCTTTTTGGGACAAATTAATAAGGAAAATATGTCAATCTTTTTGGGATAGAGGGAGTAAATAGTATTGTGTACGTATTTTATAAATAATGAATGTTGATAAGTTTATTCACCTTGATACTAGCTCTAATTAAGATACTCAATTCCAGATCATGTCCTATACACATTGAATAAAATTGGTGTCGCGACTCTGTTTTGTAAAACAACCAGTTACTGTAAGCGCGGTCCTAAAAGTCGCTTTAGATTTACCGAATATATTATTTTGTAAATATAAGAACAACAACAAACCCAGTGTGGTCCTATAAGTGGGTCTAGGGAGGGTAGGATGTACGCAGACATTATCTTTACCTTTGTGAGGTAGAGAGATTGTTTTCGATAGATACTCAGCTCAAAAGAAAAGTAACTGACGCATGCTTATAAGAGAAGAGACATACAAAATAAATGTGCAACAGATAGATGAATAATTATTTTGATATTGAAAATTAAGTTACTGTGGTATGTGTAGCCAGAAATGACATCTTAGTGCTTTGGAGTTGGATTGTCTGATCTCAGAACTTATTTCTAATACTGGTGCCCTATTATAGGTGATGCATTTGCATTGTAACGAATATAATACGAGCATCATAAATAATACCTTCTTTTGCCCAATGAGTTCAATGTTTACTGTAAATATCACGAAAATTGCATTTCTTGGTGTTTATATCTATTTTTTTATATCCAGCTTAGTAGTCCGGTCAAATCGCGGAATGTGCCTGATTGATCAGAGTTTGAGAACAGAATAACTGATCGTAGGATGTGCATGAATAATCAGGATTTGAGAACAGAGCAACTGATATCACCTATGAGGTCCTACCCATAAGAGAGCAAATTACTCCCAACAGGTTCGAACTCACGCTGTAGGCCTCTAAGTTCCCCTCTTTTATCATTCAGCTATGCCCTGGAGACATGTTTATATCTATTCTTACACCTTGTTTGGATGGTTGTTACATATGTTTTTTGTATTGTATTATACTTATACTTCCTCCGTTTCAATTTATGTGATGTAGTTCGACTAAGCATAAAAAATAAGAAATAATGAATTTTTTGATGTAAAATAAGCCATAACATTTGTGTGGTTATAGATCATATTGTTAAGCGTAAAATGTAAGGTTTAAAGTTAAATTATTGTCAAATAAAAAAATGTGTCATTCTTTTTTGGATTGACTAAAAAGAAAAGTGTATCGTATAAATTATGACAGAAGGTGTATTATTTTGATCAATATAATATTTGAATAGATAGTAGTATTATTTTTTGTTTATATTATGTCAAACATCACCAATATGAACATATATTATAAAAATGTAGGATGAAATAGCATCATTAGATAATATGCAAAGATAAAATTAAAAGAAAAAAATAAGTAATGATGCGATCATACCAAATTTGAAGCTTTTGATCGTTATGTAATGATGAATTTAATAACATGATACAATAAAATTTTAATAATAATTATAATAAATAATATATTTAGATTAATAACACGATACAATACAATTGGTAACAACCATCCAAACAAGTTGTTAATTATTGGTTTCGTATGGTCAAGGGTTTATGGTTCTGGATTTTTTTTTTTTAGTAGGGCTTAAATCATAAATTTCAAATATTTTTTAAATTTATTTAAAATTTATGAAGTTAGAGTTGAAAATGAAAATTGTGTTTATTTTTTATAAAGTAGAGAATAAAATATTTTATTTTTAAATTTATGAAGATGGGGTTGGAAAATAAATTTGGAGCAATTTTAAAAAATTTTAAATCCAACTCTGAATTAGATTTAAAATTTTTATAACCAAATACTAATTTTAACATAAAGTATATTTTTTTTTAAAAAAAATGATAAATAATTCTCAAGATCAAACCGATCGTTACAGTAATACAGAAAATCAGAGGGCTAATGGTGCAAGATTAAATACCAAGTGTTTATTTTTAGTGGAGTTCGAGGTCGCGATATATGCTTAATTAATACTACTCCCTTGTGTGGCATCTTTCGTCTTTTGAATGTCAAACAATTGTTTTTATTGCTTTTATATTTTTAATTATTAATTATTGTGATTTATAGTAGTAATATTTTTTAAATATATAAATTCTATTTTAGAAAATAAAAATTATATCTGAATTCACAATTTAATTTAACTCTTGATATGTAAATGGTTCCACATAATTTAAATAGAGGGAGTATAAATTTTCCGCTTAACTAGTATTACTAATAGATTCTCAGTGTTTAATATATTCTGATTAATCGAAAAGAACTGTTTTCTAAAAGCTTAGCACCCTTTTTGAGCTTAAACATTGAATATCTTAAATCGTAAAAATTGTTAATAATTGTGTTTTGAAACAGTAATTAATAAATCAGTTTTGTTTATTAATCAAAAGCAGGAAAAAAAATGCTTGAACAGAAATTTTGAAGAAGTAGAAAAAAACCTCCGAGCACACAAGTAGTTTGTGTGTACGCAAGGAATTATAACCCCTCACTGTTGTCAAGGATATGAGTTACTCCCTCCCAGAATAGAACGTAAAACATTTCTGTAGTAGCTGCAGTACAAACTACAAAACTTCGGCGAACTTTAATAGGGTAGCAAATCACATGACACTTACAATTTTTATTTGAAACGATGCACTCAATATGAAGAGAAGAAGTTCATGATATTTGTGTTGTTTTAAAAAATGAGGCGAAGCCTCTGAAATTTATAGCCAATATTTTGAGCGAAAATACATGTTCTGAACATGTATGGTGTCTGTTCGGGTAAGACTTGCCTTTTCCAAAAAGAAAATGATCGTTGGGAATAGTCCGCGAAATTTAAATTAAATTCTGCGCGGAAATAATATTAGATAATATCATAAATGGAAATTAAATTATGAAATTGAAAAATAAATTTGGTCCAAAAAGATTATCAATCAATCATTTGACCAAATTCAAATTTCAATCTCAATCCCAATCTGAAGCCAAAGTCGAGCCAAACGACGACGACGCGAGGGGAGACTCGCTCCTCAACTCTTTATGAGCTAGAGTATGTGCTTTCATATATAAAAAACAACTCTCCCTTTCCACCACCAATGTGGTACAAAGTTCTCTTTCAAAAAGAACTTTGCTAAAATTTTTAATTTTGCCTCCATTTCTCATTCACACCACCTTGTCTTTAATGCCCATGCTTAAAAGCCCAAAACTCCTCTACATGAATGGTGAATGGCTATAAGGAAAATATGCATGAAAAAATTGTGTGATTCGCAAATAAGGATTAATCGCATCTGGATAAGTAGGTTCCCCTTTGAACTTTCCGTAGTGAATATATATCGGATATACTCGGTCAATATGTAGATTTGATATGTTTGAACCGTCGAGCTTTGGTGTATACCTAGACATCATATGTAACACAATTAAACCTTAACCATATTTGATTCTCATTGTTGTGTTCATTTCAGCCATGAGCACCGCATGATTTCATAAGTGTGTACAGAATTGGCCCTACAAAACTCTTCTTGAATCGGCTTCCACTTCACACTTACATAAGTGATTCCTAATTGTGTCATCCTATAGATACACTATTTGATAAACCCATATCAATATTAAAAATCATTAAAAAGCTTTAATGTTTTATACTTGTTACTAGATATTATCTTCATCACGAGAATGGACCAAAGTTGTTTTTTGACAATGTTGAACCGTCAATCATAACTTTGATCTATCTCTTTGAACCTAGATCTTGGGATATTCAGTCTTCTAGGTAGAGTTATCGTCATGATAACTTGTCCTCCGCCATTGTCCCATGTCCTTTGATGATGTCTCAACTGTCTCTCTAGCTAGGTCTTTTGTAAGTGGATCTGAACATTATTCTTTGACTTGACATAGTCAATTGTGATAATTCCACTAGAGAGTAGTTGTCTAACGGTATTATGTCTTCGCCGTATGTAACGAGATTTTTAATTATAGATAACGCTCCCAGTCCTTCATATTGCCGCTTGACTATCGTAATGTACACATATAGGTGCCAAAGATTTAGATCATTCTAAGAAATTTTTGAGCCATTTAGCTTCTTCACCGGCTTTGTCCAAATCTATGAATTCAGACTCCATGGTAGAGCGGGTGATGCACGTCTTCTTAGACAACTTCCGTGATATTGCTTCTCTACCAATGATAGAAACATATTCACTAGTGGATTTAGTTTCTGTTGAACCAGTGATCCAATTCGCATCACTATATCCCTCAATTACAACGAGATACTTGTTATAGTGCAAATCATAATCTTGGGTATATTTTAAATACCCCAAAACTCATTTCACTGCCATTCAATGAGTTTGGTCAGGAATACTTGTGTATCGACTCATTTTACTTATAGAACAAGCTACATCAGATCGTGTACAATTTTTTATGTACATCAAATTTTTCAATACTTGAGCATAATCCAATTGAGACTTGCTTTTATCTTTATTCTTTATAAATGAATGATTCAAAACAATTGGATTTCTTGAGACTTAAATTTAAATATTTGAATTTTCAAGTATCATTTTGATATAATTAGATTGAGACAATGCTAAGCCTTGAGGAGTCCTTTGAATTTTAATTCCTAGAATTAAATCAGCAGCTCCTAAGTCTTTCATATCAAATTTACTAGCAAACATGCGCTTAGTAGCATTTATGTCGGTAATGTATTTACTCATTATAAACATATAAAAAAACAGTGACTATATGATTTAGAGTGTTCTTAATATAAACACATTTATCACAGTCGTTAATCTTAAACTCGTTTGGCAACATTGGTTGGTCAAATTTCGCATGCCATTATTTGGGTGCTTGTTTTAGTCCATAAAGTGATTTAACAAGTCGGTGCACCTTCTTTTCTTTTTCTGGGACTACCAACCTTTTAGGTTGTTTCATATGGATTTCTTCCTTCAAATCTCCATTTAAGAAGGTCATTTTAACATCCATTTGATGGATTTGAAGATCGTACACAGCGGATAACACTATTAGCCATCCTAATGGACGTAATTCTCTTTACCGGCGAGTATGTATCAAAATAATCAAGACCTCTCGTTGTCTAAATCCTTTTTGATAACAAGTCTTGATTTATATTTATCAATAGTTCCATCATCCTTCATTTTCCTTTTGAAAATCCATTTGGAACCTAATGGTTTGTTTCCTTGAGGAAGATCAACTAATTCCCAAGTATGGTTATTTAATATGGATTCTATTTCACTATTGATTGTCTCTTTTCAATATTGTGCTTCTGAGGAAGACATAACTTCTTTAAAAGTCCGAGGCTCATTTTCCAACAAAAATGTTAGAAAATCTGGTCCAAAAGATGTAGATATCCTTTGACATTTGCTATGTCTTGAATTTTCCTCACTATAAATATTGTCATTTTCTTTTTTCCAAGGCCGTTTAGATCTTATGCTAGATGTCTCACATTCATTTTTATACGAATATATATTTTCAAAAAATTCAGCGTTGTCTGATTCAATTACCGTATTCACATGAATCTCAAAATTTTATGATTTATGAACCAGAAATAGGTATGCTTTACTATTCATTGCATATCCAATAAAAACACAATCAACTGTTTTTGTTCTTATTTTTACCCTTTTGGGTTCAAAAACTTATATTTTCGCCAAACACCCCCACACTTTGAAATATTTCATGTTAGGATTTATTCCTTTCCATTTATCTACAAGGCATCCATCATTTCCTTTAAGGTTCTATTTTTTCTTTCTGCAATCCCATTAGATTGAGGCAAATGAGTAGTTGTTTGATGAATAATGCCACATTCCAAATAAATTTCTTCAAAAGGAGATTCATATTCGTCACCCCTATCACTTCTGATCATTTTAATCTTTTTATTTAGTTGTGTCTCAACTTCACTTTTGTATTGCTTGAATGCATTAATTGCTTCATCTTTACTATTAAGTAAATAAATAGAGTCATATCTTTTTTTGTCGTCAATAAAAGTTATGAAATATTTTTTCCCACCGTGAGATGATATTGACTTCATGTCGCAAATATTGGTGTGAATTAAGTCTAAAGGATTTGAATTCCTTCAATTGACTTCTAAGGATGTTTAACATACTTTGATTCTACACATATTTGACACTTGGTTTTATTACATTCAAGCTTAGGCAATATTTCTGAATTAATCATTTTCCGCAATGTTTTGAAGTTGGCGTGACCCAAACGTGAATGCCATAAAGAATTTGACTCAAGCAAGTAAGAAGAAGCAACAACTTTATTCATTTCAATCGCCATTCAATTAAGCTTGAAAAGACGCACATTTAGGTAATCTTTTCCTACATAAATATTATTTTTGCTAATTACATTTTTTTCAGAAACAAAAATGCACTTAAACCCATTTTAATGAAAAGTGCGACAGAAACTAAATTCTTGTGAATATTTGGAACGTGGAGAACATTGTTGAGCATTACCACTTTTCCTGATGTCATCTTCAAACATGTCTTTCCAACTCCTTCGACTTCAGCAATTGGGGAGTTTCCCATAAAGATAGTATTGTCTGGACCTACGGTAGCATAAGATGCAAACAATCCTTTGTTAACACATACATGACAAGTAGCTCCAGAATCAATCTACCATTCTTTAGAGTTTTCTACCGAATTACATTATGAGAGCATGACACATAAGTTCTCCACTCCCTCGTTCATTTCAATTATATTCGCTTGACGCTTTTTGTTTTCTTTTTTTGGAACTCTGAATTCCGCAGCCTTGTGTCCAACTTTTCTGCAATTGTGGCAACTGCCTTTGAATTTCTTCTTCGGCGGAAAATTCTTTGGTCCAGATGACCTCTTTACTTATGTTTTACCGGTCTGTCTGTCCCCAATAAGTAATTCTCGCTGACCACGCTCTATAGGGATCATCGAATCAATAGCAATAAGCCCGGTTTGAAGAGGCTCATATACGGAACGACGCAAAATAATACCCGGGGCGGCAGATTCAATTAATCGAAATTCAGAAGCTGAAATTTCACCTCTGCCATCAATAGGTTTAGCCATGGCATTTACAACACGACCCAAATATTTCTCTTTTTATCATTCTTTGGTGCATCTTCAACGATATTTCCCCCGCAATTATTGAACATGCTCGTGACTTCTTTTCTGCAGCCTTGTTGTCTTTCATATTTTCATGGGTCATTGTTTTCGTTTGTGTTTAAGTAATTTTTAAAGTCTCTTCACAACGGAGGCAACTTTTCGATAAATGCTGCTCCTTGAAATGAATCATTTATGACCATACCTTACATGGATAAATTAACATTAGTACCAAAATCAATATATTTAATAAAAATATTTATTCGGATCATATCTTCGGCAAGAAGATCATGGATTATGACTTGTAGTTCTTGGACTTGTGACATAACATACTTGTTGTCCACCATTTTGAAGTCCAAGAAATTTTCAGCCACAAATTTCTTTAATCCAACGTTTTTTGTTTTGTATTTAATCCACGAATTGTGCCTCCCTGAGTAACTGTAATAGTGAGAATGCAAAAGTAAAAACAGTAAAGTAATGACACCGGATGTTTAGTGTTTGATCTTGATATTGTATAGTATTTCCTTGGTCTTGTTTTCTTCTAGGCTTTAGAGTTTTGTGCGCCATGTTACTGGCTTTTTTAATTAAACCTTAATTTTTCCTTGACTTGTGCGTATAATATCCTTGTGAGATATTTTCTTTCCTTACTAGCCGTTGTCTTCCTTTTAGTGTGCCGTAACAATATTGTCAAGTATTCCTTCCTTGAAGAAAATATGCCATATGAATCTTCTTGATCCTTTTCCCTTTTTTACCTAGACAATTTATTAAGTCATCATTAAAATCAATCTCCCCGTATTTTATGATGACAAGTAAATTTAATGATACGTATACTTCCCTGTGTGAGTTAATGCATAAATCGACAGCTCCCCCTAAGATGTTGCATGAGTTGACTTGAGTGCGACTACTTTGCTCCCCCTGAATGTGTTGATATCTTTCTCACCCTTTGTCATCAACAAAAAGGAAAAAGAACAGCCAAAATAGCAAGCAAACAAGCAGCCACACAAACAAAGCACATAATAACTAATTAGTCTAGTTATAGGACATGAAGTCCACGAGTAGCAAAAACACAGAACCAGAGTAGAATATTGTCTTAACAGTACATCCAAAAGAACCCAACATGTTAGGGCTTTAAAAAGTAAGCTAGAGTTTGGCATATACCAGTCTTCAAGTCCTCAAACTTCTCCAACAGTGATTCCTGCATGGTATCAAACTTAGTAGTATTAACGAATATTCATTGTATATTTTGTAATTATGATAGATGTATATTTAAGGTAAGTTAAGATTCTTATTGTATTAGGAATCAACCAATTAAGGTAAGTTAGGATTCTTACTGTATTAGGAACCTTCTCTGTACAACTATATATATTGTGATTAATGAAATAAATCCCCAAGAAAAATTATTCTATCTTACATGATATCAAAAGCCTAACCCTAATCCCTACTCTCCTCTCTCTCAACAAACAGGCCCAAACTCTGCACCTTATTTCCAGTGGGCTGGACCGCAACCCTGGCCTAATACCGGGAACTGGGCCTCGCCTGCCTGCCCTTACCCAACAGCAGGGGCCTAGTTCCAGCAGCAGTCTTGGGTACCCGTTCTTCTGGGCTCAGCACCAGCCACCAGGCAGGCCCATCAGCAGCAGCATCAGGCCCACCTGGCCTCGATCCAGCATCACCCACAAGGCAACAACCTGGCCCCCACCGATTTGGCCCAGGCCTTCAGCATCGTGAACCTTCAACAGCCCGACAATAATTGGTACATGGACACCGTTGCCACATCTCACCTCACCCGGTCATCAGATAACTTATCCTAAATGCTTCGGTTAAAGTGTCCTCAATTTATTACTGTTGGCAATGGTCATCACATTCCAATTGAAGATTACGGTAACACACATACCACACATCCTCACCCGCCTTTCTCCCTAAATCATGTCATTTACACACCTAACATCATTAAAAATTTAATATCTGTTAGAAAATTCACTAGCAATAATTATGTGTCTGACGAATTTGACCCTTTTGGTTTCTCTGTGAAGGATCTCAATACGAGGAAAATTCTTACGCGCTGCATTAGTATGGGAGACCTCTACCCCTTCACTCAATCTTCCGCTGTTAGAACTCATTCACCTGTCTCCCTTGCTGCTATCTCTTCGTCAACTTGGCATAACAGACTCGAATACCAGGAGATCCTGTTTTTAATATTCTTAGGACTAATAAGCGTATTCAATGTAATAATGGAAAACTTGCACAACACTGTTTTTCTTGCGCACTTGACAAACATACTCGTATTTCGTTTATGTCATCCAACAATGTTACTTTTTCTCCATTTGATATTATGCATGCTAATTTGTGGACATCTCCGATTGTCAGTTCTTTGGGTCACAAATTCTATCTAGTATTATTAGATGATTTTTCATACTTTGTATGGATCTACCCACTAAAGTTCAAATCAGAAGTGTTTGCCAAGTTTCTTGAATTTCAAAAATGCATCAAAATACAGTTTGAAAAATCTATAAAATCTTTTCAATGTGATAATGGACGTGAATTTAATAATTTGACATTTCACAATTTCTACTCTAAACAAGGTATGGTTTTCCATTTTTCCCGTCCCTAGACTTCCTCCCAAAACGTCAAAGCTGAAAAAATCATCCGTACTATCAATAACATGGTGCGTACCCTTCTCTTTCATGCCAGTCTTCCACCGTCATTCTGGGTATACGCTGTCAAAATATTAGAATACCTCCTTAACATTTTACCAACCAGCACTCTCCAAAATAAGACCCCAACTGAAATCTTATACCGTAGGTTCCCTTCTTATGACCAAATACGCATCTTCGGTTGCCTATGCTACCCCAACCTGGCCTCCCCTGCATCTCACAAACTAGCCCCACGCACCACGCCATGTGTCTTCGTCGGTTTCTCACCTAATCATCGGTGGTACTTGTGCTATGACATAACCACTCGTAAGATCATCATCTCACGTCACGTCACATTCGACGAGGCAAACTACCCATTTTCAAACCTTCAAAAATTCCAAACCACGAATTACACATTTCTTGATGAGTCTCCTCTGTCTCCAGTCGATGTGTCTCCAACAGTTTCCAGTTCCGATGCAGACTGCTCCAGCTGCTACATCACCCACACTGTCCAGTGGTGTCGCCAACCAAACACCCCCTCTCTCTCGGTCGAACCCCTCACTGCTCAACCAACCATCGACCCGCGACCAACCACCACCCCTCCAGAAATAGCAAGTTCGCAGCCCAATATCGACCTGCAACCACTGTTGCCTCCAGAACCAGTAAACCAGCAGCCTCCCAGTCCAAACCTCCCACTGCTGCCTACCCATCGCATGGAGACTTGTGCCCAACATGGGATCTTCAAACCCAAGGTTCACTTCAACCTTTCCACACAAACCTTATCACTCATTCCAAAAAATCCAAAACTAGCAAAACTGGACCCTAATTGGAATGCGGCCATGTACGAAGAGTTTAGCGCTTTAACCAAACAGAACACTTGTGATTTGGTACCTAGATCAGACGGTGTGAATGTTATCCGGTGTATGTGGCTATTTTGTCACAAGTTCAGAGACAGTGGTGACTTGGAACGGTATAAGGCAAGACTGGTTGCCAGTGACACTAATCAGCATGAGAGTATTGATTGTGGTGAGACATTCAGTCCAGTTGTTAAACCGACACTATTCGGACTGTTCTCAGTATTGCTATGGGCATGCATTGACCCATTCATCAGCTTGATGTCAAGAATGCATTTCTTCACGGGGATTTGATAGAAACTGTGTACATGCATCAGCCCCCTGACTTTGTTCATCCGTCAGTCCCACAGTTTGTATGTAGTCTCAGGAAGTAATTGCATGACTTGAAACAGGCACTCCGCGCTTGGTATGATCGTTTTGCCAGGTATCTTCTGCAGATCAATTTTATATGTAGCAATTGTGATGATCGGCGGCTGCCAATATATCTCTTGGTAACAAAAATATATTGTTCTGGGGTATATCAACATTAAGTCTTCGGTTCATATTTCGTCAACCAATCCTTCCTAATTCACATCTTTGTTGAAAGAATTTCTTTTGTAATTCCTTACATAAGGATTCAGAAAATACCGGATCGCCGCCTACACAAGCAAATTGTTAACTCCCTCTTCACTTTTCATCGAGGTAGCAGCACGGCTTATTTTCTATTATATGTGGATGACATCGTTCTTACTGCCTAATCTGACGGTTTGAAGAATGAAATCATCGCTCTACTCAAAACTGAATTTGCAAGCTGAGTTATTTCTTGGGTATATCTGTAACCAGATCTGCATCTACTATGTTTTTGTGTCAACATAAGTATGCAGAAGAGATAGTGTACAGGGCTAAGATGGCAAATTGTAAAATTATGCAAACTCCGGTTGACTTGAAATCCAAGCTCAGTGCCAATGAGGGTGCGCCAGTTTCTGATCTCACTCTATATCGGAGTCTTGCAGGTGCCTTACAGTATCTTACATTCACTAGGCCAGATATTGTATATGTTGTTCAGCAGGTGTGTCCGTTTATGCACGACCCTCGAGAGTTCCATTTTGCGGCCCTCAAACGTATTATCAGATACGTTAAGGGCATACTGGACTTTGGACTACATCTCAACCCCTCTGCCCCAAACAAGTTGCTACGGATGCAAATTGGGCAGGATGACCAAACACACGTCGCTCCACCTCAGGCAACTATGTATTTCTTGGGGATAATCTTATTTCATGGTCCGCCAAGCGGCAGGCCATGCTATCCCGTTCGAGTGCTAAAGCAGATTATCGCGGAGTTGCTAATGCTAAGATCTGTTGGCTCCGAAATCTTCTTTTGGAGCTCCAGTGTCCACTGCGAAAGGCATTTATAGTCTATTGTGACAACATATCTGCCATCTACATGTCTCACAATCCGGTCCAACATCAACGGACTAAGCATATTGAGATGGATATCCATTTTCTACGAGAGAAGATCGCCCTTGGTCAGGTCAAAATATTACACGTGCCTTCCTCCTATCAGTATCCAGATATTTTCACAATGGGATTACCGAGACAGCTCTTCACCGACTTCCGATCCAGCCTTAGCGTTCGGCCTTCTCCAGCTCCGTCTGAGGGGGAGTATTAGCGAATATTTTCTGAATATTCACCGTATATTTTGTAATTATGATAAATGTATATTTAAGGTAAGTTAGGATTCTTACTGTATTAGGAACTTTCTCTGTACAACTATATATATTGTGATTAATGAAATAAAAATCACCAAGGGAAATTATTCTATCTTACAAGTAGATATAGGAGTAAGCTCATCCAAAGAGGTGAAGACATTTTTCAATGTCTCGAGAGAATCCTTGGAGGTTCGTTCAAGCAGTATCCGCAGTTTTGATATATCTGACCCCGTCTCTTTAGTCGCCTCCTTGAGTTTGTCCAATTAACACTACATGGATAGAAAGAGATCGTTAAAACCATCTACCTTGGTGTCCAAAGAGACCATAGCAAAGAGAATGTCTGCAGAATAGGACAATGGAGGAGGAGAACTGGATGAGGCTTTGAAAGGAGTGGGAATAGGAGGAACAGAGGGTTCAAAGTCCTTGCGCACCCATTTGGAGTCAACAAGCATGTAGGCCATGCTGCTGAAGGCCCTAGCATTGTAGCGTTGGGAGGCTGAAATAGAGGAGTATCTAGAAAGATCAAATATACTAGCCTCAAGAATTCTAGTGATAATCATGCCATAGGGAAGGGACGTGGAGTCAGAAGCACTCTCAATCATATTGTTGATAATTAGAGAGGATAGTTTGAGCTTAATTTCGTGGACAATGCAGTAGGTAATTAAGGTATCACATTGAGTCATGGTGGAGAAGGATCCAGTTCTAGGAGAGATGGTGGTGGAGGCAATATGAGCAATGACGCGAGTGAGAAAAGGGATTTCATTGGGGGTTAACTGATTTGAAAGATTTACATCAGGGTCAACAATTTTTTCTTTGGCATGTTCATAGGAAACTTCAAAACCTTCAGGCCATGAGTGTTTGGCAGAGATAGAAAGACTAGAGCAGTTGCATTGAAGGACAACATCAAACATGGAACAATCAAAGAAAATACGGGTACCTAGGATAAGGGTTTCAAATTCATCAGGGCCAAGAAGACGAAGATTCACATAGAATATACAAATAAGATTTTCATAAACTCTAGGGGAACCTAAAAAGAAGTTTTCCCACCCTTGAAAACTCAAAAAGAGGCTTGAGATCACAGCGAAGAGTTTGGAGAAGATTTAGATCAATAATGCGGCCTGGATTAACAAATTTGTCTTTGAAAGAAACTAACACTTCAAAGGTTTTGGTAGTCCAGAAATCACGGCGATTATCATCAAAACATTCAGTTTCAATCTAGAATTTCTTTGGAGAGGATTGAGCTTACCTAGTTGCTTGTTAGAGATGGAGTCTCCACCACTGTAGTGATTGTGATCAGTCATGAGTGGGTGGTGAAATCAGAGTCAATTTGGACGGGTTCCACTTTGCGAGTGTTTTTCCCTTTGGTGCGAGAGCTTTTGCGAGTGGCAACAAAAGAGGTTTTCGTGGGTTTGGCCATGGTGGAAGAGAAGAGGAGATGGTTTTTAAGTGAAAGAGAGAGTGAGAAGAGGAAGTTAAAAAAGAGGAGGGAAAGCTCCCAGGGGCACAACCGAGTTGGTAAGTGGCAAGGTGATTGGGGTATAACCACTCCGACGTCGCGGGTTCAAATCCGTGTGGTGACAGTCTTTGCTGAAATATTGTAAGGGCTGTTGCTGGGTTCGTGTCCCGTTAGTCCTCTCCCTTGCAGGACTTCCACTCGTGCATATTCCTCGATTTACATCCCACTTGGCCAAGGGGCCTCTGGTACAGGTGGGGATTTCGCCTTCGGGACTTTCCCCTTCACAAAAAAAGAAGAGGAGGGAAGATGGAGAATGGAGAAGTGAGAGAGGCGATGTGACATTTGAAGGGAAACATCACACAATAAACTAGGCAGCGCAGAGTAATAATGACGTCTTGGAACTCAAAGCGCACTGATTGAGGATTTTAAAGAGATTTAGGCGAATACATTCATACCATAAATAAACAAAGAAAATATATGCATATATCGTAACAAGAAAGTAAATAAAATTTAAACACAACTCGATAGGAAAGGAATTTTCCTTGTAAAAATTATTTTGTGACTGTTTTCCAAAACACAAGAGATTTTCGGAGAGCACAAAATCTTTCTTCTAAAAGAGGATTAGTAAAAATATCAGCGAAATGATTTGCAGTGTTAACAAAACAAATATCAGTATTACCCTTAGTAACATGATGTCTAATAAAATGATGCTTAATTTTTATATGCTTAACCCTAGAATGATGTACATGATTCTTTGATAAGCATATAGCACTGAAGTTATCACAAAATATAGAGATGTTTTTAAATATAAGATCATAATCACTGAGTTGATGAGACATCCAAATTAGTTGTGCACTATATTGACCAACAATAATATAATCAACTTCCTTAGTGGATAAAGAAACCGATCCCTGTTTCTTGTTGTTCCATGAAATCAAGGATTGCCCAAGTAGCTGACAAGAGATACTTGTACTTTTTATTTCATCTTCATCAACTGTATATTCAGCGTCAAAAAATCCTTGAAGAGTATAATTTTTAGTACGAGGATTCCATAAACCATATGAACTAGTTCTAACAAAATATCAAAGAATCCGTTTAATCGTTGTTAAATAGGATTCCTTGGGAGATGATTGAAAACTTGCACAATCTACATACACTAAACATAATGTCTGGTCGACTAGCAGTTAGATATAAAAGAGAACCAATCATTCAATGATATTTTAATTCATCTGCAGATGTACCTTGATCATCCTTATCGAGGGAACATGTAGAACTCATGGGAGTTCCCAAAGCTTTTGAGTCAGCCATTCCATATTTTTGAACTAATTCCTTTGTGTATTTGCTTTGACAAATGAATATTCCTTTTTCGAACTGATGTATTTGTAGTCCCAAGAAGAACGTTAGTCCTCCTATCATGCTCATTTCGAATTCACTTTGTATAAAATTTGAGAATTCTGAGTGACTGGGGCGAAGGTTTCATCATAGTCGATTCCTTATTGTTGTGAGTAGCCTTGAGCGACTAGTCTTGCTTTGTTTCATACAACTTCTCCAGCCTCATTTAGTTTGTCTCTAAATACCCACTTTGTACCAATAACAGAGGCTCCATCAGGTTTAGGAACTAGTGTCCAAACTTTGTTCTTTTCAAATTGATCTAGCTCATCCTTCATAGCAGATTTCCAATGTTCATAATTTAAAGCTTCATCGATCTTTTTGGGTTCAACTTTTAGAGATAAATGCAATGTTTATATTGTTCCTTGAGGCTTCTCTAGTTTTCATCCCTTCATTTAAGCCTCTAATGACAAACTTCTTTGGATAATCAGGTTCGCTCCTCTATTTATTTGGAACATGTTCAATAATAACAGAAGTTGACTTGGGTTGACTGCCAGTCGACTCTTGAGAGTTGTTTGTTCCAGTTGATGAAGATGTATTAACCTACAATTCTTCATCATCATCTGCAATTTTACCTTTCTCAACCACACGATTAGAGTCATCAAATATTACATGAATTGATTCTTCAATAGTAGAAGTGCGTTTATTGAAAACTCTATAGGATCTACTAGTGTTATAGTAACCACGAAATATACCTTCATCACTTCTAGGATCAAACTTACCCAAATTGTCTTTACCATTGCTATGCACAAAATATTTGCATCCAAATGGATGAAAGTAACCGACATTTGGTTTCTTACCTCTCTATAGTTCATATGGAGTCTTTTTCAAAATGGGTCTAATCAGACAAATATTTAGGATGTGACATGCAGTGCTCATAGCTTCAGAGTGGTGTGGAAGAGAATGTTCTACGATCATGGTTCTGGCCATATCTTGAAGAGTTCTATTCTTTCATTCAACCACTCCATTTTTCTGAGGTGATCTAGGTGGGGAGAAATTGTGGGAGTAACCTTTCCCATTGTAAAATTCTTCAAATGTTTTGTTCTCAAATTCCCCTTCACGGTCACTCCTTATTGCAGTGATGTAATAACCTTTATCACGCTGAACTTTCTTATAAAAGAACTTATAATTTCTCAAGGTATCATCTTTATTAGTAATAAAAATAATCCATATGAATTGAGAGAAATCATATACAATAACAAATGCATACCTTTTTTCCTCCAATGCTAGCAGTTCTAGTGGGACCTATTATGTCCATGTGTAGTAGATGCAAAGGTTTTACTGTAGATACAATATCTTTAGAATTGAAAGAGTTTCTAGTTTGCTTAGCTTATTGACAAGCGTCACAGATGTAGTCCTTTGCATAATTTAATTTTGGTAGTCCTATTACTAGATCAAGTCTTGAGAGTTTCTCAATCAAGCGCATTCTAGCATGGCCAAGTTTCTTGTGCCATATCCATGGATCATCAGTCTTTCTTGCCAAACATATTTATCCAACTGAACTCTTAACAGAGTCTAGTACATAGACATTTTTATTTCTGCTTCCAAGGAGAATGGTTTTCCTAGTTGAATCTTCAATAACGCATCCGGTTTTTCTGAATCTCGCTTATAGGTCAGAATCACACAGTTGACTGATGCTTAGTAGATTGTAGTTGAAACCCTTCACCAAATAAATGTTAGTAATATCACAGGAGCTATTAAAAACAATTGTTCCTATACCAACACTTGTTCCTATACTAACAATTGTTCCCTTTGAATTATCTCCAAATGTGACTGGTCCTCCGTTGTAATCAACTACTGATTTGAACAAACTTTTATTTCCAGTCATATGATTTGAACATCCACTATCTAGATACCATTTACCTTTTGACTTCTTCTTGTGGAGTTCCTGCAAAACAAAGTAGTCACTTTCTTTTAGGTACCCAAGTTTTCTTGGGTCCTTTTTAGCTTCCAGACCCAACCATGTGTAGCAGAATAGCGAAATATACATTTAAAATGTTTATAACCAATTTTACCACAATAAAAATAGAAAATTAGGATACATTCTGAGAAATCAAACTTCCATAGAAGAGAAGCAAATGAAAGACTTTCATAAGAATTCTCGTAGAATCAATTTTGAGAAAGAGGTTTTTCAGTGAGTGATTTGGTAGTCGACTTATGTGACATAGATTTCTTACAATAGGATTTTCTATCAGTTGAATTGAAAGATCTAGTCGACTGATCAATCGTATAATAAGAAGTGGACTTACCAATAGTGTTGCATGAAGTTGTTATGTCACTGATAGGTTTCTTTCCAGATGACATATTACTCTTAGTCGGCTGGTTAGATATAATTGAACTATGACTGGTTGATTTGCGCAAGCCATTTAGCTGTAGTTGCAAATCACGAATGTCTTCTTGAAGAACTTCATTTTCTATTTCACAGACTTCTAACTTAATTTCCCAATCTCTCTTTTCTCTTTACGATTATTCTAGGGTCTGATCTAATAAATCTTGAGTATCATTACAATTAGGACAGATGCTTGATCTTACCTCACTAGTTTCTCTAGTTGACATGAAGCATAGGTTTCCCAATCTTCACCTTAATTGTTAGAGATTTCATCTTTACTCCAGTTGCTAAAGGCTTTGTGTCTTCGATAGTTTCTGGATGTCCTTCGTTTGGATTCAGGGCACTCTGAGGCTATGTGACCATATTTTCCACATCCATAACATTTGCCATTATTTTATTTTGTTCAGAGAAGGTTTTCCCTTTCTGTAGATTTGATTTCCCTTCCTATTGTTTCTGACTCTCCTCATGGCTTCCATGATAGATCTGGATATCATTGCAACTTCTTCTTCTCCTATATCATCATCTTCATGCTCTTTGGTCTAAGATTTGAATGCCACTACCTTTTTCTTATTTTCTTCCTGTCCTGGCTTGTTTAGATATGTTTTTTCAAAAGCAATTAAATCTTCTCAGACTTTATCATAAGTAAGATTCTTTAGATTTATGCTTTCGAGAGAAACAACCTTAGGATACCGTTGTGGAGGAAGACATCTGAGAATCTTCCTTATGTTATCCACAGAGGAGAAAATGTTTCTTGATGCCTTGAGCTCCCCTAGAATCTTGTTAAACCTTGCAAACATATCTTCTACTATTTCTTCATCTTTCATCTTGAAGGTCTTATATTCATAGACAAGAAGACTAACAATAGTTTTTTTGACTTTGTCAATTCCTTCATAGGTGACTTCAAGTTTGTCCCACATCTCTTTAGCAGTTTTACAAGTGAATATCTTTTCATACTCTTCTCCATTAATTGCATTGTATAGCAAATTTCTGGCTTTTGAGTTTGTTTGTATCATTTCCATCTGATCATTTGTGTAGTCGTCTAGAGATGCCAACTCAACAATTGATGTGGACTCCTCGTTCTGTTTATTATCATTTTTGGATTTTGGCATAGGAATGTCACCTAGCTTGATGAGTCTCCAGATTTTCACATCATATGATTTGATGTATGTTTCCATCCTCACTTTCAATGAGAGAAATGCTTCCCATTAAAGTAGGGAGGCCTAGTTTGTGAGGTTCCTTCTTGAAATAGGTCTCCAGCAGTTATGTGATTCGACATGATCTTTTCTCACTTGCGGTTAGGCAAATAAAATGTGAGACCTTGATTTGATACCAATTGAAAGTGCAAGAGGGGGGAAGGGGGTGAATTGTGCCTTTTTGCTTCAAGTCGACTTACTTAGAATAGTAGTCGACTCTAAGTAACTGTATTGTAACAGTGAGAATGCAAAAGTAAAAGCAGTAAAGTAATGACACCGAATATTTTTATGTTGGTTGGGATGCAATGTGGATGTTAGTCTAGTCCCATTGGATTGCAAGGGTGTTCTTTGTCGATCTTTGTAATTGTTCTTTGGTACAGTGATGATAGAGGGTAGTTTCTACATCAACTCTCAATCACTCAATATTCTTTTTATATAATGCCTCACCAATAATGTTTTTCTCTCACTCTTTTTTTTATAAACTATAAAACACTAGGTCCTCGAGCAACTTTACTAATACTAATAAATAAGGGGAAGGCCCAACATTTTCTATTAGTATAAGGAAGACAATGCTAATGAAAAGTAGAGCAAATAACTAAGAAGGTTGAGATCAATGTATTGATATATAGTGAGGCCGGGTGACAGAGATAGCAACCCAAGAGTATTGATCCTTAGAAAGAGGGATTGAATGATCATATTTCAATGAATAAGTTTAAGAGCTTTCAATGAATGACCGTTGATCAAGATCTTTTGATATGATGCTTTGCTGCGTGCCTTTGATCTTGATATTGTATAATATCTCCTTGGTCTTGTTTCCTTCTAAGCTTTACGGTTTTGTGCGTCGTGGTACTTGATTCTTTAATTAAACCTTCAATCTTCCTTGACTTGTAAAGCTTTACGGTTTTGTGCGCCGCAGTGGCGATAAGATTCATAACATAATCAGTTTATTGTTCTGTACTAGTTGTCTTTTTTCTGAAAAAGAAATTGACACACACAAATGATATTTAGTAAATCAGTGAAGTTTTTAATCTTCAAACCGAATACAAATGACTAGATTAACTTGAGGAAATTTTTATATCTTCAAATAAAGTAACAATATGAGTAGAAAGTCACAAGGACTTTAATCCCCCAAAAGAGTATTTTTTTTTTACAATAAAGTTACTTTTTTCATTCTTTCTTTTTGAGCAGATTAACAGAATACAGAAACAAAATTTATAATTCCTTAAGCTTGTTAATAACTGTGTTCTGAAATAGTAATTAATAAATCAATTTCTGTTTATTAATCAAAAGCAGAAAAAAATGCTCAAATAGTAATTTAGAAGAAGTAGAAAAAATCTTTCGAGCCCACAAGTTTCTTGTGTGTCCTTAAGAAATTATAACCCACTCACTGTTGCCAAGGATATGGGTTACTTCCTCTCAGGATAGAATGGAAGAATGTTTCTGTAGTAGTGGCAATGCAAACTACAGAACTCTGGCGAACTCAAATAGCGGAACAAATCACACGACACTTACAATATTTACTTTAAAACGATGCATTGAATATGAATAGAAGAAGTTCAGAATTTTCAACTGTAGAAGTTCAGGATTTTTGTGTTGTTTAAAAATGAGGCGAAGCCTCTGAAATTTATAGCCAATATTGTGAGCAGAAATGCTTGTTCATAACATGATAGTGTCTGTTCGGGAAAGACTTTCCTTTTCCAAAAAGGAAATGGCCGTTGGAAATATTTTGTGAAATTTAAATTAAATTTTGTGCGGAAAAATATATTAGATAATATCAGAAATGTAAATTAAATTATGAAATTAAAAAATAAATTTGGTCCCAAAAGATTATCAATCAAATCTAGAGTCGAAGCCGAGCCGAGTGACGACGACAACACGAGGGGTGAGTCTCTTCTCAACGTTTTAAGAGCTAGAGTATGCGTTTTCATATATAAACAAACAACTATCCATTTCCACCACCAATGTGGTACAAAGTTCTATTCCAAAAAGAACTTTGCTCAAATTTTCAAAGTTTCCTCTATTTCTCATTCACACCACCTTATCTTTAAAGCCAAGGTTAAAAGCCCAATAAAAATTTCGTGGAATAACTTGGTTTCCGGTTTGTTATGAGCTTTTAGCTACTATTTGAACTAAGGTAATAGTCACGTTTTATAAATTTGGACAAAATATCTTTATTTAAAATAAGAAAAAAACTTATAAAGGTTTGAACGCATTAATCGTTTCTAAATTTTGAACTTGTAATGATTTGAACCCATGAATCATTCATTGGGTTTGAAACTTGAGCAATTTTTTTAAAACCCCATGAATCGTTTTCTGATTTTGAACTTATAAAAATTTGAATCCAATGAAATCGATCATGAAGTATGAAATTTTCGCAAATTCTTGCACCAAAGTTCTTTGATTTTAAACTTATAAAAGTTTGAACTCGATGAATCGTTCATGGGTTTGAAGCTTCAATATTTTTTTAGATTAAACTTAAACTCTATAAAATAATAATAACGCTCAGATAACTTTATACACATCTCGACAAATTGATCTTATAGATAAACTTACTCACTATCTAAGCTTGGATAAACATATGTTGAATAGTGTAGTTGAGATTCGGTCTTGCAATCTCCGGAATGTTGCATCTATCACAAAACATTTTCGTCTTAGATTTACCATACATAAAATAGGGAAAGAAAGGAATAATAAAACAAAGCACATGAGTTAATAATGAACATGCAAATTCTCCATGAATGAATAATTGTGATTTTTGTGGACAAAAGAACAACCTTGGGCAAGAAGCACCGACAAAGCCAAAATTTTGTGTGTGGGGGGTGTGGCCCACTATACTTATATGTAGATGTAGTGTGAGTAAGCTTTCAAATACACTTGGTCTACTAATCACCAATTCATCACTAACAAGTAATACAAATTTCCTTATCAAATGAATCCAAAGAAGTACATAGTAAAAACTTCAATACCCATTTTTTAAATTTATTTAAGTTTCTTTTGGACTTTCACCTCATGTGGTGATGGGGAATTTGATGAACCCCTAACATACATATTATTGACAATACCGCGTCTTTCCAAAATCAAATTAAACGGTTTTGCATTCGATGAAACTTATATTCAATTGAATTTAGTGTGTTTAACATGAAATAAACACAACAACAAACACACATGTTGCATCGGTAAAGTACAATCTATTTAGTACTAAAAAATATTTTAAAAGTTGAATACTCATCAAAATTAAAAATTTAAATTCTGCATCGGCGTTGGCAAGATGTCCTACGAGAAGTTAGGCCTAGTCATAGCTTGGTTACGGTATACTCTTCTGGAAATGAAAAGAAAGTGATTCCATTTGAGCTATGATCGAAGAGCATTGTGTTAAAAACAAATAAAGGAGAAGATTTTTGGGCCAGTATGTATATATGTCAAGAATCTGGCCAATCTAGATAAATTTGAGCCCCATCGGTCTCGGTATCGTCCGATAAGGAGCTTGGTAACCAGGCTTTTAAGAGGTCGGGCTAGAGAAGTGGGCTGGTAAAATTAGCCCGATCTGTCCTGAGTCAAATCCTATTGGGCCCGCCCGGGCTAGCTAAATGTTTGAAGTTTTTGCACAAATTTCCCTTCAAACGCACTAGTCTTTAATTTTTGCCCCTCTTATCTGTTATGTAATTTTTGCTCATGTTGTTTATGTAATATAAATATTCAGATCTGTTTCTCTCGGCATAAATTTTGTAACATTTTTATCTTCGGAAACTGAACTTTTGCCTCTCCCGACACAAGTTCTGTAAGAATTAAGTTATGCAATATAAAGTGTGTAGTATTTTTCAGATAATGTTGAGTATTGAAAGTTTTGTCTTTTCCGGCATAACTTGTGTGAATGTTATGATACATATGCCGAAGCTAAACGTAAACTATGTCGAGTGAAATCTAAACTTATGCTCTTTTTTAGATTATGTTGAAAGTTTTCCCCTTGTCCGACATAACTTGTGAGATGTTATGATACATATGTCGAAGCAAAAATTAAAAACCACAAGTTTGAGGGACAAAAATTAAAGACCACCCCGAAATAGGGAATTTGTGCGAATGACCCTGTATTTCATATATTTAATAAAGGGAAAATTACGCTCTATGTCTAGTGAGAGAAAATATAACACGCTTTAGCCCATCCTTGTGTATAAGCACCTTTTATACAATATTATACACTTTTATACAATATTATACACTTTTATACAAGGTTGATATATTATGTATAATGCTTTCCCCTAGGTATAATGTTATATAATATTATATCATGTTGAATATTATTGTATAAAATGAAAATATGGCTACATGACGTAATATTTTATGATAGGCTGTATATTTTTTTAAAAAATCCCTTTAATAAAACTTGTATAATATCATTTTTATGTTAATGTTATTAAACTTGTAACTTACAAGTGAACATACTAAAGACCAGAATTTAAGAAAGAAAACAAAAGGGCATCTCGGTGCATTAAGTTTTCGTTATGCGCAGGGTTCGGGAAAGGGTGGATCACAAAGGTTTATTGTACGTAGTCTTACCCTGCATTTCTACAAGAGACTGTTTTCAAAATTTAAGAAAGAGTAAACACTAAAACTAAAACTTTAATTTGAAGAAAGTATTATTTAAAAAAAACACTTCACAGTCTTAAGAGGCTTAAATTAAATATTTAATTAATAGTACCTTGGAAATGAAGTAATATTATGTATAAAATGAGATGGATAAATAGTTAACATCTTAGTGCTCTTGCAATTCAAGACAATTCCAGCAAGTTTTCTCCACTAGTGGTCAAGAAAAAGATTATAGAATTCTCCTTTCCATTTTTTCAACTGACAACACGCAAAAAATGACACATTAAACATGTTCACCGTAATTCAAAGGAGATCAGTAATTGTTGGAAATTATTACATATAGAAGTACCAATTAGGCACTTGTTTGCATAGTGTCCTTTTTCATTGCAATTCCAACATTTACATTCTTTAACCTTTTCTTCTTTGGTCTTAGATTTGTCTGCTTCTATAGGGTTTACATTTCTTCGTCTTCTGAATTTTCTTTTATATCTAAATCTATTTCTTGTATCTTGATTATTTCTATACCTTTTAAATCTCTTTTTCTTATAGGATTTATAATAAGGTTTCTTCTTATATTTTTTATATTTCTTATCTCTGTAGTTTCTCTCATACTTATCCTTGTATTTTTTATGTCTTTTATGCTTCCTATACTTCTTTTCCTTCCTATTATCATCGCATCCAAATATTAATCTACGTTCAGTAAATCCACATATTTCTCTTAATCCTATTTTCTTATCTTTCTTAATCTTCTGCTGTAATCTATACTCTTCGCATTTTCCCATTAAGTATGCTCTAAGTACTCTTATTCTTTCTCCTAAAGTATTTTCCTTTGGTTCTAGTTGAATGTATTCTTTTGATATTTCAATATTATATGGTACTGGTAAATGATCATAGTATAGTTGTTGATAAATTACTCCTTCTTCTGGTAGGAATCTGGCTTCATAAAAGAATTTACTAAAGCTAATCGTATATTCTGGTAGTTTGTTTATCTTACAACATTTCATGTTATTCAAGTTCATAATAATCTCTGTTTTTCTTTCTGCTAATACATTTTCTCTGGCCACTAACCATTTTTCTCCTAAGAATTCTCTTTTTAATAATAAATCAAATATCATTAACATTGATTTCCAGTCTGTTGCATGGCTTAAGACTTCTCCTCTTAGCTGATATGCAATCGATTCTATCCAGTATGCTGCTTTTCCGATTAGAGTTTTTGATATCAGATCATACATATAATCTAGTTTTTCTGTCTGAGTACTATTCATTAATGCAATATACATTCCTAAGTTCCAATCTGTTATTCTTCTTCCTACTTCTTGTTCATCATAAACATTATCCAAATCTAAAAAATATCCGTTGTAATTTACTCCTTGGGTCATTGATCCTACAAATTCTTTAAATTCAGCTTGTTGTCCTACAGGTATGTGATCAGGTAATCTTGTGTTTCTCCTGGTTATAACTTCCAAATTGGGGTCTATTAAATCTTCTTCTGGATAATCATCTGCATCTTCATTGATTATATTTTCTGATTCTATTTCAGTTTCCACTTGACCATTGTAATCGTCTTCTATGTCACTGTCTGGTTCATCTTCTATTATTGCGTTTACTCTTTTCATTTTTTGTAAAGCTTCTATTATTTGGCTGTTCTCTTTTACTATCTCTATATTCTCAGAGTTTTCTTCTTCTTCTATGAATTCTACTACTTGTAGTTCATGGTTAGTTTGTTCATTTTTGTCTTCATCCGTACTATTACTTTTTGAAGTATTTTCCTCGCTTATCTTTATCTTTCGTACTCTCTTTTTTCCTTTTAGTTCATTTAATTGTTCTCTTAGGAACTGTATCTCTTCTCTGAGTTCTAGTAGTTCCTGTTTTACTTCTCTCAGTTCTTCCTTTGTTTCCTTTAATTCTTTCCTGGTTTCTTTTAACTCTATTTTAGTTTCTTTTAACAGGGTCTGCGTATTTTTATATTTTCCTTTATATTTTCTGTATTTGTCATACCATTCTGCATTTTCACTTGATTTTAAATTCAGGTTTTCTATTTTTAACTCATTAATCTGTTGATCCTGTTTATCTAATCTTAGATTTAGGTATTCGTAAGTAGTTTTTTCTACTTCTTTTACGGGTGTATTTACTTCTTTTGGCTTTTCTTCCTTTACTAGTTTTGATCTTATAGGCTCATATTTATATCTTTCTTTTTCTATAATATCTTTACCATGAGTCTTTAAAAACGTAATCGCACTAGGTTCCATTAGAATTTTCCTTCTTTATTCAACTTTGTTAATCCGTCTAAGGTTTCTGTTACTTCTTTTGATAATCTAGGTTTCATTTTGCTAATGTCTACCATGATTGGTACCTTACTTCTTCTCCAAGCATCTATTGGTACTATCTCTGGTTTATGCGTAGTTGCTTTAGTGATGGTATTTTCTTTACTCGTGCTTGCTTCGTTATCAGTTTCTATTTGCTTTCCTTTACCTTTTTCCTCTAATAACATATTCAATTTTTCTAGTATTAGTTTAAACGTTGGTATTTCGGATACATTCCATAAGTTAGTCAATTCTTCTCTAATCAATTGTTGTGTTTTATTCTGGTTTTCTCTTATCTCATCCATTAATAGTAAAACGCTTTTCATTTTTTCTTTTAATATAATCTCTTCCCATAATGCTTCTATTTTATCACTTGGGTTAGTCAGGATTGTTTATTCGTTTCTTCCATCTGTTACCCATGTCTATCCATATTTTACTAAACTTTTCGCATTGTTTTTCTAATTGTTCTATATCTTTTTCTAGTTTTATTTCTTTTGCGCTGTATTCTAGGTATTTTAATTGGCTGTATATTTCTCCTGATAAGACCGTCTTTATAGTCTTTAATTTTTGTTTTTTCTTTATAATTTTGAGTTGTATATTCATAATTTATTTATAAATCTGGTTTTTCCTTGGTCAGTTATCTCTATTCCGTTATTGTTTATCTTATAAGTAATCATTGTCAAAAAATCACTTCCTAATAATAATTCATTTAAGCTATCGTATTCTATTACTCCTATATTGATCTTATACTCTAGGTCTTGAATTTTGAATCTTAAATTTATACTTTTTGTAATTATTATTTCTCTTTCATTTTCTGGATAGTTGTAAGTCTGAGGTTCTATTACACTACACTCATTTTCGTTTATCTTACTTATATGTATAAAACTTTTAATTGCTCCAGTATTTATTTCTGCTATTCCATCCATAGTTATCATGTTTTTAAATATTATAACCTTGATTTTTAATCTATTACAATCTATGTTTATTAGATCAATAGTTCTTGGTTCTATCCTGGGTAAACTATGTAATGATTCTCTGGTTATACTTAATCTTGATCCTTCTATCTTTGGAATTAATCTTCGTGACGGTGTTAATGTTCTGGTTTTAAAATCCATGTATATTTCGTCTGGTATTGTTATCTTAGAGTTTTCTTTATGCTCAATCTGCTCAAGTATTTCCTTATACATTTTTGGTACAATAATATTCATTTCATGTTGTTTTCTTATATGGTGGTTTCCGGTTAAGGCGTATATCATTTTAGTTTCAATACTTATTACTTTACTTCCTGGTGGCATGTTTATTCCATCTAACTTATAGTATAATGTTAAAGCTAAATCCTTATGTTCATCTTTTAACGATACACTGAAGTCTGATTGTATAGTAAACTTTAGTTTCTGATAAATTAAATTTCCTTTAATTACTGATATTAATGCATCTTGCAAATTTCCTAGTATTCTGTCATCTAATACGTAAATCTGTATAGGTGTGTCAATATTCTTTTGAAAGTAAGCTTTTATCGTAAACTCTACTCCTCCAAAGTAAATATTTCTGTATTTCTTTGCTTCTTTAGTCGATAGTTTTTCCAATTCTCTTTTTATTATTTCATCACTTATCAAATTGATCTTTGTTCTTCCATTAGTACTGGTAGTATCTATTATATTTTCATGTTTATGGGCAATATATCTTATCTCTTTATTTCTTTCAAACCATTTTGTTTTAAATATCTTTTTTACCGATACTTCATCTCTTTCTTCTTGAATCTTTTGATATGTATCTGGTCTAAAACTTAATGTTTGACTAGTTCCTCCTTCATAAGTATTCATTTGATAATAAAGATCTTTAGGTTCTAACTTATTCTCCTTATCCATATTTTAGTAAGTCGATGTATCGATATTGTTCTTGTATAATATCCTTTAAATCCTTAATCTCATTTTCGTTACTTATTCTTTTTGCTAAATTCTGCTCTCTAATTTTTTCGATTTCTTCTTCTTTCTGCCTAATTCTTTCTTCTCTTAGGGCTGATAGATTTCGTAAAAATATTATCTTTTCTTCCTGTTTATTCATCGTTATATGTTGTTCTAATAACTGTTTTTCCTGTTCCTCAATAATCTTTATTCCTATTCTACAACTTATAATATGCTGGTTTATATCTCTATTATATGTAAGCGGTTTTTCTGCTACTCTTTCTAACTGTACCTTTTGTTCTTGTTGTTGTACTAATCTAGTTTCATCCATAGTGTTCTAATTCCATTCTTAAATCTGATTTTATACTTTCTATAAGGTCATTCATCTCATAAATTCGAGTATTTATTTCTACTAATCTTCTATATGCTATCATGTTCATTCGATCTTTTTCTAGTTGATCCATAGTATATGCTAATTCTGGCCTAACTACTGTCCATTCTATTTGGGATTCAATTATTATATTATTCTGACTTCGCATTTCTAATAATGATCTCTTTATTTCTCTGGATTTCCATAAAATCTGATTTAATATTCTAACTTGTTTGAACGATGGATGTGTTTTCATTGTCTTTTTTAAACACTTGTTCTAATTACAAGCTCTGATACCAGTTTCTGGACTGGATGTCCTGCGGATCTTTTCATCATCTATATACCCCTAGAGGCTAGAACATAGACGGTAATCTGTTTAATCAAACCATAATCATATAATAATCTGGGTGATATCCTTAAATTCTTCATTTTTTAATAAATAGTCTATAATCTCCTATCAGCACTCCAAACATCATAAGGTCAATCAATATCAATCGTCTAAACATCATAATTATAATCTAATATCAACCTTCAAGCATCATATCAATAAGGTAGTATACTTATCAAAATTATAATTAGAAACACATAGTCAGAACTCATACCTCTAATCCGATATTCAGATCACCGAAGTAGTCTCACCCTCCTATGGCCTGTATTTCCCCTTTGCCTTCCTGCCGCGGGTACTCTGTCGCCTGGGAGCCTGGGAGTCAGTTACGGGTATCCTCTGATTATCTTCAAAAAGATGTTGTGTTCTTACTAATATGGTTCTAATCATAAGTTATCAAAGTATGATACTCTTATCCTTATGATACTAGTTGGTGGATATTAAACTAATCTTATGTTGTTCTTAGATAATAATTGATCTAATCTTATTCTGTTCTTGGATGATAATCGATTATAGACTGAAGGGTGCTTTAGCTAAACATTGAGAGAATTGTTAAGGTTTTGTATTTTCGGAATTTTTCGAATGAATGTTCGTCTTGACAAGAGGCTCCTTATATAGATAACCTCGGCTATTCACTATTTCTAACTTTTTAAAAGTAAACAGTATTACTTTTCAAAAGTCGTAAAGTAAACAGTAATCTGACAAAATACTTTTACAAAAGTCATAAAGGCTACAGTGTCTACAGTAGCTTGTCTTTTGTTTTCCGTAAAGTTGTTTTGTCGTTTAGTCTTTTGCTTTCCAAAAAGTCGTAAAGGCAATAGTGCATGTCTGCTACTTTCCGTAAAGCTGATTTGTCAATATTCGGCTAATCTGTCAGCTGTCCATTCTGCTGTTGGCGCTTTGTTCAGCTGTCATAATCTGGCATGACTTTCGTGAGAAATGTCATTTCTTGTCGGGCTGCTGTCCTGTTTTATACTTTCCCGCTGTCCGGCTGATAATCTTCTTCTGGAAATATCTATTGGGGATATTTCAATTTTTATCATTTTTTGGGCCGCAAGGCCATAATCATGTTGGGCACTAAGGCCTCTTTTGTTTGGGCTTTTACATAGTTTAAACTATGTTAAACCATATTCTTTTGGGTCGAATGACCTCTTTTCTGGGTTACCAGTAATTAATCTGTTGGATCCATAGGATCTCTTTTAGGTAATCTTTTGGGCCGTGAGGCTCCTAATCAGTTTTGGGCCATAAGGCCATAATCTTTTTGGGTCCGTAGGACCTCTTTTATGGGTATGCGGTAAACTACATTCCCTAACTGATATTCTTTTTGGGCTTTCTGTAGTATAAAACACTACATTGGGCCATAATCTGTTTGGGCCATAAGCCTCTTTTAGGTTTTAGGTAGATAAATCTACATAATACCTTTAATAATCTTTTGGGCTGTTAAGCCTCTTTTGGGCTGTTAAGCCATAATCTTTTTAGGCTATAAGGCCTTTTTCGCAAAGGTTCACATTGTACCTGCAAAAATAATCAATTTTTCCCTCCTTATTCAAAAGGATCAGGATTTTATTCAAAATCATTTTTCCTTCCTTAGTCAAAAGGATCAGGATGTAGTATATTCTGGCTTTTAATCATCTAATAATGTGATGGGTAGTCTGCGAGTAACCAATCAACCACTCGTATACTAGTTTTCTTTTCATTTATTAGATATCGAATGTATTCGATAGTTCTGTATATACTCACCATTTTATTCACTATTACTTGTCTAACTATTATTTTGCCTTGATCACTTAGTAACTCAGAAGGTTTCATTACGTTGTAATAGAGTAATTCTTTCCGAGCTAAACTTAGCTCTTTGTAAAGGATATTCCTCTCAATGACATATTGCAATCTGTCTTTATTCAATTCTCTAATCTTGCTGAACGATGGATGAGTCTTCATACTGATCCTTCGTCTGCTGCTAGTTTCTTAGCTTGCTGCTGCACAAAATAAGACAGTTAATTGTAAACATTAATCAATTATTCTTGGGATATTTCCTCAATTCTGATGCTGCCTAAAATATCATGGTTTAATCAGATAATCCTTATTCTCGATAATCTCTTGCATAGCCTTCGCTATGTATTCTTTAAAGTCTTCGCTGTTAATTGACATTATATCTGCTAAGAAAATCAGCTAAAACATTTTTAGTTCCAGATATATTCTTAACAATAAAATCATAACAACAGAAGAATGATTGCCACTTTCTTCTTTTATTCAATTCTGGTAAAGGATCTATTCTGTTTGTGATAAACGCCTTCACCTGAGTATTATCAGTTCTAACAATGAATTTTACTGGTAGTAAATGATAATGAAATCTTTTTATTCCAAATTTTACTGCCAATAATTCCTTTTCATTTATGTGATAATTATTTTCATTCGGCTTCCAAGTTCCTCCGCCGTATCCACAAATTAACATTTTTTCTTTATCTACATCTTCTTTATCGTATGCTATTAGGACTGCTCCCCATCCTATATCACTAGCATCTGTAAAGAGTTCTAGTTGATCTTGGTCTGTAGGTACTCGGTGTTTTGGTAATGATTTTACCTTTTCTTTAATCTTGTTAATCGCCTTGGTATGTTCTTCCTTCCAATCGAAGGTTACATCCTTTTTAATCAAATCCTGCAATGGTTTTCTCAGATATGGTAAATCTTTTATGTGGTCTGCTGCATAATTTATTACTCCAAGAAATTGCTGCACTTCTCTTTTATTTTCTAACTTTTCTTTAAAATTTTTAATCTTTGTTACCACATGTTCTTGCAATTGTATTCCTTCACTATCCACAACATAGCCTAGGAATTCAATAGTATTCTTGAATATTTCTGATTTCTTTTCTGATAGAAGTATTCCGTGTTGGTTTACCGCTTCAATAAACTGTTCTACATGTTTAATATGATCTTCTAAGCTGCTGCTGTAAACTAATATATCATCCACATATATGATACAGAAGTCTGCAAGCTTTCTAAACACTTGATCCATCCTTCTTTGAAAGATTTGTGGTGCATTTTTTAATCCCATTGGTAATACATTCCATTCGTAGTGTCCTTGCGGGGCACTGAATGCTGTTAGTACTCTAGATTCATTAGTCAGTTTAATCTGCCAAAATCCGCTTTTACAGTCGAATTTGCTAAACCATTTCTTGTTTCCTAATCGGTTAATAAGGTTCCTTTTATAAGGTAAAAAGTATCCATCAAAAATAGTCTTTTTATTCAAGTCTCTATAATCAATTACTAATCTAGCCTTTCCTCGCTTCTGTTCATTATGTTTTCTTACTAAGAAAGCTGGACTGCTATGTGGGCTTTTACTCTCTCTTATTACTTTCATTTCTAGTAATTCCTTAATTTGAACTTCAAACTCTTTTTGATCTGTTGGACTATATCTTATTGGTTTTGTTCTGACTAAATCGTTTGGATCTATCAGTTTTATTTCTCCGTATATTTTTTCTTTTTCCCAAAGTTGCATTGGGTTTTCTCCGAAGTTTCCTTTTAACATACCTAAGTATTTTTCTTTTAATAACTCTAAATTATTACTTCTTTCCATTTTGATTGTACATAATCTTATGGTATTTACTGGCAATATCCTTTTTAATATAATCCATTTGTTGCATGGTGATTGCAAACTGAAAGTATTCTTATTAATCACTTGGGGTTTAAAGTAATCTAAGAAGTTATTTCCTAATAATACTTGTTGTTTCATATTGTCTAATTGGTATACTATTGGTAATCTGAAAATAGTCTTTCCTAGTACAATTCTCATATTTTCTGCTATCATATCTAATTCTTTAGATTGTTCGTTAAATCCTGATACCTTAGCTCTATGTATTCTTGATCGTTTCCATCTGTGTGATTCTAATACATCTTTTCTAGCTAAGCATATATCTGCTCCACTATCTATGAATATTTTTTGCTTTATCATTTTGTTCGGCTTATATTCTATATGGGCTTCTATGTGAATTGCTACCATTTAATCAGGTTCATTTAATCTTCTATTGAGTTCTTCATCTTGCTCATATTCTTGGATTTCTAATCTCTCTGTTTTATTGCTTATAGCTTCTTCTATAAGTCTTTCTATCTCTCTTTGCTTCCAGTTTATTCTGTTAATTTCTTCTCTTATTTCTCCAAGTCTCTTGGTAATCTTATTGTATCTATCATTGTAGTATAGACTTCCTGTTTCATTAACTGCTGAAGTCATAATTAGCTTATTTCGGGTGTATTCTTCGTATTGTATCCAATAATCTCTTTCTCTTATCAATACTCTTTTCTGTCTTTCTAATGTATTCATTTTATTCAGAACTGTCTTCACTCTCTGAATCTTGGTTGATATAACTTACTCTTTCTGCTTCTGATTCTTCATCTGTTTCGCTAACATAGAAATCTTCATAATCATACCACTTATTATTGTCTTCTTTAATCTGTTGTAAGCTCATTATAAATTGTTCTGTATTCACATATTTTACTCCTGTTTTCTTTAACTTTGGGCACTTGTTTGCATAGTGTCCTTTTTCATTGCAATTCCAACATAGTAAGAGGCAACAATTGCCCATAAAAGTAAAAAAAGAGTTTTAGATGTAAAAATTCAATATGAGGTACGTTATTAAAAGTGTTACTTCGGGCTAGATTTTTACAGCTACTTTGATGCAATAAAAAATGACATTCAACTTCAGAGATATAAGGAATAAGGAAAAATCATCTAATAAACACTTAAATAGTTTCTAAAAACTCTGAAATATATTCACTTAATAGCCTTGTAAGAACAAGAAGAGTAACATTTAAGGAACTGTTGAAGAGATTGAAAACATAAAGTGCCAAAATATGAATATTCCAAGTGTAGATATTCCAAATGTAGATAATTTACCATAATATTAATCAAGAAATCATTTCCTACATGGTATCAAGAGTAAAGATCCTTACCCTAATTCTTTTTTCTCTTTTACACATTTTTTTCTTCCCTTTTTCCTCAAAGTTTTTGGCCTACCCTAAACATACAAACCCTAAACCATTATTTTTTCAAAAACCTAGCCGACTTTTACAAACCACCCCCCGGGGGAGAACTCCCTTCCCAAACCCTAGGGTTTTCTTGTTTTTTTTCCCTCCACTTTCATCAAAACACCATTTCCTTCTTCTCTTCTTTTGATTCTAAGTGGAACCTATGACCGAAATTAAACCTTTCATCCCGCTCTTGCCGTTAATAACGTCAAGAACTTTATCTCCATAACTCTTGAAATGGAGAAAGGGTAGTACACCTCATGGGTAGAACTCTTCAAAATTCACTAATGTGCTTATGAGGTGATTGGCCATATTCTTCCGTCTGTCACCGTCGGATACCACTACGGTGGACAAGAAATTATGGTGTCAGTTGGATGCTATAGTCCTTCAATGGATTTATGACACTATTTCAAATGATCTTCTCCATACCATTATGGAACCCAATTCTACGGCTCAACAGGCATGGGAACGGTTGCAAAACATATTTCAAGATAACAAAATTTCTAGGGCCGTTTATCTTGAACACCAATTTACCAATATTAAATTGGATGACTTTTCCAACATCTCAGCCTATTGTCAAGAATTAAAGGTACTTGCGGACCAACTGTCCAACGTTGGTTCGCCCGTCACAAATCAAAGGTTAGAACTTTAGTTGATTGCGGGGCTGAATGAATAATATGATGGTGTTGCTACGTTCATTCAGCAAAGCAATCTGTTACCTCCCTTTACGAGTCCCATTCGAGGTTAATTCTCGAGGAAATGAGGAAAGCAAAGCAGGCATCATCAGGCACAACCACCGATGGAACGACTCTCATCTCCACCAACTCATTTTTCACTGATTTGGATCCCCAAAATTCTGGTTCGGGGGGCCATAATACTCATCAATATAATGGCAAAAATGGGGTTCAAACCGTAACAATAAAGGCAAAAATAATGGTGGAAAGGGACGAGGCCGGGGAGGAGGACAAACTGGCGGCGACAATGACAAGCCCGAGCAGTGGCGGTAACCAGTGGGGTAGTGGCGGAAGTCAGTGGGGGCAGTACCCACCACCATGGGCCTGGGCCCCACAGTGGGCTGCCCCGCCATGTCCATATCCTACTTCTTCATGGGCCAGGCTTCCTTCTTCAAATCGCCAACCCGGTATTCTAGTATCTCGTCCACAACATGCATTTTTGGCACAAGCACCATCTTCGGTCGGATATGCACCCATGAATATTGAACAAACCATGAGCCACATGAATCTAAATATTCCAGATGAGTCATGGTACATGGATACAGGGGCTACGTCACACATGACGGCATATCAAGGTAACCTTTCATCTTATTTTAATACGAGCAGTAATAAAAATATTATTGTCGGCAGTGGGCAGGAAATTCCAATTCGTGGTATTGGTCAGGTAACACTACCCTCTCCCCACCCACCTTTATACTTGAAAAATGTCTTACATGCACCAAAATTGATTAAAAACTTGATCTCTGTTAGACGTTTTGCAATTGACGCCAATGTTGATGTGAATTTTGATATGTTTGGTTTTTCTGTGAAGAATTTTCAGACGGGGATGCCGCTCATGAGATGTAATCACATGGTCAAACCTTCCACCTTTGCGGCCATCTCTCCTAGTATATGGCACAATAAGTTGGGACACCCAGGAGCACCGGTTTTTAATCAATGTAGGAAGAATAATTTGTTTTCTTGTAATAGACGTTTGGACTCTTCTGTTAGCCAAACCTGTGTGTTTGGTAAACATGTTAAACTTTCGTTTTCTCCGTCTACTACTCATACTTTTATGCCATTTGATATTTTGCATTGTAATTTGTGGACATCACCCGTTTTAAGTGCTGCAGGTCATAAATACTATTTGCTAATTCTGGATGATTATTTGAACTTTTTGTGGACCTTTCCCTTAGGACAAAAATCACAAACCTATAACATTTTGAAACAATTTAGTGTGTTTATCAAAACTCAGTTTGGCAAACCATTAAAAGTTTTCAATGTGACAATGGGGGGAAATTTCTAAATGCCCAATTTACAGTTTTTTGTCACCAAAATGGGATGTATGTACGTCTTTCATGTCCACATACCTCTTCTCAAAATGGGAAAGCCGAAATAAAGATTCGAACAATCAACAATATGACTCGCTCTATCCTTTTGCACTCGTCCACACTACCAATTTTTTGTCACCATGCCATTCAAATGGCTACATATCTTCTAAATATTCTTCCTAATAAACTAATCTCCAATGTGTCACCCACTCAGGTTTTATACCACCGTCTCCCATCAGTTACACATTTATGGGTTTTTGAGTGTTTGTGTTATCCCTTGTTTCATTCCACCACCATTCGCAAACTTCAGGCCCGTTCTACTCCTTGCGTGTTTTTAGGATACCCACAAAATCATAGGGGATATAAGTGCTTTGATATGTCAAGTGGGAAAGTTATTATTTCTCCTCATGTCATCTTTGATGAATCTACCTTCCCATTTACGACATCTCGAGCGACATCCTCACCTTCATATGATTTTCTGAACGACATAATTCATCCAATTTTGAGGTATCATCTAAACTCACAATATAATAGAGTAAGGACATCCCCAAACCCACGACCTCAAACAGATGACCCAATCCACATTTGGTGATACAAAAAGAAGCCCCTACACCCGTCACCCAACTCCCTACCCGTGACACACTGGCCCAATCCAGTGGCCATAACGAGCCCACTGCCCCGACCCAAAATCCGTCAAACACCCAGCTATCCAACAACCAAATTGTTCCAACACGGACCATGGAAACCCATGCAATGCACGGGATTTTTCAACCTAAACACCATTTTAACCTAAACACCTCAGTCTAACCATCATCAATACTAAAAAATCCCAAAGTTGCCTTATCCGACCCGAATTGGAAAGCTGCCATGTTAGATGAATTTACTGCTCTTATTCAAAATAAGACGTGGGATTTGGTACCACATCCATCTAATGTGAACATAATTCGGTCTATGTGGGTTTTTTGCCTTAAAAAGAATTCTGATGGTTCTTTTGTGAGATACAAAATTCGTTTTATTGGTGATGACAGGTCTCAGCAGGTTGGAGCCGATTATGGTGAAACATTCAAATCCGTAGTCAAGCCAGCAACTATCATTCTTAACATGACACTTTTCAAATCTTGGTCCATTCATCAGCTGGATGTCAAGAATGCATTTTTACATGGCCAGTTGCAGGAAATGGTATACATGCATCAGTCATTAGGATTCTGCGATCCTACCCATCCAGATCATGTGTGCCTGTTGAGGAAATTCTTATATGGTCTGAAACAAGCTCTTAGGGCATGGTATAACAGGTTTGCAGGATTTGTTTCTAAATTGGGATTCTCTCACAGTAAGTCCGATCACTCCCTATTTATTTATAGGAATGGCACTGACATGGCATATATACTTATGTATGTTGATGACATTATTCGCACAGCATCCCCCACTTCACTTCGTCAATCTATTATGTCCTTTCTTGCGGCTGAATTTGTGATGAAGGACCTAGGTCCATTGAATTATTTTCTTGGCATTGCTATCACTCACTATGCAGGTGGTCTATTTCTCAATCAGAAGAAATATACCGAGGAGATAATTGACAAAGCAGGAATTTCTTCCTGCAAACCATCACAGACTCCAGTTGACACTAAGGCTAAACTGAGTAACGCTGTAGGTACTCCATACAACGACCCTACACACTACTGCAGCCTTGCAGGTGCATTACAGTATCTGACTTTTACGAGGCCTGACATTTCCTATGCGGTCCAGTAAGTTTGTTTACACATGCATGATCCGAAGGTAGAACATATGGAGACTCTCAAGAGGATTCTGCAGTATGTTAAGGCTACTCTTCATTTCGGACTTCATCTGTATAAGTCCTCCATGCCGAGTCTCTCTGCCTACACTGATACAGATTGGGGGTGGTTGCCCCGACACACGTCGTTCCACTTCCGGCTATTGTGTGTTCTTAGGTGACAATCTCATTTCCTGGTCATCCAAACGTCAGTCCACACTGTCTTGATCCAGTGCAGAGGCGGAATACTGATGGGTTGCCAATGTTGTTGCTGAATCATTTGGTTCCGTAATCTCCTACTGGAGCTCCATTGTCCAGTTGAAAGGGAAATATTGGTCTATTGTGACAATGTGAGTGCGATCTACTTATCTGGCAATCCCGTTCGGCATCAACGCATGAAACACATTGAAATGAATATCTTATTTGTCCGCGAAAAGGTTGCCCGTGGTCAAGTTCGTGTTCTCCATGTACCGTCCCGTTATCAAATAGCTGACATCTTCACTAAAAATCTTCCGTGCGTACTTTTTTATGATTTCAAGGACAATCTCAGCATTCGAGAACCTCCAGCTAAGACTACGGGTGACTGTTAGAGTAATTATGAGGATATCCCATAATTACCTCTCATTTATTATAATTGATATATTGTAATTATTATGATTGTAATTAGTATCTTATATTTTAGGTAAAGTAGATTAGTCTTCCATTATTCAAGCCTAGGATGAATGTATATATATTGTATCTTTACCATAATATTAATCAAGGAATCATTTCCTACATTTTTTTATAGTGTAGTTTTAGAACATTCTTTATGAGTGGCTTTAATTCTCAACAGATAAAATAATACTGTTACACAAATCAATAAAAATCATGCTACATAAAATAAAATGAAGGGAATTATAACTAATGAAATAACGAACAAGATTTCCATTCTAACTTTTATTTAATTAAAATAAAGTGGATAGTAACAAATCAATTGTACGTGAAAAAAAGGACACCATAGATTTAGATCAAGCAGAATTGAAGAATGAGCGTGACAACCTAAATGAAGAGAGGGATTGATGGGTCAAGAAACTTCACAGAAAGATTGCACCTTGACCTATTAATTAGATTTGCTACTTTAATTTTTTTTTGAGAAAACTATTTAATTTGAGAGCTCAAAACAAAAAAAAAATACTATTAATCTGAATAGGGGTGGGCAAAAACCCGGAGAACCGAAAAAACCGTACCGAACCGAACCGATTTTTTGAAAAACCGAATCAGGATTTAGTGATTCCGTTCGGTTTTTTAATTTTGGATACGAACCGAACTGAAAAACCGAATTAAATATATATATATATATATATTTTTAATTTTTTTATTTTAGGCTACTACTATCTCTTGAATCATAGCTATTGAAGCTAATCTATGAAGCTTTTATGAAAGTCGCATGCGGCATGAACTTGATTAACATATCACGGAAGCATTGACATAAAATGTTGGGAGAAAAAATAGTTGTAAATTGATAAAACTTTAAATGGTCATAACTACCCGATTTTTTTTTTTGATTTTGCGTATTTTTTCGAGATGGGGCCGGTCAAAGGCGGTTTGGCGCAACCAATTTTTAGAAAAAACGTCTGTTTTCTCAATCAATTTGTGTTTTCCCCCAAATCGATTTCTAATTTTCCTTTTTCTTTAGTAAACATCTCACGATACACAATAGATTTCAACGTCGAAATTTCATAATAGTGTAGGTGTGAATGTCAATTTCAGTTTTGGAAATTCTATTTTTTAAAAAAATAAAAAATTTCCCGACCCGACCCGGCCCACTAGAAAAAACCGATATAATCCGATACGTTCGGCATATAAACCGAACATATCGGTTTTTAAAATAAAAAAAAATTTGTATTCGATTTTTTTTAAAAAAAATTAATTTTTATTCGGTTCATATTTTTCGGATACAAAACCGAACCGAACCGATATACGCTCACCCCTAATATGAACTTAACTAAAAAAATACTATTCATTCCCAAAGTCTTCTTTTTTTAACAAATGGCTAATGGTTCCTTTTTTTTGCTTCGTGCTTCTCTCCATTTGTCTACTCTGCCTATCCCTCCAACCAAAGACACTACATGGTATATTTGCCCGTGGAATATAATGATTTTGGGGACCGTTAATATTGATGATCGTCACAAGAAATCCCCTAATCTAGGCAAAATATATTCTATAAATAATATTTTGAAAAGCGAAAACACAAAAGTCTAATAGATGTATAATCAGTTGTATGGTAAATGTTATTATGTATTTGACTGCTTATTATTTCTACATAGGCTGTTTAGCATAATTTTTTTCCTTGATTGAATTTTGTTTCTAGTAGGGTGTTGTTGGAACAGATGTGCTACATCTTCTGAAGTTAGTTTCATACATAGAACACTATGTAGTTGCTTGGAAAGTGAAGAAGATGAGCTAAAACTTCATGGAAGCTCACTTAAAGTTAACTTAAAAATTCAGGTTTTTGAAATTGGAATTTGTTACGATATCAACTACTTGCGGTATGTGATTTTCCTCATAGCCACCAGTATTGAATCTCTGATTTTTTTAAAGCAATTTATTATGTATTTATCATCCTCTTTTTTTCTAAGGACCATTATTTAGAAAAACATTATAAAAAATCCTCTTTTATATAGGATATGGTGATATATCGTTACCTTCAATCTATCAAACGGGTCTGACCATAAGCTATTGGGTTCACGTGAACCCATAAGTTATAAGCTAGCTCTGCCTCTAGGACTCAGGTTTCCATATTTGACTGTAAACTCAACTACTTATATTATATATTAAATTTTAAATTATGAATCCGCCTTTGCCAGGACCTTTTTTTTACTACTACAACATTTATAAGGACAACTCAATGTGGGACACTTGATAAAGTTGTGGAGAAGACTTGCTAGAGTCCTCTCGACTTAATCAACAAGTTTTCGAGTCAATGTGGCCGGGCCTGTGTTTTTACTACTGCAACTTTTAATAAGCAGACAACTTGATAAAGTTGTTGAGAACACTTATGAAGTTTTTGAGAAGACTTGCAAGAGTCGTGTTGACTTAATTACTGTTTGAAAGGAAGAAAAAGAAAAGTTCTTTAAAATCAACAAGTCTTCAAGTCAACATCTCCATGCATCATCTTTATCAGCGAATATTTTCCGAATATTCTCTATTTATTTTATAATTATGATAGATGTATATTTAAGGTAACTTAAAATTCTAATTGTATTAGGAATCAACCTTTGTAAGGTAAGTTAGAATTCGTACCATATTAGGAATCAACCTTTGTACAACTATATATATTGTGAATAATGAAAGGAATCCCTAAGGGAAATTATTCCATCTTTCATGGTATCAAGAGCCTAAAACCTAAATCCCTTCTCTTCCTCATTCTCGGCCGAAATCAACATTTTTTTTCTGATTTCACAGAAAAAAAAATAAAAAATTATGGTTTCTTCCTCCCTTTCTCGGCCAAACCAGAAAATTCCCTTCCCTCGGCAGGCGGCAACCATGTCTTCCCCCACAAATTCCGGTTCATCCACTAGCACACTTGACAACCCCTCTCAACGTTCAGTATCTTCTTTTCATCCGGCATTCGCCGTTAACAACATCAAGAATTTTATCCCTATAATTCTTGACCAAGAAAACTGTCAATATTCCATGTGGATGGAACTATTCTACATTCATGCATGTGCATACAACGTGCTCGATCATATTGACGAATCTGTTCCTTGTCCCACCGATGTTACAGACTCAATCTGGCGTCGTCTTGACGCCATCGTCAAACAATGGATCTACGGCACCATCTCCAAAGACCTATTGTGCACTATCATGAAAACAGGTGCTACGGCACGTGAACTTTAGGTCTGGCTAGAAGAAATCTTTCAGGACAATAAAAATACTTGGGCCGTATATTTGGAAGAGCAATTCAATAATACCCGCCTCGAGAATTTTAACAACATGTCCGAATATTGTAAGCAACTAAAACTAATAACCGATCAACAATCCAACGTCGGGACTTCTGTTTCAGAAACCAAAATGGTGCTTCAACTTGTTGCGGGTTTACCAAAAGGTGAATATGACACACTCACAACAATGATTCAACAAGCCGACCCTCTCCCAAGTTTCAACAAGGCACGTTCACAACTATTGTTGGAAGAAACTAGGCCTGCTAAACAAGAGGAACATAATCAAAAGGCATTAGCCATTGACGGGATGGCAACACTGCGGCCGGCGGAACTGCACCATCACAAAGATGTCCAAAGAAGAAGAAGAGCCGCTGGCGGCGGCAGATGTCGCAACAACAAAGGCAAAGACCGCGGAAAAGGCCAACGCAACCAGTGGCACGGACAAAGCAACGCAGCAGCGAGGCAGCGGTGGTCCAACCAAAGACAGAGTGGCCCAACCAGCGAATCGGGCCTCGCCCGCATGCCCGTACCCTACCGTAGGGGCCCGCTTCTAGCGACCTTGGTCGATCGGCCTCTTGGGCCTTGCCCCGGCCACCGAGTAGGCCCACCAAGACACAGCACCACCACCACCTGGTTGCGGTCCAAAGACGAAGCAAAGAATCGCAGTAGCAAGAGCGGCCCGGCCGGCACGGCCCCAACTGATTTGGGCCAGGCCTACACCACCGTGAACCTTCAACAACCCAACGACAATTGGTACATGGACACCAGAGCCACATCTTACCTCACCCGGTCGTCAGGTAACCTATCTCAACTACGTCGGTTAAAGTGTTCTCGATTTATTACTGTCGGCAATGGTCATCGCATTCCAATTGAAGGATACGGTAACACACACACCAAACATCCACACCCACCTTTCTCCCTAAACCACGTCCTATACACACCTAACATCATTAAAAACTTAATCTCTGTTAGAAAATTCACTAGCAATAATTCTGTGTCTGTCGAATTTGACCCTTTTGGTTTTTCTGTGAAGGAACTCAATACGGGGAAAATTCTTACACGCTGCAATATTGTGGGAGACCTCTATCCATTCACTCAATCTTCCGTTGTCAGACCGCAAGCACCTCTATCCCTTGCGGCAATCTCTCCCTCCACTTGGCACAACAGACTCGGACACCCCGGAGACCCAGTTTTTACTTTTCTAAGGACTTCTAAGCTTATTCAATGTAATAATGGGAAAGTTGCCCAACACTGTTTTTCTTGTCCACTAGACAAACATACTCGTCTTCCATTTATGTCATCAAACAGTGTTATTTTTTCTCCCTTTAATATTGTTCATGCTGATTTGTGGACATCTCCGATTGTTAGCTCTTTGGGTCATAAATTCTATCTAGTATTCTTGGATGATTTTTCACATTTTTTCTGAATTTACCCACTGAAATTTAAATCTGAAGTTTTTACAAAATTTCTCGAGTTTCAAAAATTCATTAAAACACAATTTGAAAAATCTATCAAATCATTCCAATGTGATAATGGACGTGAATTTAATAACTCGGCATTTCACAATTTCTGTTCTAAACAAGGCATGGTTTACCATTTTTCTTATCCCTATACTTCTTCCCAAAACGGAAAGGCTGAAAGAATTATATGTACCATCAATAACATAGTTCGCACACTTCAGTTTCATGCCTGCCTACCACCGCCTTTTTGGGTCTATGCTGTCAAAATGGTAGAATCCCTTCTTAATATTTTACCAACTAGCACACTCCAAAACAAGACCCCTACCGAAATCTTATACCGTAGGCTACCATCATATGATCACCTACGTATTTTTGGATGCTTATGCTACCCCAACATGGCCTCCACTGCACCTCACAAACTTTCCCCTCGCACTCTGCCATATGTCTTCCTTGGTCTATCTCCTAATCATCGGGGTTACTTATGCTATGACATTGCTACTCGCAAAATCATCATCTCCCGTCACGTCACCTTTGACGAGACAACCTTTCCTTTTTTAAATCTCTGGAAATTTCAGACCACCGATTACATCTTTCTCGATGAACCAAGTCTGTCCCCGGTCATCCAAAATATATACCAACAACAGCCCACTGTTCCGACAGTCTCGCCACTGTCCGGCACCACCCCAACAGCTCCCTGCTCACCCCTACTGTAACGCCCCGTATTTTCGGGTAGCGGTTGAACTCATAACGTAGGTGAGTAGACCCGGACCCGGGAAAATTTTTGTTGTACTTGTGTATATTAATAAGTAGATCGTTATATAAAAGGGCGTAATCCCGAAATAATTTTGGGATTTAGTAAGTGTGACGACAGAGTTTAATAATAATTGTGTATCCCCGAAGAGAGTATAGGCTGGTATTTTATTACGGGAAGTATGAATTGACATAAGAGGATTTTAGTAATCGTCGGGATTTAAATAATTGGAGACCGGAAATTTATTTGTGTGTATAATTAAATAAATTGTAGGATTAATTAATTAGGGAGGGGACAATTTATAGTGGGATTTGGTACGTGTGTTCTTATAATCAATTTGGGGGTGGCTAAGCCCCAAACCGATCGACCGATATCAGCCCATAAGGCCTTCTTTCTCCATTTTTTTTCCATTTCTTCAAATCCATCTCTTCAAACATCGATCCTTCAGTTTGCTCTCTTCATCTCTACCAAATTCCTCCACCAAATTCATTTCTAGCAACAAGAGTAAGCTCAGTTGATGGGTTTTCTGAAATTTTTGACCAAAATTTGGGGATTTCCGTGAGCTTTCATATAATCAAGCGAAGGAGAAATTCAAGGTATTCTGGGCGTTGATTCCAGTAGAATCGTAGCCAAGAACAAGCCTAGAAAATCAGAAGATTTACAAGAACCTTGAGTACGAAAGGATTCGAGCGCGAATTGATTTTGGGTTCTGTTTCTGTTGGTCGGAAGCTGATTCGAGCAAGCGATTTTCCAACGATACTCGTCGCCTTATTTAAGAGAGGTAATCTTCCTTATTCTCTAATTTTTTACAAGTTCTGGACTTGATTCTTGCTATTAGTTCTAAAGACGATTGTCGAAAATGCGAATTTGGGTTGGGTATCGTTAGATCGCCGTAATTGGGAGTTACTGGGATTGCATGTGAAATTGTGGTACTGTTTTGGAGATTGTAGTAGTATAATAAGGAGGATTAAGAGAGTTGGATGTTTCACTACTTACATAGATTTCGATATAGAAGGAATATAGGTTCTACGCGTTCAAGGTGTTCGTTAGAATGTCCCTAAGAATCTGTTTTTAATGTGTTGATTCGATTGTGATGTAATTCGTCCGTATGATGTAGATAATCATTCATAGAGCTTACAAGGACCCGTTGAACTTAGATAAATTCGACAACAAGGTTGAAGTTCTAAAATGAGACGTACTCTAATATTGAGTTGATTAGTTCGTCTAAGAGGTATGTGAAACCCTTACTTCTTTCTTTTGGCATGATTTAATGAAAGTACGGCAGACGTACTTGATTCTTATACAATTTAATTCCTAAAGAGGATTGTTATGAGAAGTGCCTATGATTTTTCAGCAAAGAGTTTATTATGACATTATTATAATAATTTTATTGAGAGTCAAATGATAATTTTTACTAGCATATGGTTACTCATGATATCTACTCGTGCTAAGTGTTACTACTTCACCTCACCGAGTCCCGGGCCGGGTTATGTTCGTGCACAACCTTGCATTTTTCACCAAGACCCTCACTAGAGGGCCGGGTTACGTTACAGGTATATATATGTATATGGACAGGCATTCATGTTTTCTTGACTTGACTCTCATTTTTATAAGGCACAACTGACTTTTATGGTTTATGGCACAGTTGGATTTGGATCCTGACTTTTATACTGATCTCCTGTTTCTGTTGGCTACTTATGATCTCTTTTACAGCTTCATGTTTTACATACTCAGTATATTATTTCATACTGACCCCCTTTCCTCGGGGGGGGGGGGCTGCATTTCATGCCCGCAGGTACATGTTTTCAGTTTGGTGAACCTCAGGCCTAGGTTCCTACTCAGCAGGTTGGAAAGCTCCTTTGATCCAGAGCTTTGTCATTTTGGTACCGAACCTCTTTTAGACTTATGTTTGTATTTAGGGGCATGACGGGGCCCTGTCCCTTCATATGTCATTGTTCTTCTTATAGAGGTCTGTATACAGTGGTGGGTTGTACGTATGTAAGGGTTATGACTCTATTTTGGTCAGTCATGTTATTGTATTCTGTGCTGGGGTGTTCCCATGTATATACGTTACTATCTGGTGGCAGCCTTGTCGGCTTGCTTGTTATGATATATTGGCTAGTTGTGACTCCTCAGGAGACAGGTACATTCTTGGGTAAAGGCAGCCTTGTCGGCTTGCCTACCCTGGCATATGTTGTTATTGCAATGTTATGCTGCCGGATTTCAGACTCATTAAGGGTTAGTTGGATTATGTGTGACAGGTTAGTATAATGACATCATTAGGGCGGTTAGTCGCGGCCCATCGGGTCGGGTCATGACAAAAGTGGTATCAGAGCAGTTAGTCCTCGGAATGTCTACAGACCGTGTCTAGTAGAGTCTTGCGTATGGGTATGTTGTGCACCATACTTATACGCAGGAGGCTGCCGGACATTTAGGATTGGTTTCTATTCTTCTTACTCTAAGATCGTGCGATAGAGCTATGTTATTAGGTTATTCCCTCTCTGACGTATTAATGTGTTACAGCTATGCCTCCAAAGAAAGCGACAGCCGCCAGAAGGGCAATACGAATTCGAGGTTATGAGAAACTATCTTACTCGTATACGAGAAGAAATAATGTTAGCTTGGGACATGGAATATTTGAGACTCTTAGAATATTAGATAATCGTTGAGACCTTAGATATACAAGGCCTTCTTGAGTAAAATATTTTATGTTTGATCTGGGTTATAGTACATGGTATATGTGAAGTCTATTAGTTGTGATGACTCCTTGGTATGCTTATGTTTATATGAAAAGGAATATGAGATATGCAAAAAACTGGAATTGCTACTATTATACATATAAGGTTTGTTGTCTCCAGAGCAAGTTGTCTGGATAAGTTCTTGAAATTAGTTCAGCAGGTAGTTGATAGTCGTTAACGGGTTGTCCTACTTGTGGATGGGGCTTAGGAGTAGATGGTCCTCTACATGTTGTAATATTACCCTGTTTAAGTTGATGTATTCCAGCTTTTCTTATGAGTTATGTTATCTATGTTATGTATAAATGTATTCTGTCTTGGTCATACTTCTTAGGGTGGTCTGTTAATGTCCCTGTACAGTATGTGGGTTGAGTATAAATCACTTGTGTTAGGACCTATCTTCGCCAATTTTGCTCAGTGGGACTACCTTTAAACAATTAATTAGACTTGCCTAGATATCTTTTATGTTTGATTAAAATTTCCCCCGTAATTATCTTTGCGTATCATAATGCAGAATGCAAAATGTTCTAATAACCCAAGCCTGCGTTTTATCTCTTAAATAGGGAATAGACTCGTATGCTAAACATGTTGTCAATAGTTGCTTAAGGGAGTGGAAAATTGAGTATTTACATAATTCCAGGAATGACTTGCTGCTGCAATAGACAGTTTACTTATTTAAGTTAACTATAAAACCGTGAATATATTATGCCAAGCATTATGTAATATATGTGAATATTGTGGCTATTTGTGACTACTCTATTAATGTCTAGCATGTTCAGTTGATGAAAACACTGTTAGAGTATTGTGTGACGATTATTTGTGGGTTAAGTGGTTGTCTTGTTAAGTTTAAGGGTTATTTGACCTTGTATGATCCGTTTAAATGACTTTGAAGTAATTGGTATACTAGTTTTAGTCTATTGTAACCCCTCTTGGATTGCTTAGGTCCTGTGGTGTCCATAGTATGTTAGGTCAAACCATCATTAGCACATGTACTAATTTAGTATGCTTAATACATGGACATGAGGTTGGTTCCCTTGGTTAACTGAACAAATTATTTCGGTATGTTGCTATAGTGGCTTGAGAAGTATATTAAACCTCTTAGACACTATATTCGATTAATCCATGACTCAACTACACAGGTTAATTTTAGATTTGTCTAGTCGTGTATGGGCTACCTAGTTAATTTAATGCTTAATATTGCTAATTTAAAGATATTAATGATATATGAAACGCCTAGATTTGATTTAAATGGATTGGCAGGTTGGATTGAAGTTGAGTTTAGCATGTATGGGTTATTTAAATTAATGTGATGACCAATATATTATTTTGGAAACTCGTTTGGCTATCTGTAAGTCGTTTGGTCATATTATCTACCTAAAACAAGCGCCACTAATTAAGAACAAGATTAGTTGTCCTTTTTAACAAAACTTGTCTTATATCGTCTGATATGATAATGTAAAACTAGAAGAGAATGAGTTAAGTGGGTTGATATGGTTGAGGTTATATGATGTGAATTGATAAAGGGTAGCCTATGTGATGATTGTGAATTATGAATATTACCTAAATTCCGAGCCTGCTTTACTGATTTGGGGGTATGTTAGAAGATATGACTAAGCATGCCTAAATAAATGGTTATATGTTTGGATTAATCAAAAGGAATATGTGGATTTTGCATGTTGATTGATAAGGTTGTTGTATAGTCTGGTGTAATTTTAGTTGAATCATGAAATGACTTTTAAACTATTGTATGCATAAGTTAAGCAATAATAACCTTGTTTGGATCGATCTTGGAGTGATTAGTGTTGTTAGAGACAATTCCGACTTGATATGAATCTAACCTAAAGTTAGGAGTAACCTATAACTTATTGGTTATAGTAAAAAGACCGGTGTGGCTTCTATTACATTTTTCATATAATTACAATAGTAACCCTGGTTGAGTATAAGCTTAGAGAATATGTCGGCTTACTATTTTTGGTTTTTCCATGTGGTATCCAATAATTTGAAATGATGTAGCCTACATGTGGTCTCCAATGACATGTTTAGCTTCAATTATGACTACATGATGTCCTGTCTGTGCTATTAATATCTTGTTACTTCTATAGATGCATACTGTGATATAAACTGGAATTTTTTTTTAAACCAAAGGACTTATTTTAGTTTATTGCTGGACTTTATGAGCTTAACACTAACCCAAGAGGTTGTGATATGTCCAAAGGGAAGTTTAGTTCCTAATTTGTTTTCTTAGGTATGTACTTGTTGTATCTATGTTCTTGTAACTTGAACTTTATGTGGTCTGAACTTTGAAGTTATGTTATGAATACCTAGAAAAGAGTATTTCTGCACCCATTCATGTATCCATGTGATCATTGCCAATGTGTAAACCAATTCACCTAGTTTAAGTGCATGTGTAAGTTATGAATAAAAGCTTTGGACCACTATGCTAGTTGACATATGTTCCCAACAAGTTAAAATGATAGGCTTAGGATAATTTCAGCATGCTAGTCTTGAAGAGATGATTCAGAAAGTTCCCTTGGATCCTGTATTTTGCTTCTGTGGACTGTTGGTATGCAGCCTCTTAATGCATCTGTTTTGACCCCTGGATATGCAGACTGTTTATGCTTAAAGTAGTGGTAATATGACAGTTTGGGAGCCTGTTTAATTAGATAAAACTGACCTAAGTGAATATATGTGGATGAAGGTGTTGTGGTAGTTTAAAGTTAACATGTGCAGTTAAAACAAAGCAGGATGTGCTAATTTCAGACTTGTACACATACAGTGTCAGTTAACTTCATGCCTCAAATATTGTTAAACTCAGCATGGTTAAGCCCTATTTCTGCATACCTAACCAGAGTAGGTTGCATTTAGTTACTTGTTTTTTTTTTGTTGCCTAAGGACCAGTTTGTTTATGAAATGTCTAGCATGTTTAGACTAGTCTTGTTGCTGCTGATTAGCTGCTGTTTTGCTGCTGCTACTACTGTCCCTGTGGCACTCTAAACATATGTTGTTGACTCAGTTGTGACAGATATTGCTGCTCTTTTTCAGTCTCAAATATCCTATTTTCAAGCATATTGTGCTCTCCTAGTTATCTACATCCTTTGTTAAGATTTATGTGGCTCTTAAAATACTGGATTCTGAGTTATAGTTGCTGCTTGTTTACTGGTTGCTGCTACCTGTTGTCTTGATGCCCTGGACTGCTGAAAATTGGGAAGAGCTGTTGTGTCTTTGAGGTAACTTGTGGTTATGTGTGGTTGTTATTTTTGCTACACATATAGCCCTATAGGACCGTTCTGCTATGCTGAAAGATTGCTGGTCTACTGTGCTTTAGTGCAAGTCATTGTTGCATTCTGCCTCATTTATAGTTGATGTTAGGACTGTTTGGTTATACTTTAAGGCTGTGGTTGTTGTTCCAAAAAGGGGTCTGGTTACTACTGGTGAGGGGAGGCTGGTTCCTTGCTGTTGGTGATTCCAATTTCTGATTACTAATGCCTGTTTTCAATTAGGTGCTGCATAGTTTAATGGCACTGTTATATTGAGCTGGTTGCTGTAAATACTTGTTAATTTTGGATGCAGTTAGCTACCATGTTTAGCTGCTGTTTGGTGGTTGTTTAAAGTTACTTGTGGCTGATGTTTTGACTTTATTTGAGCTCATTTTCTGCTGTTATTTAGCTGCTGTTCTGGCTGATGTTTTGACTGTTATTTGAGCTCACTTTCTGCTGTTATTTAGCTGTTGTTCTGGCTGATGTTTTGACTGTTATTTGAGCTCACTTTCTGCTGTTATTTAGCTGCTGTTTTAGTTGTTATTCTGGCTAATATTCTGACTATTGTTGAGCTCATTTGCTGCTATTGGTTGGCTACCAGTTGACTGCTATTTGGCTGCTGTTTTGCTGTTATTTGCTACTGTAATCACTGCTGCATTTGGGTGGAAATTATGCCCTGCACAAACACATATTGCTGCCTTTATTTTGAGGCAACTGTGACTGTAAATTCTGGGCAGGGGCAGAGTGAAAAATCAGCAGCTGTGTTGCTGCACTCTATCCCAAAACCAGTGCAACAAAAGAATCAACTACAATAGTATAAAATAGCTACATGGCTAATTGTATTGGTGTGTGAATTGTTTTAAATAACTATGTTGCGTATAGAACTCTAAAATTAGATATTAGGACCTTCTACCTCCTTTACCTATTGTTTGAATTTAAATAATGTAGTTACCATGTGTTTATTTTGGTTTGCATACGAAACTTGAGTCTATTATTTAGAAGTAGTCATAAATTGATATGTATCTCCTCACAGTTTAAAAGATAGTCTGAATTAATCCATGAGTGTTTTATCTTCTCATTTTTTTTTTATGAATTGGAATGACAATTTGTGTATTCTTTTTGTATGGTGTCAAAGGTTAGAAATGTCGTACTTACATTCGAGGACGAATGTTTCTAAGGGGGGGGGGAGGATGTAACGCCCCGTATTTTCGGGTAGCGGTTGAACTCATAACGTAGGTGAGTAGACCCGGACCCGGGAAAATTTTTGTTGTACTTGTGTATATTAATAAGTAGATCGTTATATAAAAGGGCGTGATCCCGAAATAATTTTGGGATTTAGTAAGTGTGACGACGGAGTTTAATAATAATTGTGTATCCCCGAAGAGAGTATAGGCTGGTATTTTATTACGGGAAGTATGATATTGACATAAGAGGATTTTAGTAATCGTCGGGATTTAAATAATTAGAGACCGGAAATTTAATTGTGTGTATAATTAAATAAATTGTAGGATTAATTAATTAGGGAGGGGACAATTTATAGTGGGATTTGGTACGTGTGTTCTTATAATCAATTTGGGGGTGGCTAAGCCCCAAACCGATCGACCGATATCAGCCCATAAGGCCTTCTTTCTCCATTTTTTCCCATTTCTTCAACTCCATCTCTTCAAACATCGATCCTTCAGTGTGCTCTCTTCATCTCTACCAAATTCCTCCACCAAATTCATTTCTAGCAACAAGAGTAAGCTCAGTTGATGGGTTTTCTAAAATTTTCGACCAAAAATTGGGGATTTTCGTGAGCTTTCATATAATCAAGCGAAGGAGAAATTCAAGGTGTTCTGGGCGTTGATTCCAGTAGAATCGTAGCCAAGAACAAGCCTAGAAAATCATAAGCTTTACAAGAACCTTGAGTACGAAAGGATTCGGGCGCGAATTGATTTTGGGTTCTGTTTCTGTTGGTCGGAAGCTGATTTGAGCAAGCGATTTTCCAACGATACTCGTCGCTGTATTTAAGAGAGGTAATCTTCCTTATTCTCTAAGTTTGTAAAAGTTCTGGACTTGATTCTTGCTATTAGTTCTAAAGACGATTGTCGAAAATGCGAATTTGGGTTGGGTATCGTTAGGACTGCTGTAATTGGGAGTTACTGGGATTGCATGTGAAATTGTGGTACTGTTTTGGAGATTGTAGTAGTATAAGAAGGAGGATTAAGAGAGTTGGATGTTTCACTACTTACATAGATTTCGATATAGAAGGAATATAGGTTCTACGCGTTCAAGGTGTTCGTTAGAATGTCCCTAAGAATCTATTTTTAATGTGTTGATTCGATTGTGATGTAATTCCTCCGTATGATGTAAATAATCATTCATAGAGCTTACAAGGACCCGTGGAACTTAGATAAATTCGACAACAAGGTTGAAGTTCTAAAATGAGACGTACTCTAATATTGAGTTGATTAGTTCGTCTAAGAGGTATGTGAAACCCTTACTTCTTTATTTTGGCATGATTTAATGAAAGTACGGCGGACGTACTTGATTCTTATACAGTTTAATTCCTAAAGAGGATTGTTATGAGAAGTGCCTATGATTTTTCAGCAAAGAGTTTATTATGACATTATTATAATAATTTTATTGAGAGTCAAATGATAATTTTTACTTGCATATGGTTACTCATGATATCTACTCGCACTAAGTGTTACTACTTCACCTCACCGAGTCCCGGGCCGGGTTACGTTCGTGCACAGCCTTGCATTTTTTACCGAGACCCTCACTAGAGGGCTAGGTTACGTAGGATGGATCCATAGATGAGATATGACTTTACCGAGTCCCAGCATGGGCCGGGTAATGATATGATTCCACCGAGTCCCGCATTAGTGGGCCGGGTTAAGTTACAGGTATATATATGTATATGGATAGGCATTCATGTTTTCTTGACTTGACTCTCATTTTTATAAGGCACAACTGACTTTTATGGTTTATGGCACAGTTGGATTTGGATCCTGACTTTTATACTGATCTCCTGTTTCTGTTGGCTACTTATGATCTCTTTTACAGCTTCATGTTTTACATACTCAGTACATTATTTCGTACTGACCCCCTTTCCTCGGGGGGGGGCTGCGTTTCATGCCCGCAGGTACATATTTTCAGTTTAGTGAACCTCAGGCCTAGGTTCCTACTCAACAGGTTGGAAAGCTCCTTTGATCCAGAGCTTTGTCATTTTGGTACCGAACCTCTTTTAGACTTATGTTTGTATATAGGGGCACGACGGGGCCCTGTCCCGTCATATGTCGTTGTTCTTCTTATAGAGGTCTGTAGACAGTGATGGGTTGTACGTATGTAAGGGTTATGACTCTGTTTTAGTCAGTCATGTTATTGTATTATGTGCTGGGGTTTTCCCATGTATATACGTTACTATCTGGTGGCAGCCTTGTCGGCTTGCTTGTTATGTTATATTGACTAGTTGTGACTCCTCAGGAGACAGGTACATTCTTGGGTAAAGGCAGCCTTATCGGCTTGCCTACCCTGGCATATGTTGTTATTGCAACGTTATGCTGCCGGATTTCAGACTCATTAAGGGTTAGTTGGATTATGTGTGACAAGTTAGTATAATGACGTCATTAGGGCGATTAGTCGCGGCCCGTCGGGTTGGGTCGTGACACCTACAGCCCCTAGTCGAGTCACCTGCACCACTAGCAACTGCCCATCACTCTAGCAACCAGTCCAGCACACTGTGTAGAAACCACCCGACACTGTTTGTCCGTAAACGAGTCCACCGAATCTGCCGCCCACCGGTCCGAGAACGGAGACCAAGAACATCCCAGCCCCGACCCATCGCTCCTGCCGTCTCATCGCATGGAGACTCGTGCATAACATGGGATATTCAAACCCAAGGTTCACTTCAATCTCTCTACACAAACCTTATCACCCATTCCAAAAAATCCAAAACTAGCAAAACTGGACCCAAATTGGAATGCGGCTATGTGCGAGGAATTTAATGCTTTAACCAAGAAGAACACTTGGGATTTGGTACCTAGACCCGAAGGTGTGAATGTTATCCGGTGTATGTGGCTATTTCGGCACAAGTTCAGAGACAGTGGTGACTTAGAGAGGTATAAGGCAAGACTAGTCGCCAATGGCACTAATCAGCAGGAGGGTATTGATTGTGGTGAGACATTCCGTCCGGTTGTTAAATCGGCCATTATTCGGACTGTTCTCAGTATTGCTATGGGCATGCATTGGTCGATTCACCAGCTTGATGTCAAGAATGCATTCCTTCATGGGGATTTGAAAGAGATTGTGTACATGCATCAGCCTCCTGGCTTTGTTTATCCAGCAGCTCCGCAGTTTGTGTGTCATCTCAGGAAGTCATTGTATGGATTGAAACAGGCACCCCGCACTTGGTATGATTGTTTTGGCAGGTATCTTCTGTAGATTAGTTTTGTATGTAGCAGGTGTGATAACTCTCTCTTCACTTTTCATCGAGGTAGCAGCACTGCATATTTGCTATTATATGTCGATGACATTGTTCTTACTGCCTCATCTGACGGTTTGAAGAATGAAATCATTGCTCTACTCAAAACTGAATTTGATATGACTGACTTGGGTAAGCTAAGTTATTTTTTGGGTATATCGGTAACCAGATCTGCAGCCACTATGTTCCTGTGTCAGCGTAAGTATGCAGAAGAGATAGTGCACAGGGCCAAGATGGCAAATTGTAAAATTATGCCAACTCCAGTGGACTCCAAATCCAAGCTTAGTGCCAATGACGGTGCGCCAGTTTCTGATCCCACTCTATATCGGAGTCTAGCAGGTGCTCTTCGGTATCTTACATTCACTAGGCCTGATATTGCATATGCCGTTCAACAGGTGTGTCTGTTCATGCACGACCCCCGATAGTCTCATTTTGCCGCCCTCAAACGTATTATCAAATACGTTAAGGGCATACTAGACTTTGGATTACACCTATACCCCTCTGCCCCAACCAAGTTACTTGCCTACACGGATGTAGATTGGGCAGGATGCCCAGACATACGTCACTCCACCTCAGGGTACTGTGCATTTCTTGGGGGTAATATTATCTCATGGTCCGCCAAGAGGCAGGCCACACTATCCCGTTTGAGTGCTAAAGTAGAATATCGCGGTGTTGCTAATGTAGTTGCTGAGATCTGTTGGCTCCGAAATCTTCTTTTGGAGCTCCAGTGTCCACTCCGCAAGGCGTCTATAGTCTATTGTGACAACATATCTGCCATCTATATGTCTCATAATCCGGTCCAACATCAGCAGACTAAGCATATTGAGATGGATATCCACTTTGTGCGAGAGAAGGTTGCCCGTGGTCAGGTCAAAATATTACACGTGCCTTCCTCTTATCAGTATGCAGACATCTTCACAAAGGGACTACCGCGACAGCTCTTTACCGACTTCCGATCCAGCCTTAGCGTTCGGCCTCCTCCCGCTCCGTCTGAGGGGAGTATTAGCGAATATTCTTCGAATATTCTCTGTATATTTTGTAATTATGATAGATGTATATCTAAGGTAACTTAGGATTCTAATTGTATTAGGAATCAACCTTTGTAAGGTAAGTTAGGATTCATACCATATTAGGAATCAACCTTTGTACAACTATATATATTGTGAATAATGAAAGGAATCCCTAAGGGAAATTATTCCATCTTTCAATCTTTCTAAAACTAAGCATTAATCTTCAAACTATTATACAATTCTTAATATCTATATATACATATTGCAAGTCTTCTCCACAAATTTATGCTACCCACCTCAAACCTCAAAGTTGGTTGGTAAAGGAAAAACTATAGGATTCTCTTCTTTCTATTTATCTAGCCAAGAATATGCAAAAAATGAAGCATTAAACACGTCCACTATAATTTGAAGGAGATGAGTAATTGTCGGAAATTAATATCCCATTTCTGACCGACAACAACCTCCACAGAAAAATCCTTGCATCACACATCAAAACAAATGGCAGGATCCAATCAGGTGCAATGATGATCGGGGCAGTCACTAACCATAGGTTCAACTCGTCAAAAGTCTTAAAACATATCTTATTAAATATGAATTTCACATCCTACTCTAGCAGCTTACACATAGGGTTAGCGATCTTAGAGAAATCCTTGATAAACCATCGATAAAAGCCAACATGCCTTAGAAAGTTGCACACCCCTTTCACAGAAAACGGGGGTGGCAGTTTCTCAATCGCCTCTACCTTTGCCTTGTCAACCTAATCCCCCTTTTTAAGATCTTGTGCCAAGAAAAATACCTTCTCGAACCATGAAGTGACACTTTTCCCAATTTAGCACCAAATTCATTTCCTCACAACGTGTTAGAACAACATCAAGGTGGCACAGACACTCATCAAAAGAATCCCTGAACACAGAAAAATCATTCATGAATACCTCCACATATTTTCCCACCATATCAGTGATCAAGATACACATTTTTGTAATCGGCTTTTTAATAAGTTGATGTATAAGTATGGGGTGAAGCACAAAGTGGTGATTGCATACCACCCTTAAACGAGTGGTCAAGTGAAGGTGTCTAATTGTGAAATTAAATGTATTCTTGAGAAAACAGTGAGTGTTAACAGAAAATATTGGGCATTGAAGCTTAATGATGCTCTCTGGGCATATAGGAACGCATACAAAATGCCTATCGGAACCTCTCCTTACAGTTTGGTTTTTGGTAAAGCTTGTCACCTTCCCTTTGAGCTTGAACACAGACGTATTAGGCAATCAAGAAACTAAATTTAGACATGGAAGCAGCGGGTGAGAATCGGTTGTTGCAGTTGTGCGAACTTAATGAATTTCATTTTCACGCCTATGAGAACGCGAAACTCTACAAGGAGAGGACCAAGAGAATGCACGACAAACATATTTAACGTCGTGAGTTTGAACCTGGGCAATAGACATTATTGTATAAATCAGACTTAAGGTGTTCGGGGGAAACTTGAAGAGTAAGCGGTCTGGCCCGTTTGTAATAGTTCGTGTAACCGCCCATAGAGCAATTGAGCTGAAACCACTAAATCCAGAGGGGACATTTTTGGTTAACGGGCAGAGGGTAAAGCACTATTTTGGAGAGACTGATCCAGCAAAGGTTGCAGTTGAATTGGAAGAGGCTTGAGAGAGCTTGTGTCGTGCCACGATATTATATCAAGCGCTTCTCGGGAGGCAACCAGAGTTTGTAATAGTATGATAGTGAAAAATAAGAAAAATACAAAAAGATGCCGTGCCACGACCTTAATTAAGGCGCTTGTTAGGAGGTAACCCAATTTTTATATTATAGTGTCATGTTTGTTCATGTTGCAGGACTAGGGAAGGAGCAGGAACTCAAAACGAGTCAGGAATCAAGTTATTTTACTCAAGGTTTGCTAATCACGCTGCATGTGTGACGCACATAGGAGAAAAGTACTGGAAATTGTTTTCTCGCGATGGGTACCTAACGTGTGTGCAGTGCTGGTGCCTCAAGATTTTCTGAAAATTAAAAGTATGCATTAGGTACCCGACGCACATGCAAGGCGGGTCACCAAAAAATCCCGCAAAATGATTTTGTGCGATGGGTACCCGACACGTGTGCAACGTGGGTGCACCAAAATTTGCTGAAATATAATTATGTGCGTTAGGTGCCCGACGTGTGTGCAGCGCGGGTACCCAAATTTTACTGAAAATTAAATCCTCATGATGGGTCCACTACGTGGACCCAACGTGTCCCAATTTATTTTTTAAAAAGATATAAAGAGGGGGAGGCGACACTTAGTTTATTTTTCAACTCTCAAATCGACTCCCACCAAAAGTTTCTCTCAAGAAAACCTCTCCCTCTTCCTTTGGGTCTGAACACAACTCAAGGGCTCAAATTCATTTTCCATTAACACATCCAAGGTAAGAAATCCACCTATACTTCATAATTTCACTTTAGTTGTTGAGTTCAAAGTATTGGAAAACCTAGGGTTTGGGGTTTTTAGCAATTTTTGGGTGGGGTTTTGGTATTGTATGATGATACTTGTTTGTATAATGTTGTTGAAGGCTAGGATATGATTCCTATGGCAATATGGAGTGGCTTACCACCCTATATTGTTGTAAAAATCATAAGGATGATCCTATGCCCACAAGGTGTTCATAAAAATGCCTAAACTAAAATTGTTGTGCAATTGATAATTCTTAAGTATCATTGTACTATTAAATGATTCTATGTACCCTTGGGGCACCTAATTAGGGCCTAAATTGAAAGAAATTGATGAAATTTGAACATGTGAATCCCCACCCTAAGTCCTAAAACATGAAAGTGTTTTGTTTTATTTGTTTATTTTGTCTTTGTAGTATAAGATTGGTTAACTTCTTCTTTTTTTCAATTTTGTACTTAGTTGGAAACAAGTGTCGGGTTGGTTCACCCCCGGTTTATAACAAGTGTGGGGTTGTTCCACGACCCTTTGATTTAGAATTGAACTTACTCTTCTGGTTATGGTATTTGCAGGCAAAATGGTTAACCCAAAGACAAGGGGCAAGACAACCACATCATTCTCATCCCAAGGCACAAAGATGGCTCGAGCTAACCCTTCAAAGAGCAAGAAGAGTATCAAGTCACAATCTGGGGGAAAGCAACCTACATTCCCTATTCCTAGAGCGCCAGCAGGAAGGCCCCAGACAAACTTTCATCATCATTTGGCATAGACCTTTTATGACGAATATGTGAACATGATGGCTACATCAATGAGAGGGAAATCAATCAGGCCCCTCTTCAGCATTGATTCTGGGGTATCTACAACCAAATCTTCGCCATGAGGTGATATTAGTCTTTGAAATGCATGTGCCAATAGATATCGACTTGGTTCTTGAGTTTTCCACCAACATAAGTCTAGGGCATACCATAGAGGAGGGGAAATGGTTGGAGTCCATCTACGTGAGGGGGTGTGAGATCGTCGTGACAGCTAAGTCTTTTTCCACACATCTGGGTTTCCCAACTACCCCTTTGAGCCACTTAAGGACTTCATCTACAAGCCGAACTATCAGGCTATTCGCGAGACATTGTGTGGGCTTGATTCGAAGGCCATCTGGTCAAGGCACCTCGGAAAATATAGGGAGCACAAAAGCTTGAAAATAGGGAACTTCACTGAGGAATCACGAGTTTGGCTGCGGTTTCTCAACTACAGAATCATGCTCCTAGATCACACACGTATATATCTAAGAAGAGGGTGCGTCTCATATACTTCTTGATGACAGGGCGACCAGTGAATATCGACTATTGAATGATCTAGGAGATGATTAAAGTTTGACAATTCAAGTCCAAGCGACTCAATTTTGGCAATACCTTGATGACATATTAGTTGAGGATCAATGACAACTTACCGAAGCCTGGTAATAGAACTTTTCTGGGGCTAGATGATATGTTTGAAATCTCAAATATCAATGGCCCAGAGTTGAATGCTCAGCACCATCACACCCCATCTGAGGAGTGATCCGCCAAATCTATACTTCTGGCCCAAATGTATAAGATGACAATGATTGCGGGAAATAAATTTAAGATGGACTTCTCAAGTTTTTTCGTTGATGTCCCGCACACTACACACTCCCGAGCTCTTCTCAGAGATGACACACATATGCCGAATGATTAGGATGTTAATTTAGCCAAGCTTCGTGAAGCTGATTTGGAGGCGGGGGAAGACGTACAGTCACATGGCCTAGATGATGAGGATGACAATGAGGTCCTGACAGATGTGGACCCTGAGCTAGAGGATTACTAGGCCCTAGTGGGCCTCAGAGATTATTTCTCACCATACCTTTGCTTTTCAATTTTATATGCATTGGGGACATTGCATAAAATAAGTGTGGGGTAGGAGGTATGTTTCGAGTCGGAGGGTATGCATTCCTTAGGAGTTTTATTTGCTTTAATGTTTTTAGAGTAGTTAGTAGTAAAAGTTGGAAAAATAAAAATAATAGAAAACTCACAAAAACACAAAAAGATTCTTTTAAGTTTTATAGGATCTTTGGTTGTGGTGTGTAGTATCTGTTAGGATTTTTTTTCTTTTAGTCATAGGATAGGAATTTACCGATGTTGGATGGATGACAATTGTCTTGAGGAAAAATTAGTCCAGCCCGTTAGACCATTTGAATGCTATGTGCTCGGGTTAGGTAAAATATTGACGATATGAGTGATTCTTGGTTTTGATTGAAAACATGCCTTGAAAAACAAATAACCTTTCTCAAAACAGTTAACTTAGATTTTGTAGACTCATGTATGACCCATTCAACATTCTTTGATATGTGTTGCTTATTTTAAGGGACAATATGGATCCCTCTTGCGTTGATTATGTGCCATGTGTGCGTGAGCTTATTTAATTTATAATCTATGCTTGGTATTGATGTCTTTGACTGCTTAGTATTTCTACATATACTACAAGAAGAAAAACATTTGTCAACAACAACTTTTGTTGCCATATATTGAATGTTGTTGTCAAAAGTATTTTTTGAAACAACAAAAGTTATTGCATGTCGTTGCAATAACCTCTGATGCGAAAAGTTTTCGCAATAACAAGTTGTTATTTTTTGTTGCCATTTATATTTTTTAACAGCAATATATTTAATTTTTGTTGCCTTTTACATTTTTTAGTAACAATATATTTATTTTTGCTAAACTTTTGTTACTTATTCTATACTTTCTTATAGTGATAGGCTAAGTTTAGCATGAAAAAACTTTTTTTTCGTAATTGTATTTTATATCTAGTAGGGAGTTGTTGGAACAGATGAGGTACATCTTTTAAAGTTAGTTTCGTACATAGAACACTATTTAGTTGCTTGGGAAGTGAAGAAGATGGGCTAAAACTCTGTTGAAGCTCACTAAAACTTAACTTAAAAATTCAGATTTACGAAATTAGAATTTGTTACGAAATCAACTATATATTAATTTTCATTTTATTTGGGAATATTAACTACATCTCATTTTTCTTCGATGAGTACAGAGTAAACTACATGCGGTAAGTGATTTTCCTCATATATAGCCACCAATATTTAACCTCTGATTTTGGTGAAAGCAACTTATTGTGTATTTATCATCATTCTTTCTTCTAATTAAGGACCATTATTCAGAAAAACGTTCAGAAAAAGCCTCTTAATATATAGGGTATAGTGATATACCTGTAACTTCAATTCTATCAAACAGGTCCGGCCAGAAGCTATTGGGTTCACGTAAACCCATATATTATAAGCTAGATCTGTCTCTAGGGTTAGGTGCCAATATTTGACTATAAACTCTGTTAAGAGTCCCACGTCGATAATGGAATAGGAACATAGACTCCTTATATGGACTTGAGCAATCTCCACCCTACAAGCTAGCTTTTGGGGTTGAGTTAGCCCTAAGATCCATTATTTACATGTTATCAGAAACCTAAATCCCAAAACCTAAATTTTTCTTTTCTCTTTTCTCTGTGTGTCAGAGCAGCCACAAACCTGTGCTCTCTTTCCTTTTTCCCTGCCAGGGCTACATACATGCCTGTCACATACGTACATCGTGCTACTCGCTCTCTCCCCTGTTTCTCTGCGTGCCAGAGTAACATACAGGCCTGTCCTGTCCCTCCCTTTTCTTTTTCTCGAGGCCACCCGAAAAATATCAACTACTTTTTTTTAGTTACTCCTTCTTCCCGAGAACACAAGTAAATGGCTTCCTTGACCCCAACAGCCTGATAATGTTCTTAATATTTATATATACATATATATTGCCTCGTCATCGGTGGTTCTCACGGTATATTGGACGAATCCCTTATACCACAGTCTAAATCCTAGCTTAATGTGATATAGAAGAAAGCGTGAAAAATTACCGAGAGTTCTATTTCTAGTATATCTAATCGTATACTGTAAGTGTACATATATAAAAAAAATAAGGATAAAAAGTAATTACAAAGATTAATATACTTTTATAGTCAATTCTCTTTGGTGAGTACAGAGTAAACTACTTGCGGTATGTGATATTCCTCGTATATAGCCACCAGTATTGAACCTTTGATTTTGTTGAAAGCAACTTATTGTGTATTTATCATCATTTCTTTCTTCTAATTAAGGACCATTATTTAGAGAAATGTTTTGAAAAATCCTCTTAATATATAGGGTATTGTATATATACCGTTACCTTCAATTCTGTTAAATGAGTCTGACCAGAAGCTATTGGGTTCATGTAAATCCATAAATTATAAGCTAGCTTTGTCTCTAGGGTTAGGTGTCAATATTTGACTATAAACTCAATTATTTTTAGTACATAATAAATTTAAGATTATCGTATTTAAACATAAACTTCAAATTCTCAATCCGCCGTATTTTTACTAGTGCAACGTTTATAAGGACAACTTCATCAATGTGGGACACTTGATAAAGTTGTGGAGAAGACTTGCTAGAGTCCTCTCGACCTAATAAACAAATCTTCGAGTCAAGCAGTCAACATCTACATGCATCATCTTTCTAAAACTAAGCATTAATCTTCAACTATTATACAGTTTTTAATATCTATATATACATATTGCCTGGCCAAGAAGAAAAAAACATATAAGCAAGGTAGCTACTTGTCACACATACTTTTCAATTCCTCGTCTAAAACATTGCACACCATGAAAGTGTTAGCAATAACACTATGGGTTCTCTTGTTTTTTATTTTGAAAAACACCAAGTTTGTTGTTTGTGTAGGTATTTGCAGAGAAAATGAGCAACAGGTGTTAGATAGCTTGAAGAAAGAAGTAGATGATCCCACAAATTTTCTCGCTTCTTGGGTTGTTGGAAAAGATTGTTGTGAATGGGAAGGGGTCGTGTGCAACAATCTAACTCGTCATGTGATTGAGCTACACATAGTTAGTCATTGGCAGAAATCGGGATATCTAATAAGGATCAATAGCCTTGAGTGGCTGCCAAGTCTTTTGAGTCTTGAGCATCTGAATATGTATAATGTGGATCTCAGCAAAGCAACTAACTGGCTACAGGTCATTAACATGCTTCCTTCTCTTGTTGATCTCAGTTTATCTCATTGTAGTCTTCTTTGATTTGGTTGAGTCTAGATGGGAATAAGCTCACTGGAACACTTCCGGAAGTCTTGGCCAACTTTCAATGCTAAAAACCTTTGCCATTTCTAACAATAGGCTCACTGGAACACTTCCGGAAAGTCTTGGCCAACTTTCAATGCTAAAAACCTTTGCCATTTCTAACAATAGGCTCACTGGAACACTTCCGGAAAGTCTTGGCCAACTTTCAATGCTAAAAACCTTTGCCATTTCTAACAATAGGCTCACTGGAACACTTCCGGAAAGTCTTGGCCAACTTTCAATGCTAGAATACTTTGACATTTCTTACAATAGGCTCACTGGAACACTTCCGGAAAGTCTTGGCCAACTTTCAATGCTACAATACTTTGACATTTCTTACAATAGGCTCACTGGAACACTTCCCGAAAGTCTTGGCCAACTTTCAAAGCTAGAATACTTTGCCATTTCTAACAATAGGTTGGAAGGTGTTGTAACAGAAAGTCATTTTTCTAAGTTGACACAATTAAAATACTTTTATGCATCTAAAAATAATCTGACTTTAAAAGTGAGTGAAAATTGGATTCCACCTTTTCAAGCCCGGTCCATCGAAATAAGCGGTTGGAATATAGGCCCTCTGTTTCCCATGTGGCTCCGAACTCAGAAGCTGATAATGGATGTTGACATATCAGATGGTGGAATACAAGGTGAGGTTCCAACTTGGTTTTGGAACTTGACTTCTCAAATTCGTTCTCTCAATCTCTCTCACAACCAATTTGTTGGTGAGGTTCCAATCATATCAGTACCTTCTATTGAATATGGAGGTCCTTGGTTAATGTACTGTTGGAAATTTGCCTTTGGCGGGGAGATGCGTCCACCCATCTTTGATGAATTAAACACTAGTGTTCCGCATGTTGGAGACCTTGTCTCTTTACACATGCATGATCTACGAAGTGAGTAGATGACCGTAGGGCCAAGAATCATCAAATTTCGTTGAGAAATGAAAGAGATATTGGTCCACGAAGTAAGGTGTTTGAGGCATGGAAATGTGGTGTGAGACAAATCTACCACATCGGTGGGAATAAGAAGAACTGCTCTCTATATAATTCTCTAATTGGTAAAGGGTTTGGGACCCCAAGGGGTATCCCATGTGTTTAAAGGAGGGAAGACCCAGATGTGCTTGGGTTCAAGGCTAAGCCCATACGCGCGCCGCCGCAGCCTGCCCTGTCCCGTCCGGTCCGGGCTGTGGGCTATTTTTTGAGGCATTAATCAGCCATTACTTGAGCATTTGGGCAGCCTCTTTCAATGGCCTTAACAGCCATTACTTGGCTGTTTTAATGGCCATTACGGCCTTGTTTTTGGCAGTTGGACAACCCCTCCTCCATGCTATATATTGAGCTATTGTGGGCTTAATTCGGGACTGCACAGAAGGCAGAAAGCAGACGGGAAACACAGCAAAACAGCACTGGAAAGACACAGAAAAACAACACTGGAAACGCTGAAAATTCAGCAAAACAGTGGCTGAAAAATAGTGACCAAACCCTCACATATACAAAAGATATACACAACAGAGACACACTATATACACAGAGACAAAACGAGAAGAGTGGATAAAAACTCTTCCTTCCTATTCCATATCTTCAGCAAGTCAATTCATAATTGTTTTCTTCGACAGACTCAATCTATTGGCTTTGTAGCGTTGAGATTAAAGTGTTGTTTTATCTTGGGAGACTATTGCCCGCTAACGTAAAAGCATATATACGGGGCAATCTTGTCTTAAGGATAGAGGGCTATCCTCGACTCAACACACAACGTTGTAACCATCCAGATTTAGTTGTTTCTTAATTTCAGGATATCAAGATTCAAGACACAACAAACTTGCGGCAGTTCTCAATGTTGGCTTTGCAAGGTGATCAAGATTCAAGACACAACACACTTGCGGCAGTTTTGAAAATTGACCATTTATTTATCCTTTCGAATATTTGTAATAGTTATTTACATCCCGTACTGCTTTATAAAGTACAATAGAGTATCAACATGTACTTGGGTTCCAACAATTTTAGTGGACCACTACCGCAGATTTCAACCATTGTAACTGAGCTAGATCTCTCGGACAATTCTTTTTCGAAAGGTTTATCTAACTTATTGTGTGAAGCAAAGAATAGATCTTATAAATTGGAGATCTTAAACCTCGAGGGAAATGATTTATCTGAAGAAATTCCTGATTGTTGGATGAATTGGCCAGAGTTGAGAGTTTTAATATTGAGGGACAATAATTTGATTGGAGGCATACCAAAATCCATGGAGGTTTTGAGTAATTTGCAATCCTTGGACTTAGGAAGAAATCGACTTAATGGTCCATTTCCTTCATCCTTGGAAAACTGCACAAAACTGCAGAAAATAGATTTATCTGAGAATGAGTTTGTTGGGAAATTACCATCTTGGTTGGGAATGAGGTTTCCAACCTTGATAGTCCTTATCCTTCGGTCCAATAAATTCGACGGTGAATTGCCTCAAGAACTTTGCCACCTCAAAGATCTTCAGATCTTAGACCTTGCAAACAATGCATTTGTTGGAATCATACCGAGGTGTATTGGCAATTTCAGTGCAATGATCAAAGGGAAAAATGAAGTGGACGATTTAAATTATTCGTTTTATATGGGAGTACTAATAGAGAGTGCAACGGTGACAACCAAAGGCAACATGTACCGGTATGACACCATTTTGCCGTTGTTTACAAGTATGGATTTGTCTAGCAATAATCTTTCCGGAGATATTCCTATTAGTCTGACACGTCTGGCAGGATTAAGATCATTTAATTTTTCCAAAAATAACCTAACTGGTAGGATTCCAAATGGCATTGGTGACATGAAAGTATTGGAATCTGTTGATCTTTCAGAAAATCAACTTTATGGTCAGATCCCACAAAGCTTTCCGAGTTTGTGCACTTTGAGTTTCTTGAATCTGTCTGATAACAATTTATCAGGAATGATACCACTGAGCACACAACTTCAAAGCTTTGATCAAACGGGTTTTCAAGGAAACAAACTCTGTGGGCTACCACAATAAGACCTGATGCATAGGTCCGTAAGGATCTTATCATGAAATAAGAAACAAGGGATTTTACTCCAAATTCAAGCTTTAAGCAGTACTGTTCACATAAGATTTACCCGTTAATACCAGTACGTTAGCTATTCACCAGACCTGAACTGTAGCTCAAGAAAACGCCATTACGCCTACCCTCGGCTGCGACTGATATGAGCAAATGTACGGTCATCTTTAAGAATAGCCTACCCAGGTATTAACATGACTCACAGTGATATGAACTGCTTTAGAACTTGAATTTAAAATCTAAAACCTTACTTCTTTAAATCATATTCTCAGAGCATTCTTAAACAGTATAGGCTTTCAGCCTCTCATACGAATATTTAAGACAGAAAATAAAAATGAAAGAGAGGTATACCAATTCGTAACCAAGAACACAAGAGTTGAGCCAATTCCAATCTTATTATTGATAGGAGAATTTACAGAGCTCGATTTTCTATTTTTTCTGATATCTATACAAATGAATGAGAGTCCCCTTTTATAGACGAAGGCGGACTTCAAAACTGATTCTAATCTACTAAATTAAATAGTAAAGAGAATCTAAATTATTACAACACGTTAAACTACTTTTTAAAAAGAAGATAACGACATCTTATCTTCTGAAAAGCAAAAGTAAAAATAAAACAAACGACTTTTTATAAAGTCGGAATAACTTTTAATAAAGTTAATAGTGGCCGAATGTGACCTTCACTTTCCGTCTTTGGTAGGACATGGGTCCTCTTTGTTTTATTCTGTCATCTTTTATTTGCCGCGTGAAGACTTATCTTCTTGTCGGGCTTTAGCTTTTTCTTTGACAGCTTCAATCAAGCCATCGAACAAATCAGTCGTTGATGGGTGATAAGAATAGTCTTCTTCTCCCTGCGAATCTTGGAATAGTCCGTCCTCTTGAGCTTCTCTCATTGAAGCAGTTGATGTCTCCGAATAAGGACTTTCATCAATCTTCTTGGCGAAGTTTTTAACAAAGTCTGCCTTAATTTTATCAAGATAGGCAGTCATTAATTCCTCCTCAGAAGCTTGGGGATTTTTTAATTTAATTGATTTCTCTAATTTAGAGAAAATGGAATCATCGTCCTTGGATTCAGTTTTAAACTGGTGAATTGTCTTTAGACTTTTCAGTAAGGAAGTAATTTCTTCTTCTAGCTCCCATCCATATGTTCGGGTAGGATTTTCTGGATCTTTGTCTAGTAATTTAGACCAGAATTTACAGAGAAACTTTCTCTTTAGGCATAATATACCTTGCTGGTTTCTTCCTGCTTCAGGAATCCACTTCCAGATCCATGGGGTTCCGGTCTGCATAAAAAACATTAGTGATGCTGATCCTTCGACATAGTCAGAAGGATTTCCGGGAGAGACACATGGTGTCATTTGAATCCATTCCTTATAATAATTCATATAAGGGGTTGGTAGGATTTGAATTTCAGGTCCAATAATATTCCACCATGGGAAAATCCAACCTGGTAACAGCAACCCATTCTGGTTGTTTTTGAAGATATCTGGATTTAATTTAATCCACCAAGTATGCCCATGCTTCTTGTTTTCATAATAAAAAACATAAGTGAAGGCATCAATATAATCATAATAATTGCAAGCCAATTTAATATTAGTTCTAGGAATAATGAATTCCTTAGATCGGAATGGGCCGATTCCCCATTCGTAAGGAGATATAATCTTCTTCAGATAGAGCTTTGAATAACTCTTTTCTACACTAGGTTTATGCTCTGGGTAGGATGTTGTGTCAGCTGTGCTTGTAGCTGTGAGGATATATTCATAGTACATCCTGTTTTTCCCTTCTTGAAAAGGGTGGTAGAAATTTTCTACATATCGGTTCATGAGAACCCAGGGGTCATTAAGATAATTTTTATCTTCATGAGTAAGTAGGAGAATAGTCTCCTCATGAGGGCGAACCAAATATTGGTTTCTATCTTCCTCCTGCTGTAACAACTTTTGGGCATATGAGCCTTGCTGGCTAGAGGAAGCTTGTTCCACTAGCTTGACCTTAGGAATAGTCCTTGGGTCATTTCTGCCTCGACCTTGGCCACGATCTCCGCGACCTCTTCCCCTGCTCCTATTAGGAGTGGGAGTTGTCCATTGTGGACGCATGTCTAACCCTGCAAAAATTCACGTGTAAGAAAGTCAGGGAGTGAATTATCTTCACCTTTTAAATATTGAATTTCAAAATCGAATGGGGCTAAATGTGCCTGCCACCGAGCAAACATTTGTTTGGAAAAATCATGTTTAAAATCCTTCTGAAACATGAATTTAGTAGCATTGCAATCTGTTCTTATCAAGAACTTAGAATTATAAAGATCGTCCTGAAATTTCACGACAGAAATCCTTTTTTAATGAAAAGGGTTCATCCTGAGGATAAAGACTCTTAAGAACTTTCTTAGAGTCTAAATGCCACTGCCTTTCTATAACATTGATATTAGGCAAAGCATAATCTTCAACAAACCAATTAACAAAATATCTAAACGTTTGTTTGGTCTGTAATTCACCATAAAATTGTTCATTGATCTCTTCCTGCTCTTCTTTTGTGAAAAAGGTAGAAAACCAATTACGAAAAAGCAGATAATCAGGACCATTGTAATTATCCCTAATAAGCTTGCATAAGTCAGAATCAGGACAATAATTCAGACCGCAATAATATGGATCATTAGGATAATTAACCATCACGGAAATAATCAGAATAATCGAATTACTGTTTTCTGCCGGAATTTCAGCAGGAATCTGGTTTTCAACCTTTATTTTTTCAACCTTCTCCTCTCGAGAAATCTCTGAGGGGGTGGTGATTCGGTAAAGGTCGTCATCTACTTGAGAAGTTGATGCTCTAGCAGCAGATGTACCAGCAGTGTCATCCAAAGGAGATATGTAATAATGGGACGACAAAGATCTACCTATTTTGGGTTGTTTTGAAAACTGAAGGCGAATACTACCGTCAGTAGTCTGGACCACATGAGCGATCTGGGAATCTATCCTGGGGTGAACCGGGATAGCTTTTTCTATTAGCCAATCCTCGGAATAATTAATTTCATCCTAGCTTATAGGTCTTCTGGTAGTAATTTTAGACCTTTTGGCTAAGTTAGTCTCAATCAAGACTGTTTGCCTATTTCTCTTGTCATCCATGATTCTACAGTTATGATTCATGGTATCTAAAACACGGAAATAAACACGATAACAGATACTCATAACTTCTGTTTCAGGCATGTAATTATACCCATTCGCTTTTACATATAAAGTCAAAGCATGCAATATATTTGGATCAGACAAAGATAAAGTAAGATTTGGTCTGACATTAAAATATACTGGGCCGTAGGCTAATCTTGACTGCATCGCGCTCATAAGAGATTGTTTCCAGTTTAGGTTCCTGGCATCTCTTAGAACAATCATAAAGCTTTCAGGCAAACCTTCTAAGGTTAAGGGTTTAAAAGCAATTTGCACTAAACCAATATGCAAAAATTTGTAATGCATTTTTTGATACCTTTCGATATCAGAATCAGAAAACAACTGAATAGTTTTTTCTTGGTTATCCATTTGGACCGATTCTTCTATCGTCTTTATAATATGACGATTACGAAGGTTTTCGAAAATACCGAAATTATAAATTTCTTTTGTGGCGACAAATAGAATTGTCCATTTGTTTAAAGCATCAAGCTGTTGCGAAAGTTCATATTCTTCCGTTCTAGCGTTCTTAACACTATGTTTATAGTTTCTGAAAATATTCATAATTAAAGAAATACTGTCTTCCACTCTTGGTGAACTGCAATTCTGGTGTTGAAGTTCCTAATGGTGAGTATGAAGAAGATGAGAGTGACAAAGATGAAGTGGATTGGTTCTACATTTCAATGGCAACAGGGTTTGCACTAAGCTTTTGGAGTGTATGTGGTTCATTGCTTTTCAAGAGATCATGGAGAGATATGATTAAGGATATTTCTATTGAAAAGATGTAATTTCTTTCATATTTCCTATTTTGTTTTCTTAATCACACTGTTGTGAGACATACAAGTATTGTTCAAAATAAAGATATGTGTATCCATCATAAAAGTTACTCCCTCCGTCCCAAAAAGACTGATCTGGTTTGACTTAGCACGAAGTTTAAGAAATAAAGGAAAACTTTTGAAATGTATTGTCCAAAATAAGCCTTAAATATTTGTGTGTGTAAATCATTTCATAAAGTTAACTTATTTCTAAATATAGAAATTGTGTCAATCTTTTTGGGATAAATTAATAAGAAAAATATGTCAATCTTTTTGGGATAGAGGGAGTCAATAGTATTGTGTACGTATTTTATAAATAATGAATGTTGATAAGTTTATTCAACTTGATACTAGCTCTAATTAAGATACTCAATTCCAGATCATGTCCTATACACATTGAATAAAATTGGTGTCGCGACTCTGTTTTGTAAAACAACCAGTTACTGTAAGCGCGGTCCTAAAAGTCGCTTTAGATTTACCGAATATATTATTTTGTAAATATAAGAACAACAATAAACCCAGTGTGGTTCTATAAGTGGGTCTAGGGAGGGTAGAATGTACGCAGACATTATCTCTACCTTTGTGAGGTAGAGAAATTGTTTTCGATAGATACTCAGCTCAAAAGAAAAGTAACTGACGCATGCTTATAAGAGAAGAGACATACAAAATAAATGTGCAACAGATAGATGAAAAATTATTTTGATATTGAAAATTAAGTTACTGTGGTATGTGTAGCCAGAAATGACATCTTAGTGCTTTGGAGTTGGATTGTCTGATCTCTGAACTTATTTCTAATACTGGTGCCCTATTATACGTGATGCATTTGCATTGTAACGAATATAATACGAGCAACATAAACAATACCTTCTTTTGCCCAATGAGTTCAATGTTTACTGTAAATATCACGAAAATTGCATTTCTTGGTGTTTATATCTATTTTTTTTATATCCAGCTTAGTAGTCTGGTCAAATCGCGGAATGTGCCTGAATGATCAGGGTTTGAGAACAGAATAACTGATCGTAGGATGTGCATGAATAACCAGGGTTTGAGAACAGAGCAACTGATATCACCTATGAGGTCCTACCCATAAGAGAGCAAATTACTCCCAACAGGTTCGAACTCACGCTGCAGGCCTCTAAGTTCCCCTCTTTTACCATTCAGCTATGCCCCGGAGACATGTTTATATCTATTCTTACACCTTGTTTGGATGGTTGTTACATATGTTTTTTGTATTGTATTATACTTATACTTCCTCCGTTTCAATTTATGTGATGTAGTTCGACTAAGCATAAAAAATAAGAAATAATGAATTTTATGATGTAAAATAAGCCAAAACATTTGTGTGGTTATAGATCATATTGTTAAGCGTAAAATGTAAGGTTTAAAGTTAAATTATTGTCAAATAAAAAAATGTGTCATTCTTTTTTGGATTGACTAAAAAGAAAAGTGTATCGTATAAATTATGACAGAAGGTGTATTATTTTGATCAATATAATATTTGAATAGATTGTAGTATTATTTTTTGTTTATATTATGTCAAACATCATCAATATGAACATATATTATAAAAATGTAGGATGAAATAGCATCATTAGATAATATGCAAAGATAAAATTAGAAGAAAAAATAAGTAATGATGCGATCATACCAAATTTGAAGCTTTTGATCGTTATGTAATGATGAATTTAATAACATGATACAATAAAATTTTAATAATAATTATAATAAATAATATATTTAGATTAATAACATGATACAATACAATTGGTAACAGCCATCCAAACAAGTTGTTAATTATTTGTTTCGTATGGTCAAGGGTTTATGGTTCTGGATTTTTTTTTTTAGTAGGGCTTAAATCATAAATTTCAAATATTTTTTAAATTTATTTAAAATTTATGAAGTTAGAGTTGAAAATGAAATTGTGTTTATTTTTTATAAAGTAGAGAATAAAATATTTTATTTTTAAATTTATGAAGATGGGGTTGGAAAATAAATTTGGAGCAAATTTCAAAAATTTGAAATCCAACTCTGAATTAGATTTAAAATTTTTATAACCAAATACAAATTTCAAAATAAAGTAAAAAATTATTTTTTTAAAAAAAGATAAATAATTCTCAAGATCAAACCGATTGTTACAATAATACAGAAAATCAGAGGGCTAATGGTGCACGATTAAATACCAAGTGTTTATTTTTAGTGGAGTTCGAGGTCGCGATATATGCTTAATTAATACTACTCCCTTGTGCATCTTTCGTCTTTTGAATGTCAAACAATTGTTTTATTGCTTTTATATTTTTAATTATTAATTATTGTGATTTATAGTAGTAATATTTTTAAAATATATAAATTCTATTTTAAAAAATAAAAATTATATCTGAATTCACAATTAAATTTAACTCTTGATATGTAAATGGTTCCACATAATTTAAATAGAGGGAGTATAAATTTTCCGCTTAACTAGTATTACTAATAGATTCATAGTTGTTTAATATATTCTGATTAATCGAAAAGAACTGTTTTCTAAAAGCTTAGCACCCTTTTTGGGCTTAAACATTGAATATCTTAAATCGTAAAACTTGTTAATAACTGTGTTCTGAAACAGTAATTAATAAATCAGTTTTGTTTATTAATCAGAAGCAGGAAAAAAAATGCTTGAACATAAATTTTGAAGAAGTAGAAAAAAACTTTCGAGCCCACAAGTAGTTTGTGTGTCCGCAAGGAATTATAACCCCTCACTATTGTCAAGGATATGAGTTACTCCCTCCCAGAATAGAACGGAAAACATTTATGTAGTAGCTGCAGTACAAACTACAAAACTTCGGCGAACTTTAATAGGGTAGCAAAGCACATGACACTTATAATTTTTATTTGAAACGATGCACTCAATATGAAGAGAAGAAGTTCATGATATTTGTGTTGTTTTAAAAAATGAGGCGAAGCCTCTGAAATTTATAGTCAATATTTTGAGCGAAAATACATGTTCTAAGCATGTATGGTGTCTGTTCGGGTAAGACTTGCCTTTTCCAAAAAGAAAATGATCGTTGGGAATATTCCGCGAAATTTAAATTAAATTTTCCACGGAAATAATATTAGATAATAACATAAATGGAAATTAAATTATGAAATTGAAAAATAAATTTGGTCCAAAAAGATTATCAATCAATCATTTGACCAAATTCAAATTTCAATCTCAATCCCAATCTGAAGCCAAAGTCGAGCAGAACGACGACGACGCGAGGGGAGACTCGCTCCTCAACTCTTTATGAGCTAGAGTATGTTCTTTCATATATAAAAAACAACTCTCCCTTTCCACCACCAATGTGGTACAAAGTTCTCTTTCAAAAAGAACTTTGCTCAAATTTTTAATTTTGCCTCCATTTCTCATTCACACCACCTTGTCTTTAATGCCCATGCTTAAAAGCCCAAAAATCCTCCACATGAATGGTGAATGGCTATAAGGAAAATATGCATGAAAAAATTGTGTGATTCACAAATAAGGATTAATCGCATTTGGATAAGTAAGTTCCCCTTTGAATTTTCCGTAGTGAATATATATCGGATATACTCGGTCAATAGGTAGATTTGATATCTTTGAACCGTCGAGCTTTGGTGTATACCTAGACATCATATGTAACACAATTAAACCTTAACCATATTTGATTCTCATTGTTGTGTTCATTTCAGCCATGAGCACCGCATGATTTCATAAGTGTGTAGAGAATTGGCCTTACAAAACTCTTCTTGAATCGGCTTCCACATCACACTTACATAAGTGATTCCTAATTGTGTCATCCTATAGATACACTATTTGATAAACCCATATCAATATTAAAAATCATTAAAAAGCTTTAATGTTTTATACTTGTTACTAAACATTATCTTCATCACGAGAATGGACCAAAGTTGTTTTTTGACAATGTTGAACCGTCAATCATAACTTTGATCTATCTCTTTGAACCTAGATCTTGGGATATTCAGTCTTCTAGGTAGAGTTATCGTCATGATAACTTGTCCTCCGCCATTGTCCCATGTCCTTTGATGATGTCTCAACTGTCTCTCTAGCTAGGTCTTTTGTAAGTGGATCTGAACATTATGCTTTGACTTGACATAGTCAATTGTGATAATTCCACTAGAGAGTAGTTGTCTAACGGTATTATGTCTTCGTCGTATGTAACGAGATTTTTAATTATAGATAACGCTCCCAGCCCTTCATATTGCCGCTTGACTATCGCAATGTATACATATAGGTGCCAAAGGTTTGGATCATTCTAAGAAATTTTTGAGCCATTTAGCTTCTTCACCGGCTTTGTCCAAATCTATGAATTCAGACTCCATGGTAGAGCGGGTGATGCACGTCTGCTTAGACAACTTCCATGATATTGCATCTCTACCAATGATAGAAACATATTCACTAGTGGATTTAGTTTCTGTTGAACCAATGATCAAATTCGCATCACTACATCCCTCAATTACAACGAGATACTTGTTATAGTGCAAATCATAATCTTGGGTATATTTTAAATACCCCAAAACTCATTTCACTGTCATTCAATGAGTTTGGTCAGGAATACTTGTGTATCGACTCAGTTTACTTATAGCACAAGCTACATCAGATCGTATACAAATTTTTATGTACATCAAATTTTTCAATACTTGAGCATAATCCAATTGAGACTTGCTTTTATCTTTATTCTTTATAAATGAGTGATTCAAAATAATTGGATTTCTTGAGACTTAAATTTAAATATTTGAATTTTCAAGTATCATTTTGATATAATTAGATTGAGATAATGCTAAGCCTTGAGGAGTCCTTTGAATTTTAATTCCTAGAATTAAATCAGCAGCTCCTAAGTCTTTCATATCAAATTTACTAGCAAACATGCGCTTAGTAGCATTTATGTCGGCAATGTATTTACTCATTATAAACATATAAAAAAATAGTGACTATATGATTTAGAGTGTTCTTAATATAAACACATTTATCACAGTCGTTAATCTTAAACTAGTTTGGCAACATTGTTTGGTCAAATTTCGCATGCCATTATTTGGGTGCTTGTTTTAGTCCATAAAGTGATTTAACAAGTCGGTGCACCTTCTTTTCTTTTTCTGGGACTACCAACCTTTCAGGTTGTTTCATATGGATTTCTTCCTTCAAATCTCCATTTAAGAAGGTCATTTTAACATCCATTTGATGGATTTGAAGATCGTACACAGCGGATAACGCTATTAGCATCCTAATGGACGTAATTCTCTTTACCGGCGAGTATGTATCAAAATAATCAAGACCTTCTCGTTGTCTAAATCCTTTTTGATAACAAGTCTTGATTTATATTTATCAATAGTTCCATCATCCTTCATTTTCCTTTTGAAAATCCATTTGGAACCTAATGGTTTGCTTCCTTGAGGAAGATCAACCAATTCCCAAGTATGGTTATTTAATATGGATTCTATTTCACTATTGATTGTCTCTTTTCAATATTGTGCTTCTGAGGAAGACATAACTTCTTTAAAAGTCCGAGGCTCATTTTCCAACAAAAATGTTAGAAAATCTAGTCCAAAAGATGTAGATATCCTTTGACATTTGCTATGTCTTGAATTTTCCGCACTATAAATATTGTCATTTTCTTTTTTCCAAGGCCGTTTAGATCTTATGCTAGATGTCTCACATTCATTTTTATACGAATATATATTTTCAAAAAATTCTGCGTTGTCTGATTCAATTACCGTATTCACATGAATCTCGAAATTTTATGATTTATGAACCAGAAATCGGTATGCTTTACTATTCATTGCATATCCAATAAAAACACAATCAACTGTTTTTGTTCCTATTTTTACCCTTTTGGGTTCAAAAACTTATATTTTCGCCAAACACCCCCACACTTTGAAATATTTCATGTTAGGATTTATTCCTTTCCATTTGTCTACAAGGCATCCATCATTTCCTTTAAGGTTCTATTTTTTCTTTCTGCACTCCCATTAGATTGAGGCAAATGAGTAGTTGTTTGATGAATAATGCCACATTCCAAATAAATTTCTTCAAAAGGAGATTCATATTCGTCACCCCTATCACTTCTGATCATTTTAATCTTTTTATTTAGTTGTGTCTCAACTTCACTTTTGTATTGCTTGAATGCATTAATTGCTTCATCTTTACTATTAAGTAAATAAATATAGTCATATCTTTTTTTGTCGTCAATAAAAGTTATGAAATATTTTTTCCCACCGTGAGATGATATTGACAAATATTGGTGTGAATTAAGTATAAATGATTTAAATTCCTTCACTTGACTTCTAAGAATGTTTAACATACTTTGATTCGACACATATTTGACACTTGGTTTTATTACATTCAAGCTTAGGCAATATTTCTGAATTAATCATTTTCCGCAATGTTTTGAAGTTGGCGTGACCCAAACGTGAATGCCATAAAGAATTTGACTCAAGCAAGTAAGAAGAAGCAATAACTTTATTCATTTCAATCGCCATTCAATTAAGCTTGAAAAGACGCACATTTAGGTAATCTTTTCCTACATACATATTATTTTTGCTAATTACATTTTTTTCATAAACAAAAATGCACTTAAACCCATTTTAATGAAAAGTGCGACAGAAACTAAATTCTTGCGAATATTTGGAACATGGAGAACACTGTTGAGCGTTACCACTTTTCCTGATGTCATCTTCAAACATGTCTTTCCAACTCTTTCGACTTCAGCAGTTGGGGAGTTTCCCATAAAGATAGTATTGTCTGGACCTGCGGTAGCATAAGATGCAAACAATCATTTGTTAACACATACATGACAAGTAGCTCCAGCACCAGCCACCAAGCAGGCCCATCAACAGCAGCAACAGGCCCACCTGGCCTCGATCCAGCATCACCCACAAGGCAGCAGCCTGGCCCCCACCGATTTGGGCCAGGTCTTCAGCACCGTGAACCTTCAACAACCCGACAATAATTGGTACATAGACACCGTTGCCACATCTCACCTCACCCGGTCATCAGGTAACTTATCCCAAATGCTTCGATTAAAGTGTCCTCAATTTATTACTATTGGCAATGGTCATCGTATTCCAATTGAAGATTACGGTAACACACATACCACACATCCTCACCCGCCTTTCTCCCTAAATCATGTCCTTTACATATCCAACATCATTAAAAATTTAATCTCTGTTAGAAAATTCACTAGCAATAATTCTGTGTCTGACGAATTTTACCCTTTTGGTTTCTCTGTGAAGGATCTCAATACGGGGAAAATTCTTACGTGCTGCAATAGTGTGGGAGACCTCTACCCCTTCACTCAATCTTCCCCTGTCAGAACTCATTCACCTGTCTCCCTTGCTGCTATCTCTCCGTCAACTTGGCATAACAGACTCGGATACCCAGGAGATCCTGTTTTTAATATTCTTAGGACTAATAAGCGTATTCAATGTAATAATGGGAAACTTGCACACCACTGTTTTTCTTGCGCACTTGACAAACATACTTGTATTCCATTTATGTCATCCAACCATGTTACTTTTTCTCCATTTGATATTGTGCATGCTAATTTGTGGACATCTCCGATTGTCAATTCTTTGGGTCACAAATTCTATCTAGTATTATTAGATGATTTTTCACACTTTGTATGGATCTACCCACTAAAGTTCAAATCTGAAGTGTTTGCCAAGATCCTGGAATTTCAAAAGTGCATCAAAATACAGTTTGAAAAATCTATAAAATCTTTTAAATGTGATAATGGACGTGAATTTAATAATTCAGCATTTCACAATTTATGCTCTAAATAAGGCATGGTTTTCCGTTTTCCCCGTCCCTAGACTTCCTCCCAAAACGTCAAATCTAAAAGAATCATCCGTACCATCAATAACATGGTGCGTACCCTTCTCTTTCATGCCAGTCTTCCACCGTCATTCTGGGTCTAAGCTGTCAAAATGTTGGAATACCTCATTAACATTTTACCAACCAGCACTCTCCAAAATAAGACCCCAACTGAAATCTTATACCGTAGGTTCCCTTCTTATGACCAAATACGCCTCTTCGGTTACCTATGCTACCCCAACCTGGCCTCCACTGCATCTCATAAACTAGTCCCACGCACTACGCCATGTGTCTTCGTCGGTTTCTCACCTAATTATCGGTGGTACTTGTGCTATGACATAACCACTCGTAAGATCATCATCTCACGTCACTTCACATTTAACGAGGTGAACTACCCATTTTCAAACCTTCGAAAATTCCAAACCACGAATTACACATTTCTCGATGAGTCTCCTCTGTCTCCAGTCGATGTGTCTCCGACAGTTTCCAGTTCCGATGCAGACTGCTCTAGCTGCTACATCACCCACACTGTCCAGTGGTGTCGCCAACCAAACACCCCCTCTCTCTCAGTCGAACCCCCCACTGCTCGACCAACCATCGACCCGCGACCAACCACTACCCCTCTAGAAACAACAAGTCCGCAGCCCAATATCGACCTGCAACTACTGTTGCCTCTAGAACCAGTAAACCAGCAGCCTTCCAATCCAAACCTCCCACTGCTGCCTACCTACCGTATAGAGACTCGTGCCCAACACAGGATCTTCAAACTCAAGGTTCACTTCAACCTTTCCACACAAACCATATCACTCATTCCAAAAAATCCAAAACTAGCAAAAATGTACCCTAATTGGAATGCGGTCATGTGCGAAGAGTTTAACGCTTTAACAAAACAGAACACTTGTGATTTGGTACCTAGATCAGACGGTGTGAATGTTATTCGGTGTATGTGGCTATTTTGTCACAAGTTCAGAGACAGTGGTGACTTGGAACAGTATAAGGCAAGACCGGTTGCCAATGACACTAATCAACATGAGGTATTGATTGTGGTGAGACATTCAGTCCGGTTGTTAAACCGACCACTATTCAGACTGTTCTCAGTATTGCTATGGGCATGCATTGGTCAATTCATCAGCTTGATGTCAAGAATGCATTTCTTCATGGGGATTTGAATGAAACTGTGTACATGCATCAGCCCCCTGACTTTGTTCATCCGTCAGTCCCACAGTTTGTATGTAGTCTCAGGAAGTCATTGTATGACTTGAAACAGGCATTGCGCGCTTGGTATGATCATTTTGCCAAGTATCTTCTGCAGATCGATTTTATATGTAGCAAGTGTGATGATCGGCGGCTGCCAATATATCTCGTGGTAACAAAAATGTATTGTTATAGGGTATATCAAGGTTAAGTCTTCGGTTCATATTTCGTCGACCAATCCTTCCTAATTCACATCTTTGTTGAAAGAATTTCTTTTGTAATTCCTTACATAAGGATTCAGAAAATACCGGATCGCCGCCTACACAAGCAAATTGTTAACTCCCTCTTCACTTTTCATCGAGGTAGCAGCACGGCTTACTTGCTATCATATGTGGATGACATCGTTCTTACTGCCTAATCTGACGGTTTGAAGAATGAAATCATCGCTCTACTCAAAACTGAATTTGCAAGCTGAGTTATTTCTTGGGTATATCGGTAACCAGATCTACAACTACTATGTTCTTGTTTCAACGTAAGTATGCAGAAGAGATAGTGTATAGGGCTAAGATGGCAAATTGTAAAATCATGTAAACTTCGGTTGACTCGAAATCCAAGCTCAGTGCCAGTTTCTGATCTCACTCTATATCGGAGTCTTGCAGGTGCCCATCAGTATCTTACATTCACTAGGCCAGATATTGCATATGTTGTTCAGCAGGTGTGTCTATTTATGCATGACCCTCGAGAGTCCTATTTTTCGGCCCTCAAACGTAATATCAGATATGTTAAGGGCACACTGGACTTTGGACTACATCTCTACCCCTCTGCCCTAAACAAGTTTCTCTCTTACACGGATGCAAATTGGGCAGGATGCCCAGACACACGTCGCTCCACCTCAGGCTACTGTGTATTTCTTGGGGATAATCTTATTTCATGGTCCGCTAAGCGGCATGCCACGCTATCCCGTTCGAGTGCTGAAGCAGATTATCATGGAGTTGCTAATGTCGTTGCTGAGATCTGTTGGCTCCGAAATCTTCTTTTGGAGCTCCAGTGTCCACTGCGAAAGGCATCTATTGTCTATTGTGACAACATATCTGCCATCTACATGTCTCACAATCCAGTCCAACATCAATGGACTAAGCATATTAAGATGGATATCCATTTTGTACGAGAGAAGGTCGCCCTTGGTAAGGTCAAAATATTACATGTGCCTTCCTCCTATCAGTATCCAGATATTTTCACAAAGGGACTATCGAGAAAGCTCTTCACCGACTTCCGATCCAGCCTTAGCGTTTGGCCTTCTCCCGCTCCGTCTGAGGGGGAGTATTAGCGAATATTCTGTGAATATTCACCGTATATTTTATAATTATGATAAATGTATATTTAAGGTAAGTTAGGATTCGTACTGTATTAGGAACTTTCTCTGTACAACTATATATATTGTGATTAATGAAATAAAAATCACCAAGGGAAATTATTCTATCTTACAAGTAGATATAGGAGTAAGCTCATCCAAAGAGGTGAAGACATTTTTCAATGTCTCGAGAGCATCCTTGGAGGTTCGTTCAAGCAGTATCCACAGTTTTGATATATCTGACCCCGTCTCTTTAGTCGCCTCCTTGAGTTTGTCCAATTAACACTGCATAGATAGAAAGAGATCGTTAAAACCATCTACCTTGGTGTCCAAAGAGACCAGAGCAGAGAGAATGTCTGCAGAATAGGACAATGGAGGAGGAGAACTGGATGAGGCTTTGAAAGGGGTGGGAATAGGAGGAACAGAGGGTTCAGAGTCCTTGCGCACCCATTTGGAGTCAACAAGCCTGTAGGCCATGCTGCTGAAGGCCCTGGCATTATAGCGTTGAGAGGCTGAAATAGAGGAGTATCTAGAAAGATCAATTACACTAGCCTCAAGAATTCTAGTGATAATCATGCCATAGGGAAGGGACGTGGAGTCAGAAGCACTCTCAATCATATTGTTGATAATTAGGGAGGATAGTTTGAGCTTAATTTCGTGGACAATGCAGTAGGTAATTAATACATAGCTTGATGAGTCTTCAGATTTTGACATCATATGATTTGATGTATGTTTCCATCCTCACTTTCAATGAGAGAAATGCTTCCCATTAAAGTAGGGAGGCCTAGTTTGTGAGGTTCCTTCTTGAAATAGGTCTCCAGCAGTTACGTGATTCGACATGATCTTTTCTCACTTGCGATTAGGCAAATAAAATGTGAGACCTTGATTTGATACCAATTGAAAGTGCAAGAGGGGGGAAGGGGGTGAATTGTGCCTTTTTGCTTCAAGTCGACTTACTTAGAGTAGTAGTCGACTCTAAGTAACTGTATTGTAACAGTGAGAATGCAAAAGTAGAAGCAGTAAAGTAATGACACCGAATATTTTTATGTTGGTTGGGATGCAATGTGGATGTTAGTCCAGTCCCATTGGATTGCAAGGGTGTTCTTTGTCGATCTTTGTAATTGTTCTTTGGTGTTGACACCCAATTTTGTCCAATCTTTTTTGATTTTATTTGTAATTTTAAATATTTTTGACACCTTAAAATAATTTTAAAATATAGGCATATATATGTATATATATCATTATTATTACTATTACTTGCATTTTTATTGTCATTTGCATTTTATATATCATAATCATACTTTTTATCCTAATATTATACGTTATTTTTATTTTCGCAAAACGACATCGCATTTTTTATTTTTAGCACCAAGCATTTCGCAAATATTATATTTTTTGTCATATTGTCGTCTTTACAATTTATAAATTTTGCAAAGCTTTCTTTTTATATAATAAAACCCCTTTTTATATTTTAAAATCATAACCCATTTATTTCCCAACCCAACACAAACACCAATTTTAAAAGGGGCAGCCCATTTGGCCACTCCATTTTCGACCAAAGCCCAACCGACCAGCCCAAAAGCCCTCAAGCCCAACCCCTTATTTATTTCCCCCATTTTCTCTCTCCCCATTCGGCCGCACACCCCTACCCCCACGTCGCCGCACCCTACGCCTGACACCACCAACCTACCCCATCACTTCACCCATACCTACACCACCAAAACTCGCGATTTCAACCCCTAAAATCAGCAACCTTTTGCCCCTATATTTTGATTTCAAACTCATTTTTAAGGGGGATTCTGAGGTTCGAAACCTATCTATAAAACCCCCTTTGTTCTTCATTTTGGAGGGGGATCTTTTGGGGAGGTCCTAAGTCCGAAAAAAAGGGGTTCGAAAGTTGTTTTGTTCATGGTTTTCGGTGCTTTTTGTTTGTGGTTCTGTTTTCTCGGTCGAAGTTCTGAAAATCAAAAAATCAAGAACAATTCGGGTCGGGTCCGAATCTGAAATGCCCTTCTTTGTTAGTTCCTAATTTTCATCCGAAATTCCCTTTTGTGATCTTCCCGTTTTCTGGTCACTCCAGGGTCTATTTTCATTTTCGGGTCAGTCGATTCGGGTAGGGTCAAAATCAAAACCGGGATATGATGATAATTTACCCCTACTGCACTGCCTGAAGAAATTGCATGAATTTCCCTTCCAATGACTGGTCTTTAATTTCGTCCTTCAAAAAGGATGTGTTCTGTAACACTACCTCGAGAACACTCAACCCGTATCTTGGCGGGGCGACCAGATATGGCATCAATCTGCAATCCGGTGTCTGCAGCCATGGCGTATGTTGCAGTCTCTCTGGTTTTGTTCAAAAACAGCAAATCTGAGCCCTCATAATCATGGTTTTGATGATGAACCCATTCTCGGATCGGGTCCGAGTCCAAAATCCGAAAGTCAGTAAACTCCTCAATTCTTTGGTGTTTCGTTATATGCTTATGTGTTTATGTGCTTGATTATAACATGTTATTATGTTTTGAACTTGTTTAGTTATGTTTCAAGTGGATAAACACGTAAAGGTATTTTTAGTGCAATTCTAATTAATTAGTGCAATGCATAATGCTTCACTGGTGTGATTACTTGCATTGGTGAGGTTCTCATAGTATTGTTCTTGGATAAGTTTCATAGTGCAAAGCCACTGTACTTTGTTTGGTCTTGAACTGCTGCATTGTTTGCTGTTGTTATGCTACATTTTAAGGTCATTTGTCATTGCCTTTTGGGAGGTAAAATTCCTATTTTTGTGGCTGTTGTTTTGTTGTCACTTGTTGCTACTGTTTGGTTGCACTTTAAAGCCGTGTTGGCTGCTACACTTTAGTAATTGAGGCTCAAAGTGTGTCACTTTAGGCAAATTAATTGCTATGCAAATTTTAAGTGAATTGATGCACTTATATGGGCTACTTTACTGCATTTTGGGATATTTCTTTTGAATACGATAGCTGTACCTAAGCCCTTTCTATTGCTATCACATTTTGGGCTTTAAAGAATACGTGTTGCCTTTAAGATTGCTCCATTATAGCACTACATTCTGAGATGCCACACTTAATGAGAAATGTCTATTGCCTTCTAAAAGGGTTGGCTGGTGCGTGTTTTGGGGGGCAGTTCTGCTGCATTCCTTGCCAAGACAGCTGTTGCAATCTTGACCATTTACACCCCTTCTGAAAACATTCTACTGCTGCATTTCGAGCATATCTGATGTTTTATCACTACTGTATTTACAGTCTCTGCTTCATTTTTTGAGCTGAATTAGTGTCGATTCTGCTACTGTTTTGTTGCTGCTACTGTCTGAAAAATGAACAGATACTACACTTGGGTTTCTGCTGTGTTTTCAAGCCCACTCCTGCTCTATTTTCAAGTCTTTTGCTGCTGCATTTTTAGCTAAACAACTGCTGTTTTCTTGGCCAAATTTGAGCCAATTTACTACTGTTTTGAGGCTAAAGTGCGTGCCAATTTTGTTGTTGTATATTCGCCTGTTTGCTGCTGCATTTTCTATGATCTTGCTACCATGTTTTGGCCCATGAGCTGCTGCATTTTGGGGGCATATTTGATGTTTATCACTGCTGTGATTTTCAGCCAAACACTACTGATGGTTTCTTGGCTGAAAACTGCTGCTTTAAGACTGTTTCGGAGAGCCCACTGCTGTGTTTTCAACCCAACTCCTGATGTATTTTTGAACCCAATTAATGTTGTTTTCTCGGCTGAAAACAACTGCAATATTTCTGAAAATATTACTGATTTGAATATGATACTACACTTTGGCCGATGAAAAAATATCCGTCGATTTTTTAGGCCTCCACAGTTGTAAAGACGGAAAATAAAACTTCTGGGCAAGGATGAAATTTAAATCTTTTTCTTATTTCATCTGAGAGATCAACATGTTAGTAGGCAAGGAAATTAAAATGACCACCGAGTCATATGTTTGCAGCCACGACGTGATTAGAATGATCTTTCTTTTTCATCCGAGAGACCAACATGTTTAGTAGGCGAGGCAATTAAAAAGACCACCGAGTCATGTTTGCAGCCACGACGTGATTGGAATGCTCTTTTCAAAATTTAAGTCTGAGCCCTCCGTGATCAAAACATTCTTGTTTTGGATACGGATCCGAAGTATATTTATAGTCAATTATTTCTAACCGTTTGTTCTTGACAGCTTGCAAGGGATAAAGACAAATACCCCTCGGAGATTTATTTTGTTGTTGTTTTTTTACTTTCTTTAAATTCAACTTTATTTCATTATGTATTGTAATATTATTGTACTCGTGAAATTATTGAAATGTTTAGAATAGGTAGACATAGAATTAATTAATAGGGTAGTCTAAAATTGGAAACCCATCGCTAGTTTATTTATTTTTAGGCTCGGTTAGTTTTTAAAATTGGAAATCGCTAGTTTACCTATTTTTAGTTTACCCATAAAATTTACATTGCATATATTTTTTTATCAATTTTCATTCAAATGCATACTTTTTCTAGCTTTACATGTTTATTAATGCCATACAAATGTATACTTGTACAAATGCATCATTTCATTAAATACTTGCAACATCATTTTTACTTTATATTTTTAAATATGCATTTTCTTAGTATATTAATTAACCTGAGTTTGATCGGATAACCGCAAGTTAGCGGATCTTAAAGGATGCCTAACCCCTTCTCTTTAGGATAATAGAGAACCCTTATCTAGAATCTCATTAGTTTTGCAGACCATAAAATCGGAGTTATTTTACAGCATTTAGTTAACATTTAGGTGCCCTAATTCACCTTAGAATAATTAGGTGGCGACTCCTCAAAGCAAGCATTTTTAACCAATCCAGAGGGAATCGACGCCATCGCGTCGCGAAGCCCGCAGGTCAAAAACGGACGCGAGATTTGGTACAGTGATGATAGAGGGTAGTTTCTACATCAACTCTCAATCACTCAATATTCTTTTTATATAATGCCTCACCAATAATGTTTTTCTCTCACTCTTTTTTTTTATACACAATAAAACACTAGGTATTACAATGCTTATGAAAAGTAGAGCAAAGAACTAAGAAGGTTGAGATCAATGTATTGATATATAGTGAGGCCGTGTGACAGAGATAGCAACCCAAGAGTATTGATCCTTAGAAAGAGGGATTGAATGATCATATTTCAATGAATAAGTTTAAGAGCTTTCAATGAATGACCTTGATCAAGATCTTTTGATATGATGCTTTGCTGCGTGCCTTTGATCTTGATATTGTATAATATCTCCTTGGTCTTGTTTCCTTCTAAGCTTTACGGTTTTGTGCGCCGCAGTGGCGATAACATTCATAACATAATCAGTTTATTGTTCTGTACTAGTTGTCTTTTTTCTGAAAAAGAAATTGACACACACAAATGATATTTAGTAAACCAGTGAAGTTTTTAATCTTCAAACCGAATACAAATGACTAGATTAACTTAAGGAAATTTTTATATCTTCAAATAAAGTAACAATATGAGTAGAAAGTCACAAGGACTTTAATCCCCAAATCTAGAGTCGAAGCCGAGCCGAGTGACAACGACGGCACGAGGGGAGAGTCTCTTCTCAACTTTTTAAGAGCTAGAGTATGTGCTTTCATATATAAACAAACAACTATCCATTTCCACCACCAATGTGGTACAAAGTTCTATTCCAAAAAGAACTTTGCTCAAATTTTCAAAATTTCCTCTATTTCTCATTCACACCACCTTATCTTTAAAGCCAAGGTTAAAAGCCCAATAAAAATTTCGTGGAATAACTTGGTTTCCGGTTTGTTATGAGCTTTTAGCTACTATTTGAACTAAGGTAATAGTCACGTTTTATAAATTTGGACAAAATATCTTTATTTAAAATAAGAAAAAAACTTATAAAGGTTTGAACGCATTAATCGTTTCTAAATTTTGAACTTGTAATGATTTGAACCCATGAATCATTCATTGGGTTTGAAACTTGAGCAATTTTTTTAAACCCCATGAATCGTTTTCTGATTTTGAACTTATAAAAATTTGAATCCAATGAAATCTATCATGAAGTATGAAACTTTCGCAAATTCTTGCACCAAAGTTCTTTGATTTTAAACTTATAAAAGTTTGAACTCGATGAATCGTTCATGGGTTTGAAGCTTCAATATTTTTTTAGATTAAACTTAAACTCTATAAAATAATAATAACGCTCAGATAAATTTATACACATCTCGACAAATTGATCTGATAGATAAACTTACTCACTATCTAAGCTTGGATAAACATATGTTGAATAGTGTAGTTGAGATTCGGTCTTGCAATCTCCGGAATGTTGCATCTATCACAAAACATTTTCGTCTTAGATTTACCATACATAAAATAGGGAAAGAAAGGAATAATAAAACAAAGCACATGAGTTAATAATGAACATGCAAATTCTCCATGAATGAATAATTGTGATTTTTGTGGACAATAGAACAACCTTGGGCAAGAAGCACCGACAAAGCCAAATTTTTGTGTTTCTATTTTTTTGTGGGGTGTGTGGCCCACTATACTTATATGTAGATGTAGTGTGAGTAAGCTTTCAAATACACTTGGTCTACTAATCACCAATTCATCACTAACAAGTAATACATAAGAAAAAAATTTCCTTATCAAATGAATCCAAAGAAGTACATAGTAAAACCTTCAATACCCATTTTTTAAATTTATTTAAGTTTCTTTTGGACTTTCACCTCATGTGGTGATGGGGAATTTGATGAACCCCTAACATACATATTATTGACAATACCGCGTCTTTCCAAAATCAAATTAAACGGTTTTGCATTCGATGAAACTTATATTCAATTGAATTTAGTGTGTTTAACATGAAATAAACACAACAACAAACACACATGTTGCATCGGTAAAGTACAATCTATTTAGTACTAAAAAATATTTTAAAAGTTGAATACTCATCAAAATTAAAAATTTAAATTCTGCATCGGCGTTGGCAAGATGTCCTACGAGAAGTTAGGCCTAGTCATAGCTTGGTTACGGTATACTCTTCTGGAAATGAAAAGAAAGTGATTCCATTTGAGCTATGATCGAAGAGCATTGTGTTAAAAACAAATAAAGGAGAAGATTTTTGGGCCAGTATGTATATATGTCAAGAATCTGGCCAATCTAGATAAATTTGAGCCCCGTCGGTCTCGGTATCGTCCGATAAGGAGCTTGGTAACCGGGCTTTTAAGAGGCCGGGCTAGAGAAGTGGGCTGGTAAAATTAGCCCGATCTGTCCCGAGTCAAATCCTATTGGGCCCGCCCGGGCTAGCTAAATGTTTGAAGTTTTTGCACAAATTTCCCTTCAAACGCACTAGTCTTTAATTTTTGCCCCTCTTATCTGTTCTGTAATTTTTGCTCATGTTGTTTATTTAATATAAATATTCAGATCTTTTTCCCTCGGCATAAGTTCTGTAACATTTTTATCTTCGGAAACTGAACTTTTGCCTCTCCCGGCACGAGTTTTGTAAGAATTAAGTTATGCAACATAAAGTGTGTAGTATTTTTCAGATAATGTTGAGTATTGAAAGTTTTGTCTTTTCCGGCATAACTTGTATGAATGTTATGATACATATGATGAAGCTAAACGTAAACTATTTCGAGCGAAATCTAAACTTATGCTCTTTTTTAGATTATGTTGAAAGTTTTCCCCTTGTCCGACATAACTTGTAGGATGTTATGATACATATGTCGAAGTAAAAATTAAAAACCACAAGTTTGAGGGACAAAAATTAAAGACCACCTCGAAATAGGAAATTTGTGCGAATGACCATGTATTTCATATATTTAATAAAGGGAAAAATTACGCTCTATGTCTAGTGAGAGAAAATATAACACGCTTTAGCCCATCTATGTGTATAAGCACATTTTATACAATATTATACACTTTTATACAAGGTTGATATATTATGTATAATGCTTTCCCCTAGGTATAATGTTATATAATATTATATCATGTTGAATATTACTGTATAAAATGAAAATATGGCTACATGACGTAATATTTTATGATAGGCTGTATATTTTTTTAAAAATCCCTTTAATAAAAATAGTATAATATCATTTTTATGTTAATGTTATTAAACTTGTAACTTACAAGTGAACATACTAAAGACCAGAATTTAAGAAAGAAAACAAAAGGGCATCCCGGTGCATTAAGTTTACGTTATGCGCGGGGTTCGAGAAAAGACCGGATCACAAAGGTCTATTGTACGTAGTTTTACTCTACATTTCTACAAGAGGTTGTTTGCAAAATTTAAGAAAGAGTAAACACTAAAACTAAAACTTTAATTTGAAGAAAGTATTATTTAAAAAAAACACTTCACAGTTTTAAGAGGCTTAAATTAAATATTTAATTAATAGTACCTTGGAAATGAAGTAATATTATGTATAAAATGAGATGGATAAATAGTTACATCTTAGTGTTCTTGCAATTCAAGACAATTCCAGCAAGTTTTCTCCACTAGTGGTCAAGAAAAAGATTATAGAATTCTCCTTTCCATTTTTTCAACTGACAACACGCAAAAAATGACACATTAAACATGTTCACCTTAATTCGAAGGAGATGAGTAATTGTTGGAAATTATTACATATAGAAGTACCAATTAGAATTAATCTTAATTATTAAATGAGTAAGAGGCAACAATTGCCCATAAAAGTAAAAAAAGAGTTTTAGATGTAAAAATTCAATATGAGGTACGTTATTAAAAGTGTTACTTCGGGCTAGATTTTTACAGCTACTTTGGTGCAATAAAAAATGACATTCAACTTCAGAGATATAAGGAATAAGGAAAAATCATCTAATAAACACTTAAATAGTTTCTAAAATCTCTGAAATATATTCACTTAATAGCCTTGTAAGAACAAGAAGAGTAACATTTAAGGAACTGTTGAAGAGATTGAAAACATAAAGTGCCAAAATATGGGACGAATCCCTTATACCACCATCTAAATCCTAGCTTAATGCATAGAGAAGAAAGCGTGAAAAAATACCTACAAGTTCTATCTCTAGTATATCTAATCGTATATTGTAAGTATAGATATATAGATGAAATGAGCGTTATTAGTAATTATAAAAATTAATATATTTTTGTTAGAGTAATTATGAGGATATTCCATAATTACATCTCATTTATTATAATTGATATATTGTAATAAATTATAATTATTATGATTGTAATTAGTATCTTATATTTTAGGTAAAGTAGATTAGTCTTCCATTGTTGAAGCCTAGGATGAATTTATATTTTACCATAATATTAATCAAGAAATCATTTCCTACATGGTATCAAGAGTAAAGATCATTACCCTAATTCTTTTCTCTCTTTTACACATTTTTTTCTTCCCTTTTTCCTCAAAGTTTTTGGCCTACCCTAAACATACAAACCCTAAACCATTGTTTTTTCAAAAACCTAGCCGACTTTTACAACCCCCCCCGGGCGAACTCCCTTCCCAAACCCTAGGGTTTTCTTGTTTTTTTTCCTCCACTTTCATCAAAACACCATTTCCTTCTTCTCTTCTTTTGATTCTAAGTGGAACCTATGACCGAAATTAAACCTTTCATCCCGCTCTTGCCGTTAATAACGTCAAGAACTTTATCTCCATAACTCTTGAAATGGAGAAAGGGCAGTACACCTCATGGGCAGAACTCTTCAAAATTCACTGACGTGCTTATGAGGTGATTGGCCATATTCTTCCGTCTGTCACCATTGGATACCACTACGGTGGACAAGAAATTATGGTCTCGGTTGGATTCTATAGTCATTCAATGGATTTATGATACTATTTCAAATGATCTTCTCCATACCATATTGGAACCCAATTCTACGGCTCAACAGGCATGGGAACGGTTGCAAAATATTTTTCAAGATAACAAAATTTCTAAGGCCGTTTATCTTAAACACCAATTTACCAATGTTAAATTGAATGACTTTTCCAACATCTCAGCCTATTGTCAAGAATTAAAGGTACTTGCGGACCAACTGTCCAACGTTGGTTCGCCCGTCACAAATCAAAGGTTAGTCCTTCAGTTGATTGCGGGGCTGAATGAACAATATGATGGTGTTGCTACGTTCATTCAGCAAAGCAATCCGTTACCTCCCTTTACGAGGCCCATTCGAGGTTAATTCTCGAGGAAACAAGGAAAGCAAAGCAGGCATCATTAGGCACAACCACTGATGGAACGACTCTCGTCTCCACCAACTCATTTTCCACTGATTTGGAGCCCCAAAATTCTGGTTCGGGGACGAAAGGGACGAGGCCGGGGAGGAGGACAAACTGGCGGCGACAATAGCCAGCCCGAGCAGTGGTGGGCTGGCAGTGGCGGTAAGTAGTGGGGCAGTGACGGAAGTCAGTGGGGGCAGTACCCACCGTGGGCCTGGGCCCTACCTTGGGCTGCCCCGCCATGTCCATATCCTACTTCTTCATGGGCCAGGCTTCCTTCTTCAAATCGCCAACTCGGTATTCTAGGATCTCGTCCACACCATGCATTTGTGGCACAAGCACCATCTTCGGTCAGATATGCACCCATGAATATTGAATAAACCATGAGCCACATGAATCTAAATATTCCAGATGAGTCATGGTACATGGATACAGGGGCTACGTCACACATGACGGCATATCAAGGTAACCTTTCATCTTATTTTAATACGAGCAGTAACAAAAATATTATTGTCGGCAGTGGGCAGAAAATTCCAATTCATGGTATTGGTCAGGTAATACTACCCTCTCCCCACCCACCTTTATACTTGAAAAATGTCTTACATGCATCAAAATTGATTAAAAACTTGATCTTTGTTAGACGTTTTGCAATTGACACCATTGTTTATGTGATTTTGATATGTTTGGTTTTTCTGTGAAGAATTTTCAGACGGGGATGCCACTCATGAGATGTAATAGCATGGGGGACTTATATCCTATCACCTCTTTTTCCAACAATCACATGGTCAAACCTTCCACCTTTGCGGCCATCTCTCCTAGTATATGGCACAATAAGTTGGGACACCCAGGAGCACCGGTTTTTAATCAATGTAGGAAGAATAATTTGTTTTCTTGTAATAGACGTTTGAACTCTTCTGTTAGCCAAACCTGTGTGTTTGGTAAACATGTTAAACTTCCGTTTTCTCCGTCTACTACTCATACTTTTATGCCATTTGATATTTTGCATTGTGATTTATGGACATCACCCATTTTAAGTGTTGCAGGTCATAAATACTATTTGCTAATTCTGGATGATTATTTGAACTTTTTGTGGACTTTTCCCTTAGGAAAAAAATAAAAAACCTATAACATTTTGAAACAATTTAGTGTGTTTATCAAAACTCAGTTTGGCAAAACCATTAAAAGTTTTCAATATGACAATGGGGGGAAATTTGACAATGGGGGAAAATTTCTAAATGCCCAATTTACGGTTTTTTGTCACCAAAATGGGATGTATGTACGTCTTTCATGTCCACATACCTCTTCTCAAAATGGGAAAGCCGAAATAAAGATTCGAACAATCAACAATATGACTCGCTCTATCCTTTTGCACTCGTCCACACTACCAATTTTTTGGCACCATGCCCTTCAAATGGCTACATATCTTCTAAATATTCTTCCTAATAAACTAATCTCCAATGTGTCACCCACTCAGGTTTTATACCACCGTCTCCCATCAGTTACACATTTATGGGTTTTTGAGTGTTTGTGTTATCCCTTGTTTCATTCCACCACCATTCGCAAACTTCAGGCCCGTTCTACTCCTTGCGTGTTTTTAGGATACCCACAAAATCATAGGGGATATAAGTGCTTTGATATGTCAAGTGGGAAAGTTATTATTTCTCCTCATGTCATCTTTGATGAATCTACCTTCCCATTTACGACATCTCGAGCGGCATCCTCACCTTCATATGATTTTCTAAACGACATAATTCATCCAATTTTGAGGTATCATCTAAACTCACAAAATAATAGTGTAAGGACATCCCCAAACCCGCGACCTCAAACAGATGACCCAATCCACATTTGGTGATACAAAAAGAAGCCCCTACACCCGTCACCCAACTCCCTACCCGTGACACACTGGCCCAATCCAGTGGCCATAACGAGCCCACTACCCCGGCCCAAAATCCCTCAAACACCCAGCTATCCAACAACCAAATTGTTCCAACACGGACCATGGAAACCCATGCAATGCACGGGATTTTTCAACCTAAACACCATTTTAACCGAAACACCTCAGTCTAACCATCATCAATACTAAAAAATCCCAAAGTTGCCTTATCCGACCCGAATTGGAAAGCTGCCATGTTAGATGAATTTACTGCTCTTATTCAAAATAAGACGTGGGATTTGGTACCACATCCATCTAATGTGAACATAATTCGGTCTATGTGGGTTTTTTGCCTTAAAAAGAATTCTGATGGTTCTTTTGTGAGATACAAAATTCATTTTATTGGTGATGACAGGTCTCAGCAGGTTGGAGCCGATTGTGGTGAAACATTCAGTCCGGTAGTCAAGCCAGCAACTATCATTCTTAACATGACACTTTTCAAATCTTGGTCCATTCATCAGCTGGATGTCAAGAATGCATTTTTACATGGCCACTTGCAGGAAACGGTATACATGCATCAGTCGTTGGGATTCTGCGATCCTACCCATCCAGATCATGTGTGCCTGTTGAGGAAATTCTTATATGGTCTGAAACAAGCTCTTAGGGCATGATATAACAGGTTTGCAGGATTTGTTTCTAAATTGGGATTCTCTCACAGTAAGTCCGATCAGTCCCTATTTATTTATAGGAAGGGCACTGACATGGCATATATACTTATGTATGTTGATGACATTATTCTCACAGCATCCCCCACTTCACTTCGTCAATCTATTATGTCCTTTCTTGCGGCTGAATTTGCGATGAAGGACCTAGGTCCATTGAATTATTTTCTTGGCATTGCTATCACTCACTATGCAGGTGGTCTATTTCTCAATCAGAAGAAATATGCCGAGGAGATAATTGACAAAGCAGGAATTTCTTCCTGCAAACCATCACAGACTCCAGTTGACACTAAGGCTAAACTGAGTAACGTTGTAGGTACTCCATACAACGACCCTACACACTACTGCAGCCTTGCAGGTGCATTGCAGTATCTGACTTTTACGAGGCCTGACATTTCCTATACGGTCCAGTAAGTTTGTTTACACATGCATGATCCGAAGGTAGAACATATGGAGGCTCTCAAGAGGATTCTGCAGTATGTTAAGGCTACTTTTCATTTCGGACTTCATCTGTATAAGTCCTCCATGCCGAGTCTCTCTGCCTACACTGATACAGATTGGGGGTGGTTGCCCCGACACACGTCGTTCCACTTCCGGCTATTGTGTGTTCTTAGGTGACAATCTCATTTCCTGGTCATCCAAACGTCAGTCCACACTGTCTTGATCCAGTGCAGAGGCGGAATACTGATGGGTTGCCAATGTTGTTGCTGAATCATTTGGTTCTGTAATCTCCTACTGGAGCTCCATTGTCCAGTTGAAAGGGAAATATTGGTCTATTGTGACAATGTGAGTGCGATCTACTTATCTGGCAATCCCGTTCAGCATCAACGCATGAAACACATTGAAATGAATATCTTATTTGTCCGCGAAAAGGTTGCCCGTGGTCAAGTTCGTGTTCTCCATGTACCGTCCCGTTATCAAATAGCTGACATCTTCACTAAAAATCTTCCGTGTGTACTTTTTTATGATTTCAAGGACAATCTCAGCATTCGAGAACCTCCAGCTACGGGTGACTGTTAGAGTAATTATGAGGATATCCCATAATTACCTCTCATTTATTATAATTGATATATTGAAATTATTATGATTGTAATTAGTATCTTATATTTTAGGTAAAGTAGATTAGTCTTCCATTATTCAAGCTTAGGATGAATGTATATATATTGTATCTTTACCATAATATTAATCAAGGAATCATTTCCTACATTTTTTTATAGTGTAGTTTTAGAACATTCTTTATGAGTGGCTTTAATTCTCAACAGATAAAATAATACTGTTACACAAATCAATAAAAATCATGCTACATAAAATAAAATGAAGGAAATTATAACTAATGAAATAACGAACAAGATTTCCATTCTAACTTTTATTTAATTAAAATAAAGTGGATAGTAACAAATCAATTGTACGTGAAAAAAAGGACACCATAGATTTAGATCAAGCAGAATTGAAGAATGAGCGTGACAACCTAAATGAAGAGAGGGATTGATGGGTCAAGAAACTTCACAGAAAGATTGCACCTTGACCTATTAATTAGATTTGCTACTTTAATTTTTTTTTTTGAGAAAACTATTTAATTTGAGAGCTCAAAACAAAAAAAAAATACTATTAATCTGAATAGGGGTGGGCAAAAACTGGAGAACCGAAAAAACCGTACCGAACCGAACCGATTTTTTGAAAAACCGAATCAGGATTTAGTGATTCCGTTTGGTTTTTTAATTTTGGATACGAACCGAACTGAAAAATCGAATTAAATATATATATATATTTTTTTAAATTTTTTTTATTTTAGGCTACTACTATCTCTTGAATCATAGCTATTGAAGCTAATCTATGAAGCTTTTATGAAAGTCGCATGCGGCATGAACTTGATTAACATATCACGGAAGCATTGACATAAAATGTAGGGAGAAAAAATAGTTGTAAATTGATAAAACTTTAAATGGTCATAACTACCCGATTTTTTTTTTGATTTTGCGTATTTTTTCGAGACGGGGCCGGTCAAAGGCGGTTTGGCGCAACCAATTTTTAGAAAAAACGTCTGTTTTCTCAATCAATTTGTGTTTTCCCCCAAATCGATTTCTAATTTTCCTTTTTCTTTAGTAAACATCTCACGATACACAATAGATTTCAACGTCGAAATTTCATAATAGTGTAGGTGTGAATGTCAATTTCAGTTTTGGAAATTCTATTTTTTTTAAAAATAAAAAATTTCCCGACCCGACCCGGCCCACTAGAAAAAACCGATATAATCCGATAAGTTCGGCATATAAACTGAACATATCGGTTTTTTTTAAAAAAAAAAAATTGTATTCGATTTTTTTTAAAAAAAATCAATTTTTATTTGGTTCATATTTTTCGGATACAAAACCGAACCGAACCGATATACGCTCACCCCTGATATGAACTTAACTAAAAAAATACTATTCATTCCCAAAGTCTTCTTTTTTTAACAAATGGCTAATGGTTCCCTTTTTTTGCTTCGTGCTTCTCTCCATTTGTCTACTCTGCCTATCCCTCCAACCAAAGACACTACATGGTATATTTGCCCGTGGAATATAATGATTTTGGGGACCGTTAATATTGATGATCGTCACAAGAAATCCCCTAATCTAGGCAAAATATATTCTATAAATAATATTTTGAAAAGCGAAAACACAAAAGTCTAATAGATGTATAATCAGTTGTATGGTAAATGTTATTATGTATTTGACTGCTTATTATTTCTACATAGGCTGTTTAGCATAATTTTTTTCCTTGATTGAATTTTGTTTCTAGTAGGGTGTTGTTGGAACAGATGTGCTACATCTTCTGAAGTTAGTTTCATACATAGAACACTATGTAGTTGCTTGGAAAGTGAAGAAGATGAGCTAAAACTTCATGGAAGCTCACTTAAAGTTAACTTAAAAATTCAGGTTTTTGAAATTGGAATTTGTTACGATATCAGCTATATATCAATTCCCTTTTTATTTTGGAGTATTAACTACATCCCAATTCTCTTCGGTGAGTACGGAGTAAACAACTTGTGGTATGTGATTTTCCTCATAGCCACTAGTATTGAATCTCTGATTTTTTTAAAGCAATTATTATGTATTTATCATCCTCTTTTTTTCTAAGGACCATTATTTAGAAAAACATTATAAAAAATCCTCTTTTATATAGGATATGGTGATATATCGTTACCTTCAATCTATCAAACGGGTCTGACCATAAGCTATTGGGTTTGAAAGAAATAATCCCCTCGATTATTTTCATTGATTGAATAGATATATATACAAGTTACATATTTCCATAATAGGAAAATCCTTTTCCTATTCTACTTCTAAATCCTTATTCTACCATAATTCTAACTATACAATTATGGTAAGTATATAACACTAATTAAGGTATCCTTTTCATTACAATATACTACAATATACATTCCTAATATACCATATATACTTCTGCCCGTGATGGGCTGTTGCATACTGCCGAGATGGACTTCTGCCCGTGATGGACACTGCCGAGATGGTGGGCTGAAGGCCAAAATGGTGGGCTGAAGCCCACTGTCGAAATCCTGGACTTCTGCCCGTGATGGGTTATGATGGGCTGTTTAACACACCCCTGCAGTCATAGCGGGGGGTCTTCGAACGCGCAGACTGTCCCTAAAATCTTCAAAAAGTACCGCGGGTAGACCCTTGGTAAAAATGTCTGCAATTTGATAACGAGACGGGACATGGCATACGCGAACTTGACCTTTAGCAACCTTTTCACGGACAAAGTGAATGTCCATTTCGATATGTTTGGTGCGTTGGTGTTGAACCGGGTTACCTGAAAGGTAGATGGCACTAATGTTATCGCAATATACCAAGGTTGCCTTCTGAATGGGACAATGAAGCTCCAAAAGAAAATTACGTAGCCAACATGATTAAGAGACCACATTCGCCACCCCTCGATATTCTGCCTCTGCACTTGAGCGTGATAGAGTTGCCTGACGCTTTGCCGACCAGGAGACCAAGTTGTTGCCAAGGAACATACAGTAGCCAGAAGTCGACCGTCTGGTGTCGGGAAAACCACCCCAATCAGCATCCGTGTAAGAGACAAGTGTGGATGTAGATGAAGGATACAAGTGCAACCATAGTCCAATGTCCCCTGTATATACCGAATGATGCGTTTGATTGCATTCATGTGCTCAACTCTGGGATCATGCATGAATAAACACACCTGCTGAACCGCATATGTAATATCCGGTCTAGTAAAGGTAAGATACTGGAGGGCCCCTGCCAGACTGCGATAGCGAGTCGGGTCCTCGTATGGTGCACCTGCTGTGGCACTTAGCTTTGGGTTTGCATCAACTGGCGTGGAAGTGGATTTACAGGATGACATCCCAGCCCTCTCGATGATCTCAGCAGCATACTTCCGTTGAGACAGAAACAACCCACCTGAATGACGCTTGACGACAATCCCCAAAAAATAACTCAAAGGCCCTAAGTCTTTCATATCAAACTCAGAACTGAGCATGGTCATGATAGACTGGCGCAAGGCATCGGAAGAGGCAGTCAAGATGATATCATCTACATACAACAGAATATAGGCTAATGATGAACCACAGCGGTAGATGAACAAGGAATTATCTGACCTGCTGTGAGTGAACCCAATAGTCGAAACAAAATCAGCAAATCGTGTAAACCAGGCCCGTGGAGACTGCTTAAGCCCATATAGTGATTTTTTCAATAAACAGACATGATGAGGGCGGTTGGGATCCCTGAAACCCAACGACTGATGCATATAGACTGTTTCTTTGAGATCACCATGTAGAAAAGCATTCTTGACATCTAACTGATGAATTGGCCAAGTCTTTGAAAGAGCCAAGCTAAGCACAGTGCGAATGGTAGCCGGTTTGACCACCGGACTAAACGTCTCACCACAATCAATTCCAACCTGATGAGTCTTACCATCACCAACAAGTCGTGCCTTATGTCTAGCAAAGGACCCATCTGAATTCTCCTTATGAGCAAAAATCCACATAGACCTGATAATATTAATACCATATGGACGGGGCACCAACTCCCACGTCTTATTATCAATAAGAGCATTATATTCATCAGTCATAGCAATTTTCCAATTAGGGTCATTTAATGCGGACACAGGATTGCGGGGCAAGGGGGATTTAGAGACATCAGAATGTAAATTAAAACGTCTTTTAGGTGTAAAAATACCCCGCTGACTACGAGTGACCGGTCTATGACTCGAGGAAGAATTGAGGGAATTTTCTGGGCTCGGGACGGACTGGCCAGCAGGCAGTGGGCCTGCTGGCCCAAATCGGTAAATGCTTTGGCTCGGTTTCTGGACCAGTTCCAGAATTGGGCTGGATAGGCCCAATTGCTGGAACTGTTCCATTGGCAGAAACTGATGGATGTGGCGTTACTGTGGGGCCAGCGGGCAGTGGGCCCGCTGGAGGATTTTGGGTACGGGAGATGTCCGAAAAATTCCGAATAATATACGGGGATATTTGGTCATCCAAAAAATTATATGACTTAGGTTCGGGAGTATGAACTTTCGTAAATGGGAATTGAGTTTCATCAAAAATGACATGGCGATTGATTATGATTTTCTTGGAGGATAAATCAAAACACTTATAACCACGATGATTCGACGGATAACCCAAAAACACACATGGGGTAGACCGAGCCTGAAGTTTGTTAATTGTGGTGGATGGGAATAACGGATAACACAAGCACCCAAAAATCCGAAGGTGAGAATAAGAAGGGTTCTTATTATATAGGATTTTGAGGGGGGAAAGAATATGTCAGACCTTTAGACGAAATTATGTTCAGAAGGTAAGTGGCCATTTGTAGAGCATGATGTAAAAAATATGGAGGTATGGAGGCATGTATTAGGAGAGTTCGGACAATGTTATTTATGGAACGAATTTTGCATTCGGCTTTCTCATTTTGTGACGATGTATGAGGACATGAAAAACGAAAATTAATCCCATGAGTAGCACAAAATTCTCGAAACTCCCTATTGTCATACTCTTTCCCATTATCACATTGAATATTTTTATTTCTCTTTCGAATTGAGTACGAATGAACGCTCTAAATTTTATGAAGACGGAAAACACTTGTGATTTATTCGCAATTGGAAACGTCCACAAAAATCTAGAATAATCATCTAAAAAGAGAACATAATATCGATGACCCATGGAACTAAGAACAGGAGATGTCCATAAGTCGCTATGAATAATGTCAAATGGCATAGAAGTATGAGACTTGGAGTCTACAAATGGCAACTTAACAATTTTTCCTAATGAACAAGACTGACAAATTGGAGTACGACTCGTACCCTTACAAGAAATAAAGCTATTTTTATCTAAAGCTGATAAAATAGAAGATCCCGGATGACCCAGACGAGCATGCCACATGGAAGGAGAGATGGCTGTAAAAGCTGATGGCAAGGCTGGACTCGATGGACTGAAATCGGGCATGATAGGATACAGATCCCCCCTACTATCACACCTCATGAGATGACTCCCCGTCTTGAAATCCTTCACAGAGAAACCGAAAGGATAAAATTCAACAGAAACAGAATTGTCATTTGTGAACTTTCTGACAGACACTAAATTTTTAATCAATTTAGGATCATGTAAAGTATTTTTCAAGAGGAGTGGTGGATTGGGAGGAGACAATGTTTTCTGACCATACCCTAGAATTGGAATAGAACTGCCATTACCAACAATTATCCCCCGAGGGGTGCTCAAATTGGAATAAGATGAGAGAGTACCTGATTCGGAAGTCATGTGAGTAGTGGCCCCGGTGTCCATGTACCAATTTGGGTCCAGTTGAGACAATCCCAATGTGTGCATCGCAACCTCGATATCGGTCTGAGTGGGGCCTGCTGCATGGTGGGCTTGCGGAGGTCTGGGCCCAAGGACTCCTGGTTGTGCTGGAACTGGGCCGTAACTGCTGTGGGTGCCGTTGCTGGGCCACTGGCCAGTGGGCATCCAATGCTGGGTATTGGGCCTGGACTGTTGGCCAGCCCACTGGCCGCTGGAAACTGCTGCTGGAGGGTGCGGGTTCCACTGCCAATGGCCCCACTGCTGGGCCCACTGTACCCTGGATGGGACCCACCGCCTGCTTGTTGATCACCAGAACCGCCTCGTTTGCCCCCGAGGTTTTTGTTATTTTTGCGATTATTCTTGCCGCCACCATTATTATGGTTTTGGCCCGAATTATTAACAAAACCCGAAGAACTAGGAGAGGATGCCACCATGACAACTGGGCTTGCTCTGGTAGCCACCTTTTTAGCCAAACCGGCTTCTTCCAACGTCAGCATGGAGCGGGCTTGATGAAAGTCGGGAAGAGGGTTGCTTTGGCGAAGGAGAGTTCCAACACCATTATAGGCCTCCGAAAGACCGGCAACCAACTGTAGAACTAGACGATTATTTGTTACCGGGTGCGCCAACATTACGGAGTTGATCCGCCAACTCCTTTAGTTTCTTGCAATATGCGAAACGTTCGGAAATACGTCCATTCGAACGAGAGAGAATTCCTGCTCGAGTGTGACGACACGGGAATGTTGGTTGTCTTGGAATATGTCACGCAATCTATTCCATGCAGCCATAGCCGTGGTATCGGGCTCCATAATCGTCTGTAGAAGGTCCACTGAAATAGTGGCATATATCCACCGAAGAACGGTAGCATCAAGTGTAATCCATAACTCCGGATCCTCCGCAAGAAGGGATCTAGCGGGAGGAATGATGTGATGAAGAACTTGATAAGATATAGCGTGAATTTTAAACAACTCCGCCCACGTTGCATATTGAACGTTTTCCATCTCAAGGACAATAGGGACACTTAGCTTGATATTGAAAACCGTGAGGGCAGGGTGAAAATTGTTCTTAGACATATTTGAAATAACAAGGAAGGAGGTTAAATTTAAGAGAGGTTTTTGAAAGCAGAAGACAAAATTTTGGAGAGAAAACCCGAGGGGGGGAGGGGGGTTCTCGGCCACAAGGCAAAAGTTGAGAGAAAACTTTTGTGTAGACCTAGTCTCTTGATACCATGAAAGAAATAATCCTCTCGATTATTTTCATTGATTGAATAGATATATATACAAGTTACATATTTCCATAATAGGAAAATCCTTTTCCTAGTCTACTTCTAAATCCTTATTCTACCATAATTCTAACTATACAATTATGGTAAGTGTATAACACTAATTAAGGTATCATTTTCATTACAATATACTACAATATACATTCCTAATTTACCATATATACTTCTGCCCGTGATGGGCTGTTGCATACTGCCGAGATGGACTTCTGCCCATGATGGACACTGCCGAGATGGTGGGCTGAAGGCCGAAATGGTGGGCTGAAGCCCACTGTCGAAATCCTGGACTTCTGCCCGTGATGGGTTGTGATGGGCTGTTTAACAGGGTTCACGTGAAGCCATAAGTTATAAGCTAGCTCCGCCTCTAGGGCTCAGGTTTCCATATTTGACTGTAAATTCAATTATTTATATTATATATTAAATTTTAAATTATGAATCCGCCTTTGCCAGGACCTTTTTTTCACTACTACAACATTTATAAGGACAACTCAATGTGGGACACTTGATAAAGTTGTGGAGAAGACTTGCTAGAGTCCTCTCGACTTAATCAACAAGTTTTCGAGTCAATGTGGCCGGGGCTGTGTTTTTACTACTGTAACTTTTAATAAGCAGACAACTTGATAAAGTTGTTGAGAACACTTGATGAAGTTGTTGAGAAGACTTGCAAGAGTAGTGTTGACTTAATTACTGTTTGAAAGGAAGAAAAAGAAAAGCTCTTTAAAATCAACAAGTCTTCAAGTAAACATCTCCATGCATCATCTTTATTAGCGAATATTCTCTATTTATTTTATAATTATGATAGATGTATATTTAAGATAACTTAGGATTCTAATTGTATTAGGAATCAACCTTTGTAAGGTAAGTTAGGATTCGTACCATATTAGGAATCAACATTTGTACAGCTATATATATTGTGAATAATGAAAGGAATCCCTAAGTAAAATTATTCCATCTTTCATGGTATCAAGAGCCTAAAACCTAAATCCCTTCTCTTCCTCATTCTTGGCCGAAATCAGCATTTTTTTTTTCTGATTTCAAAGAAAAAAAAATTAAAAAAATTCTGGTTTCTTCCTCCCTTTCTCGGCCAAACCAGAAAATTCCCTTCCCTCGGCAGGAGGCAACCATGTCTTCCCCCACAAATTCCGGTTCATCCACTGGCACACTTGACAACCCCTCTCAACGTTCAGTATATTCTTTTCATCCGGCATTCGCCGTTAACAACATCAAGAATTTTATCCCTATAATTCTTGACCAAGAAGACTATCAATATTCCATGTGGATGGAACTATTCTACATTCATGTATGTGCATACAACGTGCTCGATCATATTGACGAATCTGTTCCTCGTCTCACCGATGCTACAGATTCAATCTGGCGTCGTCTTGACGCCATCGTCAAACAATGGATCTACGGCACCATCTCCAAAGACCTGTTGTGCACTATCATGAAAACAGGTTCTACGGCACGTGAACTTTGGGTCCGGCTAGAAGAAATCTTTCAGGATAATAAAAATACTCGGGCCGTATATTTGTAAGAGCATATTCAATAATACCCGCCTCGAGGATTTTAACATGTCCGAATATTGTAAGTAACTGAAACTCATAACCGATCAACTATCCAACGTCGGAACTTCTGTTTCAGAAACCAAGATGGTGCTTCAACTTGTTGCGGGTTTACCAAAAGGTGAATATGACACACTCGCAACAATGATTCAACAAGCCGACCCTCTCCCAAGTTTCATCAAGGCAAGTTCACAACTATTGTTGGAAGAAATTAGACGTGCTAAACAAAAGGAACATAATCAAAAGGCGTTAGCCATTGACGGGATGGCAACACCTGCGGCCAGCAAAGAACCAGCCATCACAAAGATGTTCAAGAGCGACGCAAGCGAGCCGCGGGCGGAGGTCGTGGCGGCAGATGTAGCAACAACAAAGGCAAGGGCCACGGAAAAGGCCAACGCAACTAGTGGCACCGGACAAGAAGAATCGCAAAGAGCGAGCAGAATCGGGCCTCGCCCGCATGCCCGTACCCAACCGCAGGGGCCCGGTTCCCACGCCTTGGTCGACCGGCCTCTTGGGCCCCGCCCCGCCACCGAGCGAGCCCCACCAAGCAGCAGCGAGCGCAGCAACAGCAGCCCAACGGCCTGGCCCCGACTGATTTGGGCCAGGCCTACACCACTGTAAACCTTCAACAGCCCGACGACAATTGGTACATGGACACCGGAGCCACATCTCACCTCACCCGATCGTCAGGTAACCTATCTCAACTACGTCGGTTGAAGTGTCCTCAATTTATTACTGTCCGCAATGGTCATCGCATTTCAATTGAAGGTTACGGTAACACACACACCAAACATCCACACCCACCTTTCTCTCTAAACCACGTCCTATACACACCTAACATCATTAAAAACTTAATCTCTGTTAGAAAATTCACTAGCAATAATTCTGTGTCTGTCGAATTTGACCCTTTTGGTTTTTCTGTGAATGAACTCAATACGGGAAAAATTCTTACCCGCTGCAATAGTGTGGGAGACCTCTACCCATTCACTCAATCTTCCGCTGTCAGACCGCAAACACCTCTATCCCTTGCAGAAATCTCTCCCTCCACTTGGCACAACAGACTCGGACACCCCGGAGACCCAGTTTTTACTTTTCTTAGAACTTCTAAGCGTATTCAATGAAATAATGGGAAAATTGCCCAACACTATTTTTCTTGTCCACTAGACAAACATACTCGTCTTCCATTTATGTCATCAAATAGTGTTACTTTTTCTCCCTTTGATATTGTTCATGCTGATTTGTGGATATCTCCGATTGTTAGCTCTTTGGGTCATAAATTCTATCTAGTATTCTTGGATGATTTTTCACATTTTGTCTGAATTTACCCACTGAAATTCAAATCTGAAGTTTTTACAAAATTCCCCGAGTTTCAAAAATTCATTAAAACACAATTTGAAAAATATATCAAATCATTCCAATGTGATAATGGACGTGAATTTAATAACTCGGCATTTCACAATTTCTGTTCTAAACAAGGCATGGTTTTCCGTTTTTCTTGTCCCTATACTTCTTCCCAAAACGTAAAGGCTGAAAGAATTATACGTACCATCAATAACATAGTTCGCACACTTCTGTTTCATGCCTGCCTACCACCGCCTTTTTGGGTCTATGCTGTCAAAATGATAGAATTCCTTCTTAATATTTTACCAACTAGCACACTCCAAAACAAGACCCCTACCGAAATCTTATACCATAGGCTACCATCATATGATCACCTACGTATTTTTGGATGCTTATGCTACCCCAACATGGCCTCCACTGCACCTCACAAACTTGGCCCTCGCACTCTGCCATGTGTCTTCCTTAGTCTATCTTCTAATTATCGGAGCTACTTATGCTATGACATTTCTACTCGCAAAATCATCATCTCCCGTCACGTCACCTTTGACGAGATAACTTTCTTTTTTCAAATCTCCAGAAATTTCAGACCACCGATTACATCTTTCTCGATGAACCAAGTCTGTCCCCGGTCATCCAAAATCTATACCAACAGCAGCCCACTGTTCCGACAGTCTCGCCACTGTCCGGCACCACCCCAACAGCTCCCTGCTCACCCCTACAGCCCCCAGTCGAGTCACCTGCACCACTAGCGACACTGCTACCCATCACTCTAGCAACCAATCCAAAGACACTGTCTTGTCCGAAACCAGTCCAAAGACACTTGTCCAAAAACCAATCCAACTGAACTGCTGCCCACTGGTCCAGAACCAGTGGACCAACAACCTCCCAGCCCCGACCCACCGCCACTGCCATCTCATCGCATGGAGACTCGTGCACAACACGGTATATTCAAACCCAAGGTTCTCTTCAATCTCTCCACACAAACCTTATCACCCATTCTAAAAAATCCAAAACTAGCAAAACTGGACCCAAATTGGAATGCGGTCATATGCGAGGAATTTAATGCTTTAACCAAACAGAACACTTGGGATTTGGTACCTAGACCCGAAGGTGTGAATGTTATCCGGTGTATGTGGCTATTTCGGCACAAGTTCAGAGACAGTGGTGACTTAGAGAGGTATAAGGCAAGACTAGTCGCCAATGGCACTAATCAGTAGGAGTGTATTGATTGTGGTGAGACATTCAATCTGGTTGTTAAACCGGCCACTATTCGGATTGTTCTCAGTATTGCTATGGGAATGCATTGGCCGATTCATCAGCTTGATGTCAAGAATGCATTCCTTCATGGGGATTTGAAAGAGACTGTGTACATGCATCAGCCTCCTGGCTTTGTTCATCCGGCAGCTCCACAGTTTGTGTGTCGTCTCAGGAAGTCATTGTATGGATTGAAATATGCACCCCGCGCTTGGTATGATTGTTTTGCCAGGTATCTTCTGCAGATTGGTTTTGTATGTAGCAGGTGTGATAACTCTCTCTTCACTTTTCACCGAGGTAGCAGCACTGCATATTTGCTATTATATGTCGATGACATTGTTCTTACTACCTCATCTAACGATTTGAAGAATGAAATCATAGCTCTACTCAAAACTGAATTTGATATGACTGACTTGGGTAAGCTAAGTTATTTTTTGGGTATATCGATAACCAGATCTGTAGCCACTATGTTCCTGTGTCAGCGTAAGTATGCAGAAGAGATAGTGTACAGGGCCAAGATGGCAAATTGTAAAATTATGCCAACTCCAGTGGACTCCAAATCCAAGCTTAGTGCCAATGACGGTGCGCCAGTTTCTGATCCCACTATATATCAAAGTCTAGCATGTGCTCTTCGGTATCTTACATTCACTAGGCATGATATTGCATATGTCGTTCAACAAGTGTGGTTGTTCATGCACGACCCTCGAGAGTCCCATTTTGCCTCCCTCAAACATATTATCAGATACGTTAAGGGCACACTAGACTTTGGATTACACCTATACTCCTCTGCCCCAACCAAGTTACTTGCCTACACGGATGCAGATTGGGCAGGATTCCCAGACACATGTCGCTCCACCTCAGGGTACTATGTATTTCTTGGGATAATATTATCTCATGGTCCGCCAAGAGGCAGGCCACACTATCCCGTTCGAGTGCTGAAGCAGAATATCGCGATGTTGCTAATGTAGTTGCTGAGATCTGTTGGATCTGAAATCTTCTTTTGGAGCTCCAGTGTCCACTCTACAAGGCGTCTATAGTCTATTGTGACAACATATCTGCCATCTATATGTCTCATAATCCGGTCCAACATCAGCAGACTAAGCATATTGAGATGGATATCCACTTTGTGCGAGAGAAGGTTGCCCGTGGTCAGGTCAAAATATTACACGTGCCTTCCTCTTATCAGTATGCTGACATCTTCACAAAGGGACTACTGCGACAGCTCTTCACCGACTTCCGATCTAGCCTTAGCGTTCGGCCTCCTCCCGCTCCGTCTGAGGGGAGTATTAGCGAATATTCTTCGAATATTCTCTGTATATTTTGTAATTATGATAGATGTATATTTAAGGTAACTTAGGATTCTAATTGTATTAGGAATCAATCTTTGTAAGGTAAGTTAGGATTCCTACCATATTAGGAATCAACCTTTGTACAACTATATATATTGTGAATAATGAAAGGAACCCCTACGGGAAATTATTCCATCTTTCAATCTTACTAAAACTAAGCATTAATTTTCAAACTATTATACAGTTCTTAATATCTATATATACATATTGCAAGTCTTCTCCATAAATTTATGCTACCCACCTCAAAGTTGGTTGGTAAAGGAAAAACTATAGGATTCTCTTCTTTCTATTTATTTAGCCAAGAATATGCAAAAACAAAAATGAAGCATTAAACACGTCCACTATAATTTGAAGGAGATGAGTAATTGTCGGAAATTAATATCCCATTTTTGACTGACAACAACCCCCACAGAAAAATCCTTGCATCACACATCAAAACAAATGGCAGGATCCAATCAGGTGCAATGATGATCCGGACAGTCACTAACCATAGGTTCAACTCGTCAAAAGTCTTTAAACATATCTTATTAAATATGAATTTCACATACTTCTCTAGCAGCTTACACATAGGGTTAGCGATCTTGGAGAAATCCTTGATAAACCGTCGATAAAAGCCAGCATGCCTTAGAAAGTTGCACACCCCTTTCACAGAAATCGGGGGTGGCAGTTTCTCAATTGCCTCTACCTTTGCCTTGTCAACCTAATGCCCCTTTTTAAGATCTTGTGCCAAGAACAATACCTTCTTGAACCATGAAGTGACACTTTTCCCAATTTAGCACCAAATTCATTTCCTCACATGTAAGAACAGCATCAAGGTGACGCAGACACTCATCAAAAGAATCCCTGAACACAGAAAAATCATCCATGAATACCTCCACATATTTTTCCACCATATCAGTAATCAAGCTATACATTTTTGTAATCGGCTTTTTAATAAGTTGATGTCTAAGTATGGGGTGAAGCACAAAGTGGCGATTGCATACCACCCTCAAACGAGTGGTCAAGTGAAAGTGTCTAATTGTGAAATTAAATGTATTCTTGAGAAAACAGTGAGTGTTAACAGAAAATATTGGGCATTGAAGCTTGATGATGCTCTCTGGGCATATAGGACCGCATACAAAACGCCTATCGGAACCTCTCCTTACAGGTTGGTTTTTGGTAAAGCTTGTCACCTTCCATTTGAGCTTGAACACAGGGCGTATTGGGCAATCGAGAAACTAAATTTAGACATGGAAGCAGCGGGTGAGAATCAGTTGTTGCAGTTGTGCGAACCTAATGAATTTCATTTTCATGCCTATGAGAACGTGAAACTCTACAAGGAGAGGACCAAGAGAATGCACGACAAACATATTTAACGTCGTGAGTTTGAACCTGGGAAATAGACATTATTGTATAATATCAGACTTAAGGTGTTCTGGGGAAACCTGAAGAGTAAGCGGTCTGGCCCGTTTGTAATAGTTCGTGTAACCGCCCATAGAGCAATTGAGCTGAAACCGCTAAATCCAGAGGGGACATTTTTGGTTAACGGGCAGAGGGTAAAGCACTATTTTGGAGAGACTGATCCAGCAAAGGTCGCAGTTGAATTGGAAGAGGCTTGAGAGAGCTTGCGTCGTGCCACGTTATTATATCAAGCGCTTCTCGGGAGGCAACCAGAGTTTGTAATTGTATGATAGTGAAAAATAAGAAAAATACAAAAAGATGTCGTGCCACGACCTTAATTAAAGCGCTTGTTAGGAGGTAACCCAATTTTTATATTATAGTGTCATGTTTGTTCATGTTGCAGGACTAGGGAAGGAGCAGGAACTCAAAACGAGTCAGGAATCAAGTTTTTTTACTCAAGGTTTGCTAATCACGCTGCATGTGTGACGCACATAGGAGAAAAGTACTGAAAATTGTTTTCTCGCGATGGATACCTAACGCGTGTGCAGCGCTGGTGCCTCAAGATTTTCTGAAAAATTAAAAGTATGCATTAGGTACCCGACGCACATGCAAGGCGGATCACCAAAAAATCCCGCAGAATGATTTTGTGCGATGGGTGCCCGACGCGTGTGCAACGTGGGTGCACCAAAATTTGCTGAAATATAATTATGTGCGTTAGGTGCCCGGCGTGTGTGCAGCGCGGGTACCCAAATTTTACTGAAAAATAAATTCTCATGATGGGTCCGCGTGTGTCCCAATTTATTTTTTAAAAAGATATAAAGAGGGGGAGGCGACACTTAGTTTATTTTTCAACTCTCAAATCGACTCCCACCAAAAGTTTCTCTCAAGAAAACCTCTCCCTCTTCCTTTGGGTCCGAACACAACTCAAGAGCTCAAATTCATTTTCCATTAACACATCCAAGGTAAGAAATCCACCTATACTTCATAATTTCACTTTAGTTGTTGAGTTCAAAGTATTGGAAAACCTAGGGTTTGGGGTTTTTAGCAATTTTTGGGTGGGGTTTTGGTATTGTATGATGATACTTGTTTGTATAATGTTGTTGAAGGCTAGGATATGATTCCTATGGCAATATGGAGTGGCTTACCACCCTATATTGTTGTAAAAATCATAAGGATGATCCTCTGCCCACAAGGTCTTCATAAAAATGCCTAAACTAAAATTGTTGTGCAATTGTGAATTCTTAAGTATCATTGTACTATTAAATAATTCTATGTACCCTTGGGGCACCTAATTAGGGCCTAAATTGAAAGAAATTGATGAAATTTGAACATGTGAATCCCCACCCTAAGTCCTAAAACATGAAAGTGTTTTGTTTTATTTGTTTATTTTGTCTTTGTAGTATAAGATTGGTTAACTTTTTTTTTTCAATTTTGTACTTAGTTGGAAACAAGTATAGGGTTGGTTCACCCCCGATTTATAACAAGTGTGGGGTTGTTCCACGACCCTTTGATTTAGAATTGAACTTACTCTTCTGGTTATGGTATTTGCAGGCAAAATGGTTAGCCCAAAGACAAGGGGCAAGACAACTACATCATTCTCATCCCAAGGCACAAAGAGGGGTCGAGCTAACCCCTCAAAGAGCAAGAAGAGTATCAAGTCACAATCTGGGGGAAAGCAACCTACATTCCCTATTCCTAGAGCGCCAGCAGGAAGGCCCCAGACAAACTTTCATCATCATTTGGCATAGACCTTTTATGACGAATATGTGAACATGATGGCTACATCAATGAGAGGGAAATCAATCAGGCCCCTCTTCAGCATTGATTCTGGGGTATCTACAACCAAATCTTCGCCATGAGGTGATATTAGTCTTTGAAATGCATATGCCAATAGTTATCGACTTGATTCTTGAGTTTTCCACCAACATAAGTCTGGGGCATACCATAGAGGAGGGGCAATGGTTGGAGTCCATCTACGTGCGGGGGTGTGAGATCGTCATGACAGCTAAGTCTTTGTCCACACATCTGGGTTTCCCAACCACCCCATTGAGCCACTTAAGGACTTCATCTACAAGCCGAACTATCAGGTTATTCGTGAGACATTGTGTGGGCTTGATTCGAAGGCCATCTGGTCAAGGCACCTCGGAAAATATAGGGAGCACAAAAGCTTGAAAATAGGGAACTTCACTGAGGAATCACGAGTTTGGCTGCGGTTGCTCAACTACAGAATCATGCTCCTAGACTATTACACATATATATCTAAGAAGAGGGTGCGTCTCATATACTTCTTGATGACAGGGCGACCGGTGAATATCGACTCTTGAATGATCCAGGAGATGATTAAAGTTTGACAATTCAAGTCCAAGCGACTCAATTTTGGCTATACCTTGACGACATATTAGTTGAGGATCAATGACAACTTACCGAAGCCTGGTAATAGAACTTTTCTGGGGCTAGATGATATGTTTGAAATCTCAAATATCAAGGGCCCAGAGTTGAATGCTCAGCACCATCGCACCCCATCTGAGGAGTGATCCGCTAAATTTATACTTCTGACCCAAATGTATAAGATGACGATGATTGCGGGAAATAAATTTAAGATGGACTTCTCAAGTGTTTTTGTTGATGTCCCACACACTACACACTCCCGAGCTCTTCTCAGAGATGACACGTATATGCCGAATGATTAGGATGTTAATTTAGCCGAGCTTCGTAAAGCTGATTTGGAGGCGGGGGAAGACGTAGAGTCACATGCCCTAGATGATGAGGATGACAATGAGGTCCTGACAGATGTGGACCCTGAGCTAGAGGATTACTAGGCCCTAGTGGGCCTCAAAGATTATTTCTCACCATACCTTTGCTTTTCAATTTTATATGCATTGGGGACATTGCATAAAATAAGTGTGGGGTAGGAGGTATGTTTCGAGTCGGAGGGTATGCATTCCTTAGGAGTTTTATTTGCTTTAATGTTTTTAGAGTAATTAGTAGTAAAAGTTGGAAAAATAAAAAAAAATAGAAAACTCACAAAAACACAAAAAGATTCTTTTAAGTTTTATAGGATCTTTGATTGTGGTGTGTAGTATCCGTTAGGATTTTTTTCTTTTAGTCATAGGATAGGAATTTACCGATGTTGGATGGATGACGATTGTCTTGTGGGAAAATTAGTCCAGCCCGTTAGACCATTTGAATGCTATGTGCTCGGGTTAGGTAAAATATTGACGATATGAGTGATTCTTGGTTTTGATTGAAAACATGCCTTGAAAAACAAATAACCTTTCTCAAAACAGTTAACTTAGATTTTGTAGACTCATGTATGACCCATTCAACATTCTTTGATACGTGTTGCTTATTTTAAGGGACAATATGGATCCCTCTTGCATTGATTATGTGCCATGTGTGCGTGAGCTTATTTAATTTATAATCTATGCTTGGTATTGATGTCTTTGACTGCTTAGTATTTCTACATATACTACAAGAAGAAAAACATTTGTCAACAACAACTTTTGTTGCCATATATTAAATGTTGTTGTCAAAAGTATTTTTTTAATCAACAAAAGTTATTGCATACCGTTGCAATAACCTCTAATGCGAAAAGTTTTCACAATAACAAGTTGTTATTTTTTATTGCCATTTATATTTTTTAACAGGAATATATTTAATTTTTGTTGCCTTTTACATTTTTAGTAACAATATATTTATTTTTGCTAAACTTTTGTTACTTATTCTATACTTTCTTATAGTGATAGGTTAAGTTTAGCATGAAAAAACTTTTTTTCGTAATTGTATTTTATATCTAGTAGGGAGTTGTTGGAACAGATGAGGTACATCTTTTAAAGTTAGTTTCGTACATAGAACACTATTTAGTTGCTTGGGAAGTGAAGAAGATGGGCTAAAACTCTGTTGAAGCTCACTAAAACTTAACTTAAAAATTCAGATTTACGAAATTAGAATTTGTTACGAAATCAACTATATATTAATTTTAATTTTATTTGGGAATATTAACTACATCTCATTTATCTTCGATGAGTACAAAGTAAACTACATGCGGTAAGTGATTTTCCTCATATATAGCCACCAATATTTAACCTCTGATTTTGGTGAAAGCAACTTATTGTGTATTTATCATCATTTCTTTCTTCTAATTAAGGACCATTATTCAGAAAAACGTTCAGAAAAAGCCTCTTAATATATAGGGTATAGTGATATACCTGTAACTTCAATTCTATCAAACAGGTCCGGCCAGAAGCTATTGGGTTCACGTAAACCCATAAATTATAAGCTAGCTCTGTCTCTAGGGTTAGGTGCCAATATTTGACTATAAACTCTGTTAAGAGTCCCACGTCGATAATGGAATAGGAACATAGACTCCTTATATGGACTTGAACAATCTCCACCCTACAAGCTAGATTTTGAGGTTGTGTTAGCCCTAAGATCCATTATTTACATGGTATCAGAAACCTAAATCCCAAAACCTAAATTTTTCCTTTCTCTTTTCTCTGCGTGTCAGAGCTGCCACAGACCTGTGCTCTCTTTCCTTTTTCCCTGCCAGGGCTACATACATGCCTGTCACATATAGACATCAAGCTACTCTGCTCTCTCCCTTGTTTCTCTGCGTGCCAGAGTAACATACATGCCTGTCCTGTCCCTCCGTTTTCTTTTTCCTGAGGCCACCCGAAAAATATCAACTACTTTTTTTTAGTTACTCCTTCTTCCCGAGAACACAAGTAAATGGCTTTCTTGACCCCAACAGCCTGATAATGTTTTTAATAGTTATATATACATATATATTGCCTCATCATCGGTGGTTCTCATGGTATATTGGACGAATCCCTTATACCACAGTCTAAATCCTAGCTTAATGTGATATAGAAGAAAGCGTGAAAAATTACCGAGAGTTTTATTTCTAGTATATCTAATCGTATGCTGTAAGTGTACATATATATAAAAAATAAGGGTAAAAAGTAATTACAAAGATTAATATATTTTTATAGTCAATTCTCTTCGGTGAGTACAGAGTAAACTACTTGCGGTGTGTGATATTCCTCGTATATAGCCACCAATATTGAACCTTTTATTTTGTTGAAAGCAACTTATTGTGTATTTATCATCATTTCTTTCTTCTAATTAAGGACCATTATTTAGAGAAACGTTTTGAAAAATCCTCTTAATATATAGGGTATTGTAATATACTGTTACCTTCAATTCTGTTAAATGAGTCTGACTAGAAGCTATTGGGTTCATGTAAATCCATAAATTATAAGCTAGCTTTGTCTCTAGGGTTAGGTGTCAATATTTAATTATAAACTCAATTATTTATAGTACATAATAAATTTAAGATTATCGTATTTAAACATAAATTTGAAATTCTCAATCAGCCGTATTTTTACTATGTGCAACGTTTATAAGGACAACTTCATCAATGTGGGACACTTGATAAAGTTGTGGAGAAGACTTGCTAGAGTCCTCTCGACCTAATAAGCAAATCTTCGAGTCAAGCAGTCAACATCTACATGCATCATCTTTCTAAAACTAAGCATTAATCTTCAACTATTATACAGTTTTTAATATCTATATTTACATATTTCCAGGCCAAGAAGAAAAAACATATAAGCAAGGTAGCTACTTGTCACACATACTTTTCAATTCCTCGTCTAAAACATTGCACACCATGAAAGTGTTAGCAATAACACTATGGGTTCTCTTGTTTTTTATTTTGAAAAACACCAAGTTTGTTGTTTGTGTAGGTATTTGCAGAGAAAATGAGCAACAGGTGTTAGATAGCTTGAAGAAAGAAGTAGATGATCCCACAAATTTTCTCGCTTCTTGGGTTGTTGGAAAAGATTGTTGTGAATGGGAAGGGGTCGTGTGCAACAATCTAACTCGTCATGTGATTGAGCTACACATAGTTAGTCATTGGCAGGAATCTCTAATAAGGATCAATAGCCTTGAGTGGCTGCCAAGTCTTTTGAGTCTTGAGCATCTGAATATGTATAATGTGGATCTCAGCAAAGCAACTAACTGGCTACAGGTCATTAACATGCTTCCTTCTCTTGTTGATCTCAGTTTATCTCATTGTAGTCTTCATCATATACAACCTCTACTTCATCACAATTTTTCTTCACTTGAAACCCTTGATCTTTCTGAGAACATGTTTAATTCTCCTGTTCCCAAATGGATTTTCAACCTTGCCAAACTTGTTTCTCTTGATTTGAGTGACTGTAATTTTACTGGCCCGTTTCCTGAGGGTCCAGTTAACTTTACTTCTCTCACAACCTTCAAGGCTTCTCATAACTCTTTCAATTATCTTTTACCCAGATGGTTGTTTGATCTAAGTAACCTTGAACATCTTGATCTCTGTTCTAATGATATTGAAGGTGTAATACCGAGTAACATAACAAAACTTAAATATCTCGATCTTTCTTATAATATGCTTTCTGGAAAGTTACCAAATGTAATTGGAAAGTTAGGGAATTTAGAATATCTTTATCTCTCAGGAAATCTATTTGAGGGAGAAGTATCTGAAATATTCAACGGTAATTTTGTTTCAGCCGAAATGGGAAATAGTTCTTTGATTTGGTTGAGTCTATATGACAATAGGCTCACTGGAACACTTCCGGAAAGTCTTGGCCAACTTTCAATGCTAGAATACTTTTCCATTTCTAACAATAGGCTCACTGGAACACTTCCGGAAAGTCTTGGCCAACTTTCAATGCTAAAATACTTTTCCATTTCTTACAATAGGCTCACTGGAACACTTCCCGAAAGTCTTGACCAACTTTCAATGCTAGAACACTTTTCCATTTCTTACAATAGGCTCACTGGAACACTTCCGGAAAGTCTTGGCCAACTTTCAATGCTAGAATACTTTATCATCTCTTACAATAGGTTGGAAGGTGTTGTAACAGAAAGTCATTTTTCTAAGTTGACACAATTAAAGTCCTTCTATGCATCTAAAAATAATCTGACTTTAAAAGTGAGTGAAAATTGGATTCCACCTTTTCAAGCAGACACCATCGAAATAAGCGGTTGTAATATAGGCCCTCTGTTTCCCATGTGGCTCCGAACTCAGAAGCTGATAATGGATGTTGACATATCAGATGGTGGAATACAAGGTGAGGTTCCAACTTGGTTTTGGAACTTGACTTCTCAAATTCGATTTCTCAATCTCTCTCACAACCAATTTGTTGGTGAGGTTCCAATCATATCAGTACCTTCTATTGAATATGGAGGTCCTTGGTTAATGTACTTGGGTTCCAACAATTTTAGTGGACCACTACCGCAGATTTCAACCATTGTAACTGAGCTAGATCTCTCGGACAATTCTTTTTCGAAAGGTTTATCTAACTTATTGTGTGAAGCAAAGAATAGATCTTATAAATTGGAGATCTTAAACCTCAAGGGAAATGATTTATCTGAAGAAATTCCTGATTGTTGGATGAATTGGCCAGAGTTGAGAGTTTTAATATTGAGGGACAATAATTTGATTGGAGGCATACCAAAATCCATGGAGGTTTTGAGTAATTTGCAATCCTTGGACTTGGGAAGAAATCGACTTAATGGTCCATTTCCTTCATCCTTGAGAAACTGCACAAAACTGCATAAAATAGATTTATCTGAGAATGAGTTTGTTGGGAAATTACCATCTTGGTTGGGAATGAGGTTTCCAACCTTGATAGTCCTTATCCTTCGGTCCAATAAATTCGACGGTGAATTGCCTCAAGAACTTTGCCACCTCAAAGATCTTCAGATCTTAGACCTTGCAAACAATGCATTTGTTGGAATCATACCGAGGTGTATTGGCAATTTCAGTGCAATGATCAAAGGGAAAAATGAAGTGGACGATTTAAATTATTCGTATTATTTAGGAGTACTAATAGAGAGTGCAAAGGTGACAACCAAAGGCAACATGTACCAGTATGACACCATTTTGGCGTTGTTTACAAGTATGGATTTGTCTAGCAATAATCTTTCCGGAGATATTCCTATTAGTCTGACACGTCTGGTAGGATTAAGATCATTTAATTTTTCCAAAAATAACCTAACTGGTAGGATTCCAAATGGCATTGGTGACATGAAAGTATTGGAATCTGTTGATCTTTCAGAAAATCAACTTTATGGTCAGATCCCACAAAGCTTTTCGAGTTTGTGCACTTTGAGTTTCTTGAATCTGTCTGATAACAATTTATCAGGAATGATACCACTGAGCACACAACTTCAAAGCTTTAATCAAACGGGTTTTCAAGGAAACAAACTCTGCGGGCTTCCACTCTTGGTGAACTGCAATTCTGGTGTTAAAGTTCCTAATGGTGAGTATGAAGAAGATGAGAGTGACAAAGATGAATTGGATTGGTTCTACATTTCAATGGCAACAGGGTTTGCACTAAGCTTTTGGAGTGTATGTGGTTCATTGCTTTTCAAGAGATCATGGAGACATGCTTATTTTCGTTTCTTAGACCGTAGCTGGGAAATGTTGATTGCAAAGGCTCCGATATGTTGAGAGATATGATTAAGGATATTTCTATTAAAAAGATGTAGTCTCTTTCATATTTCCTATTTTGTTTTCTTAATCACACTGTTGTGAGACATATAAGTATTGCTCAAAATAAAGATATGTGTATCCATCATAAAAGTTACTCCCTCCATCCCAAAAAGATTGATCTGGTTTAACTTAGCACGAAATTTAAGAAATAAAAGAAAACTTTTGAAATGTATTGTCCAAAACAAGCCTTAAATATTTGTGTGTTTAAATCATTTCATAAAGTTAACTTATTTCTAAATATAGAAATGTGTCAATCTTTTTGGGATAAATTAATAAAAAAAATATGTCAATCTTTTTGGGATAGAGGGAGTAAATATTATTGTGTACGTATTTTATAAATAATGAATGTTGATAAGTTTATTCAACTTGATACTAGCTCTAATTAAGATACTCAATTCCAGATCATGTCCTATACACATTGAATAAAATTGGTGTCACGACTCTGTTTTGTAAAACAACCAGTTACTGTAAGCGAGGTCCTAAAAGCCGCTTTAGATTTACCGGATATATTATTTTGTAAATATAAGAACAACAACAAACCCAGTGTGATCCTATAAGTGGGTCTGGGGAGGGTAGGATGTACGCAGACATTATCTCTACCTTTGTGAAGTAGAGAGATTGTTTTCGATAGATACTCAGCTCAAAAGAAAAGTAACTGACGAGAGAAGAGACATACAAAATAAATGTGCAACAGATAGATGAAAAGCTACAAAATAAATGTGCTAACAGATAGATGAAAAACTACAAAATAAATGTGCAGTAGATAGATGAAAAATTATTTTGATATTGAAAATTAAGTTACTGTGGTATGTGTAGCCATAAATGACATCTTAGTGCTTTGGAGTTGGATTGTATGATCTCTGAACTTATTTCTAATACTGGTGCCCTATTATAGGTGATGCATTTGCATTGTAACGAATATAATACGAGCAACATAAACAATACCTTCTTTTGCCCAATGAGTTCAATGTTTACTGTAAATATCACGAAAATTGCATTTCTTTTGTGAGTGGATAGACTTTTATGCTACTTAAATTCTACCTAGTTGCTTAATTAGGGTGATGATGAAAACTATCCTTTTAGGTTTGTCATTTCCAACAAACACGGTCTTGTTTCACCACTGGAAATTGATGTTGAATTTTGACTTGATTGTTTTCTTTTTATTGATTCTTCCCCTAGTTAAATCCTAAAGTAGAAGGTCAATCCTAGCTTATAAGATTGTATTAATTTTCTTTGGGGAGTCTTTCTCATTAATTCAAATATATATAGTATGTACAATGTTGAATCCTAATAGAATAAGGATCATATATTTACCATAATTATACACTACTATTAATTACAAATATATGGTGAATATATTAAATATTCACTAATACACCTGCTCAGTCGGAGCGGGAGGAGGCCGGACGCTGAGACTGGATCTGAAGTCTAGGAATAGCTGTCTAGGAAGTCCTTTGGTGAAAATATATGCATACTGATACGAAGAAGGTACATGCAACACCTTAACATGACCTATAACAACCTTCTCACGAACAAAATGTATATCCATCTCAATGTGGTTGGTTCCCTGATGCTGAACCGGGTTATGAGATAAGTAGATTGCGGATATGTTATCACAGTACACCATAGAAGCCTTACGCAAGGGACACTGAAGCTCCAAAAGAAGGTTTCAGAGCCATCAAATCTCAGCAACAACATTTGCAACTCCTCTATACTCTGTTTCTGCATTCGATCGGGATAGGGTGGCTTGCCTCTTGGCATACCACGAAATAAGATTATCTCCCAAGAACACATAATAGCCGAAGGTGGAGCGTCGCGTGTCCGGACAGTTTGCCCAATCGGCGTCTGTATATGCAATCAACCTGGATGGTGCAGAGGGGTAGAGATGCAATCCATAATCAAATGTGCCCTTAACATATCGAATGATACGTTTAAGAGTTCTAAAATGAGGCTCCCTGGAGGCATGCATAAACAAACACACGTGCTGAACAACATAAGCAATATCAGGCATGGTGAAAGTATGATACTGAAGTGCACTTGCAAGGCTCCTATAAAGAGTGGGATTGGACACTAGGTCACCGTCAACAGCATTGAGCTTCAATTTTGAGTCAACAGGAGTAGGCATGATCTTGCAGTTCGCCATTTTAGCATTGTACACAATTTCTTCTACATAATTACGCTGATAGAGGAACATAGTATCTGCAGATCTAGTTACTGATATCCCTAAGAAATAGCTCAACTTCTCCAAGTCAGTCATAGCAAATTCGGATTTTAGCATAGCAATGATCTCATTTTTCAACATATCAGAAGAGGCAGTGATAAAAATATCATCCACATATAATAATAAGTATGCAATGTTACTACCTCTTTCAAATATAAGAGAGAATTATCACATTTGTTGCATGTGAACCCAATCTGCATAATGTAATTGGCAAAACGGTTATACCATGCTATGAGGGGCTGTTTCAAACCATATAGTGACTTACGTAGATGGTAGACATAATGAGGAGCCTCCGGATGCACAAAGTCTGGTGGCTGGTGCATGTAAACAGTTTCTCTCAAGTCCATATGTAAGAATGCATTATTCACATCAAGCTGATGAATCGGCCAATTCTTACCCATAGCTATGCTCAAAACCATGTGAATGGTAGCCGTTTTAACCACCGGACTAAATGTCTCACCATAATCAATACCCTCATTCTGATTAGTACCATTAGCCACAAGTCTCGCCTTATGGCGCTCAAGGTCACCAATGTCTCAGAATTTTGTGATGAAATAGCCACATACAATGAATCACATCAACCCCATCTAAAAATACGAACCAGATCTCAAGTGTGTTGTTTCGTTAAAGCATTAAATTCCTCACGCATGGCCGCATTCCAATTTGGGACAAGTTTGGTAATTTTGGGATTTTAGAAATCGGGGATATAGTTTGTGTGGATAGGTTAAAATGGACTTTGGGTTTGAAAATCCCGTGTTGGGCACATGTTTCTATTTTGTACGATATGACAGGGGTTGTATGCGTAGAGGGGCGGGTTGCGGTTTGGTCAAAACTCGCGGCAGAAGCTGATTGTAGGGGTGGAGGTGATTGGGTAGGTTCCTGGGTGTGTGTGCATCGAGATAGATCTACGGAATAGGGGTGACCGGTGGTTGGTTCCGCTGACCGTGACTGAGTTAGTGATGGTGGGTTGTATGTCAGATCAATGGGGTGATGTTGACTGGGATCTGGGTTCAATTACACGAGGTGGGTGTGGCGAGGATGACTGGGTGTGGTGACGGTTACTGGGTGGAAATATGACAGTCGATGTGTGTAGGTGTTCGACGGGAGGTGGGTTTGCGGGAGTTGGTAAACTTTGGATTGTCAGATTGGTCCGCCAGTGGGTGGGGGGACGGTGGTAGATTGGATAGGCACTGTCGAAGGAATTTTCGACAGGGTAAGAGTTGCAGTGATCGGGTCGGATGTCGCTGAAATAGTTGAGGTGGCAGTTCGACGGAATAATTCATGGACCATAGGGGAGGTTTTTGACTCACTGAGATAGTTGTAATCCGTGTTCCTGAAATTTTAGGTGTTTGCAAATGGGAAAAGTGATTCATTATATGTGACATGACGAGATACGAGGATCTTACGAATGGACATGTCATAGCACATATATCCCCTATGGTTAGGAGAGAAGCCTAGGAAGATACACTAAGTGGTATGTGGTGCTAATTTATGAGGGGTCATGGAGGCGAGATTTGGATAGCAAAGACAACCGAAGATCCGAAGATGATCGTAGGAAGGGACCCAAAAAATGAAAAACCATGCTGTTATTTTTGCAAAAGATGTGAAATGCGGAATTGTTAAACTCACGACCATTATCACATTGGAATGATTTGATGTCTTTTTCAAACTGTGTTTTGATATAAATACGAAATTCAAGAAACTTGGCAAAAAATTTCAGACTTGAATTTAAGTGGGTAGACCCAAATAAAGTGAGAAAAATCATCTAATAAAAGGAGATAAAATTTATGACCCAGTGAGCTATTAATGAGAGATGTCCATAAATCTGCATGAACAATATCAAAGGGAGCAAATTTAACACTTAAAGAAGACTAAAACGGAAGGTGAACATGTTTTCCTAAAAGGTAAGAAAAACATTGTTGGGCAAGTTTTCCATTATTACATCGAATAAAATTGTTTCTTCTAAGGAAATTAAAAACAAGATCGCCTGGGTGGCCAAGTCTATTGTGCCAAGTTGACGGAGAGATAGCAACGAGAGAGATAGGTGAGCGGGAACTGGCAGCGGAAGTTGATGGGAAAGGATAAAGGTACCATATGCTATTGCATCTCGTAAGAGGTGTCCCCGTATGTAGATCCTTCACAGTAAAACCAAAGTGGTCAAAATTAACAAAAACAGAATTGTTACTAGTAAATTTCCTACATATATTAATTTTTTAATGATGTTGGGAGCATACAAGATGTTATTTAGGGAGAAAGGCAGGTGTAGGTGGTACCATAACCTTGAATCGGAATGCGATGACCATTACCAACCGTAATAAATTGAGGATACTTTAAAGAAAACAATTGGGAAAGATTACCTGAGAAGTGGGTGAGATGAAATGTGGCTCTCGTATCTATGTACCAATTTTCATTGGGCAGTTGTAAGTTCAAAGCACTGAAATCCTGGCCCAAATCGCTGGGGGCCAGACCGTACCCATTCTGATTCTGCTGGGTCGAGACCAGGTGAGCTTGCTGGGCAGTCGACTGTGGCTGGCGTGGGCTTGGTCCCGAGCCCAGTATGCCTGCCTGCCAGGCCTGTGGAAATTAGCCAGTGGGCTGCTGAAACGGACCACATGGTGAGGTCTAGTTTGCTGGGTTGGACCAGTGAACTAGGTCGGCCTACTGAATTTGTTGAGAAGAACTGAACTGCGCTGCTGATGGGATGGACTGTTAATAGAGCAACCTCCTTTCCTGTGGCCTCTACCGCCTCTACCGTTGCCGCGACAATTGCCTCCCCTGCCGCCGCCGCAGTTGTTCCGCGGGTGGTGGTTGTTCGACGGTGGTGGCTGGCCGATGGTGGTGTTATTTGTTGCGGGGGTTTCAACTGCGAACGCCTTTTGATTGTGTTCGTATTAGTTGACATGTCGGGTTTCTTCCAATAATAATTGTGAATGGGCCTTGTTGAAGGTGGGTAATGGGTCGGCTTGTTGTATCTTAGTGGCTAGAATATCGTATTCACCCTTCGGTAGACCAGCAACTAGTTGGAGGACCATCTTCGTTTCGGAAACAGGCGTCCCCACAATGGACAATTGGTCTGCAATACAATACTCGTACATGTTAGCAAAAATTTTAAGACGTATATTATTGAATTGTTCCTCCAAGTATACGGCCCGAGTGTGCTTATTGTCTTGAAAAATCTCCTCCAACCGTATCCATAACTCACGAGCCGAGGCGCCGGTCTTTATTATCATATGAAGCAGGTCCTTAGAGATGGTGCCATAAATCCACTGTTTGACGATGACGTCAAGACGACACCACGCCATGTGATCAACCTCGATAGGGCGAGGGAATGAGTCATCAATATGATCAAGCACGTTATAGGCACATACATGAATGCGGAAAAGTTCAACCCATGAAGAATATTGAGCATCTTCTTGATCAAGAACCGCATGAATGAAGTTCTTGACGTTGGTGACGGCAAAAACTGGATGGAAAGAAGGAGTTGATGAGGTAGTTGTGGGTGTGTGTGACGACGGGGGAGGACGACGAGGTTGTGGTATCGGTGGGAGTAGCCATGAGATCCATTAGAGGGCTAAAATTCCGTTAGGAAGTGAAGGAGAAGAGAATTTTTTTTTAGGGTTTAGGTGATGAAGGGGGTAGCCACCGGGTAGGGGGGGAGTGAAGAGAGGAATTTTAGGTGTTTAGGGTTTTGGCTCCTGATAGCATGTAAGATTGTATTAATCTCCCTTGAGGAGTCTTTCTCATTAATACAAATATATATAGTGTGTACAATGTTAAATCCTAATAGAATAAGGATCCTATATTTAACATAATTATACACTACTATTAATTATAAATATATGGTGAATATATTAAATATTCACTAATATGATCCTTTGGTTTTTCATGGTCTTATCTACAAAAAGAACATCTTCAATTTAAGCAACGGCGTAGAATGCAGAATTTTTTAGTACTCTAGAATAGCTCTCTAAGATTGGCTTACAAAACATCCTGCAAGAATAAGTATTTCATTGTTCACTTATCTATTCAAGAATGGCATTCAAGCGTAAGGTCTAACAATGTAATTGTCGGATCAAGTATGTAAGTTATGCAATTGCAAATGTGCTAAGAGAGAACAATCTTATTAATATTGACAATTATCAAGCAAACAATAACTTTAAATCAATACTTCAGTAAGTACCTCATAAAAAATTAGCTCTGAAGGTAAATGTTTAGTAAGTACCTCATAAAAAATTAGCTCTGAAGGTAAATGTTTAGTTTAACTTGGAGTAGATCATGAACTGAAATATGAATACTCAGGAACATAAACAGGAAAAAATAAAAGAATTATCATTCACAGCCAACACCAGCGGATATCCTGCCAAAAAAGAAATCTATTAAAGTTTGCTAACCAAATACGACTTTTGTGCAATCCATTTTTCTATATGGAAGTGGAAGAAAGAACAGGAAGAAGAGTTGAGGAGGCGTTGTAAAGTTGTAATGGGTGTGAAAGTGAGCGACAACTGTAGCATACGTTAGAAATTGAGATATTAAAAATATTTTTTCCAACAGAATCATTTGTAGCTTATTTATTCTGATAAGCTTTGTACTGATAATTTACTAATCCTTTTGGAAATCCAAACATCTCACTAGCTTGTACTGTCTTCAGTATACAGCTTGTTAGTATTATCTGTATCGTAAAAATATGTCTGAAGCGAAGACTATTTGACCGAACAAATGACATGCATAGAAAGGATCATAGTCAACAATAGAATTGATCAACACCAATCAAATCAATGATTAGTTGGATCATCTTAGAGTTACCAACCGGACGTGCCTCTTTAGCACAGGATTCCAGGAATAAGGAATCACCCCACCGGAAAGGTTTAGAAGTCCGGACAAAGGATAATGAAAGATAGAATAATTTTCCTTGGGGATTCCTTTCATTATTCACAATATATATAGCTGTACAAGGTTGATTCCTAATATGGTACAAATCCTAACTTACCTTACAAAGGTTGATTCCTAATACAATTAGAATCCTAAGTTACCTTAAATATACATCTATCATAATTACAAAATATACGGAGAATATTCTGAGAATATTCACTAATACTCCCCCTCAGACGGAGCGGGAGGAGGCCGAATGCTAAGGCTGGATCGGAAGTCGGTGAAGAGCTGTCGCGGTAGTCCCTTTGTGAAAATGTCTGCATACTGATAAGAGAAAGGCACGTGTAAAATTTTGACCTGACCACGGGCAACCTTCTCTCGCACAAAGTGGATATCCATCTCAATATGCTTAGTCCGCTGATGTTGGACTGGATTATGAGACATATAGATAGCAGATATGTTGTCACAATAGACTATAGACACCTTGCGTAATGGACACTGGAGCTCCAAAAGAAGATTTCGGAGCCAACAGATCTCAGCGACGACATTAGCAACTCCGCGATATTCTGCTTCAGCACTCGAACGGGATAGCGTGGCCTGCCGCTTGGAGGACCATGAGATAAGATTATCCCCAAGAAATACACAGTACCCTGAGGTGGATGGACGTGTGTCGGGGCATCCTGCCCAATCTGCATCCGTGTAGGCTAGCAACTTGGTTGGGGCAGAGGTGTATAGATGTAAACCAAAGTCTAGTGTGCCCTTAACATATCTGATAATACGTTTGAGGGCGGCAAAATGGGACTCTCGGGGGTCGTGCATGAACAGACACACCTGCTGAACGACATATGCAATATCAGGCCTAGTGAATGTAAGATACTGAAGAGCACCTGCTAGACTCAGATATAGAATGGGATCAAAAACTGGCGCACCGTCATTGGCACTAAGCTTGGATTTTGAGTCCACCGGAGTTGACATAATTTTACAATTTGTCATCTTGGCCCTGTACACTATCTCTTCTGCAAACTTACACTGACACAGGAACATAGTGGCTGCAAATCTTGTCACCGATATACCCAAAAAATAACTTAGCTTGCCCAAGTCAGTCATAGCAAATTCAGTTTTGAGTAGAGCTATGATTTCATTCTTCAAACCGTTAGATGAGGCAGTAAGAACAATGTCATCGACATATAATATCAAATATACAGTGCTGCTATCTCGGTGAAAAGTGAAGAGAGATGTATCACACCTGCTACATACAAAACCAATCTGCAGAAGATACCTGGCGAACCAATCATACCAAGCGTGGGGTGCCTATTTCAATCCATACAATGACTTCCTGAGATGACACACAAATTTCGGAGCTGCCGGATGAACAAAGCCAGGAGGCTGATGCATGTACACAGTCTCTTTCAAATCCCCATGAAGAAATGCATTCTTGACATCAAGCTGATGAATCGGCCAATGCATGCCCATAGAAATACTGAGAACAGTTCGAATAGTGGTCGGTTTAACAACCGGACTGAATGTCTCACCACAATCAATACCCTTCTGCTGATTAGTGCCATTGGCAACTAGTCTTGCCTTATACCTCTCTAAGTCACCACTGTCTCTGAACTTGTGACGAAATAGCCACATACACCGGATAACATTCACACCAAATTTGGTCTAGGTACTAAATCCCAAGTGTTCTGCTTGGTTAAAGCGTTAAATTCCTCGCACATGGCCGCATTCCAATTTGGGTCCAGTTTTGCTAGTTTTGGATTTTTTGAAATGAGTGATAAGGTTTGTGTGGAGAGATTGAATTGAACCTTGGGTTTGAAGATCCCGTGTTGTGCACAAGTCTCCATGCGATGTGAGGGCAGTGGTGGTGGATCGGGGCTGTGAGGTTGTTGGTCTACTGGTTCTGGACCAGTGGGCAGCAGTGTCGCTGGTGGTGCAGGTGACTCGACTGGGGGCTGTAGGGGTGAGCAGGGAGCTGGTGGGGTGGTGCCGGACAGTGGCGAGACTGTCGGAATAGTGGGCTGCTGTTGGTATAGATTTTGGATGACCGTGGACAGACTTGGTTCATCGAGAAAGATGTAATCGGTGGTCTAAAATTTTCGGAGATTTGAAAAAGGAAAGGTTGTCTCGTCAAAGGTGACGTGACGGGAGACGATGATTTTGCAAGTAGCAATGTCATAGCACAAGTAGCCCCGGTGATTAGGAGATAGATTAAGGAGACACATGGAAGAGTGCGATGGGCAAGTTTGTGGGGTGCAGTGGAGGCTATGTTGGGGTAGCATAAGCATCCAAAAATACGTAGGTGATCATATGATGGCTGCCTACCGTATAAGATTTCTGTAGGGGTTTTGTTTTGGAGTGTGGTAGTTGGTAAAATATTTAGAAGGGATTCTACCATTTTGACAGCATAGACCCAAAAAGGCGGTGGTAGGCAGGCATGAAACAGAAGTGTGCGGACCATGTTATTGATGGTACGTATAATTCTTTGAGCCTTTCCGTTTTGGGAAGAAGTATAGGGAGAAGAAAAACGGAAAACCATGCCTTATTTAGAACAGAAATTGTGAAATGCTGAGTTATTAAATTCACGTCCATTATCACATTGGAATGATTTAATAGGTTTTTCAAATTGTGTCTTAATGAATTTTTGAAACTCGAGGAATTTTGCAAAAACTTCAGATTTGAATCCAGAAAAAATGTGAAAAATCATCCAAGAATACTAGATAGAATTTATGACCCAAAGAGCTAGCAATCAGAGATGTCCACAAATCAGCATGAACAATATCAAATGGAGAAAAAGTAACACTGTTTGATGACATAAAAGGAAGACGAATATGTTTGCCTAGTGGACAAGAAAAACAGTGTTGGGAAATTTTTCCATTATTACATTGAATACGCTTAGAAGTCCTAAGAAAAGTAAAAACTGGGTCTCCGAGGTGTCCGAGTCTGTTGTGTCTAGTTGAGGGAGAGATCGCCGCAAGAGATAGAGGTGCTTGCGGTCTGACAGCGGAAGATTGAGTGAATGGGTAGAGGTCTCCCACACTACTGCAGCGTGTAAGAATTTTCCCCGTATTGAGTTCTTTCACAGAAAAACCAAAAGGGTCAAATTCGACAGACACAGAATTATTGCTAGTGAATTTTCTAACAGAGATTAAGTTTTTAATGATGTTAGGTGTGTATAGGACGTGGTTTAAGGAGAAAGGTGGGTGTGGATGTTCGGTGTGTGTGTTACTGTAACCTTCAATTGGAATGCGATGACCATTGCCGACAGTAATAATTTGAGGACACTTTAACCGACATAATTGAGATAGGTTACCTAACGACCGGGTGAGGTGAGATGTGGCTCTGATGTCCATGTACCAATTGTCGTCGGGCTGTTGAAGGTTCACGGTGGTGTAGGCCTGGCCCAAAGCGCCGGGGCCGGCCGGCCGCCGTGTTGCGGTGCCGAGCTGCGGCTGCGGCTATTGGCTGGACCGGACCGCCCAGTGGGCTCGCTCGCTGCCGCCGGTTGGCCTGCTCGGTGGCCGGGCAGGGCCCAAGAGGCCGATCCGACCACGGCCGCCGGAACCGGGCCCCCGCAGCCCGGTGTCGCATCGCTTTGCGATTCTTCGCCGCTGTGGTTGTGCCCCTGCGGCTGGTTGTGCCCCTGCGGCTACTGGTTCCAATTCTGCTGGACTGGCTGCTGCTGGTTGCGTTGGCCCTTTCCGCGGCCCTTGCCTTCGTTGTTGCGACCTCTGCCGCCACGACTTCCGCCACTGGCCTGTTGCTGCTGATGGACCTGCTGCAGCTGCTAGTTGCTGCTGGCCGTAGGTGTTGTCATCCCATCAACGGCTAAGGCCTTTTGCTTGTGTTCCTCTTGTTTAGCACGTCTAGTTTCTTCCAACAATAGTTGTGAGTGTGCCTTGTTGAAACTTGGGAGAGGGTCGGCTTGTTGAATCATTGTTGCGAGTGTGTCATATTCACCTTTTGGTAAACCCGCAACAAGTTGAAGCACCATCTTGGTTTCTGAAACAGAAGTCCCGACATTGGATAGTTGATCGGTTATGAGTTTCAGTTGCTTACAATATTCGGACATGTTAAAATTCTCGAGGCGGGTATTATTGAATTGCTCTTCCAAATATACGGCCCGAGTATTTTTATTGTCCTGAAAGATTTCTTCTAGCCGGACCCAAATTTCACGTGTCGTAGCACCTGTTTTCATGATAGTGCACACGAGCTACCTTTTCGCGAACAAAGTGAATGTCCATCTCGATGTGTTTAGTGCAATGGTGTTGAACCGGATTACCAAAAAGGTAGATGGCACTAACATTATCACAATAAACCAATGTAACTTTCTGAATAGGACAATGAAGCGTCAAAAGAAGATTACGTAACTAATAGGATTCAGAGACCACATTGGCTACCCCTCGATACTCGACCTCTGCACTAGAGCGGGACAATATCGACTGACGCTTTGCAGACCATGAGACCAAGTTATTACCGAGAAACATACAATAGCCAGACGTAGACCGTCTGGTGTCTGGACAGCCACCCCAAACAACATATGTATACGAGACAAGTGTAGATGTCGACAACGGATATAAATGTAAGCCATAGTCAAGCGTCCCCTGGATGTACCGAATAATGCGTTTGAGTGCATTCATGTGCTCAACCCTAGGATCATGCATAAACAAACACATCTGTTGTACGGCATACGTAATATCTGGTCTCATGAAGGTAAGATACTGAAGGGCCCCTGCAAGACTGCTATAGCGGGTCAGATCCTCATAAGGCGAGCCAGCCGCAGCACCCAACTTGGGTTTAGTATCAACCGGAGTGAAAGTGGACTTACGGGATGACATCCCAGCCCTCTCAATGATCTCAGCTTCATACTTCCTCTGAGATAAGAATAACCTACCTGCATGACGAGTGACCGTAATCCCCAAAAAAATAACTCAAGGGCCCCAAGTCTTTCATAGCAAACTCAGAACGAGTATCGTCATGATAGACTGGCGTAGTGCATCAGAAGAGGCAGTCAAGATAATATCATCCACATATAAGAGTATATAAGCCATGGAAGAACCACGATGATATATGAACAATGAATTATCAGACCTGCTGTGAGAGAACCCAATAGTCGAAACATAGTCTGCAAACCTCTTATACCAAGCTCGTGGAGACTGCTTAAGACCATACAAGAACTTCTTCAACAAACAGAAATGATGAGGATATTTGGGAACCCTAAACCCCAAAGGTTGATCCATATATACTGTCTCCTTGAGATCACCATGTAAGAAAGCATTATTCACATCTAGCTGATGAATGGGCCATGTTTTCTAAAGAGCCAAGCTGAGCACATTGCGAATGATAGTCAGCTTGACTACCGGACTAAAGGTCTCACCACAATACACACCAACCTGCCGAGTCTTACCATCCCCTACCAAACGAGCCTTATGCCTTGCAAAAGAACCGTCAGAATTGTTCTTATGAGCAATAATCCACATAGACCGCATAATATTAACACCAGAAGGACGGGGCACCAACTCCCACGTCTTATTATCAATAAGAGCATTATATTCGTCGGTCATAGCAATTTTCCATTTCGGGTCATTTAAAACGGACATAAATTTACAGGGTAAAGGGGATTTAAGGACATTAGAATTTAAATTAAAATATATTTTTAGTTTAAAAATACCCCGTTGACTACAAGTGACCGGTCTATGACTCGAGGGAGTATTGGGAATTATCGAGACTTGTGACAGATGGGCCAGCAGGCAGTGGGCTTGCTGGCCCAACTCGGTAACGGGAACTGGAAACAGGGACTAGAACAGTGGCGGTAATGGGCTGGGTAACTGGCCCAATTATCGTCACTGGCCCAATAATTGGACTGGACACAATGGCGGGAACTGTAGCTGGTGATGGAACAGTGGGGCCAACGGGAAGTGGGCCCGCTGGCGGATTTGAGGTGCGAGACACGTCCAGAAAATGGTGGATAATATATGGGAAAATACCGTCATCCAAAAAATTATACGAACTAGGCACGAGACTACACACTTTAGCAAACGGAAATTGGGACTCGTAAAAAATAACATGGCGACTAATGATGATTTTATTAGACGATAAATCAAAACATTTGTAACCACGATGATTATACGGATAAGCCAAAAACACACAAGGGGTAGAACGGGCCTGAAGTTTGTTAATTGTGGTGGACGGAAACAACGGATAACATAAGCACCCAAAGACCCTAAGATGGGAAAATCAAGGAGTCTTATTAAATAAAATTTGAAGAGGGGACAAATATGTCAAACTTTTGAGAGGAAGAATATTAAGAAGATAGGTAGCCATTTGTAGAGCCTGATGCCAAAACGAAAGAGGTATGGAAGTATGAATCAATAAAGTTCGGATAATGTTATTAATGGTACGAATTTTGTGTTCGGCTTTCCCATTTTGTGAAGACGTATGAGGACAAGAAAATCAAAAATTAATCCCATTATTAACAAAAAATTTCCGAAATACCCCATTGTCATATTTTTTGCCATTATCACATTGAATATTTTTGATTTCCCGTTCGAATTGGATTCTAATGAATGTTATAAATTTTAAGAAAGTGAAAAACACTTGAGATTTTTTCTCTATCAGAAAAGTCCATAAAAAATAGAATAATCATCCAAAAATAGAACATAGTAACGATGACCCAAAGAACTGAGAACATGTGATGTCCATAAATCGCTATGAATAATATCGAATGGCATTAAAGTATGAGAATTAGAGTCTACAAAAGACAATCTAACAATTTTTCCTAAAGAACAACATTGACAATTCGGAGTACTATGCGTACCCTTACAAGAAATAAAATTATTTTTAAAGAAGACAAAATAGACGACCCCGGATGACCTAGACGAGCATGCCACAAGAAGGGAGCAAGGGCTGCAAAAGTTGATGGCAAGACTTGACTCGAGAAACCGGAACTTGGCGTGATAGGATAAAGATCTCTCCTACTATCACACCTCATAAGAGGACTCCCCGTCTTGAAATTCTTCACAGAAAATCCAAACGGATCAAATTCAATAGAAACAGAATTATCAGTGGTGAATTTACAGACAGACACCAAATTTTTAATCAATTTAGGGGCATGAAGGGTATTTTTCAAGATAAGGGGTGGATGGGGGGAGACAATGTTTTATGACCATAACCACGAATCAGAATTCAATTACCATTACCACTAATTATCCACGACTGTTGCTCAAATTGGAATAAGACGAGAGAGTACCTTGATCAGACGTCATGTGAGAGGTTGCACCTGTGTCCATGTACCAATTTTCGTATGGCGGATTTAATCCAAGCACATCGGCTTGCTGCCCCGGCCCATAATTGGAGTGAAATCCACTGCTGGGCCGAGAAAACTGCTCGGCTTGAAACTGGGCAGCCCCGTTCGACGGTACTAAAGGGGCTGGACAATAGGGGCTGTTGGGCCAATGCCCACTAGCCCTGGCCCACTGCAGACTCGACGGGGCCTACAGCCTTTTTTGCCATTATTTTTCCGAGTATTCTTGCCGCCACCGTGCTGACCCGAATTTTCAACAAACCCCAAAGAATTAGTGCAAGACGTCATCATGACTACGGGACTAGCGCCGGTAGCCGCCTTTTTGGCCAAGCCTGCCTCTTCGAGCGCAAGCATAGAACGAGTCTGATAAGATTGCGAAAGAGGACTGCTCTGACGAAGAAGTGTGCCAACACCACTATAGGCCTCAGATAGGCCTGCAACCATTTCTAAGACCAAACGTTCATTCGAAACTAGCGCTCTAACGTTGCAGAGTTGGTCCGCCAATTCCTTCAACCTTTTGCAATAAGCAGAAACGTTAGAGAAATATTCCATGTTGATGTGGGAGAATTCCTTCTCAAGAGTAACGACTCTAGAATTTCGATTATCTTGGAATATGTCATGCAGCCTATTCCAAGCAGCCATCGCCGTAGCGTCTGGATCAATAATCGTCTGCAACAAGTGGGTAGAGATAAGTAGAGTAAATCTACTGAAGGACGGTGGCATCAAGAGTCATCCACAACTTAGGATCATCCTCGCGTTTAGGCACCTCCGTATCCTCAGGAGCCGCGGGGATTATGTGATGGATGACTTGATGCGAACGTGCGTGAATTTTGAACAGTTCGGCCCACGTCGCATATTGGACGTTTTCTATTTCAAGAATAAGAGGTATATGATTCTTGATGTTAGAAACAACAAGGGCTGTGTGAAACGTATTCTTGGAAGTAGACATAACGAAAGAATAATAGGGGATTGAGGGATTTAAAGGAAGGAATTAGGGATCGGAAAAACCCAACGGAAATCGAGGATGAACTGTCGGAATTCGTGATGTGGCCGAAAAATTGGAGAGCAAAATTTCAACCTAGACTTCTGATACCATGAAAGAAATAATCCTTTGCTTATTTTCATTAATGAAAGAGTATATATACAATTTACAATTTCCATAATAGGAAAATCTTATTCCTATTCTAATCACAAAACCCTATTCTACTTGTACAAAAATCCTATAATTATGGTAAGTATACAATTCTAATTATGGACAACTTAACCATAAACCGTGTATACTAAACTTGACCAAAATCGTTGTATACCATGTATGTATATCACGGGATATCATATATTTAACAGATTGACACCTCCACCAGGGAATTGAAGGACAACCAAAGAAACAGAGTACTCTGCCCATCCATAGTTGCAATCTCTGTTTTGCTAGCTTTTGTTGCTTTGAAGTATGTTATGGCAGTACCAAATATTCCTTGAAGGCTTTTATTTTCTCCGTTTTATTTTATGACATTGAATATGAAATTAAAGATATTAATTTGACTTTTACAATATAATAATGATGGAAGAGAATGTAAAAGTAGATTAAAATGAGAGTAAGCATCACATTTAAGTTATAATATGGATAATTCTGTGAACTCATATTCTTAAAATTTGTGAAAGTGGGATAGAAATATAATGGCTTCAAGTGGAACGTCACAAAATAGAAAGAGTGTTATGTATGAACTGAAATAGATGGAATAACACGTGTGATATGATATAAAATAATTTTTATTCCATTTGGTATTTACATTAAATAAAACAATTTAAGAGCTTGTCTTGCCATGAAAATTGTGAGTATTTGAAAAAAGTAGGTTTTGTTTTCAAAGTGAAAAATGGTATTTGAAAATTGGAGATGTGGTTGGTCATGAATACAAATTGGAGTTGTTTTTGAATTTTTGTGAGTGATTTGGAGTGAAAAAAATAAAAACAACTTATTGATGTTTTTCAAATTCCAAATTTCAACCTCAAGTTGGATCCAGGAATTTTTTTGAAATTTTATAGCCAAACATAATTTTCCAAAATTCAACTATGGGAAAAAGTAAAAAATATTCATGGCCAAATGGCCATTAATCTTAATCTCTAAATAATATATAATATGAAAGCATTTTTACTTAACTATAAATTATGCAATAAATATGCATACGAAAGAAACACGTTTTACAGTTAAACACGTTTTTTTTTTTTTGTAATTGATAGAATACCGGGTGTATTGTTTATTATGGTAATGGTGTATAATTACCATAATTGTAGAATTCTTGTACAAGTAGAATTAAAATATTAGAAGTATAGTAGGAATGTGATTATTCTTATTTGGAGATTGTAACTTGTATATATACCCCATTCATTAATGAAAATAATCAAGGGATTATTTCTTTCACGGTATCAGAAGTCTAGGTCTTAAATTCCTCTCTCAAATTCCGTAAACTTTACCTTGTTTTCCGAGCCTCTTTTCTCGGATTTCGTGCCCGACGGTGCCTCATCTCTTCCCAAAATTTTCTTCCAAATCCCTACATAACGTCTTGCGTTACTATTATGGCTAAGAATACATTTCACCATGCCCTTACTGTTTCTAACATCAAGAATCACATCCCTATCATTCTTGAAATAGAAAACGTCCGATACGCGACGTGGGCCGAACTGTTCAAAGTTCACGCACGCTCGCATCAAGTCCTCCATCATATTATCCCTGTGGCTCCTACGGATACGGGGGTGCCTAAACCCGAGGATGATCCTAAGTTATGGACGACCCTTGATGCTACCGTTCTTCAATCGATTTATTTCACTATTTCTATCGACCTGTTGCAAACAATTATCGAACCAGACGCTACGGCGATGGCAGCTTGGAATAGAGTGTGTGACATAATCCAAGATAATCAAAATTCTCGTGCTGTTACCCTTGAGCAGAAATTCTCCCACATCAATATGAAAGATTTTCCTAACGTTTCAACATATTGCAAAAGGTTGAAGGAATTGGCGGACCAACTCCGCAACGTTGGTGCGCCCGTTACGAACGATCGTCTTGTTCTTCAGATAGTCGCAGGCCTATCTGAGGCCTATAGTGGTGTCGGTACGCTTCTTCGCCAAAGCAATCCTCTTCCGCAATTTTATCAGACCCGTTCCATGCTTACGCTCAAAGAAGCCAGCTTGGCCAAAAAGGCGGCTACAGGCGCTAGTCCCGTGGTCATGATGACGTCTTCCACTAATTCTCACAGGGTTGTTGACAATTCTGGCAAAAATCGCACCAACGGTGGTGGCAAGAATGGTCAAAATTGTCTAAATAATGGCAAGAACCACCGCAACAACAACGGTAGTGGCCAGAATAGTAACACCGCCGGCGGGAATGGTCCTCGAAATAGTGGCAATGGGCCGCAGGCCACCTGGTCCCAGCCTTGGGCTTCTTGGCCATGGAACTGGGCCAGTGGCCCTTGGCCCAATAGCCCGTAATTTTTTGGTAATTCAGCCACTGGACAGTGGGCTGCCCAGCATCCATCCAGGCCCACTTCGACTTGGCCTAACAGCTTCCGCAACAACTCTAGGCCAGGGAAGCAAGTAGGTGTGCTTGGGCCTCGACCTTTGCAGGCCCACCATGCAGCGGGCCCCACTTCAACCGACATTAAAGCCGCTATGCACATACTTGGTTTAACTCCCCGAGACCTGAATTGATACATGAACACCGGATCCACCACCCACATTATATTCGATCAAGGTACTCTCTCGTCTTATTCCAATTTGAGCACCAGTCGTGACATAATTATTGGTAATGGTAATTCAATTTTGATTCGTGGTTATGGTCATAAAACTTTGTCTCCCCCTCATCCACCTCTTATCTTAAAAAATACCCTTCATGCCCCTAAATTGATTAAAACTTTGGTGTCTGACCGTAAATTCACCACTGATAATTTTGTTTCTGTTGAATTTGATTCGTTTGGGTTTTCTGTGAAGGATTTTATGACGGGAATTCCTCTCATGAGGTGTGATAGTAGGAGAGATCTTTATCCTATCACGCCAAGTTCCAGTCTCTCGGGTCAAGCCTTGCCATCAACTTTTGCAGCCCGTGCTCCTTCCTTGTGGCATGCTCGTCTAGGTCATTCAGGGTCATCTATTTTGTCTTCCTTAAAAAAAACAATTTTATGTCTTGTAAAGGTACGCATAGTACTCCGAGTTGTCAATCTTGTTCTTTAGGAAAAAATGTTAGATTGCCATTTGTAGACTCTAATTCTCATACTTTAATGTCATTTGATATTAATCATATCGATTTATGGTCGTCATCATTATTATGCTCTATTTTTGGATGATTATTCTAATTTTATGGACTTTTCCGATAGCGAAAAAATCTCACATTTTTTCACTTTCTTAAAATTTAGAGCATTCACTAGAACCCAATTCGATCGGGAAATAAAAATTATTCAATGTGATAATGACAAAGAATATGATAATGGGGTGTTTCGGGAGTTTTGTGCTAATAATGGAATCAATTTTCGTTTTTCTTGTCCTCATACGTCTTCACAAAATGGGAAAGCCGAACGTAAAATTCGTACCATTAATAACATTGTCCGAACTTTATTGATTCATGCTTCCGTGCCTCCGTCTTTTTGGCATCATGCTTTACAAATTGCTGCATATCTCCTTAACATACTTCCTATCAAAGGCTTGACGTATTCATTCCCTCTTCATATCTTATATAATAAGACTCCTTCGTATTCCCATTTTAGGGTCTTTGGGTGCTTGTGTTATCCACTCTTTCCGTCCACCACAATTAACAAACTTCAGGCTCGGTCTACCCCTTGTGTGTTTTTGGGTTATCCGTATAATCATCGTGGTTACAAATATTTTGATTTATCGTCTAATAAAATTATAATTAGTCGCCATGTTATTTTTGATGAATTCAATTTCCGTTTGCTAAAGTGAGTAGTTCCGTGCCTAGTTCGTATAATTTTTTAGATGACGGTGTCTCCCCGTATATTATCCACCATTTATCAGATATGTCCCGCACCCAAAATCCATCAGCGGGCCCACTGCCCGCTGGGTCTACAGTACCGCCACAGTCCACTGTTCCCAGTTCAGTGATTGGGCCAGTTTCGGTAATTGGGCCAGTTACCCAGCCCAATACCGAAACTGGTCCAGTCTCGGGTTTTGTCGTCACTGCCAGTTACCGTGTTGGGCCAGCAGGCCCACTGCCTGCTGGCCAGTCCGTCACGTGTCCCGATATTTCCCAAAATCCGCCCAATTCTCCCCCGAGTCAATGACCAGTCACTCGTAGTCAATGGGGTATTTTAAAACTGAAAATACATTTTAATTTAAATTATAATGTTCTTAAATCACCCCTACCTCGTAATCCTGTGTATGTTTTAAATGACCCGAATTGGAAAATTTCTATGACCGACGAATATAATGTTCTTATTGATAATAAGACGTGGGAGTTGATGCCCAGTCCATCTGGTGTTAATATTATTTGATCTATGTGGATTTTTGCTCATAAGGACAATTCTGATGGTTCTTTTGCAAGGCATAAGGCTCGTCTTGTAGGAGATGGTAAGACTCAGCAGGTTGGTGTGGATTGTGGTGAGAATTTAGTCCGGTGGTCAAACCGGCTACCATTCGCACTGTGCTCAACTTAGCTCTTTCGAAAGCATGACCCATTCATCAGTAACTAATCAATTTTATTAATCACTAAAAGGGAAAGCGTTACAACTACATAGTTGAGTTCCTCAAACAGCTATCTCAGAAAAATGAAGCAACACAACCTCTATCCTACAGAAATTTTTGCAGCTAACTGCATCTGATTTAGCAAAGATTGAAGTCCTATAGGTGTCCTCACGTTACAAGTATAAACCACTTCTTTAGCAATCCTATCTCATTTATACTTTTCTTCTCAAAGATTCTAAAATTATTTTCAATCCATACAACATAACAGAATTCTGTATAAACCAGCTTGAATAGCTGATCTCCCTTTAATAGTCCTGATGATGTACTTTAGTTGTTGATCCCAATAGGAGTTCCAGTGAATAGGTTTATGCATCCAGGAGAGTAGTTTATACCAGATCCTCCTAGTACAGCAGCAACTAACAAACAATTTACTCAGTAAATCAGTAGTGAGGAGTTTACCATGTAAGATCAACCACAAGGCGAATCTTGCTTTTAGCCTTACTGAATTGTTGAACAAGACACACTTTCATGGAACTCTTGGTTGATTGCCTAGCAGTGTGAAATATAGTTGTCTAATTAAACTTTGCCCTGTCTTGAACTGAATTTATCCTGAGTTCAGAACCTCTTGAGCCTCCAAGATCTTTCTCACCATCCAACTAGCTTGGTTTGAAACCCGACAATTATAAAATTGGTGATTCTTTATATAGAACTGGTGTGTCCACTTGATCCAGAGTTTGTCTTGTTTACTAGCTATGTCCTAACAGTGTTTAGAAATGTTTGTTCCATAGTTGAAGGTTAGTAATGTTTAGTCCTCCACAAGACTTCGGATTGCATACTCTTTCCCATGCCATAAGAGCATTTTTGGTAATCACATTACCACCTGACCAAACATAGCTTCTACAATATGCTTCAATATCCTTAACAATTTATAGGGATAATAAACATTTGTGCCCAATAAGATTGAGTACCAAATAGTACACTTTGGACCAGCTAAATCCTACCAACATATGAAAGCTTCTTTGAGGTCCAACATGATACTCTGGCTAGTATTTTATCTATGAGGGATTTCCATTGTAAGATTGTGGGTTTCTTTGTAAGACAGTGGGATCCCAAGATATTTAAAAGGCAACTCACCTTTGCTATATCCTGATTATTGTAAGATTTGATCCTTCAAAGATGATTCTACTCCAACTAGAAAACAAAGCTTTTGTTGAGGTTAGCATGTAGGTCAGAGGCAAGAGAGAATTGTAAAAAGACATGTTGCAATGCCTTAATGGATGCCGGATCTCCTTAGCAAATAGTAGTGGTGGCCTGTGGGCCGGGCTCGGGTCTGGCGGGGTCGGGCGAAGGGGTCGGGGTCGGGTGTGGCGGGGTCTGGCGGGGTCAGGTCTGGCGGGACTTGCTCCAGTCCCGTCCTGATCCCGATCCCATCGGTATCGGGTCAGGGCCGGGGCGGGGTCCAGCGGGTTTTAATTTTTTTTTTCCTCTAAATAACATATGTATAAAAAAAATTCAATAAACAAGACAAGATAGTGTAATAAAAATATCCCAAGGCTGTTTTTGTGCCTCTTATATTATTTAATAAACATATGCTTTTTTTGTAATACAAATACAATTGTCTAAAATCTAAATTGCAACTTTGTGGTGTTGTCCAAAAGTTGCAAATTACATAATAAAATTGCAATTAAAAAAATTACATTCTCAAAAAAACCTGTTCTAATTGCTTGATGATTTCCTGTGATTCTTCGGTTGGAATTGGTATTTGTTGGTCAAATTGATCTACGTCGCTTCCACCACCTTCGGATAAGATTTCGGTGTAGTTTTCGTCGTCTTCTTCGTTGATCTCCGGTTGACCGCACCTTCTCCGCTCCGCTCGTATCCAATCTGTGAATAATACTGCAATTTTCAAGCTGTCTCCGGCTAATGAGTGTATGTGGTCTCCTATTTGATATCTGCCTGCGAAAAAGCCCCCTTCAGACGCAGTTGATGACGCTTGAATGTTCAAAACATCTCGGGCCATCAATGAAAGTGTCGGAAAGGTCTTCTCATTCCCCCTCCAGTATTTCAGCAAGTCTTCATGTCCATCTTCATTGATAACTTCTTGGTACGGTACAGAACCCTGCAAAACAAAAATATCCAACTCGCTAATTTGGTTAGTAGTAGAGGTACGACTGCACATTCTATTTCTAAGGCTTTCAATACTAGCCGCGAAACAAGGATGTCTTTTGTGAGGTTGTGTTGAAGATGAAGAAGATGGTATGGAAGCCGGTAAGTTACTAGCATTTTCTTATTGATAAAATCTATATATTTTTTTGCATTGGTGTTCTACGCTAGACAATACTTCTTCTTTAGTTTGTTCAATAGGTGCTGGGTGATTTAGATTTTTGGGACTTGGAGGTGGTAGTACTTCTATACAATCATAAATAGTTTCAATTAGTAATTTTGTACCGTCTATTTTAATAGTAGGATTTAAAACAGAACCAATAATATAAACAGTGGGAATAGGAATAAAATATTTTTATTTTGACAAACATTTTTTTAATAGCTGCCTTACAAGCTGGTTTTTCCATATATTCACTAAGTAATAAAAATATTAGAGTTATATAAAACAACATAGTTGAAATAGTAGGATAAAATATTAGTTGCTCGTATAAAGAATTCCACCTAGTGGATACTTCTTGTGGAATTTTTCTATAAGATAGTCCACAATCGTGACAAGTATTTTTATATTCTTTTCTACGTTGTACTTTATTACTTTTAAAAATAAAGTTTATAGCAAATTGTATTTTACTAAGAATGTCTTCAAAAAGTGATAGACCATCCTTTACAATTAAGTTATATATATGGCACGCGCATTTTATATGAAAATGATCTGGAAAAGATGGAGTTAAACTATTTTTAAAAATTGTAATTGCGTAATTGTTAGAAGAAGCGTTATCTAATGTAATAGTCATAATTTTATCGGTTATTACGTAATAATGGCACATTTGATAAATATTATCTGCAATAAAGTACCAGTGTACCTATCATCTATATATCTATACACTAAAATACGTTTTTGCATAGACCATTTATAATCTATCCAATGACAAGTTACAGTTAAATAATCATGGTCGTTAGTACTACGACCTATATCAGACGTGATAGATACTTTGCCATTAAAATGATATAATGAAAAACGTAAATATTGTTGATATTCATGAAAGAATTTAAATACATCTCTCTTAACAGTTGATCTAGGAAAACCGTTAAAAGCAAGATTATATATATCTCTAATGTAATGAATAAAACCGGGAGATGAAGGAAATGAAAAAGGCAAACCCTCCACAACAACTAATTTTATATTGCTTCCCTATCTCCATGTTTATTGTATTTAGAGCCTACAATTCCCCCCGTCATAGGGTTAATTTGACCCTGTACTTGGTCCGGGATAGTATCAGTAAGTGAACCTTGTCCCGATGGAGTGGGCGTTTGCGCACCCGGTTTTGAAGCCTGGTATTGGGTATACCTAGCTGGATGAGCACTTACTACGTGTCTAATTAAACCCCCCGTCCCACCGTGACCTTTTCCAGTTTTAAATTTTAAAACATTTTTACAAATTTTACATATAGCTACTTGATTCTCTACGTCCCTAGTCAAAAAATGTCCATGCATCTGATTTTAATGGTCGTTTTGTTGGACCTCGTCTCATACTAGGGGGAATAGGAGGTATTTCAGTTGAAGGTGCACTAGTGGGTGTGTTGTCATCAACATTAGTGGGTGTATCATCTAGATCATCGTCTAAATTAAAGTCTTCTTGAGTTCCAGAAAATAGTTCCTCGTCTAAATCTAATGGTATTGTAGGAAAATGTTGAGTATCAACAAAATCATCCTGTGTAGGAATAAGATGACTAGAAGAAGTACCCTTGCCCTGGTTGCCCCTACTAGAAGAAGTCTTACCCTTACCCTTAAACATACCTCTAATTCCTTCCATTTTAATTATATGCTAACAAATAATTAAAGTAAATGAAATTAAGTGCGCTAAATAAAATAAACAGACAATAATAATTTAATGAAGGAACGAATGTACCAAACGCCGACGTAACGTCGACGTGTAATCGAGAGGTTGAAAATTGAAACTTTGCTCGATGGAAGATCCTTAAGCTAGTTGCCAACTTCACTCCCAATTCCCAAATGAATAAATAAAATTGAATATTTAGCAAACAATGTAGACTTGTAGAGAGATATATTGAGAGATTAGAGAGATTTTAGGAAGATTTGTGAGAAAGATGAAGAGAAAATGAGTTATTTATAGTTGAAAAATTAGGTTAAATTGTAAATATAATAACTTATGAGTTAAAAATAAATATTAAGGGGTAGGGGGGGTTGGGGGAGGGAGGGAGGCCTAAAATGGCCGTTGCCCAACGGCCAAAATCTAAAATGGCCGTTGGTGCAACGGTTATATTTGCAAAGGGGGAGATATCGGGCGGGGTCAGGGTCGGGGTCGGGACGGGCTCGGGGCGGGCTCGGGTCTGGCGCCCCTGGGGCGGGCTCGGGTCTGGCGGGATGAGACATTGTCCCGTCCCGAGTTCGAGTCCCGCCACCATTTTTTTATTTTTTTTTTTTTACGCGGGGTAGGGGTGGGCTTGGGACGGGGTCGGGCCGTCCCGGCCCACTGGCCACCCTTAGAGCCAAATAATAGTAGATCATCAGCAAAACTCAAATGAGTTATTTCAAGCTTTTTGCATTTAGGATGAATATGATAAGCTTGATTATTACGTAATGTAGCTAGTCATCTGCTCAAATATTTCATGACTATTGCAAATAGGAAAGGGGAAAGAGGTTTCTCTTGCCTCAAGCCTTTAGCTGCAGGGAAAAGAAAAACAGTTTCTCTTTTAATAATGATAGAGTAACTAACTGTGTGGACACACTTCATAATCCAGCCAATATATCTGAGTCAATTCAAATACACCCACTCCTGAGTCGTTGGATTTTTTAAGATCAGACTTAATCATGCACCTATGAGAGATGTGGTACCTAGAATAGGCTCTCACTAGTTCATGAATCTTTCTTTCAGGGACAAATCCAACTTGTGTTTCATTTATATTGTTTTACAGTTTTGGGAATAAGGGTGATAGTTGTGTGCAGTTAACTGCCCTATACAACTTTCCATGAGTAAATAAGTCATAGCATATCTGTCATGTTGTTGGTCCCATCTATTCTTTACAATGTTCCAAAACATAGGATGATCAATCCATACATTGAAAAACTTGAAGGGAATTTACCTATCCACTGGTTATCCTTCAACGAAAATAACATAGGTGAGTGGTCTGAGAAGTGGGGAAGATCATATTTAGCAACAATATGTCCCCATGTCATCATCCAAGCATGATTGTCAAAGCTCCTATCAAGAGGTTTTTTGATATGATGAAAACATATTTTAAAAACTAATATTCTTAGTGCTTAATTGTCAAAAAATATTTTTCATTAGAACGGAAAAATAATTTCCCATGCTAGGAAGGGAGTATTTTTCTTTTTCTTAATGCTTAACTTCATATCACAACTTTGACTAATATTTAGACATTTTTATCAACTTTAATACTAAAAAAAAAAATTCATCAAAACAGTATTTAGTTTGTTAATATTGTTGGATTTCTATGTACTTTATAAAGCGGTACGGGAAGTAATAACTATTACAAATGTTCGAAAGGATGAATAAATGGTCAATCTTCAAAACTGCCGCAAGTGTATTGTGTCTTGAATCTTGATCACTTTGCAAAGCCAATGTTGAGAACTGCCGCAAGCTTGTTGTGTCTTGAATCTTGATATCCTGAAATAAAGAAACAACTAAATCTGGATGGTTACAACGTTGTGTGTTGAGTCGAGGATAGCCCTCTATCCTTAAGACAAGATTGCCCCGCATATATGTTTTTACGTTAGAGGGCAATAGTCTCCTAAGATAAAACAACACTATAATCTCAACACTACAAAGCCAATAGGTTGAGCCTGTCGAAGAAAACAAATATGACTCGACTTGATGAAGATATGGAATAGGAAGGAAGAGTTCCTCTTTACTCTTCTCTTTTGTCTCTGTGTATATATTGTGTCTCTGTAGTGTATATCGTGTGTATACGTGAGGGTTTGGTCACTGTTTTTCAGTCACTGTTTTGCTGAATTTCAGTCACTGTTTCGTGCTATTTTTCTCACTGAAAGTGCACTGCTTCGTGACTATTTTTTTTCCGTTTTTCCAAAGTCTTTGAATTGATGTCTGTTTTTCGTGTTTTTGCTGCTGTTTTTGGTCTTTCTTATTTCCCGATTTCAGCCGCTTTTCAGCTGTTGTGCGATTTTGAATTGAGCCAACAACTACTCAATATATAGCATGCAAGAGGGGCTATCCAACTGCCAAAAACAAGGTTGTAATGGCCATTAAGGGAGGCCATTAAAACGCCAAGTAATGGCTATTAAGGCCATTGAAAGAGGCTCACTCCTTTGCCAAGTAATGGGCTGTTAATGGAGGAATTAATCAGCCAAATAATGGCTGGTTAATGCTCCGTAAAAACAGATCCAACGGTAGGCGTAAAGCTTTCCGAAACTCGGGGACCAAACTGTAAATATTGAAACTTCAGGGACCAAACTGTACATATGAAAGAATTATGGTCCAAACTGTACATATGAAACTTCAGGGATCAAACTGTATATTTGGCAGAGTTCTCTGGTCCAAAAAGATAATATCAGAAAGGCCCACAGCCCACAGCCCGGAACCGGACGGGACGAGCGGCGCGCGTGTGGGCTTAGCCTTGAACCCAAGCACATCTAGGTCTTCCCTCGTTTAAACACATGGGATACCCCTTGGGGTCCCAAACCCTTTACCAATTTGAGACTTATATAGAGAGCAATTTTTCATATTCCCACCGATGTGGTAGATTTGTCCCACACCACACTTCCATGCCTCAAACACCTTACTTCGTGGACCAATATCTCTTTCATTTCTCAACGAAATTAGACGATTCTTGGCCCTACGGTCATCTACTCACTTCGTAGATCATGCATGTGCTAAGAGACAAGGTCTCCAACATGCGGAACACTAGTGTTTAATTCATCAAAGATGGGTGGACGCATCTCCCCGCCAAAGGCTAATTTCCAACAAATATTATTATCAAACTTTAATAATTATCTTTTTCAAAATATACATTTTACTCTTCAACCAATATTTTTCAAAAGATAAGTAATATCAAAACACATTTAAAAAGTCTTTCAATTCACATAAGAGCAACAATAGTGAACTCTTCAAATAGATTTGATCCTCTAGCAGAGAAGGGAGGTACGGATCCCAATTTAGTTGATGCAAATGATCAAGATATAGCCATGTGTACAAGGTAATGTTCTACAAAACCTCATTCCAATATGATTATTGTTACTTGGAATGTGAGGGAATTTAATAAAGTACAAGGAGATGTAGAAGTTTATAGTAGAGAATAAAGTAGCTATCACAACTATTGTAGAGCATAGAGTACTAAATAAATATGCACACAAGATTTTTCATAAGGTGTTCAAAGGCTGAAAATGATGTTTTAATTATAGAGCAACTGAAAAAAGAGGATCTGGATACTCCGAAATCCACGTTTATCAGTTTCTTAGTGCACGTGATCCAAGATCAATTCATTCATGGGGTTGTTAGTGTGTTTGTTATTAGGGGTGAGCGGGTCTGGGTACCCTAACTTTTTTGAACTATCCGGATCCTACCCAGTAAAAGATCGGTTCCTAAATGTACTACCCGGAACCTACCCGTAGCAATCATTACCCGGACCCTGCGGTTCCGGGTAGGTTCCTGGGTACCCGGAATTTAGGAACCGATCCATCCCAGAATAATATCAAAGTCAAACATGTCTAATATGACCAAGTCTACCCAAGTATCATAACCCATAAAAGTAACCACACAATGCCGATAGACTCAATCTACAACCACAGAATCACCAACCGGTGTAGTTATATGAATAAGGAAATCAAACATATCACACCACATATCTAAATCACAAGAAATGTAGGCAGACACATGAGAATATATACCCCGGATCAAATAACACTAAAGCATACCGATGACAAACTGATATGATACATGTGATAACCACATCCGATGACTCAACCTCTGGTCTACTCCGGAAAGCATAACAATAAGTGTGTTTTCCCTCGGACTGAGTGCCGGAATCTCATCAATACGAGGAGCCTACATAGCAGTTGGCTGAACCTTTGGAGTACAAAACTCAGGAGTCTGTCCCTCTCCCACCCGGGTCTATGACCTACCCAAAGTAGTCAAATACACGCCCCCTTGAGAAAAACCATCTAAAACACTCAGCAATATGACCATCGTGTCATGTAGAACTGGAGTAGCTATGAATCTAGGCTAATCCTAAGCTGGCCCCATCTCCTCATCAAGCAACTCGTCCTGAGGCTCGATATAAGGCGCAAGGAAATTGATCTAGCATGAGCATGGTCAACTTCCTATGCTCCACCCCTGGCTAGTGCAGCTCCTCATGCTCTACCTCGGCCACTGTCATAGCCTCAACCACGACCGCGTACCACAAGTGCAGGTGTCGGTTCTTCCTCTCTCACCGCATCAGCACAAGTCCTTTCCATTAGTGAGAGAATAGGAACAAAGGTCAGATACATTTAACTTAGTACGAAAGGGATGAAGAAAGTGAAGTTTCCTAAATGTCCCATAGCCTCTCGAAGATAAGTATGGACATCTCCACACCAATCCGCAAAACTCTACTAGACATTGCTCTTGTATGTAAGACCGTTTAACCTAAAGCTCTGATACCAACTTTATCACTACCATTTTTAAGGATTGTGGTGGCATCTACACTTCCCACCGTTAGGTGAACCACACCCAATCTCAATTAACAAAATGTAAGCGGAAATGTGGAAATGTGACAAAATACTTACAAAACTTGTCTATCATAATATAAATACGACGAACAAAGTCTGAAAGTCAAACAAAACCTCCAAAAGATCAAGACAATAATACAAGAGCACTATTGTCATAATACATCATCCAAATGAAACAAAACAAATCTAGAAGTCTGATACATGTCTCTCGAATCAAAATAAAAGACAATATAAAGATAAAGCATCCCGGGGCATGCCGGTAGTAACATCCTCACCCTGAATGCCTGAATCAGCTTGCTCGAACTCAGCAACGCGGTATCGAGTTGGTAGAAGGAACTGGATCTGCATAAAAAAAGAATACAACAAGTGTATTATGAGTACACATTGTACCCCCATAGGCATCATAGGTCGACAACGATGGAATATACACAAAAAGAGATAAATGTCGAGTTAACAACAAATAGTCTTATACTAAACAGTTCAATAATCTAAATAACATAGTTCATGTAACAGTGCACTGAAGCAACAAGTCACTTATTTCACATAAAATCTCGTTATCATAAGAGTTATCCGATTCCAGACAGTTTCAATGGCAGTGTTCAAGTACTTAATAATCAGCTCTTGTCCTCATTATCCAGGAATCAACCAATTCATCAATTATCATTTCATCAACAGATAACCGATGCAATGAAGTATGTATGATATAAATGCAGTGTATATGCCAGGTACCTTTCATCTTCTAGTATAAAGGCATTCAAATTCTATGAACAAAACACCCATGAGGGACCCGCAAAGTTCATATACTCCTCCGAAATTTCTCCATGGAGCCCAACCCTTGGCTGAATAACTGTTGCAGGCGTGCAACTCCATTCCCTGGGTATCATCATCATTATATCAATGTTGCCATAATCTCATAAATCGCTTACCTTTCCGGTCTGTTGGACCCACATCAATTCCATACCTCTCATATCAATATTATCAGAACCATGAGTGTATGAATGCAAATGACATTCCAAGATAAAATTTGTGATGTAATGAGATGCAACCAAGTATAAAGATGAATATCTCATGCTTTCAAGAATTCAATAACACATAATCCAAGTACAAATCAGGATATCATATCAAAAGCTTGTGTAATGAATAAACATACAATAGAAAGTATGGCGACAAGCCCAAATAAATAGCAGTCGGAATCAACTCGATGCTGATTCCCCAAACCCATCATCACAGTTCAATACTGATATCCATTTAAACATTCATCACAACCATCTAAATGGGGCTCCCAAACACGCTCAATACCCCTCAACATTTATAACTAATTACGTACTTCTATCGGAGTCTAGTGAAAGTAAATTGTAGCCTACCTCTGGGCCAAACAAGAGCTTTGAACAATCAGGTCTCTGCGCTTGTCTTGCCTTTACGAGCGCATCATGGTAATAGAAGTCTAACACATATATACTATTCGTTAATACAAAGCTTACACAATATACAAGAACATAATCCTTAACCAAATCAAGACTTCCAAAACCGATCCCAGGCCCACGTCATCAAGACTCAAACTTTATTACCTAAAAACTATCAATATGTACTAAGTAATCATATCCCTAAATTAATAGAAACATATGCGCATTTGAATCTTCAATTGAATAATATACGAAAGGGTCAGTTTGCAAACCCTAGAAGTTTTCCCAATTTAAAAAGAGCTTCTATAATCAAATTAAACTCCACAACATGATTATGTAACATATTCCAACACCAATTCGCAATATTAAAGTAAACGAATCAATAAACCACCTCTAAATCAAGGATTCAACTCTCTTAATCTAATAAGGAACTTAAAACTCATCTTCCCCAATTTATAATCATACTATATCAACATTAAATGACAGAGAATCATGAACTCAAATTACAAAGGATGCAAATATTACCCTAAGTGAAGAGTTCACTCTTAATCTTCAGAATTCTCTCTTTTTGAGGATCTAGGATCGAGAAAAGCTATTTTAGAAAAAGTGACTCGACCAAGGAATTTAATATGATACCTGATCCACCGATTCTGCCCCAGAAAAATCAACTCCGCTGGCGTGGTCTTGCCCTCGCGTAAATCAACCTCATTGAGGCGGTGTCACTTGACACCTCACCTTAACACAGAAATAAACCCGACAATGCAGAGGCGCACACGCCCCTGCGAAAATCCCATCCGCCAAAGAGGAAACTCATCAATGGCTCACACATACCTTCTGCCAGCCAACCTCTGCAGAGGCGGATACACAGGAGCGGACACCAGACACCAGAAAATATGAAACCAACTCAATCTTCCACCAAACACCCGAAATACTCCCGAGACCCCTTGGACACAAACCGTGTATACTCCCCCAAGGTAAACAGTGCTACGAACTCACTCGTGCCCTCAGATTTCCCATTTAACCAAGATAAGACATACCTTTCTAAAGAATCATCTAAAATAACCAAATATTCAAATATCACAAATAAAGCCGCAAAATACATCTGATTATCTCGGAAAATGAACCAATGACTCGACTAAGTCATAAACGACCCTCTGGAGCTACCGAAAGTGACGGAACCCGAATAAACCCATATACTCAAAAGTCAACCTTGAGTCAACCTATCCAACTCTAAGGTTCTAATCTAGGATTTTTCATTCAAAACTTATATAAATGGACCTCAAAATCCATGCCACCCATCCCACATCACAAACCCCACTTAGAGACTACGAAAAGGTCAAATAGGCAATTAAGAGTCTTCATCTAAGAACGTCCTGACGGTTCATTACACAAGCGTCCACTCGTGTGTACATATCTCACTTGGTTAACAAATTTTTTATTTACCAAAACAAATAAATAGTTAACTATTGGTTGATTATAGAAACTCATAAGGTTACAATACGTAAACAATACACACATATTTTGATATTTAAAAGGCATAAAGATGAACCTAATCACATATATTCTACCCTATATGGAGGTGTCTATGAGTATATTTATATACACACACATATACATATACCTTATTTCACTCTCCTTTTTCAACTTAATATTTCATAGATCCCAACTCTAGTAAACCACAATTAAGGTATGCCAATGATAGGAAGAAAATAAAAATAATAGCTAGTTGGTGCTAGTTCCCACTTCGTTGGCAAAGGAAAATCAGGTGGACGTAAAGGGGATTAGTGGTGGAATGAAAATGTTCAATAAAAAGTAGAAGCCAAGAAGGTTGTATATGCACGCTAGTGGAAAGCATCAATAAAGACGATAGGAGGAGGAATAAGGAAAGGTATAAGGAAGTGAAGAAAGATGCGAAGCTAGCGGTCATGGTGTGTAACATCCCGTACTTTCGGGTAACGGTTGAACAAGTAATCATAGGCAAGTAGACCCGGACCCGGGAAAGTTTATGTTGTACTTGCATATGCTAATAAGAAAATTAGTATATAAAAAGGACGTGGTCCTGGAGTAATTTTGGATTTAACAAGTATGTCGGCGGGGAGCAATAATAATAATTGTGTATCTCCGAAGAGATTATAGACTAGTATTATATTACCGAAATTGTGACATTAGGTATAAGAGGATTTTATAAGTTGCCAGAATTTAAGTGATTTGAGATCGAGAATTTAATTGTGTGTATAATTAAATAATTGTGGGGTTAATTAATTAAAGGGGGAGGGGACAATATATAGTGGGATTGGTACGTGTACCCTTATAACCGATTTGGGGTGCCTAATGCCCCAAATTAGTCGACAGACTCCCTCTTCTCTTTAATACAACCAACAATTCTTCAATACTCCCCCAAATCCTTATCATTCCTGAAGGAAATCCTCACATGAAGGATTAATGATCACATTTCTAACAGGAAGAGGAATCCCAGTAGTGGGTTCTCGGAATTCTCGGTCGGAATTAGGGATTTTATGTAAGTTTTATATAACCAAAAGGGGAGAAATTCGTGGTATGCTAGACCTTGGTTACAGTAAAATTAAAACCTTGAGGCAAGGTTGAGGGTGCAGAAACCAAGCTGAGACTTTGAGTCTCGGCAAGACTCAAACAACGATCCCAATGCTTCTGGTTCTGCCGATCGGAATCCAGTACGGGCGAAAAGGTTTTCCAATGATTCTCGTCGTTGTGTCTAAAAGAGGTAATCTTCCTGTTCTTAAAAGTTTATACATTTCTGAAGTCGATTCTTACCACTAGTTCTAGGACGATTATCAGAAATGCTAAGTTTGGGTTAATGGGGTATTATCGGAACTGTTTGTACGGAATTGGAGGTTGCATGTGAAGTTGTTGTATTGTTTTGAAGATTGTAGTAGTAAAAAGAAGGATTAAGAAGGTTGGGTATTTCGCTACATACATAGGTTTCAATATAGAAGGAATATAGCTTCTACGCGTTCAAGGTATTCGTTACAATGTCCCTAAGAATCTGTTTCTGATATATCGATTCGATTATGATTTAAATCTCCCGTATGATGTATATAATCATTCATAGAGCTTACAAGGAACCCGCAGAATTTAGATAATTTCGACATCAAGGTATGCAAGGTGCTTTCATTCTTTTGGCATAATTCTATGTGCGAAACGTAACCAGCATGTTGCTACATAAATTACTTTACTCTTAAGTAGTTGAGTAGGGTCCGGGTGCCAATCGCGGCCCTCCAGATTGGGTCATGACATGGCGGCTAAAACAGCAGCCTTTGAACACTTGTATAAAGAACTTGAGTGCAAAGGCGGGGATAGGAAGTTGTATAGGCTCGTCAAGACAAGAAAAAGGAAGTCTCGCGACCTGGATCAAGTGAAGTGCATTAAGGATGAGAATGGCGAAGTATTAGTAGATGACACACATATTAGATGGAGATGGCAGATGTACTTTTATAAGCTCTTGAATGAAGAAGGAGACATGTATATCGTACTAGGAGAGTTAGCGCATTCTAAGATTCATAGAGATTGTAGGTGCATCAAGTCTATAGATGTTAAGAAGGTTATCCATAAGATGAGGAGGGGAAGAGTGACCGGGCCTGATGAGATCCCAGTAGACTTTTGGAAACCGTAGAGGATGCAGGTATGAAGTGGCTGACTAGGTTGTTTAATGTCATTTTTCAGACGGCTAAGATGTCAGAGGATTTGAGGTGGAATACAATGTTTCTATTGTACAACAACAAGGGCAATGTTCAGAGTTGTAATAACTATAGGGGTATCAAGTTGTTAAGCCACACTATGGAAGTCTTATAAAGGGTGGTCGAATTGAGGATGAGAAGGGTTGTGTCGATATCTGAGAGCCAGTTTGGATTCATGTTAGGTCGATCGACCTATCTATCTTGTAAGGAGATTGGTGGAGTATTATAGGGACAAAAAAGACACTTATACATAGTGTTCATTGACCTGGAGAAGACATATGATAAAGTCCTTTGGGAGGTCCTTTGGAGATGCTTGGAGTCTAAAGGTGTGCATATGACCTACATTAGGGAAATTAAGTACATGTATAATAGTGCCAAGACTCAGGTGAACTACAACTTGACTGTCATAGAAAACTTGTATAGGCAAAACATACTGTACTGTTAGTTCATTGAGCAATCTTTCAAACCAAACCAGCTCTCTCACCACCTGTCTCACAGCTAAATACTCTGCTTTTGCAGATGATAGATACATTGTTGTATGCTTCTTAAACTTCCAACTGATATGAATATCCCCCATAAGTACCAAGTATCCACTAATAGACCTTCTTAAATCAGGACATGCTGCCCAGTATGAATCACGATAGGCAGTGATAGTGTATTCAGGCTTGTTTGAGATTAAAACTCCCAGTGTAGGATATTGTTTCAAGTATCTAAGAACATGGCAAGCAGCCTTTAGATATGGCTCTCTAGGAGACTGCATAAACTGGCTAATATATTGGACATTGTATGTTATATCCATCCTTGTGTTGGTGAGAAATTTGAGTCTTCTCGACCAATTTCTTATAATGAGTGAGGTATGTCAATTACTTCCCATTTGTGGCTTTGAGTTTTTCAGCATAGTCAAGTGGTGAAGTAGTGACCTTGTAATCCCTAGAATCAAATTCCTTTAGTAGATAAGTAGTGAATTTCCTTTGGGAAATGAGGACACCATCTTGTTTGTACAATATCTTCAACCCCGGGAAATAGTGTAACTTTCCAAGTCCTTTATTTTAAATTGATCATGTAAAAAAGTCTTCAAGGAAGTAATCTCCTCTATATCAATACCAATCAGTATTAGATCATCTACATATATGGCAACAAATACTAAAGAATGTTCTTTCTTTCTGTAAAACAGTGAGTAGTCACTCTCTGAATGTGTGTATCCTTTGGATTAAAGACAACTGGCTAACTTGTCATATCATTGTCTACTAGCTTATTTTAGTCTATACAATGACTTCTTAAGTCTGCAAACCATGCCATCAGCATCTACCATGAGCCCATGTGGTAATATCATGTATACTCCCTCACGTAAATCACCATAGAAGAAGGCATTATTGATATCCAATCAGTATAAGTTTCATCATCTCTTTACAGCCAAACAAATTAAAGTCCTAGCAGTAGTCATTTTAACTACAGGTGAGACTGTCTCAATATAATAAATCCCAACTTGTTGTGTGTACCCCTTGACCACTAGCTTAGCTTTGAACATTTCCACACTTTCATCTGCCTTGTATTTAATCTTATATACCCATTTACACCCGATAGCATTAGTTCCCACATGTAAAGGGACTAGATCCCAAGTGTCATTTGCATGCAAGACTTCAAACTCTTGTGTCATAGGCATTTGCCAAGAAGGATTCAAGATTGCCTCTTTATAAGAATTAGGCTCACATTCATGAAAAATGGTCTTTACCAACTGCTGACTATGAGGACACAATGTGGTAAAATAGACATGGTGATGGTTGGTTATGAGCGAAGTAAGAGAATAAGGTAATAAAGGTGTGGTAGGTGCAGGTGCAGGAGAATTCAAGTTTGGTAAGGTATAGTTGTATTCCTTTACGTAAGTAGGTGTGTGATGTGATCTAATTGTTCTCCTAGGTGCAGGTACAAGTGTGGTGTTATTTTGAGTAGTATAGATATTATCAATTGATGGCATGGTGTTAGAAGGAGGAACAAGAGCATCAGTAATATTATCAGTAATAGTGCTAGAAGATGGAATATTAGAGACATTTTCATATGATGTGTTGTTAGTGTCACTAGTGGTTATATGGTCATTAGTAACTAAATGTGTCACAGTCTTATCCAACAAATCATCATCAATAAAAGTATTTATTGTACTAGTCATTTTATCAGAATGATGGACAAGCAATTTAAAATAGAATTGAAACTAGAACTATCAGGAGCAATAACAAAAGAAAAAATAGTTTCATGAAATAAAATATCTCTAGAAATATGAACTTTCTTAGTAGAAAAGTCTAGGACCTTGTAACTTTTTGTATTGAAAGGTATCCAACAAAGATGTGAGGTGTTGCCCTTGGTTCAAACTTGTCTTGGTGAGTTTTCAGAGTAGTGGGGAAATAAAGGCATCCAAAATATCTAAGGTGAGAATATGTAGGTTTCCTTTGGTACAACGGCTCATATGGTGATTTGTTGTGAAGAATTTTGGTAGGTAGCCTATTTATGAGGCAAGTGGCAGTTAGGACACATTCTCCTCAATACCTCATAGGCAATCTTGATTGGTAGAGAAGTCCCCTTGATGTTTCTAAGAAATATTTGTGCTTTCTTTCTACTACACCATTCTATTGTTGTGTGTAGGGGTATGATCTTTGATGTATTATTCCTTTTTCTTGGAAAAACTTGGTTGCTTTAGCACTTGTGAACTCCAAACCATTATCAGACCTAATGGTTTTCAATTTGGTTTAAAATTAATTTTCTATTAGGAAAATGAATGCCTTCAGAGTCTGTAGTACATTACTTTTGCACCTGAGTAATTGTGTCCATGCTGATCTACTGTGATCATCCACCATGGTAAAAAAATAGTTATATCCATCATGAGTGGGTGTGTGATATGGTCTCCACAAATCAATGTGGAGTAACTCAAAAATCTTTGTGGTTGAATTTATGCTTTCTTGGAAAGGTATTCTAGTCTGTCTTGCCATAGGACATATGGCACAAGTGAAAGACTATTTAGGAGAAAACTTTATAGGTATGGAAAGAATATTCCTCATCTTTACAGAAGGCACATGTCCTAGTCTAGTATGCCATAAGACTTCATTATCATAGTTGTGAGATGCATAAAAAGAAAAAAGAATTAACAACAAAACAGTCTTCTTTATTAATTGCTTAAGAGTATCTTACAAAAGGGATAAATGATGGTAAAGCCAGTCTTTCACATCCAACTAATGAACTATCATAACCAACAAAAGAAGGAAAAGAATTGCAACTAGTAGATGGATAGCAAGTGATAGATATGGAACAATGATTGCTACCAATAGGAAATGGACAACAATTGTGGCACTTTGGACACATAAAATATAGGTCATTCTTGGCTCTACCAAGTTCCAGAGGGCTCTTCATAGAAGGGCCCTACAATAAATAAGAGAAACTGTTAAAACTAACTATTCTTGTAAGTTGTAAAGCCAAGCAATGGACTGATATTAAATTAAACTTGAAGCTAGGCATAAACAAAACTGTGTATAGAGTCACTACTGGATTTAAGTAAGCATTTCCAATTTCAGTTACGTTGACCTTATATCCATTAGGTAGGGTAACTAGGAAAGGGTATGGTAAAGTTCTAATATTTTAAGGGTAATTTTGTTATAGGTCATGTGGTGTGATGCTCCTGAATCTGTGATCCATAAGCCAACAGTCAGTCTAGCATATTTACATGATAGGTCACCAATTTCATCATTGAAGAATAATAAGCAAGTATACTTGCTAGGTTCATAGCTGCACTGAGCATATTGCCTGAATTATCAACTCCTCCATTTCCAACTTGCAGAGTTCCTAGCAAATTTAGCAGCTGCTCATATTGTTCTTTAGACAAGTTCAATGACATTTCCCTACTTGACTCAGAATTCACCTCATATTGATTCCTCCCACCTTTAGATATGTGCACAATTGCTACAGAACTTGTGTTTCTTCCTTTAGTGAACTTAGGATTTGTTAGATAACCATGGAGTTTGTAGCACCTCTCTTTAGTGTGTCCAGATCTCTTGCAGTAAAAAACAAGTTAGACCTATTTTGTGAGTGAGAATTGTTGTTGTTTCTATTTCCTCTAGAGGCACTGCTAGGACCACCTCTATATGTGTTATTGCTAGAATTTTGAGAACTGTTTGGATTTCCTCAGTATGAATTATAATTTGTCTTGAACCCTGTGGTGTGGTAAGTTGAAGTAGATGCATTTAGAGATGTCGACTCTAAAGTAGTATGGTTGTTAGGTCTCACTTCTCTTTGCTTCTCCTCTTGGGATAATATGGCAAAAGCTTGTGCCATGTTGGAAAGTGGATCCATCATCAAAATATTGCCTCTTATGGAACTGTACATTTCATTCAATACCATTAATAAGTGTATAAGTCTTTATCTTCTTCAACATTGTGTATTTTGGTCTTTCCACCACAAGTGCACATACAGGTACACTGAGAGTTTGTATCAATTGTTCTCATCTTCCCACAACTTTTTCATCTTAATATAATAGCCAGTAATGTCGCAACCCAAACCGGAGGGTCATGACGGGCATCCGGATCTTACTTGCCGAGTACCACTAACCATATAGTTAGCATCTAACCATAATTAATCATGGGCCCTGGGGGCCGTCACAAAGTACCATGCTGACACATAGAACTGATAAACTGGAAATGAGCTACGTAAAATCTTACAAATAGAAGAACCCAACCCATGCATATATAAATACTAAGGCCGACAAGGCCATACACGACTACTATACACAGGACAACTGTATACAAGCCTCTAAAGAGTATGTGATATCATAAAGTCGGGACAGGGCCCCACCATACCCCTATGTATATCAAGAATATCATACCACGACGAGACTGCAACTCTGGAATAAGTAGAGTGCTCCAATATCAGCTAAACCAGCAAACTACTAGTGCGACCCGTCACGCTGTCTACCTGAGCCTACATGCATGAAACGCAGCATCCCTCGATAAAAGGGACGTCAGTACGACTGATGTAACGAGTATGTCAGGCATGAAGAACATGCATAGGGGAGGGCATGCGTGTTCAGTGGGAAGAGAGTAGCTAAATAATTCACGCCATGCTCAATTAAGTGGAAGGCATGCATAGGGCTGGCAGCATCGGGAATAAGAGGCGACCTGGATAATTATTAGGTGGAGGGCATGCGTGTTCAACGGTGGCAGCATCAGGTATAACAAGCGTCAGGGGGGTAATGATTAGGAGGGTGAGCCATCAAGACGTGATCCAGTATATATATATATGTATATATCCCCCGATTACCTTTGCATGTAACACTATCTTTCTTTTAAAAATTACAACGGCACAACACCCTCTGTTAGTTAAGATAGGCAAATAAGTGTTAGCCGAATGTGAGTAGTAATTGTGTAAGCAGTTCGTGGAAATTATAGGCAGCGACAACAAGCAAAATACGATTCCTAAATCACAGTGAATTCTATCTTTGAAGTTGGTCTATTCGTACTTAGGGTTAGGTGCTATAACAGACTACTTGAGTTGTATTATCAACTGATTGGCAAAGGTATGTTAAGGCAAATTCATTTCTTTCTTTTGGCATGTTCCATGTAACGAAAAGTAACTGTAATGTTGTTCCATAAAGTAATCTACTCTTAGTAGTTAAGAATGTTCATGTTATTGATTCCTATGTTGAAAGCATGTCTAAATATGTTCCTAAATCCTTATTAAGGTATATGGAAAAGATTTTGATATTCCCAATGTTAGCCAAAGGTACACGAATATCATGTCATTCGATAAGTTCAGAATGTTTCATTGTCATTCATGCATTTGCATTATATTCATGTATTACCCTGGCCCACATGTGTTATGTGTACTACTATATGGTATGAATTATATATATTGTAGGGGATGGGGAAAAGGGAATGTCATTATATAAGAACACCACATGTAGCTGGTACAGATTATCACAAAAAGGAAGATGCCCAATGAGGCCAATATGATAATGATTACGCCCATATTGGCCGATATGACCTGATGCCCACAGAGGCGGTTATGGGGAAAGAAGATGTCATTGTGTGGCCAATATATATATGTATACCACTTTTGCATTGTGCATGACATTTAGGCATATTAGATCCTTCAGAGGCGTTCATTACCGGTCAGCTGTTACCATCGGCTGTTACTATCGGCTGTCTCGGTCGGCTGTTTCTGTCCCAGATTATTGTTATATCCTTGTTATGCTACTTTTCATGCCTGACATACTTGGTACATAAGTCGTACTGACATCTCTTTTGTCGGGGAACACTGCGTTTCATGCTCGCAGGTTCACATAGGCAAGGCGACGATCCACGTTAGTAGGTTGTTGACTCAGCGGATTTTGGAGCACTCCCCTTATTTCGGAGTGTCGGTCTAATCTTGGTACGGTATATTTTTGCATGTTCATATGGGTATGGCAGGGCCCGGTCCCGACCTTTTTGATGTTGATTACTCTTATAGAGGCTTGTAGATGGTGTCCTATCTATAATAGTCGAATATGGCCTTGTCGGCCTTAGTATGAATATATGTATGGGTTGAGTCTCTCTGTTTGTAAGATGCTACATGGTTACCTTCCAGTTTATAATTTCCAGGTATCGGCAGGGTACTGGGTGACGGTCCTTGCGGCCCGTAGATTAACTATAAGTATATGCTGATTGTAGGATTAGTGGTACTCGGCAGGTGAGGTCTGGATGCCTGCCGCGGCCCTCCGTCTTAGGTCGTGACAAACTTGATATCAGAGCATGTCTATCCTAGGGAGTCTACAAGACCGTGTCTAATAGAGTCCTGTTTATGGGTATGTTGTGCACCATACTTATAGATTATGCTATAGAACTAAGTTATAAGCATTCCATTCCTAATCCATCTCGTGTTTATGATTTCAGCAATGCCTACAACACATAAGAAGTTCAAAAGTATGAGGGCATTAGATACGACTGTAGGCGAAGGTACTAGCCGATTACCAACCGCTAGCGACGGCCAGAGTAAGACCAATGTTGCGACTCCTTCGTATAATTCTTCGACTTCACCACCTCCAGAGGAGATTAGTGGGGCTGCAGTACCCCCGGTTCCTTTGCTTGATACTCCAGTCGAGGACCTTGGAATGCGAAGTGCTGTATAATTATTGACTCGATTAGTGGCCACTCAAGCCTAATGTCAGTTTCCCAGTCCTTCTGATAGAGACACTAGCGCGAGAGCTCGGGATTTCATTAACGTAGACCCTCCGATATTCACCGGACCAAATATGAACGCGGACTCGCAAAATTTTTTGGATCAGATACAACGTACCTTGCGGGTAATGGATGATACCAATACCGAATCGGTAAATTTTGCTTTTTATAGACTGTAGGATGTCGCGGTGACCTGGTACGAGACATGGGAGCATTTTAGGAGACCACGTGCTCCACCAGCAGTTTGGAGAGAGTTTTCAGAGGCCTTCTTACAGCATATTCTGCCGGTCGAGCTTCGTTCGGCCATGCAGGATAGATTCCTACGTCTTGAGCAGGGCAACATGAGCGTTCGAGAATATAGGTTGCAGCTTAATTCATTGGCCAAATATGCCCCTACAATTATAGCTGAGATGAGTGACCGGGTACACAGGTTTGTTACTGGCTTGGGGCCGCACTTGGTCAATGTGTTTACTACGGCTACTCTGAATCCGAATATGGATGTTGCTCGCATTCATGCTTATGCACAGAAGCTGGAGGATTGTAAGAAACAACAGTGGGTAGATCGAGAGTGTGATAAAGGCCAGCATAAGAGGGCTCGATCCGTCGGTGACATAAGAGAGTTCAGATGTGGGCCCAGGCCACGTGCCATATAGACGCCGATCTCACCCAACAACTAGCACATCATTACCATTCTCAATGTCGAAGGTTGATCGATATGTTCAATCGGGACCAGGTTAGAATTCACAAGCGTCAGGGTCTTATTATAAAGGGGATTCTAGTCAGATGAGTCGGCCAATGGCTCGATGCGAGTAGTGTGGTAAGGTCCATACAGGCCGTGCCAACATAGATCAAATATGTGTTATTTTTATGGTGAATCTGGCATATGAGGCGAGAATGTCTGACAGGAGGCGAATGTGTTAAGGCCCAGCCGGTCGGATCTGCAGTAGCTTTATCATATTCAGTACGCCCGTCAGGGAAAAATCATCAGACATCATCCGGTCGAGGCAAATGTAGGGGCTAGAACCACACCTACACATTGATGTGATAACAGGATTAGGATTCCTCACCTGATGTTATTACAGGTATTTTATCAGTCCTTTCAAATAATATGTATGCGCTGTTAGATCCAGGCTCCAATCTATCATATATTACCCCTTTTATTGCCTGTAAATTTGGTATGGAGCTTGAGTTGATAAGAGATCCATTTGTAGTATCTACACTAGTTAGTGAGTCGGTAGTTACTAGACGGGTCTATTGAAATTGTGCAGTATTAGTTTGTAGTCATCAGACCCTAGCGGATTTGGTAGAACTAGAGATGGTTGATTTTGATGTTATTATGGGCATGGATTGGCTGGCATCATGCTACACTAATGTTGATTGTTGAACAAAGATTGTTAGATTTCAGTTCCCAGGTGAGCCAATCCTTGAATGGAAGGGTAATACAGTGACGCCAAAAGGTAGGTTTATTTCATACCTTAAGGCAAGAAGGATGATCTTCAAAGGTTGTATTTACCATCTTGTTTGGGCTAGGGATGTCAATGCTGAACCTCCTACTTCTCAATCAATCCCGGTGGTTAATGAGTGTCTTGATGTATTTCCAGACGAACTTCCAGGCCTTCCTCTCCCGAAAGGGAAATTAAATTCGATATAGATGTATCACCAGATACTCAGCCGATATCTATTCCTCCTTACAAACTGGCTCCAGCCGAATTGAAAGAATTAAAGGAGCAATTAAAATATTTGCTCGAGAAAGGCTTTATTTGGCCTAGCATATCTCCTTGGGGTGTACCAGTATTGTTTGTATGAAAGAGGGATGGCTCGTTACGGATGTGTATTGACTATCGACAGCTGAATAGAGTCACTATCAAGAACAAATATCCTCTTCCCAGAAATGATGATTTGTTTAACCAGTTACAAGGTGCAAGATGTTTCTCAAAGATCGACCTAAGGTCGGGGTACCATAACCTAAGGGTCAAAGAGAAGGACATCCTAAAGACGACTTTTAAGCCAAGGTATGGTCATTTCGAGTTCTTAGTAATGTCATTTGGACTCACAAATACACCGGCAACATTTATGGATCTAATGAACAGCGCGTGTTTCGCCCATTTTTGGATGTATTTGTGATAGTATTTATAGATGATGTTCTGGTTTACTCTCAATCGGAAGCAGAGCATGCGGATCATTTGCGGATAGTACTACAGACGCTCCGGGACCATAAGTTGTATGCAAAGCTCTCCAAATGTGAGTTTTGGTTAAATTTAGTGACTTTCCTTGGTCATATAGTGTCATACGAGGGTCTAAGAGTTGACACTTAGAAGATTGAAGCGGTGAAGAATTGGCCGAGACCCACAACTCCATCAGAAGTTCGCAGCTTTCTAGGCTTAGCCGGCTATTATAGGAGGTTTGTGGAAGAATTTTCTACCATATCAGCACCATTAACAAAGTTGACACAAAAGGCCATAAAGATCCAGTGGTCCGATGCTTGTGAGCGGAGTTTCCAAAAGTTAAATGATAGACTAACATCGACACCATTCCTTACTCTCCCAGAGGGTCCAGAAGGCTATGTTGTGTATTGTGATGCCTCGGGATCAATTTTAGGATGCGTGCTAATGGAACATGGTAAAGTGATTGCCTATGCTTCAAGGAAATTGAGGAAACATGAGAAAAACTACCTTACACACGATTTGGAGTTGGCAGCAGTGGTCTATGCACTAAAATTTGGCGTCACTACTTATATGGCATTCATGTGGACATTTTCACGGATCATAAAAGTTTGCAATACATATTTAAGCAGAAGGAGTTGAATCTGAGACAGAGGAGGTGTCTTGAATTATTGAAGGATTATGGTGTGAACATATTATACCATCTCGGTAAGGCTAATGTTATAGCAGACACGCTCAGTCATAAGTCGATGGTCAGCTCGATGCCTGAATAGGTCGAGAAGAAGGAATTAGTAAGGGAGCTCTATCAGTTAGCTAGTTTGGGAGTCCGACTGATAGATTCGAAGGATGGTGGTGTTGTGATTCGGAATATGTCAGAGTCATCTCTTATATCGGAAGTTAAAGAATGTCAACGGAAAGACCCCAGTTTGGAAAAGATCAGAGAATGCATTCAACAGAAGAAGACCACAACCTTTGAGATTGCTGAACATGGGATTCTCAAGCACCAGGGTTGTTTATGTGTTCCAAATGTAGCGGAATTAAGAGATAGAATTATTACGAAGGTCTATTGCTCACGATATTCCATTCATCCTGGATCTACTAAGATATATCATGATCTCAAGCATATTTATTGGTGGAACGACATAAAGATGAGCATTACGGAGTTTGTAGCTCTGTGTCCTAATTGTCAACAAGTAAAGATAGAGCACCAATGGCCCGGTGGCTTGACTCAGAATATTGAAATTCTGATGTGGAAATGGGAAATGATTAATATGGATTTTGTTACGGGTTTACCTCGCTCTTATCGTAAGTTTGATTCTATTTGAGTAAATCTTGACAGACTGACCAAATCGGCTCATTTTCTTCCAGTCAAAACTACCTACACAGCCAAGGACTACGCAAAGTTGTATGTTAAGGAAATTGTTCGACTTCATGGTGTGCCTATTTCTATTATATATGACTGAGGTGCACAATTTATAGCTAACTTCTGGAAATCATTTCAGAAAGATTTGGGCACCCAAGTTAATCTCAGCACAGCTTTCCATCCTTAGACAGATGGACATGCTAAACGTACAATTCAGACACTCGAGGACATGCTACGAACTTGTGTATTGGACTTTAAGGGAAGTTGGGATGATCATTTACCCCTTATTGAGTTTGCATACAATAACAGTTATCATGCTAGCATTAAAATGGCTCCATACGAGGTGTTATATGGACGGAAATGTAAATCTCATATCGAATGGTTCGAGGTAGGAGAATCAGAGTTATTTGGGCCTGACTTAGTACACCAAGCCATAGAGAAGGTGAATCTTATCCAAGAACGACTGTTAACCGCACAGAGTCGTCAGAAGTTGTATTCAGATGTACGACGGCGGGACTTAGAGTTCCAGGTAGATGATTGGGTTTTCTTGAAGATTTCGCCTATGAAGGGTGTAATGAGATTCAGAAAGAAGGGAAAGCTCAGTCCAAGATATATTGGGCCATATCGCATAATTTGATTAATCGATTAAGTAGCTTATGAATTGGACTTGCCTTCGGAGTTGGAGTTTGTTCACCCGGTTTTCCATATTTCTATGTTGAGAGCATGTATTGGAGATCCTTCCCGGATTGTGTCGATTGATGATTTGAAGTTTATAGAGGATTTATCATATTAAGAGGTTTCCATTGCTATCTTATATCGACAAGTCCGCAATCTGAGGACTAAAGAAGTAGCCTCCGTGAAAGTTTTTTGGTGGAATAAGAACGTAGAAGAAATGAAATGGGAGGCGGAGGAGGAGATGAAGCACAAATATCCTTACCTATTCCAAACCAACGTCGAGGTTCCGAAAGAAGCATAAGGTGAGTTCTAATTCTTAGTACTATAATTAATGTTCAAAGACCATGAGAAGTCTGATGTAGATGTAATAATAAATGTTATATCATATAGCCCCGAGAAAGAAGTAGTTGTGTTTTCTGGTTACGCGACAAGGATTAGCTATATCACCCAACATTCGAGGACGAATGTTTCTAAGGGGGGAAGGATGTAACACCCCGTATTTTCGGGTGATGGTTTGAGAATCTAGGTGTATCCAAATAAAGAGCTGAGTATATAAAAGGATGCGGTCTGCACTAATTTAGGACCTATCGGCTAATTGACGACAGTGATCGGGTACTTGACAACGTTGATCGGCTAGTTGGTAGATTATGATGGGAGAATAAGGATTAACCATTCCATATGTCTTAAGGGAAGATAGTATCTAAATAATTCACGTTATGTTCAATTACGTGGAAGGCATGCATAGGGGTGGCAGCATTGAGAATAAGAGGCGACCTGGGGTATTTATTAGGTAGAGGGCATGCGTGTTCAGTAGTGGCAGCATCGGGAATAACAGGCGTCAGGGTGTAATGATTATAGGGTGAGCCATCAAGTCGTGATCAAGTATATATATATATGTATATATCCCCCCGATTACCTTTTCATGTAACACTATCTTTCTTTTAAAAATTGCAATGGCATAGCACTCTCTGTTAGTTAAGATAGGGAAATAAGTGTTAGCCAAATGTGAGCGGTAATTAGGTAAGCAGTTCGTGGAAATTATAGGCAGTGACAGCAAGCAAAACACGGTTCCTAAATAACAATGAATTCTATTTTTCAAGCTGGTCTATTCGTACTTAAGGTTAGGTGTTATAACAGACTACATGGTTGTATTATCAACAGTTAGGCAAAGGTATGTTAAGGAAAATTCATTTCTTTCTTTTGGCATGTTCCATGTACCGAAAAGTAACTGTAATGTTGTTCCATAAAGTATTCTACTCTTAGTAGTTAAGAATATTCATGTTATTAATTCCTATGTTGAAAACATGTCTAAATATGTTCCTAAATCCTTATTGAGGTATATGGGAAAGATGTTGATATTCCCTATGTTAGCCGAAGGTACACGGATATCATGTCATCCGATAACTTCAGAATGTTTCATTGTCATTCATTCATTTGAATTATATTCATGTATTACCATGGACCTACATGTGTTATATGCACTACTATATGATATGAATTATAATATATGTAGGGGATGGGGAAAAGGGAATGACGTTATGTACGCACACCACCTGTAGCTGGTACAGACTATCACAAAAAAGATGCCCAATGAGGTCAATATGATAATGACTATGCCCACAGAGGCCGATATAATATGATGCCCACAAAGGCAGTTATGGGAATGAAGATGCCCTTATGTGGCCAATATATATATGTATACCGCATTTACATTGTGCATGACATTTAGGCATATTAGAGCCCTTAGAGGCGTTCATTACAGGTCAGTTGTTACCATCGGTTGTTACTATCGGCTGTCTTGGTCGGCTGTTTCTGTCTCAGTTTATTCTCATATCCTTGTTATGCTATTGTTCATGCCTGACATACTCAGTACATTAGTCGTACTGACGTCCTTTTTATTGGGGGACGCTGCATTTCATGCCCGCAGGTTCACATAGGCAAGGCGACGATCTATGTTAGTAGGTTGTTGACTCAGTGGATTTTGGAGCACTTTCCTTGTTTCGGAGTGTCGGTCTAATCTTGGTACGGTATATTTTTGCATGTACATATGGGTATGGCGAGCCCTGTCCTGACCTTTTTGATGTTGTGTACTCTTATAGAGGCTTGTAGATGGTGTCCTGTGTATAATAGTCGAATATGGCCTTGTCGGCCTTAGTATGAACATATGTATGGGTTGAGTCCCTCTGTTGTATGATGCTACATGGTTACCTTCTAGTTTATGCTTTCCGTGTATCGGTAGGGTACTGGGTGACGACCCTTGTGGCCCATAGATTAACTATAAGTATATGTTGATTGTAGGATTAGTGGTACTCGGCAGGTGAGGTCCGAGTCCCGTCGCGACCCTCCGGCTTGGGTCGTGAAACTATTAAGAGTAGAATCATTTATGGGACAGTATTACGTTTACGTTTCGTTACATGGAATATGCCAAAAGAAAGAATGATTTGTCTTAACATACCTTAGATGCTCATACGAGCTCGTAGAAGATAGTAGACTAAGGATCATACTTGAGTCTCCTTCTTTAAAGCTTCTCGATACCTTAGTATTCTACTACTTGCTAGGATTTTTAGAAACTTGTGAGAATTTATATGAATTGTAACTTCAAAATTTTAGTAGCATTTCGTTAACTAGAAAGGAAAAAGAAAGAAAGAAAGAAAGAACGTCTAACACCTTCTGTTTCTTAGCAATTGAACGAGGTGTGTATATATGTATATGACTTAGCCAAAAGGAAATTTAAAGATACCAAGTGGGCAACTCTTCTTTCTTTCCAGTTGAAGAACAAACAAGAAAGGTTGGGATTTTCTTTTTATAAACTTTCCAATTTCACTTCGGGTAAAAGATAAGATACATACAATGTCTATATGCCCTTGTCATGTTACACGTGTAGATCACTACAATTTCCATAATTCTTTATTTCAACACCAAGGTAGGTAAGTAATTATCTTACTGTAGAAATTAAGTAAATATCAATTTGTGCATGTAATATTCTAATCCCTTTTCTAAATAGCTAGACATCACGGTATAATTATCATACATCTTATAAAATTAAGACATACTTGAATATTTAAAAAGCATTTAAAGAATACATTTTTTTATCAAATTATAATTTTTCCAAAATTTCATACCGTCTTTATAACCTGCTCCATATTCCGAACTTTGACGAACTTATTTCTCTAATTCGTTTAACCTATAATCCCCACGTAACCTCTTCAACATTCATATGAACTTGTATAACTTCATGCATGACCTCAACCTCATTAAACTCATGTGTGTTTACCCCGAGGTATCCTAAAGTTAAAGTATGGGCTGTTACATTATCTCCCCCTTAGGAACATTGATCCTCAAATATTGGGGTGACATATCTAATCCCCATCACGTAGCCAGAAACACAATCACCTCTTCACGGGACCATATAATATAACATACATCATTATACCAGACCTCACATGGTCACCAAGCAGTAATTATAATAATCTGAAATAGAACTCGCCTTATGCCTCTCTTGGTACCTCGGCGTTGGTCTAAAATAGGTAAGGATATTTGTGCTTCATCTCCTCTTTTGCCTCCCATGTCATTTATTCTACATTCTTATTCCACCATAGAACTTTCACGGATGCTACTTCTTTAGTCCTCAACTTGCGGACTTGTCGATCTAAGATAGCAATTGGAACCTCTTCATATGATAGGTCCTTTGTAACCTTCATATAATCAATTGGTACAATCTGGGAAGGATCCCCAACAGACGCTCTTAACATAGAAACATGAAAGGTCGGATGAACAAACTCTAACTCATGAGGCAGGTCCAGTTCGTAAGCCACTTGGCATATTCCTCGAATTATGCGATATGACCCAATGTACCTTGGACTGAGCTTTCCCCTTTTCCCCAAATATCATTACACCTTTCATAGCAAAAATCTTCAAGAAGACCGAATCATCAACTTAGAACTCTAGGTCCCACTGTCGCACATCTGAATACGACTTCTGACGACTCTGAGCGGTTAAAAACTATTCTTAAATAAGCTCCACATTTGCTATGGCTTGGTGCACTAGGTCAGGCCCAAATAATTCTAATTCGCCTACTTCGAACCATCCGATAGGAGATCTACACTTTCGTTAATACAAATCCTCGTATGGAGCCATTTCAATGCTAGCATGATAACTGTTATTGTAAGCAAATCCAATAAGGGGTAAATGATCATTCCAACTTCCCTTAAAGTCCAATACACAAGCTTGTAGCATGTCCTCGAGCGTTTGAATCGTACGCTCGGCCTGCCTATCTATCTGAGGGTGGAAAACTGTGTTAAAATTAACTTGAGTACACAAACCTTTTTAAAATGATCTCCAGAAATTAGCTGTGAACTGCGCACCTCGGTTAGATATAATAGAAATAGGCATTCCATGAAGGCGCACAATCTTCTTAACGTACAACTTTGTGTAGTCCTGGGCTGTGTAAGTAGTTTTGACCGCCCCATTTCCACATCAGGACCTCAATGTTCTAAGTCACGCCGCCGGGCTTTTGGTGCTCTACTTTTACTTACTGACAATTAAGACACTGAAGTACCCACTCCGTAATGTTTCTCTTCATGTCATTCCACTAATACATATATTTGAGATCATGATACATCTTAGTAGATCCAGGGTGAATGGAATATTATGAGCAATGGATCACCATCATAATATTATCTCGGAATCCTGCTACATTGGGAATACACAAATGGACCTTCCATTTGTGGGTCCCTCTCTCATTAAACTCAAAGGTTGCGGTTCTCTTTTTGTTAAATATCCTTTCCGGTCTTCCCTAAAAATGGAATCTTCATCACGAAGTTCTTTTTTTGTCAGTATGAGGGATGACCCTGATGTATTCAGAGTCATACGACTATGACTATCTGAATCCTCCAATCAGACTCCCACTTAGCTAATGATGAGTTCCATCAGGTCAACTTCTATCCTTAGTCCTCATATTAGTCAAATCGTTTGTGGTGAATGATTTTATTGTCAACTTAGATTTGTTTACTAACTAGTGTGCTGAAAACTCTTATATTTGCAGTATCTCAATCATGACAACTTTATAGACAATGTCATCAAATCAGAAGTGCGCGTATCATTGCAGTTAACTCTCATTCATGGTCTGAAAGGAATCTGTACTTTCTCACTACTCGTAATTATAAACAATTTCCTTTCTTACTTCTTTTGACACTTTTTCATCATTTTCTTACTTGTCGTACTAGTCTTAATTCAAAAACATTCTGGTATACATACGTAATCTCAAACATTGCTCCTGATTCCAATCATTGGCGTTAATACCCCTTAAAGGATGAGTTGTTAACTTATTCTCTTACTCCGTCTGTGGAAGATTCTGGAGAATTTGCATTACATGACGTTGGCCTACTATATCCAAACCTGGCCATTATACTTAGATTTGAATTCCTTCACTTGACTCATGGCTAAGCCTTTCTGTCAACGATGCTTTGGGAAAAGATTTCCTTAATCTCGTTAAACTGTAAACACATTACTTTATCTATCTCGTAGAACCTTTGGTCAGTTCAAAAAATGCTCATAGACATATGTATTAGCCTGATATTTTATCTTCATTATAATGTCATTATCTCTTGACATATATCCTTAATGTCTACCTTGTATCCATAGGCGTCATTGGCACATTTTCACCTATTAGGTGCTAGTATCGAGCTTTACTCACTGTTACTTCCGTTTCCATACTTTTTGAGATGTATGACTGCATATGTTGTGGAACTGATGCTTCATATGGTTAGATCCAATTCAAGGTGTTACATGATCCCATGACTTGTCAAGCTTTCTTGTCTTATCATTATTAGATCTCCCATCGACCGAGTGCTCATTCATATTACCTTTATATTTCCGTTTCAAGTTACCTTGGGGGGGTCTCTTAACTCAAAGTATTTCTCATACTATCTTCCTGAACATCAGAGGCTCGTCACCTTTGGCCAAAGAGTTTTTATTGTCCCTCCTCTACCATTGGTCCTTACGCTGTTCTGGAGTAATCATACCTTTGTGAAACCTGCATAACTATAATCCCATTCACCTTTATCCTTCTTGTCGTAATCCTTCATTCTACTTGTCATTAAACAAAAAAATATTTATGCCTTGATACTTGATCCTACCATTCCATTCATACTTATTAACTGTTTTCATATTTCTTACAACTATTCTTTGATTGTTTCATAATTCTCGTCCTCAATTGTCCCCAACAAGCTATTGTTATCCATAGGTTATTTAGAATTGTAACATGCTGCACAATGAAGCCGAAGACCTTACCAGTCCAATACCTATAGCATACCTTAGCCTAACATTGATATATGTAATTCTCAATAATACGCGGTATGGCCCTTTACGCACGGACGAGAGACTTATGTCCCCTTTCACTACCGTGGATAACTCGATCCTTATATATAACTGGGGCTCACTATTCTGGGTACGTCACTTTACGTGATCTTCTTAAATTTACTGATGGTCACTCTTCACATGATTCGATTATGGCAATTCATTCTCGTTAATGATATCCTTGGACAATTCCCAATCTATTCTAGGTCAGACATTACAATTTAGGTCACACGTACATAACATATTCCCTTATTCTAATCAGCATGAGTCACTATAAAACGTGTAGATTTTCATAACCTGCTAAACCTTCCAATTATGTCTTCTGCGTTTCATCTGTACAACTCATAATCGTTTTATCCTTACCTTTGAGCATCAACTTGGGACACTTTGGAACGTTGTGGCTATGGCTGCCACATTAAACCAACCCCATGTACCTTTATGGCATAATCCGGCATGTGCTCAACCACACTGACTACAAGATGGTCAGGGAGGTCTCACTCGACCTTTACAACTTTGACATTGAGATATTGGCATCTTTGAACCTTTTAAATATCGCTGATCCCTGACTAATAAACTCCCTGGGTTATGAGCTCCATGACCCCTCAATGAGCCTATCTCTATCAGATGCTCTAGGATGAAGTCATGACTGGGAGGCAACCATTTGATTCAGTACTTGCACCGCTCTCCTTACATCCTTATAAAATGGATCCGGTGGTAGGACTAATGGTACGGGAGCTTCCCTCAACTCATCTAGTACTACTAGATTCGTCGATACCTGGGAAAGAAACTTACTCATATCCTCTGACGGATCTGTCTCAATATAGGGCATACTACCCGCATTTACACACAATCCAAACTCAATCTCCCTGCTAATCATAGCCCTGTTGGAAAAAGGCATCAATGTAATCATAAACATGATAAGGGTTACAAAGAGTATTTTTACAACTCAGTTCTATAGCACGATTCTAGATCAATAAGAAAGGTAACCATTATACTAAATGACATGTATCCTCCTGTCTATAAGTGTGGTGCACAACACACCCATAAACAAGACTCTACTAGACACTGCTTGTAGACTCCCTAGGACAGACCTGCTCTGATACCAAGTTTTTCGCGACCCAAACCGGAGGGTCATGACGGGCATCCGAATCTTACTTGCCGAGTACCACTAACCATATAGTTAGCATCTAGCCATAATTAATCATGGGGTCTGAAGGCCGTCACAAATTACCCTGCTGACACATAGAAATGATAAATTGGAAAGGAGCTATGAAAATCTTACAAACAGAAGAACCCAACCCATGCATATATACATACTAAGGCTGACAAGGCCATACATGACTACTATTCACATGACAACTGTGTACAAGCCTTTAAAGAGTATGTGACATCATAAAGTTGGGACAGGGCCCCGCCATACCCCTATGCATATCAAGAATATCATACCATGACTAGATTGCAATTCTGGAACAAGTAGAGTGCTCCAATATCAGCTGAACCAGCAACCTACTAGTGCGGACCGTTGCCTTGTCTACTTGAGCCTGCAAGTATGAAACGCAGCATCCCCAGACAAAAGGGATGTCAGTATGACTGATGTAACGAGTATGTCAGGCATGAAGAATAGCATAATAGAGTCCTAAAAGTAACATGAGACAAGAAACAACCAACCAGTAGAGAATGCCTCTGAGGGCCATAATATGCCTAAGTGTCATGCACAATGCAGTCATACATATATATATATACGTATATAACGTTGTCTCCTTTCATATCATTTCGGCCTCTGTGGGCATAACCATCATCATATACCAGCTGATCAGGTGGTGCGCATATATAATGTCATATCCCTTTTCCCATCCCCTACATATATATAATGCATACCATATAGTAGCGTATATAACGCAAGTGGGGTCCAGTGTAATACATAAACATAATGCATGAATTATAATAAAATATTATGAGTTTATCGGAGTGACGTAATGGCGTTGCACCTCCGATTAACATTATGAATATTAACATATTTCTCATATATCTCAACAGGAATTTAGGAACATATAGAGAAATGCTTTGAACATAGGAATGAATAACATGAACATCCTTAACTACTAAGAGTAGAATCATTTATGGGACTGTATTACGTTTACGTTTCGTTACATGGAATATGCCAAAAGAAAGAAGGATTTGCCTTAACATACCTTAGATGCTCATACGAGCTCGTAGAAGATCGTAGACTAAGGATCATACTTGAGTCTTCTTCTTTAAAGTTTCTCGATACCTTAGTATTCTACTACTTGCTAGGATTTTTGCAAACTTGAGAGAATTTATATGAATTGTAACTTCAAAATTTTAGCAACACTTCGTTAACTAGAAAGGAAAAAGAAAGAAAGAAATAACGTCTAACACCTTCTGTTTCTTAGCAATTGAACGAGGTGTGTATATATGTATATGACTTAGCCAAAAGGAAATTTAAAGATACCAAGTGGGCAAATCTTCTTTCTTTCCAATTGAAGAACAAACAAGAAAGGTTGAAATTTTCTTTTTATAAACTTTGCAATTTCACTTCGGGTAAAAGATAAGATACATACAATGTCTATATGCCCTTGTCATGTTACACGTGTAGATAACTACAATTCCCATAATTCTTTATTTCAACACCAAGGTAGGGAAGTAATTATCTTAATTGTAGAAATTAAGTAAATATCAATTTGTGCATGTAATATTTTAATCCCTTTTCTAAATAGCTAGACATCAAGGTATAATTATCATACATCTTATAAAATTAAGACATACCTCAATATTTAAAAAGAATTTAAAGAATACTTTTTTTTATCAAATTATATTTTTTTCAAAATTCCATATCGTCTTTATAACCTGCTCCATATTTCGAACTTTGACGAACTTATTTCTCTAATTCATTTGACCTCTAATCCCCGCGTAACCTCTTCAACATTGATATTAATCTTCTATAACTTCATGAATGACCTCAACGTCATTAAACTCATGTGTGTTTACCCCGAGATATCCTAAAGTTAAAGTACAGGGTGTTACAAGTAACATCAAGATTTTCCTGAACTAGATCTTTTATCTCTCTTTGAAGTTGGTATAGCTTGGCTTTATTTGTTAGGTCGTATCTATATTCCAATTCTTCCCATAATTCCTTTGCATTATTCACATACGGTAAACTATCTCTAACATCTTATGATAATGAATTTAAGATCCATGAAGTTGCCACGTCATCACAATTTCCCACTACATGAAAGTTGAATCTTCTTAATTAGGCTTAACAATTTTGCCATTGCTAAAACATGTCTTAATATTCACTGATAATGCCGTAAGCACAGCTCGTCTCCATGATCCATAGCCAGTTCCATAAAAAAATTGTTGGTAATAATGTGGATCCTGCACTTTCTGAAGGATGCATGTAGAATGTACTGGTAGTGTCCACACTAATTGTTGATAATTCAGTTTCAGTTTGAGTTTCTGCCATGATGAAATCTAGATATGATGAACTTAGGGTTGCACAATAGGTAATCGAAGGAAAAACTTTTTCAAATCAAGCAATTGAAAAAGAGTAGGTGCAGGGAATTGAGAAATAAAGCTTTTGATTGAGAAATGAATCTTCTAATTGAGAAATGAAACTTCTAACAGGTATAACCGATTGTTCTTAGGATTGCAATAACAATAACTAATCAATCAATCATGCAATTTGTAATTGAAACTGAGAATAGAAATATATGAATGTAATCAACATAGAATTAACGCAGAAACTAGATTGAATTTTAGGTTCTCACAACATACGAACATGAACCCTAAATTTTTAGAAAATTTGAATCAATTAATCGATGAATTCACAAATTGAGATGAATGTGGAATGAATTAGATCGATCAAAGCTATGATACCATGTCGAAACCAGCAAATAACAGAAGAAAACAATTGAACTCCATTAATGGAGGTTCGAGCTTGATGAAGAAGAAAAGGATCCAATGCAAACTTAAGAAACTAGAGAGAAGTTTTTTGTGAAATGCAAGCACTTCATTTTCATTGAATCGAAAAGAATGAGAAATCTATACACTACTTGTGTATATATACACATACAAAATATCCTAGCTAAGATGAGTAACTAACTAACTAACTTTGATTAACTAACTAACAAACTTTGACTAATGACTAACTAATTACAGGGCTGCCACTATTACAACTAATACAAAAAATATATATATATATATATATATATATATTCTCAACAAAATATTAAGCCAAATACAATGTTTAGACTAAAATTATTGAGTTTGACCAAACTCGTACCTTAATTTCTAGCTCCACCCTTGACTTTCTGCCAAACACAGCACATTGTGGACAGTCTTTTGGGTAGACAAGAAAATACGTTTTGGAGATCTAATATGAAGGAAAGATATCAAGGAATGCAATAAAAGGTAACTCGATATAATTCTAGATCATTTTATAGACAAGAGGGGAGCGCCCTTCACTTTCAATCTGAAGGTTGCGAGTTCGAGTTACCAAGGTTGCAAAGGGGGAGCTCCTGAGAGGGAGGGGTAAAAAAATCATTTTATATATTATTTGATTGTCATAATTTAAATTTGGTATTGTATGATATGGCTAATTCTTGTACGAAAGTTATATTGTTCTTTGAAGTGATATAACGTATATATTAATTGTTTTCCTTTTCTATTAAGCGATGTAGAATTTGAAAAGATAGTATACCTAGTCTAACTCTTAAATCATCGTCACAAATACTTCGGGAAAGTCATAATAAAAGTAAGGAAAAAACTCAAATATGTCATCCAACTATTCGAAATGGCTCAATCATGACACTCGTTAACAATTTGACATAATTATGTCATATACCGTGACCAAAAGTGCACATTCATGCCACTTACCATTAACGGTTCAAATGGACGACTTTAAAATTCCATTCGGGACACGTGACCTCTAATTAATTGATCCACTTACTACCCATTCCCAAAATACCATTTGAGACACGTGACCTCTAATTAATTGATCCACTTACTACCCGTTCCCACTAAATAAAATCTCATCCCAATTAAATTAACCTATCCCAGAATTGAACCCGACCCACTTCCCTTTTAATCCAAACCCCAATCAGCTCCCTACAATTCCCTTAGTCGACAAACCCAAATCCCTAACCTTACTTCCCTTTTAACCCAAACCTCACTTCTTCCTTTCTCCAATAATTTCAGATTGTCAAAGGAGACTTTCAAACTCGTTTTTAAAGGGTCTTTCGTAAGCTAATTTTATCACCCTTATTCACAGGCATGCGCGGGATTTTTGGCAGTGTTGTCACAAGCTTCAAAGTGACAAAAGCTAGTAAGGCAGAATTTCCAGCTTTGGATGGCACTTCACTTGTTGTCATCCACTTCCCGAGCGGGGGCGTCAACCCGCCCAAACCCACCCTCTTGCAGCCAAGTTTTTATTCGTAGTCGAAGGAAATCTTCAGGTCGGCTTGGTGGACACTACTAACAAACTCTCTACTCAGACTCTACAAGTCGGGAACATGTTTGTGTTTCCAAAAGGTCTAGTACATTATCAGTATAACGCTGATTGGAACAAATCCGCGACAGCTGTTTCTAGGGGTGAGTGTTCGGTATTTTTAAAGTTCGATTCAGATAATTCAATAAGCAGTAATCATGAGCTACCACTGTTTCGGCATTTGGTAGTGCTAATGTTGGAACTGTTTTGCTTCAAATAATTTTGTTCGCTACTGATGTTGATGATCAGATTTTGGCTAAATCATTCAAGACTAATGATGCTACCATTCAGAAGATCAAGGCTGGTCTCTCATCCTATGCTGCATATGACAAAGCTGATGCTCATCCTTTAAGTTCTTGTCCTTCAAGACTGATGTTGCTACCATTCGGGTTGATTATCATATTTTACTCAATTGTAAAATACTCTCTTCGGAGTGAAGTGTTTGATTAGACATGGAATTTAAGACCAAAAAGTTTTTTCAAATTTGCGGTATAAATAAGCTATAGGTATTTTTGTGGCTATATGTAAATCACTTCATTAAGTGTAAAATGAGAAGTTTGAAGTTAAATTGTTACTGTATAAGAAAATATATCATTTTTTTGGAGCTAACTATAAAAAAAAGTGTCACATAAATTGAGACAAAAGGAGTGACAAGTAAGAATCAACATTGATTAAAATTGAAGAAAAAAAGAAAGAGAAAATAACAAATAAGAAATAAAAAATAATTAATTTTAAAAACTGAGTGTAAAATGTTACATGGATACTTTTTTTTGGTTTACTTTCTAACTCTCACACACTACAAAGACTCTATAGTATGATTTTAGATAGAAAATAAGTATAGTTCTGAGGGTTACAATAACACTCTGAAATTTAAGTGTTAAACCTGTATACCTTGAACAATTTAGGGGACTTTTAGGTATTAATTAAATTCTTACTTTTTATACCTTTTATTTGTATTTGTCTTTGTGTCTAACCAAGAAAAAAGAATAGAAATGGCATGACAGCAAAGTAGAGAAAGTAGAAAAAAACAACACACTTTTTGCTTCATTGATCTGAAAAATGTTTAGAGGAATCACATTACAACTTAATACCTCAAAAGAAGAAGAAAAGAATTCATGGAAGAAGAAAAATGGTACAACAATACTCAAATTTCAAATGCCAAAGAATCAATAAAGGAAGAGTCTCCTTGACTGACCCCCTCCCACACCAACCCAAGAAAAAAGAGTTACACAATAAGCAAATAAATTATCAATAATAAATTAATTAACTAAAAAATGCTTATGCTTAATTGATCATCCCAAAAATGAATGGCTTCTTATTCACAACCCTACATGATTTCCTCACTTCTCCTTGTGCATCAATTAGTACTTCAACTTTACCCAATTTCACCATAGCCTCTCCAAACTTAGTGTAAAAATCAGGCCCTTTGACAATACCATCCACAATATCCTTTGTCAATTCATCTAATGCTATTTGCTGATCAATTTGAAGAACACCATTTCCCCTTTGAATTTGTTGAAAAAATGAGTTGTCTACAAAAGATGGAGTCTTCACATCAAGAGGAACAATGTTGTCAAAGGATGAACCTCTAGGACACTTCATTCTTAACCCAAACAATAGCCATTTGCTCATGGTTGGGTCAGGACCACCTGTATTGTTGAAGTTGTATAACCTATCTTGGATGAGTGAGCAGTGAGCAATTCCAACAGTGTGGCCACCTAGAATCGAAAATCAGACATTAATTCATCGAAATTCACACATTAGTTCATTGAAAATAAAGAAGCATCGGTCGATAAAATGGGATAAAAATCATCGGACGTTAGAGTTCAAATTCCAATTGAATAAAGAAAAAGACAATATAATTTCTTCCAAGCTAGCTAAGGCTTGGCGATCAAAGGTTATTCAGTGACAATATGGTTGGAAGATAGCGAATATTCGATGAAATAGTCGAGGTGCATACAAGCTAATTTAGATATTACTGTTGTAAAAAAAGATGCGGAATAAGATAAATGAAAGAAATAATCTCTTGATTATTTTCGTTAATTAAAAGAGTATATATACAATTTACATATTTCCATAATAGGGAAATCTTATTCCTATTCAACTCCCAAAACCTTATTCTAGTAGTACAAGAATCCTTTAATTATGGTAAGTGTACAATAATAATTAATACAATTATTTACACCAAAATTGAGGCCTAAAACCGTGATATACACTTAATTAAGGGAAGTGTATATCACGGTATTTTATATTACAAAACTGTGAATATGCCATATTTATCACACCCCCGCAGTCATAGAGGGCGGTCTTCGTACGCTGAGACTGTTCCTAAAATCTTCAAAGAGTACTGACGGAAGACCTTTGGTAAAGATGTCTGCAATTTGATACCTGGAAGGGACATGGAAGATGCGTACTTATCCACGAACTACCTTTTCGCGAACAAAGTGAATGTCCATCTCGATGTGTTTAGTGCGCTGGTGTTGAACGGAATTACCAGAAAGGTAAATGGCACTAACATTATCACAATAAACCAATGTAGCTTTCTAAATGGGACAATGAAGCTCTAAAAGAAGATTACGTAACCAACATGATTCGGAAACCACATTGGCCACCCCTCGATACTCGGCCTCTGCACTAGAGCGTGACAACGTAGATTGACGCTTCGCAGACCATGAGACCAAGTTGTTATCAAGAAACACGCAATAGCCGGACATGGAACGTATGGTATTCGAACAACCACCTCAATCAGCATCTGTATACTAGACAAATGTAGATGTCGAAGACGGATATAAATCTAAGCCATAATCAAGTGTTACTTGGATGTATCTAATAATGCGTTTGAGCACATTCATGTGTTCAATCCTGGGATCATGCATAAACAAGCACACATGTTGTACATCATACGTAATGTCTGGTCTCGTGAAAGTCAGATACTAAAGAGCCCCTGTAAGACTGCGATATCGGGTCGGATCCTCGTAAGGGAGCGAGCCTCAGCACCCAACTTGGGTTTAGTATCAACTGGAGTGGAAGTAGACTTGTATGAGGACATACCAGCCCGCTCAATAATCATAGCTGCATACTTGCGTTGGGATAAGAACAACCCACCTGCATGACGATAGACAGCAATCCCCAAAAAGTAACACAAGGGCCCCAAGTCTTTCATAGCAAACTCAAAACTGAGCATTGTCATGATAGACTGGCGTAACGCATCAGACGAGGCAGTCAATATAATATCATCTACATATAATAATATATAAGCCAGGGAAGAACCACGATGATAGATGAAAAATGAATTATCAGACCTGCTGTGAGAAAACCCAATAGTCGAAACATAGTCTGCAAACCTCTTATACCAAGCCCGTGGGGACTGCTTAAGTCCATACAAGGACTTCTTCAATAAACAGACATGATGAGGATATTTGGGATCCCTAAACCCCCAAAGGTTGATGCATATAGATGGTCTCCTTAAGATCACCAAGTAAGAAAGCATTTTTTACATCTATCTAACTGATGAATGGGCCATGCCTTCAAAAGAGTCAAGCTGAGCACAATGTGAATGGTAGCCGGTTCGACCATCAGACTTAACATCTCACCACAATCTACATCAACTTGCTGAGTCTTACCATCACCTACAAGACGAGCCTTATGCCTCGCAAAAGAACCGTCAGAATTGTCCTTATGAGTAAAAATCCACATAGACCGAATAATATTAACACCAGAAGGACGGGGCACCAACTCTCACATCTTATTATCAATAAGAGCATTATATTCGTCGGTCATAGCAATTTTCCAATTTGGGTCATTTAAAGCAGACACAAAATTACGGGGTAGAGGTGATTTAAGAATATTAGAATTTAAATTAAATTGTCTTTTTGGTTTAAAAATACCTCGTTGACTACGAGTGACTGGTCTTTGACTCGGGGGAGAATTGGGCAGATTTTAGGATATCTCAGGACACGTGATGGACTGGCCGGTAGGCAGTGGGCCTGCTGGCCCAACACGGGGACTGGCTGGGACGGTAGAAACCGAGACTGGACCAGTTTCGGTATTGGGTTGGGTACCTGGCCCAATTACTAGGCAGTGAACAGTGGTCGGTTGCGGTACTATGGACCCAGTGGGCAGTGGGCCTGCTGGTGGATTTTAGGTGCGGGACACATCCGATAAATGGTGGATAATATACGGGGAGACACCGTCATCCAAAAAATTATACGAACTAGGCACGTGAGTATTAACTTTAGCAAATGGGAATTGGGATTCATCAAAAATAACATGGCGACTAATGGTGATTTTATTAGACGATAAATAAAAGCATTTGTAACCACGATGATTAGACGGATACCCCAAAAACACACAAGGGGTAGACCTAGCCTGAAGTTTGTTAATTGTGGTAGACGGAAAGAATGGATAACACAAGCACCCAAAGACCCTAAGATGGGAATACGAAGGAGTCTTATTATATAAGATATGAAGAGGGGAGGAATACATCAATCCTTTTATAGAAAGTATGTTAAGGAGATATGTAGCCATTTGTAGAACATGATATCAAAATGAAGGGGGTACGGAAGCATGAATCAATAACGTTCGGACAATGTTATTAATGGTACAAATTTTACGTTCGATTTTCCCATTTTGTGAAGACGTATGAGGACAAGAAAAATGAAAATTGATCCCATTATTAGCACAAAACTCCCGAAACACCCCATTATCATATTCTTTGCCATTATCACATTGAATATTTTTTATTTCCCATTCGAATTGGATTCTAATGAATGCTCTAAATTTTAAGAAATTGGAAAAAAAATTGAGATTTTTTTCGCTATCGGAAAAGTCTATAAAAAATTAGAATAATCATCCAAAAATAGAACATAATAGTGATGACCCAAAGAACTGAGAACATGAGATGTCCATAAATCGGTATGAATAATATCAAATGACATTAAAGTATGAGAATTAGAGTTTACAAATGACAATCTAACAATTTTTCCCAAAGAAGAGGATTGACAATTCTGAGTACTACGCATACCCTTACAAAAAATAAAATTGTTTTTTATCAAAGGAAGACAAAATAGACGACCCCGAATGACCTAGATGAGCATGCCACAATGAAAGAGCAAGGGCGGCAAACGTTGATGGCAAGGCTTGACTCGAAAGACCGGAACTTGGTGTGATAGGATAAAGATATCCCTTACTATCACACCTCATGAGAGGAATCCCCGTCTTGAAATCCTTCACAGAAAACCCAAACGGATCAAATTCAACAAAAATGGAATTAATAGTTTTGAATTTACGGACATACACTAAATTTTTAATCAATTTAGGGGAATGAATGGTATTTTTCAAGATAATAGGTGGATGGGGGGAGACAAAGTTTTATGACCATAACCACGAATCGGAATTGAATTACCATTACCAACAATTATGCCACGAATGTTTCTCAAATTGGAATAAGATGTGAGAGTACCTTGATCGGATGTCATGTGGGTAGTAGCGCCGGTGTCCATGTACCAATTCGGGTCCGGTGGAGTTAAACCAAATGTGTGCACTGCGGCTTCAATGTCGGTCGGCGTGGGGCCCGATGCGTGATGGGCATGCGAAGGCCGGGGCCCAAAAACACTTGCATGTTGCCCCGACCTAGTGTTGTTTCGGGAACCATTGGCCCAATTGGCATTGGGCCGATAGGGCTGGGAAACCCACTGGCCAGTGGCTGGAACCGGCGATGAATATGGGTCGTTAGGCCATTACCCACGGCCAAGGGGCCCAAGACTGAAAGTAGTGGGTCGGTGGCCCACTGTATCTGGGATGGGGTCCACCACCACTGTTTTGGCTACCGTTACCTCTACCGAAACTGTCGCGTTCGCCCCTGCAATTTTTGCAATTATTTTTCCGACTATTTTTGTCGCCTCCTTGAGACCGGTTTTGGTGCGAATGGTCACCAAAATTTAGAGAATTAGTGGAGGATATCATCATGACCACGGGACTATCACTCGTAGTCGCCTTTTTAGCCAAGCCGACTTCTTCCAAAGTAAGCATGGAGCGGGTTTGATAGAACTTCGGGAGAGGATTACTTTGACGAATGAGAGTTCCAACGCCACTATAGGCCTCGGTGAGGCCAACAACCTTCTGGAGAACAAGATGATCATCGCTAACAGCCGTACCAACGTTGAGGAGTTGGTCCGCTAATTCTTTCAACCTTTTGCAATATGCTGAAACGTTCGAGAATTTTTCCATGTTGATGTCGAAAAATTCCAGCTCAAGAGTAACAACTTTGAAATTTTGATTATCTTGAAATATGTCACGCAGCCTATTCCAATCAACAATCGCCGTAGCGTCAGGCTCAATAATCATCTATAACATGTCGGTAGAAATAGTGGAGTAAATCCACTGAAGGACGGTGGCATCAAGAGTCATCCACAACTTAGGATCATCCTCACGTTTAGGCACCTCCGTATCCTCAAGAGTCGCGGGGATTATGTGATGGATGACTTGATGTGAACGTGCGTGAATTTTGAACAGTTCGGCCCACGTCGCATATTGGACGTTTTCTAATTCAAGAATAAGAGGGATATGATACTTTGTTAGAAACTGTAAGGGCAGGGTGAAACGTGTTCTTAGCCATGATAGAAACGAACGGCGTGATGAAGAGATTGGAAAGAAAATTTGGGGAAGAAATTGTGCACACAAACCGAGGGTTGCTCTCGGGAATAGGGCACGAAAAAACTAGGATTTTGAGAGAGGAAAATTTAACCTAGACTTCTGATGTCATGAAAGAAATAATCCCTTCATTATTTTCATTAATTGAAAGAGTATATATACAATTTACATATTTCCATAATAGGGAAATCATATTCTTATTCTACTCCCAAAACCCTATTCTAATAGTACAAGAATCCTATAATTATGGTAAATGTACAATAATAATTAATACAATTATTTACACCAAAATTGAAGCCTAAAACCGTGATATACACTTAATTAAGGGAAGTGTATATCACGGTATTCTATATTACAAAACCGTGAATATACCATATTTATCAATAAAGCATTAAAAATTAAATAACCTTAAAAAAGAAAGTATCCAAAGATGTGGCCTAAGGACCGCTAAAGTGAGATGCAAATCATGGGATACGGTGGATCAAATATTAGTAGTAGAAAAAATGCTAGGTGATTTATTTCATCTGTCTAAGACTTAGTGAATAGATTTACTTGATACTCGTCCTGATGGAAGGTAAAAATACGTGATGAAATAATTGAGGTACACACAAGCTGAATTGAATAATATTGTTATAAAAATAAGATGCAAAATATGATGAAGCATTGAAGAATAAAGAACCTTTAAAAAGAGAGCACTCAAAGGTGTGCCCTAACGGCAAATAAAATTAGATATAAATCATGGAAGACCGTGTTCAAGTTTTAGTAGTAGAAGAAAAATTCAAAAAGAAATATCGAGATTTAAGCAATTGCAGATGAAATAAAAGTGATATTCTTCACTTGTTTCAATAGATAGAGTTACTCAGCACTTGTTCTGGTGGGAAGGTAAGAAGTACGTGATGAAATAGTTGTTGGAAATTTGCCTTTGGTGGGGAGGTGCGTCCACCCATATTTAATGACTTAAACACTAGGGTTCCGCATGTTGGAGGCTTTGTCTCTTCACGCGTGCATAATCTACTAAGTGAGTAGATGACCGTAGGGCCAAAGATCGTCAAATTTCGTTGAGAAATGAAAGAGATATTGGTCCACGAAGTAAGGTGTTTGAGGCATGAAAATATGGTGTGGGACAAATCTACCACATCGGTGGGAAAAGGAAGAATTGTTCTATTTATAAGTCTCAAAATTGGTTAAGGGCTTGTGACCCCAAGGGGTAACCCATGTGTTTACATGAGTAAGGACCTAGATGTGCTTGGGTTCAAGGCTAAGTCCACACGCGCGCCGCCGCCGCCCGCCCGTCCAGTCCGGTTCGGGTCACGGGTCGTGGGCCTTGGGCCTTGCGCTTCTTCTAATAGACCCCCAAATTATTTAATATTTACAGACAGTTTGGTCCCTGGAGTTTCTGGAAATATGAAATTGGGAATGACGGAAGGCAGAAAGTTTCTGCCTACCATTTGGGTTGATTTTTGGAGCGCTAAAACTCCATTAATCTGCACTTAATGTCCTCCCTAAAAGCTCTTTTATGTTGCACATTAAATCAGCCATTAGTTTGGCTGATTAACTCCCTCACTAGTGGCCATAAACAGCCATTACTTGGCAGTTGAGAAGTCCCTCCCCTTATGCTATATATTGAAGCCTTTTGGCTTAATTGTTGAGACAACAATATACAACACAGATAAAAACAGAAGAGAGAAAACAACACAAATTCTGTCAAAAAACGTGAGCAGAAACAGTGGTCAAAAATAAAAACTCTTCCTTCCTTTTCCATTCTTCAGCAAGTCATTTCGTGTTTATTTTCTTCGTCAGAATCAACCTATTTGCTTTGTAGTGTTGATTAGTTGTTGTTTTATCTTGGGAGACTATTGCCCGTTAATGTAAAATCATATATACGGGGCAATCTTGTCTTAAAGACAGAGAGTCATCTCTCGACTCAACCATAGTTGTAACAATCCAGATTTAGTGTTTCTTGATTTCAGGTTATCAAGATTCAAGACTCAACAAGCTTGCGGCAGTTCTGAATATTGGCTTGTTTGTTTATCCTTTCGAACACTTGTAATACTTATTTACTTCTCGTACTGCTTTACATATCCAACAATAGTATAGAATAAAATGAAGGATTGTAAAATACAAAATTACCTAGAAGATAAACCATGTCCGTTGGAGTAAGCTTTTTGCTTGCAAAGGCTTTTATGGAATCTGAGACTGAAATGGATGGACCAGGAAGATTCACATTTGATGCAAAGGAAACATTCCCATCCCTTCGTCCTGTTTCTACATTATACCATTTTCCTTCACTCTGTGACATTTTATAATCAAAACTAGAATTAATTAGGATGCATGTTACACGACAAAATTTCAAGTTATTTATTTTATATACATTATCATATCATGTTTGTTATACAAAATATTCTCCGTATTTCAATTTATGTGAATTTAGTCTATTTCAACTAGAATTATTTCTTTCTATATTTCGAAACAATATAATCTAAACTTTTATTTTATCCATAATAAGATGTTTTTTAGTCCTATAATTATTATGACATGTTTAAGACCACAAATTTCAAAAGTATTATAACCACATAATTTGTATGGCATATGTAAGATCACAAGTTCAAAAATTTCCATTTTTTTCTTAAATACCATGCTCAATGAAATAAGTTATGGGAGAAAAAAAAAAGCAGACACTATCAATGCTACCATTGTAGTAAACGGATACCAAATTACTTGATCCATTTCAAATTCAGTCGGAGGTCTTCCAGCCTTGTTAATTACGAACTAAAGTCCTAAAGAAAAGCAACCCAGTCACTTCCCAAGCCAAGTCAAAGGTCTTCCGCCTTTTTTTTTTCAAGAACAAAGTCAAGTTCGTTAAGATTAGCAAATCAACCTTGCATCATATTGATAGCTATTAGAGAACTTGCTTACAAAGTTAGAAAATCCCAAACGATGGAAGTAATATTGAAGAAGATATAGATGAGTATAATCATGAAATAAAATGGACTATACCAAGAGAACAGCATCTCTAGTTGCCATAGAAATAATGTCAGCACAAGAGACCAGGCCTTCGCATTCTGCCTCTAAACCTTCTTTGATTGCATCAATGAGTTCATATCCCCTCACACTTTTATTTGCTATTGCTTTTTTCTCACTGTTGTCTCCATCCAATAGAATTGATGCATCACAACCCTATTCATCATGTACATAACCAAAAATTAGCTTGTTATTTAATATGCATAAATAATTTATTCAGGACTTAATAAATAAAAAAATTGTAATTTAATACTCATAAATTAAAAATTCTAACTCTATCCTAGCTAGGCATATAGCTTAACTTTCATGAAGACAACGGGTGCAAGTGCTTGCTTGTGAATTTTCAAAATGTTTTTGTATTATGTCAAAACGCATATTTATCACAAAGAAATATACTCTCTATGTCCCGTTTTGTGAGACACTCTTAGCCTATTCCAAAAAGAATGATAATATCTTTTTACATTTACAAGCAATTTAAAACGTTAAATTTTTCATTTTACCCTTAATTTCATGATCTTATAGGCACAACAGAAATGTCATTACGTGTTTAAAATCACACGCTCTAATATTCTTTCTATCTTTATTAATCCCCGTGTCAAATCAAACCACTTCACGTTAAATGAGAGAGAGAGTAGTGAATACTGAATACAGTGGTACGCCACGTTCATGACCAAAAATTTTGTTTCCGTCTCTGGTACATAGTAAGCTAAATGGGGTTGTATGGTTGGGGGGTCGAAGTCATGGGCTGAGCTGGAGTATCGGAAGCGGTTCACCGAAGCCTCTTCGTCGAAAAATTATATTGTAAATAAAAAATTAAAATTATCCCTTAGCTTCTTATGTATGTTTACTTCTTTATATTTTAAATTCCCTCAATGAATTGACTCCCAAACTAAACTAAAGATGATGAACAAAATGCAAAAATGCAGAGGTAGTTTCTTACATTAACAAAGCAATCATGGAACTGCATACGAAGAAGTGCAGCTGCAATAGTTTTATCCTTTGTAAAAAACCATGTTTTTACAACTCTTCGAACAACACCTTCAACATCTGTTTGCCCACATTTTCCTTTGTAGAATCCAACTCTAAGTTCCCCATAACATTGGCCAGACAATACAACCAAGAATAACACCACCGCTAGTGCCACTGCCTTCGACATTTTTTTGCAATTTTATTTTTGCTTTTTCTCAAATTTAATGTGGTTGAAAGAAACACATTTTCTGATCCTATTTATAATATTATGCTAAGGTTATTATGATAAGGAAACATGAAATTTAAAATGTGTATGCTTTGCACGACCATTTCTAAGCTTTTGTCATAACGTGCCTTCAGGTTCTTGAAGTAAAATGAATAGGTATATTATATAGTCGAAGTGTGCCGCTCATATGGCTCAACATATTGTTAATTAATATTTTATATATAGAAAATATTATCCTTGAAGAAAAGAGATCACAACGAAGATACATAGCTGCGCTTCCCATGTCAATTACTTGGAAAAACATGTAATTTTATATTTTAATTAAGACTCCAAGTGTTTATTAATTATTTTAGTTTTCCCATATCTCTGATTTGATTTGTTTCCTATTATTCATTTATGAATGACATTGCCATCTGTTGTGAAGCACTTGAAATTTTTCTTCTCTTGGACAAAAGTTATCAAATATTCTGAGAATGATTGGGGGTGGGGGGGGGGGGGGGGGGGGGGGGGGGTTAAACATAGTTAATTGACATTTTATTCATTGTGACAATAGTCGCAAAAATTACATTTTTGTCATATTAAAATGATTAAACGTTATTCACTATTGTTTCGGGTTCTAACCAAAAATCCAGTTAAAGATTTGTATTTTAGGATTTGAAGACAAGTGAGTCGTATCTCAGGCCTGCTCTGGGGCCTCTAGTACCGATATGAGTAGTGTGTGTCCGAATATGTTCTCGCAGGGCCGGAAGATCGTAAAAATATGAAATAAGCAGGTAAGATAAAAAAAGTAAGCTAAGATTTAGAAAAAATAATGAGAATAATGGACAAGTGATTCTTTCAATATATTGATTCGAGAGAAATAGTGTTAGGATTACAAAAGTGAACAAGAGGATTCTGAATGTGGTTCCTTCCTTCCTAAGTTTTGCATATATAAGTCAAAACTAGACTATTTTACCCCTAAAAGTTGTGATGACGTGACCGTGCTGGCGTCATCGTGCCCACGCGTGACGCGACGCTTTGATTTAGGTAAGCAGATGTGACAGGGGTTAGTGGAAGTGGAGGACAGCTATAGAATGTACCCGAGTCATTTGAGTCTCCGAATATGTTGATCCCTCTGGATGCACTTTTCACCCAATACAACTATAACAGTACAGCTATTAAATTATATTTATCACAACTAAATTATTAAAGTATACTCGCGATAACAGTAAAATTATAAAATGTGATTTAAATGGTTGTGAAGAGCATAGGGAAGAAAACTGAAGCCCGTGTTTGTAATTACATTGTCAAGGATATTGTGGCCTTGGTTTGGGGAGATTGTCGAGGTGAAGTAGATGGTTGTAGATTCTAAAGTATTTTGATGATTAACAAATAAAATGTAAGTTAGTTTGGGTGCATATTTGTTTTAATCCAAATATGGTGATAATTATGGGATATTGACACCTTTATACAACTCTAAGTATTTATTGACATATTTTTAGCTAAAGATTAAGTTTAGCAATTGAAGCCCTAAAAAATTGGTATTGTATAGCCAATTACACGTATTAGCAAAGATATTATTAGAAGTAAACAATTTGTTCCCTATTTCACACTGTCTAAGATATATCCGTTCAGAAAACTTATGCATCTCATATTTCTGCTTCACGTGTAAAACATAGCATTTTTTCCAGAAGTCAGCGAGTGATGCTGAAAATCGAGTTCAATATTAAACAAGTTTATAGTGATTAATTATGGCTAAGATACTGTTGGAAAATTTACCAGCTTAATTTCCTTTTCGTCAGAATGTACCGACTAGATGATTCCCAGGAAAGACTGTAAAATACCGCAATCCTATCAACACATGATAGATCCGGAGAGTCTCCTAGACAGAACCACCTTTCGAAGCAGGTTCCCAGGAAACACTGGAGGGTCACAGATGGACCACTTAAATTCTAATCTCCTTAGACAGAACCTACTTACGTCGTGATGTGAGTAGAACAATAACACACACAATTGATAACGGAGTTCGGCCAATTTTAATTAAACGTCTCTGGACTGCTGCAGATCTTTTATTAAGGGAGAAGTATTACAAAAGTGTTTACAACACTCAACCTCACAACCCCGATCCCAATTACACCCAAGAATTTTCTCACCAAAATTCTCTCAAAAGCTTCTCTTGCTTAAGCTTTGCACTAAGAGTATTTCTCTCTTATTTTTGGAATGATTTACAATGGAGCTAAGTGGATGTATTTATAGGCTCCAAAACTCATGGTAGGTGGCCAACAATTTACAAAGCCAATTTCACTTGAAAATCTCTTCCTTTTATTTTTCAACAAAGGATGCACATACCAACACCTACCAATATGCATTCTCATGTTTTTTTATCACATGGGTTGCTGCCCATATTTGTTGACTAATAATCTCCCACTTGAAGACTGATTTCAATCTATCTTCACACCTTGATCGATACAGCAGTCCTCCTTCGGTCTGTCAGTCTAGCAGGCTAACTGAAGTTCAGCACAACTTTAGTTTATCAATCGTCACCACCTTTGTTAACATATATGATGGATTCTTACTTCCTTGGATTTTCTCCAACATTACCACATCATCCTCAAGAAGTGACCTGATGAAGTGATAACGGAGACCAATGTGTTTTGTTCTAGAATGAAATGTTGAATTCTTTGCCAGATGTATTGCACTTTGACTATCACTATACAAAACATTCTTCTTCTGGTTGAATCCCAGCTCTGTCAGCAAACCTTGAAGCCATATCAATTCTTTACTAGCTTCTGTCATTGCAACATACTCAGCTTATGTAGTAGATAAAGCAACAATCTTCTGAATTTGCGACATCCAACTAACAGCTGTCGTACCAACAATAAATATGTAGTTGGTGGTGCTTCTGCGGTAATCGACATCACCTCCATAGTCTGCATCTACGTAACCTTATACTTTTATTTCTCCTTTTCCAAAGTACAAACACTTCTTTGTTATGCCTCGTAGATACCTCAAAATTCACTTAACTGCTTCCCAATGAGCTTTTCCAGGATTTGACATAAACCTGCTTACAACTCCCACTGCATGGACGATGTCTGGCCTCGTACAGACCATAGAGTACATCAAACTTCCAATGGTTGAAGCATAAGGAACCTTAGCCATTGACTCTTTTTATTCCTCCGTCTGAGGGCACTGGTCCTTGGATAGGCGAAAATGACTAGCCAAGGGTGTGCTAACCGGCTTGGCATTGTCCATGTTGAGTCTCTGCAAAACAAGATTGATATACTCCGCCTGAGATAACTGCAAAACTCCCTTCTACTTATCTCTTGTGATTTGCATTCCAAGTATCCTTTTTGTTTGGCCCAAATCATTTATATCAAATTCTTTTGATAATTGTCGTTTCACATTTCTGATCTCGCCCATATCGGAACCAGCTACTAACATATCATCGACATAAAGTAGCAAAATGATATAACTGGACTTATATCTCTTGAAGTAGCAACAGTGGTCGGCGTTGCACTTCTGGAAACCTTCCCTATGCATAAAACCATTAAACTTTTTGTACCAATGCCTTGGATCTTGTTTCAGGCCGTACAAGCTCTTTTTAAATTTGCATACCTTATTTTCCATCCCTTTCACCACAAAACCTTCAGGTTGGGACATGTATATCTCCTCGTTCAAGTCTTTATGAAGAAATGATGTCTTCACATCCAATTGCTCAAGATGGAGATCTTCACTGGCAACAATACTTAATACGGACCTGATAGTATTGAGTTTCACAACTGGAGAGAATATCTCAGTATAGTCAATTCCCTCATTTTGTTGGAATCCTTTAACTACAAGTCGGGCTTTGTACCTCTTGGAACCACCATGCTCCTCTTTCACCCGATATACCCATTTGTTGTGAATCGCCTTCTTGCCCATAGGTAAATTAACAAGTTCCCATGTCTGATTGGTCATCAAAGACTTCATCTCATCTTTCACAGCAAGCTCACATTTGCTGGCATCTCTGGTCTGACATGTTTCCTCATATCATTCACGTTCACCTGCATCAGTTAACAACATATAGTTCATATACCTTCTGTTAGGTACATGAGGCCGAGAACTCCTTCTCGCTTCGGAACCGCGTAAGCCGTGACGTATCGATCGCTGCGCTCGCTCGGTGTTCTGATCAATTGATTCCCCAAACTGAGGAATGCCAACTATCTGCTCCGTAGGACTTTCTGGGACATCGTCCACCTCTGCATACACTGGCTCACTCTGTTCTAAGTCACTGGCAACTGTATTATGCATGTCCTTATACATCACTCATTCGTTGAAGATTACATATCTGCTATGGATCATCTTTTTATTTTCATCATCCCATAAGCGGTAGCCAAACTCATCTTCACCATAACCTATGAAAGTGCATTTCTTTGATTTTGGATCAAGTTTATTTCTTTGTGCATCACTGATATGCACCTATGCTACACAACCGAAAACTCTAAGATGTGAGAGTTTTATCTCTTTTCCGCTCCATACCTCTTCTGATATTCTATGCTCCAATGGTACCGATGGACCTCGGTTGATCAAGTAAGTTGTTGTGTTGACTGCTTCGGCCCAGAACTGCTTTGGCAGGCCTGACTGTACTGCAAGCTTCTGGCTCTCTCTGTCAACTTCTGGTTCATACGTTCAGCTACACCGTTGTGTTAAGGAGTACCAGACACGTTTCTCTCCATTCTGATCCCGTGTTCATAGCAGAACTTCTTCAATTTGGTGTCTTTATATTCACCACCATTGTCGATTTTGAGCTTCTTTATCTTCAACCCTGTCTCATTTTCAACCATCACTTTCCAAATCTTGAAAGCGTCAAATACTTCTGACTTGTATTTCAAAAAGTAAACTCATACTTTTCTCGAGTGATCATCAATAGAAGTCACAAAGTATTGTTTCCCACAAATGAATGAGACAGTTGTTGGTCCCCAAACATCAGAGTGAACAAGTTCAAGTTTCTCCTGCTTTGGGGGCCTAGTCCATGTTTGAAATCTAACTCTTTTCTGCTTTACAAAAATATGTCCTTCACGCGTGTCAATATCAATTGACTGAAGACTTAGTAGTTTTCCCTTCGAGTGCATAACCTTCATTCCTTTTTCGCTCATGTGTCTAAGTCTCTGGTGCCACAAAGTAAGACTTTCTGTGTCTGCTGCCACTGCAATTGAACAACTTGTTTCTGCTGTCATGTAAAGAGTACCACTCTTTTTGCCTCGAGCAAAAATTATTGCACCTTTTGAGATCTTCCAAGTATCACCGTGAAAGACTGTTGTATAGCCTTCACTGGCCAACTGAGATTAAGTTCTTTCTCAGGTCGGTAATATGCCTCACATCCTTCAGTTCTCATACAGATCCGTTCAACATAATCTTTACGATACCTTTGCCAACAATCTCGTTCATTACCAAGGTAGACTTTACCAAGGTTTCCAGGGACATATTTCTCAAAAAGTTCTCTCTACGAAGTGGCATGGAATGATGCTCCAGAGTCTAATACCCAAGACTCTTGCTTTTTCTCCAAAGAACATATTAATATATCATCTGTGGAAGTAATGTTTGCTTCTGCCTTCCTCTCTTGATTCTTCGGTGCACTTTTGCACTGATTTTTATAGTGTCCAAGCTTGCTGCAATTCCAACACTCGATAGTCTTCGAGTTTCAAGAATTAAAGGGATTTCTAGATTTGTACCTCCTGTCCTTTTGTTTGCCACCTCCGCCTCCTATAATTGATTTTCTACCTCTTGACTCTGTATGTAATACTGAAGAGGTAGATGACTCATTGGAATCTTTCTGCCTGATCTCCTCGCTGAAAACCAGATCACGAACATCGTCAAATTTCAACTTGTTGCTTCTCGACGAGCTTCTCACAGCTTTGACAGTAGTATTCAGCTTTCTGGTAGGGAAGACAAAAGTATCAATGCTCGTATTTCGTCATCAAAATCAATTTTAACTGAACTCCGCTGGCTTGTCACTGTGTTGTGTTCATTGATGTGTTGAGCTACCGAACCGCCTTCTACAATTCGCAAATTGAATAACCGACTCATCAAATGGACTTTGTTTGAGGCTGATGGCTTCTCGTACATGCTTGAAAGAGCCGTCATAAGACCCATCGTGGTCTTTTCTTTTGCTATATTGAAAGCAACGTTGCGTGACAACGATAGTCAAATAACTCCGAGAGCTTTTCTATCTAGAAGAGCCCAATCATCTTCTTTCATGCCTTCTGGAATCTTACCTGAGAGAGGTTGATAAAGACCATTTTGGTACATATAATCTTCTATCTGCATCTTTCAAAAGCCAAAGTCCGAACCATTGAATTTTTCAATATTTATTTTTCCTTCGTCTGTCGTCATTACTCCCAATCGAACCTGACTCCCACCGGATTGTTGTTTTGACAATTTTGAGAACCACCGTGTTATTGAAAACACTAGTGAGGATGAATTAGATATAGCTGGCCAAATTCTACTATTCACGAATTTCACTATTCATATGAATAGTAACTCATTGTAAATTTACAGAATTAACATTCTGACTCTGATACCAGTTGTTGGAAAATTTACCAGCTTAATTTTCTTTTCGTCAGATTTATGAAAATGTACTGACTAGATGAATCCTAGGAAAGACTGTAAATACTGCGATCCTATCAACACATGATAGATACGGACAGTCTCTTAGAAATAACCATATTTCTAAGAAGGTTCCCAGGAAAGACTGAAGGGTCACAGATGGACCACTTAAATTTCAACCTCTTTAGACAGAATCTACTTACGTCGTGATGTGAGTAAAACAATAACACACACAATTGATAATGGAGTTCGGCCAATTTTTCCTACGTCTCCGGACTGCTGCAGATCTTTTATTAAGGGACAAGTATTACAAAAGTGTTTATAGAACTCAACCTCACAACCCCGATCCCAATTACACCCAAGAATTTTCTCACCAAAATTCTCTCAAAAACTTCTCTTGCTTAAGCTTTTCACTAAGAGTATTTCTCTTAGTTTTTCTCTCTTGTTTTTGGAATGATTTATAATGGAGCTAAGTGGGTGTATTTATAGGCTCCAAAACTCATGGTAGGTGGCAACAATTTACAAAGCCAATTTCACTTAGCAATCTTTTTGTTGCGGTAATTCTAGATGATACGCAAGTGTACGTATCGCAATTTGTAATAAATTTCGGTAAGACCGAGTATCATCCACAGACATTGATTTATCAAGTACCAATTAACTAATCCTTAGTTTCTATTTGGCGAATGAATATAAGTGATGATTTCTAATTAAAGAATTCACAAACTAACATGAATTTCTAGAATAAAATAGCAATGAAAACACACGAGGTTTAATTCAGTAACGAAGGAATTAGGGTTTCCAATCTCCTCAACTTTCAACTCTATCATTCATTAATGCAAGACTAACGATTCTTCTTCTTATTAAGATAGCAGGTTAACTAAGATGTTCTATATTCCGGTTAGAACATATAAAAACTCAACCTAAGTGAGAACTTTCTATATTTCTATGATAAGTTCGACCATATAGGAGGATTAAGATCAATAACCTAAAACGCTGCATAGGCAATCGTGATACTCTTGTTCAAGATTAAACCTACTTCTAATCAACTATAGCATATTCAAATCTCCCTTTTCAGATCTCGATTTGAAATCATATAGATAATGAAAACTAAAGGCCAATCAATTCTCATTCAATAAACGCAAGTTGAATAGATTTTAATAGATGAAGAAGAACATTAACAATGTATTAAATCATAATAGAGTTTCAAGTGATTCGACGGAAAACCCTAATAAAAGTAATTACCTCCTAGACATGCTAAGAAAACTAATTAACTTAATATCCAACATGAACTGAATTAAGGTATAGAAAAGGAAAAGAACTTGAACAATAGATGTCTCTAATGGCTCCTTGTTCTCTTGTTTCTTGCCTCTCAAAAGTCTCCCTTTTCAGAAAAAACATTTACCCCAATATATATCATGAAAACCCCCCAAAATGGACCTTTTTGCCTTTATTAAATTTAGGTTTTTCGCTTCCCTGACGTCGTCGGCGCCGCGGCTCAGCTATTAGAGCGTCGCGGCGCTAATTCTCTTCTGAAACATCCTTGTTCACTGCCAGTGGGGCACCGCGGCGCTAATGTTGGGCGCCGCGGCTCTTCAGCTTGGTGCGTCGCGGCTCTGTAGCCTTCTTCATCCAGAATTTATTTAAATTTCTTTCCGAGCTTCCTAGGGCTTCTTTGACTCATTTCTTGTGACCGACTATACATTTTTGTCCTTAATAACAGCCTATTTCCTTTGGATTTGCCTTATTCCTTTCTGAATCGCTTAAAACCTGAAAACACAAAACACACGCATAATACTACACAAAACAACTAAAAGACAAACAAAAGACTCCCTAAAACACACTCTAAAGCAGTACTAAAATCTACCTAACAAACACCCCCAAACTTACACTTTACTCGTCTTCGAGTAAAGAACTCTAGACACCCTAAAAAGAAAAACACACAAACTCTAACAATGAATCAAGTCAACCACAATAGATTATGCTTCGAAGATCATGAACAACATGCAATATAATCTTCAGGAACATTCTAGCCACTATTTGCTATCTAGAATTTCAAGTCGGATAATCCTCAAATTTGCTTAAAGTTATTGATGCATATGATCACTCAACCATGGTTATTGAAATAAACAAGTATTGAATATGAGTTTATGCACAATGAATTCTCACCAACAGTCCATCAGGCCAAAATTCTATAGGCTTGCTAACTTGCTATTCTCCTCTATTTTAGACAACACATGCTCAAGAATCAGTAGGACTTTTATTGGTTATGACGATAGGCTTGGGCACGAGTAGATGAAATGTCATTTAGGCTCAAAGTTACCATAAGCATATAAACCAATCAACCCAACTCAATATTCAATTTATAAAACAAAAACAATCCCCAACTTTTTGTTACCCAAATTTTCTTTTCTTTTCGAACTACACCCCCAAACTTGTTTTTCAATGTATGTACAAGGGAGTGTAATATATTCCCATTTTTTTGTTCTTCTTTTAATAGCACCCAATCTAAAATACAAATTACAAAGTGCCAATCCCCAAATCATATACTTATATGCTCATGGAATTCAAGGAAAGGAAAATATTTGTAAAGGGTTTCAAGTAGGCTCGGAATATGTGTCAATCAAAGAAGGGTTACTTAAGGCTAAAAAGGGGTAACTAGAGATTACATTAGTCAAGGTTGGCTTGAAAGGCTCAATCGTTTCAAAGATGGCCTAAATCATCTTCCTAAGCATGCATCATCTATGATTTTGTCTCAAATAGCAAGCAAGCAAGTTCTAGGACTTTCCACCATCTTTCCTCAAACCAAAATTCAATCATGCATAAACCAATATTCAAGTACAAGAAATTCACCAATCATGATCAAGTTTTCATACTTATTAATAATTAGAAGAAACTCAAGACCTATCCAACTTAAGCACACAGATTTATGCATTTTATGGCTATCAATTTCATCTAACTCTATCACATGTGTACAATCAATCTCATGGGCTATTATTATCAACTTGATTCATTGACACAAGACACTCAAACATTGATACTAAAACTAAGACACTAACAATAAAGAAATAACTTAACACAAATAATTAACACTATTAACACCAAACAGTAAGACTCCCCCCCCAAACCTATTCAACACATTATCCCTAATGTGATAAGTAAAGAAAGAGTAAGAAGACTTACCAAAACTATAGCTAAGCGATTCAGAATGGTGGTAGTGGTGGCTACTAGGGCTAGTACTGTGGAGGACAGCTCATAATTCACCTAATCATAAACAACACAGAACAAGAAAAACAGGACAATGAGATTTTTCAAAACAAAACAAGACAAAATAACAAAATTTAAAATGTTGGGTTGCCTCCCAATAGCGTTGTCGTTTAACGTCATTTAGTAGCACACATATTTTTTCTTCATTTCAAGATCTCTTTTCTCATCACCTCCTTCATATTTGGGTTCAACTTTTTTTGCACCTCAATTGAAGGTCTGCTCTCATGGTCCTCGCATTGTGTTAATGTTACTTCAAGAGCATCAGTACTCTTGAAGCTTTCCTCGGCAACCGCTTTGTCAATTACATCAATGGAAAAACATTCGTCACTTGCTCTAGGATACGATATCGACTTGAATACATTGAAGATCACCTCTTCTCCCTGCACTCGGAGTCTCAACTCACCCTTCCGAATATCAATAAGTGTTTGCCCCGTGGATAAAAATGGGCTCCCAAGAATTATGGGCACATCGGCATCCTCCTCCATGTCAAGGACAATAAAATCAGCAGAAAAAAATGAATTTGTCCACTTTAAATAACACATCCTCAATAATTCCTCGTGGATGCTGGATTGAGCGATCTGCTAACTGCAAGGTAATTGTTGTAGGCCTAGATTCACCCAAACCAAGTCTATGAAACATAGATAATGACATCAGTTTGATACTTACCCCAAATCGCACAGAGCATGCTGGCACTCAAAATGCCCGATAGTGCAGGGAATAGTGAAGCTCCCTGTATCTCTCAACTTTTGGGGAAGCTTCTTTTGAAAAATGGCATTGCACTCTTCAGTTAACGCCACAGTCTCATAATTTCCCATTTTCTCTTTTTAGATAGAATTTCTTTCATGAGTTTGACATAACTGGGCATTTGCTCTAAGGCTTCAACAAAGGGAATATTTATGTGCAGCTTCTTGAATATTTCTAAAAACTTGGAAAATTATTTATCCGAAGAATTTTTTCTAAGCCTCTGCGGGTATGGAATTCTGATTTGAGGCTCATTACTTACTGCTGGTGGTGCCTTTTCCACCGTGGGGTGGTCTTCAGTAACATCCTCCTTCTCTGAATTAGATGTCTCACTCAATTTGTCTATCTTCTCCGCAGATGGTAGAGGTGCAACTGGTTCAACTTGCTTACCGCTTCTCAAATTTATAGCTTGACATTGCTCCTTCGGATTTACAACAGTATTGCTAGGGAGATTCTCATGCGATCTGTTGTTTAACATATTTGCTAGCTGACCCACTTGTGTTTTCAGGTTTCGGATAGAAGATCTCGTTTCAGTCATGAACTGAGTCTGGGAATTGGTGAGAGTCAACAAGGCTGCTTGCAATTCATTGGGTTCAGCTTGTTGAACTTGTGGTTTGGGCTGCTGAAACGATGAAACTTGACTCATGGGTTGTTGTTGATTGTTTTGTTGATACTGCCCTTAGAATTGTGGTTGTTGGGTCTGATATTGCCCTTGAAACTGTGAGTGTTGGCCTTGGTTGTTTCTCCATGAAAAGTTAGAGTAATTCCTCCACCCAGGATTATAAGTATTGGAGAATTGATTGTTGTAGGGCCTCTGAAAATTCCCAACGGCTTGAACTTGAGCTTGGTCCATAGGAATATTGTTTGGATCCATTGTTGTGCACCGGTCAAAAGTATGTGGACCCCCACAAATTTCACAAACCACTTGCATCTGAACAGCATTTGCGGACACGGTATTCTGTTGCAATTGCTTTGCAAAGAAGCAACTTGAGCAATTAACGCAATGATGGCATCTAACTCATAAACCCCTGTTGTTTTTCTACTGCTCGTTGATCTCTCATAAGACCATTGATGGTTGTTTGTGGCCATATCTTCTAACAATTCATACGCTTCATTAGCACTTTTACTCATAAATGCCTCTCCAGCCACAACATCAATTATGGTACGAGTAGTACCACACAACCCATTGTAGAAATTGTGGACCAACATCCACTGTTCAATTCCATGGTGCGGACATCTCCTTTGCAACTCCTTAAACCTCTCCCAAGAATCATACAAAGACTCCCCATCAACCTGATAAAAATTATTCATTTCTCCCTTTAACTTCGCGGCCTTTGATGGAGGAAAGAACTTGGCAAGAAATTTCTGATCCAACTTTAGCCAAGTAGTAATAGAATTTGTCGTAAGAGAGTTTAACCAGCTTTTGGCTCGGTCCCTTAGTGAGAAAGGGAAGAGCCTCAACCTAATGGCATCATCAATAACACTATTATACTTAAATGTAGCACATAACTCCAAAAAGTTTTCTAAATGCATGTGTGGATCTTCTGAAGGCAATCCACCAAACTGAACTTTTCTTTGGACCATATGCAGGATTTGCTAGCTTAATCTCGAAATTATTTGCCTCCACAGATGGTGGCCTTATGCATGTCTGTAAACCTGTAACAGTTGGCAATATGTAGTCCCGTAGCTCATTGCCGCAGGATTCTTGGCTTGTGCCTGCACGAATTCGGGCACCCCTCCATTCAACCCATCATTATCATGTTGATTAGTCATAGCAGTTGAATCAGCAATTATTTTGTTCTTTCGGTTCTGCTTGCACGCTTTTTCAATCTCGGAATTGAGAGGGAACAAGGTTGTCTGCTCCTCTCCTGCTTCGCATATACCAAAACTACCTGAAAAATGATCAAAAAATTCTGCACGCAGATTAAGTTAAAAATGTGTTCTAGGAACAACCAAATTAGAAATAAGATTAATTATTTTGATATTAGTAATACTTCAGTCCCCGGCAACGGCGCCAAAAACTTGTTGCGATATTTTTAGATGCTACGTAAGTGTACGTATCGCAATTTGTAATAAATTTTGGTAAGATCGAGTATCGTCCACAAAGACTGGTTTATCAAGTACCAATTAACTAATCCTTAGTTTCTATTCGGTTAACGAATATAAGTGATGATTTCTAACTAAAGAATTAACAAACTAACATGAATTTCTAGAATAAAATAGCAATGAAAACACACGAGGTTTAATTCAGTAATGAAGTAATTAGGGTTTCCAATCTCCTCAACTTTCAACTCTATCATTCATTAATGCAAGACTAACGATTTTTCTTCTTATTAAGATAGCAGGTTAACTAAGATGTTCTATATTCTGGTTAGGACATATAAAAACTCAATCTAAGTGAAAACTTTCTATATTTCAATGATAAGTTCGACCACATAGAAGGATTAAGATCAATAACCTAAAACGCTACACAGGCAATCGTGATACTCTCGTTCAAGATTAAACCTACGTCTAATCAACTATAGCATATTCAAATCTCCCTTTTCAGATCTCGATTTGAAATCATATAGATAATGAAAACTAAACGCCAATCAATTCTCATTCAATAAACGCAAGTTGAATAGATTTTAATAGATGAAGAAGAACATTAACAATGCATTAAATCATAATAGAGTTTCAAGTGATTCGACGGAAAACACTAATAAAAGTAATTAGCTCCTAGACATGCTAAGAAAACTAATTAACTTAGTATCCAACATGAACTGAATTAAGGTATAGAAAAGGAAAAGAACTTGAACAATAGATATCTCTAATGTCTCATTGTTCTCTTATTTCTTGCCTCCCAAAAGTCTCCCTTTTCAGAAAAACGTTTCCCCCAATATATATCATGAAAAACCCCCAAAATAGATCTTTTTCCCTTGTTAAATTTAGGTTTTTCGTTGCCCTGACGTCGTCGGCGCCACGACTCAGCTATTAGACCGCCACGGTACTAATTTTCTTCTGAAACATCCTTGCTCACTGCCAGTGGGGCGCCGTGACACTGTAGCGGCGCGACTTTGTAGCCTTCTTCGTCCGGAATTTATTTAGATTGCTTTCCGAACTTCCCAGGGCTTCTTTGACTCATTTCATGTGACCGACTATGCATTTTTGTCCTTAATGATCGCCTATTTCTTTTGTATTCGCCTTATTCCTTTCTGAATAGCTTAATACCTAAAAACACAAAACACACACATAATACTACACAAAATAACTAAAAGACAAACAAAAGACTCACTAAAACACACTCTAAAATAGTACTAAAATCTACCTAACACTCTTCCTTTTGTTTTTCAACAAAGAATGCACCTAGCAACACCTACCAATATGCATTCTCTTATTTTTTTTATCACATGGGCTGTTGCCCATATTTGTTGAATAATAATCTCCCACTTGAAGACTGATTTCAATCTGTCTTCACACCTTGATCGATGTAGCAGTCCTCCTTCGGTCTGTCAGTCTAGCAGGTCAACTGAAGTTGAGCACAACTTCAGTTTATCAATCGTCACCACCTTTGTTAACATATATGATAGATTTTTACTTCCTTGTATTTTCGCCAACATTAGCACATCATCCTCAAGAAGTGTCCTGATGAAGTGATAACGGAGACCAATGTGTTTTGTTCTAGAATGAAATGTTGAATTCTTTGCCAGATGTATTGCACTTTGACTATCACTATACAAAACATTCTTCTTCTGGTTGAATCCCAGCTCTGTCAGCAAACCTTGAAGCCATATCAATTCTTTACTAGCTTCTGTCATTGCAACATACTCAGCTTATGTAGTAGATAAAGCAACAATCTTCTGAATTTGCGACATCCAACTAACAGCTGTCGTACCAATAATAAATATGTAGTCGGTGGTGCTTCTGCGGTAATCGACATCACCTCCATAGTCTGCATCTACGTAACCTTATACTTTTATTTCTCCTTTTCCAAAGTACAAACACTTCTTTGTTGTGCCTCGTAGATACCTCAAAATTCACTTAACTGCTTCCCAATGAGCTTTTCCAGGATTTGACATAAACCTGCTTACAACTCCCACTGCATGGCTGATGTCTGGCCTCGTACAGACCATAGAGTACATCAAACTTCCAATGGTTGAAGCATAAGGAACCTTAGCCATTGACTCTTTTTCTTTCTCCGTCTGAGGGCACTGGTCCTTGGATAGGCGAATATGACTAGCCAAGGGTGTGCTAACCGGCTTGGCATTGTCCATGTTGAGTCTCTGCAAAACAAGATTGATATACTCCGCCTGAGATAACTGCAAAACTCTCTTCTACTTATCTCTTGTGATTTGCATTCCAAGAATCCTTTTTGTTGGGCCCAAATCCTTCATATCAAATTCTTTTGATAATTGCCACTTCACGTTTCTGATCTCGCCCATATCGGAACCAGCTACTTACATATCATCAACATAAAGTAGCAAAATGATATAACTGGACTTATATCTCTTGAATTAGCAACAGTAGTCGGCGTTGCACTTCTGGAAACCTTCCATGTGCATAAAACTATCTAACTTTTTGTACCAATGCCTTGGATCTTGTTTCAGGCCGTACAAGCTCTTTTTCAATTTGCATACCTTATTTTCCATCCCTTTCACCACAAAACCTTCAGGTTGGGACATGTATATCTCCTCGTTCAAGTCTTTGTGAAGAAATGATGTATTCACATCCAATTGCTCAAGATGGAGATCTTCACTGGCAACAATACTTAATACGGACATGATAGTATTGAGTTTCACAATTGGAGAGAATATCTCAGTATAGTCAATTCCCTCATTTTGTTGGAATCCTTTAACTACAAGTCGGGCTTTGTACCTCTTGGAACCAACATGCTTATCTTTCACCCGATATACACATTTGTTGTGAATCGCCTTCTTTCCCATAGGTAAATCAACAAGTTCCCATGTCTGATTGGTCATCAAAGACTTCATCTCATCTTTCACAGCAAGCTCCCACTTGCTGGCATCTCTAGTCTGACATGCTTCCTCATATCATTCACGTTCACCTGCATTAGTTAACAACATATAGTTCATATACCTTCTGTTAGGTACGTGAGGCCGAGAACTCCTTCTCAGTTCTGGTACTGGAGCAGAAGACTGTGCTATATTAGAATGCTGCTCGGTGTTCTAATCAATTGTCCCCAAACTAAGGAATGTCAACTATCTGCTCCATAGGACTTTCTGGGACATCATCCACCGCTGCATACACTGGCTCACTCTGTTCTGAGTCATTGGCAACTGTGTTATGCATGTCCTTATACATCACTCGTTCGTTGAAGATTACATCTCTGCTACGGATCATCTTTTTATTTTCATCATCCCATAAGCGGTAGCCAAACTCATTGTCACCATAACCAATGAAAGTGCATTTCTTTGATTTTGGATCAAGTTTATTTCTTTGTGCATCATTGATATGCACATATACTACACAACCGAAAACTCTAAGATGTGAGAGTTTTATCTCTTTTTCGCTCCATACCTCTTCTGGTATTCTATGATCTAATGGTACCGATGGACCTCGGTTGATCAAGTAAGCTGTTGTGTTGACTACTTCAGCCCAGAACTGCTTTGGCAGGCCTGACTGTACCTGCAAGCTTCTGGCTCTCTCTGTCAACGTCCGGTTCACACGTTCAGCTACACTGTTGTGTTGAGGCGTACCAGGCACGTTTCTCTCTATTCTGATCCTGTGCTCATAGCAGAACTTCTTCAATTTGGTGTCTTCATATTCACCACCATTGTCGGTTTTAAGCTTCTTTGTCTTCAACCTTGTCTCATTTTCAACTATCGCTTTCCAAATCTTGAAAGCGTCAAATACTTCTGACTTGTATTTCAAAAAGTAAACTCATACTTTTCTCGAGTGATCATCAATAGAAGTCACAAAGTATTGTTTCCCACAAATGGATGAGACAGTTGTTGGTCCCTAAACATCAGAGTGAACAAGTTCAAGTTTCTCCTGCTTTGGGGGCCTAGTCCACGTTTGAAATCTAACTCTTTTTTGCTTTCTAAAAATGCATCCTTCACACGTGTCAATATCAATTGATTGAAGACTCAGTAGTTTTCCCTTCGAGTGCATAACCTTCATTCCTTTTTCGCTCATGTGTCTAAGTCTCTGGTGCCACAAAGTAAGACTTTCTGTGTCTGCTGCCACAACAATTGAACAACTTGTTTCTGCTGTTATGTAAAGAGTACCACTCTTTTTGCCTCGAGAAATAATCATTGCACCTTTTGAGATCTTCCAAGTATCGCCGTGAAAGACTGTTGTATATCCTTTACTGGCCAACTGAGATTAAGTTCTTTCTCAGGTCGGGAATATGCCTCACATCCTTCAGTTCTCATACAGACCCGTTCAACATAATCTTTACGATACCTTTGCCAACAATCTCGCAAGATTGTTCATTACCAAGGTAGACTTTACCAAGGTTTCCAGGGACATATTTCTCAAAAAGTTCTCTCTGCGAAGTGTCATGGAATGATGCTCCAGAGTCTAATACCCAAGACTCTTGCTTTCTCTCCAAAGAACATATTAATATATCATCTGTGGAAGTAATGTTTGCTTCTGCCTTCCCCTCTTGATTCTTCGGTGCACTTTTGCACTAATTTTTATAGTGTCCGGGCTTGCCGCAATTCCAATACTCGATAGTCTTCGAGTTTTGAGAATTAGAGGGATTTCTAGATTTGTACCTCCTGTCCTTTTGTTTGTCACGTTCGCATCCTCTAATTGATTTTCTACCTCTTGACTCTATATGTAATACTGAAGAGGTTGATGACTCATTAGAATCTTTCTGTGTGATCTCCTCGCTGAGAACCAGATCACGAACATCGTCAAATTTCAACTTGTTGCTTCCCGATGAGCTACTCACAGCTTTGACAGTAGCATTCCAGCTTTTTGGTAGGGAAGACAAAAGTATCAATGCCCGTACTTCGTCATCAAAATCAATTTTAACTGAACTCAGCTAGCTTGTCACTGTGTTGAGTTCATTGAGGTGTTGAGCTACCGAATCGCCTTCTACCATCCGTAAATTGAACAACCGCCTCCTAAAATGGACTTTATTTGAGGCTGATGGCTTCTCGTACATGCTTGAAAGAGTCGTCATAAGACCCATCGTGGTCTTTTCTTTTTCAATGTTGAAAGCAACGTTGTGTGACAATGATAGTCGGATAATTCCAATAGCTTTTCTGTCTAGAAGAGCCCAATCATCTTCTTTCATGCCTTCTGGAATCTTACCTGAGAGAGGTTGATAAAGACCCTTTTGGTACAGATAATCTTCTATCTGCATCTTCCAAAAGCCAAAGTCCGAACCATTGAATTTTTCAATATTTATTTTTCCTTCGTCTGCCGCCATTACTCCCACTCGAACCTGACTCCCACCGGATTGTTGTTTTGACAATTTTGAGAACCACCGTGTTATTGAAAATAATGATGCGGGCGGATTTTTTGTAGCTGGCCAAATTCTACTATTCACGAATTTCACTATTCATATGAATAGTACTTGCCGTAAATTGACAAAATTAACAATATGACTCTGATACCAGTTGTTGGGAAATTTACCAGCTTAATTTCCTTTCCGTCAGATTTAAGGAAATGTACCGACTAGATGATTCCTAGGAAAGACAGTAAAATAGTGCGATCTTATCAACACAAGATAGATACGGACAGTCTCCTAGACAGAACCACCTTTCTAAGAAGGTTCCCAGGAAAGACTGGAGGGTCACAGATGGACCACTTAAATTTCAACCTCCTTAGACAGAACCTACTTACGTCGTGATGTGAGTAGAACAATAACACACACAATTGATAACGGAGTTCGGCCAATTTTGCCTACATCTTCGGACTGCTTCAGATCTTTTATTAAGGGAGAATTATTACAAAAGTGTTTACAACACTCAACCTCACAACCCCGATCCTAATTACACCCAAGAATTTTCTCACCAAAATTCTCTCAAAAGCTTTTCTTGCTTAAGCTTTTCACTAAGAGTATTTCTCTCTTGTTTTTGGGATGATTTACAATGGTGCTAAGTGGATGTATTTATAGGCTCCAAAACTCATGATAAGTGGCCAATAATTTACAAAGCCAATTTCACTTGACATTCTCTTCCTTTTGTTTTTCAACAAAGGATGCACCTACCAACACCTATCAATATGCATTCTCATGTTTTTTATCACATGGGTTGCTGCCCATATTTGTTAACTAACAGATACGAGTTATCTCATACGATTATAGTCACAAGTTTACATTGGATTCCATTTTAAAATTATTAATATTTATCCAACACCTCACAGTTAATTCGCTAGATATTTGTTATAAAATTAATGTCGAATCTCCACCATTATCTTTTTTTTGATATCCAGCTTCCGGCTTACGCCAGACTATTCCTGGAGATAGTAGTCCCGGTCCCTCAGCACTACTATCAGTAAATCGCGGAATGTGCCTGAATGACCAGGATTTGAGAACAGAGCAACTGAAATCAACTACAAGATCATACCCTAGAAAAGATCAAATTGCTCACACCAGGGTTCGAACCTACGCTGCAGGCCTCCAGCTGGATTTTAAGTTGCTCGAGGGACTGATTCTCCACCATTATAAATTGACAATGATATGGATTTGATTGTATACATGAAGTTGAAGAAGAAAAAAATAAGATCTTAAGGTGTATTCCTTGTGTATATCAATGAAGTAGAATGGTACACATCTCATAAGTTTCAATTTGAACGATCAACATTTATCTGGACGAATGTAGATTGCTGAGATGACCAGGAACAAGAAGGAATGCTAGAATCAACGTCTTTTTTTTCAAATTATGTGTTGTTGTATATCATTATAAATAATTCTATGTACGAATATATATCAATGAGTAAACAACTTTGGATAAATGTTATACATCGTTATGAATAAGAATATTGTATATAAGCTTGTATATCACAGAGTGAAGATATATATATATATATATATATATATATGATGAATTTTGCATCAATTAAGTTTTTTGTTTACACGTGTTGTTGTATATGTATAAGTAGGAAGAACTTTGTATCCCAATATGCATATTAGATAATAAAAATTATCAAAATAAATAAATGTTCCCATAATTATTTTTGTTGTATATCAGTAGGAAGAACTTTGTATCCCAATATATATCAAAATGAATAAATGGCTCTCATAAATTCTTTTTTGTGGTCGTTTGTATATCATTATCAATAACCTTGTATCAAAATCGTGAAAAGCTAAAAAAAATTAGTTAGTGGAACATAGGAATATCAATATACTGCTAACGTGTATTATGGTGATGGTTTGAGAAATTTACAGATATGATTTAAGAGATTGGGGAGATGAATTGGGAGAGTGGAAGAATTTTGGAAGAGAGAGAATAAGTATGAAATTTTGCAAGCTATTTTAACAAAAAAATTTGGTGGTTGAGAGATTTATGGATACGATTTGAGAGTTCTGGAAAGCCGATAATTTTCAAAAGAGAAAGAAGCTTTACCTGTTATACAAAACTAGCCAAATAACATGGGAATGGACTAACTATTGCCAAGTTCTTGAACTATAGCTATTTTATGCTTGCTTATTTGTCTGTCCATGTTGATACTCGATGTCAATTTTTTAATGTTTTAGTGGTAGTTGAGCTTACATATATATATCGGGTTGAATATAATGTAAAAGAATAAGTTACTTGTGTGTGTCATAGAGTAGGAATGAAGTTGTGTTTTTTGTGTAGTTGGAATGAAGATTTATATTAAGTTTTATTATGTAACCTTAGTAATTGTGTAGTTGTATCTTGTATGTGTGTATTCCTCCTTATTTGCACGCTTTTTGGCAAACACGTTCTTTCTTATTTGACTAAAAAAATATGATTTATGGTTTAATTGCTAACTTAGGGTTGTTGGTGTTTCTTTTTAAATTATTTATATAAAGTAAAGTTTTAGTTGATTTCACCGTCCTAAATATTAGTATTTTCTACCGTTCTCAAAATTCTAAATATTAATTATAATTTATTTTAAAGGGTAAAAAAAAGGTCTAACGAACTTTCACTAAAGAGCCTTGTACTTTTTATAACAATATAGATATATAATTTTTTGTTTTGGTTAAATACCTAGTTAACCCCTTAAACTTTATACTGTTTTCTAGTTAGATATCTCAATTTAATATAATAAATTACATGTGTTTTGCTTATATTTGAGCATGCAAGGACTTCTCTCATGGTTTCTTCCTTTTTCATAATTAAATTGAAAATCTATTGTGGGCTCCACACTTTCACTCTTTTAACGAAAATAATAAGAAAAATGACACAAGAAGCCATCGTATCCAATCCAAACTATTGACAAATGGATGATCAAAGAAGCTTAAAAGATATTCTTTAGCTTTTTAAAAATAATTTTATTTCATAATTTTTTTCAACTAATTCTAACGCAGATATGAAAAATTATATTATTATTATATAGAATATGTGTCACTACTATATATGTATAGAAATATATTATACATATAAAAATTGTATCATTTTGTATAAAATATATATCCCTACAATATATATTTTAAAAATATATTATTATTATATAATTTTATATATAATGAATATATAATGAATGTATATTTATCAATTATACACATATTTTATAATTATTATACATATATCAAGCCATACAAACGAAAAATAAAATTCGAAAATACAAGTGTCTTCTTCCATAGGCAATCTCCCAGTAAATAATTAAATATAACATTTATATACAATAAAACCCCCAATTGGAAGCAATTCTAGGGTTTTAAATTTAGAAACATTTACTTGGGTTGAGTTCATAGATTCGATACAAAATAATGTCTCAAAACGGTAAATTAATGCCAAATTTGGACCAAAACAGCACGAAGCTCCTTAACTTAACAGTTCTTCAGCGAATCGATCCATTTATTGAAGAAATACTCATCACTGCTGCTCATGTTACTCTCTATGAATTCAATATCGACAATAGCCAATGGGTACTTATTATTATTCATTTTTCTCTATTTTAAACACTATTTGCATCTTTATTTGTATCTTTTTTGTGTAGCATACCTTTTAGGGGTCGTTTGGTAGATGGTTAGAGTTATGCAGGTACATGGATTAGTTATGAGAGAATCTATGTATTATTTTATGCAGGATTTAGAGATTCATGTATATGTTACTCTCTATGAGTTCAATATCGATAATAGCCAATGGGTACTTATTCATTCATTTTTCTCTATTTTAACAAATATTTGCATCTTGAGCCGAGGGTCTCTCGGAAACAGTTGGTAGGTAGAGGTAAGGTCTGCATACACTCTACTTTCCCCCAGACCCCACGTTGTGGGATTTCACGGGGTAGGTTGTTGTTGTTGTATTTGTATCTTTTTCGTGTAGCATTAAGTGTGAGATTTAGCAAGAGAGTTTTATTTACACGCTTTAGCCCATATTTTGTGTTGGTTAACTGATTTAGCCCATATTTGTGTATAAACAATTTTTTGTACACTTTTATATAAGGTTGATATATTAAGTGTGAGATTTTAGCAAGGGAAAATACGCTCCGTCTCCTGGGAGAAAAATATTTACACGCTTATGCCCATATTTTGAGTTTGTTACTACCCGAGTTAGCCCCATATTTTGAGTTTGTTACTACCCGATTTAGCCCATATTTGTGTATAAACAATTTTTATACAAGGTTGATACATTATGTGTAATGTTGTATATAATATTGTATAAACTGAAAATAGGGCATAATATTTTATGTTGGGCTGTTGAAAATTTCCCATTTAGCAAACTTTTTGTAGTTCTTAAAGAACATTCAAATTAGTACGCGTAAAAGATAAATTATTTAGTATTTGAATTAAATGAGTTGGGAATCAGATGGCAACTAGTTTGGGATTGAGTGTAGTTTTATTGATTGACTTGTATTTGAGTATTCTTATTAAGTACTGGTTGTTTTAATCTTGCTCATGTTACTTTCTATGAATTCAATATCGATAATAGCAATGGGTATCCGTTTTCTCTTTAAAAGATTGCGTCTTTGTTATTTGTATGTTTGTGTATGATAAGTGTGAGATTTAGGAAAACCTTTATAGTCTTTAAAGAACTTTTAAATTAATTCGAGAAAAGGATAAAATATTGTATTTGAATTAAACGAGTTGGACTATTAGATGGCAATTAGTTTGTTGATTGACTTGTATTTGAGTATTCTTATTTGAGTACTGAATTGTTTAATCTTGCTCACGTTACTTTGTACGAATTCAATATCGATAATAGCCATTGGGTATTCATTTTCTCTTTTGAAAAATTGCATTTTTGTATTTGTATGTTTGTGTAAGGTAAGTGTGAGATTTAGCAAACTTTTTTTTTTTAAGGAACTCTTATATTAATTCGAGAAAGAGCTTCTCATGTTACTTTCTTGTTCAATATCGATAATAGCCAATGGGTACTTTTCTCTTAAAAATTGCATCTTTATTTGTATGTTTGTGTTGGGTAAGTGTGAGATTTATTAAACCTTTTAGTTTTTAAAGAACTCTTAAATTAATTCGAGAAAAAAGCTTCTCATGTAACTTTCTACGAATTCAATATTGATAATAGCCAATGGGTATATTCATTTTTCTCTTGACAAAAATTGCATCTTTATTTGTATCTTTTTGTGTAGCATAAGTGTGAGATTTAGCAAACCTTTTAGTTTTTAAAGAACTCTTAATTTCAGGAAAAAAATAAATTATTTAGTATTTGAATTAAATGAGTCGGAATATTAGATGGCAACTAGTTTGAGTATTCTTATTTGAGTACTGATATTGTTTTAATATTTTTCTGCAGAGTCGAAGGGATGTGGAAGGATCCCTCTTTGTTGTCAAGAGGTAAGCATTTGGGTTTCTGGACTTGCTATTTTTTTAGGCATTTCTTTACCTGACCCTTTTCAGGGTTTTGATAAACTGGTGCCTTTGAGGTGTATTCCTGTTTTTTAGAGGAAAGGTTTTGAGATAATATGGTCAAAACTTTTATGTCACATGGATAAGTGTGAAATTTATAGAAGCTGCATTTTAGAGAAGTAATTTGCTTAATAGTCAAATTATTTACTAGTAAGTGGAATTAAGATGAGCACAGTAGAGAAAAATTAACCTACAGGATTCCTATAGCCGACCCCATCTAGCTTTACATTGAGACTAAGTTGATTGATTGATTGAAAGTTTCTAGATTTAATGCATTATTCTTCTTCCTGGGTTGATTTTGACTGGTATGGCTCTTTGATATAATTATTATTTCTTTGGCGGGTGTTACAGGAGTGCTCAACCTCGGTTTCAGTTCATTGTTATGAACCGCAGAAATACAGGTTAGTTATTTGTTTTCTGTTCTAAAATTTTCTGCTTGAACTGTAATTTCACAGAACTTTTGCAAGTTTCTTTGATGCTTTAGGCTTTTCATGCTACGCTGCACTTGGGAAATAGACAGTCTCAGCTTTGTTTTTGTGTTTGTTTTCCTTTTCCCTGTGGAAAACAGTGCATGAAGTAGTATCTCATGCACAACTGACTATTTGACTTGAACATCAAGAACCATAGTAATATAATTCATGAAGTACGTAATCTTATTGATGAATCTCATGGGGTTGCAAGTTATTTTGGAGAATCCTGAAGCAGTAAACCTGACATTCAATCCATGTCAAGAGATAGTAATGAAGTAGTCCTCATTTGCTGGAAAATACTGTAATGGCAATTGATGACATTATATCTTTTCCTAGCACAGTTAATTGATTGACTGAATTGGTCTAAGCGAATTAGAATATTGTACAGAAGCGAGGGATATAGCAATTTAGTTTTATAGAGGTTCCGCCAAACATTTGGGGATGTCACAGATTGTAATGTGGATCAAGTTTTTTGGGCAAATAAAACAATACTTTGATTTTTCTTAAGAATTTTCATAATGGAGACACATATCTTGTTCTGCCTCTCATATAACAAGATAAAAAATTGGCTCAATATCAAGTCTTGAATTGCTGTGCTTTCTCTCTTCACTTGATAGTTAACTTAAATATGAAGAATACTTGATAAACCCCTTTTTGCAGTTAGTCGGATTTCAGCACTGATTTAAAAGAATGCTTACAAATGGGAAAAAGGAGAAAAAGAAAAGTGATTTCTCTTGGGTAGAATTAAATGCTAAAAGTCACTCATCTGAATTTTTTATTTTGCAAGAAACTTTGAAGGATGGAACAAGAAAACGGAAGAAATGGCCTATTGTAAAGAGTAGTTAGCTTACAAAAAGTACAAAGAATGTTGGAAGCTCACTCCTTGAGCAGGTGAGGAAATAAAATTCTGATGTAAGGAGAACTTTCCTGTACATTGATATAGGCTCTTCCCTAAAATATCGGGCATATCTCTGGTCAAGAATGAACCTGTATTTTGAGATGGTAAATAAAGTGTTTAGTCAGGTTGGCAAGTTACTAGATTCCTTTAATTTTTAATGTGAAATACATATATTCTGTCAGATGAACTAAAAGACTGTATAATTATAAGTAGTCTTTGTATATTTTCATGTGCCAGGATTGCTAGAGAGAGACATGAGAAGTTTATTGATTCCCAAAGCCCCCTTTTTTCCTTGTTACTTTTGACTTTGGAGTTTGGAGTTCATCTCTAAGTTTTTAGCATACAGATTGTGGTTACTCTTTTTGTGAATAATTCTGTCTGGTATTCGAACAGTGGTCTCCAATTCTTTGTCCGGTGAATGTACTTGTCAAAAAAAAAAAAAACTATCTCCAGTGCATGTGAAATAATTGGACATTTTGAGATTATAGAGTAGGACATTCAGAAGGCTGAATGCCTTGCGTAACCAGTCTTTGATGTCAATCCAGTTCAGTAAAACCATCCTCTATGCATCATTTGGACTATTTAGTTGGAAAAGAATAAGAGATGTTTTGAATAGGGGTGGGCATGGTACGGTATAGTATGGTATTTGAAACTTTAGTAGGGTAATTACGGTTTTCGGTTTTTAAAAACACGATACCATTACCATATCATATTAATTCGGTATGGTTCGATACTTTTAAGTTTGGTTTCGGTATTTTGCGGTACGGTAAATCGGTAGCCATAGTTTGTTCAATTTCGACTTACGTATACTCATATAATAGAAAATTATGACTTCAGTTATTCAAAAAATATCTCAATCATATCGTACTAACACCTTACACATGAAAAATATTCAAAAGAAAGTACAAGCAATCCCCTTCGTAAATCAATTACACAAAAAGGGCATTTCATCAAGATAGATTAGTCAAAATTCCCACGTCTAAACAATTAGTTTTGTATTAATTCTAGTTTATAGATTTGTTAGTATTATAATATTAATATATGTGAATTGTATATATAACTATATACTTCAGTATGATATTCGGTATTTCGGTATATTTTTTTTATAAATACCATATACTGTACCAAATACCAAACTTTTTATAAATGCATACCAAATACCATAATATCGAAACCGCGGTATAATATATTTCGGTTTCGGTATGGTAATCGGTATCTACCGTACCATGCCCACCCCTAGTTTTGAAGATTAAAAAAAGCATGTCTTTTGTAAAATAGGTGCCTCCAGAATTAATTTTATTGGTGTAGGAGAAACATGGCAGAGAGCCTACTTCAGTTTTTGGATTTACTGGATGTTTTAGGGATGTAACTTTAACAGCTATGCTGTAACTTTGTATTTTTGTAGTACCTCCTTGGTATTAAAATAATGAAATTACCTTGCCTTATCAAAAAAAATTAAGTGGCATCAAAAGTCTGTTTTTACCTTTATTAATTTAGTGTTTGAGACTTAAACAAAGCTATTGAGATGAATTCCATGTTGCTAATTAGTTGGTACAAAAAGATGAGAATTTGCTTTCTAAATGAGCATGTATGTTTAGTTCTTTCGTGTTAAAGATATGACTTTATTCGTTCAGGCAGATAATTTGGTGGAGGATCTCTTGGGGGATTTTGAGTTCGAGCTCCAGATCCCATATTTATTATATCAAAATTCTTCCCAAGAAGTAAATGGGATATGGTTCTATAATTCACGTGAATGTGAAGAAGCTGCAAATCTCTTTAACAGGTGACCTTTTGAATCTCTTTTTCTCCCCATAAATCATTCCTTTCCCATCTCCCGCATTTACACCCCCCACCCCCGCCTTTTTCTGTGTGGGGGTGTGTTTAGTTTTTCCCACTATCCATTTTGTTCATTCTATGAGAAATAAAAATTAGATTTGCATAATGTGGAATTTTGAGGACTGAATTGCTTATGCAATCATTGTTTTGGAGTATGTGATTGTAATCTAATTAATCATGGAAGTAGAATTCACTAGTTCTGCTGCCTATAGGTTGGACTTCTCTAGAACCTCAGTCTATAACATCTAAAATTGTTATAGCGAATAGCTTAATTAGTAGCAGAATGGTATGTTTGACTTACTCATTGTTTTAGTTAGGTGGATGATTAGATGACGTTCCGACTTAAAGTTGCAGCTTTGTTTTCATTGTCTTTTCTTGATCAGTAAAGAGATAAGCTGTTTTACTTTGGCTTGGGAATGTTCTCCTTTTTATTTCCAAAACACCTGAACTGTTTTACTCTGGCTCCGGATGTTCTTCTTTTACCTTCCAGAACACCTCCAACTCCTCTCTTTCCATACTACCCACTATATACAAGCTGAAATGGTTCCCTAGATCTTCATCTCATCTTTTCAAATAAGTTTCTCATAGAGCTATTCTGAAGTTGAGCATACGTTTTTATGACTTGTAACTTTTAGGCAGAGGCATCTATCAAAAGGGGAAAAAGTGGTAGAGATTCAAGCTTGTATCGATGCAAAACAACTTCTTCACTGCTACACTCTTATCTATTCATCACCTTATTAATGAGAAGGGAGCGGATTAGACAAGTACCCTTTTTGGTTGTTCACTGCACCGATTGCCATGTCAATCTTCTCTTGCCTTTGCTTGTTAACATTATCTTATTATGCCTGATAATCTTTTTTGATATTTACTTGTGATCAGGATACTGAGTGCTTATTCTAAGGTGCCTACCAAATTCAAATTACCATCAAACAAGAGGTATTCAGTTAATATTTATAAAGATCAGAATATGTTTGTTGATTAAAAAAATAGATTCTCTTCGAGTGTTAATGTATTTTATTTTTAAACAGTTTGGCGTTGATTTATGTCTCAGATATAGTAGTTTAGCTTGGCACTTAAAAAGTTTTTGGTCTCCCTCTGTTTGCTAGAATCTTGAACTGCAGTGTGACTGAGAGAAAGCATAATAAATTTAAATTGATGTCATCCTAAAGAACCTGGTCAATGAGATACTGTTTGAATTTTCAGGGGTCGAACAGTTGAGTTACAAATACTGTTAAAAATTATTGTAGATGCTCATAGATATGATCAAAATCTAAGTGCGCAGGATGATTTTGACAGCAGAATTGTGAAATAAGAAAGTTAACAGTGTCACCTGAGGTGATCAGGATAATGTTTGTATTCGAGGTGCAAGTACGCTTTTAGTGAAATGTAAGTAGTGTTGAATGGGCCTTTAAATTTTTGGGTCTTGTTTACTGTTTGAATAGGTTGGTTCTAGTCCTACGGGTGCTTCCTATATAAGCCAACTTGCTCATAAAACTAAGCTATATGCATGATGAAAGTGACTATGAAAAGCTAGTGAGACATTATTTTGTGAGAAGTGTAAGCTTTTAGTTGCAAGCAAGCTGCAAGATTTTTGGAGAGGTGAATAGTTTGGTGGGTTGGTTTACCTTTTTAGCCATCTGCTCAAAATAATCTGACTTAGGAAAATTGCAACGTGTTGGTTTCTGAGAGGAAATTTTGGTTTTATGCAATTTTGATACAGTGAATTTGAAGAGATGGAAGCAGTTCCAAGCATGTCGATAATTGATGGTCCACTGGAGCCATCATCTACTACATCAAATACTGCAGATGTCCCAGATGATCGTTCCTTTGTGAATTTCTTCAGTGTATGCCCTTTCTTCCCTCGTACTTTCTCTTTCCCCCCTCCTACATAATGTGGCTGTTATGCAGTGTTTATCTTACAGAAAATAATGTCTTTTCCATATGTGAGTTCCTTTGGAAGATCTAAATACCTTCTATCATTAACCTTTGCTTTGGGATCATTAATTCTTATAATAGGCAGTCCTGCAAAAGTGTTAGCGACGCCTTTGTACAATATGTTAATTAACCATATGGTTATTTTTAAGAATTCTCGTGACATTTCACATTATGTAATCCATGGGGGACCAACTGAGATTCCCTGTTATTTTGCCTAAAGATATCTAACTCATTCGATGCATTATTCCACCCTTCTATATTGGATCATGTAGTTAGTAATTTAAGGATGTTTGGTATGAAGGAAAATGTTTTCTTGAAAAACAAGTGGGGTTCTTACTTATTTTCTAGCATTTGGTAATAAGGAAAAAAGTATCATTCCAAGAGCATTTATAAGTAATCTAGCAAAACACTATGGGGTTGGGATGGCATATGTAGTGGGGGTTCGGGGGTGGTGGGGGTGGGATGGTCAAGGGATGGGGGACGTTGGGTGGGTGGGGAGGAGACACTGTACTTGGAATGTCACTTATAGAACTTGTTTTCCTTAATTCCATTAGGGAAGTCATTTTCCTCGTGTTAGGAACTTGTTTTCGTAGAGAAAATGTTCAAAAAATTTTGACCATCCAAACATGGAAAATTGGGAAATCTTTTCCAGATGTTTTCTTCCACACCAAACACACCCTAAGCGGAGATACTTCTAGACTAGTACCATGTTAGAGATGAAAATTTTGTTTGTATGATGTTCTTGTTACACATTGTTAACGTGACTGAATTTTTTAGCATTTCATTTTGCAGAATGCTATGAGAATTGGGAGTGGTCCAAATGCTGCAGTTCAGGGACAGTCATATGACTCATCTGCAGTAGTCCTACCTCCTCTTCGTCCTCCTACTGCTGTACCTCCCTCTTCAGCACCATCTCCTACTCTTTCTACTTCTTCCACTTTGATGCCTACCCTTGTTGATGCTCCTGAACCAGATACCAAAAGGTCTTCAAATCTAGTGAAGCCATCATCATTCTTTGGTCGTCCTCCTTCCTCTTCTCCACTGATACCACCTGTATCTTCATCTGTGCCTGCTGCTCCTCCACTTCACCCCCCTGGAAATCTACAACGCCCTTACGGAGCTCCTTTGCTTCAACCATTTCCTCCTCCCAATCCGCCTCCATCTCTCACTCCTACCCCAAACAATGGACCTGGTATTAACAGAGATAAAGTGCGTGAGGCACTTGTGATACTTGTTCAAGTAAGCGTTCTTGAATTTGGTAGTTACTGTGCTATGTGAACTTTTTTATGGCTCTAAAGTTTAAGAAATTTGCAGTCAATTGCATTTGATCTAATAATGAAAATATATATTCAAAGCAAGAGGTGTGCTGAGGGTGTGTATATAATAAAAAAAGATCTTCCACATTATGAACGTCACTAAGAGTATTCAAGTAAGAAGAAAAAGGAAAAGAAAGAGAGAGAGAGGAAGAGTTTGCAAACAATTGCTTTTCAGACTTTCTGTTGGATGTTGGACCTGGTATTTGGTTGCTTCTCTCATTCCTCTGGGACCTAAATTTTTATGTCACCTAGTATGGATGCTTTTCCATCAGGGAACATAAGAACATTTATAGTTTTGAAATTAAGTACCTTACTTTCTCAAGGACTAAATGTTTTATCTGACGGGGAATCTCTCGAACTCCAAAAATAATTGAACCATTTCGACACCCATTTCCAACCCCCCCTCATTGTTTCCAATATGTAATCATTTCCTCTCTTTTCCATCTTGACCTCTGCAGATCTTCCCTTCCCCTGATGAGAGTTCCCACTCGAATTTCTCTTCCTCATATTGTGACTGCTTGGGCCACTGTTCAGTTGTTTGTAACCGCAAAATACCTTCCTCATATTGGGGTTGCTGACTCAGCATCATCACTGCTTTCCTTAGTTCTGTCAGCTGAAGTTGAAAGAAACCTGTCTTGCTCATGTTGAATAGAGGGTTGTTCACTGTATGACTTTGAATTTTGGGGCAGAAAGGAGAAGAATTTTCATCAGCAAATTCCTTCCCTACTCAGTTACAATTCTTCTCTGACCTCAGCTTACTTACCTACCCCACTAATTTCTCGTATATTAAAAATTGGTGAATCATGAGGTTTTGAGCACTGTCCGGCTGGCAGCGGCTGGTTGATCTACGTGGATTGTGATGTCTTCAACATTATTCCATCAGAAAAATTCTTCAAGAGTCATGTCTGTTATCTTATAATTGAAGGGTCGTTTTGGAATGGAAAATCCTATTTTCTGCATCAATGTGGCTTAGTTTTGGGACATCCCGGAGTTGGAAGTATGACAAAAAACTGGAATAGTCTGAGTAAAAAGGTTGCCTGGTGCGTGAAGCATCCCACATTCACAGAGAGTCCGGGGAAGGGCCGCGTCCAAGGGGGTGTAATGTAGGCAGTGACACAAGTATGAGTAACTGATTACACGGCTCAAACCCGTGACCTATAGGTCACACAGAGACTTAACTTTATCTCCAATGCTCCCCTTCGGAATAGTGTGAGTAGCACACTCAAAAGCTCTTGACAGTCAGTCACCTTAGCAAAAAACGTACTCTTGTATGGGAACCTTCACTAGCTCTGTTGATGGAAGTATACTTCCTCATTTCTTATGGTTAGTCTTGGAACCATTACCTTTTGAGCTGTCTATTTAATGAGTCAGTATCATACCAACCAATATTGATCCAAAGTATGACTGCTAGTTTGGGTGTGGTTACAAGGCTAAAATTTCCACCCCTGGATTGTATTGTCACTTGAGTTGCTGTTAGGACTAGAAGGTTAGACCATTTCTATTCCAGAAGGATGGGTATATTTATTAGACAGAAAGAATTAAGTGCTTCCTAAATTGAAAGAAGACGAGAAGAGCTACTATTTAAATAGAAAGAAAATAGCATGTCAAGACAAAGTTTGAAGCAATATAACAGTGTAGACTAAAGCTGTCCAACCACTCTACATATTCGGTTATCGTAGTTCATTGCTATTTTGTTCAACTTTTCATCTAAATAAGAAAAGGAAAATACCCATAGATACCGTGACTTATGACATGCCAAGTAGTTAATTTGTTATCACCTTTTCTTTAAAAAAGAGGTACAGTGTCACCCAACCAAAACTAAAGATTTTGTAGGAGAGTTATTTGAAGTTAGCTGGAAAATATAAGTATGCCAAATATGATCACTGGAAAATACGAGTCCAGAAAATGCATAAAAAACTTCTAGCGAGTTTGAGATTCAGCGACAAAGTTAATAGGGACTCGCCAAGGTTATATGGACTTCAATTTCTGGCTTTCCTTTCTGAAGCATTTTCTTTGTAGTACTACAAACTAGTTATGGAGTCTGCAAATAGTTAGAAACTAAATATTGGAGGGTATAGGGTAGTAACCTAACTCACAATTCATTGGTTTCTGGTTTTGTTGGTATTGTTGCTAGTTTGATTAGCTAGACAGTTTTTGGCTACTCATGTAGTCATTTTTCCCTATTAGGCCCATGATTTGATATAAATTATCCACTGATCTCTTTATACGCCTGATGTTTTTCTCTATAACAGGATGACCAATTCATTGACATGGTGTACCGCGCTATTTTGAATGCTCATCATGCATGATAAATAGAGGAACCATTGCGCTTCACTAGATGAAATCTCACTAAAGTAGTGTTACTGGTAGAAAGATGGCATCAAGTTCATCTCTATTGGGTTCCTGCTGTTTATAATGTCTTTTAAGACCCACTTTGTACAGTATTAGGCTCTTAGTTTTACTAGTTTAGATTTGGTGTTTTTCCTTATATACAATATATTTGTGGATTTTTCCATGTATGTTCTTTTTTTCTATTAAACAATAAACAATCATGTGAAAGCTGTATTTGCATTTTCAGCCTTAGGCTCTACAAGAATTGTGTTGAGACAGCTGAATTTAAAGAAAGATAGGGGTAGTTTGTTCTAATTTTCTAAATGGAAAGTCAAATTCGCCAAGTGGAAAAATATTGAACTTGCATTTTTTGACTCGAGCAAAAATCTGGTACGAGTAAGGGTATTATTACTGTTTGTGAGACAATTTCGTTTGATCATTGATATTTTTGAACAGTTTTTCGCTCTAAGGATTGTATTATAGTACTTCCTCTATATTATTTTATGTAATACTCTTTATCTTTTTTAGTTAGTGTAAAAAAATGAATCCTTTCTATGTTTAGATAATTTAACGATGACACCTTTTTATATTTAGTAATTATTTAATTTTAAACTTCTAATAATATTTATAGCTTGTGTTATATTAAGAGATTGTGGTTGTGTCTGATTCTGTTATAGGGCTGGTAAGCCAAGTAACGTCAAATTCTGATGTGCCGGTGCACAAAGTACCCATGGATTGCCGATTCTTATTTGGAAGGCCGCACTTTTTTGTCCTGCTAATAGTTTTGCATATTCGTTATTGTTACTATGGAGTCTCGCTTTCATTGGTCGACAAGAGAGCTACCCCTAATCCCTACTTTCAGGGAAGTTTCTTCTATCTCTTTATTCTTGTAATTTTAATATAAAAAAAAAAAAGAGATAGAATTTACATATTTAGAAATAATATAAGGGTTCTTACCAATATGTACTGTCCAAACAGTTTTCAATGAGCATAACCAATAAATGTTTACATCTAGAATAGCCAACGTATGTTTACATTGAATTTTATGAAGCCAAATCTATTTTAATGTTATTTTTTTACATTCTTTCCCGAGCTACCATAGAACCCTCTTCATTTTTCTATTTTTCAGTTTTAAAATCTTTATAACATGATGTATATACGCTTTTATATATTACATATATAATACATATACATCTTTATACACTCTTATACATTACATATACATCCTTATACATTACATATATACTGTATAGTTAATTCATAAACAATGTATAATCCTTACAAACTATTATACATGCATATACATTGTATATATAATGTATATGCTCTATATAACCATGTATATTTATGTATAACTATGTATAGCCATGTATCTGCATTATTTTTACAAGTTTTGGATCAAGTGTTAGGATGCATTTGAAATTGAGATTGCACAGAAGGAAACAATTTATCCAAGAAAGAGTTACAATATGAATAGCTCATGCGCAACATTTTTCTTACGTTCCTTGTCGTTAGTGCCTTAAATTAAAATTGTAGATAATTCAGATTCTTCCTGCGAGAGCAGAACAGAAACTGAAAAATCAGATGTCGGAGACTCGTCGGAAAAATCGATTGCCGGAGTTTGTACTGAAATCGATTTCAAATGATAGATCTATTCAAGATCTATTCATTTATGTAGGGTTTGTGTGGAGGAGATGAGAGTAACTTCACGAATATGAGAGTTCAAATATTTTGAAATTCGTGCAGATGGAATGAGTTTTGAGGGTTTTGGGTTATGAATGTTAGTATAGGAGAAACGATTCGATTGGTGTAATTTGAAGGTTAACCGAAGTTGACAACGATCTCCGGCCAGTGGAGATAAGGCGGCAAACGACGGAGGGAGGTGGTCTGCAGCGGCATCGACTGAGAATGGAAAAAGAAGGAAAGAAGGGAATTGTTTTTTAGGGCTTAGGGTTTTATAAAATACATACCTATCGGATAATGGTATATAGCTCATAGAAGAACAATACTTAGCTACACAGAGAATATGTTTGGTGTAACAATAAAAGAGTTACTTTAATAGATAACCACTCAACTTTATGTATTAAGTTAAAGTTATTAAACTATTAATTTTATTAAATTATCGAAAACTCACTAAACTACTTTACATAACAACTTAATCTGACTCAACTAAATCTTTTCTACCTTAACACACATTTTTGTCTCTTTACTTGGCAGCACATTCAAATTTCCATCACAAAATAGTCTTGAAGTGTGCAAAAGGAATCATAAAGAGAAATCTTATATCAATTTTTGAATAGAATTTGTTACTTAGTACGACATAGTTGTCCTAAATGGAAACTCCTCTGTTCAACATTTTCTTGTACCTTAAAATAGAATCAACTATCTGCATAACATCTTTGAAGGCAGTTGTCATATTCCAAGCTAATAATCCGTTCTACATGAGTATGAATAAAAGTGTTGTAGAGGTGGAAGAATCTTTTCTTTTAGTGAATCCTTATTCTTTAGGCCCCACAAAAAATTATACTCCCCCGTTTTTTAATATTTGTCATTTTTTAGTTTACACCCCCTTAAAATATTAATTAGAAGGGTATTTGATTTTCTTTATGTTTAAGTTATAATTTTTTTCTATTAAATATTTATTCTATTTATGTATCATCTTTATTAATGGCAAAAGGTAAAATTGAGAAAAAATAAGCAATTATATCTCGAATTTTTAAAACGGTAAATAATTTGAGACAATTATTTTTAGTAATCATGACAAATAATTTGATACTGAGAGAGTAGTAAGTCTATGTCATTGATTTACATGAATAATACTCTTTCCGAATCAAAAAGAGTTTTCACATCCTTTAAAAATATAAATTTCTAGGCAAAAATAGGTAATTTGATTAAAATATCTCTAATTAAATAAATATAAAATTTAATCACTTAACAGTTTATAAGGATAAATCTAAAAAATTTAATTTAATTCTTTCTTTACTTGGTATTATAGATACTTTCTTTTAACCAAATATAAAAGCTAAATAGATACTCTTTTTTAATCGAAGAAATAATGAGTAAAGATATTCAAAAATACAACTACGAAATCCCATCATTAATTTCAGATATTCAACTAAAGGTGGCCAGTGGGCCGGGATGGCCCGACCCCGTCCCGAGCCGCCCCGACCCCGCTCAAAAAAAAAAAAAAAAAACGGGAGCGGGACTCGAACTCGGGACGGGACAATGTCTCGTCCCGCCAGACCCGAGCCCGCCCGACCCCGCCCCGAGCCCGTCCCGAGCCCGACCTCGACCCCGCCCTTTGTCCCCCCTTTGCAAATATGGTCGTTGCACCAACGACCATTTTAGATTTTGGTCGTTGACCAACGGCCATTTTAGGCCTCCCCCCTCCCCCAACCCCTTAATATTTATTTTTAATCCATAAGTTATTATATTTACACTTTAACCCAATTTTTCAACTATAAATAACTCATTTTTTCTTCATCTTTCTCACAAATTTTCATACAATCTCTCTAATCTCTCAATATATCTCTCTACAAGTCTACATTGTTTGCTAAATATTCAATTTTATTTATTCATTTGGAAATTGGGAGTGAAGTTGGCAACTAGCTTGAGGATCTTCCATCGAGCAAAGTTTCAATTTTCAACATCTCGATTACACGTCGACGTTACGTCGGCGTTTGGTACATTCGTTCCTTCATTAAATTATTATTGTCGGTTTATTTTATTTAGCACACTTAATTTCATTTACTTTAATTATTTGTTAGCATATAATTAAAATGGAAGGAATTAGAGGTATGTTTAAGGGTAAGGGTAAGACTTCTTCTAGTAGGGGCAACCAGGGCAAGGGTACTTCTTCTAGTCATCTTATTCCTACACAGGATGATTTTGTTGATACTTAATATTTTCCTACAATACCATTAGATTTAGACGAGGAACTATTTTCTGGAACTCAAGAAGACTTTAATTTAGACGATGATCTAGATGATACACCCACTAATGTTGATGACAACACACCCACTAGTGCACCTTCAACTGAAATACCTCATATTCCCCCTAGTATGAGACGAGGTCCAGCAAAACGACCATTAAAATCAGATGCATGAACATTTTTTGTTAGGGATGTAGAGAATCAAATAGCTATATGTAAAATTTGTAAAAATGTTTTAAAATTTAAAACTGGAAAAGGTCACGGTGGGACGGGGGGTTTAATTAGACACGTAGTAAGTGCTCATCCAGCTAGTTATGCCCAATACCAGGCTTCAAAACCGGGTGCGCAAACGCCGCTCCATCGGGACAAGGTTCACATACGATACTGTCCCGACCAAGTACGAGGGTCAAATTAACCCTATGACGGGGGGAATTGTAGGCTCTAAATACAATAAACATAGAGATAAGGAAGCAATATCAAAATTAGTTGCTGTGGAGGGTTTGCCCTTTTCATTTCCTTCATCTCCCGGTTTTATTCATTACATTAGAGATATATATAATCCTGCTTTTAACGGTTTTCCTAGATCAACTGTTAAGAGAGATGTATTTAAATTCGCGCATGAATATCAACAATATTTACGTTTTTCATTATATCATTTTAATGGCAAAGTATCTATCACGTCTGATATAGGTCGTAGTACTAACGGCCATGATTATTTAACTGTAACTTGTCATTGGATAGATTATAAATGGTCTATGCAAAAACGTATTTTAGTGTATAGATATATAGATGATAGGCACACTGGTACTTTTATTGCAGATAATATTTATCAAGTGTGCCATTATTACGGAATAACCGATAAAATTATGGCTATTACATTAGATAACGCTTCTTCTAACAATTACGCAATTACAATTTTAAAAAATAGTTTAACTCCATCTTTTCCAGATCATTTTCATATAAAATGCGCGTGCCATATATATAACTTAATTGTAAAGGATGGTCTATCACTTTTTGAAGACATTCTTAGTAAAATACAATTTGCTATAAACTTTATTTTTAAAAGTAATAAAGTACAACGTAGAAAAGAATATAAAAAAACTTGTCATGCTTGTGGACTACCTTATAGAAAAATTCCACAAGAAGTATCCACTAGGTGGAATTCTTTATACGAGCAACTACTTGTTGCTTATGACTATAGAATACCTATAACTTTATTTTTTAACTCTCATAATAAAAATCCAGCTGATATGATTTTAGATAGTGATTGGGTAAAAATTTCCGAACTTATTGTATTTTTAGAGAAATTTTTTCAAGCAACAAAAGAATTTTCCGGTATATATTATCCTACTATTTCAACTATGTTGTTTTATATAACTCTAATATTTTTATTACTTAGTGAATATATGAAAAAATCAGCTTATAAGGCAGCTATTAAAAAACTGTTTGTCAAAATAAAAAAATATTTTATTCCTATTCCCTCTATTTATATTATTGGTTCTGTATTAAATCCTACTATTAAAATAGACGGTACTAAATCACTAATTGAAACTATTTACGATTGTATAGAAGTACTACCACCTCCAAGTCCCAAAAATCTAAATCACCCACCACCTATTGAACAAACTAAAGAAGTGTTGTCTAGCATAGAACACCAATGCAAAAATATATATAGATTTTATCAACAACAAAATGCTAGTAACTTGCTGTACCATCTTCTTCATCTTCAACACAACCTCACAAAAGACATGCTGTTTCTGCGGCTAGTATTGAAAGCCTCAGAAATAGAATGTGCGGCCGTACCTCTACTACTAACCAAATTAGCGAGTTGGATATTTTTGTTTTGCGGTGGTTCGTACCGTACCAAGAAGTTATCAATGAAGATGGACATGAAGACTTGCTTTGAAATACGGAGGGGAATGAGAAGACCTTTCCGACACTTTCATTGATGGCTCGAGATGTTTTGAACATTCAAGCGTCATCAATCGCGTCGAAAGCGCTTTTTCTGAGCGAGATATCAAATAGGAGACCACAGACACTCATTAGCCGGAGACAGCTTGGAAATTGTAGTATTATTCAGAGATTGGATACGAGCGGAGCGGAGAAGGTGCGGTCAACCGGAGATCAACGAAGAAGAAGATGAAAACTACAACGAAATCTTAACCGAAGGTAGTGGAAGCGACGTGGATCAATTTGACCAACAAATACCAATTCCAACCGAAGAACCACAGAAAATATCAAGCAATTAGAACAGGTTTTTTTGAGAATGTAATTTTTTTAATTGAAATTTTATTATGTAATTTGCAACTTTTGGACAACACCACAAAGTTGCAATTTAGATTTTAGACAATTGTATTTGTATTACAAAAAACTCATGTCTATTAATATAAGAGGCACAAAAACAGCCTTGAGATATTTTTTATTACACTATCTTATCTTGTTTATTGAGTTTTTTTTATACATATGTTATTTTTTTTTTAAAAAATGAAAACCCGCCGGACCCCGCCCTGACCCGATACCGACGGGATCAGGATCGGGACGAGACTGGAGCAAGTCCCGCCAAACCCGACCCCGCTAGACCCCGCTAGACCCGACCCTGACCCCTTGGCTCGTCCCGCCCCTACCCCGACCCCGCCAGACCCGGCCCGCCAGATCCGAGCCCGGCCCACTGGCCACCCTTATATTCAACTACAGCTTTAGCTTTATAGCGCCCGAGCATGTAGAAGCTAAGATAATTTATGGCCGGACCTTTATATCACAGAGTAAAGTCAAAAATTTTCTTTTGGGAGCTTGGTCAAGCTGGGGTCCACTAAGGACATGTATTTATTTGCTTTTAACCTTTTTGGTCATTTCCTAGCCTTTGTTCTCTCTTTTCATTCATCATTACATTTTCCAAAAAGGTGAAACTCCCATCCTAGGAGCCCCTACACCCCGGTCCGACAGGTCTGTGAAGGAGGTAAATCATGGTGACTCAATTGATTTCAAAGGTTAGACCAGTACCACGCTGCGCACAAGGGGCCCTCCTTTATGTTTTAATTTATTTAGCACTATTCCGGCCTTGTGCTCTATCTTGGATTCATAAGCATTTACAAGATTAAACCACGGTGTTGTTAGAAACGACACCATTTCTTATGCTCACTTAGGTAAAGTTTCAATTTTTTTTGTCTCTAGCTACTATAAGACTTGAACTTCATTAAGAGTTAGTACTCAACCTCTATTTCATAACTATTTGCACAGAACATCTTGGAAGGGACTATATATATATATATATATATATATATTCGGTGCCAAACATGTCACTAAACAATGACTTGTTCTTACCCATTTAACTATGGAATAGCAGTATAACTGTTACATAGTTGGGTTACCATCATTGGTGACTGTAAAACTAAAAGGTTTCAGCCCCATTCCACTAGATGTATCATTAACTAAGTCTCTTCAAAGACCTTTTGGTGGCTGTAAAACATTAGCGTAGCATGACGCCAACCAATTCATGCCCATAATAACATCGAAGTCAACCGTTTCTAATTCCACTAAATCTGCTTGGGTCTGATGGCTACAGGCCAATACTGCACAATTTCGATAGACCCGCCTAGCGACTACCGATTCACCAACCGATGTAGATACCACAAATGGATCCCTTATCAACTCAGGATCCATACCAAATTTACATGCAACGAAAGGAGTAATATATGATAAATTTGAGCCTGGATCTAACAACGCGTACACATTATGTGAAAGGACCGATAGCGTACCTGTGATGACATCAGGTGAGGATTCCTAATCTTGCCATCCCATCAGTGCATAAGTACGGTTCTGGCCCCTCCCTCTGCCTCGACCAGGTAACGTCTGTTGACTCTGCCCTAACGGGCGTCCTGATTGGGATGAAGCTGCTGCAGATCCGACCGGTTGGGCTCTACCACTTTCACTTTTTGTCGGACAATCTCGCGCAATATAACCATGCTCCCCGCAAAAATATCATACTCTTTCCTCTTGTTGGCACGACCCTTCATGAGTCCCACCACACTGCCCACATCGAGCCAATGACGGCCTCATCTGCATAGAATTCCCTCTATAATAAGATCCTGGTGCTTGTGAACTCTAGCCTGGTCCCTTTTAAGTATAACGATCAGCCCTCGATCCTGAAGATGGAAATGGTGCGCTGGCTGTTGGGTAAGATGGTCGTCTGTAAGGCTGTGGCATGGGCCCGCCTCCGAAGTCCCTCACGCCACCTACAGACCGAGCCCTTTTATGTTGACCCCTATCACGCTCTCGATCGATCCGTTGTTGCCTCTTGCGATCCTCCAGGTTCTGCGCATAAGCCTTGATGCGAGCGATATCCATATCCAGATTCAATGAAGCCGTAGTACACTCGTTGACCAAGTGTGGCCCCAAGCCAGTAACGAATATGTGCACCCGGTCACTCATTTCAGCTATAACTGTAGGAGCATATCGCTCCAATGAATTAAACTGTAAGCTGTAAGGCTCATGCTGCCTTGTTTAAGATGTAGGAACCTGTCTTGTCTGGCCCGTCGAAGCTCGACTGGTAGAAAATGCTGTATGAATGCCTCTGAAAATTTCTCCACCCTGCTGGTGGGGCACAAGGTCCCCTAGATTGCTCCCATGTATCAAACCATATTACTGTGATATCCAGCATTCTATAAGAAGTAAACTTTACCGACTCGGTATCGGTAACATCCATCACCCGCAAAGTGCGCTGCACCTGATCTAGAAAATTCTGCGGGTCCGCGTTCAAGTCTGATCCTGTGAATACCGAAGGGTCTATATTGATGAAATCTCGAGCTCTTGCGCTAGCAACTCTATCAGAAGGGTTGGGAACCTGACGTTGGGCCTGAGCGGCCACCAATCGTGTCAACAACTGAATCGCACTCCGCATATCAAGATCCATATATGGAGTATCGTGTGGAGGAACTAAATGTGTTGTAGCTCCACTGGGAGAACCATACGAAAGAGTCGTACCGAGGGTCTCACTCTGGCCCTCGTTAACGGGTGGCAATCGACTGGTACCTTCGCCCACAGTCGTATTCAATTCCCTCATACTCTTGGACCTCTTCCTTGCGGTAGGCATCACTGGAATCATAAGCACGAAATGAATTGGGAGTGAAATACTTATAATTCAGTTCTATAGCACGATTTATAAGATGAAAGAATAGAAACCATCCTTAAAATGTCAGATAGCCTCCTGTTTATAAGTATGGCGCACAACATACCCATAAATAAGACTCTACTAGACACGGCTTGTAGACTCCCTAGGACAGACATGCTTTGATACTAAGTTTGTCACGACCCAAACAGGAGGGCCGTGACGGATACCCGGACCCCACCTGCCGGGTACCGCTAATCACACCATCAACACCTATTCATAATTAATTACCAACTAAGCCGAAAGAAGATTATGAACCACCGGGTAACTAACTTATATATATACATGTACCAAGGCCGACAAGGTCGTACAAGTCTACTACTCACAGGACACCTGTCTACAAGCCTCTAAGAACAGCAACATCAAAGGTCGGGACAAGGCCCCGCCATACCCATATAGACACGTAAAATTGTATCATACCAAAATTAGACTGACACTCCGGAAAGAGAGGAGTGCTTCCAAAATCCGCTGAAAACTGCAATCTATTCACGTGGACCGTCACCTTGCCTATGCGAACCTGCGGGCATGAAACACATCGTCCCCCGACAAAAGGGACGTCAGTATGACTGATGTACTGAGTATGTCAGGCATAAATAACAGCATAACAGGAATATACTGATAACTGAAACATAAACAACTGACCAACAGGAACTGCCTCTAAGGGCCCTAATACACTTGCCTACATGTTATGTACAATGCAATGTCCGTATTTATTGGCCTCATCGGGTAAATTCCTTACCATGACAGCCTCTGTGGGCATCATATCATGTAATGGTTAATTAACATATGCATGATGTAAGTGAGTTATATATATATATATATATGTGTGTGTGTGTGTGTTTGTGTGTGTGTGTGTGTTAGTGTTGCGGATCGTGCAACCCGTCCCAATATATGTTAGTGTTGCGGATTGTGCAACCTGTCCTAATAAGCCATGCAGGCATCACATCACATCATCACATCATATTGGCCTCTTCGAGCTCTTTTGTGATAGTCTGTACCAGCTGCAGGTGGTGTGTGTATATAACGCCTTTCCCTTTCCCCATATTCCCTACATATATAATATTTACCATATAGTAGTGTGTATAGCACCAGTGGGTCCAAGGTAATATATGAATGCAATGCAAATGAATATGCATGAATGACAATAAAATACCCCGAGTGACATAATATCCTTGCACTTTTGGCTAACACTGCGAATATCAACACATTTTCTGTATGCCTCAATAAGGACTTTGAACCATATTTAGACATGCTTTTAGCATAAGAATCAATAACATGAATATTCTTAACTACTAGGAGTAGAATAAATTATGGAGCAATATCACGGTTATATTTTGTTACATGGAACAAGCCAAAAGAAAGAAATAATTTGCCTTAACATACCTCGATTCCAAGCTTAATAACTCGACAACTATTTTCTACTAGAGCAATTAAGAATTGCTTGTAGGAATGTCTCCTTTGTTTTACGAAAAGGCTTCTTAACTTCAATTTGCTCCTAAATGTAAATGTCATTAGAATGAAGCAAGAATGGATATTATGTTTTTTTTGGAAATGGAATTTCACTTAGACGAAATGGCCAACTTGGATTGACTCTTTGGTCTTCAGGAGTTCTTACCCTTAATAATTGTAATCTAACCCTATCTCTAATCGAATTGCTTGCTGACCAGCCTCACAAGCTGCCACCCCTAATCCCTTATGCTTAGTCACTTAGGTAACTAATTAAAACATTACACGTACAAAATCCCACTAACTCTTGTCTCTTCACAATTATTAATTGATCTCATAATTAATTAATTACACACATAATTAATTTCCTGATACCAATTTACTTAAATCTTAACAACTTATAAAACCTCCATATACTCAATGTCATAATTTGTGATATGACATTAGTCCATAACCTCTTTATGAACGTACCAAAATTATTTTCGACTTCTGTCGTCACACTTCTTGCGTCCCTAAATTTTTTCGGTGTCTAATCCTTTTATATATTAATCTCTTTATTTGCATAAATAAATATAACATAATTTTTTTCAAACTCTCGAGTCTATTTACACATGCCTAGCGACTTTATATACGCTTAACGATTTAAACCGTAACTTGAAAGTACGCGACGACGTTACATAGAAGATCTATTTTTGTTAAGTCAACTCACGTAGAAATAGTTATGAGTGCTGCAATATGTTCCTACCCTCTTTAAGGTTATCAGATGATGAAAAGATCCCCATAAAAAATTGGTATCAGAGCTTAAAAAAAGGAATAAAATATTAAGTATGAAGAAACATCTGACTTTTGAAAAAAACAATATGTTAAGTAAAATAAAACGGTTATGTAGAAAATTAAGACTTCTATTGATAAAAAATAGAAACCAAAATGAATTGATTATATAATATCAAGAAGAATTATTATTAAAAAGAAAAGAATCATTATCATTAGAAGAATTAAATGTATTGGTAAATGATAATCTAAGAGCCTATAGAGAATTGTTACATCTAAATAGTGAAATATATATGCAAACCCATTTAATAGCAGATTTAAAAACAGAATTATGGATGTATACAGATCAATATGGATGAAAATAAGTTAAGTGAACTTCAAATAATAGCTGAAAAACCGCTTATATATAATAGAGATATAAACCAACATATAGTAAGTTGCAAAAACTAAATATTATTTGTTAGTTTTTATTGATTAGGGGTAGACATCATAACTACTGAAGATAATTTTTGTAATATATTTAAGCAAATTATTAAGTAAAAAACTAACAAATATAATTATTGGTTTAATGGAAATTATCAAGTAAAAAACATTCTGCATTAGGTTACATTTATTATAGGCCACCATGTTTTACCCTAAACCTTGAAGATCCACACAAATGTTTTACTTTCCAAAATCATATATATGCATACATACTGTGCATAACACATTATACATATGAGGAAAAAGAATTGAGACAATTTAATGGGAAAACAAACAACCATGTTCTTCTTGGTCACCACTTGAAGCCAACCCTGTAAATGAGTTCCCAAGTATTTACTGCCATAACCGAAGGTCTGCAAGAAAATATTTCAAAATATATTAAAAACCCATTAAATGTTAAATTAAAAGTAGCACAAATAGTAATATTATCTTTTACCTTTGAACTTGCCACTCTTGACCAAGTTTACGACGAACTATGACATGAAATTTGGAAACATGATGTAAAGCTGATTCTCCGTATATTCCACATTCTCGTTTCTATCGTAGTGTCGAACAACAGACCTCATAAAAATCAATTGGCCTATCTCTTTATAAAAAATTTGACCATAAACACTTCCAACTTTGGCTATGGTATCGTCGAGGTAAATGGATTTTTGTTGTTTTTATAAAGGTAAAAATGATAGTGATAAAGATACTCTATATATGCACTCAATATAGATCTTGAGTATAGACTTGGATGTATAAGTGAGACATCTTTCATACTACAAAAGAAAAAAAACAGGTCATTCATGAACCCTAAGAGTTTTTGATACTTTCTCAGTATCTTTAGGTTCAGAGATACACACTAATAAATGATTGATGTCTTTGGGTCTATATTCTCTCACAAAGTCTTCTATGGTATTTTTCAAATTTGATAATGCTTTAGATTGCAAATCGTCATACAACGGGACCAGCACCACATTAGCTATCCAAATCATCGAGTTAAATGTGACGTATATATCTTCTAACTTTATAGCCTCTTTCGGAGTTTTATTATGATCCAAAACGTCGGAATAATACTGGATAACACCGCTACAATGATTCAACATACTGTTATTAGTCTTACCATATGAAAGTCGAGCCAAGAACATTGGGTGTTCTTCAACCAACATATCTCTAACATTCTATAAATAACCACTGAAGATAATTTTTGTAATATATTTAATCAAATTATTAAGTAGGCATTTGATCATATAAATAAAAAAAATCACTTTATTTGGAATTTTAAAGTTGAAGTTGTGTTTGGTTATAGTTTTTGCAAATAATATTTGATTTTTGAATGTATTTTTTTTAAAAAAACATGAAATATGATGTATACCCCTAATCAATGAAAACTAACAAAACCACCCAAAATAATTCGTAAACATACAATTGGTTGAATCAAAACATGCGATTACACAATTACATCAAAACAACTGATATATTAGTGAAAAAACTTTCAGCAGAATGAAACTTCAAATTCACATACCACAATCCCTCCCCTGACCCATCAACCCCCGATCTCTCTAAAAAAAAGAAGAAACCAAAGCCCTTTTACGCTAAAGTATCGCCATTCATAAGGTTTGAGCACATTTGTTGCATATGTCAAGCTAGAAAGAGTGACAGCGGACTATCCCGACCTTGCACTTGTACTCCATACAAAACTCAACAAGAACTAAAACAAATAGCTGTAAACACTACCAATACTAGAATAAACAATACCGTATCACAACTCTTGCTTCTGATATGACTCGATATTCATTTAATCCGGTGCCGAGCACTTCATGCATAAGCACGATAGATTTTTGCGCTCCGGTCCATTCGGTTAAACTGATGCTGTTAACCGAAATATCTTCTCTCAATTTTATATTCCATGTTAGAAATCCCTTAGCTGGCTTTGACAAACCAGGTAAACCGTCTCGTAATCGCTGAAGCTCTTTTAATTCATTTTGGACACCACCCATTACAAAAGTTGTTGCACATGCAGCTAAGGAGATGAAGGAAGAAAAGATGATGAGCTTTAGCCAACTGTTGTGGATAGAATACAGATGCATAACCATAAAGACAAAAATATGAAGAAATAATATACGTGGCTTACCAATGTTCTTCCAACCGTGAAAAAACAAAGAAAAAGAGCCTTCAATCCAAATAGCGTTTGTCGCCTGAGAACAGAGAGAAAACAACTAATAGGGGAGGAAGTGAAGAAAATAGTGTTCGTCGCCAGTAATCTTTAAAGTGTCCAGAAAGGGACTATCAATGGGCGCTCAGAGGACTGAAAACATTAAAGTTGACTTATAAAGACTAACATTATAGGAGTAAATGATAATTCATAAGTTTGCGTAGCAACTGCCAACAATAAATATATATAGATGAAACACTTTTCTTCATTTAACACGGTAATGCTGCTGAGATTGTTGATTAATAGAAGACCTATTTTTGTTAAGTCAACTCACGTAGAACTAGTTATGAGTGGTGCAATGTGTTCCTAACCTCTTTAGGGTTATCAGATGATGAAAAGATCCCCATAAAAAATTGATATCAAAACTTAAAAAAAAGAATAAATTATTAAGTATGAAGAAACATCCGTCTTTTGAAAAAATCAATATGTTAAATAAAACAAAATGGTTATATAGAAAATTAAGACATCTATTGATAAAAAATTGAAACCAAAATGAATTGATTATATAATGTCAAGAAGAATAATTATTAAAAAGAAAAGAATCATTATCATTAGAAGAATTAAATGAATTGGTAAATGATAACCATAGAGCCTATACTTGCTTTGCTTTGCTTTTTTTTTTTTTTTACTTAATAATTTCCATTAAACCAGTCGGATCGGGCAAGCAGAAAAAAAAAACAACCTGAGCTGGCCCGACCCGAGCTTTGGACAAGTCTAATCACAGGCAAAGCAAACAAAACAAAGCAAAGCAAGAGAAACGGTCCGACTCAGACGAGAAATTAAAGCATTATGAACATACATATAATAAAATTGAATACGCCATGGTAGTGCATTCTAACAACAGGAAGCAATAGTTAACACAGTTAAATAAGATAAATAAATTACACTAAAAACACATAGTAGCATGAATCAAGCTATAGAGGACTATAAAGCACTAATGCGCCTATAAGTGTGATAGGCTAATCGAGCATACAGTAATAACACTACACTATCATTTTGTAAGCGTAAGTACGCTCGACTACCTACTACCATTCTACCCTAATCCGTGTCCTCCACAACCCCCTTATCTAAGGCCATGTCCTCAGTAAGTTGTACCTGCACCATATCCCGTCTAATCACCTTTCCCCAATACTTCTTCGGCCTACCTCTACCCCTTATGAACCCGTCCATAGCCAACCTCTCACACCTCCGCACTGGGGCATATATTTCTCTCCTCTGCACATGCCCGAACCATCTCAACCTCGCTTCCCGCATCTTATCCTCCACCGAGGCCACTCCAACTTTGTCTCGGATATCATCATTTCTAATCATATCTCTCTTTGTATGCCCACACATCCATCTCAGCATCCTCATCTCCGCAACTTTCATTTTTTGGATGTGCGAAGTCTTGACTGGCCAACACTTCGCCCATACAACATAGTCAGTCTAACCACCGCCCTATAAAACTTGCCTTTAAGTTTTGGTGGCACTTTTTTGTCGCACAGAACTCTAGATGCGAGCCTTCATTTCATCCACCCTGTCCTAATACGATGTGTGACATCGTCACCAATCTCTCCATTTCCTTGAATAATAGACCTTAGGTACTTGAAGCTTCTTTTCTTAAGAATGACCTGAGTTCCACGCCTGTCTCAAGGTCTCTCCCGTTGCTGAACTTGCACTCCAAATATTTTGTATTGGTCCTACTCAACCTGAACCCGTTAAACTCTAGAGTCTGTCTCCAAACCTTCAGCTTGTCGTTCACTCCGCTCCGAGTCTCATCAATCATGACTATATTGTCTACAAATAACATACACCATGGCACCTCCCCTTGGATTTGTCGCGTCAGTCAGTCCAACAATTGTTGATTTCATTAAAGGAGAAAGCAGTAAGCACAAGTACGGTCCAAAAGGTATGCTTTATAGCTTTTAGTGAAAATTTGCACAACTTTACTTCACGTAAAACAAAAATTGTATCACCACAACAGAAAACAGTGTACAAACTTTGAGCTCCAGACATAGCCCAAGAACTAATTTAAACATAATTTTCTAATGATCGATTCTGAAGCTCTAGGGTTGGTCCAAGGTTTGGGAATAACCAATCAACTATCCATCAACCACAAACTAGTTGGGTTGGTTATATAAATCTGTGTATCCATTCCACTCCATACAGTAAGTTACAGACCATTTTCAGAGGATTTATCATGCTTTGTCTTGAGCCGAGGATCTCTCGGAAACAACCGCTCTACCTACCAAGGTAGAGGTAAGGTCTGCGTATACTCTACCCTCCCCAGACCCCACGTTGTGGAATTTTCACTGGATATGTTGTTGTTATCATAGTTAGACAATTTTTACACTGATCATCAACCTACCACAAATCTCCTCTTTTATCCAGACTTAGGACAGGCTGCGAAGCAAACATAGATGGAGTTCCAAGAGTGTGATAACATAGAAAGAAAACCATGCATTACGTTTGATCATAAGATAAGCAGGGATGTGCACGTTTGTTTAAGCGGTATATGTACTTACTCGAGGATTCGAGATGTTAATTTTCTTGTGCTTAAGACCAACTTGAAGGCCCAATTCTTCTGCTACAGTAGAGAAACCCTGAAAAATCAGCCTTTTTAAGACTAGAAAGGGAAGTGGTAGAGGTAATAAAATCTATAATTCTCCAAGGTTTCTCTCATAGACGCCATTTGTTGCATACCTGAAATATCTGCTGTATGTAATCATTTTCTGGAGGTTTAGAAACATGTAGATGTAACTGATTGCTAAGGGACCCATCACTATTCAAGCAGATGGCATAGTCTATACTCTCACGTAGACGTTGATCAAAACTCCGAAGCCACTGCAGAAAGCTTACACATTCAAAGGACAGAACGAGATAGCTGCAACTTAAAAGGGAAGGACTGTGCACCTTCTGAGTTCCATTGTAGTTATACGGGCCACCAGATGTCAATCCAAAGAGTAAGTTATATCTTCCTCTTGTTTTAGGATTTGAATATAGAGCAGAAAACAACCTAGCTATTTCAAGAAGTGCCACTGCACCACTTCCATTGCTATCTCTTCCCAGTGACAATGTCTGCAAATGTAACAAATGAAAAAGTGATTAAGGTATTTTATTATCGAAATGACAGCTCAAAATTTAATTGAGTAAGTTACTATTTACCGGTGCAGCCCCAAACGTGTCATATGAAGCCACTATAGCAATAGTTGGGAGTTGATTTGAGTCTCCATCAACTTTAAGCCCTGGTAACCATCCCTAACATTTAACAAAAGTACTAATAAAATGAACTGTCAAATAACAGTCTACTACATTGATTAATTAAACTATCTATTAACCCATGCCCTGCTATTATTGTTAGAATTTAATCTGCATAGTTCTTAGTCTTTATATTTCAAGAAGGAAAACTTAATAGGACTATGGTAACATGAAACAGAAAACTTTTCGAGTCAGCACAATAAGGAAATGAATCCGTGTGATACTTAAATTGATTTCATTACTAAAATAAGAAAAAAGTAATTCAATTTATTAAGCTTGATTCCAGTGACTATATTAAGTAAAAAGAAGAGTTCCAAGTACTGAATTGATTTGCCTGACTATATTATAGGGAAAACAATGTACAGAAACAAATAAATTTAAGTACATCGAGATTCATAAATACTACTACTATGCCTCAGTTCCAAACAAGTTGGGATCGGCTATATGAATCTCCGATGATCATGTTTCTCCATTTAAACTCATATCATGCCATAATCATACCAAATAAGAGTAGAAGCAAAAAAGTAAGGTTAAAAAAAGGAAATGACAGAGAATGACTTACTTCACTACTATAATAAGAAAAATCAAATAATTCAATGTACTAAGTTGATCTGATTGACTATTAGAAGGAAACAAAAACAGTTACATGAACTGACTTGATTTGCTTGACTATTATATCGAAATCAAAGTATATAAAAAGTAAAACTTATGTACGTATCGATTTATAAATATTCAAAAGAAACTCAACTTTACCAGTTTCAAAAAAAAAATCAAAAGAAACCCTGAGCGTACAAAATAAAGAATCATAACATTTATGAAGAGAAATTGAAGGTAAGACATTATGTAGCCTCCAAACGAAAACTCAAATTTAAACCTCTAGCTCCACCAAAAGCTTATTGTAATAATGCAAGTGACAGATGTACATAAAAAGGTAGCGTCAATAGTTTGACAACCACGAAGGTTGGCACTTCAAACTATCCTATGCAAGTCCCATAACATATCATAAAAAGTGACAACAATCTATAGCTTAAAGGATTGATGGAAAAAGCAAATCACAGAGCATAGGACTAAGTTACAAACTTAGCTATCTACGATATTATTGTTGGAAATTTGCCTTTGGCGGGGAAATGCGTCCACCATCTTTGATGAATTAAACACTAGTGTTCCGCATGTTGGAGACTTTGTCTCTTCGCACATGCATGATCTACGAAGTGAGTAGATGACCGTAGGGCCAAGAATCGTCAAATTTCGTTGAGAAATGAAAGAGATATTGGTCCACGAAGTAAGGTGTTTGAGGCATGGAAATGTGGTGTGGGAGAAATCTACCACATCGGTGGAAATAGTAAGAATTGCTCTCTATATAAGTCTCTAATTGGTAAAGGGTTTGGGACCCCAAGGGGTATCCCATGTTTTTAAAGGAGGGAAGACCTAGATGTGCTTGGGTTCAAGGCTAAGCCCACACGCGCGCCGCCGCCGCCCGCCCATCCCGTCCGGTCCGGTTCCGGGTTCTCGGGTTCTCGGGTCACGGGTCACGGGTTCCGGGTTCATAGGATGATATTGGACACTCAGTCATATAAAGCCTCCGGGCGACTTGAGTGGGGCCAGAATTCATTTCATAGGAAAAGTAATGGACACCTAGTGTGGTGGGCCAGAGTTTCCAGGTCTTAAATGATCTGAAGGCCTAAAGAAAGGCAGAAAAGAAATTGGACACTCAGTCTGCCAAAGCAACTGGAGTGGGCCAGAGTATCTAGATCACATATGATCCGATTACGCCCTAACCAGGGGCAAGAGGTTGTTCATGTGAAGCAACGCCACCTCTAAAGTAGAAGGGGTTGGAGAGGTTGTCCTCAATAGGACTTCAGGGAATGAGATCACTCTAAGATGAGGTGATACATGTCCCTAACTTGGTTTAAGGGACGTTGTTGGTCAAGCTGGTTTGAGACTAGTCCCACAAGTCTGTAAAAACTAAGAATGGTACAGTATGTCTGTAGCCAAATGAATGATATATTTGTAATCCGTGCATCTATGCCATCATAGATTAAGACACGTTAAATAGCAAGTCATTCAAAAGCTAATGATGTTGAGATTGTTACCTATTGTCGACATAAACCCTCAAATGAATGTGAGATAGACGAAGAGGCAAAATCACCTTTCCAAATTCCATCAAGGGAATAGAGAAAGAAGCACTGCTCCTCTAGAACTTAATCACACCTACTTGGGTGATTTGAAGTTTATACAAAATAGAGGGGGGAGACAAGTACGTTATGACCTTCATTGATGATGGTATAACGTATTGTATCCTTTGTTTGTTGAAAAGCAAAGATGAAGTTGTTGAAGTGGATAAGCACTACAAAGCAGAAGTTGGAAATCAACTAAGCCTATGGATTGCGAAATTCGTAGTGATAGAGGGGGAGAATGTGAAGCATTGTTCATTAAACGACTGTTCATTTCTCACTTCAGTCTAACGGTGTTAGCCAAGCGCAAAGTCGTACGCCCGAATAATGTGGGGTGGCTTGGTAAAAGTTGGAATACTGAAACAGGTCAAGTTGTACCTAAGACTGTAGATTGCATATCCATTGGATCTGCAAATAACAGTAGTGCTGATCATCTCTTGGTGTCAAAGAATGCTGAATTCTTTGAAGATAGCTTTCCTTGAAAAAGGAAAAAGGAGTAATTGCTCGAGGTTAACAAGAACCCGCGAGGGCCTGACTGTCCGGAACTAGACGTTCCATATCCACAGGACTCGAAAGTTGCTGGCTATCCGAAACTTAATATTCCAGATCTGCAGAACTCAGGGATTCTAGATGTTGAACCGAGACGGAGCAAAGAAGGGGACAAAGACTTGTTCCAGTCCTTCTAGCTTGTATGGTTAAGAATGAACCATGGACAATTAACAAATAATTGTCATCTCCAAAAGCGCTGCTTTGGAAAGAAGCTACAAAGAGAGAAATAGATTTCATCATATAGAACCATACTTGCGTATTGGTTGATCTTCCTCCGGAAAAAGAACCTTTGGGTTATGAAAATGGATACTCAAATGTGAGTACAAAGTATATGGATCTACTGACGAGTATAAAGCCTCGGTTACTTGTACAAGTGCTCCCCTGCGAGTAGCTTAACATCCTGGGCCATTGCAGTCTTGCGTGGCATGGATGTTGAAACAGCCTTTCCAACCGGAGAGTTGGAAGAAGAGAATCAGAGTTGGTTTGCGGAACTGTTAGGCTTCTTCCTGTACTTTCATTTTGGTCCCTGAAATGTTTACATTTTGGTCCTGAAAGTTTCAGATAAAACAGAAACAATGAATCTGACCACAGAAACATTGACTCTGAAGTTAGAAAGCCAACAGTTGGAGAATCAACAGTCTGAAAGTAAAAGTCATATTGAAACAAAGTCTCAATATGAAAGATATGAGTATCACAGATGACATCTTAGGAATTGGATTTCTAAGACATCTAACGGATTGGTCGATAGTTGACAGTCTCGTTGAAGCCACCAATGGATATGAATCATAGAACGATTGGAATCATGGTGCACCCATAAACAAGGAGCGATATGCTCAGGTCATGTGTAGTTCAATGTATTGTACACACTACAACCGACCTGGTATCGTCCTACAAAGCAGATAAGTTGAACTAAGGTTCACTGATGATTTTAATACATGATCGGTAGAAGGCGTTAAGTCGGATATGACGATATCTGAATTATTCGCTTATCTACAGATTATAGTATTCTGGATGTCCAGCGGTTCTGGGAGAACACAATGGTGCAAAATGGACATCAGATCTGAAGAACACCAAAGCCACTTGCATCGGCCAATTCATGATGGAATCAGAGTTTATCCCTTTATACAAAGCATGAAGGAAGTTGAGTAACTTCACGACTTCTTAGAGGACGTCCCTTATTGGGAGAAACCCATGTCTTCCGCAGTTATACACTGTGGCTAGCCGGTCGACTTCAGAAAGGACACGAATGACGGCGTCTAGACATATCTGTCAGGATCTGTCGGAGACATAAGACCGTATGGCAGTTGATCATCACAGGTGTCACATCCTTGTTTACTAACTAAGGGACTATCCGGAGATCAAGTGTTCTGCCTGTCTAGGGGAACGGGCTTAAAACCCAAACAATATGAACCTTTGCGGTGGAAACCCAACCATACTGATTGGAGATCCCAAGAATTTGGTTCAATGGGAAAACTAAGCGACAAAAGGTTCAGTTGAGCGCTTCGGTGGAAGCAAGAAGCACTTCAGATGATGATTTCTGTACGGAAACATGAATCCAAAGTTATTCCCGCGATAGACATTAAAGTGCTACCTGCGTGGTGGGTAAAGGTTACGCTTCCAAACCTTTAAAAGATCCTCAAACGGTTGAGGTTAAGGTTGGGAAAACTTTTAATGATTCCTAACACTTGAGAAGTGGGGTATAGCAGGATACCTTGTAGGATATCACCTATTTAAGTGCGAGGATGGCCGCCTCAAATAAACGCACTTAAGAATCCAAGTGTGTCCATGGCCACAACTGACAGAAACGTAAGAAGGAAAATGAATAAGAAGAGTTATTGTGTTGGTATCATTATCTTGGCTTACACTAAACACTGACGGTTCAAGACATCACGTTCACCGCGCAGTAACTAAGTCCGATGGTATTCAACTAGGGAAGGTTCAAAGTGAAAGCTACCTATCTTGATGCAATATCCTTTCTCTGAAAGATTGCTGAAATGTAGGCACCTTGTGTGTGCGCCACAATCTCTCTTTCATAGAGAGGATTGTTGGACATTTGCCTTTGGCGGGGAGATGCGTCCACCCATCTTTGATGAATTAAACACTAGTGTTCTGCATGTTGGAGACTTTGTCTCTTCGCACATGCATGATCTACGAAGTGAGTAGATGACCGAAGGGCCAAGAATCGTCAAATTTCATTGAGAAATGAAAGAGATATTGGTCCACGAAGTAAGGTGTTTGAGGCATGGAAATGTGGTGTGGAACAAATCTACCACATCGGTGGGAATAGGAAGAATTGCTCTCTATATAAGTCTCTAATTGGTAAAGGGTTTGGGACCCCAAGGGGTATCCCATGTGTTTAAAGGAGGGAAGACCTAGATGTGCTTGGGTTCAAGGCTAAGCCCACACGCGCGCCGCCGCCGCCCGCCAGTCCGGTCCGGTTCCGGGTTCACGGGTTCACGGGTTCACGGGTCGTGGGCTGTGGGCTATGGGCTATGGGGACTTTATGATATTATCTTTTTGGACCAGAGAACTCTACCAAATGTACAGTTTGATCCCTGAAGTTTCATATGTATAGTTTGGACCTGAATTCTTTCATATGTACAGTTTGATCCTTGAAGTTTCAATATTTACAGTTTGATCCCCAGAGTTTCTGGAAAGTTGGTTCTGCCTCCGTTGAAACTGTTTTTTTAGGCATTAATCAGCCATTACTTGGCTGATTAACTCCTCCATTAACAGCCTATTACTTGGGCAATTGGACATCCTCTTTCAATGGCCATTAACAACCATTACTTGGCTGTTTTAATGCCCTCCTAATGGTCATTAACAGCCATGTTTTGGCAGTTGGACAGCCCCTCCTCCATGCTATATATTAAGCTATTGTTAGCTCAATTCGTGAGACAGCACAGATGAAGGGAAACAGACTGAAAACACATGAAAAACAGACAGCAAAAAGACACAAAACAGTGAGCAGAAACACTGCAAACCAGTGATGAAAATCACTGACCAAACACCCTCATATACACAAGATATACACAACAGAGACACAATATATACAAGAGACAAAAGAGAAGAGTAGACAGAAACTCTTCCTTCCTGTTTCATATCTTCAGCAAGTCAATTCATATTTGTTTTCTTCGTCAGGCTTAACCTATTGGCTTTGTAGCGTTGAGATTAAGTGTTATTTTATCTTGGGAGACTATTGCCCGCTAACGTAAAAGCATATATACGGGGCAATCTTGTCTTAAGGACAGAGGGCAATTCCTCGACTCAACACACAACGTTGTAACCATCCAGATTTAGTTGTTTCTTGATTTCAGGTTATCAAGATTTAAGACACAACAAGCTTGCGGCAGTTTTGAAGTTTGGCCTATTTGTTCAACAAGATTCAATTTCTGAATATTGAATATTTTATAATCCTTTCGAATACTTGTAATAGTTATTTACTTCCCGTACTGCTTTATAAAGTACCATAGAGTACCAACAATTATTACCTGTGTCATACCAGATGATCTACCATGTGCATCAACTTAAGCAATAGTTAGTTGAAAGATGTCAAACCAAATTTTAAATGACCCAAATGTAGTATTGTTGGGGTACAATTGTTGTAGGGAACGGGAAGTAAGTAACTATTACAATGGTAAGAAAGGATAAACTAACTATGACAATAAATTGGAAATCAAGATCGTAACAACTTGTTTGTGTGATTTGCTGAATCGAGTGATGGCACTCTGTCTTTAAGACAAGATTGCCCTGTATATCTCATTTTACGTTGTCGGGCAATAGTCTCCCAAGATACAACATCAACTTAACAATTGAGCAAAGGAAACTCAAGTGTTACTCTTGAAGAACTTTGGATATAGTAACTTTGCGAGAGAGGAAGTAGATGAATTCTGAAAATTCTGGAGTATTTTGCAAGTGTTGTGTAGTTCTTCAATTGAGCCAAAAGCTTCAATTTATAGTGTAAGGAGAACACCCCTCAACTAGCCAACTAATGGCCTTCAATAGTCATGTAATGACACTTAATTGAGGGGTTACATTCAGCCAACTAATGGCTGAATTCATGTGCCAAGTAATGGAGAATCAATGCTCCAAAACCAGTCCAAAGGTCAGAACTTTCCAACTTTCCGTCGCAGCATTCTGACTCCGAAGCGCCGCGGCTCTGTGAATTAGCGCCGCGACTCCAGTGACTGGCCAACCAATTAAATACGGGTGGACGCACCTCCCCACCAAAGGTAAATTTCCTACCGTAAGCAGCCATTCCAACTTAGCAAATTTGTTCCTCAAGCTGTCAATATCGTCATCAGCGCCAAATGTGCTGCCTAGGTTTTCTGGACTAAATTTTGGGGGGGGGGGGGGGTAAAAGTAGTAAACACCCTAATAGCTTTTCCTGTTCAATATATTCTGCAATAAGAGTCAATAGTGAGGGGCAAGCCCATCAGAAGAGATAATCTAACTGCAAATTGCATGAGGAACAGAGAGTCGTCCTCAAACATGATCACCACAAATAAGGTAAGTAATTCTCAAGCAATAAGGATTCTAGAAATGTAATAAAATCTGCAAAAGGAATTATTAAATGGAAACACCACCTTCCTCACCGTCCTAACCAAGAGTGGCCTTTCAACTTATGCTCCTTGGTGACTCGATCCATCAACCTTATTGCTGAGGTAAAGGGAATCCTTACCACTACGCTATCCCTCTGTTGTCAAGAGTAATATAATCTATAGTCAGACCATATTTCTTACCTAGGAGAGGGTAGTTCCATTAAATTCCCGCAAAAGACTAATCAGTATTAGAGCTCCTATATTTGTCACATGGGAGATTTGATTATAAAATTTGCATGAGCATAGACTACAAAATTCAAACAGAACAGATTTATTGGACCAATTTCTTGACTATACTTCGAAACTTCAAGATTCCCCAGGGATTACTCCGGAGGCTGCTAGAATTCGATAAATTGAGTTGAGCGTTGTGAAAGTATATATATATATATATATGTTCTAGAGACAATCTGTATTAGAATAAATATACTTTATACACATTCATATTATTATTAATGGATTAATATTTTGGTATTTGCAATTATTAAATTATTAGTTGATTATTTATAATATTCTATAATATGCATCCCTAGAGGTTACATTGTTATTAATAATGTGAGATATTAATATCATAACGTAACTCTTAAAATAGCCTCGACTAATGATCATCGTGAATGGGATATCGATAATATGTCATAAGTCGACATGTGGTCTGCATCACATCCTTAGAGGATGTAGTATGTCTCATCTGCTATTAGTAATGGCTACTCGTGATGGACACATGGATACTTTGGAAGTATTGCTATACCCTGCTGATATACTGTTTGTTATACTTGTCTAAAGTATGATCAACATGTGAGAGATAGAAGTCCTTAGACTTGAGGTCAATGCGCAGTCTACAAAGTAATATACTTTGATCCTGTCCTAAGCTCAAATACCTTATAGGTTGAGATACGACTTGTATTGAATACATTATGATGTAGATTAAATGTGGTAGTTGAGCCAAAATTAAGATTCATTCCTCGAATGTATATTCGAGAGAACACTCAGCTTCTCAGTGATATTAGGTTAACTAAGTCGTTGGCCAACGCAATAGACATATTTAGAATATGGTCTAATTATCAACTAATATAGATGAGATACAATGATTAAGCCATTTGGATAGACACTTGACAAATCCTAAGCTTGATCGGGTGTGTCGTGAATGAAAGGATTTTATCTTACCACATAAAGGTTAAGTTTATTGGATTCGTATAAACGTACTTCACATATTGAGTTCGTCTTGCGGCGCCGTCTAGGAGTTCCGCGTAGACCTTGATTTGATTAATGTCGATATGTGAAGGCATGTAGCGTCACACTATGTCGATTGTCTTTTCAATCTAAGGATGTATTGAGAGAGTATTAAATATTCGATTTAGAATCGAGATAAAAAAATGAATAATGATTATTTTAATTAAGTCAAAATTGGATTTTGGATTTAATTAAGAATGTGCAGAAAATAAAAAGAGACAGTGTAGGGCCACATCAGCGCCGTGACGCCCACACCATAGGGCCTCAGCGCCATGACCTAATCTGTCTCGAATTTTGGGCCACGCCCAAGATCAAACCCTAATCCGGTTTGACCTAATTTTTACCTATAAATTTAGACATACACTTCATTATTCAATACACTTGAGTTTCATATCATTATTCTAAGTCTTAGAGACTCAGAATCAAAACACTCTCTCAAACCTCTGCCAGATTTCCTAGCTTTCCAAATGAGGAATACATTGAAGCTTGGATCTTGCAATCAAAAGGGCATTCGCGTGCGCACCCACAATTGATAAAGATTTAAGATATTGTAAACATGTAAGTATCATTCAAGTCTTATGTTTACAGTTTAAAATTATCATATAGTCAAACAGTTCTACGTTTGTTGGTTTGAAACATATTTTCAATCCACTGCGTACAACAACCCAACAAAAATCCTTCAGTGGTATCAAGAGCCAATGTTGTTTTGTATGATTATAAGGTAATTAGTTAATAATAATATGAGTTAAAATTTATTTAAATCTGAAATTTATGTCGTTTAAAGCTTGAAAACCTAATATCTTAAAACCACATCATCATTGTCTCCCAAACTATTAAACAATGATGTAATCGAGGAAGTCATTCTGATCTAACTCTTCTAAGTCAATGTGCGTAACCTGTTCATTGCGAACATGGTGCACTGAAGCGAAGAACGAGAAGGGATTGGAAGGTGGTCGATGAAAGTGTTGTTTGATAGTGAAGGGTAACGAAGATGAATATGCAAATTTGACCCTGAACCAGTTTTAGGATTTCGAAAATGCAGATTTTGTGCTTTTAAGACGGAGGCGCAGCGACTCCATGATGGAGCGTCGCGGCGCCACCTAAGGTTTGCCACGACATCGAGGCTCCAATTTATAAAAAAAATAAAAAAAATTGGAACAATGAACAGTAATCGAACACTGTTCCGGCGGGGCAGTGGCGGTTTCTGAAATTACAATTTATCCCTTGGGACAAATTTGAAAATTTTAGAAGTTTTTGAAATTGCAATTTGGTCCGTGGAAAGGTTTTAAAATCATCAAATTTGGTCCTTGGGGAAAATCTGTAAATTTCATAAAAGAAGATTCAGTCCCTGGATAAATCTGTAAATTTTAGAAAAGTAGATTTGGTCCTTGGGCCAAATATGTAATTAATTTGAAATTTTGGAAATTACAGACATGTCCCTGAAATCTGAAAATATTTTCTGAAAATTGAAATTGGATTTTCTGAATTTAAAGGGGTTCAAAATTGAAATTTTAAATTCTTGAGGGACTAAACTATAAATTCTGAATATATAGAATTTACAGAAATACCCTGAAAATCAGTTTTTAAAATCAAAAAATATTTAAGGGGCCGTTTGGAATAGACTTAAATTTTAGAGTTTAGACAAGTTAACCCATGATTATTACTAATTGTATATTATTGAATAATATACGAACTATACGCTAAGTGCTTAAATGCGTACATTTAATTATTAGCATAATGTCCGTTATAACAGTCTGGGTAGGCGACACCCAGTAATTGATCAAACAATCTTATATCATGCCTATTGGGTTGATGGTTCTCAACTAGATGTGTTTTAAAAATTGCATGATTAAATGTCATATTAGATATGACGTAAAATTTTGTTGATCTTGGTTAAAATCCCGAAACTAAAATGTTCCCCAAATTTTTTTAATACAAGTCCAAAATTAAAACACGCCATCCATTATAATTGTTAGAGTGCAAAATTCTTTTCGGCGATATGAGTATTTATGCAAAAGCATTTATTCTAATTCTACGAGGACCCAGACTCTTTCATATATGTGTTTTAAATGTAAAGGTAGACGATAAACTTTTGTGGGTATTTACACAAAAGTGTTTACTCACAAATGCCAAATTTACTTAGATACATAAACACAGTCGTGTAATGGGGTTGACTTGCTTAGACAAATCTTGGCGCCAAAGTGTCGGACTAATCTAAGGACGCAAGATTAAATATAATATTTGATCAACCAAGAGTTGCAAATAAGTTTTGCAATTGGTTTAGAACCTACCAAGATGTGTTATTGAAGTTATCAGCCAAAGCAAACGCGGAGATAGAATAGGCTTGGATCTTGACCCATTATGACCATAAAATTAATTTAGGTCCGTATTCTACCATGGGGTCGTAGAAGTATGTTAAAATAGTGAGAGCTAATTAAACAAAAGACCATGTTGATTAGCCTCAACGAATGTATAATAGGAAATAATTTTGAGTTTAATTTCCTGTCTATCTAACCCTTCAGATTATCAAAATGTCGAGCTTATCATTGAAAATGTTGATTGAAATGAATAAACTTAATTGACCTAACTACCTTGACTGGCTAAGAAATTTGCGAATAGTGTCAAGACAAGAGAAATTAGAATACATGTTGGACACGGTGTTCCCAACAGTCCCTGCGATAGACTCTGCTGAATATGCCTCTTTTGATAAGGATGCTTACCAAAAATACCTAGATGATGCCACTTCAGCATAGTGCATGATGTTGTTTTCCATGTCTATGGAACTTCAGAGACAACATGAGAACATGTGTCCCAGTGAGATGCTCGAACACTTGAAGAGTCTCTATGACTCACAATCCCATACTATGGAATATGAGTTACTGATAGAACTTTTTAAGTGTAAGCTCAATGAAAGGGGCCAGGTCTCGCAGCATATGTTGAAGATGATAGGGTTGATAGAGAGACTTGCTTCAACTGGAACGAAGCTGCAAAAAAATGTCGCTACCACCCTCATCCTGAACTTTCTCACTCGTTCCTTTGAAAACTTCATAGTGAATTACAATATGAATGGAACGACGGAGAATCTATCGGAGCTGCACAACATGCTCAAGACCTTTGAGTCTTCCACTTCCAAAGGAAAAGATGTGCTCATGGTGAGCTCTACTAGCCGGCCCAAGCCGAAAAGTAGGGAATGGCAGAAGAAGAAGGGCAAAACAGTCGATGCGCCCTCAGCTATGAAGCCTAAATGAGGTGTGAAGAAAAAGAAGGTGAATCCGGCTAAGGATGTATGCCTCAACTGCAACAAGAAGGGGCATTGGAAGAAGGGCTGCACTGCACCAGGTGCTTCTACCTATGGTGGACAAGGTATGTACGTCATTGAAATAAATATGTCTATAAATAACTCTCATTCCTGGGTATTGGATACCGCTTGTGGCTCACACATTTGTACCAATGTGCAGGGACTAACTGATAGTAGGAAGGTTGGACCAAGAGAGGTGGACCTACGCGTTGGAAATGGAGCACGAGTGGATGCCGAGCGAGTAGGAACTTATATATTAAATTTGTCTTCTGGCTATTGTCTAGTGTTAAATGATTGTTACTATGTACCCTCGTTAACGAGGAATATCATTTCTATCCCTGTTTTTGACATGGAGGGTTTTTCCTCATATATTTATAATGACAGTCAAGTACTGTTTTTTGATAATGTTATATATGGAACTGCTCCTCTTGTGGATGGATTATATACACTAAACTGTAGTCGAGAAATATTCAATGTACAAAATAAACGAGTTAAGATAAGTAATAGAAACTCTACCTACCTATGGCATTGTAGACTTGGTCATATCAACCAAACAAGGATAACAATGTTGAGAAAGCTTGACTACCTCGAACCATTTGACTTGGAGTCTTATGGTAACTGCGAATCTTGCTTGAGAGAAAAGATGACCAATAAGCCACTTTCTAGGAAAGGTGTGCAAGCCAAAAAGGTGCTTGAGTTGGTCCATACTGATGTATGTGGGCCATTTTCGACTCAAGATAAAGGAGGTTTCCCATACTTCATCACTTTTATTGACTACTTCACAAGGTATGGATATGTGTATCTTATGAGACATAAATCCGAGGCTTTTGAGAAGTTCAAAGAGTATAAGTCGGAAGTAGAGAAGCAACTTGCAACAAGTATCAAGACCCTTCGATCAGATCGAGGAGGTGAATACTTGAGCAAGGATTTTCTAGATTACTTAAAGCTACATGGAATCCAATCAGAGTGGACACCTCCTAGAACACCACAAATGAATGGTGTTGCCGAAAGGAGAAACCAAACCTTATTGGATATGGTTCGATCCATGATGTGCTTCTCAGCTCTATCGACATACCTTTGGGGACATGCTATACAAACCTCAATATATGTTCTGAACAGGATTCCTTCCAAGTCAGTAGAAAAGACACCCTCTGAGATATGGTGTGGCGAGAAGCCAACTCTTAAACATGTGAGACCCTGGGGGTTCCCTGCATATGTTAAGAAGATGCTCACTGACAAGTTGGAATCCAAAAGTGAGAAATGTTACTTTGTGGGGTATCCAAAGGAAACTAAGGGATACTACTTCTATCTTCCTGGAGAACGTAAGGTCATTGTTTACAGGAACGTAACTTCCCTTGAAGAAGAATATGTCTACAAGGAACATAGTTGCACAGAGATAGAACTTGAAGAAATTCAAGAACCGCAAGATAACATAGATGTTGAATCCTTGCCGAATGACCAAGGCAAGAATTCAGTGGGAGTATTTGGCGAAGATTGTGTACTTCAAGTACGCCATTCAGCTAGTGGGAGTGTTACGAGGAACAATACAGAAATGCAAGATCCTTTTGCACAGCTTTGGGAGTAAATGCAATGGTTGCACCTCCTCCCATTCAGGAAATACATGAAAATGATATTCCTGAAAGCTCTCAAGTTAGTGGATTATCCAACACACAAGAACTCTCTCACAGTCAGAACATACCAAGCACTAAACTGTAAAATAATCAACTCCGTAGGTCCACTAGGACTCATCGTCCTCCTGAAAAACTAAATCTACTTGTGGAAACATACAGTGAAATAGATATTCCCGATAACGATGAGCCTACAACCTATAGCGAAACAATGTTGGACATTGATTCGAAGAGATAGAAAGAAGCCATGAAATCCAAGATGGAATCTATGTACATCAATCAAGTGTGAAACTTGGTTGATTTGCCAGCTAGGGTTAAACCCATATGATGCAAATGGGTCTTCAAGAACAAGATCGATGCATTTGACAATGTACATACTTATAAAGCAAGGTTGGTGGATAAAGGTTATAATCAACGGCCTGGGGTAGATTATGATGAAACCTTTTCACCTGTTGCTACGATTAAGTCCATTCGTGTTTTGCTTGCAATAGCTGCATATTATGACTATGACATTTGGGAGATGGACGTCAAAACTGCTTTCCTCAATGGTAATCTAATTGAGGAGGTGTATATGAAACAACCTGAGGGTTTTTCGCTTGAGTCCAAACCAAATGCTGTATTCAAGCTACAAAAGTCCATTTATGGGCTTAAGCAAGCCTCGAGGAGTTGGAATATTTCCTTTAACAAGGCTATCAAGTCATTTAATTTCGTTATAAGCAAAGAGGACCCCTGTGTTTATAGTAAACACATGGATGGGAGTATTGCCTTCATTATTATATATGTAGATGACATATTGATAATGAGAGACAATAAGACTCTCATGCAGACAATCAAGGAGTGGTTGCCCATTACCTTCATGATGAAGAATTTAGGTGAAGTCTGCTACATTCTGGGATTTAGGATCTATAGAGATAGACCTAATAGATTGTTGGGGCTGTCACAGTCAGTCTACATAGACAAAGTGCTTAAAACATTTTTCTATGGAAAATTCCAAGAAAGGCGGTCTACCTATGGGACAACATCAAGTTATCTAAGAAGGACAGTCCTTCTAATGCTATAGAACTTGAACGCATGAAGAGGATCCCATATGCTTCGGCTATAGGATCGATCATGTATGTCATGACCTGTACTAGGTCAGATGTGGCCTTTGCACTTAGTATGACTTACAAATTCCAGCAGAATCCTGGGGAAGAACACTGGAAAGCAGTCAAGAGTATTCTTAAGTGTCTTAGACGAACTAAAGATTACTTCTTAGTCTATGGTGGGGAGGAAAAGCTAGCTGCTACTGGTACACTAATGCTAGCTTTCAGACGGATCTTGATGACTTCAGATCTCAGTCTGGGTACACGTTCATTTTCAATGGTGGAGCAGTGAGCTGGAAAAGTTTCAAATAAGCTACAACTGCTGATTCGACAACAGAAGATGAATACATTGCTGGATCGGAAGCTGGTAAAGAAATTATTGCGATTTCTGAGTTCCTGAAGGAACTAAGGGTAGTTCTGAGTGCCAGTTGTCCAATAACTATTTATTGTAACAACACTGGTGCGATTGCACATGCTAAGGAACCAAGATCAACAAACAAAAACAAGCATGTACCAAAGAAGTACCACATGCTCAGGGAGATGGTGGAGACTGAAGAGATTAGATTAGACTATGTTCCCACATACAATAATTTAGCTGACCCATTCACTAAACCATTAAGCTTAGTCAAGCATAATGGTCATTTTGAGAATATAGGCATTAGATATGTTGGATATTGGCTCTAGGCCAAGTGGTAGATTGAAAGTATATGTATGTCCTAGAGACAATATGTATTAGGATAAATGTACTTTATACACATTCATATTATTATTAATGGATTAATATTTTGGCATTTGCAATTATTGAATTATTAGTTGATTGTTTATAATATTCCATAATATGCATCCCTAGAGGTGACGTTGTTATTAATAATGTGAGATATTAATATTATAACGTAACTCTTAAAATAGCCTCGACTAATGATCATCGAGAATGGGATATCGATGATATGTGATAAGTCGACATGTGATCTGTATCACATTCTTAGAGGATGTAGTATGTCTCACCTGCTACGAGTAATGGCAACTCATGATGGACACATGGATACTTTTGAAGTATTGGTATACCCTGCTGATATATTGTTTGTTATACTTGTCTAAAGTATGATCAGCGTGTGGGAGATAGAAGTCCTTAGACTTTAGGTCAATGTGCACCTTCTCTACAAAGTAATATACGTTGATCCTGCCCTAAGCTCAAATGCCTTATAGGTTGAGATACGACTTGTATTGGGTATATTACGATGAAGATTAAAGGTAGTAGTTGAGCCAAGATTAGGATTCATTCCTCGAATGTATATTCGAGTGAACACTCAGCTTCTCAGTGATATTAGGTTGACTAAGTCATTGACCAACGCAATAGACATATTTAGAATATGGTCTAGTTGTCAACTAATATAGATGAGATACAATGATTAAGCCATTTGGAAAGACACTTGACAAATCCTAAGTTTGATTGGGTGTGTCGTGAATGAAAGTATTTTATCTTACCACATATAGGTTAAGTTTATTGGATTCGTGTAAACGTACTTCACACATTGAGTTCGTCTTGCGACGCCGTCTAGGAGTTCCACATAGACCTTTATTTGATTAATGTCGATATCTGAAGGCATGTAGGGTCACACCATGTCGATTGTCTTTTCGATCTAAGGATGTATTGAGAGAGTATTAAATATTTGATTTAGAATCGAGATATTTAAATGAATAATGATTATTTTAATTAAGTCAAAATTGGATTTTGGATTTAATTAAGAATGTGTGAAAAATAAAATGAGACAGTGTAGGGCCACGTCAGCTCCGCGACGCCCACACCATAGGGCCGCGACGCCATGACCTAATCTGTCTCGAATTTTGGGCCAGGCCCTAGGTCAAAACCTAATCTGGTTTGACCTAGTTTTTCACCTATAAATTCAAACCTACACTTCATTATTCAATACACTTGACTTTCATATCATTATTCTAAGTCTTAGAGACTCAGAATCAAAACACTCTCTCGAACCTCTGCAGGATTTCCTAGCTTTCCAAAGGAGGAATACATTGAAGCTTGGAGCTTGCAATCGAAAGGGCATTCGCGTGCGCACCCACAGTTGATAAAGATTCCAAATATTGTAAACATGTAAGTACCATTCAAGTCTTATGTTTACAGTTTAAAATTATCCTATAGTCAAACAGTTCTACGTTTGTTGGGTTTGAAATAAGTTTTCAATATCCGCTGCGTACAACAACCCAACAAAAATCCTTCACGTTGGCCCACCCTGCACACAGCTAATTCCCACCATAGTTCTGCTAACGTATAGGTACAAATGTTTTCAAAGGAATTTTCGGGGCGGGGCGAGCTAAAAGCGCATAGAGGCGGACTGGTGGGGTGCAGGTATCGTGGAGCGTAATTCCCAATCTTTTGGGAGTCTATTAAGCATAAGTTTCAGTCTTCCGAACTTTCATCTGGGGCACAATACCAGAGAAATTTCTCAAATTGGAACCAAATTACATAGTAAGTCCTTTTATAATACTTAAATACTAAAACTCAAAAGATGAAGGCCTTCTTTTATCGTTAGCCCTAATTTATTCTCTTTTCTCTTTGTCACTAATTAAGTAACCAAATAATCTTTGACTTTTTAACTGCAAAGTGCACGCTGCAAAACAAGAGCTTCGTTCTCCAATTCTTGCTTTGTTCTAATGCTTCTCGCTTGTGGGTTCCTTCTTCATGTTTCATTTCCTTAAAGTTCTTTCTGCTCTCTATTTATTCTTATCGGGTAAGTTTTTTGTTTTGGAAATCCTTTTAATATTACTCTAGTTTGGATATCATTGTAGACAAAAACTGTTCTATTTAGGTTATAATGAGTATCTGAGATTGTTTTTCAAGTTTTAGGTTGTCAAACAATAACATTATATTATTAACCTTTTTATTCTTTGAATTATTAGGAACTACCATTTTACAACATTACATATGTTCTATTACAACCATGCCATAGGTATAATATATCTTTTAGTTTTTCACTTTTCCGATATGAAACAAATTTCTTTTGTAAGTCTATGCACATGTTAGTTCGTTTATATACATATATACATTTACTGAGAGTGAAAATTCACTAAATCTCACACATATCATCACCTGAACCTAACATAATCGTAGCAACAATTAAGCTTTGATTCGAGCTAGTTTATATATCAGGAAATACATAATATTTATTAGGACACCATGTATAGGCCCATAGTTTGTTATGTACAGATTTTGGGCTTAAGCCACCTTATGGGCTTAAGCCTTATATATGTATGAAGTGTGATGTTAATAGAACAAGGGAAACATATTTCACAAAATCTGTCATGGTATCAAAGCTCTAGCCGACTAGCAAATCTTACCATCGACGTTTTTCCCCCCCTCTCTTCTCTTCCTCTTCTCCGGCATATAGCTTGCCAGCGTTTTCATGTCGGATAATGAAGGCAAGATCGATCCAAGCTCTCCTTTCTTTTTCAGTTCTGGAGATCAACTGGGTAATATGATTATCCACGTCATTCTTACCAGTGACAACTATATCGCGTGGTCTCGAGCCATGACTTTGGCCTTGAAATCTGGCCGGAAATTCGTGTTTATTGACGGAACAGTCACTAAACCGACAGAAAAGAAGAAGTTCCTTGATTGGGACACGGTTAATTCCATGCTTGTCTCATGGATATTACGAAGCATGGATCCTAAAGTGGCTGCGTCTATTCCTTATCATGACGAAGCCAAGCGTTTATGGGATTACTTGGAGAAGTGATTCGCCGTCGCCAATGGACCTCGCATCCAGCAGATTCACGCCAACATCACTGGCTGCAAATAATAAAAAACAGTGACCATCGAGGAGTACTATACTCTGTTGATGGGGCACTTTTTCGCCGTCGCCAATGGACCTCGCATCCAGCAGATTCACGCCAACATCACTGGCTGCAAACAATAAAAAACAGTGACCATCGAGGAGTACTATACTCTGTTGATGGGGCACTTTGACGAACTTGCACGCCTAAAACCAATGCATTACTGTGATTGTGGGAAGTGTACGTGCGATGTGATTGGAAAATTTTCTATGGAACGCGAGAAGGAAAAATTCCACCAATTCTTAATTGGTGTTGATGATGAATTATATTCCACTGTCAGGTCAAATATTCTGTCTCAAAATCCTATTCCTACTCTAGATTCAGCATACCAAACTTTTATTCAAGAAGAGAGATCAAGAAATATTGCCAGGGGAAAGGCTGTTACGGAAGAGACTCATGCTTTTGCTCTTCAAGCAGCTGATCGTTCAAGAGGTGTGTATGAAAGGCCGGATAAATCGAAACTATATTGTTCTCATTGCAAGCAAAAAGGGCATGACAATGGGACGTGCTTCAAGCTACATGGCTACCCGGACTGGTAGGAGGAGCGTAATCGCGGATTTCAGAGAAATTCAGGTCGTGGTGCTGCTGCTGCCTCGTCTGGGGCTGCTTCTGCTACTGCAGCCACGCACAATGCATCTACTGCTGCTGGTCGAAACCGTGGGTCAGCAGCCCAGGTTAATACAGTGACAGAACTACTTGGAGCATGGAATGAGGCTGGATATTCGGCCTTGGCTGATTTAAACCAAGATCAAATTCAAATTCTCTTGAACACGGTAAATACCAAAGGGCAATCGAGTCATAGGATGACTGGTAAGTGGTCTCGTATGTCTTGGATTATTGATAAGGGGCATCACATCATGTAACAGGGAATTATTCATGCCTTACAAATGTACAACGTATCCAAGATTGACCGGTAGGCCTTCCTAATGGTGAACGTGCAATTGCGACGATGACCGGCTGTGTCGATCTTTCAAGGGATTTAACTCTTAAAAATATTTTATTTGGTCCCAAACTTAACTGCAATTTAATATCGGTGTCACAATTAATTGATGATTCTAATTGTAATCTCCGATTCAATCATTTATTGTGTGCTATACAGGACCAACATTCGGGGAGCCTGATTGGAGCAGGTGAACATCGGGATGGACTCTATTTTTTCCGAGGGATTCCTACAGTGCAAGCAGTGAAGGTTCCTAGTTTCACAGAATTTGAGTTGTGGCATCGCCGGTTGGGTCATCCTTCGGACAAAGTTGTCAAGTTAGTTCCTGCCATTAGTTCTAGTAGTGCTAGAAAACATTTGACGAAAGCATGTGTAATCTGTCCCCAAGCAAAAAAAACACGTGATAGCTTTCCAGTTAGTGAGAATAAAGCTAGTAGAATCCTTGGGCTAATACATTGTGATTTGTGGGGGCTATACGATACACCATCTTCGTGTGATGCAATTTACTTCCTTACAATAGTCGATGATTATTCAAGAGCAGTTTGGGTATATTTATTGCATCATAAAACTGAAGTTAATAAGGTTCTTTGTTCTTTTATTGCAATGGTCGAGCGCCAATTTGATACCACAATTAAAATTGTGCGGAGTGATAATGGAACGAAATTTAAAGGTTCGTTAGACTATCTCAATAAAAATGGAATTCTCTTTCAAACATCGTGTGTGGGTACCCCTCAACAAAATGAATGGGTAGAAAGGAAACATCAACATATATTAAATGTGGGTCGAGCATTGATGTTTCAAGCTAATTTACCGATTACTTTTTGGGGGGAATGTGTGCTTGCGGCTGTGTATTTAATTAATCGAACACCCTCGATCTTGCTTGAAAATAAAACTCCGAATGAAGTTCTCTTAATCAAACCACCTATTTTTGATGAACTAAGAATTTTTGGGTGTCTGTGCTTTGCTCATAATCAAAAGGCAAAAGGAAACAAATTCGCTCCGCGTAGTAGAAAATGTGTATTTGTTGGCTATCCGAATGGGAAAAAGGGGTGGAAGTTGTATGATCTTGATAGCGGGGATATATTTGTGTCACGTGATGTTAAATTCCATGAGAATGAGTTCCCATTTGAACCTGAAAAAGATAGTTCGTCATCGGTAAATTCTTCGGAAAACGTAGGTGTAGATGTGAATTTTTTGGTTGATTTGGACTCGGTATTAGACGACAGGGATGTTGAGGTATATATAGGTGTTAATGGACATGAGATGATGGAAGGTGAGCCATCTGCTGTGCCAGCTGTCCAGCGTGCTGCATCCACTGCTGCTGGTCGAGATGCTGCATCCACTGCTGCTGGTCGAACAGCTGTCCAGCGTGCTGCCCCAACTGCTGCTGGTCGAGCTGCTGTGCCAGCTGTCCAGCGTGATGTTTCCACTAATTCTGGTCGAGCACATGCTTCCCGGTCCATCCCTCACCCACACCAAGTCCCCACTAGCCCACTAACACATGTTGCGCCAGCCACATTGCCCACATTACCCATAAACCAGCCAACACAAACTTCTACCGAGATAGAGAAAGAATTTGGCCGTGGATTGAGGGATAAACGTCCTTCGGTTTTGTTTCGTGATTTCGTTGATCCCACTTACGGAAAAAGAGTCCTTTCCAAAGTTCATCGGCTTCGACTGGTTCTTCAGGTACTCCTTATCCTATAGCACACTATGTGAATTGTGAAATTTTTTCTATGCGACACCGTATATTTCTTGCAGTTGTACTTGCAGGTCTTGAGCCCCGTAATTTTAATGAAGCAATGAAAGATGATGGTTGGAGAGAATCTATGCAAAAAGAAATTGGTGCACTAGAAAACAATGAGACTTGGGTGATGGATAAGTTACCTCCCAAAAAAAGGCACTCGGATGCAAATGTGTGTACAAAATTAAATATCATGCAGATGGAAAAATTGAGCGATTGAAAGCCCGACTTGTCATTTTTGGCAATTATCAGGTTGAGGGGATTGATTACAATGAAACTTTTGCTCCGGTGGAAAAAATGGTGACGGTTCGGGCTTTTCTTGCGGTTGCGGCTGCAAAGAATTGGGAATTGCATCAGATGGATGTGCATAATGTTTTCTTCACAGAGATTTAAATGAGGAAGTTTACATGAAATTACCTCCAGGCTTTACTGTTGACAAACCCGGCATGGTTTGTCGTATGAAAAAGTCTCTTTATGGCTTAAAACAGGGCCCGAGGTGCTGGTTTGCTAAGTTGGCATCTTCTTTAAAGAAATATGGTTTCCAACAGTCTTATTCTGATTATTCGTTATTTACTATGCACCAAGGACCAGGACAAATTAATGTACTCATATATGTGGACGACTTGATTATCTCTGGCATTGATGCTTCCACCATTGCTGCATTTAAGAAATATTTGAGCGAGCAATTTTATATGAAGGATTTGGGTCTGTTAAAATATTTTATGGGTATTGAAGTAGCACGGTGCTCGGAGGGGATTTTTTTGTGCCAGCAAAAGTATGCCCTGGATATTATTGCTGAAGCAGGACTTTTAGGTGCACAGCCTAGTGGCTTCCCTATCGAGCAGAACCATACTTTGGCATTAGCTAATGGGGCATTAATGGATGATCCGGAACTCTATCGTTGGTTAATTGGGCACCTGATTTATCTTTCATTCACTAGTCCTGACTTAGCTTATGCAGTTCACTTTCTGGCCCAGCTTATGCAAGAGCCGCGTCATGAACACTGGAACGCGGCTATTCGAGTTGTTCGCTAGTTGAAAGGAAGCCCGGGTCAAGGTATTTTGCTACGGGCTGATAATGACATGCTTTTAACAGGTTGGTGCGGTTCTGATTGGGCTAGTTGCCCGTTGACTAGGCGCTCTATTACGGGGTGGTTGGTTTTTCTTGGTTGTTCTCCTATTTCTTGGAAAACCAAGAAGCAACATACGGTTTCCAAATCGTCCGCGGAAGCCGAGTATCGCTCTATGGCTGCAATTACTTCGGATTGAAGTGGCTGAAAGCGTTATTAGGCAGTATCGGGGTGGATCATCCTAGTGCTATGACTTTATTTTGTGATAGTACGTCTGCATTACATATTGCCCAGAATCCGGTCTTTCACGAACGCACTAAGCATATTGAGGTTGATTGTCACTATGTACGTGATGCGATCCAGGAAGGTGTACTTACTATGAGTCATGTTTCTATGAATGCGCAACTTACCGTCATTTTCACTAAAGCATTAGGAAAGCGATAATTTTTATATTTACTACGCAAGTTGGACATTTGTGACTTGCATGCTCCAACTTGAAGGAGGTATTAGGACACTATGTATAGGCCCATAGTTTGTTAAGCCACCTTAAGGGCTTAAGCCACCTTAAGGGCTTAAGCCTTATATATGTATGAAGTGTGATGTTAATAGAACAAGGGAAACATATTTCACAAAATCTGTCAATATTGTAGATGAAAATGAAATTCAGAACCAGTAAATGACAACATCTTTACTTGAGGTTCTCTAAATCTCACACATATCCTCACCTCAACCTAACATAATCATAGCAACAATTAAGCTTTAATTCGAGCTAGTTTATATATCGCGAAAGACATAATATTTGAGATGAAATGAAATTCAGAATCAGTAAATGATAGCCACATCTTTACTGAGATTGAGGTTCTCTAAATCTCGCACATATCCTCACCTGAACCTAAGATAATCATATAGCAACAATTAAGCTTTAATTCGAGCTAGTTTATATATTGGGAAAGACATAATATTCGAGACGAAAATGAAATTTTTTACGCAGTAATCCGAACCGAACCTGTAATGACAGTGAGGTTCAATTCACGAAGCGGAAGAAATCCAGACCTAACAATAACAGTCACTAAACTTTAATTACTATAATCCCGGTGTTCCGGCCACAGCTTGTACGCACCTAGTCGAACTAACAAATCTTTAAATGAAAATGAAATTCAGAATCAGTAATGATAGCTACATCTTTACTGAGTGAGATTCTCTAAATCTCACACATATCCTCACCTGAACTTTACATAATCGGAGCAACAATTAAGCTTTTAATTATAGCAAAAGACATAATATTCGATGAAAATGGAAGTTTTGATGCAGTAATCCGAGCCGAACCTGTAATGAGAGTGAGGTTCAATTCACGAACAGGAAGAATGAGAACCATTTTTCTACTAAATAAGTTGTAGGGTATTTTTGTAAACAAACAACTTCTTAAAAATTATCTAACGCGTGTTATTTTTAATTTAACAAATCAAACGGTCAATAAGAAATAATACCAGAATAACTAATCCCAACGTAATTTATTCCAGTATAATTAATCCCAGCATAACAAATTCCATCATAATTAAGTATAACTAATCTCAGCATAATTAAATACTCTCTCCGGATCAAAAAGAGTGTCTACTTAGCCTATATTTTTTTGAGTAAAAAAGAGTGTTCACTTACCAAATCAAGAAAAAATTAGTCTTAGTTTCCCAAATTTGCCCTTATTAAGTATTAGGTGACCAAATCTCAATACCTATTTAATCAGGGGTATTTTAGCCAAATTACCTATTTTTTTCTTTTAGTTAGTATTTTCTTAAGGGGTGTGTAAATAGCTAAATAAACACTCTTTTTTATCCGGAGAGAGTATAACTAATCTCAGCATAATTAATTCCAGTATAACTAATCTTAGTATAACTAATCTCAGCGTAGGGGTGGCCAGTGGGCCGGGCTCGGGACCGGCGGGTCGGGTTTGGTGGGATCGGGTCGGGTCTGGTCAGGCGGGATCGGGATAGGCGGGATTTGCTGAAGTCCCGCCCCGACCCCGATCCCGTCGGAATCGGGTCGGGTCGGGTCTGGATCCCGGGCGATTCTCTCTTTTTTTTCTTTTTTTTTTTGCACTTAATTTAAAAAATAACATATATATAAAAAACTCAATAATTAAACAAGACAAGATAGTGTAATACTACAAAAAACTCCGGTTGACCGCACCTTCTCCGCTCCGCTCATCTCATATCCAGTCTCTGAATAATACTACAATCTCCAAGTTGTCTCCGGCTAATGAGTGTCTGTGCTCTCCTATTTAATATCTGCCGGCAGAAAAAGCGATTTCAGACGCCATTGATGACGTTTGAATGTTCAAAACATCTCGGGCCATCATTGAAAGTGTCGGAAAGGTCTTCTCATTCCCCCTCCAGTATTTCAACAAGTCTTCACGTCCTTCTTTATTGAGAACTGCTTGGTACGGTACAGAACCGTTTAAAACAAAAATATCAAACTCGCTAATTTGGTTAGTAGCGGTACGGCCGCACATTCTATTTCTGAGGCTTTCAATACTAGCCGCAGAAACAGCATGTCTTTTGTGAGGTTGTGTTGAAGAAGAAGAAGATGGTATGGAAGCCGGTAGGTTACTAGAACTTTCTTGTTGGTAAAACCTATATACTTTTTTGCATTGGTCTTCTACGCTAGACAACACTTCTTCTTTAATTTGTTCAATAGGTGGTGGGTGATTTGGATTTTTGGGACTTGGAGGTGGTAATACTTCTATACAATCGTAAATAGTTTCAATAAGTGATTTAGTACAGACTATTTTAATAGTAGGATTTAATACAACACCAATAATATAAATAGTGGGAATAAGAATAAAATATTTTTATTTTGATAAACATTTTTTAATAGCTGCCATATAAACTAGTTTTTCCATATATTCACTAAGTAATAAAAATATTAGAGCTATATAAAACAACATAGTTGAAATAGTAGGATAATATATACCGGAAATTTCTTTTGTTGCTTGAAAAAAATTCTCTAAAAATACAATAAGTTATGATATTTTTACCCAATCGCTATCTACAACCATATCAGCTGGATTTTGATTATGAGGGTTAAAAAATAAAGTTATAGGTTTTCTATAATCATAAGCAACAAGTAGTTGCTCGTATAAAGAATTCCACCTAGTGGGTACTTTTCTAGAATTTTTCTATAAGGTAGTTGGCAATCATGACAAATTTTTCTATAGGTTTTAAAATAAAGTTTATAGCAAATTGTATTTTACTAAGAATGTCTTCAAAAAGTGATAGATCATACTTTACAATTAAGTTATATATATGGCACACACATTTTATATGAAAATGATCTGGAAAAGATGGAGTTAAACTATTTTTTAAAATTGTAATAGCGTAATTGTTAGAAGAAGAGTTATCTAATGTAATAGTCATAATTTTATCAGTTATTCCGTAATAATCGCACACTTGATAAATATTTTCTACAATAAAAGTATCAGTGTGCCTATCATCTATATATCCATACGCTATGATATATTTTTACATAGACCATTTATAATCTATCCAATGACAAGTTACCATTAAATAATCATAGTCGTTAGTACTACGACCTTTATCAGAAGTGATAGCCATTTTGCCAATAAAATGATATAATGAATAACGTAAATATTGTTGATATTCATGTGCTAATTTAAATACATCTCTCTTAACAGTTGATCTAGGAAAATCGTTAAAAGCAGGATTATACATATCTCTAATGTAATGAATAAAATCGGGAGATGAAGGAAATGAAAAAGGCAAACCCTCCACAGCAACTAATTTTGATATTGCTTCTCTATCTCTATGTTTATTGTATTTATGGCCTACAATTCCCCCCGTCATAGGGTTAATTTGACCCTGTACTTGGTCCGTTCCAAAATGCAAAAATAGACGTTGCTTATGGATTAAAAATAAATATTAAGGGGGTAGGGGGGTTGGGGGAGGGGGGAGGCAAAAAATGGCCGTTGCACAACGACCAAAATGTAAAATGGTCGTTGGTGCAACAGTTGTTTTTGCAAAAGGGAGGGTTTCGGGCGGGATCGGGACTGGCGAGCCTAGGGCGGGCCGGGACGGTTCGGGACGAGACCATGTCCCGTCCCGGTTCGAGTCCCGTTACCGTGATTTTTTTTTAAAATAGTCGGGTTCGGGGAGGGACCGGGGCGGTGTCGGGTCGAGACCTGGCCAACCCGGCCCACTGGCCAGCCATACTATTTAGCGACAAGGGCAGTTTTGTCAGTCTTTATTCCGAGTTTTTGGACTTGTATAAATACCTTTTAGATTTTGTAAGTTTTTTATAATTTGTTTACATCTTGTCTCGATAGTATTGAATACTCTAAGTATCTTGAGGCTTTCAAGAACAAGATTCCATCTTTGATCCTCTTTACTCAATTGTAAGTTTCAATGAATAATTCTTTCTTATCTTTATTATCAATATTATGAGTAGTTAGATTCTATAATGAGATTGTGAACCCAATGGTGGATGTTATGCGAATGAGTGTTTAATTTGATATACAAGTAATGGGTTGTTAGTATTTAATTATCTTTTATTGGTTCATATCGGTTAATGGTTGCAAACATTAAGTTAAGTCATAAATTTTGCTTTACTTGGAAAGGCGAGTAGGGTTTGGTAGAGATAATTAATAAGGACTCGGGAAGTTAACTATCATCTAATAAATTCACTTAGGAATAAGAGGAGTTTACTTAGAATAATTAGTTGTTCTTAATTTTCACTCTTCTATATTTGAAAAAATCATGAAAAGAAATACTTCCTAACTATTGGCAAATATTAGGGAGTCACATAGAGATTAAGTGCATACAATACACAATCCATTAGGAGTATATCACACTAATACCTAGAGCATAACATCTAATCTGGCGAGGACACAATCTTAGTTTCTTAATCATATTAATTTCAATCAATTCAATATCGTTGTCCTTCCGAGAACCATACTGTCTCGGTTCTGTTCCGTCAACCTGCCACCATCCAACCACTGAAGCCCGACTATCAAACCCACCCTCAACGTGTCTACAACCACCCCCTAAAATTCTTTGACCCAGTTCCCTATATACTCACCCGAAATAACCATCAAATACCCTACTGTCCCGCCAATCCAAGAACTCGAGAACCCCATTCCGTCATCTATTTTCAGGTCAACCCAAATATCCTCCACACCCGACCCAGTTACCCAACATCACCCTTATTTACTTACATCAGTTAGTTTTGTGGCCCATCAGTTTTTGGGGGATGTGAAATGGTGGTAGATCGCGTATGTTGATTATTTACCCGTGGGGTCTCCTCCATTGATATTGTTTAGGTTCTATAGAGTGTTCCTTGAAAAGTATGTGTCTTTGAGCTTGCGTTTGGACAAGAGTGATGAGTTCCAGAAGATAGCGCAATGAAATTCTACAGTAGCACATTATGAGACTCGCTTCCATGCTTATCCCGTTATGCAGCACTGCTATTACCTATAGAGGCTGATTGAGTGAGATGTTTTGTTCGAGGATTGGCTTTTCCACTCCAGTTGTCTACATTGCAGTTAGTGGCCTCTGGAGCTTCTTTTGAGACTGTAGTTGAGTATGCTAGGATAGTAGAGTCTGTGAGGGTCAAGATGTATAGACATGAGCCCGATAAGAGGGTGAGATGACATGGATAGTTCAGTGGTTCTACTTCTCGTGGTGACACAAATAGACGCCTCAGAAGTTCCATATAGATTACTTCTCAATACACCAATGGGTATCAGGGTAGATATCAGCAGTCGCAGCCTAGTCGACCAGTTCAGGAAGCTCTCCAGATTACCGAGAGTGGGGGCAAGTCTTTAAGGGGTTATCAGTCTAGATATTTAGACCATGAGGTTAGGATTTTTCTATCTATATTCAGCAGCCCTCAGCGGCCAGGACTTGTTTCAGTTGTGAAGAGGTTGGGCATTTCAAGAGTGATTTCCCCAGACAGTTTTTGAGTGCATCTTGTGCACCTAGGACACCACCACAGACATATAGAGGTGGTAGTCAGACTAGTCGGGGAGGATCTCAGTCAGGTTGTGGTGTCTATCAGTCTGGTCGTGGTGGATCCCAATTGGGGAGAGATGGATCTTATTCAGGTTGGGGTGGCCAACAGGGTACTCAGTACAAGGTAGGGTGCTCTCATTGATATGCATTCCCTGGTAGGGTTAAGGCAGAGGCATCGGACATAGTCATCACATGTATTATCTTAGTCAATCATCGGTCTACTATTGTGTTATTGGATCTGGGGTCCACATTCTCTTATGTATCTGCCTACTTTTCAACTAAATTAGAGATTTGGTGTGACATACTTGATGTTCCTATTCATGTATCTATACTAGTTAGAGATTCTGTGATTGTAGATAGAGTCTATCGCATGTGTGTAGTTATTTTCATGGGTTATGACACTTGGGTATATCTGATTTTCTTAGATATGGTGGATTTCGATGTTATATTGGGTATGGATTTGCTATCACCATAACCTTCGATTTTGGATTGTTATTCCAAGATGGTCACGCTAGTTATGCCTGGTCATTCAAGGTTTTAGTGGAAATGCGCTTCCAGCTCTGCTCCTAGGAAGGTTATTTCTTTCATTAGGCTAGGAAATTAGTGGACTGGGGTTGTTTGTCTTATCATGCTCACATCCATGATACTAGTGCAGAGACCCTTTCTTTGGAGTCAGTTCCGGTAGTTAGTGAGTTTGCTGAGGTCTTTCTTCAGACTTATCGGGTATGCCACCAGATAGAGACATCGACTTCTGCATTGATCTTGAGTTGGGTACTCGACCCATTTCTATTGCTCCATACCGGATGACTCTAATAGAGTTAATAGAGTTGAAGGAGCAGTTTCAGGATTTGTTGAGTAAAGGCTTCACTCGATGGAGTGTATCTCCATGGGGTGTTCATATCTTGTTCTTGAAGAAAAATGATGGCACTATGTGTATATGAATTGACTATAGACATTTGAACAAGATCACCATTAGAAACAAGTATCTGATTCTGCATATTGATGACTTATTCGGTCAGTTTCAGAGTTCTTCAGTGTTTTCGAAGATTGACTTAAGGTCCGGGTATCATCAGCTGAAGATTCAGGCCAAGGATGTTTCCATGACGGCTTTCCGGACTCGTTATGGATATTATGAGTTCTTAGTGATGTCATTTAGGCTTAGCAATTCCCTCGTAACATTCATGGACATTATGAATGGGATATTCTAGCCGTATTTGGATAGACCGACAGGACACCATCTACAAGCCTCTAAAGAGTACACGACATCAAAATGTCGGGACAGGTCCCCGCAATACCCGTATATACAAGCAAAAATACTGTATCAAGATACACCGACACTCCGATACAAGGGGAGTGCTCCAAATACCAGCTGAACCAGCAACCTACTAGTGCGACCCGTCACCCTCTCAATATGAACCTGCGGGCATAAAACGCAGCATCCTCCGACAAAATGGACGCCAGTACGACTGGTGTACTGAGTATGACAGGCATAAGAAGTAACATAGCAGAGATATATCATAATCTGAAACAGAAACAATTGACCAACAGTAAAGGTCTCTGAGGGCCCTAACACATATGCCTAAATGTTATGCAATGCAAATGCGGTATACATATAAATATTGACCACACAGGCATCATCATTCCCATAACCGCCTCTGTGGGCATCAGGTTATATCGTATTGGCCACACATGCATTAATCGTCTTGGCCACACATGCATTAATCGTCTTGGCCACACATGCATCCATTTTGACCACACATGCTCGATATTTGGCCTTTTCGGGCTCTTTTGTGATAGTCTGTACCAGCTGCAGGTGGTGTGCGTATATAACGTCTTTCCCTTTTCCCCATATCCCCTATATATATATATATATATATATATATATATATAATATTCTACCATATAGTAGTGTGCATAGCACATGTGGGTCCAGGGTAATATATGAATACAATGCAAATGAAAATGCATGAATGATAATACAATATTCCAATCTCTACGGATGACATATTACCTTTGTACCTTTGACAACATTTGTGAATATCAACATCTTTTCCGTATGCCTCAATAATGACTTAGAAACATATTCGGATATGGCTTTTTACCATAGGAATCAATAGTATGATCATTCTTAAGTACTAAGAGTAGAGTAAATTATGGAGCAACATAATGGTTGTGTTTTGTACATAGAATTATGCCAAAAAAAAGAGCCTTGCATACCTTGTTGTCGAAATTATCTAAGTTCCACGGATCCTTGTAAGCTTTATGAATGATTATCTACATCACATAGTCACTGGAACAGTTCAGAACCACATCATTTTATATACTAATTTTTTGATTAGCATACATAAGTACAACATAAACTTTCTAGGGCCCAGGTCCACTTGCCTACGTTTATGCGCCCAAACCATTATCCGAAAGTACGGGATGTTACATCCTCTCCCCTTAGAAACATTCGTCCTCGAATATTGGGGTGACATATCTAATCCTCGTCACGTAACCGGAATACATAACCACCACTTTCCATGTCAAATAATATAACATTTAAGAGTTCATGCACTGCTGCAAGAGCACCCTAGTTGGGCATTATTCTAGCTACTATATGTGCAGACTTATCTTCTTTCACCCTGGTTTCTACTAAGACAACCAATGTGATGTGATTATTCACTCAAAAATTTCTCACCCCCCCCCCCCAATTTTTTGCTTATATCTCTTATTCAAACCCCTCATTTTCCAAATCAGTGGGATTTTTATATCAAGGGTAACATCTGAATATCATCAAAAATGAAGCAGCTTAAGAGCGGCTACAACACTCCAAACTTCAGCAAAATATGGCAGTGGATTTCTTTATAAAAAGCAGCAGTGTTTGAATCGGAAACACAACGGCAAATGGCCCAAACTCAGCACTCATTTCAGCCTCAAAATTTCAGCAATAATATGGCCAGAATGCACCAGTAAGATCATCAAAGTGAACCAAAATGCAACAATAAGGTGTGTTTAAAGTACAGCAACATCAACCCATATAAATCACACATACTATCCTTTCTCAATATTCATGTTTACAAAGACTTATCTACACCTAGAATAGGACAAACAATGGATATAAATCAGCGCATATACACATTTAGGACCAAATTTTCAGATATCATTTTCAAACCTCCTTAATATGCATATCATTTAACCAAATATACAACCAAACAAATTTATGAAGCCTATCAAGACATTTTGAATTCACAACCACTCCAAAAAAAAATCATTTGCTTTTGTTGACATAAAAAAAACAAATTAACACCTGATTTCTTCTACATCAAAGTTAAACCAATCCCAGATCCAGACATATGAGAATCACAGGTTCAAACTGAAAACATGAAGGAAGAACTGCAATTTTTTTCCTTTCAGATTTGCACAATGCAATGTGCAAGGGACTAACTCAAAATAACTTAACACCTCAACAAGATGCTAAAATAGAACAGGTCAGTGCAACACAGCAAGGTCAGGACAACTTTCCATCATACACATACTCAACATGCTTACACAAAGTGAGTTATGAACAAAGGAAAACACATATATACTCTTAAGCAGGTAGTCTAGGCATGAATGCACAATTTGATAAGGGCAAGACATTTCTTCCCAGAAAATGTCTTATTCAAATCATATATCAAAACCTTATACTCGCTTAGACACTTCTAGCACTAAATCATACTCTATACATGCTACTACATAAATATAATTGAGTTCAACATAGGGTGCAAACAGGTAATAACTTCAACATGGCAAAAGCCAGTTCAAATAGATACAAAATGTCAGTGTTGATATTATTCAACAATTTGGCAGACATGACATGTCACAAGATGACTTAGGAAAGTATTTCCTGTTAGGATTGACACACTTTTGGTACTTAAACCAAAAGAGAAATCATGTAACCAATTCAGAAGGACATAAAAGTTTAAAAATGCATATGTAGTCGTCTAGATGCAACATCTTAAATGTTCATAATCAATTAAATGCTAAATTAAGCACACAAGATCCTATACCTACTATATTATTGGATCTGATGACACTAAGACTTAACATAATACTACATGGCTCATTCATTTTACTCAGCAAGAACATAAAATCAGATCGCCCAAATATACACTTAAATAAGATGCTAGGTTTGTTGTTATTACTTAACTTGAGGCAGACAAATCAAGATTAAGACACAAGCATCAAATATCGACTATATCAAATCCTAACTTACAAAGTGAACCAAAACATCATCTCATCCTTATACATCACAGAACTATATATACATCATATAGAATCAATTATGGACCTCAACCTGGTGTACATGGGTATAAACAAGATATTCAAGCAGACTAGTGAATATTTGAAAACCCATACACTTACCATGTCATATACTCAATATCAAACAGAGGTAAAATACCAGATTCATAAAGGCCTTGGATATCTAAGGTCTCGACATTTATCTAACACTATAAGGTTCTCAACAGGATCAACTTGGACTAAGTTAAACATACATGAGGCTCCTATTGATTTCTCAGGTCATATACACATATTCATTTCATGTAGATATAGGCATACCAGTGAACAATCACAACTAATATACTTCACATCACTTTTAGATCATATGAAAACAAATCCATATCTTCACAACATTAAGCTGTACATCAACCTTATCAATCCACATAGAGAATCCATATATTCCTTTGATTAATCCAAACATATAATCATATACCGGTTAAACATAATACACAATTTACTTAAAGGTAACCAATTTAAAAACCTTGTGGACTATTAGGAACATATATTTTTACGACTCAGCTCTATCGAACGATCTAGATTTTGAAAGACGGAGACAATTCTAAATGCCCTGTAGCCTCCTGCTTATAAGTGTGGCGCGCTACACATTCATAAATAAGACTCTACCTGACATGGATTGTAGACATCTCTAAGATAGACCTGTTCTGATACCAAGTTTGTCATGACTCAAATCGGAAGGCCGAGACAGGCACCCGGACCACACCCATCGGGTACCACCAATCACACTCTCAATACCTAATCACTATTGAATACGGACTAAGTCGAAAGAAAACTATGTGAAATCTTTGTCTAGAAAACCAACGTATATATGTACATACCCATACTAAGGCTGATAAGCCCATACAAGTCTACTACACCTACAGGACACCATCTACAAGCCTCTAAATAGTACACGATATCAAAAGGTCGGGACAGGTCCCCGCCATACCCGTATATACAAGCAAAAATACCGTACCAAGATATATCGACACTCTGAAATAAGGGGAGTGCTCCAAATACCAACTGAACTAGCAACCTACTAGTGTGACCTGTCACCCTCTCAATATGAACATGGGGGCATAAAACGCAGCGTCCCCCGACAAAAGGGATGTCAGTACGACTGATGTACTGAGTATGACAGGCATAAGAAATAACATAACAGAGATATATCATAATCTGAAACAGAAACAGCTGACCAGCAGTAAATGCCTCTGAGGGCCCTTACACATATGCCTAAATGTTATGCAATGCAAATGCGGTATACATATAAATATTGGCCACACATGCATCTTTCTTCCCATAACCGCCTCTGTAGGCATCAGGTTATATCGTATTGGCCACACATGCATTAATCATCTTGGCCACACATGCATCCATTTTGACCACATATGCTCGATATTTGGCCTTTTCGGGCTCTTTTATGATAGTTTGTACCAGCTGCAGGTGGTGTGCGTATATAACGTCTTTCCCTTTTCCCCATATCCCCTATATATATATATATATAATATTTTACCATATAGTAGTGTGCATAACACATGTGGGTCCAGGGTAATATATGAATACAATGCAAATGAAAATGCATGAATGATACTACAATATTTCAATCTCTACGGGTGACATATTACCTTTGTACCTTTGACAACACCTATGAATATCAACATCTTTTTCGTATGCCTCAATAAGAACTTAGAAACATATTCGGATATGGCTTTTTACCATAGGAATCAATAGTATGATCGTTCTTAAGTACTAAGAGTAGAGTAAATTATGGAGCAACATGATGGTTGTGTTTTGTACATAGAATTATGCCAAAAAGAAAGAAAGAGCATTGCATACCTTGTTGTCAAAATTATCTAAGTTCCACGGATCCTTGTAAGCTCTATGACTGATTATCTACATCATATGGATGATTTACATCATAATCAAATCAATATACTAGTAATAGATTTATTGAAACATTCTAGCGAACACTTTGTAAGCGTAAAATCTATATTTATTCTATATGAAAACCTATACATGTAGCAACACAATCCGCCCTTCTAACCTTCCTCCTTACTGCTACAATACCCAAACAATTCAGAAATTTCACATGCAACCTCTAATTTCATATCAGCATCCATGACAATACCCAACAAACTTAGTATTTTCGATACTTATCTTAGAACTAGTAAGAATCATGTCCTATGATTCGTATAAACTTAAGAACAAGAATCATTGCCTCTGTCATACGCGGTGATGAGGGTCGTCGAAAAACCTTTCGCCAATATCGAATTCCGACAAGCAGAACCAAAAGCCCCAAAAATCGACTTGGCTAGAGCTTCGCCGAGACTTAAAGTCTTGTTTGATTTTCGAGTGTTCAAGCTTGTTTCAAGGGTTTAATTTCGCTGGAACAAGGCCTAGAACACCATGGATTTCCCCATTTTTGGTCGTACAAAAGCTTGCGAAAAATCCCTAATTTGGTCGAGAATCTCAGAGAGTTTTCAATTGAGTCTTCAAAGAAAAGTTTCTACAAAGGTTTGAGGAGATGAAAGCTTGAAGAGATGAAGGTCTGATTAAAATAGAGGAAATGTGAATGTGTGGAGATATATGGGGATGCCACCGTTTGGTTGTTAGGCATAGTCACTGGAACAGTGGGTTATAACACTACATGTATAAATCCCCACTATATATTGTCTCCCCAATTATAATTAATTAATTATACACACAATTAAATTTTTTATCCCAATTAACTTAAATCCTGACGACTTATAAAATCTTCTTATACTCAGTGTCATAATTCTTGTAATATGACACTAGTCCATAACCTCTTTGGGGATATAAAATTATTATTATTAATCTCCATCATCACACTTGTTAAATCCAAAATTATTTCGGAACCACATCCTTTTTAAATACTAATTCCCTTATTGGCATATCATAAGTACAACATAAACTTTCCAGGGCCCGGATCCACTTGCCTACGTTTATGCATTCAAACCATTACCCAGAAGTACGGGATGTTACATATCCCTTCCGGTGGAGGGGAAAGACTTTACTGTGTACTTTGATGCCTCTAGGATTGGGTTGGGCTGTGTGTTAATGTCGGAATGTGAGGTTATTACTTATGCATTGAGGCAGTTGAAGTTGCATGAGAAGAATTACCCTATTTCTGATTTGGAGTTGGTTGAAGGTGTGTTTTCCTTGAAGATTTTGAGGCATTACTTGTATGACGTTCATTTTGAGGTATATACTCGCCACCGCAATCTTCAGCACGTGTTTAATCAGAGGGATTTGAATTCTAGGCAACGTCGGTGGATAGAATTGCTTAAAGATTATGAAATGGCCATTTTGTACCATCCAGACAAGGCCAATGTGGTGGCGGATGCCTTGAGCTGAAAGACAATCAATACAAGGAGTCTAATTAGTTTGACGGTTTCTGAGCGTCCTTTGGCATTGGAGGTTTAATCTCTAGCTAACTATTTTGTGAGACTTGATATTTCGAATCCGGGTAAGATACTGGCTTGTGTGGAGGCGAGGTCATCTCTTTTGGATTAAATATGGACTCACCAATATGATGATGTAAAACTGTTCAAAATCAGAAATAAGGTGATGAATGGTGAGGCCAAGGAGGCCATGATTGACAGTGAGGGTGTTCTAAGGATCAAGGGTAGGGTGTGTTTGCCTCGTGTGGGATATTTGACCAGATTGATTATGGGAGAGGCCCATAGTTCTAGGTATTCGATTCATCAATGTGATACTAAGATGTACCATGATTTGAGGCAACACTATTGGTGGGGTAGAATGAAGAGAGACATTGTTTATTTTGTGTCTCAGTCTAAGAATTGTGAGCAGATAAAGTATGAGCACCAACGACCCGATAGTGTCTCTCAGAGGATGCCCATTCCCAAGTAGAAGTGGGAGAGGATTGCCATAAATTTCATTATTGGGTTGTCCATGACTATGGGCAAGTTTGATGCTATTTGGGTCATTGTTGATAGATTTACCAAGTTCACGCATTTTATTCTGGTCCAAACAATTTATAATTCAGAGAAGTTGGCCAAGATCTACATCCGTGAGATTGTTCGTCTATATGTGGTTACTATTTCTATCATCATGGATCGGGATACTCGGTTTACTTTGCATTTCTGGCAGACTTTGTAGAAGGAGATGGGTACTCACTTGAATCTCTGTACAGTGTTTCACTGTCAGATCGACGGTCAGTCCAAGCGGACTATTCAAGTATTGGAGGACATGTTATGAGCCTGCGTGATTAATTTTGGTGGTCATTAGGACTAGTTCTTACATTTAGCAGAGTTTGTGTACAACAACAACTATCACTCAGTATTGATATGACACTATTCAGGGCTTTATATGGTAGAATATGTCAATCTCCAATTGGTTGGTTTGATGCATTCGAGGTTTGGCCTTGGGGTACTGATCTATTGAGAGATTCCTTAGAGAAGGTGACGATGATCTAGGATAAGCTCCTGGCACCTCAAAGAAGGCACAATGAGTATGCGGACCGGAAGGTCCGAGATTTGGAGTTCATTATTGGTGACAGAGTTCTTCTGAAGGTCTCAACCATGAAAAGTGTGATGAGGTTAGGCAAGAGAGGTAAGTTGAGTCTGAGGTACATCAGACCTTTTGAAATTCTTTAGAGAGTTGGGGAGGTAGCATATGAGTTGACTCTGCCATCAGGTCTTTCAAACATTCATCTAGTTTTCCATGTGTTTATGCTGAAGAAGTACCATGTCGATAGTTCTTATGTCATTTAGTAGGACTCTGTGTTGCTTGATTAGAATTTAGAGTTTGAGAATGACCATGTGGCTATTTTAGATAGGCAGGTGAGGAAGTTGAGATCGAATGAGATAACTTATGTGAAGGCTCAGTCGAGACACTGTCCAATTGAGGAGGTGACTTGGGAGACCGAGTCTGATATGCATAGTAGATATCCTGGATTGTTAACTATTTTCGGTACATTTCCTATGTTTGTTTCTCTCTGTTCGAGGATGGATGTTATTTCAATTGGTATCTAAAGTAACAATTCGTCATATCGTTTTTCTCTAAAGACCCTTATTTGCTTGTTTGACCCTTCCCGTAGACTCTATGTGGGGTTTGTGATATGCGGGGATGGGTGACACGAATCTCGAGGTCCATTTATATGCATTTCGGATGAAAACCCAAAACTAGAAATATAGAGTTGGACAGTTTGACTCAAAATTGACTTTTGGCTAAATGGGTTCATTTCCAGATTTCATCGCTTCCGATAGTTTTGGAGGGTCATTTATGACTTAGTTGAGTCATTAGTTCGCTTTCCGTGGCAATTGAATTTTTTTTGTGACCTATTTGTAAAGTTTGGATTTTTATTTCTCTCGGATAATCCTTTAGAAAAGTATGCATTATCTCGGTTAAATGGGAAATCCGAGGGTACGAGCGAGTTCATTTCATTGTTTACATTAGACGAGCATGTCTGGTTTGTGTCTGGGGGGTCTTGGGAGTATTTCGGATGTTGGATAGGAGTTTGGGCATTTTCCCCATTGCTGATGTCTGGTGTCTGCCTCGGCGGCACCAGTGTTTGCTCCGCATGTCTGCCTCAGTGAGAGGTTGGCTCGCCAAAATGGAAGTTTGGAAATTATGTGTTTCCGCCTTGGTAGATGGTAGGTCCGCAGGGGCGAGTCCGCCTCTATAGAGTCGTGTTCATTGGGGCGTTGAGGCGAGGTGTCAAATGACACCACCTCAGCGGGGTCTTATTCATCATAGCGGGTCCACTCCAACAGAGTCGATTTTGCCGGGGCGGAATCACTGTATCATATGTCTTAAAAATTCTTTAGGTCAAAATCACTATATCAACCTTGTGCTGGTCCGACTGCTGCTTGTTTGGGCTTGTCGCTATATGTGGGCTTGTCTCCATGTTTGCTATTGATTGTTTACTGATCACACATGATCTTTATGTGATATCTTGATTCCGACTTGGATTATATAAGTTCGTTATTGAATCTTAACATCATGTGACATATCATCTCTATACTTGATTGCACCTCATTATATCATGATATCTTGCCTTATATTGTCATTTGCATTCATACACTCATGGTTTTGTGATATTGATGTGAGGGTGGTATGAATATGTTGTGGGTCCAAGAGGCTGGAAAGGAAAGAATACAATGAGATTATGGTAACATTAAGATGATATTGATACGCGAGAAATGGAGTTGAACGCTTGCAACATGATATTATTCAGCCAAGAGTTAGTCTCTGATGGGACATTTCGGGGAGTATATAGACTTTGTGGGTCCCCCATGAGTGTAAGGATCATAATAAAATCTTGACATACAGTATACCAAATTAATAAAGGTACTTGCTATATGCATTGCATTCATATTATACACACACACACACACATATATATATATATATATATATATATATATATATATATATATATATATATATATATATATATATATATATATATATCAATTCATTGATAAATTGTGGTTGGACTTATATTTAGAGTGATTGTTGATAACTTTCCTGGATTCTGAATTTCGAAGGATTGTACATGCTACTTGATACTTGGATTATTGAACTATTAGTATAGGATTACTTGGTGTCAAATTGGTATTTATCTTTAATTATGTATCTTTCATCGTTGTCGGCCTATGATGTCTATGGGGGTACGTTGTGTACTCATGCTACGCTTGTTGTATTCTTTTTAGATGTAGATTTAGTACCTTCCACCTCCACAGAACCACGTGGCTGAGTTCGAGTAGCTGGCTTCAGTATTCAGGGTGAGGATGCTACCTCCAACATACCCTTGGATGCTCTTTCACTATTACAGTCTTTTATTCGCATTTGAGAGAAATGTCCAGACTATGTATTCAGTTTTGGTTCTTGGTTGCCCATCTCAGACTTGTATCATTTTTTTGTGTTCTTGTATCCATAGACTAGATTACTTGGGTCATTTTGTGGTTGTGTCAGACTTATTATTTTCTTCCGCATTTATCATATGAAACAACTTATGTTGTATTTTGTTATTTTTTGCTTTTATCTGTGTTATATCATGTGAATGAGTGGAGTGGTTCATCTACTGGTGAGATTATGTAGGTGTCACCACGATTCTTGAAAAAGAGGCCGTGACATCATGTGGCGTCGGTAAAATATACGGAAGTGAAGAATATACGATTCAAAGCTTACATGTGTATAAATAGACTCATATTGTTTAAGGACAATGGAAGATCTCTTAGCCTCCTACTCCTAAATGTAACTTGCAATTTATTTGAATGTAGTTTTGGTTGAGTAAGAATTTAAGATTCAACTTTCAAGTAAGATACCAAAATATTCTTCTTATGTTTATAGGATAAGAGTTTAAGTAAAGGGTGTAAATAGACTGATTGGACTGAATTTGAGAGATTAACATATGTTGTGTTAACGAATTGCTCAAAAATTATCATAACCCATTCTGTTTTAATTTTATTTTATTCTTTTATATTTTTTTTAAGTACTTAATAAAACTATTCTTTTTCCTCAAATTAACATTTTAATGTTCTTTTACCATAAATGTATTGGTTGATCCACAACATAATTTTCTAATTTTGGAACAAAGGAAAATGAAAAAGTGACCGAAATTGTTTTATATAATGGGTGTGGGGGTGTGTGTGGGGGGGGGAGAGAACAAGTTCTGTAAAAGGAAATTAACTACGTAATCAAATAATATTTTTTTGAGGCATAAAAACATTTATATTATATTAACAAAAACTATGGTGGTTTCGTGCCATTACAAAACATTGTGTCACGAAGAACACTGATATTTGGCACAAATTTCATATTTTGCGTCACTTATCCCTTGTTCTTAGCATTTTAATCGCCTTAATTATGATGAAACGTAGTATTCGGGGTTATGTTGATATGTTTTGTGTGTGTAGGTACAACGATGACAAACAAGGAAACCTGAGAAGTTTTATTTGATTCTGGGAGATATTTGTGTATGAACAAGATGATGAGAGGATGTGCGCAACACTTGGAACAAAATTTGAAGAACTGGAAGGCATCGTGTGTTGAGTGTGCGTTGCGGATAGCAAAAGTGCACATCAGCTGCGCGTCACGGGCTGATCGTGGGAAAACACCTCTCTGGATCTCGAAGAATTAAAATCTCAAACAGACCCGCGTTGGATGTGCAACGTGGGTGCAACCCTGGTTATCAACCAGTTTTCCCAATTCGCTTGGGATTTGGTTTTCTTAATTTAGATTCTTACTCAAGCTTATAAATAGATGTTGTTTTATTATTACAGAGGCGTGCTGGATATTATCCTAAGACTTGTAAGATCTGCCTTATCTCATTCTTGTTGTCTTTACTTTATTTTTCATAGAACCCTAGTTTTTCTCGTGAATTCATTCGTTGTTCTTCGAATCATGAGTAGCTAAACTTCTTTTTTCTAGGGTTATGACAAAGACATGAAAGTTAGTTTATTGATAGATTTTTCTTATTAGATTTCCAATATTAGGTTACTTATTTATTCTTGATCTTAATTATTTAATTACTTAATCACTAATTAGACACTATTTGTGGCGTGTGAATTGAACTAGGGATAGAAAATTTGCATGTATAATAAGAATAAATAGGGCTTGTTCGTATTTATGCATTTCGCTACTGAGGATAGACATATACCCTTTACCCCTGCTTAATCGAATACGGATAAATGCATTCTTGCTACTTTCTTGCGATCATAGGGATATAGGCGTTAGGTAGCATCTACAGTCTTGTGAGCAACGCTGAAAATACTCATAAAGTTAAAATCAACTCGTCAACTAGTAACCGACGAAATAGAATAGGTAGAACTATCAGAAGACTTAACTGGATTGTCTAAAGCCATGACCCCGGATTCCATTCTCATCTGATAAATCTTACCGTCTTAGTTAAAATTATCTCAGTTACAAAATACTCAGTTTTATTTAATTCTTTCAATCAAAGTTAGTCCAACAAAACACCTTAATTTTTACTCTCTTGAATAGTTATAAAAGAGTTTGAATGAGTTGAGCAGTAGAAAGTCTAGGTCTTTGTGGGTACGATGTCTGGACTTACAATCCTATATTACTTGTCAATCGCGTATAGTTGTGTGTGTGTTTGGGAGCAAAAAAAATTTTGTCGCCGTTGCTGGGGACTTAGAAATATTTACTGTTTTCAAGTTTGAGTTTTATTAGCTCTATTCAATTTTTACTCTTTGGTTCATTTTGTACGTCTCAGGAAACTGCTACAGTTTATTCTAAAAACTTGGAGTCAGGGAAAACCGTTGGTTGACTTTGATCCCGAAATCGAGAGATCTTTTCACAAAGCAAACAAACTGGCTGAAGAGGTTCCTCCTGAGTTAATTGAAAACACATAAATTATAGTGAGAGAGATGGTAAGAAATTGTAGTGAGAGAGATGGCACAACAATGAGTTCTTGTGTTGAAATTTGTTAGGCTCAACCTAGAGAATGCATCGAATGCAGTTAAGCATGACATCATATGGAATTTTGAGCTGAAAGAAGGTATAGTGTGGTTGGTGCAAAATACGTGCCAGTATATCGGTAAGCCACATGAAGACCCATATAAGCACTTGATGACGTTCGTTGAACTGAGCGAAAATTTTCACTATTAGAATGTATCCGACGAATATGTGAAGTTGACATTGTTCCATTTCTCATTGATCGGAAAGGCAAAAGAATGTTTGCAGAATGAGTCGGTCGACTCCATTACTTCTTGAGAAATCTTGTCCAACCGTTTCCTTGACAAATTCTTCCCTTTCAGAAGGACGAAAGAGTTGAGAGGGATGATTGTTAGTTTCACTCAGAGAGAGGGTGAGGAGTTACCACATGCATGGGAGAGATACAAGAGCTACTTAAGAGACTACCCACATCACAGATTTTCGAAGGAGTTAGTTTCACACACCTTAATTGAATTTTTTCGACCTGATTCTAAAGCACTTTTGGACGCTACTGCTCAGGGATAGATCTTGGTGAAAACATATGAGGATACATAAGCACTCTTGAATTTTTTATTTGTATGTAGTCAACCTTATGCAGATACAGGTCGTGCATGGATACTCAGAGAGCTAATGGGGTACTTCAAGTAGATGAGATAACGACATTTCAAGCAGAAGTGAGCCAGATTTTCCACGAAGTTAATAGATTGGTTAATGCTCCAGCTCCTAATCCAGTGCAGCAGGTACAAATTTCTTGTGCGGTTTGTGGTGATAAGCATGTTTACGTGAATTATTTATAGAATCCAGATTTTATATACTATATAGGGAAACAAAATTGCAGCTATGGTAATTAGGGTCATCAATTTGGCAACAACTACAATCTAAACCATCGTAATAATTCGAATCTCTTAAATGGTGGAACTCAGAATAATCAAAGGTCCTATAATAATAATTTTTAGCAACATGTGCAACAACCGAGCAACTCCATAGAGGATTTGCTAAGGCAATGCATGGCAAAGCAAGATAAGGTGAACACTGAGGTACAAAAAATCATTCATGAGTTAGACGTCATATGAGGCAGATGGCGTTTCGCAGAATGTCAGACCTCAGGGTGCTCATTCAAGAAACACTAAGAAGAACTTGAAATAGCAATGTCATACCGTATCATTGAGGAATGAGAGGTAGTTAGAGGAAGTCCCTCCAATGAACAAGAATGTGAATGATGAGTTAGTTCTAGCTAGGAGGACATAGGCATCGTAGAGCAGTGATGAGACAACAACAGAGCAGCCGGAAGTTATGGTAATCAAACCAGTCCCACCATTTCCATAGAGATTTCAGAAGCAGACTCAGCTTGTATGAAGTTTAATGAAATCTTGAAGCATGTACATGTAAACATCCCTTTGGTGGAGCTTTTGCAAGAAGTTCCAAAATATTTTAAGTACATCAAGGACGTTGTCGAAAATAAAAGAAGACTGACAGAGTTTGAAACATTGGCACTTACTGAAGAGTGTAGTATGAGGGTGTGTAGTAAAATTCCTCTAAAGTTTAAAGTTCCAGGCAGTTTCACAATTTCAATACAAATTGGGAACTTTGAGGTGGGACTTGCACTTTGTGATTTGGGGGATAGTATAAATTTGATGCCCACTTCCGTGTTCAAAACATTGGTATTGGATGATCCAAGACTAATTACTGTGATGTTGTAGCTTGCTGATAGATCTTTGGCCTACCTAGATGGTATAATTGAGGATGTGCTCATGAGAGTGGGCCTTTCATTCTTCCCGTGGACTATATTATTCTTGATTATAAGGATCACAAATAGGTACCTATTATTCTTGGGTGAGGGTTTCTGGCTATAGTTGATGCTATAATACGAGTCTGAGAGGGCAAGATGACCATGACCATATATGAGCAAGAGGCAACATTTTATGTGTTCAAAGCTACCAAGATGCTGGTTCATTACAAAGAGTTGAAGATGATTACTGTGGTAGAGCATGAGATGTCATCCATGGATCTAGATGACATTCTAGCTAGTAGAGATCCGTTGGAGAGATCACTGATATATGATGAGATTTGGTGGAGGATGAGGCACTCGAGGAGTGTCTTCATAATCTTGACACTTCATGATGTAAATCAAACCTCGAGTTTGAGTCCTCAATTCAAGCTAAGCAAAAAAGTTCCGAGATTACCAATGATTAGCCATTAACATACCGCTAAGGGCTTAGAAGTGTATGGAGTTTGAAACGGGTTAGGAGACAATATTTGATTGTCTTAAAGAGTTGTCTTTTATTCGGCCTTAAGTGTTGGTCTTGGCCGAGACCTTGCTTTAAATTGTTGTCTCTACTTTCTAGATTAAGTATTAGTTTACTTAGGACATATTAAATTTATGTAATAACCCTTAGCTTCACTTAGGACGCAATTAAGGCACAATACGTTGGTGTGATTTGCGGGTGGTTTAAGGCAGTGAGATTTGAGTGGGGGTGTTTGTGAGGTGTTGTGCAGATAGTGATGTAAATAGACAAGTAATTGGAACATGGAGTGTACACAGAATGTTGGAAAAAATTCCGGATACTAGCCAAGTCACAATTCGGTCGATATAAGGTTCTTGGATAGTAACACGAGGGATTTATTGCTCGTGTGGGCACCAAGTATATGTTGGTCAATTAAACAAGGATTAGATTGAGGTTTGCTAACTAGAATGCTCAATACTAACTAAGTAAGGATGACTGAAACCTTAGAAAACAAGGATAGGCGATCCTCCTGGAGGATCAACTAAGAATTACAATCCTGGATTGAAATACTTAGCAAGGTGAGTAAAAACTCAAGTTTAGTTTATTAACAACAACTGATTCTTTAAAATTGCCTAAGGGTCCATTTTATAGTAGATAATGGACCCTTCTAGAAAGGGAACAAAATGGACACAAACTAAGTCGACCAAGGTGGGAATGGGGGAGGGGAAGAGTCTCAGCCGAAGGGGATGAACACCATTATTCAAGATGTTCTAGAACCTTTCTTGTTAGCTTCCACATGTGATCTAGTTCATTCCTTAAATGATCTTCTTGGAGAGTGGTGAAAGACATCTCCCTTGATATGCATTCTTGACCGATCGGTTGAAGTAGTTCGACCAGCTCCTTGACTTCCCCGAATTCATCTTGGTGTCTTCAAATTTAGGAATCCCATACACGGTTTATGCTCTTGAAGAACACACCTTATAGATGGTGCATTTATCTATTGTTTCCGTGTACACTTTCGACCATGTTACCATTGGTTCCGAAGGCAAGGACAAATCCATACCTTGTTCACTAGTCCGGTGTATCATGGTGAAGGAAAGGGCCATCATTCCTTTATGAATCCATTATATGATCAATGAAATATGGAGGAAGATAATACTCTTACGGAAGCCTATGAAGAGTTAGTTCTCCGACATTTGCTAAGCACTTAACTCGACGAACCCGAGGAGGCACGAAGGGAACAACTCTTTCATACTCCATACAAAGTGAAAGACAAAGTGTGCCACATGATCATTGATGAGGGAAGTTATATCAACACAGCTTCCGTAGAGATGGTGATCAAATTGGACCTACTTTCCCGCGACTATCCTCATCCGTATACTCTACAAAGGTTAGACCAAGATAAAGGGCTAAGAGTGGTAGCACAAACTCTTATTAGCTTTAAAATTGAAGGATACGAAGATAGAATTTGGTGTGACATCCAACCAATGGATGCCTGTCATATTCTATTAGGAATACCATGGCAACTTGATCCAATGGTGTAATATAATGGAAAGAGGAATAGTTATTCCCTTCGAAATAATGGCAAGAAAATTTGGTTGTTGCCAATGTCACCTAGTGAGGTGGATAACATGAGAATTCGAAGTGCAAGAAAATGCAAAGTCGAGGCTTTGTTACTTGATATACAAAAGGTAGAAGAAGGAGCGAAGAAGAGGAGTCTTATAGACTCATTAGTAGGTAAGGAGGACCTTGTGGGAGAAATGGAAAAATATGCCAACAAGGTACTCCCGAGGAATCCCGTATTCAAAATTCTATCAAGAGAAGGTGTTGAACATGCTCTTGGTTTATTTCCAAGAAGCTCGTTACCAAATCCTATCTCTATGGATGCGTTGGCTTCTATTGATATGCGGGTGTGTAAGAAGGATCTCGGAGGAGACACAGTGAGAGATTCAGTTTCGAAACCATTGGAAGACATATGCATAGATGATCTCACAACCATGCCACCGTTGGTGGGATATGCTACACTCAAATAAAGAAATAATTCCAAGAAGTTCATCACCTAGTCATTAAGCCTATAGTCCCTACCCGAAAAGACAAGATGCCATTATCGAAGATGGCGTGAGCTTGATGCTCCGGCATGTATTAAGTAACCGACCGGGGGAACATGAAGAATCTCAACGGAAGCAAATCTTCTACACACGTGGCAAGGTAAATGAGAAATTATGCAATATGATTGTAGACATGTGTAGTTGAGCCAACATAATCTCCATCGATACAGTGGGCAAATTACAATTACCAATTCGCATGCATCCTAAACCTCACTATCTTCGAAGGGTAAATAAAGGAAATGGGCTTCCCATAGCAACTCAAGCCCTTGTTAACTTTTGGATCGGAGAATATATAGATGAGTTGTGGTGCGACGTCATTCCTATGGATGCATGCCACATCTTATTGGGATGGATCTAGCAATATGACCAACAGACGTTACATGATGGGGAGGAAAACACCTATTCCTTCCACAAAGATGGCAGGGATTTTCGGTTACAACCTTTATCACCTAGCCAAGTGAGAAAAATAAAGCTTCAAAATGCACAATAGTGTCCAGCCGAGTTTGGAGCTCTCTTGATTGAAGAAGGAGAAGGTGAGAATGAGCCAATGAAGAGGAGGCCAATGGAAGTGTTGGTACCAGTACTGATTGTGTTGGTACAAGAGGAGAATGACACTTGGTATATGAGTGTCGACGATCATAATACTCTTCATTTTTCTTTAAAATACGAGCGCCTAATACCGAGAGTGGGTAGTTTGGGTGAAATGAATGGAACTAGATTTCTTTCGAAGATAACCATGGAAGGTGACCAAGCAATGGCCTTCAAGGAATGACTTGGTGAGTCCGGATGGCTTGTGGAATCGTGTGAAACACATCTTGGACTAGAATATTCGAAGAACTTAACCCATAAAGGAAGATTGTTCCAAGAGTACTTGAGAGGTGGTCCCTTCACATGGTTAGCCTACTTTCATGAAGGCTTAATCAAGAAATAAGGTCTGGACAAAAGCATTGGTACAGTGTAGTGTGATGACAAAATGTCCTCATGTGTGATCCCCGAGAATTTGGGGACAAATTCTTTCAAAGAATGGGAGATTGATGTAAATCAAACCCCGGGTTTGAGTCCTCAATTCAAGCTAAGAGGAAAAGTTTCGAGATTACCAATGGTTAGCCATCAGCATACGGCTAGGGGCTTAGAAGTGTATGGAGGTTGGAACGGGTTAGGAGACAATACTTGATTTTCTCAAAGAGTTGTCTTTTATTCGGCCTTAAGTGTTGGTCATGGCCCATACCTTGCTTTAAATTGTTGACTTTACTTTCTAGATTAAGTAGTAGTTTACTTAGGACACATTAAAGTTTATGTAATAACCCATAGCTTCACTTAGGACGCATTTAAGGCACAATGTAAGAAGGGGAGGTGACTAGGACAAAAGGAGCTTCATCCAATGGTGACATGGCCGAAAGTGTACATGGTAATAAGAGATAAATACACCATCTATAAGGTGTATTATTAAAGAGGATAAACCGTGTATGGGATTCCTAAATTTGAAGACACCAAGATGAATTCAGGGAAGTCAAGTAGATGGTCGAACTACTCCAACCGATCGGTGAAGATTGCATATCAAGGGATATGTCTTTCATCACTCTCCAAGAAGATCATTTAAGGAGTGAACTAGATCACATGTGGAAGCTAACAAGAAAGGTTCTAGAACACCTTGAATAATGGTGTTCATCCCCTTCGGCTGAGACTCCTCCCCTCCCCATTCCCACCTTGGTCGACTTAGTTTGTGTCCATTATGTTCTCTTTCTAGAAGGGTCCATTCTCTACTATAAAATGGATCCTTAGGTAATTTTAATGAATCAGTTGTTGTTGATATATTAAACTTGAGTTTTTACTCACCTTCTAAGTATTTCAATCCTGGATTGTAATTCTTAGTTGATCCTCCGGGAGGATCGCCTATCTTTGTTTTCTAAGGTTTCATCATCCTTACTTGGTTAGTATTGAGCATTGTAGTCAGCAAACCTAAATCTAATCCTTGTACAATTGACCAACATATACTTGGTGCCCACACGAGCAATAAATCCCTCGTGTTACTATCCAAGAACCTTATATCGACCGAATTGTGACTTGGCTTGTATCAGGAATTGTTTCCAACACTCCGTGTACACTCCTTGTTCCAATTACTTGACTATTTACATCATCATCTCCTACAACACCCCCACTCAAATCTCACTGCCTTAAACCACCCGCAAACACCATGAACCCCACCAACATCCCCACTGAGTCCCCTTATCATACCTCACTATCCCATCCTGATTCTGAGGCCTTACCACCACTAAAAAAACAAAATCTCCCGCAAGACCCCCCGGACACCCCTCTAAAATGCCTTAACCCAACTCCTCCTAAATCCACCCGAATTAGTCTCCAACCACCATACTGCCCACCCCACTTGAGAAACCGATTTTGGTAACCATGTGAATATTACCATTAAAAAACAAAACCAATGCACACTTTGTAGGAAGGGCGCCATGAAAAACAAGTCTCCAACAGAAAAACTAACTACAAAGTGCTATGCAGTATGAAGAAAAGTTGAACCTAATTTAATTTGTGCACAAACACTCTACTTCTATATGCCCTCTTTGATGAAGTAAACAACTCAACTCTTTGTACAATTTCATTTTTAATCTCTGTAGTATGTATTATTGTCCCTTGGAATATCTTCCAATTTCTTGCTCTTCAGGTGTGGTAAATCATTGCCCCCCAAATAGCAGCCATCACTTTCTTCCATTGCTTTTCTTTCTTAATCCGACTAGATCATGCAGTGGCGTGATCTTCTCCATAAGACAAGTAGCACATATTCCCGTCAATTGTAGTGAATTGGGAATCTCAAAAATATCACTCACTGATAAATATCGCAATACTTCTTCGTGTCTCCGCTTTGGGTTGTGGGGCTTACTTCCTAGCCCCAGTGGGAGTAGTGACTAGCGTTATAGGTCGTTGGGCGGCCGGAAGGTTGCCACGAGTAAGTAAGTTTGGGGTTCTATGGAGCGTAGCAAGGAACCTTGGCTTTAGCTCTCGTCACCTCACTCAATCCTACAGCGGAAACTCGAGGAGAGGAGCGGAGCCACTCGACTATAAGGAGAGGAGCGGAGCCAATCAATTTTGCAAATTTCTTGTTGATGGGATCATATATATAGAAGGGGCTCGGTTGTTGCGGGTAGCTTGAACCGCAAAGCAATAACCCACAGGAAGGAAGATTCCCAATAGGTGTGACCTTACATAAGTAACTAACTAGTTCAAGAGGAATGTCGATATTGTGCTTACTCCATATGGAGTTTTGATGGTCTTCTAACACCATATCTAACTAGTTAGCAAAGTTATCACAGTGTTAGGGTTTTGGAGGATATAAATGTTGGATTTGAATCTGATTGATGGATTCTTTTTTTCTTTTCACCAATTTGATTGATGAATTGATCAGAAAAATATGTTAAAATAATGTTGACAGTTTGTACAATTGTAGTAGTGTCAGTTTGAAGAGGAAATAGTGATATAGTGCGGTGGACGACACTACTTCTCAGAAATTTCGAGTTCGAATTTGATTATGAAAAAAATTTCATAGGAAATGTTTGCCCAGAAATGAACCTAGCAACATAAATCTGAATATAATGGGGTTCTAATGCGAGTATGAAAAAAGTTTGAAGAGGAAACAAAAAAGACTAGTGTCTGCTTGGTTTGAAGGGGTGAAGATGAAATGATGAAGATTTGCCCTTTAAGTTTAAAGGATTAAATATTACATTGTGGTTAAACTAAACTAATTGGGTTTTCTAATTTGATTACAAAAATGTAAAGAAAGATGATGTACAAATTGAGAAATTTATATTGAAATTTTGAATTTTTCTTACACTTTTTAAAATAATTAAGCTTGAAAATAAAAAACTATGTAAGAGTCTAAGCATAAGGTAATTAATTTGGTCTATTATTGACTTGAGGGCAATACATCTCGTGCAATAATAGGTGTTAACTATGGTAGAACAATCTAATTTTGTCTCTACTCAATGATCATGTAAAAAGTTTGAAATGCTACATTCGAATTCGAAGCTGTAATATTGCACATCAATGATCGATGGAGGCAGTTTTAAATTTATTTTAAAAACCACCTCCAGTTTCGGTAAGGAAAATGTTGAAAGAATTTTTATTTTTTAAATTTCCAGATACACAAAATGATTAATAAAAAAACTACCAATATAACAATATTTGGCAATTTTGTACATGCCATAGATTACTAAATAAGAGAGAATTAAAACTTTCATATAAGGTGAATTCATCAATCACTATAGGTTGATATTTTTAACACATCATGTATCTAAAAATTACAAAAGCAATTCAACTAGAGATTACTGCTTATGAACAGCTTCATAGTCTTTGACAGTTGACACGACCTGTAAGATGATATTAATCTCCCTTGGAGAGTCTTTTATTAATATCAAGGTATATATATAGTACAATATTCATCCCTTATACAATAGGAATCCTAAGCCTATACAAAAGAGGAATCCTAGTCTTACCATAATTATATTTACACAATATATGGAAATATTCTAATTATGGTTTACACGTTTACACACACCCCTCAGTCGGAGCGGGAGGAGGCCGGACGCTGAGACTGGATCTGAAATCAAAAAATAACTGTCTGGGAAGTCCTTTGGTAAATATGTATGCATACTGATAGGATGATAGAACATGTAACACTCTGACATGGCCTAACGCAACTTTCTCACGAACGAAGTGTAGGTCTATCTCAATATGCTTGGTTCGCTGATGTTGAACCGGATTATGAGAAAGATAGATGGCAGATATGTTATCACAATACACAATAGATGCCTGACGCAAAGGACACTGAAGTTCTAACAGTAAATTTCTGAGCCAACAAATCTCAGCTACTACATTTGCAACGCCTCTGCACTCAGCCTCTGCACTGGAGCGAGATAGGGTAGACTGTCGCTTGGCAGACCAAGAAATCAGATTATCCCCTAAGAAAACACAAAAGCCGGAGGTGGAGCGTCGCGTGTCCGGACACCCTGCCCAATCGCATCCGTATATGAAAGCAACTTGTCCGGTGCAAGGGGGTATAGGTGCAAACCATAATCAAGAGTGCCCTTAATGTATCGAATGATACGCTTAAGAGCAGTGAAATGAGACTCTCTGGGGGCATGCATAAATAAGCACACCTGCTGAACAGCATAAGTTATGTCTGGCCTGGTGAATGTGAGATACTGAAGTGCACCTGCAAGGCGCCTATACAGAGTAGGATTAGAGACTGGAGCACCATCCATAGCATTGAGCTTAGATTTGGAATCAACTGGAGTAAGCACCTCTTTGCAGTTCGCCATCTTAGCCCTGTACACAATCTCTTCTACATACTTACGCTGACACAAGAATACATGATTGGCAGACCTGGTCACTGATATCCCCAAAAAGTAACTCAGCTTCCCCAAATCAGTCATTGTAAATTCGGACTTGAGCAAGACAATAATCTCATTTTTCAATCTGTCGGAGGAGGCAGTAAGAACAATATCATCCACGTAAAGTAATAAGTAAGCAGTGCTACTACCTCGATGAAAAATGAAAAGTGACGTATCACTCTTGCTGCATACAAACTCAATCTGCAAGATATACCTGGCAAAGCGATCATACCACGCACGGGGGGCCTGCTTCAGGCCATATAGTGACTTACAGAGATGGCACACATAGTGAGGAACTGCTGGATGGGTGAACCCTGGTGGCTGATGCATGTAGACTGTCTCTCTCAGATCCCCATGTAAGAATGCATTCTTCACATCAAGTTGATGGATCGTCAAGTGTTTGCCCATGGCAATGCTCAAAACTATGCGGATGGTAGCCGGTTTGACAACCGGGCTGAAGGCCTCACCACAATCAATGCCCTCCTGTTGATTTGTGCTATTAGCCATAAGACGGGCCTTATACCTCTCAAGATCCCCATTGTCTCTGAACTTGTGACGAAATAGCCACATACAACGAATGACATTCACCCCCTCAGGTCTAGGTACTAGATCCCACGTGTGATGTTTAGTTAAAGCATTTAACTCCTCATATATAGCCGCATTCCAATTAGGGTCTTGTTTGTCCAATTTTGGGTTCTTTGGAAGTGGAGAGATGGTTTGGGCAAACAAGTTGAAATAGACTTTGGGTTTGAAGATTTCATGCTTTGAACGAGTTTCCATTGGATGGGTAGGGACAGTGGGTGGTGAAGTGGTGTATGAGACGAGGGGTAAAGTCGGATAAGGAGAAGGTGGGGGTGAAGCCGTCGGAGGCGTCGTGGCTCCTGGATCGAGAGTCACGGCGCTAGAAGGTTGACAGGCTTCTCTGAAGTTTGGGAGCCGCGGCGCCTCAGCACAGGGCCGCGGCGCTGTCGACAGTGTTTCAAAAGATTGCTCTCTGGAAATCAGGCGCCGCGGCGCCTCCCCTCGAGGTCGCGGCTCTGACGACGGAACAGAGGATGTGAGTTGTTCGATTATGAGAGGAGAGATGGCAGACTCGTCAAGAAATGAGTAGTCCTGTTTTTGGAATTTTGGAAGATTCGAAAACGGGAATGTGGTCTCGTCGAATATGACGTGACGAGATATGTGGATCTGACGAGTCGACAAGTCATAGCATAGATAGCCCCTATGGTTCGGCGCGAATCCTAGAAAGACACATAGAGTGGACCTAGGAGTGAGCTTGTGAGGGGTGGTGGAGCTAAGGTTGGGATAGCACAGACAACCAAAAATCCGTAGATGATCATATGAGGGGATTCTATGGTAGAGGATTTCGGTAGGGGTCATATTGTGAAGAGTGCTAGTAGGGAGAATATTTAGAGTGTATTCTGACATTTTAGCAGCATAGACCCAGAAGGGTAGAGGGAGGGAGGCATGAATCAATAGGGTGCGAATCATATTGTTAATGGTGCGGATGATTCTTTCAGCTTTACCATTTTGTGGTGAGGTGTGAGGGCGGGGAGAAGCGAAAGACCATGCCATTATTGGTACAAAAGCGGTGAAACATAGAGTTATTGAATTCACGACCATTATCGCACTGAAATGATTTTATACCTTTTCCAAATTGTGTTTGAATGAACTTGCGAAACTCAAGAAATTTGACAAACACTTCCGATTTAAATTAAAGAGGGTATAACCAAACGTAGTGTGAAAAATCATCAAGCAACACAAGATAGTATTTATGACCGAGAGAACTAGAGATAGGAGATGTCCATAAATCGGCATGTATGATATCAAAAGGAGCAAATGTAATACTAGTAGATGATTTAAACGGAAGACGAATATGTTTGCCTAAAGAGCAAGAAACACAATTTTGGGCAAGTTTCCCATTACAAGCAATGAAATTGTTTCCTCTAAGAAAATTAAAAACTGGGACTCCTGGATGACCAAGCCTATTATGCCAAGTTGAAGAAGAAATAGCCGCTAGAGTGACGGGAGAGCAAGATCTGGCAGTGGAGGTAGAAGTGAATGGATAGAGATCCCCGTGCTATTGCATCTCGTAAGAGGTGTCCCCGTATGAAGATCTTTTACGGTAAAACCAAAAGGGTCAAAATCCACAGAGACAGAATTATTACGAGTAAATTGGCGGACAGATATGAGGTTCTCAATCATGTGTGGGGCATATAGGGTGTTTTTGAGGGAGAAGGGTGGATGAGGAGGTTGTGTGTATGAGGTACCATAACCCTTAACTAGAATGTGTTGTCCACTACCAACTGTAACATATTGAGGATGCTTTAAACTAAACAGTTTAAGAATAGTACCTGCAGACTGGGTGACGTGAGATGTGGCGCCTGAGTCCATGTACCAAGTATTGTCAGGTTGTTGCATAGAGAGGGTGCTGAACGCCTGACCCAACTCAGTGGGTGTCATGCCAGAGGAGGGCTGCGGGACCTGACCTTGCATAAAGTGGGCCTGCTGTGTGGCTGGAGCGGGGCCTAACAAATTGGGGTAAGAATACGGATTGTATGGTTGCTGGTACTGGAATGGACTTGGCACCGCGCCTCTGAACTGGGGCACCGCGCCTCTGTCCTGGGGCGCCGCGATGCTGTAGACGAACTGCTGAGGAGCCGCGGCCCATTTATTCTGCGATCTCTGTTGTTGTTGCTGTTGTTGGTTCTGTTGACCGCGACCCTTGCCACGACCACGGCCTCCTCTACCGCCGCGGCCTTTTCCACCCTTGCCGCCGCGGCCCTGCCGCTGTTGGGAGTTGTCTGGTGGCGTCTGATCTTGGGGTTGCATGTCGACAGCTAACACCTGCTGGGCGTGCTCATCCTGCTTAGCACGACGGGTTTCTTCGAGCAACAATTGTGAGCGAGCTTTGTTAAAACTCGGTAGCGGATCTGCCTGTTGAATTATGGTGGCCAAAGTATCATATTCGCCCTTAGTAAGGCCGAAATCATTTGTAGCACCATTTTATCGTCAGTGACAGGCGTGCCGATGTTGGAGAGTTGATCCGCTAGAAGTTTAAGCTGCTTGCAGTACTCAGAGACATTGGAGAAGTTTTCAAGACGTGTTTTGTTGAACCGTTCTTCCAAATACACGGCATGAGTGTGCTTGTTCTCCTGAAAAAGTTCCTCCAAACGATTCCACAAGTCAAGGGCTGTGGAGTCAGATTTCATGATAGTAAAGAGCAAATCCTGAGAGATACTACCACATATCCATTGTTTGACGCCGGCGTCGAGACGATGCCAGATAGAATCATCAACCTCTGTAGGGCGCGGAATAGTGTCATCAATATGGTCAAGCACGTTATAGAGACATGCATGATTGCGAAAAAGTTCAACCCAGGGAGAATACTGGTTGTTTTCTTGATCAAGAATAACGGAAATATAGTTCTTGATGTTGGAAACAGTAAGGGCGGGATGAAACAGGGGTGATGTGGGATTTGTGGAGGTAGAGGCGTCAGAAAGTGTGGAAGAATCAGGGATAGTCATTTAGAGAAGAGAAGAAAGGAAGAACAAAACCCGAAAAACAAGAAGAAAATCCGGGAGGGCCGCGGCGTAGGATAGGCAGCCGGCGGCTGTGGAAGAGAAAGGTTTTTAGGGTTTTGTTTATTTGGCTCTTGATACCATGTAAGATGATATTAATCTCCCCTGGAGAGTCTTTCATTAATATCAAGGTATATATAGAGTACAATATTCATCCCTTATACAATAGGAATCCTAAACCTATACAAAAGAGGAATCCTAGTCTTACTATAATTATATTTACACAATATATGAAAATATTCTAATTATGGTTTACACGTTTACACGACCTACCTCTTCGTTGATGAAAATCCACCTTTGATCTCTTTTTATCACCCGTACGACTTGTATCATATTTACCCAGTAAACTCCTTTCCAAGTACAACTTCTTCCTCTATATCCTACGACTTCATTGATCAGCTCACAAAGTCTAGACAAATATTTACTCACTGTAGACATTTATATTTTACATGACTCTATAAGACGAGTCTAATCAATCTTCAAATTCTAAAATCTGCTACGATTTTTTTGAAGGTTACTCTATCCTAAATCATAGCGTATGCCTAAATAAAGTTATACATATTCCCTTGAAGAGGCCTCTTGAGTATCCCATAAATTCATGGTTATTCATCAAGAGATCAATACACCGAATTTCGAAAGATCCATAAACTCATGCAATAATCACAAAGCGATCAAATTGTAGCCAGACTCTTCTTGATAATCAAATACTTCAAGAAGATCCACAAAATTCTTTCATGGAAATAAATCCAAAGGAGGACTATATCATCCTAGTTCGAGAAACACGTTACTAATAGCCCTCGAATCATGGAGAAAAATTGTAGAGAGAAGAATCAAGGGAATAAATAGATTTGTACCCTCAATATTCATCAACAAATATTTTTGTTTCTTCATATTTTATTTGTAATTGCAACTTTATTTTTCACTTATCAAAATTTTATTGCAAACAAATTGGCACGTCCAATGGGACCAAGTATGTCCTTCATCTCTTCTCTCACAAATCAAATCCGCATTGAACGATGGAAGCTTCATTTTTTATGGATACTTCAAGTCTCGTCTTCGAGTTTCGTCAAGTCTACACTCCGACTAGCCTTGAAGTAGGGGGCATTTGTAGACTTCGAATTTTTATAGGACTCTACAAGATGAGTCTGATCCATCTTCAAATTTTAAAGTCTGTTAGAATTTCCTGGAGGCTACTCTACTCTAAACCCTTGCTCATGCCTAAATAAAGTGATACATATTCCCTTAAAGAGGCATCTCGAGTATCTCATATATTCATGGGTAATTTAAGGAGATCAATACATCAAGTCTCGAAAATCCCACAAATAGTATTACAAAAAGATCAAGGAATGATAGGCTGATATTGTCTTTCTCAAAGATGAAGTGATCAAGGGAAGCTTTTCATCAAGATTAACTCGAAGTGTTGCCACAAGTCTTGGGGATTAATTACATCTTCAAATCATCATGCGTTCGAGAAATATGCCACTAATAGCCCTCGAGTCATGGAGAAAATTCGGGAAGAAGAATCAAGGGATTAAAAAAATGTACCCGCAATATTCATCAATAAATATATTTTTTGACATATTTTGTTTGTGATTTGCAGTTAGTTTTCACATATCAAAAATTTGTTCCAAACACTCACATCGGATATTTACACCAAATCAATATATTTTATCATGGTTAAGTGATTTAATCAAGTGAATATATACATTAATTAATCATGATTAAAGTGATAGTTGAATATATTCAATCACATGTCATATATTCATTGATTTGATGTAAACAGTCGGTACATATAAGTTTTTTTCCCAAAGTCCTCTACACTAGCCCTACCACCACATCCGGTTCCTAAAATAGACCTAAACATTGACCACAACTAATCAAATATGAATTTCATCCTTTGAAAATGTTGTGGTTCAAACAATTAACTTTTATTGGAGTACATTTTATTATAAAAATAAACTATTCATCTCTCATATTTGTTAGTGGGCCGGGGCAACCTGATCCCGCCCCGGCCCATCCCGATTTCACTTGGTAAATTAGGGATAAGGATTGAATCTAGTCGGGTTCAAAATCGGGATGGGACAAGCGCATGTCCCACCTATCTCGGTCCTGCCCCGTCCCGATCTCGCCCCGACCCGTCCCGTTTCTGCCAGAAAGTAGTCGTTGCACAAACAACCATTTACAATTCTCGTCGTTGACAACGGCTACAAAACCACCATTTTGGCCCCCCAACACCCCATAAATCCCCCTACCCCTTAATATTTATTTTAATCCCTAAGTTAATATATTAACACATTAACCCTATTTTTCAACTATAAATACCTCATTTTGCTCTTCACTTTCCTCATAAATCTTCCTACTATCTCTCTAATCTCTCTCTCTCTCTAGTCTCTACAAGTCTAAATTGCACACTAAATATTATATTTTATTTGCTAATTTCTATCAAAGTTTAAAAATTGGGAGTGAAGTTGGCACCTAGCTTGAGGATCATCGAGCAAAGTTTTAATTTTCAACTTTGGTTAAACGTCGACGTTACGTCGACGTTTGGTACACTCGTTCCTTCTTTTATTTAAATTATTATTGTTTAATTTTAATTATCGTACTTTATTTTCTTAACTTTAATTCTTTATTTGCATAATTATAATGGAACGAGGTGGCCATTTTTCTGGTAGAGGTAGTAGGGGTAACAGGGGTAATGATGCATCTTCTAGTAATCCTAATTATGATAGTTTCACTCATGTAAATGAAACTGAACTTTATAATGTTGATATTAATGCAAATGTGCAATCATTAGATCATAAGGTATATTCTACATATCCAACTACTGAACCAAACTATGATTTAGAAGATAATTTAGATAATACACCCACTAGTGCAACTCCACCTCAGGCTCAGACTGAGTCTCAGGCTGAAACTGGAATCCCTCATATTCCCCCTAGTACGAGAAGAGGCCAAAACAATAAAAATTAAAATCACATGCATGGGATTTTTTTGAAAGGGACATTCCTAATCAACTAGCTATTTGTAAAATTTGTCGCGAAGTGTATAAATTTAAAACTGGATGTGCAAATGCCTTCTGAGTTGGAACAAGGTTCACATAGTGTCCCCGATCAAGTACATGGTCGAATTAACCACGGGGGGGGGGGGGAGTTATAGCTCCAAAATATGATAAACACAAAGATCGGAAAAATTTAGCAAAATTAGTTGTTGTGAAGGGTTTGCCTTTTTTATTTCCTTCCTCTCCTGGTTTTATTCATTACATTCGAGAAACATATAATCTTGCTTTTAACGATTTTCCTAGATCAACTGTTAGAAGAGATGTTTTTAAATTTGCGCATGAATATCCACAATATTTACGTTATGTGTTGTAGCATTTTAAGGGGAAAATGGCTATCACTTATGACATAGGTCGTAGTACTAATGATAATGATTATTTAACTGTAACATGTCATTGGATAGATCACAATTGGTCTATGCAAAAATGTATATTAGCATATAGATATATTGATGAAAGGCACACTGGAATTTTTATTTCAAGAAATATTCATAAAATTAGTGAATATTATGGAATTAATGATAAAATTATGACTATTACATTAGATAGTTCTTCTTGTAATGATTATGCTGTAAACATTTTAAAAACTCGATGGACTCCATCTTTTCCCGATATTTTTCATGTTAGATGTGCACGTCATATTTATAACTTAGTTATAAAGAATGGTCTAAAACTTTTTAGCTCTATTCTTGATAAAGTACAATTTTCTATAAACTTTATTTTTAAAGGTAATAAAATACAAAGGATTTTAAAAAATATGTCATGATTGTGAATTACCTTATAGAAAAATTTCAGAAGAAGTTGCAACTATGTGGAATTCTTTGTATGAACAATTAGTTGTTGCTCACGAGTATAGAAGACCTATAACTTTAGTTTTTAACGCTCATAATCAAAATCCTTTGGATATGCTTGTAGATGATGATTGGAATAAAATTTGGGAACTTATTGTATTCTTAGAGAATTTTTTTCTAGATACTAAGGAATTTTCTAGTATTTATTATCCTACTATTTCATCTATGTTATTTTATATAGCTCTAATACTTTTGTTATTTAATGAATATAAGAAAAAATCAACTTACGCTCCAGCTATTACAAAAATGATTGTAAAATTAAAAAAATATTTTTTCCTATTCCCACTATTTTTTTTATTGGTGTTGTATTAAATCCTACTATTAAAGTAGACGGTTGTAATGCCCTTATTGAAACGATTTATGAATGCCTAGAAATACTTGAAACAGAACCAACTAAAGAACATGTAATCTCTAGCATACAAACACAATGCAAAACTATGTATATGTATTACCAAGAGAAAAGTGCAAATAATCAACCGGCTTCTATACCATCTTCTTCTACTTCACTTCAACCTTATAAAAAATATGCGATTTCTGCTTCAAGTATTCAAGGCCTTCAAAATATAATGTATAGTGGTTCAAGTGCTTCATAAATTAGTGAGTTTGATGTTTATGTTTTGCAGGGTGTTGTACCGTTCGAATCAATTGCTAATGAAAATGGACATGAAGACTTGCTAAAATACTGGAGGGAGAATCAAAAGATATTTCCGACTCAATCAAAGATGGTCTGAGATGTGCTGAATATTCAAGCGTCATCTACAGCTTCTGAAAGCGCTTTTTGTGCTGGAAGGTTTCAAATAGGATAGCACATACACTCATTGGCGGAAGACAGTTTGGAGATTGCAGTTTTATTTAGAGATTGGATTAGAGTGGAGTGTAGAAGGTGCGGTCAACCAGAGATCAATGAAGAAGACGGCTACAATTACAATGAAATCTTATCCGGGGAGCAGGAAACAACGTTGAACAATTTGACCAACAAATTCCAATTCCAACAAAAGATCCTCAAGAGATTGTCAGAAAATTATAAAAAGTATGGTTGCATATGTAATTTTTTTAATGCCAAGTTTACTATGTGATATGTAACTTTTGAACTACGAAATAAAGTTGCAATTTTGAAATTGTATTAGAAAAAAAATCATATTTCTATTAAATAATATAAGAGGCAATTAGCCTTGGGATGTTTTTTCACTATCATGTTCAATTATTTAAGTGTTTAAATATATATTTTTTAAAATTAAATGTCTAGAATTTTTTTTAAAAGTCCCCCAATCCCCTTCCCATCCCATCCCATCACGTCCCCCCAAATCCTATTTCCTCTTATAGTGGGATGTGTATGGGATGGGACCCCATCCCTCTAATCCCGTCCTCCTCGATCCCCCTAATCCCGACCCACTCCTCCATCCCCAAATCCCCGTCCCATCCCATCCCACTGGGCAGCCCTATTTTTAACACATCATGTATCTAAAAATTACAAAAGCAATTCAACTAGAGATTACTGCTTATGAACAATTTCATAGTCTTTGACAGTTGACATGAACTACCTCTTCCTTGATGAAAATCAACATTTGATCTCTTTTTATCACCCGTACGACTTGTATCATATTTACCCAGTAAACTCCTTTCTAAGTGTTAATGTTGGGTGTGGTGTTGTGACATTTTACCCAACATATCATTTTTAGTATTAAGTTGAAATTAAGAAATGTTGGAACAAGTGTCACAACATTTGGACCAACATTTTAAGACAACCAGTTTTTCCTTACTTCACGGACTTAAGCAATTCTCGTGGAATTTTTTACTACGATGTAAAAGGGACTTGACAAGGTAATTAGGAGCTGATGAAAAATGTGGGAAGAACAAGTCAAAGCCGTTGCTATTCTTGTGGAACAAGTCCAAGAAGTTAGAGGATTTTGCTCCATGATCTTCTCCAACAAACACACCAGCTGCTCATCTTTCTCTCAACCTTCACAACGATTCAATGATCTTTTCAAGGAAGACTCTCTATTATAAATAGAGAGGCCGCTGCAGTGAATCGATATCCAGAAACAGTTTGCAAAATTATCAAGAGAGCTCTCAGAAATATTCGTCAGAAGAGGATGGTAGCAATGCCGTCATACGATTCATTCAAACCTTCAATGAGTTGCATCATCAATCGTTGATTGGTGACCGGTGCACCAATGTTAGAGAGTTGATCGAAAATCATCTTAAGCTCTTAGAAATAGGCCGATGCATTGGGAAAATCATCTTGTTGAATATCCTTGAATTGATTTTCCAAATACAAGGCACGTTGTGTCTTGTTATCCTGAAAGATACTTTCCAACCGCTCCCAAGTTTGTTGTGCAGTAGCATCGGTTTCAATGATTGTATGCAATAGATCGTTCGAGATTGTGTCGTAGATCCATTGTAGTACAATAACATCTATATGTGACCAAAGTTCGTCATCATGTCTCTCTAGGGTTCGACAGTGGCCTTGGATTTTGAAGGTATGATGTGATCGATGACTTTGTATACACGACAATGGATCTTAAACAGTTCCGCCCAAGAGGAATACCGAACTTTTTCCATCTCAAGAGTTATGAGAATGAAATTCTTGATGTTGTTGACTGTAAGAGCATGATAGAATTTAGGTCATTCAGCCATTGAAAATTGGGACAGAAGAGGGGAGGAGAACTTTCGAGAATTGGAAGAAAAGTGGGGGGGGGGATGACGGATGGAGGTCGGCCGAGAGATTGGGCGACGGCTTGGCGAGAAAAGAAATTGGGGTTTGACTCTGATACCATGTATGGATATGTTCCCTTGCATTTCATTGATTATTATGTACAATATATATATAACGTTACATGGCTACAAACTAGGTAACTAAATCTTTCTAATTACAATTGGAATATAAATTTACATAATATAAAAGATATACAAAATATGGTAATATACAATATATGGGAATATTCTATCAGAACCGAATAACCAAATCGGGAAAAACCGAACCGAAAAGAAAAAAATCGAATCAAAACAAATTAATTTTGGTTCGGATTGGATTGTGCTTTTTAAAAACCGAACACTAAAAAACAGAAATCGAATAATGTAAAAATGAACCGAAAATTGAATGCACACCCCAAGTCATATCCTTGAATTTATATATAAAGATTAGAAAGTGACTTAACAAGTGTTCTATAAAATGTTGTACAGTTCAAAATAACTTTACCTCAACAAATATTTAATAATAACATATTAACAAGTGGCTATCATTCTTTATTTTTTTGATATCCAATTTCCCGGCTTGCGCCAGACTATTCCTCGAGGTAGTAGCATCGGTCCCTCAACACTACTATCAGTAAATCGCGGAATGTGCCCCAATAGCCAGAATTTGAGAACAGATCAACTGATATCACCTATAAGAATCAACCCAGAAGAAAGCAGAATGCTTCCACTGGGAATCGATCCCACGCTGCATGTGTCCAGAACGACTGACGCCCCCTCCTTTGCCATTGAGATGTGCCCGGGGGACAACAAGTGGCTATCATTATTGATCTCCTTAACTCCTGCATACACAGTTATACATTGGAGATTATTTTCTTCAACAGAAAGGTAGCCACCATTACTGTATGGGAAATTCCATTAAGATATGGAGTCCCGAAATACTTCTGAAGATTTTCTTTTTTCTTTTTTAATTAAAAGAAAAATGCCGTAGCATGAAAAGAACTTAGATAACCAACATTGAAAGGAAAGCATTTCAAATTAATTGAACTATAAGGTTACAAGTTACAACTGTAACGGGCGAAGCTAGAATATCGGTTACGGTTCACCGGAACATAGTAACTTCAATTCAAACTTTATATTTGTCTTAATAGTCCATTGACTATGTATAATTATTAATTTGGAATTTAGTAATTTAAAAAATTAAAATTCAAAATTGATAAATTTTAATTTCTGACTACCTCTAAACTTACTGCATAGATTAATTGAGGATATGACTGACTGGGAAACATTGACTTTATTGTGCATTTGTTATATTAACTAGTGTCATGAAAGAAGAAAAAAAATACAATGATATAGTGAACACATCTGAGCAACGATTGAACACTTATCAAATATGAAGAAACCATGTCCTCCTTTACAATATAATGTTCATTTTCTTGTAACATATTTTCTCATAAAAGAAACATAATAGCTCGGCACTTACCATGTAACATGTAAATGAGGTATAAGAATCAGAGGCGAATTCAAGATTTGAAATTTATGCAGAGAGATTTCACATTAATATGCAATAATAATCATATAGAGGAACATGAAGTAGCGATACAGCAACAACAACATATTCTTAATCTCACAATGTGAGGTCTGAAAAGATAGCGATATTCAATATATATTTAAAAAAAAGAATCACTTGTACACAACATATATAACTAATCATGACAATGATTAGAAAAGAGTTAAGAGAAATTGTATTATAATATAAGAGAAAATAAAACAAAAACAAATGAGAAAGAAGAATGAAACTAAAAGAAATAATCCCCTTGATTATTTTCATTGATTGAATAGATATATATACAAGTTACAAACCTTCTCCTACCATAATTCTAACTATACAATATGGTAAGTGTATAACCTAATTATGGTAAGTGTATAACCTAATCTAGGTAACAAATATACTACAATATACACACAATATACTTTCCTTAATACTAAAGATTTGGCAACTGTTTTGGCTACCAAAGAATCGGACGTCTTTGGCTTCTTTGGGGTTCTTTGAGGCTGCCGGGGTTCTTTTCTTTGGGCTGCCCGAGGCCCGATTGGGCTCTTCTTCGGACTCTGTTTAACACACCCCCGAAGTCATAGCGGGCGGTCTTCGAACGCTGAGACTGTCCCTAAAATCTTCAAAGAGAACCGCCGGTAGACCTTTTGTAAAAATGTATGCAATTTGATAACGAGACGGGACATGGCATACGCGAACTTGACCCTTTGCAACCTTTTCACGGACAAAGTGAATGTCCATTTCGATATGCTTGGTGCGCTGGTGTTGAACTGGGTTACCTGACAGGTAGATGGCACTAATGTTATCGCAATATACCAAGGTTGCCTTCTGAATGGGACAATGAAGCTCCAAAAGCAAATTACGTAGCCAACATGATTCTGAGACCACATTTGCTACCCCTCGATATTCGCGCTCCGCACTTGAGCGTGATAGAGTTGCCTGACGCTTTGCCGACCATGAGACCAAGTTGTTGCCGAGGAACATACAATAGCCAGAAGTCGACCGTCTGGTGTCGGGACAACCACCCCAATCAGCATCCGTGTAAGAGACAAGTGTGGATGTAGAGGAAGGATACAAGTGCAACCCATAGTCTAGTGTCCCCTGAATATACCGAATGATGCGCTTGATTGCATTCATGTGCTCAATTCTGGGATCATGCATGAATAAACACACCTGCTGAACCGCATATGTAATATCCGGTCTGGTAAAGGTAAGATACTGGAGGGCCCCTGCAAGACTGCGATAGCGGGTCGGGTCCTCGTATGGTGCACCTGCTGCGGCGCTTAGCTTTGGGTTTGCATCAACTGGCGTGGAAGTGGACTTACAGGATGACATCCCAGCCCTCTCGATGATCTCAGCCGCATACTTCCGTTGAGACAGAAACAAACCACCTGAATGACGTTTGACGGCAATCCCCAAAAAATAACTCAACGGCCCTAAGTCCTTCATAGCAAATTCAGAACTGAGCATGGCCATGATAGACTGACGCAAAGCATCGGAGGAGGCAGTCAAAATGATATCATCCACATATAACAGAATATAGGCCAATGACGAACCACGGCGGTAGATGAACAAAGAATTGTCTGACCTGCTGTGTGTGAACCCAATAGTCGAAACAAAATCAGCAAATCGTGTATACCAGGCACGTGGAGACTGCTTAAGCCCATATAATGACTTCTTCAACAAACAGACATGATGAGGGCGGTTGGGATCCCTGAAACCCAACGGCTGATGCATATAGACTGTTTCCTTGAGATCACCATGTAGAAAGGCATTCTTGACATCCAACTGATGGATTGGCCAAGTCTTTGAAAGAGCCAAGCTAAGCACAGTGCGAATGGTAGCCGGTTTGACCACCGGACTAAACGTCTCACCACAACAATTCCAACCTGCTGAGTCTTACCATCACCAACAAGTCGCGCCTTATGTCGAGCAAATGACCCATCTGAATTCTCCTTATGAGCAAAAATCCACATAGACCTGATAATATTAATACCATATGGACGGGGCACCAACTCCCACGTCTTATTATCAATAAGAGCATTATATTCATCAGTCATAGCAATTTTCCAATTAGGGTCATTTAATGCGGACACGGGATTGCGGGGCAAGGGGGGGATTTAGAGACATCGAATGTAAATTAAAATGTCTTTTAGGTGTAAAAATACCCCGCCGACTACGAGTGACCTGGTCTATGACTCGAGGAAGAAGTGATGGAATTTTGGGAATTTTCTCGGGTTCGGGACGGATGGCGGCCAGAGCGGTGGGCCTGCCGGCCCAAATCGGCAAGCCGGAAGTCGATTCTCGGGGCACCGCCCGAATTGGGTCGGGCTTTACGGACCGGTTCCTGAATTGGGCCGGACCGGCCCAATAGGCCGGAACTGTTCCAGTGGCCGGAACAGCAGGGGGGCGACGCATCTTGTGGGACCGGCGGGCAAGGCCCGCTGGAGGATTTTGGGCACGGGAGTTGTTCAAAAAATTCCGAATAATATACGGGGATATTTGGTCATCCAAAAAATTATACGACTTAGGCTCGGGAGTATGAACTTTCGTAAAAGGGAATTGGGTTTCATAAAAAATGACATGACGATTTATAATGATTTTCTTGGAGGATAAATCAAAACACTTATATCCCCGATGATTTGACGGATAACCCAAAAATACACACGGAGTAGACCGAGCCTGAAGTTTGTTAATTGTGGTGGATGGGAATAACGGATAACACAAGCACCCAAAAATCCGAAGATGAGAATAAGACGGGTTCTTATTATATAAGATTTTGAGAGGGGAAGAATATGTCAGACCTTTAGACGGAATGATGTTAAGAAGGTAAGTGGCCATTTGTAGAGCATGATGCCAAAAATACGGAGGTATGGAGGCATGGATTAGGAGAGTTCGGACAATGTTATTTATGGAACGAATTTTGCGTTCGGCTTTCCCATTTTGTGAAGATGTATGAGGACATGAAAACCGAAAATTTATCCCATGAGTAGCACAAAATTCTCGAAACTCCCTATTGTCATACTCCTTCCCATTATCACATTGAATATTTTTTATTTCTCTTTCGAATTGAGTACGAACGAACGCTCTAAATTTTATGAAGACGGAAAACACTTGTGATTTATTCGCAATTGGAAACGTCCACAAAAATCTAGAATAATCATCTAAGAAGAGAACATAATATCGATGACTCATTGAACTAAGCACAGGAGATGTCCATAAGTCGCTATGAATAATGTCAAATGGCATAGAAGTATGAGAATTGGAGTCTACAAATGGCAACTTAACAATTTTTCCTAATGAACAAGACTGACAAATTGGAGTTCGACTCGTACCCTTACAAGAAATAAAGCTATTTTTATCTAAAACTGATAAAATAGAAGATCCCGGATGACCCAAACGAGCATGCCACATGGAAGGAGAGATGGCTGCAAAAGCTGATGGCAAGGCTGGACTCGAAGGACTGAAACCGGGCATGATAGGATATAGATCTCCCCTACTATCACACCTCATGAGATGACTCCCGTCTTGAAATCCTTCACAGAGAAACCGAAAGGATCAAATTCAACAGAAACAGAATTGTCATTTGTGAACTTTCGGACAGACACTAAATTTTTAATCTATTTAGGAGCATGTAAAGTATTTTTCAAGAGAAGTGGTGGATTGGGAGGAGACAACGTTTTCGACCATACCCTAGAATTGGAATTGAATCTGCCATTACCAACAATTATTCCCCGAGGGGTGCTCAAATTGTAATAAGATGAGAGAGTACCGATTCGGAAGTCATGTGAGTAGTGGCCCCGTGTCCATGTACCAATTTGGGTCCGTTGAGTTAATCCCAATGTGTGCATCGCGGCCTCGATATCGGTCCTCCGAGTAGGGCTCGCGCATGATGGGCTTGCGGAGGTCGGGGCCCAAGAACTCCCCGGCCGTGCTTGGACCGGCCCGTAATCGCTACCACCGCTTCTGTTGGGCCACCGGCCGCCGGGGGCCGCCACCGCCGGGCATTGGGCCTGGATTGTTGGCCGCCCCACCGGCCGCCGGAATTTCCCGCCGCGCTCGCCGCCGGTATGGGCCGCCGGCCCACCGTCCACCGCCATCTCCCATCGCCATGGGCCCCACCGCCGGGCCCATGGGGGTGGTGGGCCACCGTTCATTGGATGGGACCCACCGACGTTTTGCCGACTACCGAACCTCCACCATTACCACCGCGTTTGCCCCCGCGGTTTTTGTTATTATTCTTGCGATTATTCTTGCCGCCACCATTATTATGGTTTTGGCCCGAATTATTAACAAAAACGACGGATTAGGAGAGAGACGTCATCATGACTACCGGACTTGCTCCGTAGCCGCCTTTTTAGCCAAACCGGCTTCTTCCAACGTAAGCATGGAGCGGGCTTGATGGAAGTCGGGAAGAGGGTTGCTTTGGCGAAGGAGAGTGCCAACACCATTATAGGCCTCCGAAAGACCGGCAACCAACCGTAGAACTAGACGATTATTTGTGACTGGTGCGCCAACGTTACGGAGTTGATCCGCCAATTCCTTTAGTTTCTTGCAATATGCGAAACGTTCGGAAATACGTCCATTCGAACGAGAGAGAATTCCTGTTCGAGTGTGACGATACGGGAATGTTGGTTGTCTTGGAATATGTCACGCAATCTATTCCATGCAGCCATAGCCGTGGTATCGGGCTCCATAATCGTCTCAGAAGGTCCACCGAAATAGTGGCGTATATCCACCGAAGAACGGTAGCATCAAGTGTAATCCATACCTCGGGATCCTCCGCGGGGAAGGGGTCTAGCGGGAGGAATTATGTGATGAAGAACTTGATAAGAGATAGCGTGAATTTTAAACAACTCCGCCCACATTGCATATTGAACGTTTTCCATCTCAAGGACAATAGGGACACTGAGCTTGATATTGGAAACCGTGAGGGCAGGGTGAAAATTGTTCTTAGACATATTTGAAAGAACAAAGAAGGAGGATAATTTTAAGAGAGGTTTTTGAGAGCGGAAGACGAGATATTTGGAGAGAAAAAAACCCGAGGGGGGGGGGCGGGGGGTTCTCGGCCAAAGAGGAGGCAAAAGTTTGAGAGAAGAAAACTTTTGTTTAGACCTAGTCTCTTGATACCATGAAAGAAATAATCCCCTTGATTATTTTCATTGATTGAATAGATATATATACAAGTTACAAACCTTCTCCTACCATAATTCTAACTATACAATATGGTAAGTGTATAACCTAATTATGGTAAGTGTATAACCTAATCTAGGTAACAAATATACTACAATATACACACAATATACTTTCCTTAATACTAAAGATTTGGCAACTGTTTTGGCTACCAGCAACTGGACGAGCTGGGCTGCTGGGGTTGCTGGGTTGCTGGGTTGCTGCCTGCTGGGCTGCCCAGAGGCCCAGTTGGGCCTGCTGCTGCTGGACTCTGTTTAACAGAAACAAATGAGAAAGAAGAATGAAGGACCTGACAGTAGCTAGTGGCAAGGACAAGATGGAAGAACCGAAGAACCAACAACAATATTTTAGAATCCTAAACTTTTCTTACTTTTCATTTTTTTTGTTTCAAATTTGATTTAAAGGATTGAGATTTGAGCAAAAGTAAATACTTTCAGCAAGTTTTAAATTTAGTTGTGGTCTCTTTTAGTTTGACTTTTGTGATTTTTAAAAAGAAAAAAAATAAAACAAAGATCTGTGTGCGTGGTGTTTTGTAAAACAGAACAAAACTGAAATTTAAAATAAGTGAAAGATCCCTCCTTCAATATTATAATTGGGTCGAGCAGACTAGATAGAAAAAAAATACGAGGGTTGAGTTTTAGTTGGTTTCTTTTTTGCCACGGAATCAATAATATAATTTGGTGCTGCGTTTCCAACTCAAATTTGTTATATATTTAAGGGATTTTACATTATAAATATAAGTTTAAATAAAAATTACTCCCCCTATCTCAAAAAAATTGTCCTACTTTCTTTATTAGTTTATCAAAAAAAATTGACATATTTAGAAATAATTTAATTTTATGAGATAATTTACAAACACATAAATATCTAAAGTTTATTTTGGACCACACATTTAAAAAGTTTTTTTTTATTTTTAAAATTTCGTGTTAAGTTAAACTATGACAATCCTTTTTAAAAAAGAAAATATTAGATTTTCGAAAATTTACCCCTGATATTTTAGATCCGCCCTGGAATGGAATAACGAATAAATTTTTTATGCAGCCAACAGTTAGTGATAGAACAAACCTATAATTCCACTAACCTAGATTTATGCAGATACTGCCTAGCTAGCACTATCAGAAAGAAAGAAAGACACGCTATGATTTTATTTTTTTATAAAAATTAGAAAAAAATAGAAAATGTCGTCCACCAAATCAGAGACCATTAATTGGGATAACACTATCATTTGACTTAGAATTTAAACATGGGTGCAACTTACTTAGTGGCAAGCTATATACAGTCAGTTCAGGTTTTACTCTTTCTTTTAAGGACTTAAAAGTTTCCAAATTAAATAAATGAGTTGTTTGTTTTGTTATCTGCTAATAATAATAATAATAATAATAATAATAATAATAATAATAATAACAATAATAATAATAACAATAACAATAAGATTAAGAATAACAATAACAATAACAATAACAATAACAACAACAACAACAATAACAACAACAACAACAACAACAACAACAACAACAACAACAATAACAATAACAATAACAATAACAATAACAATAACAATAACAATAACAATAACAATAACAACAACAACAACAATAATAATAATAATAATAATAATAAAGGGGAGCCTTGGTGTAACTGGTAAAATTATTGTCATGTGACCAGGAGGTCATGGGTTTAAGTCGTGGAAACAACCTCTTGTAGAAATGTAATGTAAGACTGCGCACAATAGATTCTTGTGGTTCGGCCCTTCCCTGAATCTCGCGCATAGCGGGAGCTTAGTGTACCGGAATGTCTTTTTTTGTAAATAATAAATATAATAATAATAAAGTCTAAATTGGTTGATGAACGTAGTGACATGAGACTATTTATAATTACCTCCAAGTATTTTGATTGCTAAATGTTACTGTAAGATTGGAATAATTTCCCTTAGGGATTCCTTTCATTATTCACAATATATATAGTTATACAGAGTACATTCATAATACACTAAGAATCCTAACTTACCTTAAATGGTTGATTCATAATATAATAAAAATCCTAAGTTACCTTAAATATACATCTATCATAATTATAAAATATACTGTGAATATTCGCTAATACTCCCCCTCAGACGGAGCGGGAGGAGGCCAAACGCTAAGGCTGGATCGAAAGTCGGTGAAAAGTTGGCTTGGTAGTCCCTTTGTGAAAATATCTGCATATTGATAGGAGGAAGGCACGTGTAATATTTTGACCTGACCAAGGGCGACCTTCTCTCGCATAAAGTGGATATCCATCTCAATATGCTTAGTCCGCTGATGTTGGACTGGATTGTGAGACATATAGATGGCAGAGATGTTGTCACAATAGACTATAGACGCCTTTCACAATGGACACTGGAGCTCCAAAAGAAGATTTCGGAGCCAACAGATCTCAGCAACGACATTAGCAACTCCGCCATACTCTGCTTCAGCACTCGAACGGGATAGCGTGGCCTGCCGCTTGGCGGACCATGAAATAAGATTATCCCCAAAAAATACACAGAGTCTGAGGTGGAGCGACGTGTGTTGGGGCATCCTGCCTAATCTGCATCCGTGTAGGAGAGTAACTTATTTGGGACAGAGGGGTAGAGATATAGTCCAAAATCCAGTGTGCCCTTAACGTATCTGATAATACGTTTGAGGGCGGTAAAATGAGACTCTCGAGGGTCGTGCATAAACAGACACACCTGCTGAACGACATATGCAATATCAGGCCTAGTGAATGTGAGATACTGAAGGGCACCTGCAAGACTCTGATATAGAGTGGGATCAGAAACTGGCGCACCGTCATTGGCACTTAGCTTGGATTTCGAGTCAACCGGAGTTGGCATAATTTTACAGTTTGCCATCTTAGCCCTGTACACTATCTCTTCTGCATACTTACGCTGACACAAAACCATAGTAGCTGCAGATCTGGTCACTGATATACCCAAAAAATAACTCTGTTTGCCCAAGTCGGTCATAGCAAATTCAGTTTTGAGTAGCTCTATGATTTCATTCTTCAAACCGTTAGATGAGGCAATAAGAACAATGTCATCCACATATAATAGCAATTAAGCAGTGCTGCTGCCTCGATGAAAAATGAAGAGAGAGTTATCACACCTGCTACATATAAAACCGATCTGCATAAGATACATGGCAAATCGATCATACCAAGCGCGGGGTGCCTGTTTCAAGCCATACAATGACTTCCTGAGACGACATACAAATTGTTGGACTGGCGGATGAACAAAGCCAGGGGGCTGATGCATGTACACAGTTTCTTTCAAATCCCCATGAAGAAATGCATTCTTGACATCAAGCTGATGAATCGGCCAATGCTTGCCCATAACAATACTGAGAACAATCCAAATAGTAGTCGGTTTAACGACCGGACTGAATGGCTCACCACAATCAATACCCTCCTACTTATTAGTGCCATTGGCAACCTATCTTGCCTTATACCGTTCTAAGTCACCACTATCTCTGAACTTGTGACGAAATAACCACATACACTGGATATCATTCACACCGTCTGGTCTAGGTACCAAATCCCAAGTGTTCTGCTTGGTTAAAGCGTTAAACTCCTCGCACATGGCCGCATTCCAAATAGGGTCCAGTTTAGCTAGTTTTGGATTTTTTGGAATGAGTGATAAGGTTTGTGTGGAGAGGTTGAAGTGAACTTTGGGTTTGAAGATCTCGTGTTGTGCATGAGTCTCCATGTGATGGGTAGGCAGCAGTGGGAGGTCTGGACTAGGAGGCCGCAGTGTCGGTTTACGGACGAGAGGGCGCGATCTTTCGCCGAATGGGATGCCGCAGACTTACGGTGCTTTGGATCGAGAGGCGCACGAGTCTTCGCCGGGGGGGTAGGAGACACGGCTGAAGGCAGCAGTGGTGTTGGTGGGGTGTTCGACCGAGATCAGGGGTTTGTGTGGTTGGTGTCGGACAGTGGTGGGGACGGGGCAGTATGCTCTATCGGAACAGTGGGTTGTTGTTGGTATAGAGATTGGATAGCTGGGGACAGACTTAGTTCATCGAGAAATGTGTAATCGGTGGTCTGAAATTTTTGGAGATTTGAAAAAGGAAAGGTCGTCTCGTCAAAGGTGATGAGACGGGAGATGATGATTTTGCGAGTGGCAATGTCATAGCACAGGTAGCCCCGATGAGTAGGAGAGAGACCAACAAAGACACATGGCAAGGTGTGAGGGGCAAGTTTGTGAGGTGCAGTGGAGGCTATGTTGGGGTAGCATAAGTAGCCGAAAATGTAGAGATGGTTATATGATGGGAACCTACGATATAAGATTTTGGTAGGGGTCTTGTTTTGGAGAGTGCTAGTTGGTAAAATATTAAGAAGGGATTCTACCATTTTAACTGCATAGACCCAAAAAGGCGGTGAAAGACAAGCATGAAACAGAAGGGTGCGAACCATGTTATTGATGGTACGTATAATTCGTTCAGCCTTTTCGTTTTGGGAGGAAGTATAGGGACAGGAAAAACGAAAAACCATGTCTTGTTTAGAGAAGAAATTATGAAATGCCGAGTTATTAAATTCACGTCCATTATCACATTGGAATGATTTGATAAATTTTTCAAACTGTGTTTTAATGAATTTTTGAAACTCAAGGAATTTGGCAAAAACTTTAGATTTGAATTTCAGTGGGTAAATCCAGACAAAATATGAAAAATCATCTAAGAATACTATATAAAATTTGTGACCCAAAGAGCTAACAATCGGAGATGTTCACAAATCAGCATGAACAATATCAAAAGGAGAAAAAGTAACACTGTTTGATGACATAAATGGAAGACGAGTATGCTTGCCGAGCGGGCAAGAAAGACAGTGTTGAGCAAGTTTCCCATTATTACATTGAATACACTTAGTAGTTATAAGAAAAGTAAAAATTGGGTCTCCGGGGTATCCGAGTCTGTTGTGTCAAGTTGAGGGAGAGATATCCGCAAGGGATAGATGTGATTGCGGTCTGACAGCAGAAGATTGAGTGAAGGGGTAGAGGTCTCCCACACTATTGCGGCGCGTAAGAATTTTCCCCGTATTGAGATCCTTCACAGAAAAACCAAAAGGGTCAAATTCGACAGACACATAATTATTTCTAGTGAATTTTCTAATAGAGATTAAGTTTTTAATGATGTTAGGGGTGTAGAGGACGTGACTTAGGGAGAAAGGCGGATGGGGATGCGATGACCAATGCCGACAGTAATAAATTGAGGACACTTTAACCGAAGTAGTTGAGATAAGTTACCTGACGACCGGGTGAGGTGAGATGTGGCTCCAGTGTCCATGTACCAATTTTCGTCGGGCAGTTGAAGGTTCACAATGCTGAAGGCCTGGCCCAAGTCGGTGGGGGCTAGGTTTCTGCTTTGCGGTTGCTGCTGGACCGAGACCAGATGGGCCTGTTGCTCCGGGTGGGCCTGCCTGTTGGCTGGGGCAGAGCCCAATAGACCAGATGACCATGCATGCTGCTGGAACTGGGCCCCTGCGCAGTTGGGTATGGGCATGCAGGTGAGGCCCAGTTCTGCTGATTGGGCTATGTTGGCTGTTGTCCGGGCAACGGGAAATAGGTAGTATTTGGGCCTGGCTGCTGATTGCGGTTGCCTTTTCCGCGACCCTTCCCTTTATTGTTGTTACTGCGGCCTCTGCCGCCACGCCCTCCACCGCGCGGCTGCTACTGTTGGTGGTCTTGCGGTGATGGTTGGGTGGTGTTGGTCGTCGGTGGAGTCATGCCGCCAACGGGTAATGCCTTGTTTGTGTGCTCGTCTTGTTTGGCACGACGTGTTTCTTCTAACAAAAGTTGTGAACGTTCTTTGTTGAAACTTGGGAGAGGGTCGGCTTGTTGAATCATCGTTGCGAGGTTATTATATTCACCTTTCGGTAAACCAGCAACTAGTTGAAACACCATCTTAGTTTCTGAAACAGGAGTCCCTACGTTGGACAATTGGTCGGTTATGAGTTTCAGTTGCTTACAATATTCGGACATGTTGTTAAAATTCTCGAGACGTGTATTATTGAACTGCTCTTCCAAATACACGGCCCGGTATTTTTATTGTCCTGAAAAATTTCTTCTAGCCGGACCCAAAGTTCACGTGCCGTAGCACCTGTTTTCATGATAGTGCACAACAAGTCTTTAGAGATGGTGTCGTAGATCCATTGTTTGATGTTGGCGTCAAGGCGACGCCAGGTTGTGTCTGCAACATCGGTGGGATGAGGAACAGAGTCATAAATATGGTCGAGCACATTGTATGCACATGCATGAATATAGAATAGTTCCATCCACATGGAATATTGACAGTCTTATTGGTCAAGAATTATAGGGATAAAATTCTTGATGTTGTTAACGGCGAATGCCGGATGAAAAGAATACAATGAACGTTGAGAGGGGTTGTCAAGTGTGCCAGTGGATGAGCCGGAATTAGTGGGGGAAGTTGCCGCCGGCCGAGAGGAAGGGAGAAGGGGGGTTTCGGCCGTGAGAGAGATTTAGATAGGGGTTTTGGGTTTGGCTCTTGATACCATGTAAGATTGGAATAATTTTTCTTAGGAATTCCTTTCATTATTCACAATATATATAGTTGTAAAGAGGTTGATTCATAATACACTAAGAATCCTAACTTACCTTAAATGGTTGATTCATAATACAATAAGAATCCTAAGTTACTTTAAATATACATCTATCATAATTACAAAATATATTGTGAATATTCGGAGAATATTCGCTAATAGTTACGACTATTTTTTAACCCAGCATTATTATTATATTTATTATTAACAATTAAATATTTTTTAATTGCTAAATGTTACGACTTAAATGTTGAAGTATTAACACCCTACTTGTTCGAACGGGTGTGGTGGAATTACACTGGCTATTGTTGCTGTTGTTCGGACGGGTGTGTTCACCTCAAAATATTCTCGAATCACATACGTCCACAAGTAAGTAACTAGTGTAATATGAAAATTTTATTAAAGGGAATCAGTAAAGAAAAGAAAAACGAATTCCTTTATGAGATCATTTTTTAAATGCAAAAATAACAAGGAAGCAATCATTCAGTGGTAACCATAGGAAAGTGGGATCATATCATTCGCCATCAAACAGATTATCGAACAAATGTATCCACGTAACACACACCAAAGTTGAAAAATGAAATAGGGTAATTAATAATTACCTCCAAGTTGTTTAGTATCAGAACCGAATATAATGACTTTTCGGATAATTATCTTTTTAGATCGTTCTAAGAATATATATGTGTGTGTTTTGTACATTATATATAAAAATATATATTGTATATACATATACTCCGTAATATATATATATATATATATATATATATATATATATATATAATCAATGTATAAATTTTGTATGTTTTGACTAGCGTCCCTTATTAATTTCGGCTTTAACAGGCAAAAAAAGTAAAAATGACACATGACTTTTGTGGAAGTCCAATTATTTTATGAGCCGTGAAATGATTTTTTTTTTTAAAAAGACAGTTCGATGCACTAAGCTCCAGTTATGCGTGAAGTTTGGGAAATGGCCTAAAAATTATATGAATCTAGAAAGGGCCTGATATATTTGTGCACAAGCTAAAAAAAATTCAAAAATGAATATCTTTTGATTACTTTCATTATGATATAAGATTTTTTCAACCTAGCGAACCATAACACAACATAAAAAAGATAATCTTAAAATCCCTCCACTGGATTCAAATCATAAAACTAATATTACTTCGAAGTTGTTTCTTATTTTTTTCATAAAAACTCAAAACAGAATATAATGACTTTTCCTCGTTTGCTAGAACACGAACAAATGGTATTAAAGGGGACCATTGGTTTCATTATTTTCCTCCACATAACCCACACCTTTCCAAAAATGGCTCTTTCTTTAGCACTTTCCGTGTCAATTTTCCTTATCTTTATTGCTTACTATCTCTACCAGCACCTGCTGAAAGCCAAGCTGCCGCCGGGTCCACGGCGGTGGCCTATTATCGGGAACCTTTACGACATAAAGCCGATAAGGTTCCGGTGCTTCGCCGAGTGGTCGGAAATATATGGTCCAATCTTCTCATTCTACCTTGGTTCACAACTAAATGTGGTGGTAAATAATGCACAACTTGCTAAGGAAGTTTTGAAAGATAATGACCAAAATTTGGCTGATAGGTTTAGGACTAAACCATTGGCAAATGTGAGTAGAAATGGGAGTGATTTGATTTGGGCTGATTATGGACATCACTATGTGAAAGTGAGAAAACTATGCAATCTTGAGCTTTTTACTCTCAAGAGACTTGAAGCTCTTAGACCAATTAGAGAAGATGAAGTCACAGCCATGATCCACGACATCTTTAGAGACTCTGCAAAGCCAGGTACAATCAGATCTCTCTATAACAATCCTTCTTTATTCTAACTTCACTATAATATCCGCATTTTCTTTGAAAGTGATTTCATTGTTATATTATACTATATATTTTTTATAATAGCATTTTACTAAACATCTGAACAATATCTTAACAAACGACGTCGTTATAAAGAAGTTTGAAGGTATGCTTTACGTCCATACTTGTGATTAATTTTCTTAGGAAATAACTTCAATTCATTAGATTATAATTCTTGTGTAGAATTTCATAACTGAGAGTTGGTTGGACGATTTAGAACCTTCATCACTTAAATACCAGGTTGGTATGTGTCTAAACGTTATATCATGGCATAGTTGATACATCATGCATGCACATTGTGTTAACATATAGATCGAAAATATGTTTTTTTTCAAGAATATAATCTTTTATAAATTAATGTTATAACATAAGGGCGATCAGTGCCTCACAGACTACGTTCAAGCTTGCTACGGTCCTGAAAAACCATATCAAAATGATCTATTGTACACAATCTTAACGTGCATTTCTGTCGGAGACTGTTTTCACTGCTTGAACCCGTGACCTCTTGGTCACATGGTAATAACTTTACCAGTTAATTCAAGGCTCCCCTTCAAATTAATGTTATAACATATGAATATATTTACTGATAATAATAAAGTAAAGTTTACTCTAAATAAGTTAAATACATTAATAAATAGGTTATTCAAAATTTAATATGGACACTGGCGGCGAGTACTATATCTTTCCACCCATGAGAAATACTTTTCATGCACCTAATATCAACGAAATTGATGAAAAGGGTGAAATAGACCCCACGGCAAATATTCTTAGCGACAAGTGGCTAACCAAAATGTTTTGTTTTTGTTTGGTAAAAATAAAGTTGTGACACCTAACGAACTACTACATTTTTAAAGTTTTACAAATGGATATAGAACATTTAAAGTAGGTATGCATCCGTGATACAAAGGAAAAAAACTTTAAAAGGGGAAAAAACCAACACAGGAGATCTTTACATTCTACACAACACTTGGACTAATATTTCGCTTATTGTGTGTATATATTTTGAAATACATAGAGAAAAGACAAAAATTTCATAATTTGTGATCATGATTTCCATTTTAATGCTTAAGAATTGATTGAGAGTGATATTCATGTTTAAACTATATATTTTTTGGTACATGGGGAAGACTAAATAATAAGCTTCTTAAAATCTTTCATAAGCTACGTACATTGCAGAAATCTGTCAAGAGAAGAAATCTCATTTTCTAAAACGTATCTTTCCAGATTAGCAATTTTTTTTTATATCCGTGACCTTCGTTTGTTAGAAAGTATGCACATTGTATTGATTACCCCTTCAGAGTGACCTTGTTGACTTTCAAGCAATTATATATTTACAATCTTCAATAATAGCCCATAAGACGGTAACACTGTATTACTCTTCTTCGATAAGCTTGACAACAAGTAGATAATTTGTTTCCACTTCCAATCCTTTGTATCTCATTTCTTTTGCCAGCTTTAGTCCTTGTTTCATACTCCATAAACTATAACTAAAATAAGTTGATCAATTTAGAGGTGTATCTATGATTTAAAATTTATGGGTCATTCCTACATTGACCTCAATTTAATACTACAATAATAATTAGATTCATAATTAAATATTTATAGATATTTAATAGATGTCATACTATATATACAAGGTATAGGAAAAAGTTACTAGTTTTACGTGAATCTGTAACCAAGCTTCTAGATCCGCCCCTATTGATCATGATCTGAATATCAGCAGGAAATATAGGTAAAAGCTTGATAATGAGGAGCTACTTGGGATCAGTAACATTCAACAATATAACAAGGCTAACATTTGGGAAGAGGTTTATGAACTCAGAAGGTAAGGTTGATGCACAAGGTCAAGAACTCAAAGAAATAGTCTCCAATGGGATGAAGATTGGAGGAAAACTCAACCTAGGAGATTTTGTTCCATGGCTACGTTGTTTTTTCAAGGATGACAACGAAGCTCTCAAGGCTCAAGATAGTCATGTGGATAGGTTTACTAGGATTATTATGGAAGAACACACTCTTGCGAGGAAGAAAACTGGTGAAACCAAACAACACTTTGTTGATGCTTTGCTCACTCTACAGAAACAATATGAGCTTAGTGATGACACCGTTATTGGCCTCCTTTGGGTAAGTATATTAATATTCTTCCGGTTGATGTTGAAGTGTATGACCATCTCATCTAAAAGCTTAAACTATTAGAGATACACACTTTTATTTACTTAATTATATTATCAACAACACATTTCACGTGTGAGCCTGATTCTTTTTTATGGGTCAAATACGTGGATTTTTTTTATGTCAGTGGAAGTGAGAGTTGAATCTAAGACCTCTATCTGATATCAAGTTAAAATGTGTGACCATTTAATAGTCTAAGCTATCAGATGAGATGGTCATAGATTTCAATAGTTACGTTCGTTAAATTTCATTACAATCACATTGTTTTTGTGTATTAGTGGTGTTAGATAGTCGCGACGTTACTCCTAACATGTCTTTTTTAAAATTACCTCATCATATATAGGAGTAATTGGTTACCATGTATTGTCATCAAGTATTTATAATGTGACAAAATATTCTATGTATGATATTGCATGAGAAGGTTTTGAAACGAAGAAAACAATAGAAGATAAGCATTATAAATTACAGGGGAAAAAAAGGAAATAAGATAATTCCAACTCAAATTATTTTTCTTCAATTTTAGGTTAGGGGGACCAATAAAGTAAAAGAAGAATATAATAAATTAATGAAAGTGAAAGAAATTGAACCTGTTAGGTGTTACAAGTGGAAAACAGCACAATCTTTTTGGCTTTAATTCCGTCATCATTAACATGTCTTCCACCAGAAGAAAAATGTTGACTTAATTAAATCATTATATAATATGTTATGAATCAATTATTGAAGAGAAAGGATTTATTCATAAACTCAATAATTATCTATTATTCCACTTTTTGGAATGTGTTCTATAATTCTCCACTACTCTATGCAACAACAAAATAAGTAGTAGTATTTCTATTTATAATAGTGCAAAATTTAGTTGAAAATTGAAAAGTTAAATTCTAAACAATTTTATTTTTCTATAATTTTAAGTTATTTTTCAACAATTATTGTAGGATATGGTTACAGCCGGAATGGATACAGTGGCTATAACAGTTGAATGGGCTATGGCAGAATTAGTCAAGAACCCAAGGGTTCAACAGAAGGTTCAAGAAGAGCTGGACCGGATTATCGGGTCGGATCGGGTCATAACCGAATCGGATATGTCCAAACTCTCCTACCTACAAAGTGTAGTCAAGGAATCTCTAAGGTAGTGTTATCATTAGAAATCAGTTTTAATGATGACAATTTAACCCAAATTTACTAATACCCTATTTGTTGAAGCTTTCAAAATTTGTTTATTTGAAAATAAAGTACTTTTGGAAAGTAGTAGTTTATTTTTGGCTAATCAATTTGAAAAATATTTTACCAATATTAGATCAATATATTGTACTTGCAAAAGTGCTTGGAAAAAAAAAAATCTGCTTTTTCAGCTTTTGCCATTACTCAAATACTTAATTTTTTTCTTTAAAAACTTAGTTAAATACCTCAATTTTTTTTATAATAATCACTTTTTAAAATTACTAAACAATTTTAGTTTCCCATAAACTTAGCCAAACAGCCTTTAAATTTTTTTAGGAGTACACAATTCACCTCCCTCTTGTGTTTTCAGGTTGCATCCTCCAACTCCACTAATGCTCCCTCACATGGCTAGTGCCAATGTCAAAGTTGGTGGTTACCACATTCCTAAAGGTACAATTGTACATGTAAATGTTTGGGCACTTGGACGTGACCCAAAAGTGTGGAAGGATGACCCTTTACAATTCAGACCTGAAAGATTTATTAAAGAGGATGTTGACATGAAGGGTCATGATTTTCGATTATTACCTTTTGGTGCTGGTAGACGTATTTGTCCTGGTGCAAATCTTGCCATTAATATGGTAACTTCTATGTTAGCTCACTTGCTACACCATTTTAATTGGTCTCCACCTCCTGGAGAGGACATTGATATGTTGGAGAGTCCTGGAACTGTCACTTACATGCAAACGCCTCTACAAGTTGTTCCTACTCCTAGATTGCCTGCACACTTATATGAACATGTTCCTATTTGTGTGTAATAACATCTTCTCATGTTAAGTTCATGACCCTTTTTTACTCTTTTTTTTTTTATGTTGTTTGGCATACTTTTGGACTTAATACTGTTATTTGAAATATGATGGAGTTGTAATTTATATATTTATGGGGAATAAGTATAGTCGTTGTTCTAAAAATACAAATGTGAAATGTCAATGTTGTCCTATTCTTATTGGTCTTCCTTTATTTATTATTATTGAAGTATGATGAGTTAAGGTTTTGATGATTAACAAATATGACAGGTCGGTTGGTTGCTACAAGCTTAAGAACCATGTCCTACTATTTGTTCTTATATAGTTTATGACACGTAATCCTAACGGGAGTAGGATTCACTGTCGTGCTAGATATTTGATAGTTTCTTGGAAATTGACCTAATAGCCGCCTAAATAATATAAAGAATTTTGGTAGATCCTTGTGTTGTCACTGGTGAGTACAAATTGATAATAAAGTAGTCCAAGTTAAGAAAGTAGATTCATAATTATCATAATTAAAATATATTTCATATATTGTGTAATAATTAATAATGTATAATAATAGTAGATCTATAATCCTTATTGTATTAAGTTTCCCCATTGTACACTATATATATTTGTATTAATGAGAAAGACTCCCCAAGGAAGATTAATACAATCTTATATGGTATCAAATCCAAAACCTAAACCCTACTATCTATTTTCCCTATCTTTTCCGGCGGCTCACTTCCCAAGAACCAGTCTTCCTCTGCCCGAGAAAACTTTTCTGTTTTTTTCCGACCAAATTGTCAAACCCTTTGGTCTTCCTCTATTTTTCCATCATTACCCAAGAATAGTTGTTGTTCCTCTTTTCCTTGTATTTCCCGGGAACCAGTCTGCATCTTTTCTCGTACTTTCAAGAAAACAAATTTGCAGCAAAAGTTTTCTTTGTTGTTCACGGGTGACAAAACATATTGCTTGCTTTCTTCACTTTTCCTTTAATCAAGAAACACATTTGTCTGTGTTTTGCTTTCTTTTTTTCTTTCACCGAGAAAAACAAGCAAAAACTTTTCTTTTCTGTCTTTTCTCCTTACCCGAGATCATAAAAAAAAATTCTGTTACCCAAAAATAATTAAAACTTGTCCTTTACCTGAGAACGCAAATACATGGCTTCCTTGACCCGTCAACAACCTGATAATGCGTGGTATATGGATACGGGCACCACGTCTCATCTCACCAATAATTCAGGTAATCTTCCTCAACTGCGCCAGTTACCAACTCCACAATCTATTATGGTCGGTAGTGGTCATCGCATTCCAATTCAAGGATTTGGCAACACCCTTACCCCACTACCGCATCCACACTTCTCTCTTAAAATGTCCTTTATGCCCCAAACATCATCAAAAATCTAATTTCTATCAGAAAAATTGTCATCGATAATTCTGTCTCAATTAATTTTGACCCGTTTGGATTTTCGTAACGGACCTCCGTACCGGAAAACTCCTTACGAGATGCAATAGTGATGGGGACCTTTATCCGTTCCTACCCACATCCGATGTTAGTGTCACTCCTCTCACCGTTTTAACAACCATATCTATCTCTACGTGACATAGTAGACTTGGTCATCCGGGTTCTCACGTTTTTTATTCTATTAGAAATCGAAATTTAATCCAATGCAACAAAGGGAATCTTTCTCATAGTTTCTCCTCGTGTCAATTAGGAAAACACGTTAGACTACCATTTACGACTTCTATGAGTACCACTTTCTCTCCCTTTGATATTATTCACGCTGATTTATGGACTCTCTCATTACTAGCAACCTAGGCCATAAATATTAGTTAGTATTTTTGGATGATTTCTCCCACTTTCTTTGGGTCTATCCACTAAAACTCAAATCTAAAGTGTTCTCCAAATTTGTAGAGTTTAGTACGCTGATCAAAACGCAATTTGAAAAAGACATAAAATCGTTTCAATGTGATAATGGTCGTGAGTTTAATAATTCCTTATTTCATAAATTTTGTGCGACTAACGATGTCATTTTTCGTTTCTCATGCCCATATACCTCCCCTCAAAATGGTAAAATCGAAAGAATTCTCCAAACCATCAATAATATGATTTGTACCCTCCTTTTTCATGCGTCTCTCCCTCCTACTTTTTGGGTATAAGCACTAAAAATGGTAGAACACATTCTCAACAGTTTACCTACCCATGCGATTTAAAATAGGACGCCCACCGAAATTCTCTACCGTCGTATCCCTACCTATGACCATCTTAGAATTTTCGGTTGTCTATGATACCCTAATTTGACATCCACGTCCCCCCACAAATTGGCACTCAAATCTACTCCGTGTGCATTCCTAGGTTTTCCGTCAAACCATAAGGGGTTTTTGTGCTATGAGCTATCCACCGACAAAATCATCATTTCTCGCCACGTCACCTTTGTTTAGTATGTTTTTCCATTTGACAACATTAAAAAATTCCGAGTCACTGATTACCAATTCCTCGAAGATTCTGACCCATCCCTGCTTGTCCAACAAGCATTCCGTCGACTGCCACTGTTCCAGCAGCTGTCGACCATGTTCAGCCAATGTCTTCCACCAACTCTACTGGTCAGCCATCGTCTGCCACTAATCCCACTGGTCTGACGCCATTTGCAACTACTGGCAGCCCTCTACACTATCACAGCCACCACCGACTGCCATTCCCACCATCGCAATTGGTCGGCTAGCCCACATCCACCAGTTCTCCCAAATGTCATCGATCTAACCCAATCGCCACCACCACCTCACCCTACAAAGACTGTATTACTGTCTACTCTGGCTAACACACAAAGCTCCCACCGGCACAGTCAACCACTACCAATAGTGTCACCGTCTTACCTCCATTCCGATATCCCAGCCCACCTAGTTCACAGAACCCAGACTGATACACCCACACCACCACTGCAACCCATCACCGACTTTGTACCCACAACTCCTAACCCATACCGCGTCAATCTGCCTAGATCGACGCCATCACCATAACCACCATCCAGTCCAGAAACCACACAACCGCAACTCTCACCCGTCGCCAAACCCAGTTCACCATCACACCACGCCCTACCAATTAGCTTCTAACCAGACTTCACCCCTAAATACCGAAAGTACCCCTACCTTCACCCACCGTATGGGAACTCGTGCTCAACACGAGCTTTTCAAACCCAAAGTCCAGTTTAACTTATCCACCCAAACCATTTCACCTATTCCCAAAAATCCAAAATTAGCCAAACTAGACCCAAATTGGAATGCGGCCATGTGTGAGGAATTTAATGCTTTGACAAAACAGCACACTTGGGATTTGGTTCCTAGACCGGAGGGGGTGAATGTGATCCGTTGCATGTGGCTTTTTCGTCACAAATATAGAGACAGTGGTGCCCTAGAGAGGTACAAGGCACGACTTGTGGCTAATGACACTAATCAGCATGAGGGTGTTGATTGTGGTGAGACGTTCCGTCCAGTTGTTAAATCGGCTACCATTCGCACAGTTCTGATAATTGCTATGGGTAAGCATTGGCCGATTCATCATCTAGATGTGAAAAATGCATTTCTACATGGGGATTTAAAAGAGACTGTTTACATGCACCATCCGCCTGACTTTGTCCATTCAGCAGCCCCTCAGTATGTATGTCGCCTCCGTAAGTCACTTTATGGTTTGAAACAGGCTCCTAAAGTGTGGTATGATCACTTTACATAGTACATTCTGCGGATTGAGTTTGTATATAGCAAGTTTGATAATTCTCTCTTTATTTTTCACTGAGGTAGTAGCACCGCTTGCTATTATATGTGGATGACATTGTGCTTACTGCTTCCTCTGATTTGTTGAAAATGAGACTATTACATTGCTCAAAACCGAATTTGCCATGACTGACCTGGGAATTTGAGCTATTTTTTGGGGATATCAGTGACTAGATCTGTAGATTCGATGTTTTTGTGTCAGCGTAAATATGCAGAGGAGAGAGAATACAGGACTAAAATGGCAAACTACAAGATAATGTCCACTCATGTTAACTCTAAATCAAAGCTTAGTGTTGTTGATGGTAACCCTGTGTCAGATCCCATACTTTACAGGAGTTTTGCAGGTGCACTACAGTATCTCACGTTCACCAGAACTGATATTGCTTATGCTGTCCAGCATGTATGCTTATTTATGCATGCCCCTAGGGAGCCTCATTTTACTGCCCTTAAGCGTATCATTCGATATGTTAAGGGCATACTTGATTATGGTTTGCACCTCTACCCCTCAGCACCGACCGAGTTGTTGTCATATACAGATGCTGATTGGGCAGGCTGTCCGGACACGCGACGCTTCACCTCCGGCTACTATGTGTTCTTAGGGGATAATCTCATTTTTGGTCTGCCAAGAGGCAGCCACTCTATCCCGTTCGAGTGTCGAAGCAGAATACCGAGGTGTGGCTAATGTTGTTGTTGAGATCTGTTGACTTCGAAACCTTATTTTGGATCTACAATGTCTCTTGCGTAAGGCGTCTTTGGTTTACTGTGATAACATATTTGTCATATATTTATCTCATAACTCGGTTCAGCATCAGCGAACCTAGCACGTTGAGATGGATATACACTTTGTTCGTGAGAAGGTTGCCCTTGGTCAAGTTAAGGTGTTACATGTGCCTTCTTCATATCAGTATGCGGATATATTCACAAAAGGCCTTCCGAGACAGCTCTTCCTCGACCTCAAATCCAGTCTTAGCGTCCGGCTTCCTCCCGCTCCGACTGAGAACGTGTACATACCTTATCATAATTAGAATATATTTCATATATTGCGTAATAATTAGTGATGTATAATTATGGTAGATATATGATCTTTATTATGTTAGGGTTCCCCATTGTACTATATATATATATATTTGTATTAATGAGAAAAACTCTTCCAGGAAGATTAATACATTCTTACAATAATTGGTGTTCAACTTACAAAAAGGGTGCGACATAATTTCTACTTTCTTTATTTTCTAATATTAGGAGATATTATTTTCTTTCTATTTTTCTCTTTTGCTAATCGTGTTCGTGTGCCTATATTGGTTGAGATTGTCCTCTTGCAGGCTCATGCACCTACATTGCGCCTTTGTTATAGTGAAGATTGTATGGTGCTCACCCTCCAACATTTCGTTTATACAATAGTAGTAAGTATATTTTTGGTGTTTCTCCAAGTTCTTTTCTTTCTAGAAACAAAGATTATGATTTGATAAAGTATATTTGTTTTTGTTTTTACTAAGCATTAGTTAAGTTGCAATGGTATCCAACGTCACTTCCATCTATAGTCACACTACCAAAAAAAAACAGAATATTCGACCTCAAAAAATTAAATGAGGTCGGAACCCCATGAGGTCGGTATTTGCATTATTGTCTTAAGATATACCGATCTCATGAGGTTGGTAAAATAACTAAAAAATACCAACCTCATGAGGTCGGTAACTATTTAGAATATATTAAAAATGAAATAGTGTTGAACTGTCATCTTTGTAGAAATTCTTGAATAAACATGTTAATGATACTAAAACTTTATTATAGATCTTAATCATTCAGACTCTTCAGCCCTATTAAGTGATTGTAAAATTATAAAAAAAAATATTTAATGATTAAGATTTAGACCTAATTAAACCATGACTAAAATATAAAGATCACACCACCATAAAATTAAAAAAACACATTTAATAATTAACGTCACTATATTTTTCTTCCACCGACTTTTTTCAAGAAATCAATGGTAAGAAAAAGAAAGAATATCATGAACTCACATACACACAGAAGTGGAGGAAAAGTCATCACTAAAAACTCTTTGTAATCAGCTCTTCTTGTTTACATAATCTGCATTCTTTTCTGATGTAATTAATTTATTGTAATTGGTTCTCTGGTATCTTCCTTGAACATTACTAGTTCGTGTTTAGAGTTCTGATTAAATTTTAACGTTGTACTAAGATCCTTTTCGAGGAAGTGAGTAAAATCAAAATGAGAATGAGATACTAGTAACGATAATTACTGTTACCAAGTTGAATATACTAATTTAATGTAGTTTGCTAGCGACAACTGGTATAATTAACTTTGCCACCTAAAATTTCCATGAACTGAAATCTCCAACATTAATGCAAGTTTGAACACTTAAATGCTCTTTAATTTGTTGGACCCCTTATTGTACATTAGTTGGTAGTGTGACCTCAAAACTTGCAAAGTTCTGATTTTTTGGCCTAATGTGCAAAAATAAAACATGATCAACTAATATTGTTTAATTTCTCGATCACTTCATTCACAAACTAGAGATTTTAATATTATTAGTGTACTTTTGCAGTGAACACAGAAATAGTACTACTTTCTCTGTTGCTGGATGTGCATGCATTCACTACATATCCAAGTTGTTAGTACAGTCGGATTCACATGTAAGATAAGTGTATACAAAGTATATTAGTTCTGGGTAACACCAACATCTTGCCGATGACGAGCCCAGGTGATGGTCCGGATTAGGTCATGATCGAATGTGACGCTTGCTTAATGAATTTGGATAAGTAAAGTTATGTCCTTGCTATCCGCTATAGCTTTTGGTATGACAGTATGAGACACTCACATGATAGGCTAGGGACGGCTCGGGTCAGAGTCATGGTCGAATATAACATACATTCGCTTGCTGAGCTTGATTAAGTGGTACAACTTTTGGTATGATGATAATATGGCTCAGTAACAAATCTGTTGAGAGAATAAAGCAGTGAAAACAGATGGAATGAGCACAAACTTGCCAATATCCTAGAAAAGCTTCATAAGACGTACGTTACAATTGCAGCAGAAAATTAGAAGCTCAAATTAACTGTGAATTAGTAGTAGATTGGCAGAATGAGGTGGATAGAGATTACTACAATTTCTAGAATATTAAAAGTCGCGTATGAAAATATGCTCATGTATTGTCCGAAATTGCTCAATTTTGTATGTCGTTATATTACTAGTTTACTTTATAGCTGGCCAGTGGGCCGGACTCGGGTCTGGCGGGCCGGGTTTGGAGGGGTCGGGGTCGGGGCGGGACGGGCGAAGGAGGCGGGGTCGGGTCTGGCGGGGTCTGGCAAGGTCGGGTTTGGCGGGACTTGCTCCAGTCCCGTCCCGATCCCGTCTGGACGGGGTCGGGGCGGGGCGGGTTCCGGCGGGTTTTCCTTTTTTTTTTTAATAACATATGCATAAAAAAAACTCAATAAACAAGATAAGATAGTGTAATAAAAACATCCCAAGACTGTTTTTGTGCCTTTTATATTATTTAATAGACATGATTTTTTTGTAATACAAATACAATTGTCTAAATTGCAACTTTGTGGTGTTGTCCAAAAGTTTCAAATTACATAATAAAATGCTCAAAAAAACCTGTTCTAATTGCTTGATAATTTCTTGTGGTTCTTCGGTTGGAATTGGTATTAGTTGGTCAAATTGATCCATGTCGCTTCCACCACCTTCGGATAAGATTTCGTTGTAGTTTTCGTCTTCTTCTTCGTTGATCTCCGGTTGACCGCACCTTCTCCGCTCCGCTCGTATCCAATCTCTGAATAATACTGCATTTTCTAAGCTGTCTCCGGCTAATGAGTGTCTGTGGTCTCTTATTTGATATATGCCGGCAGAAAAAGCGCTTTCGACGCAGGTTGATGACGCTTGAATGTTCAAAACATCTCGGGCCATCATTGAAAGTGTCGGAAAGGTCTTCTCATTCCCCCTCCAGTATTTCAGCAAGTCTTCATGTCCATCTTCATTGATAACTTCTTGGTACGGTACAGAACCCTGCAAAACAAAAATATCCAACACGCTAATTTGGTTAGTAGCGGTACGGCCGCACATTCTATTTCTGAGGCTTTCAATACTAGCCGCAGAAACAGTATGTCTTTTGTGAGGTTGTGTTGAAGATGAAGAAGATGGTATGGAAGACGGTAAGTTACTAGCATTTTCTTGTTGGTAAAACCTATATATTTTTTTGCATTGGTCTTCTACGCTAGACAACACTTCTTCTTTAGTTTGTTCAATAGGTAGTGGGTGATTTAAATTTTTGGGACTTGGAGGTGGTAGTACTTTTATACAATCGTAAATAGTTTCAATTAGTGATTTAGTACCGTCTATTTTAATAGTCAGATTTAATACAACACCAATAATATAAATAGTGGAAATAGGAATAAAATATTTTTTCATTTTGATAAACATTTTTTAATAGCTGTCATATAAGCTATTTTTTTCATATATTCACTAAGTAATAAAAATATTAGAGTTATATAAAACAACATAGTTGAAATAATAGGATAATATATACCGAAAAAATCTTTTGTTGCATGAAAAAATTTCTCTAAAAATACAATAAGTTCGGAAATTTTTACCCAATCACTAACTACAATCATATCAGCTGGATTTTGATTATGAGAGTTAAAAAATAAAGTTATATGTTTTCTATAGTCATAAGCAACAAGTAGTTGCTCGTATAAAGAATTTCACCTAGTAGATACTTCTTCTGGAATTTTTCTATAAGTTAGTCCACAATCGTGACAAGTTTTTTTATATTCTTTTCTTCGTTGTACTCTATTACTTTTTAAAATAAAGTTTATAGCAAATTATATTTTACTAAGAATGTCTTGAAAAAGTGATAGACCATCCTTTACAATTAAGTTATATATATGGCACGCGCATTTTATATGAAAATGATCTGGAAAAGATGGAGTTAAACTATTTTTTAAAATTGTAATAGCGTAATTGTTAGAAGAAGCGTTATCTAATGTAATAGTCATAATCTTATCGGTTATTCCATAATAATGGCACACTTGATGAATACAATAAAAGTACCAGTGTGCCTATCATCTATATATCTATATGCTAAGATACGTTTTTGCATAGACCATTTATAATCTATCCAATGACAAGTTACCGTTAAATAATCATGGCCATTAGTACTACGACCCATATCAGATGTGATAGATACATTGCCATTAAAATGATATAATGAATAACGTAATTATTGTTGATATTCATGTGTGAATTTAAATACATCTCTCTTAACAGTTGATCTAGGAAAACCGTTAAAAGCAGGATTATATATATTTCTAATGTAATTAATAAAATCGGGAGATGAAGGAAATGAAAAAGGCAAACCCTCCACAGCAACTAATTTTGATATTGTTTCCCTATCTCTATGTTTATTGTATTTAGGACCTACAATTCCCCCCGTCGTGGGGTTAATTTGACCTTGTACTTGGTTCGAGACAATATGTGAACCTTGTTCCGATGGAGCGGACATTTGCATACCCGGTTTTGAAGCCTGGTATTGGGCATACCTAGCTGGATGAGCACTTACTACGTGTCTAATTAACCTCCCCCCCCCCCCCCCAGTCCCACCGTGACCTTTTCCAGTTTTAAATTTTAAAATATTTTTATAAATTTTACATCTAGCTACTTGATTCTCTACGTCCCTATCAAAAAATATCCATGCATCTGATTTTAATGGTCGTTTTGCTGGACTTCGTCTCATCCTGGGGGGAATAGGAGACATTTCAGTTGAAGGTGCACTAGTGGGTGTGTTGTCATCAACATTAGTGGGTGTATCATCTAGATCATCGTCTAAATTAAAGTCTTCTTGAGTTTCAGAAAATAGCTCCTCGTCTAAATCTAATGGTATTGTAGGAAAATGTTGAGTATCAACAAAATCATCTTGTGTAGGAATAGGATGACTAGAAGAAGTACCCTTGTCCTGGTTGCCCCTACTAGAACAAGCACCCTTACCCTTACCCTTAAACATACCTCTTAATCCTTCCATTTTAATTATATAATAAGTAATTAAAGATAATAAAATTAAGTGCGCTAAATAAAATAAACAGACAATAATAATTTAATGAAGGAACGAATGTACCAAACGCCGACGTAACGTCGACATGTAATCGAGAGGTTGAAAATTGAAACTTTGCTCGATGGAAGATCCTCAATCTAGTTGCCAACTTCACTCCCAATTTCCAAATGAATAAATAAAATTGAATATTTAGTAAACAATGTAAACTTGTGGAGAGATATATTGAGAGATTGTAGGAAGATTTGTGAGAAAGATGAAGAGAAAATGAGTTATTTATAGTTCGAAAATTGAGTTAAAGTGTAAATATAATAACTTATGGGTTAAAAATAAATATTAAGGGGTAGGGGGTTCGGGGAGGGGGGGAGGCCAAAAATGGTCGTTTCCCAACGGCCAAATTCTAAAATGATCGTTGGTGCAACGGTTATATTTGCAAAGGGGGACTACGAGCGGGATCGGGGCGGGCTCGGGATGGGCTCTGGGCAGGCCTAGGTCGGGCTCGGGACGGGTCGGGATGAGACATTGTCCCGTCCCGGTTCGAGTCCCGCTATCGATTTTTTTTTTAATACTAACCGAGATCGGGACGGTGTCGGGTCGTTCCGGCCCACTGGCTAGCTATAGTTTACTCTAAGGCTGGTCAGTGGGCCGGGTCGGCTCGGTCCCGACCCGACCCCCCTAAAGAAAACGTCGGGACTCTAAACTGGGACGGGACATGGGCTCGTCCCGCCGAGACCTGCCCCCACCCCATAAATCCCCTACCCATATAATATTTATTTTTAACCCCAAGTTATATTTACACTTTAACTCAATTTTCTAACTATAAATACCTAATTTTATCTGACAAATCTTCCTACAATCTCTTAAAATATCTCTCTACAAGTCTACAATTACATTGCCTACTAAATAATTTATTTTATTTGCTCATTTGTATAATTGTATCAAAGTTTAAAATTTGGGACTGAAGTTGACAACTAGCTTGAGGATCATCCATCGAGCAAAGTTTCAATTTTCAACCTCGATTACAAGTTGACGTTACGTCCGCATTTGGTTCCTTCGTTCCTTCTTTAAATTATTATTGTTGCTTTATTTTAATTATCACACTTAATTTCATTATCTTTAATTATTTATTTGCATAATTAAAATAGAAGGATTAAGAGGTATGTTCAAGGGTAAGAGTGCTTCTTCTAGTATGAGTAACAAGGGCAGGGGTACTTCTTCTAGTCATTATATTTCTATACAGGATGATTTGATTGATTACACTCATATAGATGAAACTGGATTTTTTAATGATATACCATTAGATGATGAGATATATTCTGCAACTGAACCAGACTTAAATTTAGAAGATAATCTAGATGGCACACCCATTAATCTAGATGACACACCCACTAGTGCACCTTAAACTGAAATTGGAACGCATCATATTCCCCGTAGTATGAGACGAGGCCCCACACAACGAAAATTAAAATCATCTGCATGAGATTTTTTTGATAGGGACCAAGAGAATCAAGTAGTTAGATACAAAATTTGTAAAAAAATTTATAAATTTAAAATGGAAAAAGGTCAGGGTGGGACGGGAGGTTTATTGAGACATGTACAAAGCTTTCACATAGCTAGGTGGGATGAATACGAGGCTACAAAGTCGTGTGTGCCAATACACTCACAGTCGGGACAAGGTTCACATAGTGTACCGGACCAAGTACAGGGTCAAATTATTCCGACGACGGGGGGAATTGTAGGTCCTAAATACGATAAACATAGAGATAGGGAAGCAATAACAAAATTAGTTGCGGTGGAGGGTTTGACTTTTTCATTTCCTTCCTCTCTTGGTTTTATTCATTACATAAGAGATATGTATAATCCTGTTTTTAACGGTTTTTCTAGATCAACTGTTAGGAGAGAGGTTTTTAAATTTGCACATGAATATCAATAATATTTACGTTATGCATTATATCATTTTCCTGACAAAGTATCTATCACTTCTGATATAGGTCATAATACTAATGACCATGATTATTTAACTGTAAAAATGTCATTCGATATATCATAATTGATCTATGCAAAAACGTATTTTAGCACATAGATATATTGATGATAGGCTCACTGGAAATTTTGTTGCAGAAAATATTCATCAAGTTTGAGATTATTATGGTATAACTGATAAAATAATGACTGTTACGTTAGATAATGCTTCTTCTAATATTTACGATGTGAGACTTTTAAAAGATGTATTAACTCCATCTTTTCCTAATCATTTTCATATAAAATGTGTGTGTCATATTTATAACTTAGTTGTAAAGGATGGTCTATCACTTTTTGAAGACATTATTAATAAATACCAATTTGCTATAAACTTTATTTTTAGAAGTAATAGAATACAAAGAAAAAAAGAATATAAAAAACTTGTCACGGTTGTGGATTACCTTTTAGAAAACTTCCTGAAGAAGTAGCGACTAAGTGGAATTCTCCATATCAACAACTACTTGTTGCTTACGATTATAGAAGACCTATAACTTTACTTTTAACGCTCATAGTCGAAATCCAACTAATATGCATATATATAATTATTGGGGGGGAAAAATTCAGAACATATTGGATTTTTAGAGAATTTTTTTCAAGCAACTAAAGAATTTTCTGGTATATATTATCCAACTATATTTCAACTATGTTATTTTATATAGCTCTAATATTTTTGTTACTTAATGAATATATGAAAAAACCATCTTATAAGACACCTATTAAAAATTGTTTATCAAATTTTAATTTTTTTTTCCTATTCCACTATTTATATTATTGATGTTATATTAAATCCGACTATTAAAATACACGGTTTTAAAGCACTTATTAAAACTATTTATGATTTTATAACTGTACTTCCATCTCCAACTCAACTTAATGAATATATGAAAAACCATTTTATACTATGTGATTTGCAAGTTTCAACACCACAAAGTTGCAATTTTGAAATTGTATTACAAAAAAATTATATTTCTATTAAATAATATAAGAGGCATAAAAATAGTCTTGGGATGTTTTTATTATACTATCTTGTTCAATTATTGAAGTGTTTATATATATTATTTTTTAAAATTAAGTGCCAAAAAAAAAAAGGAAATCCCGATCCCGACCCGACCCCGCCCCACCCCGCCAAGACCTGTCCCCTTTTCCGACGAGATGAGGGAAGGGACGTTGGCCATTCCCGGCCCGCCTTTATTACCGGTCCCAACCTCCCCAGTCCTGTCGGGTCCCGTCCCGCCGGGACCCGCCCCGAACCTGCCCCGTTGGACACCCCTAATTTATTTATACCCTTTTCATTAATAAATTGTTTTGTATTTGCCCTTACTATTTGCTGAGTTTTAGCATGAAATGTGTGCTCAACATGGCTATATTTTGGACAAAAAAAGTTCAAATTTACTCTTCAACTTTTGAATTTGGTCTAAATTACTTGGATTAATTATGTTGTATGTTAATTAGAATAACAATGCTATTAAAATTGACCGATATTTTTAAATCTTACAAAAAAATTACCCACTCCCTCCTTCCTTCTCTCATTGCCGCATTCTTCTTTTTCCTCCGCCAGTGGTGGAGCACACGTGGAGGAGATGAAGTTTTCATCGGTGGAGAAGTCACCAGAGGTGGTTGAGTCGATAGTGGAGAAACCAGTCGGTGCAGGGGTAGTGGTTGTATAATAGCGTATAATATTGTATATGAGCGTATACACATCTCTTATACACTATTATATATTTTTATACACATGTATACATTATGTATCTGTCTTGTATAAAATTGTACAATTCTTATTTAAAATCAATCCAGATCTATGTTTATACCCACTTATACAATATTGTAACTTGTGTATAAATGTGTGTAAATGCGTATTTTTATGTATATTGTTGTATAATTATAAATTTTAATGTATATACCTACACATTGAATACTTTCATACACCTATATACATAATGTATCCGTCTTTCGTATATAATTATATAACATTATATAAAAACATGTATGTTTTGAGCTATATTTTTACAATGTAAGCCAGCGAAGTGTACTTCTCTAAAATTTCCCCAAATTACTTTTAGATTGAAGTTTTATTACGGATCAAGGGCAAAAAGGTCAAATATACCCCTATGCTATCTTATTTCCTTGTTTGTTGTTACTTCTTATTATCATTGTTGCGTTCGTTTCTACTTGAGTCAGTGGTCTATCGAAACAATCTCCATATCCGTCAAAATGTAGGGGTAAGATCTGCGTATACTCTATCCTTTTCAGACCTCACTTGGTAAGATTATACTGGATATGTTGTTCTTATTGTTATAATATTTTCTTTTATTGACTAACTTTATATCCCTTTCCCTACTGCTAACAAACTTCACACATATACTTCTTTAATTGGACGAAAATTAACCTCCAAATCAATCAAAATTACCCTATTACAAAAAAATAACCCACTCCTTTCGTTGACCGATCCCGACCCATGTATCACCATCATCAACTTCAACTTCTTTCGTGGAGGAAAGAAAAGAACGAAAACACAAACATCCAAACGATGAAACCACAAAACCCACCTCAGATTTTACTTTTAAATCCATCTACGATGTAAAAGGTTTCCGATTCGGCACCAATTCTTCGTTAAATTCTTCACAATTCGTGCACGACCATCAGAACTCTTCCGTCTCCCCTCTCTTCCACCGCCGCCGTCAACCACCACGGCCACAAAAATCTCCACTTTCACTTTAACCACATCTTATTAATTTACCGATAAATTTCACAATCTTAGCACACCACACTTGTCACACGCTCACATTAGGGCTCGGCACAAAGAAATTGAAGGTGGTTTTGTTTGTGTTCGAATCGGAAAACATGAAATCTGCAATCGACCCGATTTAACCAATGGAGATCCCATTGGGTGAGGTGAAAAAACACCGCAGCTCTACCTCCAAACATCAACTGAACCATCATGAACCCCTCATTTTCAGCCATGTAATTCACCATTGACCATCATCCCTTTTTCTTAAATACCAAAAATAGAAACACACAAAGAAGGGGACAGGGACAGAGGTGAGGAAAATAGAGAAAAAGAAAGGAAGCAACGCAGGGGTCGGGAACGTTTTTATCGTCCAAAGGCCACTGTAGTTCCACTGGCGACTCATCTTCGGATCATCCTTGTCCCACCGCTCAAAACCATTTAAACACCCACCGGAAAACTCTAGAGAGGGGGGAAGAATGGGATTGTATTTGGATCTTATTTTATATTATATGGGTTAAATTAATTATGCGGGTCAGGTTCGATTTAGGAATTTCTGTCCAATTGAGGAGTATATTTGTAAAGTTTGTTGACGAAAGGGGCTTATTTGGTCGCATTGTGAAACAGAGGATAAAATTAGTTAATCATTTTCTCATTTTTGATAATAATAAAGTTGATTAGACCAAAAGTCTAATGGATAGAGACAACTTTGAGGGGAAGCCATTAAAGCCAAGACTTTAGGCCCCTCATTTTGGAGTACCTTTTGATAGTTAACTAATTGACGGAAAACAAACTCCTTAAGTAACACATAGTATAATACTCAGTCTATTTTAATATGTTGGCAAAAAAGAAGACTTTTGATTGATTTTTCAACCGTACTCAATCTACTTTTAACCTTTTCTCTAAAATTTTAGTACACTTTTATACTTTTATATTTCTTCAAGAGATTATTTGACTAAATTGTTCTACAAGGCAAAAGCTATAGCCTACCGTGTGCTATTTTTATTTTCGTCAAGAGCCAAATTTTGCAAGAAGTATATTGAAGCACTAAACAAGTATTCTCAATCAAGTTATTAACTTCTTGAATCAAGTTCTATTATTTCAATTTTTTGTATTGTTTTAATCTAAAACTTGCTTGTGTTGATATTTTTACGTAATATATATTATCTTTTTAACTATTTATTAGAATATAAAATATGTCAACTAGAAAATACAGGTCCGGTTGTTCAAAATTTTTTTTTAAAAAAAGAAGAAGAATTGAGTTTCTGATACAATCTCAAGAAGGAGCTATTGAAGAAGTTAGTGAGATATCTTAAATAATTTTTTTAAAAGTAACTTTAAATAAAAAATATATATAATTTTTTTCTTTTCACGTTTTTGTGACAAAACAAACTAAAGCCCTGAATAAATTTGGCTTTAGGCTCATTAGCCACCCCGGCTAATGAAATACTAAAAGAGCGACAAAGGTTATTATAGATTAATTCAAGATATCTGCGAAAGGAAACTTTATTACTCAAAAAAATTGAGATGGAAGGAATGTGTGTGTGTGTGTGTGTGTGAGGATATTGTTGTCTAGGCATTTGTGTGTATTCATCTGAGTGTGAGAATCAGAGTGTAGGAAATAAGTGCGGCAGAATTTGGTATTTTTTGTCCAAATCATGTATTCGTTTTTTAAAAATCTATCAAATATATATGAATTGTTTATTTAAAACTCAGAACTAAAAAAAATTAAAATATTGAACTCATAACCTTTAATTTATGGCTCCGAGTATGTGTGTGGGGGTGTATATCTTCTTTCTATAATGTTCTTTATATTTGTTTCGGTTGAAAGTTTACTAATGTGGAATTACGTTTATCCCATTATTTATGACTCAAACAATTGGGGTCCCGCACGTCGGAAATGTCGTTTCCAATCTTAGTGACAAGTATCGTAAATTTCATTAATGAAAGAGATATTGGTACGTAAGTGAAATGTTTGAGACATAGAATAATGAACAGTTATTGGCCAAATAACAAGTGTCCCACATTGGTAAACGAAGGAATGATTGTGTGAAGTGTAAGATGGTACGGGTCGAAAAGAGCCGCGGAGCCGAGAAGGGCCGCGGAGCCGAGAAGGGCCGCAGCGCCTCCCGGACTGGGCCGCGGCGCCCCTCAAGCTAAGCCGCGACGTTAATTGCCTGTTTGGCATTCTGGAGCCGCAGCGCTTCCCATGCAGTGTTTGCTCGACGGAATCCCAAAGGTTTGGCTGTTGAGGTGGTTTCAATGGCATTGAATCCACCCAATAATGGCCATTACTTGGACCATTATGTTGCTGCATTACTTGGGGGTTAAATGTCATCAATTACATGGCAATTGAATGTCTTTCTGGGGCATTTGAAAGGCCATCTTGCACACCTATAAATAGGGCTGGCCAGTGGGCCGGGACGGCCCGACCCCGCCCCGACCCCGTCCCGAGCCCGCCCCGATCCCGCCCCGACCCCGCTTTAAAAAAAATAGAATTAACGGGGGCGGGACTCGAACTCAGGACGGGACGATGTCTCGTCCCGCCAGACCCGAGCCCGCCCTAGGCCCGCCTGACCCGTCCCCTCCCCGAGCCCGCCCCGACCCCGACCCCGACCCCGCCCTTTTCCCCCCTTCCATTTTAGATTATGGTCGTTGGCCAACGGCCATTTTAGGCCCCCCCTCCCCCAACCCCCCTACCCCTTAATATTTATTTTTAACCCATAAGTTATTATATTTACACTTTAACCCAATTTTTCAACTATAAATAACTCATTTTCTCTTCATCTTTCTCACAAATCTTCCTACAATCTCTCTAATTTCTCAATATATCTCTCTACATTGTTTGCTAATATTCAATTTTATTAATTCATTTGGGAATTGGGAGTGAAGTTGGCAACTAGCTTGAGGATCTTCCATCGAGCAAAGTTTCAATTTTCAACCTCTCGATTACACGTCGACGTTACGTCGGCGTTTGGTACATTCGTTCCTTCATTAAATTATTATTGTCTGTTTATTTTATATTTTTATTTAGCGCACTTAATTTTATTGTCTTTAATTATTTATTATCATAATTAAAATGGAATGATTAAAAGGTATGTTTAAGGGTAAGGGTAAGAGTGCTTCTTCTAGTAGGGGCAACCAGGGCAAGGGTACTTCTTCTAGTCATCTTATTCCTACACAGGATGATTTTGTTGATACTCAACATTTTCCTACAATACCATTAGATTTAGACCAGGAGCTATTTTCTGAAACTCAAGAAGACTTTAATTTAGACGATGATCTAGATGATATACCCACTAATGTTGATGACAATACACCCACTAGTGCACCTTCAACTGAAATACCTCATATTCCCCCTAGTATGAGACGAGGTCCAAAAACGACTATTAAAATCGATGCATGGACATTTTTTGATAGGGACGTAGAGAATCAAGTAGCCATATGTAAAATTTGTAAAAATGTTTTAAAATTTAAAACTGGAAAAGGTCACGGTGGGACGGGGGGTTTAATTAGACACGTAGTAAGTGCTCATCCAGCTAGGTATGCCCAATACCAGGCTTCAAAACCGGGTGCGCAAATGCCCGCTCCATCGGGACAAGGTTCACATACTGATACTGTCCCGGACCAAGTACAGGGTCAAATTAACCCTATGACGGGGGGAATTGTAGGCTCTAAATACAATAAACATAGAGATAGGGAAGCAATATCAAAATTAGTTGTCTTGTGGAGGGTTTGCCTTTTTCATTTCCTTCATCTCCCGGTTTTATTCATTACATTAGAGATATATATAATCCTGCTTTTAACGGTTTTCCTAGATCAACTGTTAAGAGAGATGTATTTAAATTCGCGCATGAATATCAACAATATTTACGCTTTTCATTATATCATTTTAATGGCAAAGTATCTATCACGTCTGATATATGTCGTAGTACTAACGGCCATGATTATTTAACTGTAACTTGTCATTGGATAGATTATAAATGGTCTATGCAAAAACGTATTTTAGCGTATAGATATATAGATGATAGACACACTGGTACTTTTATTGCAGAAAATATTTATCAAGTGTGCGATTATGGGGTGGGGGCAGGTCTCGGCGGGACGAGCCCATGTCCCGTCCCAGTTTCGAGTCCCGACGTTTTCTTTAGGGGGGTCGGGTCGGGATCGAGCCGACCGGCCCACTGACCAGCCTTAGAGTAAACTATAGCTAGCCAGTGGGCCGGGACGACCCGACACCGTCCCGATCTCGGTTAGTATTAAAAAAAAAATCGATAGCGGGACTCGAACCGGGACGGGACAATGTCTCATCCCGACCCGTCCCGAGCCCGCCCTAGGCCTGCCCAGAGCCCATCCCGAGCCCGCCCCGATCCCGCTCGTAGTCCCCCTTTGCAAATATAACCGTTGCACCAACGATCATTTTAGAATTTGGCCGTTGGGAAACGACCATTTTTGGCCTCCCCCCCCTCCCCGAACCCCCTACCCCTTAATATTTATTTTTAACCCATAAGTTATTATATTTACACTTTAACTCAATTTTCGAACTATAAATAACTCATTTTCTCTTCATCTTTCTCACAAATCTTCCTACAATCTCTCAATATATCTCTCTACAAGTTTACATTGTTTACTAAATATTCAATTTTATTTATTCATTTGGAAATTGGGAGTGAAGTTGGCAACTAGATTGAGGATCTTCCATCGAGCAAAGTTTCAATTTTCAACCTCTCGATTACATGTCGACGTTACGTCGGCGTTTGGTACATTCGTTCCTTCATTAAATTATTATTGTCTGTTTATTTTATTTAGCGCACTTAATTTTATTATCTTTAATTACTTATTATATAATTAAAATGGAAGGATTAAGAGGTATGTTTAAGGGTAAGGGTAAGGGTGCTTGTTCTAGTAGGGGCAACCAGGACAAGGGTACTTCTTCTAGTCATCCTATTCCTACACAGGATGATTTTGTTGATACTCAACATTTTCCTACAATACCATTAGATTTAGACGAGGAGCTATTTTCTGAAACTCAAGAAGACTTTAATTTAGACGATGATCTAGATGATACACCCACTAATGTTGATGACAACACACCCACTAGTGCACCTTCAACTGAAATGTCTCCTATTCCCCCTAGTATGAGACGAAGTCCAGCAAAACGACCATTAAAATCAGATGCATGGATATTTTTTGATAGGGACGTAGAGAATCAAGTAGCTAGATGTAAAATTTATAAAAATATTTTAAAATTTAAAACTGGAAAAGGTCACGGTGGGACTGGGGGGGGGGGGGTTAATTAGACACGTAGTAAGTGCTCATCCAGCTAGGTATGCCCAATACCAGGCTTCAAAACCGGGTATGCAAATGTCCGCTCCATCGGAACAAGGTTCACATATTGTCTCGAACCAAGTACAAGGTCAAATTAACCCCACGACGGGGGGAATTGTAGGTCCTAAATACAATAAACATAGAGATAGGGAAACAATATCAAAATTAGTTGCTGTGGAGGGTTTGCCTTTTTCATTTCCTTCATCTCCCGATTTTATTAATTACATTAGAGATATATATAATCCTGCTTTTAACGGTTTTCCTAGATTAACTGTTAAGAGAGATGTATTTAAATTCACACATGAATATCAATAATAATTACGTTATTCATTATATCATTTTAATGGCAAGGTATCTATCACATCTGATATAGGTCGTAGTATTAATGGCCATGATTATTTAACGGTAACTTGTCATTGGATAGATTATAAATGGTTTATGCAAAAACGTATCTTAGCATATAGATATATAGATGATAGGCACACTGGTACTTTTATTGTATTCATCAAGTGTGCCATTATTATGGAATAACCGATAAGATTATGACTATTACATTAGATAACGCTTCTAATAACAATTACGCAATTACAATGTTAAAAAATAGTTTAACTCCATCTTTTTCAGACCATTTTCATATAAAATGTGCGTGCCATATATATAACTTAATTGTAAAGGATGGTCTATCACTTTTTGAAGACATTCTTAGTAAAATACAATTTGTTATAAACTTTATTTTTAAAAGTAATAAAGTACAACGTAGAAAAGAATATAAAAAAACTTGTCACGATTGTGGACTACCTTATAGAAGAATTCCACAAGAAGTATCCACTAGGTGGAATTCTTTATACGAGCAACTACTTGTTGCTTATGACTATAAATTACCTATAACTTTATTTTTTAACTCTCATAATAAAAAGCCAGCTGATATGATTTTAGATAGTGATTGGGTAAAAATTTCCGAACTTATTGTATTTTTTGAGAAATTTTTTCAAGCAACAAAAGAATTTTCCGGTATATATTATCCTACTATTTCAACTATGTTATTTTATATAACTCTAATATTTTTATTACTTAGTGAATATATGGAAAAACCAAATTATAAGGCAAAATATTAAAAAAATGTTTGTCAAAATTAAAAAATATTTTATTCCTATTCCCTCTATTTATATTATTGGTTCTGTATTAAATCCTACTATTAAAATAGACAGTACTAAATCACTAATTGAAACTATTTACGATTGTATAGAAGTACTACCACCTCCAAGTCCCAAAAATCTAAATCACCCACCACCTATTGAACAAACTAAAGAAGAAGTGGTGTCTAGCGTAGAACACCAATGCAAAAATATATATAGATTTTATCAACAAGAAAATGCTAGTAACTTACCGACTTCCATACCATCTTCTTCATCTTCAACACAACCTCACAAAAGACATGCTGTTTCTGAGGCTAGTATTGAAAGCCTCAGAAATAGAATGTGCGGCCGTACCTCTACTACTAACCAATTAGCGAGTTGGATATTTTTGTTTTGCAGGGTTCTGTACCGTATCAAGAAGTTATCAATGAAGATGGACAAGAAGACTTGCTGAAATACGGAGGGGGAATGAGAAGACCTTTCCGACACTTTCATTGATGGCTCGAGATGTTTTGAACATTCAAGCGTCATCAATCGCGTCGGAAAGCGCTTTTTCTGCAGCGAGATATCAAATAGGAGACCACAGACACTCATTGGCCGGAGACACTTGGAAATTGCGGTATTATTCGAGAGATTGGATACGAGCGGAGCGGAGAAGGTGCGGTCAACCGGAGATCAACGAAGAAGATGATGAAAACTACAACGAAATCTTAACCGAAGGTAGTGGAAGCGACGTGGATCAATTTGACCAACAAATACCAATTCCAACCGAAGAACGACATGAAATCATCAGGCAATTAGAACAGGTTTTTTTGAAAATGTAATTTTTTTAATTGCAATTTTATTATGTAATTTGCAACTTTTGGACAACACCACAAAGTTGCAATTTAGATTTTAGACAATTGTATTTGTATTACAAAAAAATCATATGTCTATTAAATAATATAAGAGGCACAAAAACAGCCTTGGGATGTTTTTATTACACTATCTTGTTTTGTTTATTGAGTTTTTTTTATACATATGTTATTTTAAAAAAAAAAAGAAAGGAAAACCCGACCGTACCCCGCCCCGAGCCCGCCCCGAACCCGCCCCGCCCCGATACCGACGGAATCGGGATCGGGACGGATGGGCAGTCCCGCCCGCCGACCCGACCCCGCTAGGCCCGCTAGACCCGACCCCGACTCCCTGGCTGGTCCCGCCCCGACCCCGACCCCGCTAGACCCGAGCCCGGCCCACTGGCCACCCCTACTTTATACTCAGGACATGAACCTAAAACTTTTCAATAATACTTAATTACCACTCCACCACAATTCTAATTGGTGACTCAATGGCACTCTCAATTCTCCCCTAGCTCATGCATGCCAAAAATTATACAGTAATAATTGTATGAAATATGCTAAATTAAACGTGTAAAATGATAACCAATTTTTTGAATTTTCTTTAGTTTATTCAATGTATATAATATTAGAAAGAAGAAAAACAAAACAATAATGCAACTTGTTTTCGTACTGATATAGCAAGCTAGTTTCTTCAAGGTAATAATGAAGCTAATAAAAGAGGACGAAAATAATAAAACATACTCGAGAACGAATAATTTGGATATTATCGTTTTTCAAAAAACTTCGATTACTTGATTACCCCTCAAGAGCCCTAACGTTTGAAACATTTAATTTGTTGTGAATCATTTAAGTTTGATGTAAAATGTAATGCTAATAATTTCATTTGTTGTGACTTGAAAATGTTTTTGTTTAACTAAACGTTGGAACGAGATGATATTTTAAAATAAATGGTTGTATTTCGAGTTTGCTTTATTTTGCAATTTTATAATTGTTTGGACTTATTTTATGTTGATTCGTGTGAATTTTGATGATTAACAAATAACATGTATTTATACTGAGTTGAGAAATTTGTCGAATTGATTTATTTAAAATATAGGTATTGAGTGCAAAGATCCTTTTCTTCAACATGATGATTTCGCTATGTTAAAATGAAGGGAAAATGATACAATTAGTCATATAGGTGAAACTATTGACATCGAATGAATCAAAAAATTTAAAAGTCACTTTTTAGTCTTTTCAAAATAATTCTATTTTGTAGCTATTTTTCAACTAATTTCAGCATATGTGTAAAAATTGTATCATTGTTGTATAAAATATGTATCAGTACTATATATATATATATATATATGTATATATATATATGTATCATACGTAAAGAAATTGTATCATTGTTGTCTAGAATATGTATCCCTACATTATGTTTGTAGAAAATGTATCAATATTGTATAAAATATGTATCCCTATAGTATGTGTGTAGAAAATGTATCAGTGTTGTATAATTTGTGTATAATAAATATATGATCAACATATACTCACCAACTATACATATACACAAATTATACAACAAAATTGTCATCTTCACTTTGTCTGGTAGAAATCAAAACTTTGTAACTATTAATTAACATTATTGTGAATAAAAAAAAAGGGGGTATTGTATACTCTGTGTGTATTGAAGAAATAGTAAAGTTGATTTCTGGTAAGCAAGAAAGATGTTGGGAAAATACATATTTTCTTATTCTTAGGGAACAACAAATAGAAGAAAGAACCAAAAAAGTAGCTTTAATTTAGTGTAATGTATCAGTGCAGTGGGGTGAAGGATATGTGGGACAAATTTTTGTTTCTCGTCTTAGTATCATAATTCATTCAACAATCCAACCCTAGCTACCGATTAATTTGATCCTAATGTTCAATTTGGGTACGTTCTACTAAGTAGTGATAAATTTGTCTTTATCTATTCCCTTAAAGGTCACATGGTGTTCTTTTACCTAAAATGAAAGCCTTGTGAAATATTTTCATGCAACTTAAAAATCCTAACTATTTCAATTGTATTTGCTAATTTATTTGAGAATGTGTCAATCCATGGATTCACATTTGATTTTCAGTTCTTGTTTTAATAATGTAGTATCTTTAATTAAACAAAAGTGCCTTGTAAAATTCAAATGGAGACATAGGCATTGACCTAGCTAGTTGTTGAGTTCCTAGCTACACCATTATCTTATATAAAGCTTCTTTCATTTCATAAATAATGCAAATTTTTAGGTTGTTCTTTGGGTTAGAGGCCCTATATATTATATATGGACAAATTTAGTGTAGACTATGGTCTCTATTTGTTACTACATTATATTATGCACTCCATGCCATTCTTCTACTCATTCTAAAAAGTTATATTGCAATTCTTGAATTTCTTGTTTTTACTATATATTCTCTCCACATTTTATTCAAATAACTACGAACAATATACTCGAACCATAAAAATGGGAAAGATGAAATGCTTGCTTCTTAATGTGGAGCCTTTTAATTTCCATTATAAGTAGTTGCCATTCAAGTCACAATTTGAAGTGCACATCTCCTAGATATATCACCTCAATTATAAGCACTTCCTATCTAGCTTGGTGGAAAACGCCCTGAGCACTTCCTATCTAGCTTGGTGGAAAACGCCCTGATTTTCATATCTACTTCCTATCCATAGTGACTGGAATGCAGAGTATAATGTTTTGGGAGTTTGTGGATATTTGAGTATATATATGCCCTACAAAGTGAGCTATGCAAATGTTCTTTTTCCCCCACATAGAAATGTCGTTTCATTCCGTACCTTTTTGTCAACTCTTGAAAGGATCATGAAATGTGTTTTGTCATCATCCGTGACGTGGGATTAATAAGATTCATTCAACCTTAATCAAAGGTATTTAAATTTTGGATATGAACAAAATGCAAGGGCTTTCCTTTATAACGGGCCTTATGCGCTGTGAATCCTCATTAATTGAGATTCCAATGCAAATAGCAAACATTAGATGAAAACTCAAAAACTGCTATCAAAACGCGTTTATTTGAGCTGACAAGAGGAAACAATGCCACCTTATATTTTCATTCTCTGCCTATAAATACTTTCTAGAAACATAAACCATTGAAGTTTATTTGCGCAACTTTTGTCGAACCACTATATAAAATCATTGGGTTAAAAACATTTTGATTGCTATAGTGAATGACTGTTATACACTTATAATAACATTGTCATTTAAATAATATTTTGTTGCTATAGGAAATAAAGATGCATAAAACCTAACTTTTTATTTTTAATTATCAAATCTAAGCTTAATCACATTTTGTATAACGAAGAAACATCTTTTAATGATGGAATATATATTCATATAAAATTATGTCATAAATAATGTATTAAAGTATCAACATATTTGGTCAAAATCTCTACACTTATTATTGGAAATCATAGATATTCAATTTCTATAAAGATGATTAATTATTATATTGTCAAAAAAAGAAGATAGTTGTTATATGGGGATAATTTTATAAATAGCATACTGTTATAAAGTTGGTTGTTGCTGTTATGATAAAATGTTATTATAAAGAAGTAAAATATAACATAAAAAATTAGTTTCAAAAAACTTATCAGTTAGGTATCTTTATATGCGGATGGTGTTATAAGGTCTAATTGTAGTATGTAATCAAATATTGCGGATAGATCCATTTTGATCTCACTTTTTTTTCGGATGACTTAACCCTGATGGCACAAGCTAATTGAAAAAGTAGTAAGTCTATCTTGGCCACAATAAATTCTTTCTGCAACCTATTTGGACAAAAAGTTAACTTCAATAAAAATGATTCTATTTTCCTCTAATTGTGAATAAGGGAAAAAAAAAACAGAACGCCCACCGTGGGGCTCGAACCCACGACCACAAGGTTAAGAGCCTTGCGCTCTACCAACTGAGCTAGACGGGCCTGTTTCTCTCATTTTCAAAACTTGCAAATTATCTATCTTGGTTTCAGATCTTCCACAAAATATCTAAATCTCAAGTATCATCAATCAATCAATCATTAATAATATGCAATATAAGTTAAGCAGGGTGGAAAACAAAATTTCTCTATAGTAGATCTAAATCTCAACCTCCACTCTTAATATCCTAAATCCGTTATGCAATATTATTGTCCGCAGAAAGGTCAATAAATTTATTGACAGAGCCCAGCATAATTTTATTTATAGTTCTACTAGTGAAAAGTCAAAATTTTACCTTGTCAAATGGGATATTGTAACTACAAATTTGGCTGTGTCATAAAAAATAATAAAGGTGATTGAGTTATAAGATGATACAATAGCTTAGCAAAAATCACACACATAATTAGTACCATCATCAAAAATTGAAATTAATGGTGCAAGAATAATTAAAATGCAAAGAAACAGTAAGTGCAAATGCAGAAAATGAAGAACCCTAGGCTATGAACATTCAGTCGATTAACAAGATGAAGAAGAAGATGGAAAGTGTAGAGAGAATATTTTTGTTGTATTGAATTCATTCACTTGATTACATTGTATTGAGATATCATCTATACATATCTAACTTAACTACTAACTGCTCTTAATAGTATAACTAACTTGAGCTGATCTTTGAGTTAGTTATAACTAACCATTTGATAATAACAGTATTAGCTAAAGACTAAACTGCCCCTCTGTCATTTATTTATTTATTTATTTTACACTCCCGCTCAAGCTAGGCGGAGAAATATGTTTAAAACTCCTATGAAAGATTCTTCTTTATCGATGGTGATCGGTCATGGTATCCATAGCCTTGCTTCTTTTTCGGCCAAATCCGGATTTCGTTTTGCTTCTCCCGATCGTCGAGCCTGATCGACTCGACTCTTTTCCCTGCCCCCCGGCCTCTCACTTCGTTTCGTTCTTCTTCTGTACCGTTGCTTGAATGAAGACACCCGATCGGCCCAACTTTCCCAAATGTCCCCCACCGGCCCTTCTCCTTTACGGGTCTGGATTTTTCGCGTCGTTTCAATCGTAGTGGTCGGACAAGATATACTCATGTTGTATCCTACTGAGTCCTTTAGTATGGATATCTGCAGGCTGATTTTTTGTAGGTATATATTGAGTTGCAATTAATCCTTGTTGTAGTTTTTTCCTTATAAAATGACAATCAATTTTTATATGTTTGGTTCTTTCATGGTAAACATGGTTGGCAGCAATTTGAATTGCTACTTTGCTGTCATTGTAAATGTTTATGGGTAATGTAACCTCTGTGTTTACCTCTTTGAGTAGTCCAATAAGCCAAATAAGTTCATAAACAATTGTGGCCTTGCTTCGTACTCAGCTTCTGCTGAGCTATTTGAAATTGTTGTTTATTTCTTAGCTTTCTAAGATACAATAGATTCATCAATCTTCACTATGAAGCCAATAACTGATTTTCTTGTTGAGGGCCATGCTGCCTAATCACAAGATATAGGTCTTCTATAATCATAAGCAACAAGTAGTTGTTCATATAAAGAATCTCACCTACTCGCTATTTCTTCGAGAATTTTTCTATAAGGTAGTCCACAATCGTGACAAGTTTTTTTATATTTTTTTTTCTTTGTATTCTATTACTTCTAAAAATAAAGTTTATAGCAAATTGTACTTTATTAAGAATTTCTTCAAAAAGTGATAGACCATCATTTACAACTAAGTTATAAATATGGCACACACATTTTATATGAAAATGATTAGAAAAAGATGGAGTTAAAAGATCTTTTAAAAGTCTATTAGAAGAAGCATTATCTAACGTAACAGTCATTATTTTGTCAGTTATACCATAATAATCGCAAACTTGATGAATATTTTCTGCAATAAAACTTTCGGTGTGCCTATCATCAATATATCTATATGCTAAAATATGTTTTTCAATAGACCATTTATAATCTATCCAATGACATGTTACAGTTAAATAATCATGGTCGTTAGTAATACAGCATATATCAAACGTGATAGATAATTTGCCAGGAAAATGATATAATGAATAACGTAAATATTGTTGATATTCATGTGTAAATTTAAAAACGTCTCTCCTAACAGTTGATCTAGGAAAATCGTTAAAAGCAGGATTATACATATCTCTAATGTAATGAATAAAATCAGGAGAGGAAGAAAGTGAAAAAGACAAACCCTCCACCACAACTAATTTCGATATTGCTTCCCTATCTCTATGTTTATCGTATTTAAGGCCTACAATTACCCCCGACATTGGGTTAATTTGACCATGTACTTGGTCCGAGACACTATGTGAACCTTGACCCGACTGAGAGCGCATTGGCCCACCCGACTTTGTAGCCTCGTATTCATCCCACCTAGCTTTGTGAAAGTTTTGTACATGTCTCAATAAACCTCTCCTCCCACCCTGACCTTTTCCCAATTTTAATTTATAAATATTTTTACAAAATTCTGCATCTAACTAATTTAGAGCCATCTCTCGACTCAGCCGGTGGTGTTGTGATTATCTAATTGGTTGCTAAGTATTTTAGGTGTGAACTTGAAACTCAAAGGACTCTAACTGTTCGGATTCTCAGCGGTTCTACAAGCCAGAAGTGTAGCAGTTCATGTTCTTGTATTTCTGAATACAAGATCCAGATTTGTTGTTCTAGTTCAAGATTAAAAGATTGACAACTTCTTGTTGTAATCTTTGTTGTTTATCCTTTCGAAGCACTTGTAATGGTTATTTACTATTCCCGTACTACTTTATCTGCAACAATTTTAAGACAAGAGTGGTATTAGTGTTCGAAAGATGTTGGTTGACAAGTGTGACTAAATCTGACTATAGTTGTGGTTTTCTGGTTGAAGACAGTTCTGTTAACAGTTCAAACACTATCTCTGTCAACAACCGTGCTTTCAAATCTGGTCCTAGTTTTGGCTCTCTCTTTGATGACAGTTACAAATATGTTTCCGTCAAATGTGGGATCTCTGGATCTGATGCTGAGCTTCAAGATACTGCTGATAGTCGTGCTAGTACGACTAAAGATCGAGGACAAGTTGATGTCACCGCTCCCGAGGGTGGTGGAAACAAGCGCCCACGAGAGACTGAGGATGTCAACTGGGACAAGAGGGGAAAGTTGAAGATGATGTTCTATCATATAGCAAAAGGCCTATATCTGTCCCAAACAAAGGATCGGAATTATGGTAAGGAGGATATGGACACTCAGTCTAACTGAAGTGAGCCAGAATCCAAAAGGTCTAAGTTAATTATCCTTCCTTTCTAAAACCCAAGGGCTGATGCATGTATACTGTCTCCTTGAGATCACCATGTAATAAAGTATTTTTCATATCAAATTGATGTATGGGCCATGATTTCGAGAGAGCTAGACTGAGAACATTGTGAATGGTAGCCGGATTGACCACCGGACTAAATGTCTCTCCACAATCTATGCCGACCTATTGAGTCTTACTATCACCTATAAGACGGGCCTTATGCTTCTCAAAAGAACCGTCAGAATTTTCTTTATTAGTAAAAATTCACATAGAACGAATAATATTGACACCAGGCGGACGGGGCACCAACTCCTACGTCTTATTCGCAATAAGAGCATCATATTCATCATCCATGACCATTTTCCAAATCGGGTCATGAAAGGCAGATACTGGGTTACGTGGCAGGGGCAATTTAGTGACATTAAAATTTAGATTAAAATGTTGTTTAGGTTTAAAAATATCACGTTGACTAAGAGTAACGGGCCCTTGACTCGGATTTGAAGTGGGCTGGATTGGTGGAATATTACTGGACGGGCCAACAGGTAGTGGGCCTGCTGGCCGTAACATTTGATCCATGGTCAGAGGTACTGGGCCTGCTGGCCGAGAGTGAGGCTCGAGTAAAACAGGTAACGAAAGAGAAAATATTGGGCTTATTGGGCCAGCAGACAGTGGGCCTGCTGGTTGGGTGGATGTAATCGGACCGTGCAGGGAAGGAGTCGGGCCAAAACTGGGAATATTTGAGCCAGCAAACAGTGGGCTTGCTGGCAGAAGTGGGTCACGAGATTGTTGGGCCCACTGTTGGATGACGTACGGTGAGTGCCCATCATCCAAAAAGCCATACGAACTAGACACGGGGTTATACAATTTAGTAAACGGAAATTGGGATTCATCAAAAATAACATGGCGACTAATGATGATTTTATTAGAAGATAAATCAAAATATTTGTAACCACGATGATTAGACGGATAACCCGAAAACACACAAGTGGTAGATCGGGCTTGAAGTTTGTTAATTATAGTGGACAGAATAAGTGGATAACACAAACACCCAAACACCCGAAGATGAGAATACGACGGGTGTTTATGATAAAGAATTTGTAGGAGAGATTTATATGCTAATCCTTTATTAGGGAGAATGTTAAGGAGGTAGGTAGCCATTTGTAGAGCGTGATGCCAAAAAGAATGAGGCATGTGCGAGCAAAGTCCGGATAATATTATTAATGGTACGAATTTTTATTTTGACCTTCCCATTTTGTGAGGTTGTATGAGGAAAATAAAACAAAAAAATATGCCATTAACATCACAAAAGTCGCGGAATGGCCCATTATCATATTCCCCTCCATTATCACATTGAATATTTTTAATTTTCCGTTCAAATTGGATACGGATGAATGCTCTAAATTTTAAGAATGTTGAAAACACTTTAGACTTTTTAGACAAAGGAAAGGTCCACAAAAAATTAAAATAATCATCCAAGAATAAAACATAATAACGATGGCCCACAGAACTTAAAATGGGAGATGTCCATAAATCACTATGAATAATGTCAAACGACATCAACATACTAGAAGTAGAGTCTACAAAAGGTAATCTAACATGTTTCCCTAATGAACACGAAGGACAAATAAGAGCACTACTCGTACTCTTACAATCAATAAATTTATTACTACGAAGAGACGAAACAATAGAAGACCCCGGATGATCTAAACGAGCATGCCACAAGGACGTAGCAAGAGCGGCAAATGTTGAAGGTGTGGCTTGACTCGTGGACATGGTGGTGGTGGTGAATGGATACAACTCGCCCCAACTATTACATCTCATTAGAGGTATCCCCGTCTTGAAATCTTTCACGGAAAATCCAAAAGGGTCAAAGTTAACATAAACCCAATTATCAATTGTGAATTTTCAGACTGACACCAATTTTTTAGTTAAGTGAGGGGCATGAAGGACATTTTCTAGGACGAGAGGTGGATGTGGGGGGGGGGGGATAAATTTATGTGACCATAACCACGAATTGGAATTGAATAGCCATTACCAATAATTATGCCTTGATTTTTGCTCATATTGAAATAAAACGAGAGATTACCTTGTGCCGATGTCATATGAGAAGTGGCTCCGGTGTCCATGTACCAATTTTTGTTCGGAGGATTTAATCCCAGTGTATGCATATTGCGGCCTCAATATCCGTAGGTGTCGGAAATGCCGCTGGGCCTGTAGCTGCGAAGGTCTGCTGAGGCCGAGGTCCAAGCAGGCCAGCCGACTGGCCAGACCCAACAACAGGCTATCCAGACCGAGTATGCTGAAAGTACTACGAATTGGGCCTCTACCGGCCGACCCAATTCACTGGACAAGGAGCTGGAAATTGAAATGGGTAGTCAGGCCAGTTGGGCTACTGCTATGCCCATTGGCCAACGACATTATTGGCCCACTGGTCAGGACACTGCCCTAGCCCAGCAGCTTGCGGTAGCCCCTGCCAATTTCCAGCCATCCCCTGCTACCGCCACTGTTACCGTCACGGCTGCCGCAGCTGCGGCCGCCGCCTTTTCCGCCGAATTTCTGATTATGACCCCCTTTTCCACCCCCGTTTTTCCAATTGGGAGTGGAATTATCCTAAGATGATGGGGAGTAGGAATTTGATGGCGATTCCGCCATCATGGCATAATTTTCTCTAGTTGCGGCCTTTTTAGCCAACCCCCCTCTTCAAGGGTGAGCATAGACCGGGCTTGGTAAAATGGAGGAAGTGAGTTGCTTTGACAAAGGAGGGTCCCAACACCATTATAGGCCTCAGATAGGTTTGTAACCATTTGAAGGACAAGACAATCATTAGTGACGGGCATACCAACGTTCTTGAGTTGATCCGTCAATTTCTTCAGCCTTTTACAATAGACTGAGACATTCGAAAAATCTTCCATGGCAACATAGGAAAATTTCTGCTCAAGAGTGACAGTACGAGAATTTTTGTTGTCTTGGAAAATATCACGCACCCTATTCCAAGTTTCCATCACTGTGGCGTCGGGCTCAATAATCGTCTGCAAGATGTCTGTAGAGATAGTGAAATATATCCACTGAAGAACGGTAGCATTGAGAGTCGTCCATAACACAGGGTCATCAGCGGTAGGCTCCTTCTCCTTGCTTGTATCCGCGCGGATGATGTGATGAAGGACTTGATGCGAGCGGCGTGAACTTTAAATAATTCTGCCCACGTCGCGTATTGGGCGTTTTTCATCTCAAGAACAATATGGATGTGGTTCTTGATGTTGGAGACTGTAAGGGCAGGATGAAACATGTTCTTTGAGGTTGACATAATGAAAGAACAAGAGGAGAATAAGGGATTTGGAAGAAAATTTGGGAGAGAAGAGGTGCTCGACCGATGGTAGTACACCAAGGAAGGCGGCACAAGTGTATAATTTGGAGAAGGAAAAAGTTGAGCTAGACTGCTGATATCATGAAGAATATAATCCCTTAATTATTTTCATTAATGGAAATGTCTATATATACATGATATATAAAACTAATTAAGGAAATTAAATCTACCTTTTTCTAATACAAGTCTAATATCTTTTCCTAATACAAGACTAAGACTATAATTATAATTGTACAAGAATTCTATAATTATGATAATTAATATAATATAACTCCAACATATACACGATTTTGACCACCGTGTATATCACCTTCTGTCACGAGTCACATGTCAAGCTATGAACAATTGAATCACTGTAGAGAAAAATTTTAGGAGCAAGAAGAAAATCTTATTATTCAACTGTGTTAGATACTCACTTTGTTCTATTTATATGACACACTTTTCTTTTTAGTCAGTTCCAAAAATATGATACATTTCCTTATTTGGCAACAATTTAACTTTAAATTTTACATTTTACACTTCACGAGATGAGTTATAACCACACAAATGTCTTTGGCTTGTTTTAGACCACACGATTCAAAAGTCTTTCTTTATTTCTTAAACTTCGTACCCAGTCAAACTACATCATGTAAATTGGGACGAAGGAAGTACTACAAATCAGTGGAACAATGTATATAAGACACTGCACTTACTGTTCACGCGGCCTAAATAACCGCCTTACTGCCCCGTGTACAACAAGTGAAAAGACAAAAAATCCACTATAACATAGATCCCTTATACTCCAATAGGTCGTTACAAGACTGTTAAGGGGTTGTTTGGTAGCAGGGATATGACGGGATGGGATTATTAATTCCATGGGATTGGAATTGTCCCATGTTTGGTTGGTGAGATAACTACTTTGGTATCCCACCCAATCACATCTACGTGGGATAAGTTATCCCACAAAGAGGGTGGGATAAGTTATCCCATTCTATCCCACTCAATCACATCTACATGGCATAACTTATCGCCCGAGCCATGAGTAGATGCCTGCAATGCATGATTTTAGGATTAGATCTGTTGTTATCATTGAAAGTGAGTTCTAACAATAGCTTTCGCTGTTAAGATTGCCATAGTGTCATGGCGTTGCTACCACCTAGCTACTTAGATAGACTTGTACTACATCCATCATCTTTTTCTCTGGAAGCTCTAAGGCCAATAAAAACAACTGCATTAATTTATCAAATTGAAGCAGAAAAAAATGTAATGACTGAGTAGACAACAAATGCACTACTGATATAATCAGTGATGGATTTAGATCATATAGGCATAGACATGTGTACAAAACTCTCCAATCATTGAATTCAAGCAGCTTAATCTAAATTACTTTATCATTAAGTTCCTTAACTTCTGTTGATCGTCCTCTTTATGACAAGTAGAAGATGGGAATTCTCAGAAAATCTACACTAGGTAATATCTTTTCATCTGTCTGTTAATAGGTACCAGGTGAAACCATCGAGATACATGCAAATAAGCCCATATACCACCATTATTGAAAAAGAGAAAAAGAGAAAAAGAGAAAAAGAAAAGTAGAATATGGGAATTCTCATGAGCGACAGTGTATGCAGTTATAATCCCTATTGGACTAATGATCTATGCCAAATGGTTCTGTATGTTCAATTGTACACTCTCCCATCTGGGGCTCACCAATGTATGATCTAATGTTAACAATCTCACGCTAGAATAAAAACTGAAACTAGCTATACGAACTTCGATGCTAATCCGTCACTACAAGCATAAATTGCTTGTAGCTAACAGAATACTCGCACTACAAACTTTGTTGTTGCTGCTAAATAGGATTAGCACTGAATTTTCCTATTTAGCTACATAATTTTTCTGTCGCTAAATCCTATTTTTTGTAGTGTCACTTGATGTTTCCTGGAACAGGGAAAGATAGACGCTTCTTTGCTGCACTTGTTTTTTCTCTTTCTGGAGTCATTGGCATCTGCCTTCGAGCACTTTGTGACCGTTCTCGGGCCCTTGCTGATGCTGTAGCTGCCATGTAACTTGGCTGATCAGCTGCAGGAAAAGAGTTAGTAGAGTTCCTGCTTAAACCGTTAACATTCGCTCTATGAGAGAGAAGAGCCATTCGATGATAGCTCTTGTCTTCCCTTTTGCAGCGGGGACTAGCCGAGTGAACTAGCATATTTTTCATCTTAAATGTTGGTGGTGTCATGGGCAAACCGTTTACATTTGCTCTATAGGAAAGAGGAGAGGGGACTGCATATGTAAAGAACTGCCGTTGCTGATCCTGATAATACTGATGTTGTAATCTCCAAAACTCGGGATCTGAGTCATAATAAGAGCAAGCACTAGTCGTGTCGACTTCAATGTTCTTTATGCCATCTCTTGGCTGATCACATGAAGCTCTGCTGTGAAAAACTCTCAAATCCTCATCAAGCTCTTTATTGCTACTTTCGTCATCATCTGTAGTAGAGGTCCATATCTGTAATACGGTTTTGAAGCAATTAGTATTTGACGAAATATGGGAAGTTGAAACACCTAGAGGAGACAGGCGAAACGATTAATACCTTCCGGGAGAATGCAGAAGAAAGACTATTTTCGCGGTTTTTAGCAGCTTCCTTTGCTTTCTGTAACAAAGCTTCAATTTTTTCTAGTGCATGTGAATGATCATATCCGTCGTCCGCAATACTAGCTTGATTTGTAGACTGCATTAACATATGCAAAATTTATAGGGACAAATTACCTTTTTGGGTTGTCCTAAAAAATGATAGCCGTAAATTTATATGTTTTGTCTATTAAGTATAAATATACATATAATACATATTGCTATATAAATATACATATAATATACAGAAATTTACATATAATTTGACTAACACTCATAATTAATTTCTATCGAAGGACCAAAAATGTAAGAAGCCCAAATATATATATATTTTGTGTCGTTCCAATTTTATTTGATGTTCCCATAGAGACTATACACTAATTTATTTACTAAAATTGATATAGCAGCAACAAAGGCTAGCTAAATTAAGATACTCACAGTGGACTCCTTGTCATTGAGATGAAGCTCCAGACCGCTTTTCATGGAACCACAATTACTAATTCCTTCACAGGATAGCCTTCTACGTTGATCACACACCTGCGCAGATGCAGAGACATGATTTTTAGTTTATGAGTTCTGAATTAAATTCTTTTTTTTTTACTGAGTTCTGAGGACATTATTTTTACATATTCAAGAATTTTGTTAACACAAATATAAAGTTTTAGTCAAAGCTACTGAGTTTTGCGGAACATGAATGCACCTGAGTTTGCACCCGAACAAGAGATTTCATGCATAGGAGGGTCATTTTTGCTCGCTTTCGAACATTGTGCCCTCTTATTAAAGCTTGCAACTTTACCAGCCCCTTGAGTGCTCCAAGTGCTTTTCTTGCCTGACACACACAAATTGAAAGCCATTGAAAATGAGTGTAGGATTAAACGAAACAATATCAACATAAGTAGGAAACTAAAGAAGAAAAATGGGAAATGAAGAAAGGTGTTTCCTTCTTTTATTTTTAATTTTAGATTCTTGCAGCTATATATCTATAAAATATGGGTAACAGGAATGATGACGTGACATCTCTCTTGAACCAGGATCACTATTTATTTAATTTCTCATTTTTATGAACAATTACATATAGTTATCATTTACTTTACGTATGTTCTTATATCAATTATTTGGTTTTTGGTACTAAAAGTACTTTTTCCTTCTTTTCTATGTCAACTAGACTTGCAAAAGTTTGACAGGGCGAAGCATTAGCTAATTAACTACTACTTAATTAATATAAAAATGGTAACGAACCTACAATATAGCTTGAATTAATTGAAAATCATAAAGGAATTAAGTTATATATACAATTGTTTTGCGCTATCAGTGTAATTTTGTTAAGAGTTCCACATTGGAAATGGAATGGGAGCATGAACTCCTTATATGGATTTGGACAATCTTCACCCTACAAACTAGCTTTTGGGGTTGAGTTAGACCCAAGATCCATTCTTTACATGGTATCAGAGTCATGCTCATTCCGATTCTTTGTTCGTCATGTTGGGCCATCAAATTATATTGTCCACGCTCCAGTTTACAAGGTATACACGTGCGGGGGAGTATTAAGAGTCCCACATCCGAAATGGAATGGGAGCATGGACTCCTTATATGGATTTGGACAATCCTCATCCTACAAGCTAGCTTTTGGAGTTGAGTTAGACCCAAGATCAATTCGTTACAAATTTAACACGTATCAGCAACCAGATTATTATGTGAAAGTTATTTTTTGCACCATCAGTATAAAACATAAACACAATTATAAATGCTAAAAGGCATACTTATACACATTGGTTATACATACCAAGTACCCTCTGAATGTTGTCTGAATGGTAAGAATGGCGCGATGTTCCCTAACTAAAGCCGTAGGCCGTGTGAGCCGAATAATGTCCAGACCCGCCTGTGCGGTAGCAATTGCAGGCATGGCTACTGCAATTGCTTGTTTTTGCTTCAAATCATCAGCATTATTTTCTGGCAATAAATTTGTAGCCAAATTTTCTTTGTTTTTACTTGATGATGAGGTGGTGGTGGTGGTAGCTGCCTTTGCTTCTTGATTGTGATGAATTGTTGTTTCATGAAGCGTAGGCTTCCGGAAGATCCATCGCCGTTTCCCCCTCTTCTGCAAACACAAAAAGCAATGAGTTTAATTGAACCTTTCCAAAAGAAACTGGAATTAGTTATGAACTTTGTCACTAATATGTTGCTAAATATCTTGTGGCTGGCAGTTTTTTTTTTGATAATTTATCTACTAAATAAGTGTTGAGAATATAATATTAAAAGTGTGAGCTTTTAAATAGAACACACTTTTAATATTATATTCTCAACAGATTAGCAATAAATTTTCGTTTTAACTGTAAAATTTGTCTGTTGCTAATTAATAATTCTAGATCTGCCTATAATGGCTCTCATTGCATGCTTCACATACTTTAAAGGAAAAGATGCCGTCACTATTTAAAAAAATAGGAATTAGCTATGAATACATTTACTAGTTAAGTAAATTAGTCGCTAATTATATTCAACAATCAATTAGCGAGGGATAAATTTTGTGAAACAGTAAATCACCACTAATTCTATTTAGCGATCGATTAGCGACTATTATAAAGATATTGTTAGCTATGAGCGATATAGCGACAGATTAACAGTGAAATTCGTAGCTAATTCTATTTTGTTTGGTGCGTGCTTATAAATTGCTAGTGTAAACATGTTAAGTACCTTTTCTTCTTCTTCCTGTTGTTCAGCCTCTTCTCTTCTTCTGCTACTTCTCATATCATTTTTCTCTTTGACAGGTGATCTAAAAGCCTTCTTCATTAAGCCTAACCAAGATCCCCCTCCATTCTTCCCTATGAAACATTTTGTTAGCAGAGTTTCATGACCTTGTGTTACTAAACTTAGCTCTTTCAACCCTTCTGTGTGCTTGCTATATGAGGGGACAATGTGCTTCTTCTTCATTTTGTTACAAAATGAAAATTTGATAGTAATAGAAGGGCAGAGAAAAATATTAAGAAAGAAAATAGTTTGATGTGTATATATATATATATGTAAAGATTGATTGCTTCGCTCTGAGGATAATATATAGACTACAAATTGTCATAAAAAAGTGATATGATTTTTGTTTGATCTTATTTTTCTTTCTCGTTTGGAAATGCCAACAACGTTCTTATTTGTAAATATAATTTCAAATAGTTGAGACCTTTTCGAAAAAGAAATGTGTGCTATTTCTGCCCTCATTTATGTGGTATTTTTCGAATCTCAAAAATTAATTTATTTGAAGTTAAATTAAATTAGATTAATTTAATATATAATTTTAAAATAAAGTTTAACTATTTAAAAATTATAAAAAAATCACTTGTCTATAAATAATTATCAAATTTATAATAATGTACATCTATATAAGTGAAAGTATAACATATAAATTAAAACATGAGGAGTATAGATTGCTAATTAATAGCTACATTTATGCTATAAAATCTAACATATTCATCCATTTAACCCCCAGCTAGGCAGGAGCTGACAAAAGATTGTTATTTTAATTGAGAGGCGGGTATAAAATTTAAAGTTTATGAATTTTTTATATATTTTAAGTTAATTCTATATATTTATAATAATAATTAAATTTATAATTTAATAAATCTTTTAATATATATATATATATATATATATATATATCTAAAAAGAATTCCTAAATTTACGTGAACCATAATGGAATTTCTAGATCCATCCCTGTTATCCCCGGCATATTGGAATAGGAACAAGGAACTCAAATCATTATGTGGCATGCCAAACACTACATAATGTTTGATGTGTCAGATAGTTGGATACAGCAACGTCACAATTGTGTTTTTATCGAGAGAGATGAAAGCTGCACAAAGCATAATAATATGGAATTGTTAGTTTTAGCTTTTACTACTTTCCATTTTTGCATTTTACATACTGGAAAAGACTACTGACTATATTCTCTTTGGCTTCGCGTGTTAGCATGAACCAAACCAGTATGAGGGGTCGTTTTATGTTCGCTAATATTATACGGGTATTAGTAATATAGAAATTAGTTGTATAAGATTAAGTTATTTATGAATTACTAATTCAACTTTTCTGTTCTTTATGTAAAACTTTTCGGTTATTGAGATTGAGACTCTGTGATATTTTAAAATGTAATTTTTCTACCATATTGACATAATAATAATTACAAATTTTATTATTTTTCGTATAATTTTTAATATCTAATTTTGTTTTAAAAATATTGAGTTGAATTAATTTAATTTAATTTTAAAAATTAGTCAAATTGAGTCTTGAGAAAATGAAAAAATATCACATAAATTAGAAGAGAGGAAGTACTAATAAATCCTTCTTCTATCATGGATAAAATAACACATAAATTAATTCATAACTTATAAATATTTTAGTTATATGGCAATGTAAGCTAATAACGTAACACCATATTAATATGCCGATTTTTATACATAAAATTTAAAATGCTACCACATATAATATTACTATATTATTTTTAATACATAAATAGTTTATTTTCTAACTAGCCACCAAACTCACCTACGAGAACTTAAGGAAATATATTATAGATGTAGTTTTTATTTAAACTCATGGGAGGAACTTCTCGATCGTGGTGAAAATCTAAGAGATGATTGAAACTTCTTTTTAATAGGATGAAGAAAGGTATCAAAGGGAAAAAAGAAACCACTCTAATGCCTACGGCACGCTAAGGGCCACAGTGGCCTTAAGTACCTTTTTTTTTTAAAAAAAATTTGGGATCATATATAGCTAGCAGAATTTACTATTTACTTTTTTTTTTATATATATATTTATTAATTATTTTTATTTTAAATATATCCAAACCTCGCTTCGTCGCTCAGTCCCTTGCTTCTTTCTTTAGGTTAACTCTTATTTATCTTCTTTCTTTCTTTTTCTTAATTTTCCTTTTCACGAATCTTATGATGTTGCACTTTCTTAAACCCTGCTAACGCGGAATACTTTATGCACCGGACTACCCTGCCGCTTTCATTGAATCTTGTTTTGAGGTATCCGTGTAGTATTTCTTCAATGGAAATTAGGATAATGGTCAAGATTCTCAGTTCTTTTAAAGACGGAATTTTTTTTCTCCTTCTTTTGGTGTTACTTAACTAAGACTACTTGAGTTGTAGAAATTCATCTTTTAACTTACTAAGGATAAGATAAGTTAAGAGATAATAAGCAAGGGCCAAGAGTGTTTGGTCATTTTTATGAATAACCACAGGTTTCTTTTGGCCGAAAGGGTCGTATGACATGAATTTCATAGTTAAAAGGTAATTTGGTCAATATTGCCTTTGAGTTAATTCGAAATAAGAAAACTTTATCTTTCGTTTTATATTTGGAACAAACTTCTTCTCATCGTTAGTTAACTAACTCAAATTAAAATACCCTCACAACTAATAGTTGCCCCAACTCGAATGGAAAGGAGCTAATTTTTTTACTAAACTATTCAGAATGTTCTCCGTTCCTTATAATTCATGGAAAAATTGGTCATTTTTAAATTTCATTATAACTATGGCAAAATTTAAGATAAGTTGACATTCATAAGCCGAACATTTCAAGTATGACAAAAAAAGGAATGAACAAGCTAAATAAAAAAGTATGTTATCTTAAAATTTGGATATACTACAAATATATGACAGATATTCATTAATCACAAATTAAATGAAAAACAAATGCTAGGAGTGATTTATAATATGTTAAAAATGACGAGAGGTCTAATTTTATTGATTCTAAATTCTTGAGAATAATATTAACTGAATTGTAGATAACTGAGATAAAATAGTTCAATTTCAAAGACAAAATGAACTCTTTTTCATCCGAAGTGGTACAATCGTTAGTGGGAGGGTATCTTTTTAACCACTTAGCTAACGGCGAAAGAAATTTTGAATAACTTAATTAACATCAAAAATATTTTTGTGCCAAAAATAAAACTGAGGACAAACTGTGTTGGATATGTAAAGCACGTGCGGGAATAGTAAATAACTATGACAGTGATGGAAATGATAAACAACAAAGATTACAACAACAAGTTGTCAATCTCTTGATCTTGAACTAGAACTTCAAATCTGGATCTTGTATTCAGAAATACAAAAACATGAACTGCTACTCTTGTGACTTGTAGATCCACTGAGAATCCGAACGGTTAGGGTCCTTCGAGATTCAAGTTCACAAGTGTAGTAGTTCATGTTCTTGTATTTCTGAATACAAGATCCATATTTGAAGTTCTAGTTCAAGATCAAGAGATTGACAACTTGTTGTTGTATCTTTGTTGTTTATCCTTTAGATCACTGTAATAGTTATTTACTATTCACGTACGTGCTTTACATATCCAACAATTTTAAGACAAGATTGTATTAGTGTTCAAAAGATGTTGGTCGACAAGTGTGTGACCAAATCTGGCTATGGTTATGGTTTTCTGGTTGAAGATAGTTCTGATCGTGCTGTTGACGGTCAAGGAGTTGATTGTGTCACCGCTCCTGAGAGTGGTGGAAACAAGCGCCCACGAGAGGCCGAGGATGTCAACTAGGACAAGAGGAGAAGGCTGAAGATGTTGTTCTATCTTGCAGCAGAGGGCCTATATTTGTCCCAGACAAAGGATCCGAATTATGGTAAGGAGGATGTGAACACTCAGTCTAACTGAAGTGGGCCAGAATCCAAAAGGTCTAATTTAATTTATCTTTCCTTATCTATAATGTGTTGAGATAATATCTGATTAAGAGTGTGTAAAGCAAGGATGGAATATGAAAGTGTTTTCATTAAAAACTTATATTCCCTACACTCTAAAAATCAGATATTTAATCCCCTTCCTTCCCGATTAAAGATTGGACTATTAAACAAAACTTAAAAAGATCCGTCCTTTTGGGTGTAATTATTAAAAGTGTGTAAAGTATGTTCGCACATACGAAGGACAAAGATCCACTGACTGTGAAAAACTGTTACCACTTTTAAGCAAGCTACAGGAATTGTCTGGGCACCAATCTAAAAAGAAGAAGACTAAAAGATAATGGCTTATCTTAAGACGTTGAACCTGTCACACTATCTGACAGAAGATCGTTCATTTGATAGGATGATGTTGGACACTTAGTCGTACAAAGCCTACGGGCGACTGGAGTGGGCCAGAATTTCCAGGTCTTAAATGATCTGAAGGCTAAAAGATCGGAAGAAAATTAATGGACACCTAGTGAGGTAGGCCAGAGTTTCCAGGTCTTAAATGATCTGAAGGCCAAAAGAAAGGAAGGAAAGAAATTGGGCACTCAGTCATACAAAGACTACGGGCGACTGGAGTGGGCCAGAGTTTTCAGGTCTTAAATGATCTGAAGGCCAAAAGAAAGGCAGAAAAGAAATTGGACACTCAGTCTGCCAAAGCAACTGGAGTGGGACAGAGTATCCAGATCACATATGATCTGGATATGCCCTAACCACGGGCAAGAGGTTGTTCATGTGAAGCAACGCCACCTCTAAAGTAGAAGGGGTTGGAGAGGTTGTCCTCAAAAGGACTTCAGGGAATGGGATCACTCTAAAAGGAGGTGATACATGTCCCAAACTTAGTTACAGGGACGTTGTTGGTCAAGAGACTAGTCCCATAGGTCTATAATAACTAAGAATGGTACAGTATGTCTGTAGCCAAATGAACGATATATTTGTAATACGTGCATCTATGCCATCACAAATTAAGACACGTTAAATAGAAAGTCATTTAAAAGTTAACTAAGTTGAGATTGTTGCCTTCTATCGACATAAACCCTCTGAATGAATGTGAGGTGGGAGAAGAGGCAAAATCACCTTTCCATTCCGTCAAAGGAATAGTAAAAAAAGCACCGCTCCTCTAGAACTTAGTCACACCTACATGGGTGATTTGATGTTTGTACAAAATAGATGGGGGATACAAGTACTTTGTGACCTTCATTGACGATGGTATAACGTATTGCATCCTTTGTTTGTTGAAAAGCAAAGATGAAACTATTGAAGTGGATAAGCGCTACAAAGAAGAAGTTGAAAGTCAACTAAGCCTACGGATTGAGAAATTCGTAGTGATAGAGGGGGAGAATGTGAAGCATCGTTCATCAAATGACTGCTGCTTACTCACCTCAGTCTAATGGTGTTAGCTAAGCGCAAAGTTGTACACCCAAAATATGTGGGGCAAGGCGATCCTTACCGCTAATGCGTTTCTCAATATAACTACGCATAAGGATAAGGATAACCCACAGTGTGAAACATGGAAAAGATCCCACCTACAAATGTTGTGATGTGGGGTGGCTTGGTAGAGGTTGGAATACCGAAACAGGCCAAGTTGGAACTAAGACTGTAGATTGCATATCCACTGGATCTGTAAATAACAGTAGTGCTTATCGCCTCTTGGTGTCAAAGAATGCTGAATTCTTTGAGGATAACATTCCTTGAGAAGGAAAAAGAAGTAATTGCTCGAGGTTAACAAGAACCCACGAGTGCCTGATTTTCCAAAACCAGACATTCCAGAGCTACAGGACTCGGAAGTTTCTGACTATCCGGAACTTATGTTCTAGATCTACAGAACTCAGAGATTCTAGATGTTGAACCGAGACGGAGCAAAGAGGGGACAAAGACTTGTTCCAGGCCTTCTAGATTGTATGGTTGAGAACGAACCATGGACAATTAATAAAGAATTATCATCTCCAGAAGCGCTGCTTTGGAAAGAAGCTATAGAGAGAGAAATAGATTCCATCATATAGAACCATACTTGTGTAATGGTTGACCTTCCTCCGGGAAAAGAACCTTTGAATTAAAAGTGGATACTCAAAAGTGAGTACAAAGTACATGGATCTACTGACGAGTATAAGGCCTTGGCTACTTGGACATGTGCTCCCCTGTGAATAGTTTAACATCCAGGTCCATTGCAGTCTTGTGTGACATGGATGTTGATGCCGCCTTCCTAACCGGAGAGTTGGAAGGGGAGGATCATAGTTGGTTTGTTGTACTGTTGGGCTTGTTCCTGAACTTTTATTTTTGGTCCCTGAAATGTTTACATTTTGGTCCTGGAAGTTTCAGTTAAAATAGAAACAATGAATCTGACAACAGAAATATGGACTCTAAAGTTAAAAAGCAAACAGTTGGAAAACCAACAATCTGAAAGTGGAAGTCATATTGAAATAAAGTTTCGATATGAAATATATGGGTACCACAGATGACATCTTAGGAATTGGGATTTATAAGACATCTAACGGACTAATCTTAATCCAAACTCATTTGTGTGTTAGTTGACAGTCCCGTTTAAGCCACCAATGGATAGGAATCATAGAATTGATTGGAATCATGGTGCACCCGTATACCAGGAGCGATATACGCAGGTTACATGTAGTTCAATTTATGTTACACACTACAACCGACCTGGTATCGGCCTACAAAGTAGATCAGTTGAACTAAGGTTCACCCGTGATTCTAAAAATGATCGATAGAAGGCGTTAAATCGGATTTGACGATGTCTGAAATGTTCGCTTATCTACGAATTACGATATTCTGGATGTCCAGCGGTTCTGGGAGAACACAATGATGCAAACTGGACATCAAACTTGAAGAACACCAATGCCACAAGTAAATGTGTATGATGGGTCTTGGAAAATCCTCTAAGAAAACTTGCATTGCCCAATTCATGATGGAATCGAAGTTTATCGCTTTAAACAAAGCATGAAAGAAGTTGAGTAACTTCACGACTCCTTAGAGGACGTCACTTATTGGGAGAAACCCGTGCCTTCAGTAGTTATACACTGTGGCTAGCCGGTCGTCTTCAGGAAGGGCACGAATGATGGCGTCTGGACATATCTATCAGATCTGTCAGAGACATAAGACTGTATGGCAGTTGATAACCACGGGTGTCACTTCCTTGATTACTAATCAATTGATATAGCGGACCCTTTAACTAAGGGACTACCCGAAGATCAAGAGTTCTGCCTGTCTAGGGGAATGGGCTTAAAATCCAAACAATACGAACCTTTGCGGTGGTAACCCAACCATACTGACCGAAGATCCCAAAAAATTGGTTCAATGGGAAAACTAAGCTGTAAAAGGTTCAGTTGAGCGCTTCGGTGAAAGCAAGAGCACTTCGGATGATGATTTATGTAAAGAAACATGAATCCAAAGCCGTTCCCACGATAGACATTAAAGTGCTACCTGCATGATGGGTAAAGGTTAAGCTTCCAAACCTTTAACGATCCTCAAACAGTTGAGGTTAAGATTGGGGAAACTTTTAATGATTTCTAACACTTATAAAGTGGGGTATAGCAGGATACCTTGTAGGAGATAACCTATTTAAGTGCGAGGGCAGGCCGCCTCAAATGAATGCACTTAACAATCCAAGTATGTCCACGGCCACAACGGACAGAACAATAAGAAAAAATAAATAAATGGGAGGTATTATGTTGGTATCGTTGTATTGGCTTACATTAAACACTGACGGTTCAATAAATCACGTTCACCGTGCAGTAAGTATGTCCGATGGTATTCAACTGGGGAAGGTTCAAAGCGGAAGCTACCTCTCCTGATGCAATATCTTTTCGTTGAAAGATTGCTGAAAGTAGACACCTTATGTTTGCGCGAAAATCTCTTTCAAGAAGGGATTGTAGGAAATTTACTAATGTGGAATTAAGTTTATCCCATTATTTATGACTCGAACAATTGGGGCCCCGCACGTTAGAAATGCCGTTTCCACACACGTGCACTCGTAGTGCCAAGTATCACAGATATTGGTACGTAAGTAAATGTTTGAGACATAGAATGATGGATGATTATTGGATAAATAACAAGTGTTCCATGTTGGTAAATGAAGGAATGATTGTGTGAAGTGTAAGATGGTATAGGTCGAGAAGAGCCGCGGCGTCGCCCGGACTGGGCCATGGCGCCGGAGTGCCGCGGCGCTCCCCAAGCTGAGCCGCGGTGCTAAATGGCCAGTGGCATTCTGGAGCTGCGGCGCTAATGTGGCAGCGCTGCGGCGCTTCCCAGGCAGTGTTTGATCGACGGAATCCCAAAAGTTTGGCTGTTGAGGTGGTTTCAATAGCATTGAATCCACCAAATAATGGTCATTACTTAGACCATTATGTTGCTGCATTACTTGGGGATTAAAGGCCATCTATTACATGGCAATTGAATGCCATTATGGGGCATTGGAAAGGACATCTTGCACACCTATAAATTGAGGCCTTTGGCTCAATTCTATGGAAAAAAAACAAGAGACACACAAGTTAACAACACCACAAAGAGATTAGATTTTCCTAATAGCAATCCTTCTCTTAGCAATCTTCATTATTCGTGTTCTTTGCTGGGATCATTTGTGTAGGCTTTGCACATTTGATAGTTTATTATTTTATCTTGGGAGACTATTGTCCACACTTCCGTAAAGCCTATACACGGGGGCAATCTTATCTTAAAGACAGAGAGCCATCTCTCGACTCAGTCGGTGGTGTTTTGATTATCTAATTGGTTGCCAAGTGTTTCAGGTGTGAACTTGAATCTCAAAGGACTCTAACCATTCGGATTCTCAGCGGTTCTACAAGCCACAAGTGTAGCAGTTCATGTTCTTGTATTTCTAAATACAAGATCCAGATTTGAAGTTCTAGATCAAGATTAAAAGATTGACAACTTGTTGTTGGAATCTTTGTTGTTTATCCTTTCGATCACTGTAATAATTATTTACTATTCCCGTACATGCTTTAAATTCCAACAAACTATCCTATTAAAAATAGCTCAGGGGCAATAGACCTTTTTGCCTAATTAAAAAATAGTAGTTGACAATTTTTAACAAGTCCATTTGGTATAAACTTTTTTTTACTGATTACAACAACAACATACCCAGTGAAATTCCATAATGTGGGGTCTAGGGAGGGTTGAGTGTACGCAGACCTTACCTCTACTTTGGTAGGTAGAGCGGCTATTTCTGAGAGACCCTCGGCTCAAGACAAAGCACAAGCAAAGAAAGAAAAACGGTCAGACCCGGACAGGATATTTAAAGCAGTATGAAAATGCTGGTATCAAAAGCGAGTAGGCCATGATAGCGCATTCTGAAAAAGAAGCAGTAACTAATGCATGTAAACAAGATAATCAAAGTACACTAAAGAACACATAGTAGCAGAAATCAAACGACATGGAACAATAAAGCAATACAGCGCCTACTAGTATGATAGGCTAAGCGGGCCTACAATAATAACACTATAACTACCAGTTTGTAAGAATGAGTAGGGCTACTCTTGACTACATACTACCCTTCTACCCTAATCTGTGTCCTCCATAACCCCGTACCTAAGTTCATGTCCTCAGTAAGTTGCACTTGCGCCATATTCCGTCTAATCACCTCTCCCCAATACTTCTTCGGTCTACCTCTGCCCCTCCTGAACTCGTCCGTAGCCAACCTCTCACACCTCCACACTGAGACATTTGTGTCTCTCATTTGCACGTGCCCGAACCATCTCAACCTAACTTCCCGCATCTTATCCTCCACCGAGGTCACTCCCACTCTGTTCCGGATATCATCATTTCTAATTATATCCCTCCTTGTATGCCCACACATCCATCTCAACAGCCTTATCTCCGCAATTTTCATCTTTTGGGTGTGCGAAGTCTTGGCCGGCCAACACTCTGCCCCATACAACATAGTCGGTCTAACTACCACCCTATAAAACTTGACTTTAAGTTTTTGTGGCACATTTTTATCACACAAGACTCCAGATGCGAGCCTTCATTTCATCCACCCTACCCCAATACGATGTGTAGCATCGTCATCAATCTCTCAATTCCCTTGGATAATAGACCCGAGGTACTTGAAGCTTCATTTCTTTGATATGACCTGAGTACCAAGCCTCACCTCCACACTTGTCTCAAGGTCGCTCCCGTTACTGAACTTGCACTCTAAGTATTCTGTCTTGGTCCTACTCAGCCTGAACCCTTTAAACTCCAGAGTCTATCTCCAAACCTCCAGTTTAGCGTTCACTCCGCTGCGAGTATCATCAATCATGACTATGTTGTCTGCGAATAACATACACCATGACACCTCTACTTGGATTTGTCGCATCAGTCCATCCTTCACCAAGGCAAATAGAATTGGGTTAAGAGATGATCCCTGGTGTAGCCCCATCCTCACTGGGAAGTGCTCCGAATTTTTTTACAGATTTTTTTTTACAATTCCTTGAAAATGATACATTATATGGTGTGCTAAAGTGGAACATGTAAATGTGTTCTCTTTTTCTTTTTCCTTTAAACCACGCCCTGTGAAGCTCTTGCACATGGAGGATGTGAGTCGCTACAATAAAAATTGAAATTGGCTATGAATTTTATTGTTAATCCGTCGTTAAATTGTTTATAGCTAACTAAACTTTTTATAATTTATCACTAAAAAATTATGGACGGATTTTATCATTTAGCTACATAATATTCATCACTAATTTCTATTCTTTTTTAAATAGTAAGTATATCAAACTATAGATAAGCCAGAAAGCAAAGTGTCTCCTGCCACATCCATAAAAGCTAAAGCATGCAAGGCCACAGAGTTCATAGGTAAATGAAAAGATAAAGGTTACATCCGCTTTATTTAGTGGGCAAAAGGAAAAGATAAAGACAAAGAATATAGCTTTTGCAAATTTGCTGGAGCTAAATTTAGTTTCGCATTGGGAAGTCTAGTATTGATGGGCAAATCACTCTCTAAAAAAGGCAATTTAGTACCTAAAGAAAGTCGAATTTGAGACATTTGATTAATAATGAATGAGTATTTGACATTCCGTCACAACCTTTTTTTGTTCCTAACTTAAAGAAAAATATTTTATTGATAAACTTTATGGATCTCCAATATATCTCTTGTTGTCTCTTGTTATGAAAATAACTAGTAATGTCCCTATTTATAATAGTACGGAATCTACTTTAACTCAAAACAAGAAAATCTATTCCTATATTAATTCTAACTCTAAATCCTATTTAAACATAAATTAAAATACTAAATCCTAACCAACTTTGGTTTTCGATAATTTTAAATTATTTTTCCAACATTCTCCCGTAAGTAGGTTTCATACTATTATAAATAGGAGTATTGTTAGTTATTTTTATAACAAGAGAGAACAAGAGATATTGTGGAGAATTATAAAGATTCATAGAGTTTATCAATAAAATATTCTCCTTCACAATTTATGTAGAATATATATTTCGAATTTTAAGAGTACAACACAACAATAACATACCCAGTATAATCTCACAAGTGGGGCATGAGGAGGATAGAGTGTACGCAGACCTTACACCTAGGTAGATAAGCTGTTTTCTAAAGACCCTCGAATTTTAAGAATCACATTTCTTAATTTTAATTATAAATTTAAATATAAATTTTAAAAAATAAAATTTACATATTTAAAAACTATATAAAAAGTACTATAACTCACAATAATCAACAATGCAAAAATATTTAGAGGCATATGAAAAAAATCTTGGTCAAAGAAAAACTAAATTGAGACAGAGTCACTAATATTATAAATAATTGCATCTTTCATGTTAATGACTATTATGGTGAGACTAGTGATCTTTTTTTTTTTTCTAACTCTTGATGCAACTTACTCTACTTGCATACTAATTATCCTACAAATAAAGGTACTTATTAGCCACTACAACATGTTCTTACTTACTTATTACTCACTAATAGGACTAGTTCTAATTAGTCACTACCCAGTGATTTCACGTTTCTAATAAATTAGATTATCCACTAATGGAAGATTTACGCGTAAGTAGGATTTAGTTAGTTGATTCTAGGGGCAATTAGGCTCTTAGTCTAATTGGTTCTAAATTTATATTTTATACTCTTTCCGTCTCAATTTATGTAGTACCTTTCAGACTTCGAATTCAAACAAGTCTTTCTTTGACCGTAAATTTTTCATACTTTATATAGATTAAATTGTCAATCGTTGTGACTTATAGGACTTTTTACGTAGTTTTCAACATAAATATGTAAATTTTATTTCAAAGATTGTATGCAGTATGCCCGAATTCACCGTTAAAATTAAACGGTCTTGAAATCCGAGTTGTACCACAAAATAGGGACAGGGGAGTACTAATTTTGGGTATAATTTTATCTTTGATTCCTTGTTTGATTTCAATTAATTGTTCTTGAATCAATTTCATATCATTTGATATCAGAGCGGAGGTCAAATACTTGTTCTATCAATTCTTGGATTTCGTTTTAATTATTATTCAAATAAAAAAATCTACAAGATAAAAAATAATTAATTGTTCTTCACTTGAAATTCTAGATCTGTCGAAATCTATAGGGTTAAGCTTGAAAAAGAGATTCCACCAAAAGATCTTGAAAAAAATCTCGGATTTGTGCTTGAACTCAAAGATTATTCATTGAAGAACATAACAATAAAGCGGGTCTTCAAAATCAAAAGGTTAAAAAAGTTGTTTGAAATCGAGTGTGTCATATTGGAAATCGATCCTTGCAATTGTTAGAACTTATTCTCAACGTTTGAAGGTGTTAGAAAATCATTTCGTGTTTTGAATTGAATTTGATTTCAAAATTTGGTAGGAAAAATCGTTGTCGCAGTGCCTTGATCGCGATCGCATAGGTATGCGAAAACTCGATACTAGGAACTGCACCAGAAAAAAAAGACAACAGTTTGGATTTTGAGTTTTTGATTTGGAAATTGGTTTTCTTCACTCCAAACCAGTTTTCAAAGCATTTGTAAGCTAGTATACACTTAGTAATAGTTCCTTACTTGTGTTTTGCTAGTTTCTGAGCTCTGTATCAGTTCTACTAAAGCTGTTTGACGTTGTTTTCGTTGATATTTTTGCTACATTCAAGTCATTTGCTTTAAAATAGTATGTTCTTGAATACACAACTTTCACTCCATTTCGAATGCTTGGGATATTGTTGTGGCTCCTTTGGACATAGTTTACAAGCTAAGACAATTACTTACTATGTGACAATTTATATGAGATATTTTTTAGTTAGTCTAAAAAAGTGACAATAATTTAATTTTAAATTTTACCTTTTTATGATTAACGAGATGATGTATACTCATACAAATATCTTTGATTTGTTTAGACCACAAGATTCAAAAATCTTCATTTATAATTAAATTACATCATATAAATTGGGACGAGTACTACTTAAGCAACAAAGGAAAGCGTGAATTTGTTAAAGAGTTCCAAGTTCAAGTTGATGCACCAGTGAAATATGAGGGTTGAGTGATATTAAAGTGAGTTAGTTAGACATTTGCTACTAACTTCTTTGTTCATTTCTTTAGAAAATTCATAAAGGAAAAATGATGTGCGGTGAAATTACGCGTTTTTTATACTTTTTCTGAAACTTTTCTAGCCCTTTAAGTTTTAATGTCATTTCCTCTGTTCATTTTGATTTTTGTAGGATTCTTGCTTCGGGACACCAGAAATGAGGAAACGAGCATAAACGTGGACAAACGCGTCGTAAAAAGGAAGAAGTGCAGTAAAGACCAGATCTGTGGATCGCAGAACAAGACTACGGACTGCAGATGAGAAAGCTACACCGCAACTTTAGCTAGTGATTAGAGAATTTTGGAGCCTCGAAGTGCGACCCATTCTGCGATCCGCACTTCCGTTTTGCGGACTGCAGTCCGATATACGAACCGCTGCTCCACAATAGTCCCAAGCTCAGATTGTGATGCTTCTAAGCATTTATGTAGATCGCAATTCAGTTCTGCGAACCGCACTTACTGCCGCAATTCGAGACAGTCAAGCATAAAGAGTTTCTATGAACCCTAAACCCACTTTGCGGACTGTAGACCTGTTCGACGATCTCATTCTGCGGTCGTAGAGTGAATGACAGTGACATTTTTATAATTAAGAGAAGTTCAAAATTTTGGGTTCCTATATAAGCCTTGTCTAGGATTTTGTGAAAGGAATTCACTACAAAATACCCCAACTCTCAAGAAAACATTATCCAACACATTTTAAGAGCTTAGAAGAGGGAGAACAAACTTTAGAAGGGCTAGGGTTTCATCACCCATCACATTGGAAGTGAAGACTTGAAGCCATTAATGAGAATTTCTTACTTCATTCCTTGCTTTGTATTGTCATATTTGGTGTGGGTGATGACTTTAGACAACAAAGTTGGAAGACTTGTTGAATAGTAATTTGTATTGACTCATGTTGCTTATGAATATTTTATTTACCATTGTGTATGAAGAAATCATGTGTTGCTTTAATTAATCTTGTTCTTGAATGTTTTCGAAGGGATTAGCTAACCCTAGGACTTTCTCATGCATCCTTAATTAAACTTGACAGAGGAAATTACGAATTGGGTTAGATTAGTTATCACGATTTGAGGCTTTAAACCTCACCCAATGGGTTTAACCTAGAGATAGGAAAAAACCTAATGTAGCCTAAAATTGGAATGTGACTAATATTTATTAGCTTGATTCGAGAGAATAAGCTAAGATAAACCCACTAAATAGTCGAGAGAAATTAGTGAATAATTGAGATTTTAAGGCCAAGGACACTTGATTTATAATAATTAGTGGTGGTCTAGCATTGTATTGGATTGTATTGAGTTTAAATTAAATTGCTTTGTTTCAAACTCCCGAATTTTCATAGCTTGTGCTCCCCATTAGTTAGTTTTATCTTTATTCATCTTTAAACAAAATTAATTATTTGAAAATTATTTGACTTAGCTTAATTGGATATAATTCCATAACTAGTTTAGTTGCCCTAGATATTGTTCCCTGCGGGATCGACCCCGACTCATAGTTAGGTGAATTTTATTGCGACGACCGTTTACACTTTCTCTTTGAGGAGTGAATTTGGACGTCATCAATTTTGGCATCATTGCCGAGGAACAATTGACGTATTGAGTTAGTTTAAGAAATAAATCGAAAAGGCTTTGTCTAAATTATCTTTGTGAATATGTGTTTGTGATTTTTTTAGGTTAGTTTTTGTTTTTGTTACTTGTGTTGTCATGGCATCATGGATTGAAAATAAATTTTGTGGTTGCAATCTTTATTTTATGACCCATGTCCTTATTATGGAGGATCCCACTTTTGACAAGATTGTGAAAATACTCAAGGGGAAGAGATGTGTGCACCGTCTCACTTCTATAATGGAAATATTTTCAATATGTGTGGTGGTCTAGATGGACATTGGGGTGATTGTCACAACTATTTTTCTCCCTCTCTTCCAAGTTATTATAACGAGAATGCTAGTTGTGTTTTTGAAATCGATAGGAACAATGACATGACAAATGAAGGACAACATGCCGAATTTGAAGGCATCCAAGCAATTCTCCAAACCTACATGGATAGGGAATCTAGATTGGAAGAGGAGCGAAAACTCCTTATACAATCCATCTTAGCAAATGATAAGGCATTGGAAAGAGCAACAAAATTCTTTGAGGAAGACAACTCCTCAATTGTCATGAAATTGTCATCTTCTCAATATGAATTGGTTGAAGAAGAAACTTCAAGCCCAAGGGATGAGCTCAAAATATTCTGTGACCACAACGAGAGTTATGGGAGTGAAAAAGTGGAGATTTTTTTTGAAGAAGTCTCTAATTCTCAAAATGAAGAAATTGAGGAGATTTGAGTAGCATAACGGGGAGGAATAAAGTTTATGGGCAAGTCTTGATCAAATGGTGGGAAAACGTTCAACATGAAGATGATGAGGTCGTCCAAAGTATGGATTTCACCATGCATGGACTATTGCAAGCCTTGATCTCTGCCATAAAGAAATACTTGACGAAGCGGAGATTGTGAGTCAAAATTTATTAACGAATCAAGCTCAACAAGTTGGAGCTTATGGGGATCATCGTGAAGGCATTTCATAGATGATGAAAGAATTTCTAAAGATGAAAGTTGAGCAAAGTCAAGAATTGGAGCTATTTGGAATTGCTATCTAGGACTTGGAGGCCTAATTGAATGCAAAGGTTTAGACATGCAATGTTCAATGATCAAGGATAGTATTCTTGAGTTGGGTTCTATGGAAAATAAGGTCAAAATCAATTTGGGAGAGCTAATGGTGAAATGTCAACCAACCAACCCAACTTTAATGAATGATGCCAATGTTGAAGAAATGATACTACAGTTGAAAAGAAAAGTTAATAAAATAATTTTTGAGGACTAGTTCATTTGGGGTTGAGGATGTCAAAAATAGAGAAAGTTTGAAAATGGAGCGTCTTCGACCACATTCCAACCATTTTTCAACATTGTGCTTGGTTGATGCTATGTAAGTTAAAATGACCGAGCTTGTGGAGAATTATGGAGATGAAGAACAAGATGTGAACATTTTGAAATTTGTTATGCCAAAACGAAAAAATGACATCCCTCACTTGAAGGCCAAAAGTGTAAGATGTGACACCCAAGAGTTGACCTCTTTTATTTCCTACAATCGCTTCATGAGCATCCTCAAAACTTTGATTCAAAATTGGGGTGATAATTCATATCTTTCAAGTGGAGAGAAAAGTGGTAAGGTTGACACACATTGTGCCACGATGTTAAATGAAGCGCTATTGGGAGGCAACCCAACTTTTTACTTTTTTTAATTATTTTACTTTTGATTTTATTCCATTGTGTGTTTTGATCGTTTGTGTAAGTGTAACACCCAGTAATTTCAAGCGATGGGTTATGCATCTAGACATATGCAAATAAAGAGCTTAGTATATTAAAGGATGCGGTCCGAAACTAATTTAGGACTTACCAAGTGGGACAACAACGATTGGCTAACGGATAAATTATAGTAGGAGACATCAATGATCGGCTAATTGATAACGAGGATCGGCTAATTGATAATGAGGATCAGCTAATTGGTAAATAAATTAGTGGGGGACAAGATAAGTGAGAATAATTACGTGTGGCATGTAAATGAACCACCTAAGTGACTAAGGTAATATAACTAATTGGTGGCATTATGTAGAATAAGGTGACATCATATTAAGTTTAAAGATGACATATGTTAAGGGGGAGAGCATTAGAGATGATATCTGTTAAGAGAGAGAGCATTATCTTAATTATAGACATTTAAGTGGAAGAAAATTAGCTGCTGGCCAAAACGTAATCCTCTACCCAAAACAATCAACAAAAGCTCCTTCTGTCTCACGAAACTTAGAGCCAAAAATAGAGAAACGTTCCCATTAATTTTATACATAACACAAGACAAGATATACATGCATCAATGTGTTTATTCTACCTCTAAAGCTTGTTTTGAGATTAAGATTTAAGGGAGATTAACCCGTCATAGTTGTTTCCAAAAATGGTAATTATTTTTTGAGGTATGTTAAGGCAACTCATTTCTTTCTTTTGGCATATTCCATGTAACGAAATATAAACGTGATGTTGTTCCATAAATTATTCTGCTCTTAGTAGTTAATGATGTCTCTGTTATTGATTCCTATGTAGAAAAACATGTCTAAATATGTTTCTAAATCCTTATTGAGATATATGGGAAATATGTTAATGTTCCCTATGTTAGCCGAAGGTACAAGGATATTGTGTCACTCGGATAAACTCAGAATGTTTTATTGTCATTCATGTATTACCCTGGACCATATATTGGGGATGAGAAACGGGATACGCAAAACTCCTGATCAGCTGGGATATGATAATGATTATGCCCACAGAGGCCGATCTGATATGATTCCCACAGAGGCTGTTATGGGGAGGAAGATGCCCAGTGAGGCCAATATTTATATGTATACCACATTGTGCATGACATTTAGGAATATTAGGGCCCTCAGAGGCATTTACTACTGGTTGGCTATTTCTGTCAGCTGCCGTTATCGGTTGTTGTTGTCAGCTGTTGCTATCGGCTATTTCTGTCGGCTATTTGTGTCGGCTGTTTCAGTTTCAGTTTATTTATGTATCTTTGTTATGCTATTTCTCATGCCTGACATACTCAGTACATCAGTCGTAGTGACGTCCCTTTTATCGGGGGACGCTGCATTTCATTCCCGCATGTTCACGTAGGCAAGGCGACGATCTTCATAGTAGGTTGCTGACTTAGCGGATATTGGAGAACTCCCCTTGTTTCGGAGTGTCAGTAAGATCTTGGTACGGTAATTTTTGCTTGTATATATGGGTATGGCGGGGCCCTATCCCGACCCTTATGATGTCATGTACTCTTTTAGAGGCTTGTAGACAGTGTCCTGTGTGTAGTAGTCATGTATGGCCGTGTCGGCCTTGGTATGTACATATATATAAGTTGGGCTGCCTAGTTAAGATTTTATATAGTTACTTCCCAATGTATAGTTTTTATGTGTCAACAGGGTACTAGGTGATGGCCCTTGTGGTCATGATTAATTATGAATAGATGTTGACTGTATGATAGGTGGTACTCGGCAAGTAAGGTCCGGGTGCCGATCGCGGCCCTCCGATTTGGGTCATGACAAACTTGATATTAGAGCAAGTCTATCCTAGGGTATCTACAAACAGTGTCTAGTAGAGTCATGTTTATGGGTATGTTGTGTACCATATTATAAGCAGGAGGCTATATGATAATTAGGGATGGTTTTCATTCTTTCATATCATAGATTGTGCAGTAGAGCTGAGTTATAAGCATTCCACTTCTAATTTGTCTCGTGTTTATGATTCCAGCAATGCCTACAACAAAGAGGAAGTTCAAGAGTATGAGGGCGTTGGTTATGGCTGCTGGTGAGGGCCAGGGTGAGACCCACAGTGCGACTCCTTCATATGATTCCCTGACTTCGCCACCTTCAGAGGAGATTAGTGGGAATGCAGTACCCAGTTCTTTCACTTGATACTCCAGATGTCGATCTTGATATGTGAAGTGTTGTACAGTTATTGACATGACTGGTGGCCGCTCAAGCCCAACTTTAGATTCTTAGTCCTTCTGATAGGGCTGCTAGCATGAGAGCTCGGGATTTCATTAACCTAGACCCTCCAGTATTCACAGGACCAGACCTGAATGCAGACCCGCAGAATTTTCTGGATCAGATACAGTGTACATTGTAGGTAATGGATGCTACCGATACTGAGTCAGTAAAGTTTGCTTCATATAGACTGCGGAATGTCGCGGTGACATGGTATGAGACATGGGTGCAATCTAGGGGACCTCGTGCTCCACTAACAATGGAGAGAGTTATTAGAGGCCTTCTTACAACATTTTCTACCGGTCAAGCTTCGACGAGCTAGGCAGGATAGATTTCTACGTCTTGAGCAGGGTAATATGAGTGTTCGAGAATATAGTTTGCAGTTTAATTCATTGGCTAGTTTTTCTCCTACGATTATAGCTGAGAATAGTGACCGGGTACATAGGTTTGTTACTGGCTTAGGGCCGCACTTGGTCAACAAGTGTACTAGGGCTTCTCTGAATCCAAATATGGATATTACTCGCATTTAGGCTTATGCACAGAATTTGGAGGATCATAAGAGACAACAGCGGGTAGATCGAGAGCGTAATAAGGGCCAGCATAAGAGGGCTCGATCCGTAGGTGATGAAGAGAGTTCAGATGTGGGTCTAGACAACCACTTTATAGACGCCCATCCTACTCGGTAGCTAGCGCATCATTACCATTTCTAAGGTCGAGGGTTGATCGGTATGTTCAATCAGGACCAGGTAAGAGTTCACAAGCATCAGGGTCTTATTATAGAGGGGATTCTATTCGGATGAGGCCATCATTGGCTTGATGCGAGCATTGTGGTAAGACCCATTTAGGGTCGTGCCGACAAAGATCAAATGTGTGTTATTCTTGTGGTGAACCTAGTCATATTATGCGAGAATTCCCGACATGAGGCAAAGGTGTTGGGGCCCAGCCGGTTGGATCTACATCAGTTTCATCACAGTTAGTACACCCGTCAGGGCAAAATCATCAGACATCATCCGGTCGAGGCAGAGGTAGGGGCCAGAATCGCACTTATGCATTAATGGGACTACAGGATTAGGAGTCCTCACCTGATGTTATTACAAGTATATTATCAGTCTTTTCACATAATGTGTATGCATTATTAGATCCAGGCTCCAATCTATCATATATTACCCCTTTCATTGAATGTAAATTTGGTATGAAGCCTGAGTTGATAAGAGATCTATTTGTGGTATCTATACTAGTTGGTGAGTCAGTAGTTGCTAAACGGGTCTATCATAATTGTGCAATATTAGTTTGTAGCCATCAGACCTTAGCAGATTTGGTAGAATTAGAAATGGTTATTTTGATGTTATTATGGGCATGGATTGACTAGCATCGTGCTACACTAATGTTGATTGCCGAACAAAGATTGTTAGATTTCAGTTTCCAAGAGAGCCAGTTCTTGAATGGAAGGGTAATACGGCGATGCCAAATGGTAGGTTTATTTCATACCTTAAGGCAAGAAAGATGATTTTCAAAGGTTGTATATATCATCTCGTTCGGGCCAGGGATGTCGATACTGAACCACCTACTTCTCAATCAATTCCGGTGGTTAATGAGTTTCTTGATATATTTCCAGATGAACTTCCAGGCCTTCCTCTAGAGAGGGAGATTGAGTTCGGCATAGATGTGTTGCCAGACACTCAGCCGATATCTATTCCTCCTTACAGAATGGCTCCAGCTGAATTGAAAGAATTAAATGAGCAATTAAAAGATCTACTTGAGAAAGGCTTTATTAGGTCCAGTATATATCCTTGGGGTGCGCCGGTATTGTTTGTACGAAAGAAAGATGGCTCGTTATGAATATGTATCGACTATTGGTAGCTAAACAAAGTTACTATCAAGAACAAGTACCATCTTCCCAGAGTTGATGATTTGTTTGACCTGCTACAAGGTGCAAAATGTTTCTCAAAAATCGACCTAAGGCCGTGGTATCATCAGCTAAGGGTCAAAGAGAAGGACATTCAGAAAACGGCTTTCAGAACAAGGTATGGACACTTCGAGTTCTTAGTGATATCATTCAATCTTACAAACGCGCCCGCATCATTTATCGATCTAATGAACAGCGTGTTTCGCCCATTTCTGGATGTATTTATGATAGTATTTATAGATGATATTCTGGTTTACTCTCACTCGGAAGCAGAGCATGTGGATCATTTGCGGATAGTACTACAGACGCTCCGGGATCACAAGTTGTATGCTAAGCTATTCAAGTGTGAATTTTGGTTGAATTCAGTGAATTTTCTTGGTCATATAGTGTCAGACGATGGTATAAGAGTTGACACTCAGAATATTGAAGCGGTGAAGAATTGTCCAAGGCCTACGACTCCATTAGAGGTTCACAACTTTCTGGGCTTAGCCGACTATTATATTTGTAGAAGGGTTTTCTACTATATCAACACCATTAACGAAGTATTCACAAAATGTCATAAAATTCTAGTGGTCTGATGCCTGTGAGCAGAGCTTCCAAGAGTTAAAAGACAGACTAACATCGGCACCAGAGTCCTTACTCTCCCAGAGGGTCCAGAAGGCTATGTTGTGTATTGTGATGCCTCAGGAGCAGGTTTAGGATGTGTGCTAATGCAGCATGGTAAAGTGATTGCCTATGATTCAAGGCCATTGAGGAAACATGAGAAAAAATATCCGACACACGATTTGGAGTTGGCCGCGGGTCTATGCACTAAAGATTTGGCGACACTATTTGTATGGTGTTCATGTAGACATTTTCACGGATCATAAAAGTCTGCAATACATATTTACACAGAAATAATTGAACTTGAGACAAAGGAGGTGGCTTGAATTGTTGAAGGATTATGATGTGGACATCTTATACCATCCCGATAAAGCTAATATTGTAGCAGACGTGCTCAGTCATAAGTCGATAGTTAGCTCGATTCCGGTGCAGATCGAGAAATGAAGGAGTTAGTAAGAGAGCTCCATCAGTTAGCTAGTTTTGGAGTCCGACTAATGGATTCGGGGGATGGTGGTTTTGTGATTCGAAATATGTCAAAGTCATCTCTAATATCGAAAGTTAAGGAATGACAGTGGGAAGACCCTAGTTTGAAAAGACCAGAGAGAGCATTCAACAAAAGAAGACCACAATCTTTGAGATTGACGAAAACGGGGTTCTTAAGCACCAGGGCTGTATGTGTGTTCCAAATGTAGCGAGATTACGAGATAGAATTATGACGGAGGTCCATTACTCACGACATTCCATTCATCCTGGATCTACTAAAATGTATCATGATCTCAAGGGTATTTATTGGTGGAACGACATGAAGAGAAGCATTGCGGAATTTGTAGCTCAATGTCCTAATTGTCAGCAAGTAAAAATAGAGCACCAAAAGCCCAGTGGTTTGACTCAGAACATTGAGATTCCGATGTGGAAATAGGAAATGATTAACATGGATTTTGTTACGGGTTTACCTTACTCTTATCGTAAGTTTGATTCTATTTGGATAATTGTTGACAGACTGACCAAATCAGCTCATTTCCTGACAGTCAAAACTACCTACACAATCGAGGACTATGCGAAGTTGTATGTTAAGGAGATTTTTACCTTCATGGTGTGACTATCTCTATTATATCGAACCAGGGTGCAAAGTTTATAGCTAACATCTGGAAATCTTTTCAAAAAGGTTTAGGTACCTAAATTAATCTTGGCACTACTTTCCATCCTCAGTTAGACGGGCAGGCCGAGCGTATGATTCAGACGCTCGAGGAAATGCTACGACCTTGTGTATTGGACTTTAAGGGAAGTTGAGATGATCATTTACCCCTTATTGAGTTTGCGTACAATAACAATTATCATGCTAGTCTTAAAATGGCTCCATATGAGGCTTTGTATGGACGGAGATATAGATCTTCTATCGGATGGTTCGAGGTAGGCGAGTCAGAATTATTTGGGCTTGACTTACTACACCAAGCTATAGAGAAGGTGAAGCTTATCCAAGAATGACTGTTAACCGCTCAGAGTCGTCAGAAGTCATACTCAGATGTGCGATGGCGAGACTTAGAGTTCCAGGTAGATGATTGGGTCTTTTTAAATATTTTGCATATGAAGGGTATAATGAGATTTGGGAAAAAGGGAAAGCTCAGCCCAAGGTATATTGGGCCATATCGCATAATTTGATGAATCAGTCAAGTACCTTACGAATTGGACTTGCCTTCGGAGTTGGAGTTTGTTAATTCAATTTTCCATGTTTCTATGTTGAGGGCATGTATTGGAGATCCTTCCCGAGTTGTACCAATTGACGATATGAAGATTACAGAGAATTTATCATATGAAGAGGTTCATATTGCTATCTTAGATTGACAAGTTCGCAAATTGAGGACTAAAGAAGTAGCCTCTGTGAAGGTTCTTTGGCGGAATAAGAGCATAGAGGAAATGACATGGGAGGAGGAAGAATAGATGGAGCACAAATATCCATATCTATTCCAGACCAATGCCGAGTTTTCAAGAGAAGCATAAGGTGAGTTCTAGTTCGTAACATTATGATTAATGATGTATGTTATATAGACCATGAAAAAGGTAGTTGTATTTTCTGGGATGGGATTAGATATGTTACCACAACATTCGAGGACGAATGTTTCTAAAGGGGAAATGATGTAACACCCTGTACTTTCGGGCGATGGATTAAGCATCTAGACATATGCAAATAAAGATCTTAGTATAATAATGGATGCGGTCCCAAACTAATTTAGGACTTACCAAGTGGGACAACAACGATCGTCTAATGGATAAATTATAGTAGGAGATAACAATGATCGGCTAATTGATAACGAGGATCGGCTAATTGGTAAATAAATTAGTTGGGGACAAGATAAGTGGGAATACTTACTTGTGGCATGTAAATGAACCACCTAAGTGACTAAGGTGATATAACTAATTCGTGGCATTGTGTAGAATAGGGTGGCATCATGTTAAGTTTAGAGATGACATCTGTTAAGGGGGAGAGCATTAGAGATGACATATGTTAAGGGGGAGAGTATTATCTTAATTATTGACATTTAAGTGGAATGAAATCAACTGTTGGCCAAAACGTAATCCTCAACCCAAAACAATCAACAAAAGCTCCTTTTGTCTCACGAAACTTAGAGCCAAAAATAGAGAAACGTTCCCATTAATTGTATGTATAACACAAGACAAGATATACATGCAACAATGTGTTTATTCTATCTCTAAATCTTGGATTTGAGATTAAGATTTAAGGGATATTAACCCATCATAGTTGTTCCTTATTGAGGTATGTTAAGGCAACTCATTTCTTTCTTTTGGCATGTTCCATGTAACGAAACGTAAACGTGATGTTGTTCTATAAATTATTTTGCTCTTAGTAGTTAAGGATGTTCCTGTTATTGATTCCTATGTAAAAAAACATGTCTAAATATGTTCCTAAATCCTTATTGAGATATATGGGAAAGATGTTAATATTTCCTATGTTAGCCGAAGGTACAAGGATATTGTGTTAGTAGGATAAACTCAGAATTTTTTATTGTCATTCATGCATTTTATTCATGTATTACCCTGGATCATATATTGGGGATGAGAAACGGGATACGCAAAACTCCTGATCAGCTGGGATATGATAATGATTATGCCCACAGAGGCCGATCTGATATGATTCCCACAGAGGTTGTTATGGGGAAGAAGATGCCCAGTGAGGCCAATATTTATATGTATACCACATTGTGCATGCCATTTAGGCATATTAGGGCCCTCAGAGGCATTTACTACTGGTTGACTATTTCTGTTGGCTGCCGTTATCGGTTGTTGTTGTCAGCTGTTTCTGTCTGCTATTGCTATCGGCTATTTCTGTCAGCTGTTTCTGTCGGCTATTTGTGTCGGCTCTTTCAGTTTCAGTTTATTTATGTATCTTTGTTATGCTATTTCTCATGCTTGACATACTCAGTACATCAGTCGTACTGACGTTTCTTTTGTCGAGAGACGCTGCGTTTCATGCCCGCAGGTTCACGTTCGCAAGGCGATGATCCGCATTAGTAGGTTGCTGACTCAGCGGAGGTTGGAGCACTCCCCTTATTTCGTAGTGTCAGTCAGATCTTGGTATGGTAATTTTTTCTTATATATATGGGTATGACGGGGCCCTGTCCTGACCCTTATGATGTCATGTACTCTTTTAGAGGCTTGTAGACGGTGTCCTATATGTAATAGTCATGTATGGCCTTGTCGGCCTTGGTATGTACATATATATAAGTTGGGCTTCCTGATTAAGATTTTACATAGTTACTTCCTAATCTATAGTTTTTATGTGTCAGCAGGGTACTGGGTGATGACCCTTGTGGATGTGATTAATTATGAATATATATTGACTGTATGATAGGTTGTACTTGGCAGGTAAAGTCTGGGTGCCCATCGCGGCCCTGCGGTTTGAGTCGTGACAGTAAGTGTCTAGGAACTAAAAAAACTGGTGCATTGAATGGAAGTGTTGAAGGAAAAAGAGCTGAAAAAAATGATCATTATGCGGCCTCTTCTGTGGATTACAAACACTGTCTGCGAACCACAAACACAATCTGCGGACCGTATTATGGTCCTCAAATCCTCCCAAATGAACTGAAAAATGGAACTTGAAAACTAGGTGTATTCCATACCTCCACTATCTGAGGGCACCACTTCACCTGCCCGAGCTACTAGTCCTACACCACCAGAATCTGAGAAGCGCAATTCAAAGTTATCCACTCCCGTTTCACAATCTATGGGCACTAATGCCCAAACATAACCCGCCTTATTAAACCAAAATAAGGAGAGAGCTTAGTGTGCCACAGGGAGCCTCTCAAACTTTTGTTCTTATTCTTTCATTTTATACATTGAGGACAATACATGTTTTTAAAGTTAGGAGTGGGGTAACATGTTTGGTCTTTTATTTGTAGTTTTTCCTTTGATCCTCCTTGGTTTTTCTTTGTCTAGTTCTTTTCCAAGGGTGTGTATTTAGTAACCATGGCCTAATGATAGAGTAGTTTGACTTAGTTTGTACTTGTATGTAGTTTCTAGCATGTGTAGCTTATTTTTTATTTTGATAACACCCCTTAAAAAGTTGTATTTTGGAAAAGAGAGTAGTTGCACACTTGAATGATCATTTTGTGAAAGCATGCCTTATTTTGTGACTCTATGTTTACTTGTGTTTGAATCTTCATGAGATGATAGCCTTGTATTCAATATAGAGCTAACAATGTAGCGGTTTTTGTAGTTTATGTGCATTGTGTGGTGAGGATTTGATTGCTCTCTTGTGCTTGCTTGTATCATCTAGAACTTGCCCCGTTCGTTTCTCGTCGTGAAAATAGGATTTGTTTGGTTGAGGAAATGATCTTAGGGTTTCAGATGAGAGTAAACTTCTTGATAGAGACTTCTTTGGCCTACCCGTTTGACGAGAGTAACTAGTTGTCCTCCTTTTGAGATTTTTACCTTTTTATTTTTCTACCATATTACACACTAAAATCCTTTTTGAAATGAACTGTCTTCTGAACCAAATCCCTCCCTGAATGCATGAAAAGTGAAGATTGAGGTCAAAAGCCTAAGTTGGGGCTGGAACATGAGATGAATAAGGGAAGGGGATCGTGATTTAAGTAGTACTAAAAAAGAAGAGAAAAAATTCCAATGAAATGCAAAAAGAATAGAAAAGAGAAAAAAAGAAAATGAAACACAAAGAGAGAGAAATAAATTGGGAAAACTAGAATAAAGGGGTAAAAAAGGATGTGGAAAGAAACAGGAAGGAATTGAGCAAAAAGAATGAAAAACGTGTACTGCTAGAGGAGGGAAAAGTAACTTGTACCCAAATGAACATCCTACCCGTCCCTAAGTCTACATTACAAGTTTGAAAAAAAAATCCTTTGAAATTTGAAATCGAGCATTCCTTGAGTAATTGTGACTTAAAATAAGGGCAAGCTTATGGCATGATATCTGTGACACTTGACATTCCTTGTGAGTGTGAGTGATTTTGCATATGTCCCATGTTTGAATTGTTCTTAACGAGTGTTGGGACTTTCTTTGTTGTGAGGGTACATGAATTACATGAAACTTGTTAATTGGGGGATTATCTAATTATTGTACTTGTGTGCATCTAGTCACTAGTAGCGTTTAGACATCTTTTAAGGTTTGATTTTCATGAAATATGTTTGATTTTCATGAAACGATTGTTCGTAGCTATGCACTCTCGGGTCATTTTTGATGAAATTGAGGGGTTGTTAATATTTTGAATCGTATGCTTGTGAACTCATAAGTACAATCAATCATAGTGATTCTTGCTTTTTTGTTAGTCGTAACTTTTAGTTATGTTTTAGTTGCTTGAGGACAAGTAAGAGTTTAAGTTGAGGGTGTTGATGTGCTGTGAAATTACACGTTTTTTATTCCTTTTCCTTAAGCTTTTCTAGCCCTTCAAGTAAGTTTTAATGTCATTTCTTATATTTATTTAGGTTTTTGTAGGATTTTTGCCTCGGGACACCAGAAATGAGAAAAATAGTATAAATGTGGATAAAAGTGCTGTAAAAAGGAAGAAGTGCAGCAAAAACCAGATCTGCGGACTGCAGATGGGAAAGCTACACTGTAGTTTCAGCCAGTGATTAGAGGATTTTGGAGCCCCGAAGTGCGACCCATTTTGCAATATGCACTTTCGTTCTGCGGACCATAGTCCGGTCTGTGAACCGCTCCTCCAGAATAGTCCCAAACTAAGATTGTGATGCTTCAGAGCATTTATGCGGACCGTAATTCAGTTCTCTGGACCGCACTTTCTGCCGTAGTTCAAGACAGTCAAGCATGAAAAATTTCTGCGAACCCCAAACCCACTTTGCAGACCGCAAACCTGTTCTACGGTCGTAGTGTGAATGGCGATGGCATTTTTATAATAAAGTGAAGTCCAAAATTTTGGGTCCTTATATAAGCTTTGTCTATGATTTTGTGAAACGAATTCATTACACAATACACCAAATCTCGAGAAAATATTCTCCAACACATTTTGAGAGCTTAGACGAGGGAGCACAAGCTTTGGAGCCACTAATGAGAATTTCTTACTTCATCTCTTTATTTCCTTACTTTGTATTGTCATATTTGTTGTGGATGATGACTTTGGACAACAAAGTTAGAAGACTTGTTGAATAGTAATTTTGTATTGACTCATGTTGCTTATGAATATTTTATTTACCATTGTTTATAAAGAAATCATGTGTTGCTTTAATTAATCTTGTTCTTGAATATTTTCAAAGAGATTGGCTAACCCTAGGACTTGTTCGTTGATCTTTAATTAAACTTGAGAAAAGAAATTAGAAATCGGGTTAGATTAATTATCATAATTTGAGGTTTTAAACCTCATCTAATGGGTTTAACCTAGAGATAGGAAAAAAAACCTAATGTAGCCTAAAATTGGAATGTGACTAATTCTTATTAGCTTGATTCGAGAGAATAAGCTAAGATAAACCCACTAAATAGTCCAAGAGAAATTAGTGGGTAATTGAGATTCCAAGGCTAAGGACACTTGATTTATAATAATTAGTGGTGGTCTAGCATTGTATTGGATCGTATTGAGTTTAAATTAAATTGCTATGTTCCAAAGCTCCGAATTTTCATAGCTTGTGCTCCCCATTAATGAGTTCTATCTTTATTCATCTTTAAACAAAATCAAATATTTGAAAATCATTTGTCTTAGCTTAATGGGTGACAATTCCATAACTAGCTTATTGTGACGACTGTTTACGCTTTCTCCTTGAGGAGTGAATTTGAACGTCATCAAAAAACATATCTCAAATCCAAAAGGTGAATCAATGGGTGATCCTCAATTACATGATGTCATGTCTATGCTCTATGGCATGAGTGAGATGATTGCTGAACTAACCATGTGACAATATCAAACATAATTAAGGATCAATTCGAGAAGAAAATAATCTCATTGCAGGAGTAGTATGACGCTTACTACTTTCTGTACTACACACTTTCCTCTATATATGCAACAAAGACTTCAAGAACCACCTTTCAAGTTGCAAGAGAGGCAAATTTGTTTTACATACAACCAACCCAAAGGACCACTCCACCCATAATCCAAATAGCATAAAACTCATCCAACCTTCCACCACCACCAAAGGAAACCTATTTTCCTTCACCCAGTTATCGCCCGCCTTACGACTAGTAATACCAACCACAATGCCCTACCGCATGCCATTCTCCATCACCACCTAGACCACAAGTGCCGCAATCATAACCAAATCCAATTCCACGAATACCAAGACAACAAGGTTACCTTCTACCATCATAAGTGCACCAACACAAAAACCCTAACCACAAGTTAGGTTTCAAGAACACATTCTAATATTCTATAGTATCACCACCTCAAATATCCTAACCTACGCTACCAATAAATCTACTACCATCATCTATGCCTCAAGCACCACCAAGGAAGGACTATCTCCCTCCTCCACCACTCATACCTCAAGAGACAGAGAAATAATCCACTTCTCTCATTAAATATGCAATCACCAAATTTGAAGGTAGTGCTTCATCATGGTGGGAGATAAATATGAGAAGAAGAGTTAGTTATAATGAGGAACCTCAAATCACTCAGAGAGCTTTGAAGAATGCGTTCTTGACATCTAGTTGTTTGATTTCCCAATGTAAGGTTGTGGCAATGGATAGGACAATTCGTATGGTGGTAGCCTTCACAATCGGACTAAAGGTGTCATCAAAGTTAACCCCCTCAATTTGATTGTAGCCCTTAGCTACTAGCCGCGCCTTAATCTTTCCACAGTTCCATCAGTGTGAAGCTTAGTCTTAAACACCCATTTCGAACAACAACATTCATGTGAGGCTGCCTAGGTATCAAGCTCCAAGTCTCATTAAATTGTAGGGCTTGCATTTCATCTCTCATGACTGCTAACCAATGTGGTTTTGATAGAGCTTGTTTAACGATAGTCGGTTCTTTAGCATCTGGCGTAGCAAACGCTATAAGGGACTGAAATGATAGATATGCAAGGAGTTAGTCTTTGCTCGTGTAAGCATTTTATGGGTGTTGTCCGTATTGGCATGGAAGGATATGAGGGGCTGCAATATTGGAGGTGCTCAGTTGTTGCGGGTCCATAAAAATATCAACACTGGAGGTGGTGGGGCTATTAGTTGAGCACGTTTAATTGGTGTCATGAGAGACTTGAGTTGGTGAGCGTGGAATTTGCATATCATGAAACTCTTGAGTTGGTGAGCTTGTAGTTGGCATATAAATTTGTTGCAGATGTGGAGTTGTTAATGAAGGAGCTTCACATTGGGCAATAGAGTCAATATTGAGTGGTTCTGGACTATACAAAATGGATTTTGGGCCTAACTCAACCTCAAAAGCTAGTTTAAAGGGAGGAGGATTGCCCAAGCTATATAAGGAGACCAATGACCACTTATCTCATCGATGTGGGAGAACTCAGCACCCCGCATCACGCCCAGGGCTGGACATCTAGAGCATTAACTATATAAGAGGGGGGCTTCGAAAATAATAAATTGGGACAAATCTGGCTCTGATATCATTTAATGAATAGATTTTAGGTCTAACTCAACCCCAAAAACTAGCTTAAAGGGAGGAGAATTTCTCACATATAAGGAGATCAAGGACCACTTATCCCACCGATGTGGGAAAACTCAACATGGACAATCTTTAAATTGGCAAGAGTCACTAGTAACGTCCAACAATTGTTTAGTTAAATGTGAATTAACTTCACATGAAGGATCACACTGCTTCAAGTATTCATGAAAAGTTGAAAAATGCAAAACGATTGAATCTGCAGACAAAGTATTACTAGTAGACACAAATAGTGAGTAGGATTCATAAAAAATAACATGTCGTGATATGAAAACCTTTCTTGTTTGAGGATGATAACACCGGTATCCCTTGTGGAGTAAACTATAACCTATGAATACATAAGGAAAAGTTTTTTGTTGAAATTTATTTTTATTTTGTCCTTCTAGATAGGGAAAAATCTGCACTCAAAAACTTTCTAGGTGTTGTAGTCAGGTTCTTCTTCATGTAACTGTTGGGTATTGATATTGGTGAATGGGAAATGATTGGAAAGAAAAGTGGGAGTTGTCCCACATCGGTAGTGGAAAGAAAAGTGGGAGTTCCCTCTTGCTTTATAAAATAAGCATTTGTCCCACATCGGTAGTGGAAAGAAAAATTCTTCTACTTATAAGTAGAATTACTCCTTCTTGTCAGTAAAAGGGTTGAGGGGGCAAGGACCCCTCGCGCCGTCGTCGTTGCTCGCTCGGCTCGGCTCGGCTCGGCTTCGGCTTCGGCTTCGGCTTCGGCTACGGCTTCGGCTTCGGATTCGGATTCGGATTCGGATCTGATTGATTGATTGATAATCTTTTTGGACCAAATTTTCTTTAATTTTTAATTATTTAATTAAATTAATTAACTTATCCAATCCTACCTGTTAGTGACCCTGACCCTGACCCGCGACCCGGCCGGATCCGCGTGTCTGACCCGCGACCTGATTTCTTTTCCTTATTTTTCCCACCATTTTCAGTGGCTGTTCAGAAAGGTTGCAAACCTTCAGAAACAGTACTTCCATGGCTATAAATTCGTTTGATTCTTCAGAATATTACTTACGAATTTTCTGAACAACACAAACTTCTTCTTCTTCTGCATAAACAAATTCTGTGTGATATACTACTGTTGAGTGGTTCGCCGCTACCGGAATTTGGAGTACTACTATTCGGTAAGATAATCGTTCTATCCTGGGAGGGGATATTCCATCAACCTCGAGTAATCGTGAGGGGAATAATTTCCTTAAGGACACACTTTGAACTAAGTGGGCTCGATTATATTCGAAAAATATTTTTATTTTTCCAACACCGATTCTGTTCATTATTCAACTATTATTGTTTATCTGGTTTTTTGGAATACGATTAATAACAATCTTAAGGAAATTATATTTTTAGATTAATCGTATTTTGTTTTGGAGACTAAAACTCGTGTGGTTTTCTACTCCGTGTGAAATTTCATATTCGACTTGAAGACATAAAAACTTCGTTGGAATATTAAAGTTCATACTTGTACAACGATTTGAAGAACATAAAAACTTCATCGTTGTCTTTGCATTCTGTTTGGAGATTAAAACTTGTGCAGTTTTCTACTCCATATGAATATTAGTATTCGACTCGAAGATATAAAAACTTCGTTGGAATACTAAAGTTTCATAATTATACCGCAATTTGAAGAAATAAAATCTTCATCGTTTAAGTCCGTGATTGAATTGCTATTCGGTTTTATTAACTAAAACAGGTTTGTCGATTTGACAAAGACAAACGAATAATGGCAATTGAGATTGGAACTACCTCTGCAATTACTTGCACCGGCGGTTACTCCTACAACCCGTACCGCCGTGTGCCTACCGAGAAACCCGCGCGAAGTTCACCGGTGCCAAATTTAAAGGATGGCGAAGAAAGAATGTTCTTTTGGCTTACCACCCTTGGTATGCAAAAGTTCACCAGTGAGGACCCTCCCGTGCCTGCCGCCGACATGCCTGACAACCAAAAGTTCATGGTTACTGAGGCTTGGAAACAGGCTGATTTTTTGTGCAAAGGCTACATTTTGAGTGTCTTAGAAGATGACTTGTACAACGTCTACGGTAAGAGAGAGACCTCCAAAGAACTATGGAGTGCACTTGAAAAGAAGTACAAAATCGAAGATGCTTGCTTGAAGAAGTTTGTGGTTGCCAAATTCCTAGACTACAAAATGGTGGATGGAAAAACCATTGGAACCCAAGTTCAAGAGCTTCAACTTATCTTCCATGACCTTATTGCTGAAGGTATGGTAGTAAATGAAGCATTCCAAGTGGCTGCAATGATTGAGAAGTTGCCGCCCTCATGGAAAGATTTCAAGAATTATCTTAAGCACAAAAGAAAGGAAATGAAGTTGGAAGATCTTGTGATTCGTCTCAAGATCGAGGAAGATAACAAAACCGCTGAGAAGAGGTACCGTAAGACTTCACCAATTGAAGGGGCAAACATCGTTGAAGATGCTTTGCTCGAAAAAGAATAAGAAAAGGAAGAGGCCTTCTCGGAAAGGAGAAGGATTCCAATAAGAAAAAATTCAAGGGCAACCGCTTTAATTGTGGGAAAGTCAAGCCACAAAGCCCCGATTGTCGTCTCCCTAAAAAGAACAAGGGAAAAGGACAAGCCAATATGGTGGAAAAGAATGATGATATGAATGATCTGTGTGCAATGCTATCGGAGTGCAATTTGGTTGGAAACCCAAAGGAGTGGTGGCTTGATTCTGGTGCCACTCGACATGTTTGCGCTACAAAAGAAGCATTTGCAACCTATGCTCCCGCTGGACCCGAAGAGGTACTTGTTTATGGAAAATACTTTACAACAGCCAAGGTTGAAGGATATGGGAAGATACTTCGAAGATGACTTCCTAAGCAAGGTCCTCGACTCTCAACAATTTTATGCACGTTCCAACAATTCGGAAGAATTTAGTTTCAGCCGGACTACTCGTCAAAAACGGGTTTAAGTGTGTGTTGGTTAGTGAGAAAATTGTATTAAGTAAGAATGATTTGTTCATAGGAAAGGGTTACCTCACCGAGGGCCTTTTCAAACTCAATGTAATGGTTGTTGACAAATATTAATAAAAATTCAGCTTCGTCTTACTTATTGGAGTCAAATGATTTATGGCATGTTCGTTTAGGACATGTCAACTACAAAACCTTGCGAAAATTGATTAATTTAGAAGTATTGCCTTAATTCGAGTGTAATAAATCTAAATGTGAAATCTGTGTTGAATCTAAGTTTGTTAAACATCCATATAAGTCTATTGATAGGAATTCAAATCCTTTAGACTTAATTCACACAGATATATGTGATATGAAGTCAATACCATCTCGCGGTGGGAAAAAGCATTTTATAACTTTTATTGACGATTGCACTCGATATTGTTATGTGTATTTGCTTAATAGTAAGGATGAAACAATTGATGCATTTAAGCAATACAAAAACGAAGTGGAAAATCAATTGAATGCATTATTGTCAATTGAATGCATTATTGTAAAATCATTATTGTCAAATCATACATGGGAGTTAGCTAAGTTACCAGAGGAGAAGAAGGCAATGTAGAACAAATGGGTCTACAGGATAAAGGAAGAACACGATGGAAGTAAGCTCCATAAAGCGAGGCTGGTTGTGAAGGGATTTCAACAGAAAGAAGGCATTGACTACACAGAGATCTTCTCTCCCATAGTCAAGTTGGTGACAATCAGAACTGTTCTTGGGCTGGTAGCAAAGGAAGATATGCATCTTCAACAGATGAACGTGAAAACTGCTTTTCTTCACGGTGATTTAGAAGAGGAAATCTACATGAAACAATCTGAGGGATTTGAGGTCAAAGGGAAAGAGAAGATGGTGTGCAAGCTTCAAAAGAGCCTACACTGACTGAAATAGGCTCCAAGATAGTGGTATAAGAAGTTTGACAACTTTATGAAGAAAGCCGAATTCTTAAGGTGCGAAGCAGATTACTATTTTTTCTTAAAGAGATTTGAAGACTCCTACATGATACTGCTCATTTATGTTGACGACATGTTGATCATAGGAGCAGAACTACATGAGATTGATAGGTTGAAGAAGAAGTTGTCAGAAGAATTTGCAATGAAGGATCTGGGAGCCGCAAAGCAAATACTTGGGATGAAAATCATCAGAAGTAAAGAGGGTCTCAAGCTCTCACAAGAAGAATACGTGAAGAAGGTTATTAAGAGGTTCAACATGGACGATGCCAAGCCAGTTAGTACTCCCTTGGCTCGACACTTTCATTTGTCCAAAGATTAGTCTCCTATGACCAAGGACGAGATGAAGCTTTCAAATAAGGTCCCTTATGCCTCTGCTATTGGCAGTCTTATGTACGGGATGGTATGTACGAGGACAGACATTGCACATGCAGTGGGAGTTGTTAGCAGGTTTATGAGCAATCCAGGAAAGAAACATTGGGTGGCTGTGAAGTTGATTTTCAGGAATTTGAAGGGCAGCTCAAGTTCAGCGTTATGTTTCCGGAAGTCAGAGACAGGATTGCAGGGATATATTGATGCTGACAATGGTAGTGATGTTGATAGCAGAAAGAGCACATCCGGGTATGTTTACACCTTCGGAGGTACTGCGATTTACTGGTTTCAAAGTTGCAGAAGATAGTAGCTCTCTCTAGTTGTGAGGCTGAGTACGTTGCCGTGACGGAGGCCACAAATGAGATGATGTGGCTATAATTTTTTTGCGGGAATCGGATCAGGATCATGAGGGGAGTGTGCTATACTGTGATAGCTAGAGTGCCATTTATTTGGCAAAGAACCCAGTTTACCATGATCGCACGAAACACATACAACTCTGGTACCATTTCATCATATCAGCTTTGGAACATGTAGTATTAGTGCTTAAGAAGATCCCAGGGCATCAGAATCCAGCAGATATGCTGACGAAGGCCGTGCCGAATGATAAACTGACATTGTGAGCAACTTTAGTTGGACTTCTTCGACGAGGATCGGAGTCGCCATTGCAGATAGAGACAAATGATTGAAATTAGTCTCCAAGTGGGAGATTATTAAATTGTGGAGCCTAATTCATTGCCGACACTATGAAGACCCCACGAGATAGTGCATGGTATTTTGGGAATTTCGGGTTTGTATTATGTTCACCCTAGGTTTCTTTATATATATTCTAGGGCACCGTTTTTTTTCGGTGTGTGTGATGAGAAAAAAAGAGAATTGTAAAACCACAAACTCCCTATTTTTTATAATAGTGAAAACTGCAGCGACAAAGTGGATGTAGTTCTCGCATTGAGGGTGAACCACTATAAATCTGTGTGTGTTAATTGTTCTTCTCTTATTTACTGTTTTCTGATTAAGTCGAATTTGAGACTCAAATCCTAACACCTAGTATCAAGAGCGACAAATTTTAAGGATTTGAAGTTCATAACTTTTAATTTTAATTATTAATTGAATCTAATTTTGAAGAAAAAATAATTGTTAATTAAATAGTTAAAAGTAAATAAGAAGATAAAATAGGTCAAATAGGAAAATCAACTAATTTTAATTACTCTAATTAGAAGTTTTGAAATAGTTACCAACTACCACCAATTAATTTTTTTGGAAACATTAAAATTGTCATTTTAAAATTTCACCTATGTGAGCTTGCTCACATTTGTTTTTTGGCAAATAAATTGGGAAAATTTTATTCACAAGTAACCTTCGTACAACTCAATGAAAATAAAAAACAGTCAAAAATCAGAACTAAGCAACATGCTTCAGTTCTTCTATGCTAAGTGTTAAGAGTCTCACATCAGATATGGAATGGAAACATGGACTCCTTATATGGACTTGGACAATTCTCACCCTAAAAGCTAGCTTATGGGGTTGAGTTAGGCCAAAGATCCATTCCTTACACTAAGTATACTCCTATTTCTACTGATATTCAAGTAGCTACGGATAACAGTTTGTCACGACCCCTTTTAGAAATCGTGGTGGCACCTAGACATTTTGCATCGATAGATGAACCACTCCCAAATCATTAATATAATATCAGAAAGAATGCGGAATTAACAATATAATTAAATAGGTTGTCTGATCATAATATAAAATACGGAAAGATAAGCTAGAGAATTATAAGTATAACCCCAAGAATCTAATCAACAACACAATAACTCTAACCGAATACAAGTCTGAATAAGGATAACATAAGGCAAATGTCTAATCAACAAGTACAAATGTCTGAACATGTCTCTCGGAATCAAAACAAAAGACAAGGGAAGAGATATGAGAATCCAAGGCATGCCGGAAGATAGCATCCTCATCCTGAATACTGATAATCAACTGGCTCAGACTCAAACTCGAGATCCTGAACTGGTAGAAGGAGTTGTATCTGCATCCAAAAGAATGCAGCAAGTGTAGTATGGATACACAACGCATCCCCGTAGGCATCATAGGCTGACAACGACGGAAGATATGCAATTAAAGATAAATATCAAGTTGACACCATATAATCCTATACTAAGCAGTTCAATATCCAAAATAAGTCACATTGTCCACATAATAGTTCACTGAATCAACAATTCACCTTGTTCATATAAGGTTTCATAATTTAGAAAGTGACTCCAATTTTAGATGCATTCAATGACAATATCTGAAGTATCAATAATCAAGAAACAACCCTTTTTATCCAAGAATTTATCCAAGTCATTTGATACCTCGCCTCAGCACAAAAAGCGGAATAATATCCACAAAGGCGCCTTCCTATCTACGAAAAAATATCTGCATGGGCGGAAACTCAACAATTTCTCAGAACCCATGTCTGCGAGCCAACTTCCGCAGAGGCAGACATGGAGAAGCGGAAGACTAGCCGCTGGTGCAAACACCAGACATCAGTAGTTATGAAATCCTCCAAAACTCCCACCAAACATCTGAAACACTCTCGAGACCCACCGGACACGAACTAGACATGCTCTCCTAAAGTAAACAGTGCTACGAACTCACTTGCACTCTCAAATTTCTCACATAACCGAGCTAAGATATACTTTTCTAGAGAATCGCTGAAAATGCCCAAATAAAATAATTTCATAAATAAGGCCACAAATCACATCTGAGTGCCTCGTGAAGTGAACCAATGACTCGACTAAGTCATAAATGATCATCCGGAACTATTGAAAGCAACGAACCCATACACTCAGAAGTCAAATGTGAGTCAGACTAATCAACTCTAAAATTCTAAATTTAGACTTTTCTTCCAAAACTACGTAAATGAACCTCGGAATCTATGTCACCCATCCCCGCACATCACAAACTCTACATAGAGTCTATAAGAAGGGTAAAATAGTCAAATAAGGGTCTTTGACCTAAAACGACCGGACATGCCATTACATCATATACCAATTAAACAAACATTCATCCTTGAACAGAGAGAAACAAAAAGGGGAAACGTACTGGAAGTAGTCAACAAGTCAGGGTATTTGCTCCGCATGTCGGACTCTGTCTCCCAAGTTGACTCCTCGGCATGACGATACTTCTATTACACCTTCATAGAAGCTATATCCTTATACTTGAACTTCCTCACCTGCCTATACAAAATAGCCACAGGATCCTCCTCAAACTCCAAATGGTGATCAAGTAATATGATGTTCCGCTGGATAATGTAAGAACCGTCAATGTGGTACTTCTTCATCATAGACACATGAAAAACTAGATGAACACCGAAAAGACCTGGTAGAGGAACCAACTCATATGCCACCACACCAACCCTCAGAAGAATCTTGAAAGGTCTGATATACCTCGAACTCAACTTCCTTGTCTTGACGAATCTCATCATGCCCTTCATAGGCGAGACCTTCAATAGAACCATGTCACCAACCATAAACTCTATATCTCGGACCTTCATACTCCTTCTGCCTACTCTGAGCTACCAAGAGCTTATCCTGGATCACATTCACCTTATCTAAAGAGTCTCTCAACAAATCTTACCCCAAGGTCAAACCTCAAATGAATTAAACCACTCAATCGGAGAATGACACCTCATACCATACAAAGCCTCAAATGGCGCCATATCAATGTTGTAATGATAGTTGTTGTACGCAAACTTTGCCAAGGGTAAGAATTGGTCCTAATGATTACCAAAATCAATCACGCAGGCTCATTTAATGTGATCCAAAACCTTAATAGTCCGCTCGGACTGACCGTCTATCTGAGGGTGAAATGTAGTACTGAGATCCAAGCGAGTACCTAACTTCTTTTGCAAAGTCTGCCAGAAATGGGAGGTAAACTGAGTACCTATGTCCGAAATGATAGTAATGGGGACACCATGAAGATGAAAAATCTCACGAATATAAATCTTATCCAACTTCTCCGAATTGTAAGTCGTTTGTACTAGAATGAAATACGCGGACTTGGTCAACCTATTAATAATAACATACCTAGTGTATTCCCACAAGTGAGGTCTGAGGAGGGTAGGATGTATGCAGACCTTACCTTTACCTTTATGGGGGTAGAGAGTTTGTTTTCGATAGACCCTCAGCTCAAAAGAAACATAGTCAATGTACAAATTCAAATTTAAGGAAAATAAGACAATCACGGGTTCAAGCCATGGAAATAGTCTCTAGCAGAAATACAAGGTAATGTTGCGTATAATAGACCCTAGTGGTCCGGCCCTTCCCGAGACCCCGCACATAGAGGGAGATTAGTGCACCGAGCTGCCCTTTTCTAAAATAATAAAATATCACAGTACAAAACAAATGAAGCAACATATAGTAACACACAAATAAGAGCATGGATCTACACAAGAAGTAATACTACAAGAAAAGGAGAAGAGGAGAGGAAGAGGTTAGCCCCTACCTCTCTCACACACATTGCGATAAAACTCAACTACCTACTAACCTTCTATCCTAATCCTCGACCTCCAAAGCTTCCTATATAGGGTTACGTCCTCAGTCAACTAAAGTTGTTCCATGTCCTGTCTAATCACCTCCCCCCAGTTCTTATTTGGCTTATATCTACCTCTCATAACTCCTACTATCTCCACCTCTCACACCTCCTTATTGGCGCATCCTCACTCCTCTTCTTTATATGACCCAAATAGCATCAAATTTGCCCAAAGTCTTGGACAACCCAATAACAGAATCCATGGCAATCTTCTCCCACTTCCACTTGGGAATGGGCATCCTTTGAGATGAACCATCGGGTCGCTGGTCCTCATACTTGACCTGCTGACAATTCTGACACTATGACACAAAATCAACAATGTCTTTCTTTATCCTACCCCACCAATAGTGTTGCTTTAAGTCATGACACATCTTTGTAGCATTGGATGAATCGAATACCTAGAACTGTGGGCCTTTTCCATAATGAATTTCATCAAATCACCAACTTAAGGAACACACACTCTACCCTTGATCCTTAACACCCCCTCACTATCAATCATAGCCTTATTGGGTTTACCACTCATTACATTATCTTTGATTTTGCACAACTTCACATCATCATACTGGTGGGTCTTGATCTGCTCCAAAAGGGACGACCTCACCTCAATAAAGTCAGAATCCTACCCGAATTCAAAAATCAAGCCTCACGAAACTATTGGAAAAGGAATGAACCACCAATGCTAAAGGACGCTAAAAAAATCAAGCAAGATAAACTCCCCATAGTGACTACCTTTTGGATCAAGGCATCCGCCACCACATTGGCCTTTCCCTGATGGTACAAAATAGTCATGTCATAATTCTTGAGAAAGTCCATCCACTGGCACTGTCTAGAATTCAAATACCACTGATTGAACATATGCTGAAGACTGCGGTGATCGGGTATACACCTCACAATAAACTTCATAAAGGTAATGCCTCTAAATCTTCAATGCAAACACAATAACCACCAACTCTAAGTCATAAACAGAGTAATTCTTCTCGTGCACCTTTAATTGCCTCGATGCATAAGAAATCACCTTACCCTCCTACATTAACACACAACCCAACCCAATCCTCAAAGCATCCAAAATATACGATAAAGGCATTCCCCTCCACCGGGATAAAATCGGGGATATGGTCAAAAGTGACTTGAGCTTTTTAAAGCTCTCCTCACACTCATGGGACCACTGGAAATGTACATCCTTTTGAGTCAAACGTGTCAAATAAGAAGAAATAAAAGAGAATTCCCTGATGAACCGACGATAGTAACTCGCGAGACCCACGAAGCTCCGAATATCTGTCACTAAAGTAGGTATAGACCAGTCCCTGACTGCTTCTATCTCCTTTCAATCCACCATAATACCCTTCTTGGACACCACATGTCCCAAGAATGCCACATAACTGAGCTAGAACTCACACTTTGAGAATTTAACATACAACTTCTTCTATTTCAATATCCTAAGAACCAACCCTCAAATGTTTCTCGTGGTTATCCTGACTCCTCAAATAGATCAAATTGTCATTAATGAAGACAATCACAAATTAATCCAAATAATTCTTGAATATTCCATTCATCAAATCTATGAACGCTGCCAGGGTATTGGTAATCCTAAATGACATCACTAAGAACTCGTAATGACCATAACGATTACGGAAAGTCATCTTAGGAACATCCTCGGCCAGAATCTTCAACTGATGATATTAGGATCTCAAATCAATCTTCGAAAATACAGAAGTACCCTAATGCTGGTTGAACAGATTATCAAATATGAGGAATTGGAGACTTGTTTCTGATGGTGACCTTGGTTAGATGCCTATAATCTATACACATATGCATGGTGCCATCCTTCTTCTTCGTGAACAATACATGAGTACCCCAAGAAGACACATTAGGTCGAATAAAACCTTTACTCAATAGATCCTGAAGTTGCTCCTTCAACTTTCTCAGCTTTGCTTGAGCCATACGATATGGAGGAATAGAAATGGGTCGAGTACCTGGCTCTATATCAATGCAAAACTAATATCTATATCCAGTGGCATACCCAACAAATTCGATGGAAAGACCTCGGTGAACTCATTAACTACCGCAACTGACTCGAAGGAAGGAGTCTCTACACTCGTATACCAAATATGATCTAGGTATGCCAGAGAACCCTTATCTACTAACTTTCTAGCCTGGAAGAAAGAAATGATCTTCTTAGGAGCAGGGATGGGAGCGCCCCTCCACTATAACCTTAGAAGACCAAGCATTACTAAAGTGGCTATCTTATCATGATAGTCCAGAATCGCGTGGTACGGTGATAACAAATCCATCCCAAAAATAATATCAAAATCGACCATGTCTATTACAACCAAGTATACCCAAGTATCATAACCCATAAAAGTAACCAAACAAAGCCTATAGACTCAATTTACAACCACAAAATCACCAACTGGTGTAGACATACGAATAGGGATATCAAGCATATCACATGACATATCCAAATCAGCAGAAAAGTAAGCAGACACATAGGAGAACGTAGACCCCGGATCAAATAACACTGAACCAGATTGATGACAGATTGATATGGTACTTGTTATAACCGCATCTGATGACTAAGCCTCTAGCCTACCAGAGAAAGCATAACAATAAGTGCATCCTACATTAGACTGAGTACCTTGCTGGCCACCTCGTCTTGAACGAGCCCCATCTCTACTCGTTTGAGATCTACCACGACTAGTCTGATGGCCACCACTGCTAACTAGATTAGAAACTATCTCTGCTAACCTAACCACCACTCCTGAATGGTTGTGTTGGGGTCTTGGGTGTCTGGAATACACCTGATCTAAGTCTGGGACACTACTTACTAAAATGTTCAATCTTTCTGCAACTCTAACAAGTTCTGGGAATTGTGGGATATTAAATAGAAATAGAAGAACCTGAGTGACCACCACGGTCAGAATACTGAGATTGAGTACCTCTATAATACTAGCCCTCATTATACCTGCTCTGCCCCATAGAAACATCATCTATAATCTGGAGGGCTGCTAGAATCGGACAACTAGACTGTGAATGCTGGAATCTACCCTATTATCCATACCTACGAAAAGTAGACCTACTGTACTGTTCATATCATCGTTTCCTCTTATCAAACTCATGTCTGAGTAGCTTGACCTTAATAGACTCAACCATCCTAGCATGCTCAGCCACTGCCTCAAAAGAAGCCTTAGTGGCTACCAAATGTAATTTAGTCAACCGAAAGGGAATACTCAACCCTCTCACAAAACATCTGACTCTCTCAGACTCTATAGATAGCAACAATGATGCATAATTTGGCAAGATGTGGAAGCAAGTCTTGTAATCAACAATTGTCGAACCCCTATGCTTAATCCTCTAGAACTCATCACGTGTGCTCAGATACAAGCTAAGGGGCACATACTTCTCTTGAAAGATCTGATAAAACCTGACCCAAGACAATGGAGGGACCCCACTGGTCGATAATCAAAACAAGTCTTCCATCATTGTTTCGCATCACCCATAAGCTGAAGATCAATAAAATAGACCCCGTGCGACTCGACGATGGTGTGCAGTCTCTCATGGTAGCTAACAATAAACTCGTATGCTTCCTCTTCAGGCTGTCCAAAGAATGCGGGAGGCTTCATATTGGAAAGTATTCCCATATCATCCGCTTATCACAGGTCAAAGCAGTCCCTGCAATATGTCGGAGACCAAACTCAGTCACTAGAATATCATCAATATGGGGTACCGACATAGCTATGAGATGAACTCCTAGAGTACAAAACTCAGTTATCTGTCCCTCTTCTACCGGTGTGTGACCTACCTAGAGTAGTTAGATAAATACCCATCTGGGCAAAACCATCAAACACAATCAACAATCTTACTAAAGTGTCATGAAAAACTGAAGTAGCTATAAATGCGAGTTGATCCTAGGCTGGCCCCATCTCCTTATCATACTGCTCATCTTGAGGATTAATATACAGCTCAAGGAATGCAAATCTAGCATGAGCCTGACCAGCTCCCTGTGCTCCACCCCTCGTCGGTGCAGCTTCTCGAGCTCTACCTCGACCCCTCCCACCACCTCTACCATGATCGCACACTGCAGGTGTATGTATTGGTGCCTCCTCTCTCACTACATAGGCACGAGTCCTTACCATCTGTGAGAGAATAGGAAACAAAGGTCAGATATCAATTTGATTAACCTTAGCACGAATGAAATGGAGAAAGAAAAGTTTCTTAAATGTTCCATAGCCACTCGAAGATAAGTACAGACGTCTCCGCACCGATCCGTTAGACTCTACTAGACATTGCTCTTGTATTTAAGACCTTTTACCCTAAAGCTATGATACCAACTTTGTCACAACCCCTCTAAAGAATCATAGTGGCAACCACACCTTTCCCACCGTAGGCGAACCACTCCAAATCATTAATATGATATAAGAAAGAATGCGGAATTAACAACATACTTAAATAGGTTGTTTGATCATAATATAAAATGCGGAAAGATAAGTCTGAGAATCATAAGTACAACCCCAATGATATAGTCAACAATACAAGAGCTCTAACTGAATACAAGTCTGAATAAGGATAACATAAGCCATATTTCTAATCAATAAGTACAAATGTCTAAACATGTCTCTCGGAATTAAAATAAAAGAAAAATGAAGAGATAAGATCATTCAAGGTATGTCGTAAGGTAGCATCCTAACCCTAAATACTGATAATCAACCAGATTTTACTCAAAGTTGATGTTCCGAACTGGTAGAAGGAGTTTTATCTACATTCAAAAGAATGCAACAAATATAGTATGAGTACACAATGTACACCTGTAGGTATCATAGGCCGACAATGACAGAAGATACAAAATTAGAGATAAATATCAAGTTGACCCCAAATAATCCTACACTAAGAAGCTCAATATCACAAATAAGTCACATTGTTCACATAGTAGTTCACTGAATCAACAATTCACATTGTTCATATAAGGTTTCATAATCAAGTAAGTTATCTCAATTTTAGATGAGTTCAGTGACAATATCTGAAGTATCAATGATCAATAAACAACCTTTTTTTATCCAAGAATTTAGCCAAGTCACCAATAATTAGTCTAACACTTGATCCATAAATAGATAATCAATGAAGTAATGTATGTATGAAATGCATATGCAAGGTACCTTTCATCTCTAGTATACAGACGTTCAAATTCTATGAACTACACACCCATGGGGGACCCGTGAAGTCCATGTACTCCTCCGAAATATCTTAACGGATCTCAGCCATTGGCATATGCATTTGAACTATTATAGGCATGCAACCCCTTTCCCCGCATATCATCATCATCTCAATGTTGCAAATAATCGCATAAGTGTTCTTACCTTCTCGGTATCTTGGACCCACATTATTTTCATACCACTCTCATATTAATATCATCGAAACCATGAGTGTATGAATGCAAATGACAATACAAGGAAAGAAATCAGATGTAATGATGTTACACATCATACCTTCAAACTAAGACTTATTCATGATTCATGAGTGTAGGAAACAAAAACGGGGAATTTAAGTTGAAAAACCAGGTTCAGTTCTGCATATGGAACTTGACAGTAGATTATACGGCCCGTAAAATATTTTACGGCTCATCAAATGAATCGTCAATTTCACTTTTGAAAGTGATGGCTAGATTGTAAATTTTATGAACCGTCAAAATATTAACGGCCCATCAATCTCCACCGTCCCAGAACTCCTATTTTACAACTCTATGAAATTTCTCAGAAATAACAGTACGGTCCAATTCGATAGACCATACAATTATTGACGAACTATCAATTTGGACCGTAAATATATCTACGGCCCAGACTAAGATCGTCAAAACAATTGACGGACCGTCGAATAAACCATCGATTTCTTTCGACAGCAAATAGTATAAATTCGAGACTTCATTCTAAAAATCAGTTTTCACAATTCCCAAGCCCTACAACAAAAGTTCTCTCTTCCCAACCATCTTCAACACCAAGGTAAGTACTTTCAATGTGTTTTCACACGATTCTAATCGATTACTATCATGGAGTTAAAGTTCAAGCTTTGAGTTCCTTCTTCTAAGTTCAGAATTTTAAGACAAGTTTTGAAGCGATTAACCAACGTTTTGGAGTTTTCCCCAACCAACCTATATCTTACTAATAAAAAGGGATTGTTCTTCCCCATGCCACAGTTATCCATGAAACCATGAATTTTCATAACCTAGGTTTTATTCAAGTTCACGATAACCCTTTTATACATGTATAAATATAAGAGCTAAAGGGCCAGTTGAAAGATGTCATTGATAAGAGATTTATTAGACCAAGTGTCTCACCATTGGTTCTACCAGTTCTATTTGTTCGAAATAAAGATGGGTCTCTGCGTATGTGCATTGGCTACCTATAGTTGAACAAGGTTACCATTAAGAATAAATATCCTCTTTCCAGAATAGATGATTTATTCGATCAACTACAGGGTGCTCAGTTTTATTCCAAGATTGACCTCGAATGAGGGTACCATCAGCTTGAGGTTAAGGAAGTTGATATTCTGAATTTTATGTCATGTCGTTTGGATTGATGAATGCCCTGACTGCTTTTATGGATCTTATGAACAGAGTCTTTAAGCCTTATCTTCATCTTTTCATAATTGTCTTTATTGATGATATCTTAGTCTATTACCTAGTGAGGCTGATCATGCAGAACATCTCAGAATTGTATTATGGACACTTCAGGACCATATGCTTTATGCGAAATTTTCCAAGTGTGAATTTTGGCTAAAGTCAGTGGCATTCTTAGGCCATGTGATTTTAGGCAAGGGCGTGCAAGTTGACTTTCAGAAAATTGATGTTGTAAATAATTGGCATAGACCCACTTCTACAAATATTCAGAGTTTTTTGGGTCTGACAGGATATTACAGATGATTCGTAGAGTGTTTTTCCTCCATTGACTAGATTACCTCAGAAGAAAGTCAAATTTCAGTGGTTAGATGCAAGTGAGCGTAGTTTCGAAGAATTGAAGATGAGATTGACTTTTGCTCCAGTGTTAACTTTGCTAGAGGGGACTGAGGGGTTCGTTATATATTGTAATGCTTCAGGAGTTGGTATTGAGTGTGTTTTAATGCATCATGGTAAGGTTATAGCTTATACATCTATAGAGCTTAAACCTCATGAAAAGAATTATTCGACTCATGATCTAGAACTGGCAGCCGTGATTTTTGCACTTAAGATATGGCGTCACTATATATATGGAGATCAGATTGATATTTTTACAGATCACAAGAGCCTTCAGTACATTTTAAAGCAGTGGGAGTTGAATCTCAGGTAAAGGAGATGGCTCAAATTGATAAAAGATTATGATGTAGATATTCTCTATCATCCAGGGAAGGCGAATATGGTAGTTGATGCTCTTAGTCGGCAATCCATAGGGAGTTTAGCTCATTTCGAGGAAGGTAAGAAAATCATGACGAAGAAGATTCATCGACTAGACAGTCTAGGAGTTCGACTCATGGACTCCAAAGACGGTGGTGTTCTTGTCTAAAACAAGTCTGAATCCTCCTTAGTAGCCGAGGTGAAGGAGAAGCAGTTTAGTGATCCCTACTTGTTGTAGTTGAAAGATAGGATTCAGAAGCATAAGACTACAACTTTTGAACAAGGGGGATATGATGGTACCGAGGCAGATTACGTGTTCCAAATGTGGACGGACTCAAAGATTGAATCATCGAAAAAGTGCATAAATCCAGGTCTACTATTCACCCAGGTTCTACCAAGATGTATCATGTTATTAAATAAATTTATTGGTGGAATGATATGAAGATGAATGTGGAAAACTTTGTAGCCAAGTGTCTGAATTGTCACCAAGTGAAAGCCGAGCACCAAAGGCGTGGTGGGTTGGCACAGAATATTGATATTCCTGTTTAGAAATAGGAGATGATAAATATGGATTTTATAACAGGTCTACCTCACTCATCTCAAAGGCATGATTCAATTTGGGTGATAGTGGACCGACTGATTAAATCAACTCATTTTTTTCCAGTCAAAATTATAGATTCAACATAGGATTATGCTAAGTTGTATATCCGAGAAATTGTCAGGCTTTATGGGACCCCAGTGACCATCATTTCAGATCGTGGTTCTCAGTTCACAGCTCACTTTTGGAAGTCTTTCCAGAGAGGATTAAGTACCGAGGTAAATCACAACATAAATTTTCACCCCCATACAGATGCATAGGAAAAATGTACTATTCAGACCCTTGAGGATATGTTGAGGGCATGTGTTTTCGATTTTAAAGGTAATTGGGATGATCATTTGTCTCTCATTGAGTTTGCTTATAATAATAGTTATCATGCTATCATCCAGATGACACATTTTGAAGCTCTGTATTGGCGAAGGTGTAGGTCACTAATTGGTTGGTTCGAAGTTGGTGAAGCAGAGTTGTTAGGGCCAGACTTGGTCCATCAGGATATGGAGAAAGTCAAAGTGATTCAGAAGCATTTGAAAACAGCTCAGAGTCCCCAGAAGTCCTATTTGTATGTAAGGCATAGAGATTTGGAGTTCCAAGTTGATAATTGGGTATTTCTGAAAGTTTCACCCATGAAAGTTGTCATGTGGTTTGGAAATAAAGGGAAGCTCAGTCCCAGATATATCAGACCTTACAGGATTTTAAGGAGAGTTGGCCAAGTGGCTTATGAACTTGAATTGCCACCAGATTTAATTGTTGTGCATCCAGTGTTTCATGTGTCCGTGTTGAGAAAGTGTGCGGGAGACCCGTCGTTGGTTGTTCCTACCGACTCTATTTCAGTTAAGAAAGTTGCATCAGTGAAAGTGTTGTGGAGAAGTCAGAATGTTGAGGAGGCTACATGGGAAGCTAAAGAAGACATAAAGTCCAGATATCCACATTTATTTGAGGAACAAGTAGAAAACGAACAAGGTAAATACCCTCAGTATTCATGTCATGTCCCTTGCGTATCCATGTCTCATGTTTCATGTTCATGTATTCAGTACTCATGTCTCGTGTTCATGTTTTCATGTTACACAGTCTCATATTCCATGTAATATTTCTTCACGTTCATGTACTCATGTTATGTACAGTCTCATTCCTAACCATGACCAATCATTCGAGGACGAATGATCTCAAGGAGAGATATTGTAACACCTCATACCTTCAAACTAAGCCTTGTTCATGATCCATGAGGGTAGAAAACCAAAATGGGGAGTTTAAGTTGAAAATCAAGTTCAGTTTTGTAGATTGAATTTGATGATAGATTATAGGGACTGTAAAGTGTTTTACGGCCCGTCAAACAAACCTTCAATTTCACTTTTGAAATTGACGGCTAGACTGTAAATTCTACGGACCGTCAAATTATTGACGGCACCTCAATATCCACCGCCCCAGAACTCCAATTTTATAACTCTTTGAAATTTCTAAAAAATAACAGTAACAAGAGTAAAAATGAAGTTGATTCAAATAAAGATTTCTCTGGTACCCTATGTCAATAAAAGTAAAATAAAGAAAATAAGGGCGAAAGAAAGATACCAAAGCAATGTTGTATCAGGCTTCCTGTCTTTTTGTAGTTGGATCTCCAATTTTTTGGAATGCTCCAAATTTGACTTGAGCATCTAAATTTGCGTCAATACCAGCAAAAACATCTCTGAACAAGGTTCTAGCACCATGCCAAATGTGTCCGAAGAAGAAGAGCAAAGCAAAAGAAGCATGCCCAAAAGTAAACCAACCCCTTGGACTGCTACGAAAAACATGGACCATTAATCTGGTCTGTCAAAACATAGACGGCTCAGACTCAGATCGTCAAAAAATTCAATGGACCGTCGAATCAACCGTCGATTTCTTCTGACAGCAAACAATATAAATTCTGGACTTTATTTTAAAAATCAGTTTTCACAATTCCCAAGCCCTAGAACAAAGGTTCTCTCATTCCAACCATCTCTTACACCAAGGTAAGTCTTTTCCATGTATTTTCATGCGATTCTAATCGATTACTATTAAGTTTTGGGCTACTTCTTCCAAGTTCAGATTTTTAAGATAATTTTTAGAGCGATTATGGTATGTAGAAAGTCTATCTACGTGTGGGAATGTCATTATTCTTCCCCATGCCACAATTATCCATAAATCCATGAATTTCCATAACCTATGATTTTATTCAAGTTCACGATAACCCTTCTATACGTGTATAATTATATTCCATGTTATGTCTTTACTTCGTTACTTACATTCATGATATGATATTGTGAGTGTTATGAAACCGTCCGTAATCCATAAACTCATGTCTTGATTTCCATGAGTTCTTAAATGTAAGTTATGATTATTATCACTCAATTTCATTAAGTCATAGATGTTTCTCATGATTTTAACAAGTTATACTATGTATTTCTTCACATGCTAAATTATAAATTTACAAGTTATGATTTCAAGTTATTTCATGTAATTTGTGGGCTTCAAGCCAACTATTTTCAAGTACATAGTTTGAGAGTTGCACAGATTACTAAGAAGGCTCAGATAGCATGAAACTAAGTATGCCAATGTAGGATAAGGGTCGCTCCGCCAGAGGACGATACCTTCAGGTTATTTATTGGATCCATCATGTTCATATCTCGTACTCAGGCAAAGTACGTGATGGCTTAGCTGACCGGGTAGAGATCATGCTCCATGTTCACGCGTGGTGGGTCATATCGGTTTTTCTAATGCA